>OX465532.1:1342051-2684103 GCA_950022985.1 Udea ferrugalis | reverse complement strand
GTAAAAAGGGACTACCAAAAACATTCCAATTCCATCACAAATATGACGATTAAGAACAAGCATTATTATTATTAAAGCTTTTAGATGTCAATCGCCGAATACCATGGTTATAGGATAATAATTGTTAGATTTTGTTGCTGAAAAGCAAGATTTTTTGACAGTAGTAAAAGAGTCTCGTAAATGTCTGTGCGTTCTGAGGAAGCTCATAATTAAGAAAAGGATATAAGTGTTCAAAATTTCAAGTGTTTGAAGTTACACTAGTCAATTGATGGTTCGTTACAAACCAAAGATGAAAATATTGAGATGCTTTTCAATACTGATTGGGGTATTCATATCTTTTCAATTCCCGAAGACAAATGCGCTAGTAGTTCCAACGAATTCAATAAAACATACTTTTGATAATGATGACGATTATTTAGTAACCTGTACAATGAAAATAATAAAAGGTAACTTTGTCGACAAGCCGACAGTTCTAATAAGTAGAAATGAACACGAAAAACCTGATAAAAATGCATTTTTTCACGATAATTTGATAAAAAGCCTAGTCAGCGCTAATATTCCAATAGTTACGGTTGACAATATTGTGCTCGAAAATCAAATGTACATGAAAGAAGGCTTCATTTTGATGATCAAATATCTTTACACCTGTGAAGATATTTTCAAAATACAAGAGATTACAATTGATAAAAAAGTGAAATATTTAATAGTAATCTTTGATACCCTAAAGGAAAACTGTGTTACTAAATTTCAAAATGTAGCAACAAATTTTAGTATGTATGATATCACGTACATGGTAAAAGATTATAATATCCACAAAGATGATTACACAATTATGACTTTCATACCACAAATGAATGCCAGTACATGTAATGTACAATATGATCAACCAGCGACCATTTTAGCGACTTGTAGCTCAACTGGAAATTTCACTATCTTCCCTTCAAAAAAACCCCAAAATATTCAGAAGTGCCCATTTAATGTGGGTATGGGATCCATGTTTCCTTTCTCGATAATAACCAACCCATCGCAAACAGATCATCTTGGGCTTGTCCCAATAGAGAATCCCAAAGGAGCAGACTTTGAAATAATGAATATAATGGCGGATTATTTCAATTTTACTGCATACTTTTACAATATACTCAAAGAGGAAGAGAATCCGTTCACCAAAATAGATTTTCTGGGTTTGCTGCATAATGGGACCCTTGATGCCTGCGCTGGTGGTCTTTACCGACTTTACGGGGATACGGTCGACTATTCTGGTGTTTATGGAAGACAAGCTGTCATCTGGATACATTCCGCAAATAGGGTCACGAGATCTTGGCAAAACTTTGTCAGCAAAGTCAATGGGTTGTATATATTTATGGTATACTATGCCTGCTATTCAATCATTTGGTGTTTGATGTGCAAAAGCGATAAACAAGCTGTTTCTGTAAGCAATATACTGTTGTATGGATGGGGTGCTCTTATTGGAACATCCTCTTTGCAGGAAGCTTTAACTTTGAAACAGAAGATTCTGAATATTGCTTACTTGGTAATGTGCATACACCTCTCCGCATATATAAGTATTCAAATGTACTCCTTTCTGACCATAACTGGACCTCCGACCACTTACAAGACGAATTCTGACCTAATTTCTTCAGGATTGACACCATATTTGATTACCAAATTGAAATATTTCGTGCAAGACGAGGCATATTTAGCTGTTGCAAATACTGCTACAGAATGTTACTCATATGATTACTGTGAAGAACTGAGCATGAAATACAATGGAATCACTGTACTTATAGACAGTAGATTTACTTTGTTGCAAGCTAAAACGGCTGTAGATGACGAAGCAAGAGCATTGCGTGTGTCAGAGAACATAATTACAACATATCATGAAATGTTATTGCGGAAAGATGGGCTGATAAACAAAAACTTTCAGAAGGTGATGCTCCGGCTTGCAGAAGCTGGAATAAGTGAGAGGTTGTATAACGAAGCAGTTGGTATTCTGACTCGGGATAAAGCAAGAAGTGCTGAGAAGCGAATGCTGAGCTCCAGCTATAGCTGCGAGGAAGGCTGCAGCATCACGCTTCCCCAATTGGCTGGCTTAGGCTACCTCTGGATAGGCGGTTGCGTGCTGTCTACAGTAGTGTTTATAATGGAACTGCTGATGAAAAGCCGTTTGAAAAGTGTTCAATGTTGTTAATCACCAATGTTCGTTAAAAAAGGTCATAACTTAAAGTATTTTTACTTTTAGAATTTATAGATATTGTGTGACAGTATTGTTTGACGCAAGTATTGTGTGTGCAGATATATATTCACTATAATTAAGTAAGTAAATTGATTAAGTGGTTTCAGTTATACTACTTGTGATTGTGTCAGTAATTGATCGATCTTCATCTTAGCGTTTTATTAGTTCCTTGAAGGTAAAATATATTTCTATAAAAACCTCAAAGACCGGAATACTAAACCGAAGAACTAGAACTGTACTAGAAATAAATTCAGTTCAGCCAGAAAAACTCTTGAACAAAACTTTTTTTGGAATATTATGTTGTTGATGCAAACACTCACATGATTCTTAGCTTAAATGCTAAAAACGAACCTACAACTTATTAAAAACATGCTTTGCTTCAAATTAAAAAATGCTGTGTTTATGAAATTTCTATTATTTTCTACATGACTAAAACAAAAAGGGGATCATCCTACATCAGTCGCCAACAAGCAGGAATGAAGACAATTTCATTTTCAATGATATTTCAATTATTAAGGAAATGATTCGGATTTATAGACTGATGTAATTAATAAGCTTAGATTTAACTATTTTCACGATCCTCGCGTAATGATCTCCATAGACTAGTCTTTTCTCTATGACTAGGGAGTGATGCCTTGTGTCACATCTAATTGGCTTTTCTAGTGTTGTTCCTAAACAATCTTATTCAATCGATTTCCTTGATTTTAACAATAAAAGCTAAAAAAAATTTATTCTAAGACTGCATCCAACTTAGGTGTTCTGGGAATACTAAGTATGGCTTGGAACGTAGAACGGGGGTTTAAACCTCGTTTGGAATACATTCGTGAACATATGTTATGTCAAATAATAAATTTGGAAGCAAAGTTACAATGTTATTCACATTGGCAGTCGAAATGTGTTTTTGTTGCACCCCTGCTCCCACTCGATTTACATCGAGTTTAGTATGCATTACCTGCTGGAACTTCCGCTTTCGCCTGATGACACACTAATGAGTTTCGGATTCGACTGCGAGCACTAGTTTGTGATTGGAGGATGAATGAGGGAAGGGTTTGTTTGTAACTAACTAGGGCTGCACGACCGAGTCTGCTATTTCACATGTTGCCTTTAAAAGTCCTTGGGTAAAACGGGCCAGTGAGTACCGCGACACTGTAATGTGCATTAGAGTTGAAGTTGGTCTAGTTTTCAACTAGTCTCCCTTAGCGTGGCCCCCCGCTACAGCCACAAAGACTGCCACCTTTATTTCCTATAGTTTGTTGCGTGTCGCGTGTGGCGGCCACGGGTGTCAAGTGTGTGGCGAGCCTATTTAACATGTAAGTAAGTATAAAACTACTGGAAATATAAGTTCTTATCCCGGTGGCGGTATTTGGACCGTGTGCATTGACGCGTCGAGTTCCCCCTCATGAGTTCTCGCCTTGGCGTGGTGAGGGGGCTTAGTAGCAATAGTGTGGTGGACTTGCCACCCACCCGCTGCAGCCTGCGAGGGCGACACGTGGGATTGCGGGGCCTGTGGGGCCTGCAAGCGCGCTGAGGCTGAGGCGCGTGGTAGGGGCTGCGGCGCACAATCCGTTGGTGGGGGCCAGTGATGCACTCATCCTAATAACGTAAAAGCTGTCCGCCTTGCTTTTGCTTGCCTTCTCGAGGCTCACAGTGAAGAATGTGAAGCACAGGGTGACACTGGGCAGCCAGACGCAGTTGAGTCTTTTCAGCAGTCGCTGTAGCTGTCCAGTTTTGACAGTATATTTGTTATTAGAGTTGCAGGATAACTTGGTTAACTTGAACATTTCAAAAGCGTTTTTGAATAATGCAATTGCAGAATTAATAAGAAAACTTAATAGGTAGACCTTTTCGTACCATGCCATGCCCTCCGTCAAAGAAACAGATTCTATGAAGTGAAAGGCCCTTACAGTTACAAAAAACAATAAGAAAACGGATGCTTTCTGTAAACGAAACATAAATACATTTATATCCACCACCACTCGGTTCGGTGGTTCGGCCCACTTCTATTTATTTAAGTGAATTACAAAACAGTGAATGAAAGAACCCTAATAAAATGTTCAAGCCTACAAAGGCCCATCGTAACTCCAAGGAAAATAATATTTTCGTACATAAGCGACAAAATGACAGTGTCTTCGGGCCCATTCGTACGGACATCACTTTGGTCAATGTATTCAGAAGCACGTACTCGTTATTTGGCGCTGAGTAAGAGCCGAATGACAGAGTTATAGGGTATCATCATTTAGGGTACTCGCTCGCCTAACGTCGGGTTCAAAAATGCGTATGGTTGAATGTGGGCTTCTGATGTTCCGTTCACAGAGTGCAACACTCTGGGCCCCTCTGACTACGCCTATTGGAATATAGTCGTAAGCGTAATACGTTATGTTATGAAAAGACACCTATTAGTATATTTTTTTAGTTTAGGTTTGTTTTTTCAAAACCAACAGGTTCGATTCCTGGCTAAGCGAAAAGGTTTTTTTTTTAAATTTAAGTATTCAATTTTAGTTTTTGTCAAAATGGCTATCTATCTTTGAGCATTATTTCCTGGCTATGTTCTTTAAAAGCAGATTAGGATTATTTCTACCACGAGCACTTGAAAAAATCACCGGGGTAGTAAGTACCTACACAATGTTCGGAGCCTGTTGCGGTCCGCTCTCCCCAATATACATCATTTCTTTCTTCAATGCTGCTCATCAGCTCAACTCAGGCCCTGGTTCCGAAAATCTATAATTGTTTCAAATCAAAACAAAAATAACTTTATTTAAATAGACCTGTTACAAAGTACTTTCAAATCGTCAAATCGAATTAACAAACAAAATATAATTATTAATAGACGTCTCTTAATAATTATATTTTAATTCACGTGAACACCATAAACACAATATTAAATGTATACAGCAGCAGCCATACGACGTCCACTGCTGAACATAGGCCTCCCCCATAGATTTCCAGAGCCGCCGGTTGTAGGCGGCCTGCATCCACCGAGATCTTTCTGAGGTCATCCGTCCACCTGCCCGCTACAACATGAGGAGCTTCTATTGAAGCTGTAAAATGGTAAATGATGATGAGTTGGAATATTTGTGGCTGAATGAGTAAAATACGTGGCAATATACATATCAGAAGGACAAGTATCAATAATTGTCGAACTCTACTTGACGCTTTATTTATAACTAGCGACCCGCCCCGCTTCGCACGGGAACAATAGGATGTTATTATACATATAAACCTTCCTCTTGAATCACTCTATCTATTAAAAAAAACCCCATCAAAATCCGTTGCGTAGTTTCAAAGATTTAAGCATACAAAGGGACATAGGGACAGAGAAAGCGACTTTGTTTTATACTATGTGGTGATTTTTAGTTGGTCTTGTAAAAAAGACGAATTTGTTTACTTGCGGCTATATCTAATTTTCCCGTTGCTTAGTTATGAAATAAGAAGTTTGATCACGTGGCCAGATAAAAATTCTGTGGCTGGGGTTTTTTTTATTCGCCTTTTGTTTGGTGAGGCAAATAAACTTAAAACTGTAGCATGGGCAGCACATTACATAGTAACTATAAATCTGTGCTTGCAGGCATATTCGTTGCTAACTTAAATGTGTAAACTGACAGAATAATTTTAAAATCGTAGTTTCATTGGCAATTGGCGTATTTTATTTACCAATTAATTCCTTTTCGAGCTAAAACAGCTCACGACATAAATTTAAACAATCGGTATGTTATAATACATTATAGTACATTTTTATGGGCATAGCCTGAAATAAACAATTTTCATTTTATTTTATTTTATAATGTCCCTGACGCTGATGAATTATTTTTACATTGGTAAAACAGGACCCAAAATATTGCGTAAGTATTCGATTTAGTAACTAAAATAGTAATTAACGGGGGATTTCGGTAATTGTGGATGAAAGAACTACAATGAAAGTGAATAGTTTTGAAGCTCTTTTTTAACAAAGAAAAGAAATGATTTGTACTGTAAAAACTGTATATATAATTTATATTCCATACCATCATACATACCATCATGCCTCTTTCCCAACGGGGTAGGCAGAGACCACTTCTTTCCACTTGCTACGATCCTGACACACTGCGCCTCCTCTACTTTCATGAGTCCTTTCATACATGCTCGTCGGTTGAAGGTACTCCTGACCTGACCCTTCCTGAGAACATCTTGAACTTGTCCAAGAAACGTTCGTCTAGGTAGGTTAATTTCTATTCTATCATGTGATTTTTCACGCAATAAGTACCTAAATACGGGCCAATATTAAAACACCCAATCGGGACCTACAGATGGTCATCGCCGTTGAGGAAGGCCCCGTAAACGATGGGGTGACGACGTATGCCATCACCCCAAAAACTGGCATGTATTGGCCCATGACATGCACTGTTGGTGAGCTTTGAAGGAGACCTTTGCCCAGCTATGGGACACAGCAGGTTAAATTGAAATAAAGTACCTAAGCGAGCCTTTACAGGGTTTCGGTGGATGCAGGTCGCCTACAACCGGCCGCTCTGGGCATCTATGGGGGAGGCTAATGTTCAGCAGTGGACGTCATGTAGCTGCTGCTGATGATGATGATGATGATGATGATAAAACAAGCTTTTTGGTGGCACACTGAGCCTGGAGTTTCGACTAATCCTAAATGAGGTAATTCAACAAACAATCAAACATTTTGGTTAGTTGGTACGCAAATAGGTACGACAAACCACAACCGAAGCGTAACAACGACAGTCACCTAATACCGATGCAACAAGGGCCATTTTACAACTGAAATGTACTGGAATAACTAAATACGAAATTACGAACGCTGTTGTTTGCTGCAAAGGTTTAGTGTTGTATGACTATTCGATTCAGGTGAGAATATCGATGGTATCGGCCATCATCATCATCAACCCGTTGTAATCCACTGCTGGACATAGGCCTCTCGCAAGGTGCGCCACAATTTTTTTATTTTTTTTATCGGGGACTGGGCATTCATTTGATCACTATCTCACCTGGTGAAGATGGAACATGACTGTCCAGAAAATGCCTATTCACTCTTCTTTTAAAGAGCTTCAGATTGTATTGGTGCAGGAACGCATGCGCGGGAAGAGAGTTCCACTCCTTAGCTGTGCTCATTATGAAAGAGTCGGCAAAACGCTTCGTGCAGATGGCTAAAATGTCAACAACTTAAGGGTGGGACTTTAAAGTGCGTCTAGTGCTCCGATGGTGAAAAGGTGCTGGCAGGATCAGTTCGTGCAGTTCACCTGCACACTCCCCGAAATGCAGTCTGTAAAACACCGACAGGCAACTCCCGTTCTAATTCAGCATTTGCCCATCGCCGGTATTCAGCATTTGCCCATCGCCGGTATTCAGCATTTGCCCATCGCCGGTATACAAGGAGTCGTCTGCTCCAACCGCGATCGGTTCTTCTACAGACGTGACCAGCTCACTGCCACTGAAGTGTCAGCTTGCCGATTCTGCGAGCTACGTCTCTGACTCCAGTTCTTCGCAGGATAACCTCATTTCTGATTTCATCTTTTAAAGATAACAATCAAGCGTAGCTTGCATTTAACGCATCATATTTTATAATAATGATGATGATCCGGCCGATTTCAGCCACAGCGACTGTCTTCACCTCCGGTTCTTTATAATACAAAATACATGAATAAACGAATCAGCATCATAATTCACAGTCTGGTTTTGAATACTCGCTCTTTTAATTGGGTACAGCTAAAGACAGGTAATTTGATAGGTTGAAAGACATTTGAAAAAACATTTGTGTAGGATAGTTAAGAATAGCACAAACTATCGATTATCACATATCGACTAGCAGCAGTACAACACTACAATGTTTGTGCATTGTGATTGTGACCGGTCAGCAACATTGATGCGTGCCTATTAATTCAGACGAATGAGCTTTACAAAGCGGATTCAACTAATTTTAACTGGCTTTATAAAGGGCTAGTTGTTGTTTTTCTCTTCGTCAAACATAAATAATAAAAGAGTATAAAAGATGTATATAGCAGTGTGGTTCCATTAGTATAGCTTAAAAAAAATATCAATTTCGAATCAATTTTTCATAAAACAAAATGGTTTGTTGAAAGAAATCTGGTTAAGTCACATTATGTTTATATACTGTGTAATTCTGTTTTATTTTACTTTAGTGTTGAGTCTATTATTGAGTGTTTCTTTTTGATTTAAAAATGCTTGTAACAGATCTATTTAAATAAATATAATATTTGGACTTGGCTTGACTCAGCTTTAGGCGGATTGCAGATGACGTGGCGGGGCGGTCTTTTTGTCCGCGAAGTAATGAAGACCGCGTCTGCACGCCGATGCCCGCGACTGCCCCTCACCGCGGACGAACTAGGTCATATTTCTATTTAATATGCAACATGCCGTAACTTTCTATTTGATATGAAACATCCCGTAACTTTTCAATTCATCGGATAAAACCCTAAATAACGATGTCCACTGCGTCACGGTGAGAGCGTTCTAACGTCCAAAAATTCAACTGCATCTCTGAATAGAGTCATTGATTGTAATCTTTATTGCCTTCGAGATACGGTTCATTTTTACTTCAAGTAGTTTTTGCACTCAAAAATATATGGAAAGGTTTGGACAGGCGCGTCAAACACCGATCGAGTGTATATTTTGTTATGTGTATGAGCGAGATTGGATCTGTTTGTAATATAGCGGTTATGTTGTCATAAACTTCCCATGTAAGTAGTTAAATATTAAGGGTACCCTTAATACATGTGAAAAACTTCAGTATTACGACTTTGCAATCGCATTACGGTGTAAACAGTGAACGGCACATCAGGCTATCCATTTCAGTTCAGTCCTCCTTGCTGTATTTGCAAATAAATGTCATTTGGCAAAAGCAAGACAAAATACGGAAATGGGTAGCCTGATCTGCTTTTGACTGTACCTATTTTATCATCTACATTTTATAGTTTCCTGGCAGCTCAATATATTGCTCTTCGCGGCCGAAAAAAGTTAGTACCTAATTCCAAAATCTTTGTTAATACGGACCTTCTTCTATTTCGTCAACAACCAACCAAAAGATACACTAAATAATAAGGTTACAGTAATAATTTAACGGCTAATCAATTCACCGTAAGGATTCAATATCTCAGGCGAGAACTCATTAAAGGTAGAACCAGTGCTGGTGACGTATAGTTCCTGAAACAGCACCGCTGAAATTCAATAAGCAGTAAGTCAAGCCCCCCCCCCCCCCCCTTCTACTCGCACCTATTAGCCGATGTGGACAGGGCCGCATCAGGGGGCATGAGGTATGAATGTAAGGGCCGCTTTTTAACCACACTGTAGATAAACTAATGTACGATTAATAATTGTAGTCAGCGAAATGACAACTTCAACAGTGACTGATACAGAAAAGGGTGACCCGCTACAATAGTGACGTTCGGCAATCACTAGACTTAGACATTTAGTCATGCTTTATGTTATTAGGGATCAAAGCCTTTTTTAAATTGTAAATATTTAATAGGTACACAACGAATTAAATAATACGATTTAAGAAATATGGGCCCTACCTCCATATATCTTCTCACTAAAAAATTATAACCATAGCTGGGAAAAAAATGTTTAAAGAGGTTCAGGGGAATTAACACTTGAAAGTCAGGAAAATACAAGTAATTATATACGTTTTTATTCGTTACGGTTGCTATTGATTCCGACTCCGATTCTGAATCGGTATATTCAGAATCGGAATCAGTTACATTTATAACGAAGGAATCCACATATTGGTCTATAATGTGGTCGAGTTGACACATTTTGTCTTCGACTTTTATGGCATGGTATATGCACTGTCTCCAATTATCAGGCGTCACCTCTTTCAGGCCTTCTTCAAATATTTTGTTTACCTCTTTTATTTTAAAAGTTTTATTGTTCCTGGCAACGTACCCCTTTGCTTGAGCCCAAACTAACTCTATTGGGTTGAGCTCACAGTGATAAGGTGGCAGGCGCAGGATTGTGACACCATATTCAGCGGCCAACTCTTCCACAGCATAGCGTTCGTATTTGATTTTTGTAATTTTACTATTTCGATTAATTGAGCCTTTATCATTGTAGGTTGATATTTAATTTGTTTTTCATCTAACCACTGACCAATATCTGCCTTCCGCCAGTTTGAAGTGGGGATACGCTCGACTTTTCTTGAATGGTACGGTGCGTTATCTAATAACAGCACCGGATTTGGCTTTAATTTTGGCAAAATGCTTTTAAGCCATTTCTCAAAACACTTTGAATTCATCTTTTCATGATAGTCCATACTATTTTTTTTCGATTCAAAAATAAGTAAACCGGAATCTACAAAACCGTCATCACTGCCTATATGTGAAATTATAAGGCGTCGTCCTTTGCCGGTTGGGCCCTTTAGGCCTGTAGTCAAACCTTTGGAAAACGCTTGTTTGGAAGATTCTACTGTTGTATCCTCCCAAACTTTTCCAGTTGTATGACCTGTGAATAAATTAACGAAATTCTTACCTGTAAATAATATAATACAGAAACAAAACATTTTGAAACTGAAAACCTATTTACTAAATACAGTTTACCGAAATACCTCTATGTCTCAAGACGAAAGTCTGACCAGTGTGTGTTGCCAGTAATGACATATGGAAGTGGGACGTGGTCATTCACTACGACTATTTTGCCAGGCTGTAATGTCGACTAACTTTTAATTGTAAAAACTCGATTTACCACATCACTATTTATTTGGGACTGAAAACCTGCCACACTGAAAATGTCATTTCACTGACTACAATTAAAAATCCTAGTATAAATGTGATTAGGTATTGTTATTAGAATTTTCCATGCACTATCTTTATAAAAGATCTAAAAACCAGAAAAAGACATTTGGTCATCTTCTTTGGGGCAGGAATCGAACCCGCATCTTTCGCGAAACAGATGCGGGTTCGATTCCTGCCTGATGCCAAGATGACCAAACGTCTTTTTCTGATTTTCAGAATTAAATGTTGTTCTACAATAAGCAATTAAAGCCAGGTATGCCTTGGATTCAGTCTCCGTACAATAAAAGTTACAGGACGAGTTGAAGCACTCGCGCATTTCGTAAGTTCCGCCTACCTGTTCTTTATATACTAGATAAAAGCGATTATTGATGGATCGTACATACGTTCACGACTTTACCTAATGGGGAAGTCAGAGGCAATCTGATTGTAGTCGTCATGGTAAACGGAACCTTCACAAGAACACATTTAGCTGTGCGACTTTTCAACGTAACGTGCTAAGGGGCCAGTTGTCGTTGTCAGGGTTGCTTGAGGTTTTTATCAGTGTATCCTTCACCATAGAGTTAGCTATTGATAGATAACCTGTCATATAACATTATGTGCTCCACTCAACTGGGCCCACTGAAAACCAGCGTCTGAACCGACCAGGTCCAGACACATGCTGAGTGTGGTCCATTTTCTTCTGGGAATCGTAACACCGCTGGTAGAACTGCCTGGAAATCTGCTGGATCCAATGTTATGTTTCTTTTGTTCTAATGTTATTCATTGATTTTGTTTAATTGTTTTATGTTGGTTCCTTTTTGTATTTTCTTTCATACTTTCTTTCTTACTCGGACGAAGTCGCGAGCAAAAGATAGAAAACAAAGCTAAACACTGAATGCGGCCCTGTTAGGAATTGTTGCAAGAATTTTTATTTTCAAGTTGCAAGCTTTAGCTAAAAACAGCTTGACGATCCCGGGCACGGAGCACAATTACCCGGTACTCCTTGCAAGATGCAACCACAGTATAAACCATACAGTAGAACATCTACATACAAACGTGCCACTCTGGGTTTGAATGTATGCGTGCGCGTCGCGCGCCGTGTCGCGATTCACGCACACGCTAGCATAAAATAGGGAGGCATAGGGAGGCGGCAGTACGGACGGGCTGTGCCGCGTGTCTGTGTGCACGATAGGTTAATAACTCGGCGGGCGGCATTAGATAGCCTACTGTATGGTTTATACTGTTATGCAACCGTGGTTGCCGGCAACCAGCTACCGGGATTATTAGCTACAATTTATAAATTTGCCGCCTCAGCTTCTGTTGCTCCGAAGCCGTTAACTGAAATCGGTTTTGAGGAGATATAATATATTATACAGGTACCGTCAACAATATACAGGTAGCGGTGTTCCTCGATGAATCGCGAGAAGGCTAATTAGCTTAATCTGTGTTTTAGGCTGACGTTGGTTTCGCAAAATAACAATGAAATACTCAGCTCTGAATAGTAGTCTCCTACATTCTCATAGATGTTATGTTTTTTTGTTGTAATGTTATTCAGTAATGTTATTCATTGTTTTTTTTTATTGTTTTATGTTAGTTCCTTTTTGTATTTTCTTTCATACTTGCTTTCTTACCCGGACGAAGTCGCGAGAAAAAGATAAAAAACAAAGCCAAACACTGAATGCGGCCCTGTTAAGAATTTTTATTTTCAAGTTGCAAGCTTTACCTAAAAACTGCTTGACGATGCCGGGCACGGAGCACAATTACCCGGTACTCCTTGCAAGATGCAACCACAGTATAAATCATACAGTAGAACATCTACATACAAACGTGCCACTCTCGGTTTGAATGTGTGTGTGCGCGTCGCGCGCCGTGTCGTGATATCACGCACACGCGATTTCACGCACACGCTAGCATAAAATAGGTAGGCATAGGGAGGCGGCAGTACGGACGGGCTGTGCCGCGTGTCTGTGTGCACGCTAGGCTAATAACTCAGCGGGCGGCATTAGATAGCCTACTGTATGGTTTATACTGTGATGCAACCGTGGTTGCCGGCAACCAGCTACCGGGATTATTAGCTACAATTTATAAATTTGCCGCCTCAGCTTCTGTTGCTCCGAAGCCGTTAACTGAAAACGCTTTTGAGGCGATATAATATAATGATACAGGTACCGTCAACAATATACAGAGAGCGCGGTTCCTCGATCGAACGCGAGAAGGCTAATAAGCTCAATCTATGTATTAGAATGACGTTGGTTTCGCAAAATGACAATGAAATACGCAGCTCTGAATAGTAGTCTCCTACATTCTCATAGATGTTATGTTTTTTTGTTGTAATGTTATTCATTGATTTTGTTTCATTGTTTTATGTTGGTTCCTTTTCGTATTTTTCTTCCATACTTTCTTTCTTACTCCGATGAAGTCGCGAGCAAAAGATAGAAAACAAAGCCAAACACTGAATGCGGCCCTGTTAGGAATTGTTGCAAGAATTTTTTTTTCAAGTTGCAAGCTTTAGCTAAAAACAGCTTGACGATCCCGGGCACGGAGGGCAATTACCCGGTACTTGCAAGATGCAACCACAGTATGAATCATACAGTAAAACATCTACATACAAACGTGCCACTCTCGGTTTGAATGTGTGCGTGCGCGTCGCGCGCCGTGTCGCGATATCACGCACACGCGATTTCACGCACACGCTAGCATAAAATAGGGAGGCATAGGGAGGCGGCAGTACGGACGGGCTGTGCCGCGTATCTGTGTGCACGCTAGGCTAATAACTCGGCGGGCGGCATTAGATAGCCTACTGTATGGTTTATACTGTGATGCAACCGTGGTTGCCGGCAACCAGCTACCGGGATTATTAGCTACAATTTATAAATTTGCCGCCTCAGCTCCTGTTGCTCCGAAGCCGTTAACTGAAATCGCTTTTGAGGCGGTATAATATATTATACAGGTACCGTCAACAATATACAGAGAGCTGGGTTCGTCGATCAAACGTGAAAAGGCCAATTAGCTTAATCTGTGTATTAGCATGACGTTGGTTTCGCAAAATAACAATGAAATACTCAGCTCTGAATAGTAGTCTCGTACATTCTCATAGGACGTCAATATTATTTCTTCTCTTAGATAATTTTTTGCTGCAGACTGTACCGACAAACCTCAATAACAGCGTTTTTAAATTATTTATTAGTAATATTTTGCTGTTACTTTTTATTGACCTGCCTGCGATTCCTTCTGACATCACATCATATCTGGATGCAGCACTCTCACTTCAATCGTCTCATTGTATGAAAATAATTGTTGACAATCATACTCCTGCCGTGGTGTAATTTCGCTAATCATTGTAAGGTTTTAACTCGCCGTAAATTATATTGCTACTTCTTTTGCAAACTCTACTAATGTTTAAATGTCCTCAATTCGTTTTTAGTCACATGTTACAATGTCACTAAAAACGAATATAGAGATTTAGATAGAAGACAGACCTCCGAATTCACAAACGCAAATCTACGTTGAGCATCCCTCAGAAGTACAGCTGTCCCTTTCAGTGCTTTTGACATTTTACGGGACAGCTTTGATTGACGCTTGTGAATTCGGAAGAGAGACACTTAAATTGAGATAATTTGTTACAAAAGTTTGTTTCAGAACCAACTCTTGTTCTATTTTGTGAACCTTACACAAATATAGTGTAATAAACAAACAGAGGCAGCACGCCCGAACAAAACCTGCACACAAAAGCAGAAAGGAATGCAAAGTGGCATAATGCACAATTGCACATCCTGCGATCATTCTGCAATACAACGCATTCAGAGGTACCTGTCGCGACTTGTTGATTCATGTGCACTTGACAGTCCTTTGTGGTGGATTATTATATTTACCTGTTAGAGTGTGTAAAAAAATATGGGTACCTCGCCCACTGTGGTCGATTTTAGACGCTGTCTGGCAAAACTTTTGGGGAGCTCATGTCTTGACATGCGTTAAATAAGTACGTTTAACAAACATATTTTGTGTACATTTCTCTTAAGAACATAAAAAACCTTGCATAATTTGATACTGGTGATCGGAAAAAACGTTTTTTTTTAGAAATCGGAAACTAGGGAAATCGGTTTCAGAATTAAAAAAAATCCTTTCATACGTTATCGTATAAAAAAATCATACAATAACAGAGTCAAACTGTTGAAATGCAGATTGTACATTACATTTTAAAAATTATGCACTAAAAATATACTCTAAATTAAACCCAAGATTGTCCCAAGATACACGTAGAAAGCGGCAGACCAAGAAGGCGGTGGCGGGATGAGCTGGACGCCCATTTGAAAAATTGGTCTATCACAGCTTTGGACCGCACATAATGTAGAAACGGTAGGGAGGCTTTTGCCCAGCAGTGGGACTCTACAGGCTCATAAAAAAAATGTGGAGCCCAACCCTAATAAAGTGAAAAATGAACTTGTTTAGTGTAATAATAGAATGTCGCGTTTTCTGATGAAGCGTCTTTGTTTTAAATTAATCTGACTTGTCCGTTATTAATAAAGTTTCATTGAACTGTTGTTTGCCGCAAATAAGACGCTCTGTAAATTGTTTTAGTTCTCTTTGTTTTAAAACTACCTACATAACTGAAGACTGGTTATTTATAGGGTAGGATTTCATTCTTACTTCGTCATGTCATGGTTCATTGTAGTTGTGAAACAATATTTTCGTGTCAAAATAGTTTATACCTACATTTATTTTAAAAATCTGTGGGATTTTAAAAAGTTTGGTGCCACCGTTTTTATACAGCATATCACATCTTGTATGTGGTGTGGGTTTACATATACATGTTATTGTATACAGGATGTTTTTGTCACGTGAGCGTGGTAGGCCAAACCATCAACTATGAATATTAATAAATAGGATATCAATTAATGATAGATTATATAGAACTTAATAATATAATAATTAGAAAAAGGCCCATTTTAACAAGAAACTTAAACCGCGTACTTACTCAGACAAAAAAAATAGGACACAAATCATATTCAAATGTCAGTCACATGAGGGTCTGTTTTAGATGTGAATCAAACCTAAGACCACCGACTACAATGAGTCATGTTAACACAGCGATATAATAGAAGAAATGTAATCCTTAATTAAACCGTTTAATTTTTTGTCCCTTATTTGGGCCTGTGTCGTATCCGCCGCATAGCAGGTAGTTTTACTTTGAATAAACAGTCAAAGAAGAGTTGAAAAATGACCTTTATTGCGACGGAATAAGGAGATATCAACTGTCAAAGTCATTTGTGTTCAGAAGATCGGCGTGTGAAAACCTTTAACGGTTGTAATGAGAATTAATTTTGTGGGAATCTTTCGTAGAATGTGGACGGATGTCAGAGAAGGCGCCAAACGACAAGTCATCGCTCCAGGGGATCTCTCCAACTCTAGACGGATTTTATGGACTCTGGCTACTTCACTACATAGTATAAAACAAAGTCGCTTTCTCTGTCCCTATGTCCCTTTGCATGCTTAAATCTTTGAAACTACGCAACGGATTTTGATGCGGTTTTTTTTAATAGATAGTGATTCAAGAGGAAGGTTTATATGTATAATAACATCCTATTGCACCCGTGCGAAGCGGGGGCGGGTCGCTAGTTTCAAATAAATAGGAGTCTCTACCCCGAATTCACAAACGCAAATCAAGGTTGAGCATCCTTCAGAAGTATCGCTGTCCTTTTCAGTTCTATTGACATTTTACGAGACAGCATGAGCATTTGTGGATTCGGATCAAAAGAAACAAGTTGTTTTCGCTTGCAAATCTAAGGGGGGCGCGATATCGACCATACACGGCGCTCCGTAGATAGGCAGATATGATGACACAAAAAACTACAAATATGAACAGTTTAGGATTACAAATTGACGTAAACAATTTGGTTGGGCTGCTTTGATTATTTAGATTTATTTCACCAACAACCCACAAGAAGGGGAAAATTGACAATAAGTAAGAGTAGGCACGTGCAAAAAAAAACAACGTGTTAACTATTGTTAAGTTCACAAATTTCATTGGAGACGCATGTTCATCGAAAAATTTTCGGTTTTGAAGTCTGCCGACCCCCGGGCTCTTACAAACATAAACGGCCTATATACGTCCCACTGCTGGGCACAGGCCTCACCTCAACTATGAGGTGGATTGAGCCATACTCCAACACGCGGGCTCAGTGCGGATTGTTGGAGGGGTGTAAGGTTAGTGAGCAACCTTAATGTCAGATGTTATCAAGCCGCCCTAAGGCCTCCGACTAGGCTTAACGACTGACATCTACGACGTCAGCCGGGACCAACTGCTTAACGTGCCTTCCGAAGCACGGAGATGCCCGAAATACACATCACTAAATTTCGGTCGGAATGGTCACCCATCCCATTTCCAACCCGGCGTGTGTTGCTTTACAACAGAGATCGTCGCCGATCACTGTCACAACTGCGCCACGGGCACCTACTGGTCGATAATAACTAGTGTCTTGAACTTTCACCTAACATTTCAGCCTGTTAAGTTATACCTACCAATTGAAAAGTTCTACAGACATCCAGGCTGTCTTTCATAATAATTGAACTTTACAAAGTTTTATAAGTATCCTAAAAATAATACTGTTGTGTTTTTGTAAGTGGAAAAACTGAATTTGTGAGATATAACTCATTTAAAGTTTTATAGTGAGGCACAGCAATTTAATTAGCAGTTAGCAGTTACAGCTGATGGAGGAATGTTAATCAGCTCTGAGAACCCCTGAGATAATAGTCGTAAACATCTTCCGCGATATTGTTGTTACCTTGCTCGGTTGTAACAATATGTGTATTATGTTACATAGTACAGTCAGTCACATACATTGACTGTAAAGAGCGCAAATAGAAAACTATGAAAAAACTGATTTTAAAACTGAGCTCGCAGTAAAAAAAAATTAATGGGTTTTGTCCATCGAAGTCCTCGTTTTGGTCCGTTGGTAACTCAACAGTTGGGCATCGCAGCTCTCAGCCTTCTCCACCTTTTTTTTTTTAAGTAGGGGAAATGCTTTACGCATACCCGTCCACCGGGGGACAGACGGGTTATGTCGGACTCTCCACTGGAAAGGTGGTATGTAGCGCAAGGCCTTAATTGTGCGCGTTCCCCCGGACGGAGCCCACCTGCACGGCGCGGCGGGCCGGAAGCGACCCCCCCATCTTGAGGGGAGGCCAGAAGGGACAGCCGAGGATGTCAAGCCGTCCCTACCAGGCTGCGGTGAAGCCCGTGCAATGCCGGCGACGGCACCCCCGTACCGCGCGCCAACTGGCCACCGTACGCAGACCCTACTGGGCCCGCAACCACGAGCCACCCATAGGGCGGCTCCGCTGCCGTAACCGGCGGTACGGCCCCGCCAGGCCGCGACGCACAGAGGGGATCAGCCTCGGATTACTGGCCACCACCAACCGGTTGTACGCCGCGGCCCCAACCACGCGCCTCAAGGCGCCTGCTGGCCCCACTGGGCCCGCAGCCCCACGTCGCCCTTACGGGCCGCAGCGGGTGGGTTCCCAGTCCACCACGCTGCCACGCCTGGGTTATCTTCACTTCCCGGTGGATCCCCTACCACCGGTACTAGGTCCCCTCGCCACGCCGCGGCGAGGCGAGAACCCATGAGGGGGAGCCTTCTCCACCTGCCAGGGTCCAAACAAAGGAAACTGCACAGTTCCACCGTGTCAATAAAAAAAGTGTACAGAGGGACCAGCTCGCTTAATACCCACCATACACGGACCGCCAGCAGCTTAGAAGTTTGAGGCTGCTATTGATAACTGCTCGAGCTGTAAGCAATTTGACGTGGAATAAACAGCGCGTGTCAAGGTAACTGAGAGCTGTCGATAGGTTGAGCGGTCAGTGCGAGCCTGATGATGACGGCTTGACCAGTTCATTAAATACAGTTGCAGCTTGAAGTAGTTGATCCTGACTGCTTCTGTGTATCGAGCATTCGATATAAGAGATACTTACCTATAACCAGTTGTGGGAACGAAAATTTGCGAGCTGCGAGCTGTCCGTGTATGGCGAGCCTAAGCGAATTTCTTTTTACAGCGACTGTACCACCAACCAACCAAGTGTTGACTCACCTTATTGTTGACTAACTACAAAAAAATACACAAGTCTCATTAAAATTAGTTTTATTTCTCCGCGAATCGACACGTACCCCTTTGTTTATACATCTTCCGTTCTTTTCCATAACAGGCTATAAACTGAGACGAGTTAATACATAATTAATGACTGAAACCGCATATTTCTACTCGACAATCCCACGGGAACACTTCGTTAACGAAGATGACAACAAAGCTTCAACAATTCCTTTTAAGCTGACTCAAAACAATGAGTTTTTTCCATCCCTTTTTGCCGCTAAATAAACAGCGAGACAAAACTCTTCCAATCTTGACTATGCACTATTGTTCTGATGCGCTTTTGCAGAAAACTGCATATAAAAAAATTACGGTCCAATCATCTTAATGTCAATGCATCTTTATCTCTTTCACTCTGTATAAGAACGCGCTGCTGTCTCGCTCCGTTGGGCAGTGTGACCAGATTCAGTATTTTAATACTTTTTCAGTATATTTCATCGATTTTTCCGAACATCGGTATATTTTCAGGTATATTGCTGGAAGTCAGTATTTTTGGGTATATTTTGGACCAAAATTTTTGGTTGACGTTATGGCAACACCGTCGTGAGAGTTGCGGCAATGTTTGCGGAATTCCCCGGAACGCGAACATTGGAGACTTTTCCGGATTTATACATGTTATCTATGAGCAAAGAGTAGTAAGTTACAGATATGACAAGAAAGACGGCCGTCGCCGGCGTTGTAGTATTGTCAATATTGTCATACTACCTATACAATTATCAATCAATACATAGCAATACATAGTATAAATCAGAGTTGCAGAATGTATGTTCGCCTAAAACTTTACAACTGCTGGACCGATTTTAATGCGGTTTGCACCATTAGATAGAGCATAATTTCCAGATTGCATACATTGAAATCCGTTGTGTTTCATGAATATCAGTTTACCCGGACGAATTCGAGACGGAACGCTAGTTTATCTATAATTTTCAAAACAACGTCTAGTTTTTAAGTTTTCAGTTGGATGAATAGGTAGTAGTTGAACATATAAGATATTTTATTACTAGTATAAAATCGTCTAATACGGTTCAAGTGAAATGATTGTCTCTTCTGCACTCGACTTAATCTTTGAGGACTTTCTTTCGATAATTCGAGAATTTCCCCAAAATAGGAGATGTTTTTATCATCATATAAATAGAACGCGATTTTCGTTGTTTTTATTTACTTAGTTGCATCCATCCGGACAGCATGTCTAGTTTTCAGCAAAGTTATTTAGCGAAGTGGGAACAAATTCCGGAATTTTCTTCGTGGCTTTCACGTTATAAGGATGATGAGTTCACCGCATTTTGTAAAGCATGCAATGCGAAACTGCAAAGTAGATTAGCATCTATAAAACAGCATGCAAATACTGAAAAGCATAAATCGAACTTGATAAAATATAAAGGACAGTCAAAGGTAAGCATAACTCGCTTTACTTATCTAGTTCAAGGAGTTCGGATATATTTTATTTAATTTAAAGTTAACCATCCTAGTTTTGTTTCTCAAAACCAGTTAGGTACCAGCTATGAAATGCGGCGCTGTTATAAAAAAACTATGTAACCAAGTAATTTTTTAATTTTCAGGTTGACACATTTTTCAAAAAGGCCCCACTGAAAGACGAAGTCAAGAAAGCTGAGCTGCGTTTATGCAGTTTTCTGTCGGAACACAATATCCCATTTGGAGCTATGGACCATCTTAGTGAAGTTCTAGTGAAGTGTTTTACCGATTCCGATATTGCGAAAGAATTTTCCTGCAAGAGAACCAAAGCAGCCGCCATAACTTATAATGTTTTAGGACCCGAATTCGAAAAAGATATGATTGAAGACATACTTCGTACTGCATCTCCTTCAGGTAAACCAAAATATTCAGTTATAATCGATGAGAGTACAGATGTTGCGACAGTCAAAGTATTGGCAATAGTAATTAAATACTTCTCGGAAACTAAATGTACTGTACAAACAAAATTCCTTGATTTAGTGGATTTAAGTGGTGAGACCGCAGATGATTTATTTAATTCGTTGTCATCAAAATTATCCGAATTAGGTTTAGACATAAAAGACGTTATAGGATTCGCTGCTGATACTACGAATGTGATGTTTGGTCAACACTCTGGCATTGTTGCAAAAATTAAAGAAGTAAACCCAAAGTGCTTTTTCATAAAATGTGTTTGTCACTCTGCAGCATTAAGTGTTAGCCACGCCTGTAAAATACTGCCTAGAAATTTAGAACAGATAGTAAAAGAAGTATATGGATATTTTTCTCAAAGCAGCAAGCGTCAAAGAGAATTTGCTGAGTTCCAAAATTTCACAGACACTGAAAATCACAGAATGTTGCGTCATTACGACATAAGGTGGCTTTCACTTCATGCCTGTATCAGTAGAATTATTGAGCAGTGGAGGGCATTGCAATTGTTCTTTCAAGACCAATATTTAAGTGATCGCAATATGTCATCAGAATTTTTATATCATTCTTTTACCACTGATATAAACAAATTGTACTTTTACTTTTTGGACTACATTTTGCCGATTGTAAACAAATTTAACATAATTTTTCAAGGCGACTATCCGTGCATTGATAGACTGTATGATGATGCATCTAGTATGTACTTGTCGATTTTGGGTTGCTTCATGAAAACTAATTACATCAAAAGTACGGAAAATGTATTTACGTTAGACCCAAAGTCCAATATAAATTATTTGCCATTGAAAGATATGTACTTAGGTATTCAAGTAGGCCAAGAATTAATCAAACACAGAGGAAATGTAAACATGAAAGAACAGATTGCTGAGTTTTTCAGAAGGTGCCAATCATTTTTAATTGAGTTGAGCACGCAATTGAAATCACGTTTGCCTTTTGAAAATCCAGTTTTTCGAGAACTGAAATTTCTTGACCCACACACTGCCGTGCATAAAGAATTTCGCAGTTTACGAAATGTGATAGAAACTTTCCCATGCGAAGTACTGCCAGCACAAATGCAGTTAATTGACGAAGAATATAGAACCCTAAAGTTTGATCGCGAAGTAAGTGATTTGTTACAATCTTCGAGCACTGGCTCACCCATCTCATGTGAACAATTTTGGGTGGAAGTTGGGAAAATTTCTAACAGTAATGGCATGTTAAAATACAAAAATATAACTAGTTTTAGTAAATCTCTGCTATGTATACCGGTGTCGAATGCTGCATGCGAGCGCATATTTTCACAGATAAATTTAATAAAAACGGACCAAAGAAACAGATTTATAAACAAAAATGTGTCAGCAATTTTAAAAACAAAGCAAGGTGTTAATGATGAAGGAGGTTGTGTAAATTTTAATTCTTCGAAAAGAATGTTAAAATATGACTCTAACATTTATTGTCAGGATGAATAAATAAAACGTGTTAAGAAAATCAGTATTTTTATTGGTATATCTGTCCTAAGTAAGTCGGTATATTTCAGTATTTTTTTGAGGTGCCTCGGTATTTTTGTAAAATTTAATCTGGTCACACTGCCGTTGGGAATCCTAGACAGACGCAGAGCTGATATCGACGCAGCCTTATCAGTGGGACACTGTTGAAGGACATTTGTCGTTATTATTTAAGCAGTATAGTTTGTTTTGGATCGAAATGGTCTCGTCTCCGAGGTTGTTCACATACCTGAATGGCCGTATCGTAGTAGCCGAGAATGGAACGGCGCACATTCAGTCAGTACATACATTCACTCAGAGAGCCAGTGCCGCGCTTGATCTAGTAGTGAGAGGACGTTCGCGTTTTCGCCGAAGCCGGCGTCCGCGTGTGCTAACGAAACATTTTATCTAACAAATTCTCGCATTTTAAACCTTCGGAGTGAAGTTTTAAAACATGTGTGTTTGAGTGACAGTGATTGTTATTGGAATCTCATTTCTCGAAGGTATGTCACAGTGTTATTATGATTTACTTGGTAAGAACGGACACAGGCGATTTTCTTTGGATATGCAATGCAAACTGGTTTTCCGTCCGGTACACCGTGGGAAGAATGTTATATTTGCAATGCTCCGATTGCACTTATTGGCCGGTTATTGGTTATTTTTGTTTTTTTATGCCGTTCATTCACCTACTTTTTGCTAGTGTTGAAATTGTCATTTTAAGTTGTAGGTAGGTATGATACCTACCTACGTTTTTGTCTGCGGTTTTGTCTAGTTAGAAGTTAAAGCTGATTTGATATTGTTTGCTTAGATACCTACCTACCTTCCTTCCTTTCTGTTCATACTGTTATGAAAGAGTGAATGTAGAAATTACCCTGTAAAGCCTTTCTTAAAATATTTGTTTAGGTCGAAAAAACAATAACATAATAGGTAGGTAGGTATGTAGGTATCAAGCTATTTTATTTTTTCGATCTTATTTCATTCTTGCTGCTTGCTTATTCATTTATTTAAATGCGTATTAAAGACAGCTATATACCTACCTAGCTAAAAGATTTTCTACCAGTCCACCATGAGGCGCCGAGGCAGTTAAGCCTTAAGCTATTGGTCCGGTGCAAAATCCATATTACCTAGGTATGTAATCTAACCGTTTAGCACTAAGGGTAAACCTTACTGTCAGATGTTATTAAGCCGCCTTAAGGCCGCCGACTATGCTTAACGACTGACAGCTTGCGATTGTTTCGTTGCCGATCCTAGGTAGGTACCTACCTACCTTGTTAGTCTCGAAAGGCTACCCGACGGATGGCTTGTTGACAACTCATATAAGTGATACTGGCAGTTTAGCTGGAATAAATATGAAGGTAGGTAGGTAGGTACCTACTGGTATTCCACACATCTTCTTCTAAAAAAAAGTACGTTTCTATTTAAATATGTTTTTAGCTAGCCAAAAAGCCTTGAGTTGGTTAGGCTAGATTGCGCTGTGTGTGTTGATATCCGAGGTTTACCTCCGATTGACAATTTTCAGTAACGCCCTAAAGTAGAGTCTTGGCCCCCCTTAAGCACGTTACTTAAATGTTAGGGGTTGTGAGCCTTCCGTGCACCCCATTTCCCGCTAAAGCTGTGAAAGTCACACCTTGGTTGGACTAACAGTTTAAAAAAAAAATATTCAAGGATATTTATTTTATTTAATAAAATATAAGCTAGGTTAAAACTTATCAAAGAAAAATCAACAGGGCCCCAAGTCTGCTAATTTTTGAACGCTTCAATTGAATCGAAATTGAGTCTCGATAGTCTAATTTGACATATTTTTCATAGAAAATTGTGTCAAATTAGCCGATTGAGACTCAATTACGATTCAGTTGAAGCCTTCTAAAATGAGCAGACTTGGGGGCCAGCTATGGTATTCCGGCAGGCGCCAAAACTCACTTCGCTCTTGAAGAGTTAACTTCAAAATTCAATTTCTTTGCAACTGTAGTCGTTTGAGAGAAAAGAACTGAGCCAAATAACAATTTTCAATTATTTACATACAAAATGAGAGAAAATGCTAATTCAGGGTGGAGCTTATTGATGATTGAAGTAAGCGTGAAGCGCCGAGATGTGAAGTGATGTCCGCCGGAATAGTACCCCTGGTCTTCCGGCAAAAGCTAGTCTTCCAATAACTGTTATTTATTTATACGTTACTTAACTGTTATCAGCTTGTTATCACACGACCAACTACTAGTCTTTATCTATCACACCCAATGTACCTATTTATAAAGTTTGATTCCCTTTGTCTAATATCTGTGCTCATTCGTGGTAATTGAGGGTAACAAAGAAAGATAGGGGATGGCTTAGGAAAGAAAGATTGATGAATGAAAAGATCATGATAAGAAAACGTTCCATCTGAAAACCAGGAAAAACATTTGGTCGTCTTGGCATCAGGCAGGAATCGAACCCACATCTTTCGCAAACCGGGTGACGATCTATTCCTTTCTAATACCAAAAAGTAATACCAATGGTATTTGTTTGTAATCGTAATTAACTTCTATTCCGGACGAATACCAAAACTACATTGAAATATTTAAAATTTGGTATTCGTTCGGAACAGAAAATTATTTACGATAGCAAACAAATACCATTGGTATTAGTTTTTGGTATTAGAAAGGAATAGATCCGGGTGACTGCACTAACTACTGTGTGACCGAGATATTTCCCTAAATATTTCTTCAAATATTTAAATTACATCGCTTCAATTGCTCGAAAGGTAACTTATTTCCTTAAATATTTATGTTTGTATCTTTAGAAAGGGCTGCTACTTAATTACAAACGGAAGAATTATCTGTAAGTACCTACCTCCCTTTGATCCTAAAATATATTTGAACTCAATTCGCGATGTGGGTGCAAAATTGTTATCAATATATTTTATTAACCGATAAGAAGTAATTGGTATTTATCGACTGTGTAATGAAATTGTAATCATTATCGTGACACAATTTTGAAGTTTTGATAAGTTAGCTAATACCCACTTTACCTAAGTATATAGTTAGATAGATATATAAAGATAATATTTATTTGAACAGTACAAGAGTACTTACTTAAAATTGCAGAGGTCAATGAAAAAAAATACTTAAACATATTCATTAAAACTAACAATTAGGATTTCTAGCTTTATTTTCTATTCCATAATATAACTCCTAACCCTTAAATAGATGTCTCAGGATCCCAGTATGTAGAGCATTTTGTAGATTCCAAATTAAAACATTATCACCACTGAATTTTGATATATATACATTTTTTTGAATTCAATGGCTTCCCTATTTCTTACAATAAATATTCTCCAGTTACAAAGCCGCAGGCTGAAGCTAGTTTTCTGTATTAATACCGAATTTATTACAAGAACATTCTCTCACCTAGGCTAGAAAGTCGGTCACCCGAGCTATTTGGCGATAGTGGGTTCGACGCCGCGGGAGACCGCCACACGCGGTTGGACAGAAAATAACACTTCTAACCACTTCCGACAAGTACTTAGTTCTCTATTTAAAAAATTAAGTACTTGCAGGTTTTGCAAATGGGTCACATAATACAAAACATGTGTTAAATAGCATTAACAGGTTTATTACTTAGTGTTAGATAGATACTCGTATAGTATTTTTAAAGTCTATCGAATACTACTGATTTTAAGAATCTTAATGATCATCATCATCATCATATCAGCTCCGAGGATCGCATTCTTTTTAACTACAACAAACACAAGCTAAACCTATATTCATACTACAAAAATAGATGTTAAGTTATCAATATTAAATTCGAAAAATCACAAAGTAGAAAAAAAATTAAAAAAGCAATAAAAAACCCACATGTGTGAATAAATGATGGAATGATTGTTGTTTTATTCTACTTGTTTGGTCATTTGGTCATTATCACTTAAATTAAGATACTTTAAATAAATTATCTTACAGATTAACATGCGGACAGACAACACTTGAGTTGCTATCAAAACACTTGTTATTTTTAACCGTAGCTCATGAAAACAGCTAAGACGAAAAAGCGAAAGTGTGTCATGGTATTGTGTTATTATATCACAGATTAAGGAAAAATACATGCACATTAAAATGCTAATCAAAGAAGAAGGCATGTTTAATTAGAAATCGTAGTCTTTGAAATGGTCAAAAAGATACGAATTAAATCTATCTTTGTCTACGATTTATGATCACCAGAGGCCCTATTACAATCTCTTATAACCTGACAGTTTTAGTCACAAGCTCAGCTTTTGAGCTGCATATTTACAGTCACAAATGGTGTTTTGTGTGGTAAATAGTGACAAAAAAGCCTTAATTTTTCTTCATTGCTGTAGTAACTTATTTTGCATGTTTTAGTCAAATTCCAATGAATGAAAAGACGTAAACTAAGCTAAAACTGAGCTGTAAAAAGATCGTAATAAGGCCCCTGTGAGTCTGTTATAACAGTGTTAATAACACTGATTTCGTAAGTAATGAAGGGAGGCTTTTTTCAAATTACTTAAATAATAAACCGCTTATGTACGTCTCAATAGGATATTGAGACGCATCGTACTTAAGCCAGCCTAGCCCATGTAAAGAGCAAAATTAACGACAAAAGATTTTTTCTTCCCTCCTAACATGGGGTTGCAGCCGGCCAGCTCGTGCTCCTCATAGCTCATGGTCATGTCTTGTCACCCTGAAGTAGTACAGTCAGCTAATCAGCTTCAAACTTTAGTAGGTACTTTGTCATTCTAACATTTTCATAGCTCTACAATGTCTAAGTTAATGCAACATTGTTCAGTGCTCCGTTAGTTTGCTGTATTGTACATGGCTAACAATATTATCAATTTATAACTTAGACATAAATATGGAACTTGAGTATGTTTAGAAATATCGTGTGTCTGACATCGCTAGCCAAACTCTAATGTCACAACTGAACTAAGTGAAATAGTGAAATAGGTCGTCTGAAATTGAACTAGTTACTGAATGAAACAGTTTGACCTACAAACAAGTGAACTACACCAAAGTACTGCTAAAGTTAAGGGGGGACAATGGAATAAATCGCCAGACCTTTAACACTTCTGACTAGTTTTAAAGTTAAATGTTACCTAAGTTGCGATCTAAAACATTCGAAGTTTAGGGTTAAGATAAACCAAGTTAGCGAAATAATGATTTGACGTGAGCATTAAAATGATTAAATCGAAAAGTCTTTACAGTATTTATAAATAAAATTGAGCAATGATTGATAAACCTTTTGCTAGTTTTTTTTAAAAACCATGTGGGACAGATGATCTGAAAAAGGCCTAAGGATACAGGTGGCCCACAATCGTCCTGGAATATTGAGATATTCATGCCCCATTCCACCAGGGACGGCTGATGATGTTGAGGTGGGGCTCGGATCCTCGGCACCCTTCACCATAACGATGACAGACGCAGACAGGGCACAATCAGTGCCCTGTCTGCGTAAGTTATGTTATGTGACTACTAGGGGCCATACTTTGAAGAATATCATCATGTCAGCAGAACGACGCCCACTGCTAGGCATGGGCCTCCACCGTGGATGTCCACAACGATCGGTCCTGCGCTGTCCGCATCCAGCGGCTTCCCGCGACCTTGACAAGATCGTCGGTCCACCTTGTGGAGGGCCTGCCTACGGAACGTCGTCCGGTACGCGGTCGCCATTCTGGAACCTTTCCGCCCCAACAGCCATCGGTCCTCATTGAAGAATATATTCAACTGTATTTGAAAACCCTTACGGGCATAGTCCACCGTTACCATGAGATGAAGTATGGGAAGCCATAAATATTCTCCAACGATACGATTCCAATCTTAATGTTGTTTTACGGATAATATATGAAATGCATTTGCGGTTCCGCAGTCTCGTTTTATGTTCCGAAGAGAATAGGGGAGATATTATAGTCATAATCTAGTGTTGGAATTGCAAAACGATATTCCTATGTTCACGTAAAATCCTGGAGATACGCAAGACAAGCATTTGCATCACAAGCACAACGATTTACATATAAATATGTAATAAAATCGTAACCGATGAAGGTATATTCGTAACACATGAAAACTTGAATGGATTTTTATGAAAATTTGGACAAATGAACCTGTCTTTTGTGAAAACAGGGCTTATTTACGAGTAGCTCTAATCTATGCCTTATCTGCCAACAGGTGGAATACAATGTCCAGAATAAAATAATCTGCTTTCTCTGTCCCTATGTATGCTTAAATCTTAAAAACGGATTTTGATGCAGTTTTTTTAATAGATAGATATCCCTGGACATTATTACACACAGCGCCATCTAGCCCAAAGTGAGATAATTAAATTCCGTTTTTATGAGATGCTAGACAACGGATACTTAAATACTTTTTCTTTTATAAATACATACTTAATATATATACAGAAAACACCCAGACCAATACAAACAGACATGTTCAAGCACACAAATGTTTGTATTGTGCGGGGATCGAACCCGCGACCTGTGGTGTAGTAGCCGACTTCTCAACAATTACACCAAGACGGATGTCAGATTGATTGAAGAGGAAGGTCTATATGTATAATAACATCCCATGTACGTGCGAAGCTGAGGCGGGTCGCTAGTATAATAATGAGAAGATATCATGTAAACAAATATATCACTGTGTTATTTAAATCTTATTTACTCATCGGTATTTAAAGATCTTGGCCACAATTTACTCTATAATGTATTGTTATCTCGATAAAGTAAACATTTTGTGTTCTTTTAAGGATACTAATTATCTTGAAACCGACGATGCTGAGATATAATAACTAATAGCACCGGATGGATATAGAGAGTCCCGCCTTTCTAGGTAGTCTAGATTTTATAAACCAGTCCAGTAGCAGATGATATCAGTGTTCCTCACAAACTGAAGTTAACATAGTAATCCTAGTTAATTCTCCTCAAGAAACGAAAAGACAAATATTTTGCTATTTTCTCTGGTCCTCATTTCAATACCTGCCAACAACAAGTGACGTTAAAAATCGAACAGGAAACCTAATAAGTATATATTACAATAAATAAATTACCACAATTAGGTCAAAAAACAACGTATTAACGGCTTGCAAGCGTTTCAAATTTTCCTCAAAAAGAGTTATGTTGTACATTTTTATTCATTAAGTATTTTTATTCGGAGACTCAAAAATATTTTTTCAACAACATTAGTTAGTACCGAGAAAATAATAGTTTTTGCCTGTCTGTATTCACCAGATTTTGCTGTAACACATTATGTAATGTATGAATAAGGCGTAATACTTTAATCAGTTTAAATGTCCTTGTCAGACAAACGACATGGTCGGTGGAATGTGCGCACGCGCCGGCATGCAGGTTGACAGTGTAGTTTGAGAGCTAGCGCATTTTTTGAAAATAAAAAAATTAATGTCTATAGAATAAAATGTATATACAGTGTGTCTGGTCACCGGTGTCGGACCCGCTAGGGTTCTGTAATATAATCAATTTTATCGACAAATCCACTGTTTTTTTTTCTCTTCTATTACAAAATGGCGGCCATTTGTTGTTTATTTCGCCGAACCGAATTTTACCTTTCAAGTGTTTTTCAAAGGCTTTAATGGGAACTTTTGTCCTTCTTTTATGTCAACTTTTTGTCTACTCTTTCAGCTGCTAAACGAACCCTTTTTCATGCTTGGAGGTCCAGCACATCAGTAGATATTTCAATATAAAGGAACACACCCTGGTTCGGCGAAAAATAAATGGCCGCCCTATTGTAGAAAAAAAAATCAAAAGTAACGGTGGATTTGTCGATAAAATTTACTATATTACAGAACCCTAACGGGTCCGACACCGGTGACCAGACACACTGTATAAATGAGGTGCCCGTGGCGCAGTTGTGACAGTGATCGGCGACGATCGCTGCTGTAAAGCAACGCACGCCGGGTCGGAAATGGGATGGGTGACCACCCCGACCGAAATTTAGTTATGTGTATTTCGGGCATCTCCGTGCTTCGGAAGGCACGTTAAGCAGTTGGTCCCGGTTGGCCTTCTCGGATCTGACAATAAGGTTGCTCACTAACCTTACACCCTTCCAACAATCCGCACTGAGCCCGCGTGTTGGAGTAAGTATGGCTTGTTCCACCTCATAGTTGAGGTGAGGCCTGTGCCCAGCAGTGGGACGAATATAGGCCGTTTATGTTATGTAGACAATTTTCCACAAAGCGCTGTAGCGCCTTCTAGCCTCACTTCAAACTAAAGAATATTAGAACTTGCCACTAGGTAAATATATTTTTTGCCAACTCGGAAAACAGCGGCAAGTTCGCCACTTGCCGTGTTCGTTTTAATGTGCTCAGCGTAGTGTGGGCTGCTGGACGTTCCGTGCACTATGACCGCAGCAATCAGTTTGTCCCTGACTACCCTGTTTGGGATATAGTCTTGAGCGTAAATGTATTAATAACTAATGCGCTCCACTGCGCTAAACAGGTCGAACTGAACACGATAAAGAAACGAAGAAAATAACAATGTTTTTTTGCCGCAAGCTCCCGGACTATAATATTTGCATATTCAAGTCAGATCTGTCTGAATCACTAGCAGCGTAGAGTAGCCACAACCGGATAAGATGGAGGTCGCGTGGGATATCCTACGACACAACGTATCTTGCAGTTTTGCTTTTAAATATTTATAATAATTGCAAAAAATCTACATTAGTTAAAGTTGAAGTTCCTATAATATATATAAATTAATTAATAAAAATAAATAAATATAACTGGTATATGTCATTATGGTAGAATACAAATGGCACATCTTTAATTTTTAAATCGTCTGTCCTCTCTGATTATCAATGCACAGACAAAACGATTGCCTGTAGAAAGTTGAAATGATTAACAGAATTCGCACGTCTTTTTAAATATTTTCAACTAGCTGTCCTAACAGACTTCGTTCTGTTGTCAAATATTTAGTGACACGTGACAGTAACATTTACTAAGAGGAAACTAAAATTGAGATTTTTACTTTATTCCCAGGATTTTCTCATGATTACTCACCTTTTAAACCTTCCCTCGGCCATTACAAATATTTCAAATCCAAAATTAGCCAAATCGGTCCAGCCATTCCCGAGTTTTAGCGAGACTAACGAACAGCAATCCATTTTTATATATAGAGATGAATATAATATGCAGGTATTCTTAACATTGACAATTGCCTGAATAATAGTTAAATTAAAGTTAAGAAGAAGTCAGATAGGTACTTATAATAATTAAGGAAAAAATAATAAAATCATTTGTATCAGCTTTAGTACTTACTACTAGCTAAGTATGTAGCGGCGACTATAATCTATAATCAAATATAATTTATTTTGCATAGTTAACTCACGTTTCAATCATTAAAAATACGTAGAGTGACCTGTAAAAAGGTTGAAAATAGGCCACTTAGGACAGTTTCTAAACGATAACTCTAAACGTTACATCTCTAACGACTATCTAGATTCTAGATTGTAATTACAATACCATAAAGAGAAACTACACCTTCTGCCTTGGATTGATGGCAAAAACTCGCGCCGTCGCGGTCCCATTTAATTAGGCGACAAAAAATGGAAGGTTAATTAAGACTTGGACTGGAGCAAAAACTCCGTTTGTGGTGAGTTAGGAAGTTGGTTTGTTATATTCGTGTTTATGCGAATACTTGCAACGGTAAGTAGGAAAATACTAAGGCTCTGTTTTGTGGAGCTGTACTAAACTAAAATATGCTCGTTACCGAGTAATGGGTGCATCGCCTGACTCAAAGTAACGAATCGTTACTCACGTTTTCGTATCGCGTTTGCCGTAGGTATGTCAGTTTGATTCTTCATACCTAGCTACCAACAATTAACGACGACTTTCGATGTCTCATTAGCCCATTTTATCTAAAGATTTTAATAAATGATTTTTCCTATCCTACTAAAGATCCGAAAACCAGAAAAAGACATTCGGTCTTGGCTTCTGGCGGGAATCGAACCCGCGTCTTTCGTAAACCGGGTGAATGTTCTTACCATTGAGCTACCGAGACCATTAACAGACCGGCTAAATCATAATTTATATTTCTCAAAACTGCCGGTCCAGATTTCGGTGGTCTTCGGAAGGCACGTTAAGCAGTTGGTCCCGGTTGATATCGCTAGATGTCAGTCGTTAAGCCTAGTTAGAGGCTTTGGGGCGGCTTGACAACATCTGACATTAGGGTTGCTCACTAACCTTACCCCCCTCCAACAATTCGCAATGAGCGTGAGGCCTGTGCCCAGCAGTGGGACGTATATAGGCCGTTTATGTTATGTATGTATTGGCTTTATAACGCCCAATGGCCTTATTATGATCATTTTACAACTCAGTTTTAGCTCAGTTTACGTCTGTCGCATTCATTGAAATTAGACTAAAGCATGTTTAATACGTTACTACAACAAATTAAGGAGAAATTAAGGTTTTATTTGACACTATTTACCACTCAAAACATGGCTTTCTATAGTAAATATGCAGCTCAAAAACTGACTTGCGACTGAAACTGTCAGGTTATCAGAGATCATATAAAGCCCCAGTACTGCCAACTTAGAGATAATCTACAAAGCGTTTTCACTCGACTTGAAACATTTGAATGGTCTCATCACTGTGCTACGTTATGCCACGAGAAAGCTAAGAGTAGTACGGTCAGCATCGTCAGCGCTATACATAAGTCAATCCACCCACATTCGTTCACGAGGCAGCGCATTAAATAAACATGCGGACTGTACTAGTCTCTGTCACTGATGGCAGCTTTTACACCGTGTTGTATCAGGGCGTTCTTCAAGAGGGCGTAGGTTCGGTACAAAGGTTTGGTAAAATATCAGAGTGAGGCTCCTGCTTTTGAACCCAACGTAGTTGTTACATTTGTAACACATTGCGTGTGACAACGCAAGGCTTAATGGAACATGCCATGTAAAACCACGACGCAGCGGTTCCAGTTGTAATCTCATAATGGTGGTTGGTAAAGTTAGCTTTACTAAAAGTCCATGACATCGAAAAAAAATTATGAACTTCCGACATTTATTGCAGATGAACCACAGTACACAGAGAACAGTAAAATATCTACATAGGATCTAGGATAATAACTCGGTGGGCGGCCATAGATAACCTACTGTTTATAGTGTGGATGAACCAAGGTTCGGTGTGAACATTGGCTTTCTTGTCAGCAGTACCGATTACAAAAAAAAATGCCGGTTAAAACTTCAGACCGACAGTCAGATAGATAAGGGTAAAAGAAAGGCCTTTGACTAGTAGTGGAATACCAATGGCTAATTTAGGTTCAGATGGTTTACTATTAAGTTTAAGTAAAGGTATGTCCCAGACAATTTGATATTTGATCAATTTCTCGTTTTTGACGACCGTCTTGGTGTAATTGTTGAGAAGTCGGTTACTACACCAAAGGTCGCGGGTTCGATCCCCGCTCAGTATAAACATTTGTGTGCATGAACATGTCTGTTTGTATTGGTCTGGGTGTTTCCTATGTATATCAAGTATGTATTTACAAATTCATAATTCATAATAAAAAATACGTCAAATAATACGTCATAATTCAAAAGAAAAAGTATTTAAGTAGGTATGTTTTTCCGTTGTCTAGTATCCCATAAAAACAGACTATAATAAGCTCACTTGGGGCTAGATGGCGCTGTGTGGAATAATGTCCAGGGGTCCAGGGATTGTAATATCAACATTTAACTCGACCGATTCAGTTAAACATTAAAAACATAATTGTAGTTGTTTTTTTATTTTAATTTCGGTGTGACAAGAGGCCTCTCAAGTTACGCTCGGTGGATACATTGCAGTATCAGGACTTGTACCTCCTTCGTATTTCCTTAATAATGCGGTCCTCCCCCAGATATACTACTTTCCTAGTTTACTGCAAAGGGTTACTGAACGGAATATATTGCGGCAATAGAGAATGCTTAAATAAATAAAGAATCCTCTAATGTTACATCTGTTGTGTTCATGTTATCTTTTGGTAAATTTTCGTGGCTCTATTGCGAATTTTAAAGTTAAAATTGTGATGTTTTTTAGACGCATTTTGACTTTAAAAATAGCTTTAGACAGTTAACCATGAATTGTAGCCAGTAACTTGAAGCTTCGTTTGATTGAGTACTTGATTGAGTGTGGTATTTACATTGTATAAATAACAAAATATTCAATATATCATCATCATCACTAGCAATAAAAGTCCTACTGCTGAAATTGCCCTTTCTAGTATATTTCCAGAGCAACCGGTTGTGAGCGGTTTGCCTCCACAGAAATCAGGTGACTTTCGTTAGGTACTGAGATAACATCACATACCTAAATTGCCCTAGTACCAAAATAAGGTTAACCCTTCTTCATGAAAACCATGAATAACAATGGTACTGCAAACACCCAGACTCAACACATTTTTTTTTAATAACACACGTTTCTTTTGGTGCAGGAATGGACCTCGAAACTGCGTATTCCCCATTTTCGTAAAATAAATAAATTGTTCCTTGAGTTGTCGTCGACTGTACATTATTTGACGTTATTTGAGTAAAACGCGAACAGAGCCCGATGAAAAACAGCATCAAATATTTTGTTTTCATTCACCCCACTTTCAATCACACTTTCTCCCGTTGACGGGCGGCAAACAACTCCTAGTGATGTAACAGTCTAGAGTTTTGTCGAACCGGTTAGAAGACTCTGTTAAACGGATTCGGAGCCAAACTGGCAGAATTGTAGAAAAATAGTTTTTATTGAAGAACTAACAGATGTATATTTTAGCTTAAACACAATCTGTCAGTCTACAGTAGCAGATCTTGTAGATAGCGTTTTCTTTAGCAATGCGGCCATCCCCTAAACATATTACTTTCCTAGTTATCTGCTGAGTAACTGCCCTCTATAGAAAATAAGCCCAAAGTTGCTTTTTTTATCGGTTTCCCATTATTATGCCTAAGACATCATTATTGAACTTATTTTTGGGCCAATGCTTGTACATCATTATACATTATTTTTGTACATCATTATTATTTAAACATACTCTTATACTCCCTGAGGTTGACGTTCATATAGAAATATCTACAAAAAGCGCGGATCGGCTAGCTACGTTGGTTGTACGGAGATGCTTGTCAAGCGGATATTCCTGCTGTTAAAAAGACGAATGGTACATCACTAAACTCTCTTACCTCCGCAAACAACGACGTTTTGCGTTCGGCGATGATATCAACAAACATCCCAGTTTTTTTTGTTAAGAGTGCGTATAAACCCAGCAAATTATTAAAATTCACCCGCGCCCCCCGCTCTGCGAACACTATCGGCCGCCGAACCACAATACATCTCTCTCGCTCGCTCAACGCGTAGCTTCCGTAGTATACGTAAAACAATCAGATAACACAGTGGGCATTATTTTTGTGAATACATTACCTACATTTTAATGTGTGTAATTTTACTTTGTATATAAGTTGAATGTTATGTTGTAGATAGTAGTCTCATCTTTTAAATTATTTTTAAGGATCGGTATGCAAAAGGTAAAAACAGGACCCTATTACGTAGACTACACTGTCTATCGGTCACCAGTTGATTTTTTCACAATAAATACTAAATACTAGCAGCCGCCCGCGACTTCGTCCGCGTGGACTTAACTGTATGTGAAAAAAGATTTTCCCGCTTTTCTGTAGAAATTTTCCTGATTTTTCTTTGCTATAAACCTCACGGAGCCCGAGACCATTCCAACGAATGCAAAACTGTGGAAATCGGTTAGTGCGTTCTGGAGTTATAGCGTCAGGAAGGAAAACACGACTTATTTTTATATACTAAAATATAAATAAAATATTTTAAAGTAAATACACAAGCGGGTTTTTTTTTGCGTTCTTTGTTCTCTATTAGTGACGGTAATAGGTGGACGCATTTGTATATTTATAAATAAAAGCTCCCCGGTGTCATGATTTGACCCGCCTTTTTTTTTCGTGGGGAAATCTTCATGGATACCTCGCCGCCCGGGGAGACGACGAAGTAATGTTGGACTCCTACCGACTAAAACCCCGCGGCCGCTACCACGCGCCTCAAGGCGCTTGCAGGCCGCACTGGCCCCGCAACCCCACGTGTCACCCTTACGGGCCTCAGCGAGTGGGTGGCTAGTCCACCACACTGCCACTCCTGAGTTCTATTCGCTTCCCGGCGGTTCGATCCTACCACCGGTACTAAGCTAAGCCCCCTCGCATCGCCAAGGTGAGAACTCATGAGGGGGTGGTTTGACTCTCCTCCACCAACTGAAGACGAATTAAAGGGTCGCATCCCGCCTGGCGCGATTGTCAGCGATTATAATAATAGATTTTCAATTGTATCTGGTTTATAGGGCGTTGAAAGGTGAATGAAAAATGAAAATGAATGCCAAAAACATCATCTTTATTTCAAGTATGTACATATTATACGAGGGTCATTCAATAAATACTTACTTAGCCTACAAAAAGTAAAGGAAAATTTTGGAAAATGGCAATTTATTTTTCAACATAGTCTCCATTCAGTTCGATACACTTAGCACAGCGATGCTCAAACTTTTTTAACCCGTCCGAAAAATAGTTTTTGTCAAACTCTGCAAAATAGGCCTCCGTGGCGGCAATGACCTCCTCATTTGATCCATATCTATTCCCGGGGAGTGTTTTTTTCAGATTAGGAAATAGAAAGTCTCAAGGGGCCAACTCTGGAGAATACGGTGGATGGGGCAGCAATTTGTAGCGCAATTCGACCAATTTGACCATGGCAACGGCAGACGTGGTCGTGGTGAAACAGCACGTTTTTCTTCGCCAGGTGGGGTCGTTTTTTTTTTAAGTCGGCGTCGAATCGGCCCAATAAATAGTAAAGCCCTGATAGTTTTACCCTTCTCGAGGTAATCGATGTAGATCAAACCTTGTGAATCCCAGAAAACGGTGGCCACCCAGTTTACCCACGTTTCCTCCTCCTGTGATGTTTAAGTTAGATAGAGTGCAACCGAATTGAGGAGCATGATTCGATACCATTTTTATTTTTTCAAAAAAGTACAACTTGTCTATTATCACTCTCTCTGCTGCATCGTACAAATTTTCAGCCTGATCTTCATCCTGAGCTTGTGGCCGACTACTTAGAGTGCGTCGTCGCTTCAATGAACTGTAATGAAAAAGTTCAGCTATTTCCAAAAAAAAAACATGCAGAAATGACACAGTAGAAAAAAAAATGCGGAAGCCATATTTTACAGAATTTATGTTAAAAAAAGGCACAAATTACCCACTATTAGGAAAGTCATTTGCAATTAAGCATTAAAGTACTCGTAGCAAGTGGCTTTCTGAGTCAAAATATCGCTCGGCTCATTCGTTTTGTGGTTACAGTTCTAACCACCCCACCCAAATCCACCCTTTTCCGTTCAACTGATCGGATTTATTTTATATTTACAGGAGAGTGCGAAGCAGCGGCCAGGCAAAAAAGTAGGGAAATGGTTTATTTCGGCGTCTGTTTGCGCTTAGTTACTTTCATTTAAGAAAAGATGGTTTGGAAAGTGAAGATTATCAGAAATTATCTAACGTTATTTCTCAAATGACTATTTCTCATTCGTTATTTTTCTAATGACAGGTCTCCACTAGTTTAAATGTTATCGATTGTACTGTAAGAATTTAGGTGGATACCTTTCTGGAGTATTCTCTTCATTCCTCGAGTAATCATTATGGTAAGTATTTTTTTCTGGCTGACAATAGTCTGTAGATATAGGCTGTCTATTAGGGTCTACATTTTCCAAATTCAATGTTGTTCTGTAAAATAAACACAGTACTTAGTATATTTACTCATGTGGTAGTAACTAGTTATTGTTTCAGCCAGCTTCAAATTAACTTAAAAAAAAACCCCAAGATGGAAAAGCGAGTATGGATACTATTTTTAAAGAAACCTACATAGTCGACGACGCGCATGCCTCCACAACTTCATTTTGATCACGATTGTGAAATATTTTGAGATACGGCAATTCTGAAAATTAAATATTATTTGAAAACAATTTACTTACAATAAATACCTGGTGGTATGAAACAAATTCCTTCGAAATCAACCTATTATTTGAAGAGACCAACTAAAGTCATGTGATTACTTAGCATATACTTTACACCATCTGTTTACGTCATCCTTCTAGATCGACTCAAATGAATTTATTTCTCTTAAAATACAATACAACATACCTTCGACAATTAGCCATCCTTTCAGTTTGTAACTTTTTTAGCTCTCGTTTACTAAGTCTTTTTAAAGTCCTTTTCTTTTTCCCCATTTCACTATTTATTTTGAAACTCGGAGCAGCTAAGAATTTGAGCGTAGTCTTCTCGTCTCAACGGAGCGATCGGTACTGATGTGTGAAATAGAAATATGTGTCAAGCTTCACAAACGTGCGACGGGAGATGGCTTTTTCCGCGGAATCAAAACGTATTAAGTGCCAAAAGTGTTTAATCGTTATAAATCCAAAACTAAAAGGAATTTTAAAAAATGACTAGACATAGCCCTTACTTATTTTTCAATTTAATTATTTGTAAAAAAATTGTCATCATAGTAATTGCCATGTCCAGTATAAAACGAAAAAAAGGGAAAATCAGACGTAACTTCGTGATTCTTTTTTATCGAGATAATTTAATTATTTTATGTTTTTGATCAAACACAACCCTTGAAAATATCATGTAGCGTAACATTTAATAAATTCATAAAATTTCATCTAGTATTTATCACGTACAATCAAGAAAAAGATTGGTAGTTTTGCTTTATGCGCACTCTTAAAGGTAGAAATTCAAAATCACCCGTCCAAAACCAAAATTCAAAGACTTTCAAAAAAAAGGCGAATAAAATTGCGCTTCCATTATTCAGGTTACAAAAGGTTTTAGGTTCCTTTATGGGGCAAGGTATACACTACTACAACAAAATTCCAGAAGCAATTTGTAAGTTACCATCACATAGGTTTAAACATCATATTAAAACTGTCTTATTAAAAAAAGGATACTATACCACAGCCGACTACCTTATGGATAGGAACGCCTGGGAGTAAGCTCTCAGCTCGACGCGGACTCCAATTAGCCATTTTGTAATAATTATACGGATTCAACATAATGATGTGAACCAACCAAACATTTTTTTCTTTGAATTGTATAACTGGATGTGAATCTCAAAACTCCTTTTTTATAATGTTAACCAGTAGTCTTTTCTAAACAATGTTGTTAATTGCTTTTAATAATTTACCATTATTTAGTGCACTAACCATTTTCTTGATATTGTATAACTGTATGTGTATCTACTTAATAATAAATTGTAATTTACTAACGGATTATTGTACAAAACATATTGAAAAGAGTAACTGCTGAGTTTCTTGCCGGTTCTTCTCAGTACAGAAACAACTTTCCGACACCGGTGGTTGAGTCACATTATGTTTGTATACTGTGTATTTATTTATTATTTCTATTATAGTATTTAAGTCTATTATTAAGTGTATTTTTGTTTGTTTGATTAAGTTTTTGACGATTTGAAAGCACTTGTAACAGGTCTATTTAAATAAAGATATTTCTGATTCTGATTCTGATTCTGAAAGGTTTACGTGTTTGTGACTGGTAATTAAATACTTAAGTATTTATTGAAGCCCTCAACCTATGAGGCGAATATCTTATATAGTAACACATTTTTTATGTATAAACTAACAGCCGCCCGCGACTTCGTCCGCGTGGAAGGGAATAAAGCAAACGCCTTGGTCCGGAACGCATAGACATTTATTGCTTGTCAATCAAAATACTTGTACTAATTTCAAAACGCAATGCTTGCGCGAGCTATCTTACTTTAACTCCATCTAGTAAACAACAAATGAACCAAAAATAATACTATGCTAAGAAACTAAATAAATATTAGCATTTACAAACAGAACGGATTAGACATACCGCCCCTCAAGGACTCTTTAGTCCTTCACTAGCGCAAAATAAAACAAAGACCTATCTTATAATGATGAAACAATAATAAATTGAACCTATCATCATTAAAACAAATTAGGATAGCATTCGTTAATGAATTAAAACTATGCGAACTTCGATATGGACTGTAAATTATAAATGTTTGACACTTGGCAGAAGTTAAACTCATATACAAAACGGAACCCTAAAAAGCTAATCATTTCATAGGCAAAATGACTGAAAGTAAATACAATATTCAAACGTATTGTAAACAAACTGTTGGAACAAGTATGAAGTAGTATTTCTATATTATACAATATCAACAACATTTTTGAACATAACATATAAGTTAAATCTGTTATCATGTAAACGAAGTAACAAGAAATAAAGGAAATAATTGAATGGATTAGGACTAAACAAACTACGATGTGGACTGTAAATGGAAATTTTAACACTAGGCAGAATCAAAAATGTTCCTAAAAACTAACAACATTTGTACAGATAATCCACTCAAAACAAAAGCAATAACTTTTCGTGTTACAATAAAACATATTTCAACAAAATCTGATGATTAACATCAACAGACCCAGTAAATGGGTAGAACTTCGAAGTTGGACGTCGAATACTTGAACCCTCAAATCTTCAGCGTTAGGTTAAGTTAACTAACAAAAAATATGCAATAGTCACATCATTACGACTACCTTTTCTAGCTATGAAGCTCCTATATGCAACGATATATTTATGGATAATGAGATCGTACAACTTTACAAAAGGTTTGCGTTGCTACACGTGAGAAAAGGCAAATGTGGCATTTATAAAACCTATGACGCTGATGCAAACGAATGCCACAAACAATCGCATCCTGATGTTTATCAGCTGTAAGATTAGGCAAAGGTTTAATTTTAGGTTTATTGAAATCCTCTTTACACAATAGCCTTCTACAATTTACAACTCTCTCAATCAATTTCCTGAGAGACAAAAACTTTAAGGAAATATGCAGATTTGCATCGTGACTCTTGGATGGAGGAATACATCTGGAAGTAGAGTCAGCGGGATTTTCTGTAGATGGTTCGTTCGAACACTGACCTGAATCCAACAACGGAGGTATTTCCGAGATTTGATTGACCACGAAAACTTGGCATCGATTAGAGTGAACTTTTAACCTATTTAATACGATATTTGAATCGGTCTGGTCATGAAAACCAGCTTTGTCTTCATCCAAGATTTCAAGCCAGTTTGCGACTACGTCCGCTCTACACGTTTCTAGCTGCCGAGTCGTCACCTGTTTGTTTGGAGCAACCTTCACCTTCGCAGTTACAAGGTGTGACTTTACTTTGCCACCATTATTGATGCATGTTCTACTCGCTACAACTGCACATTCAGCAGCAGGGGAGTCGCTCAAGCCATTCAACTCCGCCCCTCGAGCATCACTAATTCCTTTTAACCTTACTGCTCCTCTGTCTCTATCGTTTTCGAGAACATTTTGGCGAACTGACAACTCAGTGGTGTAGTTACCAGCATCGTCTTCACACACAGCTTCGCATGCTTGCTCTTTTGAAGTGAAGATTTTAACCAACATTGAAGTTGGTCCCGCTTCGAACTCACAAAATTTATTGAATGTTTGATTCCCTTTATACTTAGCATGCAAGTTCAAGATCACTTTGTGACAATTTAACTTTTTGTTGTCACCGTCTACTCGACCCGACAACAACCATCCGAGGTGTGTATCCTGCGCAATCAATAAACCAGAAGGGCTTCTCATCAAACCCTCTTTCAGGATACTACAATACACCTCCGCTCCTAAAATAAGGTCTATTTTATTAGGTGAATTGTATTGCGGATCTGCTAGATTTACTTTATCTAGCTCAGCCCAACCAGGTTGGACGAATTTTCTTTCAGGTAAAGCTGAGGTCACAGTGTTGAGAACATGTGCCTTTACTTGCAATTTGAAGGTGGGGTCATTAAGTGACTGAATATTAACCTTAACCACATACTTTGAGGTTAAGCCACTATGACCTCCATCTCCACCTAAACCTGAAATACTGCTTTTAGCTGCAATTTTATTCAGCTTAAGTAACTGAACCGCTCCCTCTGATATAAAAGATGCTTGAGACCCTTGGTCAAGCAGAGCTCTCAATATCTGAGGGTAACCATTTTTTGACTCAGCCTTTACAAAGGCTGTGGCTAGTAAGGTCTGGTTAGGTACCTTTTCTGTCGCAAAATGGCTTGAAATTTCAGTGGTCTCCCTCGTCTCACTGGACGGTTCCGGACGGCTTGGCTCCATTTCCTCTGACTCAGACGTTGCTGCAACTGTTGGATAATTTGATTTACCATGAAGAAGTGAATGGTGCTTTCCTTTGCATATGCGACACTTGGTGGGGACTTGACAATATTTAATGGAATGGCTGTTGCCTAAGCAGTTGAAACAAAGACCAAGTGACTTCACTATGTCATGACGTCTAGACACGTCTTCTTTTGCAAACTGACTACAGAACAACAGTTTGTGACCTTCATTACAATGCGGACAAGTACTATCAGATGTGGTGTGCAAGACCTTTGGGTTAGTGTTAATTAGATAAGGATTGTTGAACTTACTTTTTACAGGCTCAACGCACTCTAACGCGCGAAACCGGGTTTCTAGGAAATCTTTGAATAAGGCGAATGAAGGTAGATCTACACAAGAATTATTGACGTGCAATTCCCATTGCTTGCGGGTTTCGACGTCCAACTTCAAGCTAACAATGTAAAGAATTATTATATCCCACGACTCTACCTTAATCCCTAAATTAGACAACTCGTGAATACAATCGGAAGTACAATCAAGAAGTTCCTTAAGACCTTGCGCAGATTCACAATTCATTGTGCGCTGACCAAATAAACGTTTGAGGATACATTTTGACATGAACCGTTTATTATTATACCTATTTTGTAATAACTCCCAACATTTTCTATAATTTGATTTTGTAATAGGTATATGCTTGATCAATTGTTCTGCTTCGCCTTTGAGTTGAGTTTTCAAATAATGCAAACGCTGAACGTCATCTAGCGCCTGGTTATTGTGAATCAACGAGGTAAACAGATCTTTAAAAGATGACCACTCGGTATAATTACCACTAAACACAGGTATAGAAATTGTTGGTAATCTGACTACACTCTCTTTACTCGCAGGCAAATCAGAATCATTGATCTTTGCAGGTTTCATTAACTTCAATGCAGTCATCAACTCTCCCTTATAAATCAAATACGATTCCTGTCCCTCACTAAACAAATCATCCTTGACATAACTACTTTCTCTTAGAACTTCTCTTTTGTGTGAAGCGATGATAGATTCATGCTTTTCAGTAAACTTCTTGATCAACCCTTCTAGACTTTCTAATCTTGCCGTAATGTACGGTTCTGTAACCCTCTCTTTAGGGGATTTTTTGAAGTTTGCTCTGCCTTTTTCTATTTGATTCTTTAAATCCTCCATCACACTTACATCAGCTTCAAACTCTTCCATTGTTTCGCCTTATCAATAAATTCCAGCAAATAAAATATCTCCTAGTATACAAAGTTATCGCAATTTTTCAAAGTTCAAAATCGTCGCCAATTTTTCTAAGTGTTTGAACTTATTACCACCGTTCAAAAATCGGGCATAGGTTCCCCGTAGTTCAACTTTTTCCAGAACTATTCTAAGTCCTAATCAACACTTTTTTCACTAAGTTAATGACATAAGAGTACTCACAGTTTTTCTTGCACTTTACCACTTTTTAATCCAATTTTGAGGTCAACTTCCAAATTCAAAGTTCCATAATATTGTTCTTCCGCTCCGATAGATGTCGCAATCTCTTCAACTTCCGGTAAACAAATAGTTGACAGCAACACTTCCTGCTTACTTTCCCTTTTTTTTAATTTTCACAAAATTGCCAAGTATACTTTTTCCCTAAAAAACGCTCCGACTCGTAGGACCTTGTTCAAGGGTGTGCCGAGTCAGGGAATAAAGCAAACGCCTTGGTCCGGAACGCATAGACATTTATTGCTTGTCAATCAAAATACTTGTACTAATTTCAAAACGCAATGCTTGCGCGAGCTATCTTACTTTAACTCCATCTAGTAAACAACAAATGAACCAAAAATAATACTATGCTAAGAAACTAAATAAATATTAGCATTTACAAACAGAACGGATTAGACACTTAGGTTTTAAGAAACAGTAATATATATTTTAAAATTGTAGCCTATGTCTTATGCAGATGCATAAGCTATATTATTGTAAAGTTTCATTAAAATCCATTAAGTAGTTTTTACGTGAAAGAGCAACAAGGCACATCCACACATACAAACTTTCACATTTATGATATTAGTAGGATAGGCGTTTAATGCAACGATTATGTTTTTTAAGACCTGTAAATGTGTTTTGTTGCCTGAATAAAATGATATATTATTATTATATTACTAACTTACCTAAGAAGAAGTCAAAGTTGTAATGCTATGGAAACACTTGAACAGGAAGTTAATTCCATGTTGGCATTATTAAATATTGTTTTTATTACAACATCATTTGAGAAATGTCCATTAAAACTGAAACGCAACTGCCCGTACGTAATAAATAATGTTAACTTCAAAAGGTCAAGTTACTAAAGCACCTTGACAATTAATTATGCAATTAACATGGTCTGGTAATGGCGGCCAATTGTGGCCAGAACTTGGCATTTCAGCAGCTGTTCTAAAGGTTGTAAGTGAAGTTCAAGTAAAAGGTCTTAAGAGTAACTGTTGTAGAATAATTATTTTCATCATAACTTGAATACCATTGGACATTGAATATTATTTAACACAGCACTGTCTGTCTAGTTCCATTCCAAACCCCCAGAGCTTGGACTATGGGAACTAGCCAAAATACAAACTAATATTCGTATTTCGTAACATCATCATTTATATTCGTTGCAACTCTACCCCATAATACAGGTGTGGAGTTGCTTTCAAAAATATAGATTTGAAACGTCAACGTCAGACGGACAAATTTCACTAAATTGTGAGGAATGAAAGTGTACCTTGAACACTTACATTTTTACCGTAACACAATGCTTGCGCGATTCAAAGTAGTATAACGCCATCTAGTGAAAAGGACAGCTATACTTCCGAGGGAAGCTCAACCTTGATTTGCGTTGTGAATTCGGGGCGTGCGTGGCCTCGAATTGAAATACTATTTTATTTTCATTGACGATCGATTTGGTGTAATGGTTGAGAAGTTGGCTACTACACGAAAGCTCGCGGATTCGATCTCGTTCGATTCGATCTCTCTCTCTTCGCAAAATCTAAAAAGTATACGTTTGTATGTTTATCTGTTGCCTAGTTCCCATAGTACAAGCTTGGTTGAGTTTGTGGTTGAATTGACATTTATTTATTTATTTATTACATATTTTGTAACCACAAGATGAAGTTCTTATAATGTATAATCCGGTCAATTTAGACATTCAAAGTTACATAAATTCCCACCAAGCTGAAAATCGGTAAGATTGTTTGAAATATCATTAAAAACAAAATTTGAAAGTTCCCCATCTTTCCCCTGTAAGGAAAAAAAAATATTCAAGGTCAAAGGTAAAAAAAATGAGTTTTTCGCGATTTTCAGCAAAACGGTAAGTCTTATCATAAAAATATCTCAGACAAAAATTGTAGATCATAAAATTATCTACAAAAAATAATTCATACTTTTTTTTCTACGAGCCACCGTTTTTGAGATATAACGATTCAAAAAGATGTAAAGTTGTAATCGTCATAATATGCACACGTTTCCACGCCACCTATGAGGTAGTGTACTTTTTTTTTTTTTTTTTTTTTTTTAAGTAGGGGAAATGCCTTACGCATACCCGTCCACCGGGGGACGGACGGGTTATGTCGGACTCTCCACTGGAAAGGTGGTATACCAGTGGCCCTACCGACTAAAACCCCTACTACTCCCTCTTATCGTCCGTATAGTGGGGGAACACGGTGAGTAGCGCGAAGCCTGTTACGCGTTCCCCCGGACGGAGCCCGCCTGGACGGCGGGCCGGAAGCGACCCCCCCTTCGTGAGGGGAGGCCAGAAGGGACAGCCGAGGATGTCAAGCCGTCCCTACCAGGCAGCGGTGAAACCCGTGCAATGCTGGCGGCGGCACCCCCGTACCACGCGCCAGCTGGCCACCGTACGCAAACCCTACTGGGCCCGCAACCACGAGCCACCCAAAGGGCGGCTCCGCTGCCGTAACCTTCGGTACGGCCCCGCCGGGCCGCGACGCACAGGGGGGATCAGCCTCGGATCACTGGCCCCCACCAACCGGTTGTGCGCCGCGGCCCCAACCACGCGCCTCAAGGCGCCTGCAGGCCCCACTGGCCCCGCATCCCCACGTCGCCCTTACGGGCCGCAGCGACCCTACTGGGCCCGCAACCACGAGCCACCCAAAGGACGGCTCCGCTGCCGTAACCGGCGGTACGGCCCCGCCGGGCCGCGACGCACAGGGGGGATCAGCCTCGGATCACTGGCCCCCACCAAACGGTTGTGCGCCGCGGCCCCAACCACGCGCCTCAAAGGCGCCTGCAGGCCCCACTGGCCCCGCAGCCCGTCGCCCTTACGGGCCGCAGCGGGTGGGTGTCCAGTCCACCACGCTGCCACGCCTGGGTTCTCTTCGCTTCCCGGTGGTGCCCCTACCACCGGTACTAGGCCCCCTCGCCACGCCGAGGCGAGAACCCGTGAGGGGGGAGGTAGTGTACTTAGCGCAACTTTTACAGCTTTTTGAATCGTTATATCTCAAAAACGGTGGCTCGTAGAAAAAAAGTATGAAGTAATTTTTTGTAGATCATTTTATGATCTACAATTTTTGTCTGAGATATTTTTATGATAAAACTTACCGTTTTGCTGAAAATCGCGAAAAACTCATTTTTTTTACCTTTGACCTTGAATATTTTTTTTTCCTTACAGGGGAAAGATGGGGAACTTTCAAATTTTGTTTTTAATGATATTTCAAACAATCTTACCGATTTTCAGCTTGGTGGGAATTAATGTAACTTCACTCTTATTTTTTGGTCTAATTTGACCGGACTAGTAATATAATATGCTTTTTGCACTTGGGTTGCGCTTGTAACCCTTAAATAAATGACTATTTACTGAGCCGAAACTATCATCAATGGATGCTCCAAATTAATCTAGTACTTAGATACTATGTTTTGTGAGTTCATCATACTGCACTACTTTAAAGTTTCGTCTCTTTTATTCTTATTGCTGTTAATTATTTACAAATTATTAATTTTAGTCGCACCGCTTACAGTAGTTTACTGCTTAGCCTTATGGTTGACTGGTAGAGAACGTCTCATTGACATTTAGTCCTCCTCTTCTACCATTAACTGTTGTGCAATAATATAAATAAATGAACAAGACCAAAACCCAAATGGGTTTGTCAGAGGGCAGCTGACGGTGCTGTCATGGTCAGTGGACACTCAGATGCCCACGCTTCGCCGAGCGCATTTGAACCTAACGTGGCAGATGGCGAGCGAGCTAACCGGCTCTTACGGTTCAGTTTCGGACGTTACTCGTGGCAGGGTTAAATGTTGACTTATCCGAGACAATCCAAACTTTAAATGTGGTTTGAGCGGAAGACTATATCGCTCGCGAATAGGCCTTTTTAGTCACAGTAAAAAGTGCTCCAACTCTAACGTCATTGTATGAATCGTCTGTAAAAGACGCAGAGGCCATTGATATATCCGAGACCAAGTGAATTAAACTTTACTACTTGTATATTTATTAGCGTGCAAAAGGTAGGGTAAGAATGAATTGCACCTATCAAACAGCCCCCTTTCAAGATAGTCTGTCCCCTAACCGGGTGGATGTCACTTACCAGTAAACTGTTTTGTGAAATGCCGCCCCGCCCTGCCCCTTAGGTAACTCCCGTAGTTTTCAATAACAAGCTCAAAGTTTAACAAGACAAAGTGTTACCGGAGTAGTAATGGAGCGAACCGATTCAAGTGAGAAGTTGCAGACAGCGGTCACGTTATAGTAGTTCCTTGCCTCTTGCGCCGAAACTAAATACTTCTGGGTTTCATGCTGAAAAACGGAACATTTAATTTTCAATAAGGCCAATTACAGCTAAATCTAAAAAACATATTGCCATATAACTGCCGACAAACGGTTTGTAGACAAAAAACAAAAGTATGGTAATACTTTTGTTTTTTGCCGATGCCAAACTACCCACGCGTTCGGTTAAGTCTACGAGTGACTATCCCAATAAACTAATTTGGACATGCCTATGCTCAACAACTGCATCATGGTAGGCTTCCCAAATTGATAGGTCTCCCCTCACTAGAACATGGGTGAAAGCAGCTGACTTCTTAACTTAACCAAAATTGTGGGGATTACCTGAACTGCTGTCACCAAACACTACGTTTATGTATGTTATAATTTACTGTCAGAACGTTACCAATGAACTAGCTCATGAGGTAAAAGCAATTCAGCGTTATTTCTTCAAGGCTGTTGCTAAGGAAATAAACTTCGGTAAAGGACAGTATTTCTCAAAGAAAGTAAGTAAGTGAACCTCTGAGGGTTTGCGAATTGTAGAGTTTGCAATGGTATGGTTCTCGTAAGAAAACCAACTGAATCAATCGTAATTCCAAAATGCAATGTCTAATTTCAGTCCCTTAGTCTCTCAACGCCAGTACAGTCTAAAAGATAACGCATAATATCGTGTATTTGTTCAGGGTTAAGGGTTTGGCCGATTGGCTGAAATTTCAAAACTTTGGCCGTTAGTAAAATTGCCTATTGTTTTTACGTACTAGTGAGCCCCTAGAGTGGGTCTAGATCTCACGAGTGACTGTAGTTTGAGAAACACTGGTCTGGAACAAGTCAGACGTATGTTGTTTCTCTAGTTCTGGAGCAACGAACTGTGTGGGCACAAACGAGATAATAATGGAATCAGTTATTTCAACCGCCATTAAATTGAAATCTGTTTTAATAATGTATTTGCATATGAGAAGCAGATTCAGAGTTATTTCTGCGACTGAAAACACTTAGTTGATTCACTTGACGACGTGTGTAGGTACTCTTATAGTGAAGACACATTATAAGGGTAGGTAAATAGAAAACTACGTTGCAGAGGAATGACAATAGTGCTAACGGGACGGGTCCCGTGCTATTTTTTATAAGATTAGATACAGAATCAGAACAGTTATTTTCAAAAACTTGCTTACTTATAAAAAAAATAATCTTAAAAATAAAAAGCATTCATTATAATAATAAATGTCCTAGAAAACCTTAGCATATTTGTATTTGTATCATAAATAAGTTTAAATTGTAAAAATGCTTCATATATGGAAAGGCAACACTATCAAAACAATCTAGTCCCTTAAAAACGTTTAAGCTCTGAAATTGTTGACGGTCCCTGAATAAGTAAGAAAAGGAACAAAAGTGAGTTCGTTTATTTACCCACTAGTACAGTCATGCAGCAAAATTATTAACGATTTTTTCCGACGCGCGGTTTCCACTGCATTCCACGCGAGGGTATGCCCACAGATGTAAAATTTATTTTCCTTTTATTTTTAAAATGTATGCTCTTCGTTTTACCTTCACAAAATACAATTTTTATGTTATGTCAGGAAGCGGGTTGAAATGATTATGTGAAAAACCTGCTCCAGTTTTTAGTAGTTAGAAATATGAAATACTGTAGCGTAATTGCAGCCGTCTTTTTAAAGAATTTTATTGGAAAAAAATTAAAACATGCACGCCCAGTATTTTTTTTTGACAGGTGAGATCGAGTTTGATCGAAATTGGAATAAGTCTACGGAATCGCTTTATTGAGGAATGTTCCCAAATTCGTCGCTTGTTCGGTTTCGTTCAGAAGCTGACGTGTCTGCGTCATCCATCACTTGCTCACATCAACCTCGTTTTTCAGACCAGATCGATCTTTTCGCAAGGGCGTCTGAAACCATCTTAAAAACAATTCCTTTCATGAAAGTCTATCTTTGGTTAGAGCAATTCATTAAATCCAATGATATTATAATAAAAAAAATGGTTAAGTCTGTACTGATACTAAGTCTAAAATTGTCCACGGCGTACGACCCTTTAATTTGACTATGTCGTAACGTGTGAACAAGATAGTATGATTACTTACTAGAGCGTAAACGAGACAGATACATGTTGCTCAGTGACGTCTCAAACTGTCAACATTGTCAACGCTTTCGTGAGACTCGCTCGCGTGCTTAAAGTTTAGTTTTCGGGTGCCATTTTTTAGCACAAGTAACCTATCTACTCTTTTATTATATTATCATTGATAAAATCTATTTTTTCCACCTGACTGTACCTGTCACATCACAAAAAAGCGTAAAAAACAAATGCCAAGAGTTCGTTATGCAGCCAAAATGGTGGTTACTAGCAAAGTTGGGTAAAGATCCGTAATTGAAAGTTCTATTACCTGCCTTGAGTTCTGACTTACAGAGATTATGGTCAAATATCAAATTGAACTAATTATATTTTGTAATTTCTTTAAAGATGAACTAGTTATGAAATAGAACTAGTAGCTAGTAGGTACCTAATTGAACGAATTATTTACCCTTTCGTTTCCAAGCCTCTCAGCCCATAAAGGGTTGATTTAAATGTATAACAAATTAGTTAGCGATAGTTTTATCTGTTCTTAGTATTTAAGACCTTAGACTAAAACTAATATTGAGCTAAGTCTGACCCGTTTGTTCTATAAATAGAGGTCCTACGGCCTAAATCGTTGAAGGTCGTTCCCGGGACTAACATTAATGTGAAAAGAAGGTTTTTTTGTGTGACTTAAGCAGTTGGTCTGACGTCGCTGGTTGTCAGACGTTATGCCAAGTCAGAGGCCTTGTGGCGGCTTGGTAACATCAGTCAGCAAGTTTATCACTAACTTTACACGCCTGAGGACTGTGCCCAGCAGTGGGGCGTATTAAAGGCCGTTGTTTCTTTGTGTCTGAGTGTTGAAATGAATTTGAATTTTATTAAATAAAGATCAAAATTGACTAAGCCTCATTTCGTAGTTGTGTAATAAACTGCTATCTAAGTGTAGAAATATTATGGCATTATGATCAAAAACAAAATAGTGGATAACTTTCTCTCTTAGTTAGACTACAATTAAAAATCAAATTATCCTCTTGGCACCTTAGCATTCTCTCAAGAAGATTTTTTCACCTTCTTCATTAAAATGTTTGATTAATCTCTTTGATGCGAATTTAATAAGTAGAATTTTGAGAAATTCTCTTGAATTGATTGCTAGGGAGAATCGTTACTTACCAAGGATGCTGCGAGAGGCTATTGAAATTAAAAAACATCCGAATTTCAATCGTGAGGATGGTTGGAATTTACCACCAGCTTGGGAGCCTGTTATACGCTTGATCAATCCCAGAGGGCAGCACAATACTGTGAGGTCTCAGGATACGGTTAGTTCGTACTGCGTGGATAGGAACATTTCCAATAATGTTAGTGGAAATGACGGTAGTTAAGTGAGGGTTGCTAAAAATTTTGTACTGTTTTGTGACATAGAACATCTTTGTCATCCCGTGATCACGACTGCTGTAAAGGAGTCGAAACGTCGGGTTAGAAAATGAAAGAAAATATAACACCGCGAGTAGAATCCGTAAAGTTGTTTTATTTCGATGTATAGTGTTCGCGTAAATATTAGAAATCATTAAATTCTCTTGACTCCGTCGTCCTACTGTCACCTCTCTGAGTGCACGACCTTGGGGTGAATGAACTCCAATCACAGCTGTTTCAGCATCTGAAAGCTAACGACCTCTGTTGTCGAACAATGTTGAGGTTTCTAGACTTTTATTGTTTTAAGATTCTGATTCTATTGGGTCGAAAATAAGTTTGTGCTAACAACGAGTTTTATGAGGAGTGGCAATTTACTCTCTAATTCTAATATTTGCTTTCTTATTGAATTTTATCAAATAGTGGTTTTTGGCAGGCTGGTTTGATGTAGTAATGGGTAGATGTCCAGCCTTGGAGACGATCAATTGGGTGTATCGGTAAGAAGTTGACTACATACTAGGCATAGTACCTACAAACATTTTGTGCCCAAGAGAACGTGTCTGTTTGTGTTGCTCTGGGTGTTTCCAGTAAATACATACATATGTATGTATGTACAAAAAATATACCTATTTAAGTTTTGAGGATAAACTCCTTTGTTTATTGTTCCAAAGTTTCAATGTTGTAATTTGTAATATTGTAACTTGTGATTGTGTAATTTTGTATTTATTTATTTTTTCAAATCTTTAATTATTTTCGGTACTTTTGTTCATTTATTGAATAAATGAATTGAATATTGTTAACTTTGCTTAGAGAATAATGACCAATGATATTATTAATTAATTTATCACACAGCTAAAGGTTGTAGCGATCCCCACCAAGTTCAAACAATTAAGAGACGATTATTTGGCTTTCATCCGAGTGTATCTTTTCAGAATAATTAATTATACATACCGAAACAGAAATATTGAAGTAAGTATGTTCAAGAGGCCATAGCTGTGGACCGTCAGGCCAATATTGCGTCCCATTTTGGACACCTTGAATAGTGAAGTGACTTGCCCCTGTATAGTAGATTACTATGTAGGTAATTCAATTCAAAATGACAGGAAATGGGGTAATTTGGTTGTCATCTATTTTAAGTATGATAAGTACTCGTAATTACTACGGCAAGAAGCAATTATTCCTAACCAACAGATAATTTATTGTAATTTGTGTGTGAAAACTTGAAGTTGTGTTTCTAAATTGAATAATACTAACTAAAATGTATACCCATGCTTTATAAGCCTGATCTTAATCTAGAATAGCGTCGTAAATATACTACTTTTGATCTCTCGACAGTCATGCAAACTTTTGTGTCAAGTATTTTTGGAAACAAGTACTTTTCATGGATCCCTCAAAATGGTTTTAGGATATTGGACCTGTGCCTTAACTTCATATCAGTAATTGATTTCAATTGAGATATAAGGTATATCTGTAGATAAAATAAGACTGGCAGGTTGCCATACCCGTGAAAATCTTCAGGGGACATAAACATTTTATGTGATCTCATAAGTTTGCAGGTAATTTACGTGAAAAACTTAAATTAAATTCAGAAAGCTCTGGGTTGCTTCTGCATAAAGTTAAAAATTAAGGAAGATTGTGGTCGAAAAAATTTAACTTGAAATAAGTGTTACTTATGATAGCTTAGGTAAAGTGTTCCCAAGTTATCAATCGTATGCTCACCTTGTGGACTGCCATAAGTCATATCTGGCAGTTTGGTTGACTGGTAGAAAATTCCTCTTGGACATTTATACTTTTTAACTTACTAAGTAAATGTATAAAATAAAAATAAAGCTAAGAAAATAAATAAAGCAATCTGGGAGCTAATTTGCAACTAGAGAACCAGAGACAAAGCTGAAAGTTCCCATAAATAAGGCCAGCTCAAAGACAATGAGCAAATTGAAAGTGCCGGTAGATGGCGGTACAGTCGGGCACATTGCTTGCTCTATTTATCGTCCAAGCAGCCACCTTGTCTTTCATTGGCTTCAAAAAGGTTTGCAGCTTTTAGCTATAAGAAGACTAAAATCTGAACTCTTTTCAATCTATAATTCGCTAAGATTTCACTAAGCGGTTCATATGTATACCTGCTTAGTGATTCTTCGATTATTGATTAACAGAATGCGCTGATTATAAATATTCTGGCAGATGATAATAATATGATATGAATCAGAAAATAACTGCACCAATAATCCAAACCAAAAAAAATTTGGATTAATGAGATACTTCGATGTAAATGCCTAGTTTTAGCAACAACACATTTTTTTATCCAGAATAGTCTAACAAAAAATATTTTATCAACTTTTAAAGTCGAGGCGGAGGGGGGAGGGGCGCTCGCATACGAATTGACTTTTTTTTGTCAAACTAGAGCGCTACATAGCGTTGTTTTATTTTATTTATTTTTATTTTGTTGCATTGCATGCCTTTCTAAGATCGCTTGCTGTTCAGACAAATAGTTGTTGTTGTTAATTTATTCCACTCTGATGTAATAATGTATAGTTTTTGGTGTGCAATAAGAATATATCTCTATCTATCTATAATTAAATACTGAATCTTCTTCGTAAGTCAGATAAAAAAAAAATCGACGTTTGCTAGAGTCTGCCATGGGCTTTCGTTTATGCAGGGTAGACGCGTGTAACTCTTTACTGAAGCGACTCACTGAGTCGTTTCATTAAACTGATGCACTGATCCGAATCTCTAACACCGCCTACAAACGCATCATTTGAATCATTTGAATCTCGATCTCATTCGGTACTCGACAGTTGACGCGCTCACTGAGCGAGTGAGCGAATGAAGCATTACCAACGTTCGGAGCGGTTCGAGCAATATCGGGTCCCCTATGCGTATGAGAGAGACGTACGTACACATTCTGTAAGAGTAAATGAGATGCAGAATGAGTGGTTTTTATTGAATAAGCGTGATATTGTTCTAAATTTGTTTATGAATGCAAAAAAATGTACAAATCAACAATTGCAATAAAATTGTACAAAGGCATGATACATTACGATATTAAGAATTAATAAAAAGCAATTTTTTAGTGTTTCAGTCGATTTGCGCAATCATCTGCGCGATTCTACATCATTGATGCAAATTGCAAATGATCCAAATGATGAGTTTTACTGATCCGCATTTTTCAACTGATTCAGATGCAAATGATCCAATCGTCAACCAGATGCGTTTTTGCCAGACCTAATGCAGGGTTTGCGTTAAAATTATTATAGTACCAATGTGTCTTACATATACGTCAAAACATGTTGCTAGCGCGATTCAAGTTACTGGCAACGCCATCTATTATGAGAGAACAGAACTAAGATTATGTATTTAAGTTAACAATATTTCATGCATGCAAATACATGTGAAACAGTAATTAAGATACTCGTAACATATTAAATGTTTTATACTATATTAATGTACATATTTTTAATAACATTTAACACTGCCACCAAGGCGTTAAAGCAGAAATTGTATTCCATGCCTTTCATCCCTAGAGAAAGCTTTCTCTATTGCATAAGCAGTATTATTCAAAATAAAAGTGTGCTACTTTTGATCTCTCCAGTACTTGTCATGTATGCGGGCTACGCAATTATGGTTGAAAAGACTGCACTGCGCCCTCTACCGGAACACGCTTTCAATTTAAACGATTTCACCATTGCAACATTTCTATGCGAATGTACTGGGTGCATTACTGAGATTAAAATAGAGAGAAGGTTTGTTTCTATGTGGTTTATAAAATAAAAATATATGTGAAAGAAGAGAATTTGTGAGTGACAAACATTGAATGAGGCGTGCATTGAAAATATTTTTTTCTACGTTGAAAGGTTCAGGGATTATTTTTTGTGTCTCACCTTATAGACATGTTTTTCAACGCATGTGTTTCCTTCTTCCTATAATCACGGGTTCTTCAAGAGGGGCCTGAAAAGATATTGAGGCAGGCCTTCGAGATGAGATTGACCAGCTCAGTAAAGTACCTACTTGTCAGTCAATGTCAATCTGGACCTCGTAGTTGGAAGTTTATTAATAATACCTCCTCGTTATCGTTTACCATCAGGCGAGACTGAGGTCAAACGCAAACCCATTTTAAATAAATAAAAAAAAAAAATTAAGAGAATATATTTCTCGAATACAAAAGAGATGATTAATTAAAAAAGCTATTGTAGCGAGAAAAGCTGTTCTACTTCTTTAAACTTTCATGGTCACTAACATTTAAATCATTTAAAACGGGATTGCTACCATGTCTACCTTTTTTGTAACAGTGCCGAAATATCGGAAACTCAAAACAAAAAAGGCACATGGTAGCAATCCCGTTTTAAATGATTTAAAAGCTGTTTTACGGTTGAACACGCCTAAATACTTGTACATTTTCCAGATTAGATTATTTGTAACTCAATATACAATCACAGGAGTAAGAACGGAAGTGTACTCTTAGCGCGAGCGCGCTAGCGCGTTGCGTTGCGCTGTTCGTTGCGGCGTCAATTGCTGCGTTGTTTTACATATATTTTTACTCGTATTCACCTACCACTTCTTTTACGTCCGTGATATGTGGTAGGTAGGTTTACGTCGAATCGTCTAATCATGAGTAAAGCATATTATCAGCTGCCAGTTTAGGTGAATGTGTGACTAGCATGTGTCATCATTGGCGCTGTCACACGGAGTGAAATGGCGTAGTTTGTACACCTAGTGTGTTTGTGTGAGTTTAGCAGGTGTGTACATCAAACGAAATTGTAGCACCTTGCATGCTTCACATTTTTTACTGTGATGTTCCGTCCGTTTTACTTTCACGTCCGTGCCACATATTATGAGTTGTGTTGTCGCACTAATATTTAAAGAATCCAGTAACGCAGCGCAACGCAACGTCCTAATGAGGCTTTATGTCTACTAACAAAATACCTACCTACCAACTTAAAAATAGACTCAAAGTGTGAAGTTTCATGAAGCTCCTGTTTGATGAGTAAAACAAGGTATTCCTTGCAAACTTAAAACTTCACAGCTCCGGCAGTTAGGTGTGACGTGACAAGACAAACTTGACTAGTTAGGGGAAGGTATTTCTTGAAAAGCTCGTCTATACAACTAACGCAGCTCATTTTATTGATATTTTGAAATGATTTTAAAAAAATATGCTTCAATGTGCACCTCAGTGATTATTTCTAGGTATTTATTTATTCATTTATTGCGCATGGGATAAGTATAAATAACGTACTTTATGACATTCTCTACCAGTAAACCGCACGATCAGACAGAATAATAAATAACATAACATAACATAAACGGCCTATATACGTCCCACTACTGGGCACAGAACTCACCTCAACTATGAGGTGGAACAAGCAATACTCTAACACGCAGGCTCAGTGCGGATTGTTGGAGGGGTGAAAGGTTAGTGAGCAACCTTAATGTCAGATGTTATCAAGCCGCCCTAGGGCCTCCGACTAGGCTTATCGACTGACATCTAGCGACATCAACCGGGATAAATTTCGGAATAAATTAAGGGAAGTAAATTTGACTGGTAAAAGTATAAACTTTTCTAACTATTTGTGCCATTTTTTTTGTCCTGTGAAGGCGGACTCTTTTCGCGTCCGCCATGTTGTAAAGCGAGTAAGTTCAAAGTTTCCGGATTCCTAATTTCACTTCTCGCGAACCAAGCTAATCCAACTTTAACTATGTGTACTTTGTAAGAATTCCGCCTGGATAGTTAGCTGGTAGCACACTTGTTTTCAAAATGGTTGCCCGGAGTTGGGACAGTTTTCAAATCAGACAAAAACACCAGGCGACCTTAAGTCCAAAATATGGTTTCTGGCAACAAATTCCATTCAAAAATATTTAAATCATTATCGGCTACAGACAGAGTTATTATGAAACTAAAATATTGAATAAGTATATGTTTGTCGATAGATTTGATTATTATAAACTTATTCATCTTTTAATTATCTACCTTTTTATTTTGACATTTAATATGACTATGTTTAAATATCGAAATATCTCATAAATCGTATTTTACAATACAAATGACAGCCTTAAACGCCCCACTGCTGAGCCAAACCTCAGCTTTGAGGAGGTGCGAGACATAATACAACACGCTGGGTCAGTGTGGATTTTCAGGAGTGTTACTCATCCCCTTAGAATAGTGTTATTATTATAAAACCCATCCCATGTGGCTGGAGTAAAACTAAGTGATAGAATAAAAACCTGTGCAATATGAGAGCGATGTGGTGTGAAAGAAGACATTATTACATAAATTGAGATGGGAATGCTGAGGTGGTTTGGTCGTATGGTAAGAATCGACAAAAGGCGATAAAGGATTTATAAGGCGAGGGTGAATGGAACTGTTGGACGGGGAAGGCCTAGACGAACGTTTCTTGGACAGGTTCAAGATGTTCTCAGAAAGGGTCAGGTCAGGACCTTACCGACGAGCATGTATGAAAGGACTCATGAAGTAAAGGAGGCGCAACGTGTGTCAGGATCGTAGCAAGTGGAAAGAAGGGGTCTCTGCCTACCCCGTTGGGAAAGAGGCGTGATGGTATATATGTATGTCACTGATATCCGAATCTACCTCTGTCACTCTGTTGAATTGAAAGAAGTAATCGGTCTAAGTTATGAACCCGCTGGCACATTAAGGGGACTAGTAGAGCTAAATCCAAGTTTTATAGTAACGAAAATTATGTGTTACACTTCGGTGATCCAGATGAAAAAAATATGTCGTATTCTTGAGGATTCAAGGGTTGGTTTTATCAATTTGAAAACACGATTTAACAAATTCGGCTCGATAGAAAAAAATCGCAAAGATGGGTCTAAAAAAATTTTAGAATGAAAAAAAACTGTACTAAACATCATGCTATCATTCTGTTCTTTTCACAGAATGTGTGTTTTATAAAATACTAGAGCGTGCTCATTTTAGTTTTGTGATTTAATGCGTATATTTTCCAAAAAACACCAATAATTGTTTTCAAGCAAATTCCGTGTGCGTGTGTGCGTGAAACGCCGTGTACAGACAGTACCGGCCGTGGCCTGATGCTAGACGGACGTGTCGCGCATTGCGCTCCGCATTTGAATAATATTTAATTGCTTAGTAATCACTGTTAGAATATTGCGTATGCTATAATAAAGCATGGGACACGAAAAGTCAACAAAAACGTCTTATAAAATGAATTAATAAATAAATTACCATAAAATGGACAATGCTTTAAACTAAGCGCTATTTTCGTTTGATGGTATGGTCGACGCGGTGGAGGAACATGATTAATACACAGCCGTAAATAGCCTTATCTCATGGTCGCAAGATCAAATCCTAGTATTCCTTTTTGTATTATGTTTGTTTTTGTTCGTAGGATAAAGCTTGATTATGATTAGAATGAAAGTTATTTGGCAATTTTAATAACAATAAAACCTTATTTGTATATAGTTTTATTTCCAATAACAACTTTAATTTTCAATTAGAATTTTGAAAGTAGCCACACGAAAGTTTCTTGCCGGTTCTTCTCAGTTGAGTTCAAACAACTTTCCGACACCGGTGGTTGAGTCACATTATGTTTGTATGCTGTGCATTTATTTAAAAGTATTCAAGTCTATATGGACTATGCTATAAACCAACCGCTATTTTCGATGATGAGAGATGTCGACGCGTTGGAGGAACGTAATTATGAGACAGCCGATATACTAATTAATCTTATAGTCCCGAGTTCAAATCCATGGTTTATTTTTGTATTTATTTATTTAGTATTTATTGTAGTATTTAAGTCTATTCTTAGTATATTTTTGGTTGTTTGATTGCATGGGACATGAAAACTCACCAAAAAGTCAACAAAGTCGTCTTATCTTTTTATTTTTGGGATTCAATGCGTATATTTTCCAAAAAGCGCCATACTGTTCTCAGGCACAGTGCGTGTGCGTGTTTGCGTGAGACGCCGTGTAGCGACAAGCGAATTCGAGTAGCGACGAGTACCGGCCGAGGCTGTTGGTTGGACGTGTGACGCATTGCTTAGCTGAAATAATATTTTATTATTTTTTCATTGCTTAGCTGAAATAATATTTTATTATTTTTTCAAAAGTACTCGATTATTGTGTACACCAACACGGGTGGGCCACGAAAACTCGTCAAAAAATTAAAAAAAATGTCTTATAAAAGGAACGCCCGAAGAATGCACGATGCTATATGGTAAGCGGTATTTTCGTTAGCTTCAGTAGACAACACAGTCAGTGCAGTAAACTTAGAATAATTGTAATTATTATAAGGCAGGGAAGTAGGTATTCAAGGTCCTACTAGTAGTTGTCATCCTAATCAAGCTATATTTTTAATTTATAGCCTTTGAAAAAACTAAAAGCAGGAAGATATAGGTACCCGCGTACTAAAAGTGGCTCTACAAAAGTAGGACCTAATTTTAGCCCATATGACAGAAATGGCCCCGCGTACCAAACAAAAGCAAGTCCGACGGACCAACTTATAAAAATAGGTCCAATTGACCTAGTTTCAAAAGTAGCTTCAATGAACCTACTTTCGAAAATTGGTCCAATGGACCTGCTCTCGAAAATAGCTCCAATTGACCTAGTTTCAAAAATAGCTTCAATTAACCTACTTCTGAAAATAGGTCCGATGGACCTACTTTGAAAAATAGGTCCAACGGACCTACTTCATGCCAATCACTGTCATGACTTGTTTAGAGTCATTCATACGTCTTACATAGTGCCAATTTTCAAATACCTACGCGAAGTAAGAACGCAACATACCTTCCTCTTTTTATTTTATCAAAGACCATAGCAAATATTAACGTAGTATTTCGTAACATTACAATAAATGATTAACAAAGCCCCAAGAATCTTAAAAACTTACCTATGCAAAATTGTTGTCTTTCCAGAAAAAAAAGAAGAAAATATCGTCGAAGATTTTTTTAGCTCCAAAATGCACTCGATATTGGGAAAGCTTGTGGAAAGACTATCTAATACGGACCACGTTAGGGTTGAGGGTTCGATTCCCAGTCAAAACTTGTTTTTGTTTTGAAGTTTTTTTTATCTTTCCTGAACTTAAACACATGTAGGTTTACGTGAAGCAAAAGCAAGAGACAGTGATGTCCTTCATCAGCCTAATATGTAAGTTGAGGATCAAATAGATAAATCTTTACACTTTTTATCATCAATCGCAGCCTGTGTTGTACCAACCACACCCACTGTACATAATTTTCACCCAAAACCCTTGAGGTTATTTTTTTGTTTTTAGAAAAAGACCGAGGCTTGTCACAGAAAACAAAGATTGCAATGACACTTTTCAAAAGTAAGTAAGAGTTTAATTTGATAAGAAAGTTACTATACTTCTAATACTTCAGTTGGTCAGATTGACGAGTTTGGTTCAATGTTAGTGAACGCTCTGCATCTGGCAAAATTATTTCGTAGTCGCAGGTTGTGAAACCATAGATCTATATAATGCATAGACAGGTATCATGTATATTCATATTCATTTATTCACTATAAATTTGTAACAGAAAGTACAAGGATAGCAGTAAAATTGTAGATGGTAGGCATAAATTCACCTTTTCAAGGTATTGTGAAATAAAAAACGAATTATACCATTAACAAAAACAAAAAAAAAATAACAAAGCAACTAGAATATTTAAAAATCTACAAATCTATCTATGTCTACAGGCGTACAAAAAAAATAAAAATAAGAGGTGCCAGTCAAACGAAATGTATGATTTCGATTTTTTATTGTAATTTAGCTTCAAAGTATTCTTTGATGCTATAAGAAGAATTATCAATGAGCCAAAGATAGGAAAACCAGAAAAAGGCATTCGGTCTTGGCATCAGGCGGGACTCGAACCCGCATCCTTCGCAAGCCGGGCGACTGCACTTCCAATTATGCTACCGAGACCATTAACAGACCGGACGAATTTCTCTGGTATATTATACCTGACAGACAGGTTGGTTTCACCAATGTTTAGGCATATACCTTAAACACTCGAAAGAAACATTATTGCAAATATTTGACTTCCGATTAAGATGAAACTATGTTTTTGATAGGTTATTTTATTTTTAGCATTAGGGATAATGCATTATCATCTTACTAAAGATAGGAAAACCAGAAAAAAAATCCTATCTTTAGTAAGATGATAATGCATTATCCCTAATGCTAAAAATAAAATAACCTATCAATGAGCCAGTTCCTAAGCTTAGTTTCAAACTCTTTGCCTTGCACAGCTTTCAAGGAGTTTGGTAAATGGTTGTAGACTTTTATTGCCATGTAATAAGACCCATTATTAAGCAGTGACAGCTGAACTGGTGGCGCCACTATGTCGTTCTTCCGGCGAGAAATGTAGCGACTTGGCTTGTCGCAGTATTTCTGGAAATAATGATGCTTGCATGCTGCGTAAAACTGAAAACTGAAAATGTGATAAGATAGAAAAAAAAGGAATAGCACTGAGGAAAAGGTATGCCAAGAAAAAGAGACGACTGGTTTACACTCAAAAAGAAATGATAAACACTTTGGCCAGGAATGCGGAAACCCTGATGTGCCGGAGGAGATATACAATAAAATGAGAGAAAACTTCTTGAAAAATTTGAAAAGACCTGACGAAGAGCGAGCTACGGTGGAAAGAAAAACTATTTTGCAAAGAGCCAACGGAGAATGGCTTGAAATGAGACGATCTCTCCTCACTGCGTCTAACTTCAGCAGGGTTATAAGACGCCGTGCAACAACACCATGTGCTTCCTTAGTGAAGGACATTATTTACAATAAAAAATTGGATCATGTAGAATCTATTAGTCATGGCCAGAACAATGAAAAAGTAGCTCTCACTCAGCTGGGCTTGCAAGAAAATGTTGCCATTAAGCCGTGTGGGCCGTATTTATTGACAACGAAGTACCTTTTTTGGGTGCCACGCCTGATGGTTTGATGGGTGAACATACTCGGGTAGAAGTTAAGTGCCCTTTGACGGCCAGTAACATGGGTCTAGAATCAGCAATAAATAAAAAAAAGGTAACTTTCTGGCTCAAAACGACAACAGGCGAACTAGCTATTAATAAACGGCATGCTTGGTACTTCCAGATACAGGGTCAGCTACACGTGACCCAAAAGAAATATTGCCTGTTTGCCGTGTGGGCAAATGAGAAGGAGAAATTGAAAACGGAAATGATTGAGCGAAATGATTTTATGTGGGAAAACGAGATGAAAGATAAACTAATTAACTTCTATTTGGACCTGAAATTCTCGATCCCCGGTTATCAAGGAATATGAAAATACGTGAGAGCCTCATATAACTACCAAAAATAGTGAAGACAAGGACAAAATACAATTAGACAAAGACCAATAAGAATATAAGCTGGAGCTTATAGCCAGTCCACCACACTGCCACGGCTGAGTTTTCTTGTTCACCTTATAACAGGTACTCAAGCGTTCCCGCCACTAAAAGGCGAGAACTCAGGGTGGATTTATCACTTATTATTAACATTTAACATTACAATAAATTAAAATTTACAATAGATACATTATTTTAAGAAAAAGAGACACGTGACCTCAAAGTTTATCTAATAACACTGTAATAGGCTTTCTCAAGAAGCAATCCTTTGACGGCGTTTTTGAACTCATCAAAACTTCCCAACTCATGGACAGATTTGGGGAGGTGGTTGAAGACTCGGGATGCCATGCAAAATATGCTTTTGTTGAATAAAGCCGTTTTGTTCCTAGGCATGCTGATTTTATAGTTGTGTCGTTTATTTTTAATAATAGGCCAGTAGAAATCGACACTAAAAAACCCTAAATTCGCAAAGCACGATGTAGTGCTGCATTTTTGGTATGTTGTTTGGATCAGTTAGGTTGATGTAAATCCCAATTTGCAACTTCGAAAAAGTTGTGCTTGCTGCGCACCGCGTGATAAACTGAGAAAATTTGGGTCATTTTTCACTTTTTGCTCTTAAAGTCATAAACTATGCGTTTCCGACAAGTAACATTCACCTAATAAATAAAGTTAATTAAATTTGCAACAACTTAAGCCTAACCGCAGCTCTCTCAACCTTATAACAACTAAGCTGTGGCCTTTCAAAGATAGTCAGTTTTTCCCGAAATATTGAAATTAATGCCATGTTTTTTTTCCATTACCACTGTACTGTCACCTTCCTTGAATGCCAGCCAACACACAAAGCAGACTCCCGGTGGAACCGACATTTTTACAACAGAATCACTCACAATATGCATATCAAAACATAAGCTGGGAGTACTTCCACGCGGTGAAGGCGGTAACAGTGTAAACTGTCTAAAACTCCCATCAACTAAACAAATGCCTTCGGGCTTATGTTTTGGTTTTTCGCACAAGATAGTAATTGGAAGTAGCCTACCCGGTAACGCAGGGGAGAAGCCAAAAAATTATTATCTTATTAACGCGAACGAAGTCAGGCTAAATATTCATAAAAATGTCGGTTCCACCGGGAGTCTGCTTTGTGTGTCGGCTGGCATTCAAGGAAGGTTACAGTACAATGGTAATTGTAAAAAAACGTGGCATTAATTTCAATATTTCGGGAAAAACGAACCATATTCGAATGGCCACAGTTTAGTCGTTATAAAGTTTAGAGAGCTGCATTTAGGCTCAAATTGTTGCAAATTTAATAACCTTCATTTGTATAGTGAATGTTACTTGTCGGAAACGCATAGTTTATGACTTTTAGAGCAAAAAGTGAAAAAAGTACAAAATTTTAGCAGTTTATCACGTGGTGCGCAGCGAGCACAACTTTTTCGAAGTTGCAAATTGGGATTTACATCACCCTAACTGATCCAAACAACATACCAAAAATGCAGCACTACATCGTGATTTGCGAATTTAATGTCGATATCCACTGGCCTATAATTTTTCTGAGTTATTTTTAACAAATAAAACTGTTTCCAAGATATATATGGAGGGTAGGGTTAAAAGCTACCATTCTCGAAAATAGGGCTTACAACTAATGGTCCGATGCAATTTAAATACAGACCTAACACATTTCTTTCGGGCCTTGAAAGCTGTGCCTTTATCTGTTGAATTACCCCAGAACATGACACCATACCTTAGAAGGGGCACGACATATCCGTGATATGCTGTCAAAACCGCGTCAATGTCTACTGTCTTTGCAAGCATGTAGAGGGCATATGAATGCTGGTTCAGACGAGCACATTTTTTCAATATGAGTCTTCCAATCCAAATTATGGTCAACAGTTAAACCTAAAAAAGTTGTATTATCTACTTGGTCAATTTTATATTCTAAATACCTAATGTCCATTCCAATGATTTCACTAAATCTATTTCCAATGTCATTACGTTCGTCTGTGTAAGATTAATTTTTAAATTGTTCGTATCTAGCCAAGTTATAACATTGTCCAAAGTGTAATTTACTTCGCGTACTAACTGAACTTTGTCAGGTCCCGATACAACAATGGTACTGTCATCAGCAAATAATACTGTCTGGTGACTGGTGATTTTTGGCAGATCATTTATATAAACTATAAATAACAGTGGCCCCAAGACACTACCTTGTGGCACGCCAAGTGACATGTTTTCAAATTCTGAATAATAATTAATTTCAGTTTTTTTAATAGGGCATATTCTGGTGACTCTAGTGGATTGAATTCTGCAACTCAGATACGACTCAACAAGTTTCAGTACGTTACCTCTTATACCATACGCAGACAGTTTTTTTAATAATATACCATGGTCAACACAATCAAATGCTTTTGTTAAGTCCATGTACAGGGCGCATGTTAACTAAAACCAACCTGTTCCTCGGCAAAGATGTTATATTTTTCAAAATAGTTACTCAAGGAGCTTTAAATCACTCGCTCAAATATTTTCGAAATGACTGGCACCAATGCTATTGGTCTATAACATGTAATATCACGTCTATTACCCTTCTTGAAAAGAGGTACAATGATTGTACCTCCTTTCAATCTTTTTTAATTTATTAGGAAAGGTGCCTTTTGAAATACAATTGTTAATAATGTGACTTAAAATGTGAGATAATTTAATTGGTATTTGTTTTAATATTTCTGTAGTTATGTCATCATAACCAGTGCTTTTACTATTTTTCAAAATTATAGGTAAATATTATTATAATAAGCATGTCATCTCGCTTTTCCAGAATAACATGATTCATATCCACAATTATCACCTAAATAGCTTCAATTAAACAACATAATTCGTTAACAAGAGCTTAAAACTAACCCATGCTTAGCCATCACTAAATATTTGAGCTTAAAACTTGTACTTTTTATACGCTTACATTAACCGGAAAAATGGCCAGAAAGTGAAAACTTGACTACAGTCCATTTTACAAGTCTGTTACAAGTCATAACATAAAAATTTAAAAATTAATAAAAAATAATGTGATCCCACCAAATAAAAGTTTTAACATTTAATTAAATGAGTTCTATTTCTTATTCACAGCCATCCATACAATTACTAAATACTAGGTATTTATTATCCATACAATTATTTTTTTACGTACGTACTAGGCTAGTACTCTTTTTTGATTGAAATACAAAAGATTCACCTATAGTCTCATTATTATTTTAATATTTTGTTTTTATACCCAGTGTCACTTTTACAGAAAATACTAATCCAACAACACCTCTCTAGTTAAATTTCCATCAACCCACAAATACTAGATATTTGCTACTTCCTACTAATCCTACTTCCTACTAATATTATAAACTCACTCTTTCACGTAAAAACTACTGAATGGATTTTAATGAAACTTTTGTTTTTCGACTTAAATACACGCAGACAATATCGCGGGCGGCCGCTAGTAATAAATAAAATAAATGTCTTGTCTATTTTGTTGTTTGATCTATGGGTGCTTTAATGTAATATCAAAAGTAAAGTAAAATTATCAATTGTTTTTAGGTCATGAATGATATCATTAAATATCATTATTTACAATTGATAATTCGTTATGTTTTCTGAAAAGAACTTATTTCTTTGTTTTTTTATTTTTTTAGAAAATTCTCACACACTGTCACAGTGTTCGTTGCCAAACTCATCCGAAACGGCTTGGGCGATTTTAATAAAATGTTATGATGTACCTACGGTGGCTGGCACATCACGCTACCGATTTCCGGTCAGTCCTCCTTGCTCTATTGCAAAGAAATGTCATTTGGCAAGAGCGAGAGACAAAACGGAAATGGAGTAACCTGATGTGCTGTTGACTGTACATACCTACGTTTGTTAAATCTGAGATATGCCATAAACTATTTTATAGACCTGTTTTTTTTGGAGTCCAGGTGGACGAAGTCTCTGGTGGCAGCTAGTTAGTTAATAGGTATAATGTAACAATAGAGGTGAAATTCCTTCCGGTCGTAATTAATTTATTATTGACTAGCGGCCGCACGCAACTTAGGCCGCGTGGTCTTAGGTTAAAAAAAGAATAATATATCTTTATAAATTGTAGCACATGATTCCGATTCATAAGCTGTATACTGCTCTGCTCCTATTGATTAAAGCATAACGAAAAGTATACATAGGTATAACCTTTTTTTTTTTTTTTTTTTTTTGACGCGGAGAATGCGTTTACGCACTATCCCGCTCCCTGGGTAGGAGAGCGGGGGAGTGTGGGACTCGCCCACCCCAATGGGGACGGGACTACCCACTAAACTCCGCGGAGGCCATCTTCCGCGCGTAACCGAAGGTCCCCGAGTACCACCGCGAGGGACTCTACCGGCGGACCCCTGGCGCGCTATGCCGGCTTCCCGGCTCTACTCGAGAGGAGTTATATCTCCCCTCTTACACCCACCGGTGTTAACGGCAGTGCGAGGCCCCCCCGCACCGCCGCCCTCCACGGAGTCGCCTGTGCAATGGAGGCACACAGTCCCCACCGTGTGCACTCCTAGCGACCCCGGGGCCCCCCTTTAGTCGCCTTTTACGACAGGCGGGGGGGAACCTTGGCAGTATTCTAATGCCCCATACCACAGGTATAACCTGCCCAAGAGTATGAAGAATAATTGTTTCAAATTTCGTTAAAAAAGTCGTCGAGCAGTTTTTGTTCAGACAAAAATTTTACTGATTGCATTTTTGGCATCAATAGCAATTCTTAATCACCTCTTGATTGTTAATTTTTAAATTTATTTCATGTACAGAATTGGCCTCTACAGATTTATTATAAGAGTAGATGAGCGACATCTCTTGGAAAAATGGCGAGATCTCATTGTAGTTTTATGTTGACACGGTAGTTTCATGTTGCGCCGATAGATGGCGATATACCGGTTGTCTATGTGTGTGTGTCTAAATTCTCGATTTCAGTTAGGTCTAGTAGTCCTCTTAACGATATCAAAAAGCTTCATAACGCTGTTATCGCACCAAAACGAAAAGTATGGCATAACAAGACAGTTATTGCTATTACTCCGTCATTACACGCGTTTTGCGTGCGCTTGCGCAAGTCGCGAACAATGGCGGCACTTTCACCGAATCGATGGGTCGATAACCGCAGACGGCTGGATCACAGGCGCACGATTGGTGCGTGAGGTGGGAATTTCTGTATCTCTGGAAGGTACTAGAAATATGGAACACCATCAAAGTTCAAAATATTCCTGTAAATAGACCTGTTACAAGTGCTTTTAAATCGTCAGAAACTAAATCAGACAAACAACAATACAATTAATAAGAGACTTAAATACTATAATAGGAATAATAAATAAATACACAGAATGCAAACACAATGTGACTCAACCACCGCTGTCGGAAAGTTGTTTCTGTACTGAGAAGAACCAGCAAGAAACTCAGCATTTACTCTTTTCGTTATGTTCTGTACAATAATCCGTTAGTAGATTACTATGTTAGAATATAAGTACACATCCAGTAATACAATTCAAAGAAAAGAAAACATCAGCATTCATAGAGAAATTTCCCACCGTTCAAAGTTAGATTTTAGCACCCCACGGCCACTGCAAGTACTCGGAGTAGTACCAAAGCTGCCGTAGACTTTTCTTAGAAGCTAACATATTTTGGTAAGATATTTTTTAATTACAAATATACAAATTGTTGGGTTATGTGTCACTAACCAGCGGACTGAAATGATTTTGGCGCTGACAGTACTGTGAGCGCTGATAGCACGATTTTTTAATTCGGGACGCCTGATATCGCTGTCATCGCTCACAGAGTTATAATCCCATTACGGACCGCATAGTATGTACGAGTGTGGAAACTTGGATGATTTTTCCGCGTTAGATTGGTGACCATATTTGCCATATTTTTTTTCAAGACTTTGCCAGCAAAGATGCATCCGGACCTCTGATGATAAGCATTCAAGCGTACAAGCGTTCATAGCTGCACAATAAAGAAAACAACTGTTAATTTGGCACAACTTACCTTAAAACAATCAACAATTAAATACCAGAATTATCTCCTTGCCGACCGTGTATGGAAACTGAGTAGGTACCTAGTGACCTAGACGAACCGTAGCGACTTCCAGACCAACTGACAATGCCTCTTCGAAGCCTTAGTGACCTTTCTTACCAATCAGAACCCAAAGAGTCTTATTAAGCTGGTTATCTACTAGATGAATCTACAAACATCCACTTCCAAATTTACACTAAAGAGGTCGTTACGACAACATTTTAAGTAAGCATTATTTTGGCAACAGATGTTTTTATATTAGTAAATATTTATTGTGTATTTAGTATGCACTGTACATTATATATGTATTTATATATTATAGATATATATTTATGTATATATATTATATGAACTTATTTGTTATATTCTACGTGTGTCTTATGTATCTTTTCCAGCAAGTTGCACAACCCAAACTCCCTAAACTCTCTGTTGAGTCTTGCGGTTGACTGGTAGAGAATGCCTCTTGGCATTAAGTCCGCCATTTGTACTTTTTTTTGTAAATTTGTGCAACAAAGAATAAATAAATAAATAAATGAAGGATGGTATCAGCACCAAGACCCTGCTCAATCCAAGCTTCGCGTCTCCCATCCGTATCTCTTAAACATCGTGTTTTCGCAATTTCAAATTGAAATCAACTCAGTCAGGGTTCAGCTGAAAGAATAACGCAATAAATTACTCCCAGCAATCGGGCAAAGTCGAAGGAATAAATTGAGGAGCAAACTGCTACACAGACACAGATGAACAAGACAAAGACCCTGTGACGAGTTGGGTCGAGAAAACGAGGTTAGGGCGTGACGTGAGGAATGAGAATGAGCTGATAAATTATCTCACAAAAGTGGCTTAGGTCCTAAAAGTGATACCTTATGGCCAAACGCGCGGTGCCCGTGGCGCATTTGTGACAGGGGATCGGCAACGATCGTTGTTGTAAAGCAACACATGCCGGGTCCATAATCCACTAGCGCAGCAAGGGATGTCGCCCATTTAAGGAGCAAGATGTATTTTGCCAGACCCTGTGATGTCAAAAATTGGGCCCGGACGACGTCGCTAGATGTCAGTCGTTAAGCTTAGTCGAAGGCCTTAGGGTGGCTTGCTAACTCCCGACAGAAACGTTCATTACTAAGCTTATACCCTACCGCCGAATGTTACAGTACCAATAACAGAGATAAATACCGCACAACCCTTCTTAATAGAATCTAAGAGTTTGTTACAAGTTCGAAGAACCCTTCATAGAGGTTTCTCTGAATTTGTGAAGCAACTAATTTGGTTAGGTTGATTTAATTGACAAAGGCTCGAGATCTTAGTAAGTTTCCACTTTCAAATGGGGTGCTCATACGAAAATACTTAACAGCTAATGAGACGTTTTTACTAAATATAGACCATTTTTATTATTGTTTTACGGTTTTTGGTGCTATTTTTACCACTACGACTACGACTTTTGCTTGCACGTATAGGTAAGTACTGTAGGTACAGCAGCATCCAAATGATTTATTTTGTGAAAAATAAATATTGACTACCTATTTGATGCAACCAATTTTAATAAAGGCACAATGCCAGTGTTGTACTTATGTCATTTGAAGCGTAACTTAAACACTATTTTAATCCTGTTGTAAAAAGGTTGCTATTCTTAAATACTTCGACATATTTGAACACTCTTAACGCATACGTCATTTTGTACGTGAAGGAGAAACAACTCCTGAAATCAATATAACGTACTTCACGATCCCTTTATTTGTAATAAACTGTTTGAGGCAAACAGTTTTGGTTCAATAACTAAACTCCCGGAAACATTTGACAAGTTTTGGAATCAAAGTCCTCTTCTATGTTGTGTCAGAAGATTGTTTAAATAGACTTAAAAAGCACACACATGTTCACAAACGCTATACCTAACTCGACAAGCTAATAAACACTAGTAAGCTCTCACAAAGTATTTCAACTCAACAAACAACAAACAAACAACCAATTCCTATCTTGTAGTTTCTAAGTCCCTTTGACACAAAGATACACTCGTACACACCTAGAGGACATATACAGGACACACTTGCAGTCCAGAAAGATCAAACATCGTATGTGCAGTGCAGTGTACTTGAGTAAATTTACTCATGTATTGCTTACAAAAGGGAGGATTTCAATCCTACAAGCGAAACGCATTAGAGTAACATTGAACAAAATGGACAGCTGCACTGTTTCAAGTGCTTTTCAGTTAAGAGGAAACAAATTTTTACTGTTTCAAACATATTTTGATTCAGGAAACAACGTTTGTTGAAGAACCGTTTAGAATTTCAGACTCACTGAAAACATCAAGTCAGTGAAAAATTAGCATTCATCAAACGCTGCAAACAATTGGGCATTGTCCAGTCGTGGACTTATGGAGGCTGATGATGATTAAAAATTTGAAAGTCTGTAAATTGTAGGCAAGTTTGAAAAATATTAAACTTAGAAGTATAGTACATTGTTATCCTAGGGGTGAAAGTTACTTATTTAGTCCCGAGACGGGGTTTGGCGCCCCGAACGAAGTGAGGGCGCCAATAGTTCGAGGGACTAAATAAGTCTTTCACCCGCGGGAAACACTGTGCTTTTCATTACAAATACGAGGAAAGTAAAAATAAAAACATGAATTAGCTTAAGAAAAAATGAGGAAAATAAATGAAGATCGAATTGCCGCTTTCCCGCCTATTTTGTTTGTTTTTTTTCTGTGGCCGGCCCGCTATTCAGCCATTATTTTTTATTTTCATCATTAGAAAAATGGTAAATATTTTACTCAAAGCTAAGTTATTTTAAAGAAATTGTTGAAACTAAATTATAATAAACTTATTTAAAACATATATATTCTCTGATCAATACTTAACTTTAAGTTATTTCAAATTTTACATCGTGGCTGTATAGAAAGTTGGAACATGGTTCAATAGATATGTGAAAAAGAACTAGTTTTTTAAAAAATAATTTGACACCTGTCAGTTGAAAGTGATTCTCCCTAGGGATGAAAAGTATTACTTTCAGCCCGCTTCTCAGGTCCGTAATGACCTACTTCCAGAGTATGAGTAATGAAAAGTATTTTACTTTACTAAGAATTAAGAAACTCGAACGGTTTTCTTTCAATAATCTTGCAATAATATTGCCTTGCACGTAACTCATTCATTCCTCTAAACACTTCTCCTCTATTGAGTTATTACATAGTTAGTTTGGTAGTAATAGATTCGTTCAAAAAAGCTCCGTCTCGTTAATTTTTTTTTGATTGTGAAAGAAATTAGAAAAACGTCCTTCATACAAAATCATACTGAAACCCTTAATATCGAGGTGAAACAATTTTCCATTTCTAACTATGAAGATGTTAATGTATCTTCAAACAAAATGGTTCTAACACTGAAAATTCTCAATAACATCCAATTTTACGGCTGAAAGGGCTTCCGTCTCAGCCCGTCTGTGAACCGCAGATAAGCACCCTTCTGCGAGATGCTTTCTTTGTGGACAAATTAACTGGGTGGTTAAGTAAATATTAGTGTTGTCCAACTATCGATACTATCGGAAGTTTTAGTATCGATTATTTCACTCAATGGTGAAATCATCTATATGTCGGCGCGAGGTAGGCCGAGGTAGGCTCCTCGTTACCGGCATCTTATATGGGGGCTTCCTTGCCGGGAAGCAACTCCGAGAAACTCAAATAGCAATCCACTCTTATTAAATTTTGGAATCACACACGTAGGTAGGAGAGTACGGTGAACATGACAGGTTCGATAATAAACAAAGCAAAAGTATTGAGCGTATCGGAATCCATTCTTCGACTCTGTCCTCGTGAAAAGCGCGCCAAAACTGCTAAATCGATACTAGCGCCGCCACACTGCGTGCACTGCACTTTACCACCAAAATCGACCAATCAGAAAAGAGTGCCGTGTCATCCACAGACTAAAGTGTAAAAACGTAATGTTGCCAGGTGTGCGCGCGAATTGGCAATGTTGTTAAATATGCGCGTGACGACATATAATAACATTCTACTCATAGCGCCAGTGGGCTACTCAATAGTAGCTGGCTTGTGTTAAAAGTCGCGAGTTCGATTCTTACCCTGTACAAACATTTAGTGTGATGAACGTTTGCTCTTTGGTTAGATGTTACTATCTTATATTTGGAGTCATAATATTTTATGATCTGTGTGTGTTAGAATTTTGTTTATTTGCTATCGATTGTTTTTACTTTGGCGTTACTAATCTTATCTAATCTAATAGGCACTGTCTGTATATTGACGTTTAACCTTGAGCTTTACTAGTGGAATATGTGTCTTGACAATAAGTCTGCCATTTTCACCTTTGATTGAGTGCAATGTCGAATGAATGAAATAAATTGTGAAATTAAACAGTCGTGTAGTCTTACAACCGAATTAACAAACGTCAATCAACGCTGAGCACGTGCTCACGCTCATGCTGTCCCGTAAAATGTCAATAGAACTGAAAGGGACAGCATGAGCGTGAGCGCGTGCTTAGCGCTGATTGTCATTTGTGAATTCGGGGTTAGGGTGATGTAAATAGTAAAGTCTGTTATCGATAGACTATCGTACAGCTATTTCCAGCACTAGTAAATATCGGCCTTGGAAGTTATAGATTTAGTCAGTTACTTGTATTTATTGGAATATCGGTTATGTTATTGGTTTCTATTTGAAAGCGAAAATGTTATAGAGAATTTGTGCACGTCGTCCTTTTTCAAGTCGATTAATAACGTGGGCCTTCTTTTAATAAATTGTTTTTTGTTACAGGTAATGAACCTATCTTGGAACAAATAAGTACAGCGTTTTCGAATCAGAAGCAGGTTGAAGCTAATTAATTCTCCTGAGCGAAAAGATAAAAAACCCAGTTCAAGAATGTAATTTCAACGCTACTGGTACGCTCGCTAGAATAGGAATATGCACTGTTCTTTTTTATATTATCTTATGATAGCTTAAATCGTTTTAAGACTGTTCTATAATATTCATCACCAAAGATGCAAAATGTAGTTTATTCGTAAATTGTTAGAAATTGCAAACTTTTCCAGGTAGTAAACGCCCGCCATTATAGCGCGCTTGGCGTGTGACGTCAAAGTCTATGACTACACAAATGTCACCTACTAATTGTTGAATTATTCTTCTTGTCGCGCTTTTGACAGTGACATACACATAGACTTTGACGTCACACTCGACCCACTCGAATGACGCCATTGGTCAAACCGGTGAGATATATAGTTGCACCATAGTAGAAGTTAAAGTTAAAGTTTTTGTCAAATTTGACTGTAACATTAACGTTTACTACTTTGACGCGTTTGACAAATTGACAGATTAATTAAAACAAACTATAACAGTAACCAGTGAAAATTGAGCGGTTACGGTTAATGTTATGACGTCATTTAACTATTTGGGTGTTTGTTATTGTTAAAGTCAGATGGTGTAACCCACCCTTAGAATAATTAGAGTTCTTGATTGACCGTCAGCCACCACGCGGGCAAAGTCAGGCTTAAGAGTTAGTGAGTTGACATTTCCCAAAAAAAACTCAGCCTTTCCAGTATCTTGTATTTGGAAGGATAACGTCAGCCTGGCTTTGTGAGGTGCCATTCGTCATTCCGTAATCCTCGCGAATAAGGTTCTTACGGACAGAATGAAGTACGGTTTTTGGAGTCTAGCCAGCCAGCCTGCTGGCGGTGATGGACGGGGGGAACTAGATGAAGATGGACTGCAATGGGCTGCAGTAGTCAAAGTACTCGTAGGCCTGTAGGCTGTTGTAAATTTTGATTTGCTTTGGTCTGAATCGTCGGAAAAATCACAGGTTTTTGATTTACGACAAAACTTGCAGACGATTATTCATTGCATTGTATGCAATATATTATAATAAAGTAGATAGGTTATGCCAGTACTGACGTGAAGTCAAAAAACCTGTCCACGAGGTACGCGTAGCTAATTTGGCCGTGCTGTAACGTGTGAACAAGAAAGTATTGTTATTTACTGGAGCGTAAACGAGACAGATAAGTACTTGTTGCGCTGTATCGTCTCAAGCTGTCAACACTGTCAATGCTTTGCTCAGGTATACGAAAAGTTCGGTTTTTGGGTGCCACATTTTTAACACAAGTAACTTTTTTATTATAATATCATTGATTGTGTATGTATCAAAATGCATCGATTTGTGGTAGCATATTACAGGTTATTTTTTTCAAATCCTGCAAAAAGTTTAAGGGGCGCGAATGGTTTCAGAAAACCGTTTCAATAAACAGTTTGGAAGGATTCAGTTGAAAGAACAACTGTGTTTTAATTGAAGATATACTGTTTAAACCATAATTTCTACTGCGGCCCGTTGTAGTTTAGTTTTAATACAGCCAATCGCACTTTGTTTTTTTCTATAACAAATAACTGAATTATCCTACTCTATAAGGAGCTGTTTTAAAAATTATCAAAATTTATATTCAACTGCAAAGTCAACGTCGACATTCCTTCATCACAAAATCTTTTAGAAAATTTCTGTTCCCCCGTCACATGAACCCTACCTGTATAACCATCTTGAAGCCGACACTTAATTTCCTCTCAAAATAACGAGCATAAGAACGACGTTTTTTCAAAGAGGAACTTCATGTGAGAGGAATTTCCTTGCAGATTTTTTACAGACTTTCTTACTAATAGCGTTCATAAAAGTCAACTGGCAATAACGACTGGCCTCTTAGGTTTCCGTGGCTTTGTGAACCCTTAACCACAGTATAAACCATACAGTAGGCTATCTAAGGCCGCCCGCCAAGTTATTAGCCTAGCGTGCACACAGACACGCGGCACAGCCCGTCCGTACTGGCCGCCTCCCTATGCCTCCCTATTTCATTCTAGCGTGTGCGTGAAATTGTGTGTGCGTGATATCGCGACACGGCGCGCGACACGCACGCACACATTCAGACCGAGAGTGGCACGTTTGTATGTAGATAGCTTACTGTAAGATTATACTGTGCCTTAACCCTCTCGTTAGGGTATCGGAGGAGGTTAGTGGCATCGATTATTGGGTCTTTCCACTTCTTCGTACTCGAGCAACTAGGACGGGCAACTTGATGAAAAAACGCGAATCAATAGGCAATAGGAAAGGTTCTCGAATGGCGACCGCGTACCGGACGACGTTCCGTGGGCAGGCCCTCCACCGACGATCTTGTCAAGGTCGCGGGAAGCCGCTGGATGCGTACAGTGCAGGACCGATCGTTGTGGAGATCCTTGGGGGAGGCCTATGCTCAGCAGTGGGCGTCGTTTGGCTGACATGATGATGATGATGAATATGCAATAGGCAAGTGACTATTCCGTTTGTAAAAAAAGTACTGGGTAGCACAGGTAGGTACTTTTTTTTTGGGACGACGGACTATGCGGTCGACGATGAAGCATGCTGCAGCATGGTCTAGAAGATACCTATTTACTCTTCGCTCTAAGACTCCCAAATTGTAATCTGGTTCGGTCTGGTCTTCTCTTCTTTTTTCTACTTCTGTGAAGCTTTATTTCTGTTTTTGGCGCTCCTTATAAACGTTGGTGCCGTAACCTGGTAAACCTCTTCGGAGAGTTGCAGGCTTTGACTGCAGGAGAGACCTTTGCCCAGCATTGGGATCCCGTCGGTTATAAAAAAAGCATGGAAATCGTTTTCCGCAGAGCCAGAAGAAGGTTAAAGGTTAACTTTGCAATATGTAACAAGAACTAGCAGACTATGTTCATATAAAATTTGATGGTGCAGGCAGTTAACCCTAAGGAGCTCTCGAGTGTCGTCGTTAGCGACTGCTTACTCTGAGTGGGACGGAGCAAATGTGGAACATGCACGTTTCAGATCACCTCACCTACTTCCTTATGACTTTGATTAAATTCTAGTGGGAGAAATAGCTATACAGGATTTTTTTCAAAGCAATAATTTTGATTCTTTGTTGGCCATAGCAAATAAATATACTATGTTTTTCATCTGACAATTATTGGATATGGATAACACAGAAAATTGGTAAACGGAACATGTAGAAGCCCACATTTCGCCTAGGGAATTTGATACCAACGTGGTAATGGGCGAGCCTACCGCCGTAATCCGGGTTGCTTGAGTTTTTTAACGGTTTTTTCCACCACCATAGAAATAGCCCTAAATTGTACAATGAACACAAATTAGGTGTTACGGCCACTGAACTCGGGACTACCTGGTTCCGAGCCAGAGTGTATAACCACCGGGCTTCCTCTTATCTAACCTTGAACAGGTTATTTTTCGAAAGGGGTCCATTTCCAGTAACTTAACCTTTTTCTAGATGACGGGTGACATAACCTCAAATGTTCAACCCTATCACGCGAAGGTGAACAATTCATCTTGACTAAATAACCGGAAGACGATAATTGGCGCCAATTAATTCGTATTAACGTCATTATCGATATCATTAGTTAATTTCCATGTTAATGTACAGTCAGCTTGAAGACGAGTTAAGGCTTCATTATGTTAAGGTATTAAGCATACAAAGCAGCATAGCAGGTAATAAGAATAAATAAACTCTGAAATATGAAGTTCTGGTCTTTTTTTTGTAGTTGAAATGCTTTACCCATCCACCGGGGACGGACGGGACTCTCCAGTGGAAGGTAGAAAGGATGAAGTTCTGGTCTTGCAATTTACCAAGTATATGTACTAGTACTACATAGCTTTATAAAAAAATGATAGTCTAAGTTAGTTTCTGACTAAGCACTTCGGTTTGTCGGTTTTCTACAGGTTGCATTTCGGAGAGTGTGCGAGGGAATTGCATGACCTAATTCCACCAGCTCCTTTTCTTCATCGGACCACTAGGCGCAGACTGGCTTTCCACCCCTATGTTGTTGACATCCCGGCAATCCGCACCAACCGTTTTGGTAACTCATTCATAATGCGGACAGCAAGGGAGTGGAATGAGCTTCCCGCTGAAGTGTTTCCACAGCAATATAACTTGGGCCTCTTCAAGAAGAGAGTGAACAGCCATTTGTTAGGCCGGCATGTACCACCTTAGGCCACATCATCACTTACGATCAGGTGAGATTGTGGTCAAATGCGCGCCTAATTGAGATGTAAAAAAAAAAAAAAAACTTATTATTTAATTGTTAGCGTCGGGGCCTAGTGTTAGCACTCTGACGCGAAAACGCGATCATCTCGCCGTTCTCATAGTGTTAATTGTCCATTTTGCGGCTTCGGAAATGGAAAACACCGATAGAAAACCTAAGTAAACTGGATGAAACTAGTAGGCTCGCCCCATTCCACGTTAGGCTCCAATTGCTCGGCGAAATGTGGGGTTCTGGATGGACCATGACGGCAACAAAAAGTGTGCCTGAATCAAAAACACGCGGGTCATTTTGGAACGCACGTCTTTTCATTTCATAAAGGATGTTTTGAATTCAGTTAAGGTACTTTTAAATATTCAGTATTTCTTTACGCCAGAACGGGTGTTTAAAAAGGCACAATTCCTAATAAAAGAAGATGAATTCAACGCTGCTCGTATAAAAAGACCGAAAGAAATGACTCAGTACTGCGTTCAATTTTACGGCCGAACCGTAGCGCTTACGAGAACTTATGTCTTCTGTGAAGCATTTACACGGTCAGGACTACCAGGTCTGATCGGGGTTTCAACTAGGTTACGATAAATGAAGATGTACCCAAAACAGGCTAAGGCCCAGACTCCACCAGAGCTGAGCGGAGATGTGCTGCGTCGAGCTGTGTTTTCAACAACCAATGGAATTGCGTTATTCACACATTGAGATGTGGAGATATGATTCTATTGGTTGTTGAAAACACAGCTCGACGCCGCACATCTCCGCTCAGCTCTGGTGGAGTCTGGACCTTACTGAGGTAGTAAAAGAACTGCGTAGCCATTCTTTTTTGATCGGGGGCCAACTTGGCTACGTTAAAATGAAAGATGTTGATTTTTCTGGCATATTGTCCCGGGAATTGGAAACTGAAGTTCTGCTGTTCGCTGTTCATCAAAATGTAGGCTTGATAAAAAATCTCCCTTGATAAGTTTTGCCGGTTCAGTACTTTTAGTTTCTATTATATATCTGTCAAGTTTTTTATCTGTTGAAAGCAATTTATATTTTTAACTCTTCTTTCATTTATTCATCAGCTTAACTCCAAAAACTCAAAAAAATCTAGATCCTTTACATTCTTTACCTTCTCGTTTTAGTTGGACGATCATGTTATTCATGTCATATATTCATTTTGAAATATGACGCATACTTACACGTTTGCTTGCATTGCTAGGTTACCAAGTCAAGATACATTTCATGATTTAACTTTCTTCTTATAACTCGTTCTCCACTCACATCCCTCGGATGGTGACTAGGTTTTCTGCTCCATAACCTTTTTCAAAATAGTATCTCTTTTTTATTCTGAATCTAACATTCAATGCTATCCCATTGGCACCGTGTCACAGACATTTCACCGAGATTAACGTTTCGCTCGAAATCACATTATGTTCTTGTATTTTAAGTATTGTTTATATATTGTATTATTATGTGTATGTTTATTAAGTGGTTAAAATTAAGATTCTTGACGATTCGAAAGTACTGTTTATTGGTCTACTTGAATAAAGAAATATTGAATTTGAATTGAATTTGAATGGAAATCTCGACGAGGTCGTTCCGTGTAAAGACCCCAGTTTCATTTGTATTCTGGGCAAAGCTCACCGAGCTTAGACCAGGGGACTGACCGCTGGCCAGGGCACTGTAAAATCTATGTGCGGGTAGGAGAAACTGTTATCTGTAATTTACCTTTATCCCTAGTCAATTGAATTTCGTCGTTAAAGTCTTTACCATAGAGCGTTTTTGTTTTAACTCAGCACATGGATGAGAATGCTATCTTAAAAACAGGTTTTCAGTTTTGCTTGTTTCATAAAGTTCATCAAATTGGGCTATCATTGTTAAAAATGGATCACATGGTTACAAAAATATACCTAGTAACTAGATACATTTTCCATTAAAGAAGTGTGATACTGTGTTATCAAAATATTTTGTTGAAAAGAGATCTGCTTATTAAGACTTTTGACAGGAGATAAATTCAGTGTGAAGAGCCTACTGTCAGTTGTTAAGACTGGTCGGAGGCTTCAAAGCGACTTGAAGATGTTTCTAACAGCAAGGTTTGTCACGCGCTGACTGCTACATACTTCCATAATCTTCGCTGAGCCCTGTCATTGGAATATAGCTCGTACCAGGTCTTAGTTCATATAAGGATTATGCCTCATACCTGGACATAACAGCTTTTATTTAACTGCATTATGCATGTCTAAAAATGCCAATGAAAACTGCCAGGTCCGCCCTAGCGATCGTCAAAAGCAAGTTTACTCAGGGCGGGCAGAAAGCTCTATTAAGCTCCCACTTAAATCACGGCACTCATAATTCACTCACGTAACGTTGTAGGCCCATTCCCATTAAGGTTGTGTACATGAAAGACTTTCCTACTTTCTTTGGAAAAAGCTAACTTTTATCTGAGCCTCTTAAAACCTACATAACCTAGAAAAATCCCGTTATTTTATCAAGGCAGGATTATCAGATAGTAGTCAGTCACGCTGATTGACGCCTTCATTTTGAACGGTACGTTGAGAAGCCCACATTTCGCCTTCTGAATTTAAAACTCAAGTATATGTTCAAGTAAGGGAGTCTTACACGTTGCTTGGATCTCATGGTATTATTAGTATTGATGTACAGGGGCGCACACATCAACCTTTACAAAACCGTTGCAAAATGGGTCTTACGTCAACAACATAAGGTGCCCCTTTGTAAAGGTTGATGTGAGCGCCTCTGTACATTATCTTCCTTATATGTATAAGAAACTTACCTAACATAGAGGCTAGACAAGAAAGGACTTCCTCCTATTCAATGCCTAAAATTTGTTAAAAAGGGTTGAAAGTTTTGAACTACAAACCAAAACTAGCTATACTACGAATGCCAGAAGAACGAAGCCGCAGGTAAAAGCTAGTGTTTATAAAGTATTGTTTTCGGAAGCCATAACAAGTCATAATAAAAAAGGTTAATGTTGGAATTTGGAAGCAGCTGCCAGCCCTGCTCCATTAAAGCCAGGTCCATGATCCCCCTCAAATTCTGCCCGTTAATACACCTACTTAATGGTGTCTGAAGAAACCGTGACGTAGCCTTATTTCCTTGACTAACATTCCGACTAAGGTTATGACAAAATCAATAATAAATCATTAAATATCCTTTGACATTATTCCAAACAGCGCCATCTATCCTAAACTAAGCTAAGCTTGTCGTATGGGGAATTGACAACGGATAAACATACGTGAATCCTTTATTTTACTTAGGATCAATGATACAATAATAAAAAGAGGTAGAAAGGTTATGTCAGTACTGATGCGAAGTCGAAAATTGTCCCCTAGCGTACGTAAATAAAATTTGTCCGGTTGAACAAGATAGTATGATTATTTACTAGAACATAAACGACATTATGAACATGTTGCGCAGTGTTGTTCAAACCGTCAATGCTTTGCTCAGGTGTTCTAAAGTTAATATTTCGGGTCCCACTTTTTGAGCACAAGTAACCTATCTATCTCTTTTTATTATAATATCATTGCTTAGGATACATAGGAAAGGCGGAGATCGAACCATTACACCAAATCGGTCGATGACCGATGACTAATCGTTATTCAATTTAATTACATAATAATACATACACATGACCATTTAATAGACGGTGCTCGCTCGTCAATTATCCCATATTCAATACAGGATGTAACCAGCAGCATATATTAGGAATTAATTATGACGTAATGCTTGGCGAAGTGTGGGCATCTGAATGTTCCGTTCATCATGACTGCCAAAATCAGTGTGCCTCGGCTACCCTCTAGGATATAGTCGTGGGGATGTTATGTTATGAAGATATTAATCCACTTCACTTTTTTTTTCTTCTGTTTCTTTAGTTTACTATTTTGCTGTTTTTATAAAGCTTTTTTTTTGTCACATGTTGTGTTCAATAACCACTCAAATGTCACTGGTAACTTGAGCTACCAATGCCAATGTCGTCTCAACTGTCACTGGTAGCTTTAGCTACCAGTTTTTGAGGCACTTGAGAGGTGACTCATTTTCCGTTCAGAATCGATTTTGCTGTTACTATTTCAATTGAATATTTTTCTACAATTTGTCTATGATATTTGTATCGACCTGGCAACAACGGACAGTCCCTACGAGACGTCAAAGTGAGAAAAATAAAAAGTCAAAAGTTCATGTTGAGGTTATGTTATGATAATAAGTGCATGCTATAAGTTTAAAATAAACTTGTAAATAGATTATTACATATTACACACTGTAATATATTTCAAAATAATTAATAATTTGTGTATTATACAGATGCAGTGAAAACAGGTTACAGATTTGATTTTTAAATACTAAAAAAATAGTTAAGTGAAAGTAGAAAAAAGTGATTTTTATTCGCCATTATTTAAATTCAACCAATTAATATTAATTTGCTTAAAATAAAAACACGTTAGTCTGTATTCAGTATAAACGCTTATTTAATGAGCTTTTCGTCTGTGTGTTTATCATTTTGCGATCCTATTCGGAAAATTAGCAAATAATTCTCGGAAAATTCGCATAAATTCGCAACAGAAAAAATCAATATGGCGTAAACGATGTGACAGGTGAGAAGACATTAGGTATCTAGCTGTGACGATAGAGTGGATAAACAGGTTTTCTTTCTTAACACCTATACACAGAACAAAGGTTCGTTTTTAGTATGGAAATCAGCCGCCTGTGAACCGCGCGACTGCCGCGCTGCTTGCGACCTGATGTGCATGAGCTCTTAAAGTCCTGCCAAACGTCTTCAAATTCTTTTTTCGAAAAGCTTTCAATGGTGAAGTAAGTAGTAAGTTTGAAAAAAAACACAAAACATCTCAAAGTAAAATAACCATTTCCCGTATCCAAACTCCCTTCACGCTTAACTGACTATTTGGTACGTCTCTGTGAAAGCAATTATTCCAGTGCCTCACAACAATGCACTAAACCAACATTTAATTACAAAGATTCTAGAGTTGCACTTAAAAAGGTGCATTAAACCTGCGAACATCCCGTCGTAAATGCTACTATGTCGGTAATGTGCACTCCGCTTAGCTTTCATATTTTATTACTGGCCTGTAATTCTGAACGAATCACCGGTAGAAAAAAATACTGCAGTAGCGAAGCGCGTTCGAAATTTAAATGAGCGAATTCGCGGTAACTTCGTTTTGTTTATTTGGATTGCGTTTAAGTACTATTTCTGAATATTTATACAAAACAAAAAGCAATAGGATAAAAAAAGAGTCTGATTCACTTATTCTGTGTTACATTTCTTGTGTAGGTTTTTTTAAACTGAAGAGAGAGGCGGCTAGCCCAGAGCAAAATTCTAATACATTTCATTGAGTTTTTTTTCCATGATTTTATTTTTATTTTTTGTAAAATGAAAAAAAAACTTTATGCACCTGATCTTATATTAACTATTCTTGAGAATGTGCAGGTCGTTGAACTCAAGTTAGGTTTGATTCCATCGCAACTCGATACGAGTGCATTGAGTGCATCTCTGACATGTAGTCTAAGATCCCACCGCAGGTTGGACCGTGTCAACGACTAATATAGGCGTTAACCGCTGTAACATTATTGGAACCAAGTCTGCCAAATTTTCTACATCCATTTGTCATACTATGTTAATGTTACACATGAGTGAAAAATTCTAAGCTTACATTCTGTACCTGGCAGCAAGATAAATTAATTGTATCTATCAATTCAAAGGACATCGGAATGAAAAATAAAATAGGAAATTATACTCTAGAAGTCAGAGAAAGCAGTAACGAAGATTCCAAAAGTGTTTTAAGCAACGCTAGTGTACATTCCTTGGAATTTGATTGTTATTAATAGAATGTTGTTTGTACGCTGAATTGTGCTTTTCTTTAATAAATTAAATATTGTAGTCTCAAACGTGTTCTTAATGACGTGGGAAAGTTTACAGTGGGATCTCAGACTAAATTTGCGGTTTGCGGTCCTGACAAGTGTGTTTCAGTTGTGGTTTAAAATTATGCCATGTCGACGAAACATATAACTGACTATAATATCAGTTTTTATATCGTAGGTTGTGAGGCAAATAATACAAATATGTAATTACAAATACAAATAATTAAACTCAAATTGAATTTATTGTTTAACGGCCACATTTAACATCAACGAAGTTAATAATTCATTAGCCTCAAAGTAAAAATCTAATACATACATTTTTTGGTATTTCGTGGTGGGAAACACCGATATAATCCCAACCAACCTGATAACGGCGGAAGACTGTCCCCTTACCACGTTGGGTTCAAATTGCCTCGATGAAATGTGGGCTTCTGAATGTTCCGTTCACTATGACGGCATCAATCAGTGTGCCTCTGACTGCCCCATCCGGTATTTGTTATTATATTTACAAACAGACCTAACATCTCAGACCTTCAAAAGCAAAAATGTCTATTTCCTAATATCAGAGCCTAAACTACCCTCGTATACCAACAGAAGTAGCTCCTAACTTTCGCCTACCTTATCTCCGTCTGGCGGTGGCATATAAAAACAAAAGATTATCCCTTGCTTACAAAGAAAATATTATTATGGAGTCGGCGAATAAGTAACAATACATATGGAGTAGCGTTGCAAGCAATAGTAACATATATCGATAATCTACTAATGATGTATCGATAGTTTTTATTGAACTACTATAGTCCAAAAGAACTTGACAGACAGACGTTTGTTAGGACAGCTAGTACACGTTATGAAAATACTTAAGTTTCTTTTAATTTAGTAAGTAATATATTCCTATATAATGTATAGAAATACTGTTGATAGATATTATTATTTTCTCTTAGTTATTTAGCCATCGATAGGTATTGTCAATAAAAATAGTATTCGTGTATCGATTCTACCGATGCTTTCAAAGTAAGTAGTGAAAAAAAAATTACCGACAAAAAAACACATTAAACACAAAAAACAATATTTACAGATGAGTAATCATGATCTATAATTCAGGCGGTCTTATTGCTAAAACGACCACTTCTTTATAACTAACTAATTATTATTATTCCTATCAATATTGTGAGTGTAGTTTCTAGGTCAATTATCGATATGTTTGCAACACTATCAGTGAGATATTTCAGGATTATGTTTGAATGAGAGGTGAAAAGGCTGTATTGTTTGCTCCGTGGGCGTATAGTGGTTCTTTATTGTGTGGTTCTTGAACTGTTTTGGTCGATAACCAGTGATATTTACAATATGTCTGCCTTGTGTTTGTTATTTCTGCGTTCAAAACGCTTTCTTTGGCGCTATTTATAAAATTGATTGTACTTACCGCCTACCTTTGGCTGTGGCGCAGACAGAAGTAGGTTGAATGACCTTTAGTTTACTAACAAATATTCTAGTATTCTCGCCACTGAGCTAGGGGCACCTCAACGACATACACGCACGCCTGTTCGGTAAAAAGGATAGGTGACAGCCTCGACTGCAATTATTTGATGTGGTTTTTAATTTTGGAGCCTTTAGAGCGGCTTGATGACATCTAGTAAGGTTTATTACTAGCCCATTCAACTATAGACACTGGGCTCACGTGTTGAAGTATGGCTCAAACTACCTCATAGTTGAGCTGTGGCCTGAACAGAGTCGTGAAGTGTCTACGTATAATACGTCCCACAACCAACATTCTGATGGTTGCATGTCCACCTTATCTCTCTCTCTCTTTGATGATGATGATGATGGTGATTGTGCGTCACACCCAACCAGGACGTGATTCACTCTAGCTGGCAAGAGTTATGTAAAATCCCCAACGGGCCCGTATCGTGTAAAAAAATTAAGCTCTAAACAATCCAAAGCCAAACCACGTTTTTTTAATTTACTAAAAAAATACAGTTATAGAACATCAATTTAAATTTTTTGTGCCACGAAGAACACACGGTTCTAAGTTTCTTCTGAGGCCGTAACTATTTGATCCAACTAACAACAAACAAACCTCTCCTCAACATGATCTAGCCTCGCTCCTTTTCGTGCAGTGTACTTATGCGCACACATAAACCTTAACAAAGGGGCACCTTATTCAGCTGACATTAGACCCATTTTGCAATGGTTTTGTAGAAGTTTATTGTGTGCGCCTCAGTACATAACGCACGTTCTTTATACGGAGCGCAAAAAGCTCGATGGCTCGTTGCGACGGCTGATCAGCTGCGCTCGAGTCTCGTAACTTTCGCCGCAAGAATGATTGCTGCTTCGGGGGGTTAGCTTGCAAACACTCGACATTTTTAGCGGTCAAACTTAGAAAAACGTCTTTATTGCTTGGCTAAGTAGCTAGAGATCGTCTAAGCACTGTATTTACGCATAGAAGCAAGCACTCTTGTATGCGTAGATGCAGTGGAGGGATGCGTCATTTCAGCTAAGACGAACTCTAATAAGACAATCAATGAGTCATTAATACGAGTATCTCACCGCTCGGGATTTAGGAAACTTATGTACCCAGCACTTGACTTCTGCGCTTTGGTATGAAGCGGGATTCCCTTAAAAGTTTATTTTGCTCAACTATGGTCGTATTTGCAACTATACACTTCGGCCTACTGGCTTTTAAAGTAGGATTTACTTGGTCTGAGAATAACCTGTATCAGACAATGTGTTAATGTATTTCAGTTTTTTCGAAACATTCAGCCCCAGCTTGTTTACTTCTTAAAATGTTAATCTTTTATATTTGTTTGTTAAATTTATTGTTACATCAATAAAGCTGATTCTATGATGCAAGAGATAACTTAACTTTTTGGGGTCAGGGCAATTGGATGTAGGTATATGATGTTATCTCCTATTTGTTTCCAACATTGGAATGGTTGCAGACTAAACATTAACCATAACTGAAAAAAATGGATCTGCAATAAATATCGCTTTATCATGATTTTTTGAACGTTTGTTTGTTTGTCAGTGGTTCACTGGTAGATAATGCTTTTAGCATTAACTGCCGCACTCAGAGACGTCAATTAACGTTAATGGTTCATTAGAGTAAATATTTTACATTTTTAAAAGCGCTTCATTCAATTTCTTAAAAAGTCTCTTTTGAAAAATGGAATTTTGACTCTAATGAACCATTTACGTTAATTGACGTGTCTGAGTGCGGCAGTTAGTCCAGCTATTGTGCCATTTTTGTGCAATAAATATATGGAAGCAATGAAGATAATCACATATTTTAAAGAAAACAATCTGTAAAACCGATTGAAAGCCAATTATTCTGTCTCGCATACAGAGCTCCTTCGCCTTCAATGCCTTGCGTTTCTCTTCTCAAAATTGTCGAACGGTTTGAGAATACGACCCCAGCTCACACGGGAAGTGAAATTAAGCTCGATGTGAGTCGAGTGGTAGCAATCGATTACGCCATTCGCGGACGCTACTTTTTGCAGAACCCTGGAACTGTCGTTATGACATGTTTGGTCGTATAAAACACTCCAAGAAGAGCAAAAGGTGAATAACTAGACTATTATGCAGCTCAGAGTTTTATAACTGCTTTAATGAGGTTACAAATAGCTGCTATACTGCGCTAAGACTTAAATTACCTATCAAAACTCGAATTTAAGGAAATATTCATTCATCACAAATCATATATCATATGGCATATGCTGAAGTTTTTCTGAATCTTCATTTTACTTCATTTATATGGAAATCAGACGCTATGAATTCGATAACACTGCAAAACTATAGTTTATGTCCAAAGCAGTTTCTGCTCAGCTATTTGCATGACATGAAAACATTATCAATTGGAAGGTAGAAAATCATTCAACTAGGTTTAGCAATGAGTTTTACGATTTAATCACTTACTTTTATTACATGAGCAACGAAAACACTGCTTGCTGTGTGACTCGCTATTTTTTCCTAAATTTGGTGTGGATTTCGGCTCCGATAGCCTGCTAACCACGTCCTATCCATTTTCAAAGTCTTCTTCATTTATCACCAACCAAATAAACTCCACATTGAAATTGAAGCTGTTTACGCATATGCGAAGGAAACCTCTCATTCTATTTCACTATAAATCACGGACTTTCTGATTTCCGCTGCGACGGAGCTGCCCTCTCTGTTGGAGACGGTGAAATATGTCCACATCAGGGATGTTGTGGATATCCGTAGCCGTAACCGGAGCTATCGGATACGGCCAATATACGTCCCACTGCTGGGCACAGGCCTCACCTCAACTTTGAAGTGGAATGAGCCATACTCGCAACTCGCGGGCTCAATGCGGGTTGTTAGAGGGGTGTAAGGTTAGTGAGCAACCTTAATGTCAGATGTTATCAAGCCGCCCTAGAGCCTCTGACTAAGCTTAATGACTGACATCTGGCGACGTCAACCGGGACCAACTGCTTAACGTGCCTTCTGAAGCACGGAGATGCCTGAAATACACATCACACGACTACATCATACAACTATCGGATATCCATACTTTTTTTGTGGTCTTCAAGATAACCTCACTCCACCGGATAGGAAGCATCCGATGCGAAGCACCCGTGAAGGACAGATATGGAACTCTCGAGTTATGAAAAACTACTGGCCTGATCAATCTCATTTGGAAGGCCTGCATAAATGCTTTTCATGCCCGCTTAAAAACCCTGGATAGGAAGAAAAAAACACATGCGCTGAAAGAGGGTTCAACGTCTGAAAAGCAAGACTCCAGAACGAATTACCCAACTTTTTACGGATATAAATTCATCCGTTACCGAATCCGATATACAATTTTAAGATAATTCTACTTCCCTTTCCAGTTTCTCTACCTGACGATTGTCTGGAAGAGATCGCCCTTAGCGATAAGACCGCCTGTATTGTACATTATAAATGTCTATAAGCATCGTTATGTAACTTTTTTCTTTGTGCAATAAAGTATATCTTATCTTATCTTATCTTATAATTTCGGATAGGGGCGATGAGCGACGTTATGACAGGTTTTATTAAATAGGCGAGAACCTATAGAGAGACAGTTACATTAACAACAGCCTAATTAAACGTAAAAAAATATTCTTTCCAACCGAAACTATCTTAAACGGATAACCCGAAATAATTTCGATATCCGTATCCGGTATTATTATCGTTATATCCGTATCCGGAATTCCGTATCCGTAACATCCCTGGTCCTGACGCAACCATATGCGAAGCCTGTCGGGTTGTCATTTGTGATATAACATCTACATACATAACCATACGTCTATTTCCTGTTAGAGTATACTAGTAAAGCTCCGTAGAACACGCGATGCCGTGACTAGTTTAAGTTCTTTTAAATTGCCAAGAATAATTAACCAAACAAAACGTACATTAAATAATAGATTAAAGTAATAATGCTGTATTAAAAATTGTATAAATACGTTGATAACAAACATAATGTGATAACAACCAGTACTGACAAGGACTGCAAATACTCAAGGATATTACCTCTTTTTTTATTTTTTTTTCTAAATGATTAGCTGTTAAGATATCGAACTGCGGACGGCTTCGATATCTTTACCGGACAGTAGGTTGCTATTTTTTAAAGTAACGTACCTCCGGGCGCCTCAGAAACATACCTCGGCCTTGGGTGTTACTTGAAAGAAGGCAATTGGACATAAGACATTTACATAAGGTATTATAAGGACGAATTCTTCGACCACTTTCTGTACAAAAGTAAATTACAAAAGAGTCATCATATATTACATAGTTAACGGCTAATCCCTTTTTGTCCTCAATATTGTTTGTTATTATGATAAGCAACAATCTATCTATTTTGCTTAAGTTCCTCAATTTGTCGTATATGCATCCAAAATCAATTACAATTCGCATTATATATCAAACTGAGCATCACATTCATAAAGCGCATTCTCCACCAGCCGGCGTCGGTGGACCGTTGCCAAACTTTTACGGAAAAAGTTTAAATTGCTAGAAAATATTTTCACATTCCGTCTCTGGATATTTGAGACTGTAAGTGATAAACTCTTCCTGTTTTTCTTGTTGAACCGCTTATTTGTGGGGTTTTTATATCCTGCGCTGGAGTTTTTAAAAGCAGAAGGAAGCTTTTGAAAGCTGCGAACTAGGGACTGTGGGCTAACCGCAATCAAGAGTTAATACTAGGTATCTTATAGGCCGGTCTCGTTAAAAATGCAGTGATTTCATTCTTGTTCCTTGACCTAGCACGCCCCAATCAAATCATTCAATATGATAGTGATGAAAACCTGGAGTGTGGTAAGACGATTGATATTATGAAGTCAGGAAATCTTGAAGTTGACAAAAATACACATGATAAGACATTTAACATTATTTTTCGCAATATGTGACGCAAGCTGACACAATCATACTCCATACACTTTTATTGGTGCCTTCCATCACTGGAGAGTTAGCAGTTAGCAATTGAAAAATGAAACAGTACCTACTTCCACATTCAATATCTCGGGGTAACTACTGAGCGACGACGCTCTCAACAAACAAAAAGTAGATAAGTACACAAATAAACTTCAACAATCCATTTATCTAATCCCCACCAAATCTAATACATTATGAACTGGTGATGTATTAACCCTTCAAGCGCTGATATCTAACGTTTGCGGTATGTCCACTACAAGCGCTGGCGTCGGGCCAAACGACAAATATGGCGTTGGACAGCCGTGACAAGCTTTTTGTTTTTAAACTGGGCTGGGCTGGCTATCGCTTGAGAAATGGGTCATGTAACTCAAGTCTTATAACCGTGCGATTTTCATATAAAAATATTAAAGTTAAAACACAGTTAATAGCTGCTGAATTTACATTTTGCTACTTTTTGAACCACCTGTAGGGCTATACTAGGGCTATTTGACTAATGACTTTGATGTTCAATATTAACTTGCAATTTCATCTAGCAATTGGCTAAGTCTCACAGTCCTCCAACAATCCGCGCTGAGCGTGTTAGAGTGATAGCTAGCGCCACCTCATATTCGAAGTGGGATTTGTGTCCAGCGAGACATGTACATATATATGGCTTTTTTATGTATAAGTGAGCGCGTATTTGTCCCCAATACCACCTGGTCATAAGTGATGATGTGGTCTGAGTTAGTACATGCCGGCCTACAAATGGCTGTTCACTCTCTTCTTGAAGAGACCTTATTTATATCGCTGTGAAAACACTTCAACAGGAAGCTCATTCCACACCTTTGCTGTTCGCATTATGAAGGGGTTGTTTTTGAGCTCTTTCTTTCATTCCTTTTCATCACCATCATCACATTCAGCCACACAACGTCCGCTTTTTAGTCCATTAGAAAATGCTCATTCATTTCCATTTCGACTACTACAGATAAAAGGCCAGTTCACAACCTCAACCGTGTGCAGTCAGCGGCGCGTGCGATGCCTGACATACTTACTCGCCGCTCGGATACGAACTCGATACGTGGAGCTCGATGTCAGCTTGCGAATTCATACGAGTCAAGTGCACGAATTTCTAGTTACTGCGCTTTGAAATGACGCTGGTAAATTGTAAAATATTCTTTCTCGAAAGCTTTTACAGGTATTGGTGGGGATAGAATGAGGTAGTTTATTATAAAAGCTGATAATTTATGGTCACCGGATTTTAGCAGGCCAAATGTCAAACGGTCACCTCAGAGGCTTTAGAGAAGACAGAACCGAATTGGACATGAACTTTACTGTTTTCCAAGTCGGGAATGAACGCAAAAAAATTTTTCCTTATTTTAACGCAATGGCGACATGACAAAAAGAAAACCTACTTTAGTCAAAAACTGAAAAATGCAAGTTAGGTTTAGTTCCTGTTGTTGATTAAAATAGCGTCTTTTCTCTCTTTTTATTCATGTTTTCTTCATTCCATTCTCAACTATTTATAAAGAATGTCTGCACTCATCATTAATTTATTCATATTTTTGTTCCAGGTATGAAAAAACTAAGGGGGAAGGACGCCCATTTGTTAAGTGTATAATCATAATTCAAATGACCAAAAAACTTGTTCAAGTTTTCACATCAAAAGAGTCAAGTCATAAAGGTTTCCCCATATTTTTTTTGTGAAAACATGTGATAAGTACTTCAAAATGCTCAGTACAGTAACTAACAAACTAACATCCCTGCAACTATCTATAAGTACATCTTCAGGAAACCTTACAAAACTTCAAGTAAGAAGTTGAGAGATCGCTCTAGTGCCCACAAAGTAAAACAGTTGCCACTCAACGTCTCGTGGAATACAAAATCTTTTTCCAGTCTAAAAAGGATTGTCTTCCCCATTTATCGTGAATCCCGACTCACCCTTTGCCGGGACTAAACATCATTAATTTTAACTATCCCGGCCTAAACGACCCGAGCAATATAGGGTTGACAAAGATGTCGTTGAAAACATTTATCATAAATAAAGCGAGAAACCTGGAACTCTTTACCTCAGATGTTTCTGGTCTGATTATTTTGGGATGTTACAAATGAAATACCTACATTTTGTTCAACTTGTATACTTAAAACAGAGATTCAGAAAATTGAGGTAGTTGCCTAAGATATAATTGTTTCGAGTCTAGAGGTAAATTTATTTACGAGTCTTTTGTAGACGGTGAGTCTTAAGATGGACGTTTTAAGTTTTACAGCTTTACTATTTTTTAAAAAGCTTACTTTACAACTACGGAATCAAACAGTGCTTCTCTTGTTTTAGATTTTAGTGATCGTACTAACGTCATAGGACTCTGTCATTGTACGAGTAGGTACCTACGAGTATAACCATTTGCCAAACCGTCAATAACTTTTTGATCTCTCTTAGCACACATTAATACCGACTGTACATGGTTAGAAGAATGTTATTCGCCTAGAGACATAACACAATTTGTTTTATTGCAAAAATATGGAAAAAAGTCCCCGATGTTCAGTTGAAAGTTATGCCTGCGTAATTTTAATTTTCTTAGGGAGCCCGGGTGAAAAAGTTACAACTGGTCAAAAGTAATGAATGCGCTGTAGGTTTATCTATAATCGCAACCCCGCTTCGCTGCCGTCCGTGGATAGCCAATCGCACGCCCCTCACTGTAACTGCAGCGAAGCGGTGTTGCGATTATGATGGTGAGTATAAAGTTGAGCATTTCCCCGAGCGCTTCGGTGTAATGCAACGTTCTCACAAATCGTACAATACAGGCAAAAGCTCCAGTTGGCCCAAGCTTTTTCGTATAAAATCATCAAAAGGCTGTAACAAAACATCGAGCATCGTGTTTGAAAAGCGGTTCGAGTAAATTTAAAAATGGCGAAAGCTCGATTATCTGATACAAGTAAATACTCTATCTATACCCACCGTTGGATAAATCTACAGCTCATCTGTTATTTCTAACCCTCTGTTACTTTTGTACCCGGTCTCCCCAAATTTTTTAGCTTTGTAAACAACAGCACTTTTTATAGCCAGCCCTATTCAAAACACAAAATGAAAGGCTACTCCTTCGCTTAGTGTAAGTAGCTTAAAATGATACAAATTGCGGGACCAATCGCCTGCTAGATCGGAAATGTTTTTGATAAACGACCGTGAAGGCTTCGGAAGGGTTTGGAGTTACCCGAGTTTGATGGAAAGACTGTTTGACTTTTATAATCTGTCCGATTTTGAATGTTAAATAACTTATTGCTTTTTTACCTTTTTTCAACTGTGGATTTTGAGGAAAAGTTCAAATATATCCGTTTTATCCTGTGCAAATTAGGCTCTACCCTTTGAAACTATAGGTATTTCTAGCTTTTCATAATTAAACAAGGGTGAAATATTCAAATAAAATAAAATGCAAAAAACTAGCCAATCTTTTTTGATGATCAAAATTGGCACGATCAGAAGGCTACAGGTACAGGTCAAGTATATTTCACAGTCACCACAAAAGATAATTTTGCAATTTAGGCTTAACATTTGGCATACTTCATTCAAAAAAATCGCCCGTCTTACTTGTTATTCTGAGCTAAGCACAAGTTGACATGTCGACAAACACTTTAGGCATATTACCAGATCGATTAAAATCAATTACAAGTTCAACACGAGCATAAGAAGTTTCTCGAAGTTCGAAGAATCAAAGCAATTCGTAAGCAAGGGGTGGGTGTATTAAGGTCCTAACGTACACTTAACAGAGGCAGCCGTGGCTCAGTGAAGATAGCAAATTCGATGTTGAGCTACACACAGGTAGTAGGATGGGACTATCCTTTGCTCTCGAAACTGCTATGTATTTGGTTATCATTGTTTTCAACATTTTTCTTGAAGTATCTTTACTAAAGATCTATTTAATAAAGATACTATGCTACATGTTATGCTATGTATTTGTTGGGCATCTTCGGAAAGCACATGGTTTGTGTCATTGATTCTGCATTAAGTCGCTAGGTGTCAGTAAGCCTTAGACAGATTTTATCACAAATATTGTTTGGTTTGATAAAAACCTGGTACACACCTTTCTCATCTTCACCAGTCAGCAAAATAGTCGAGTTGACTAGTCAAATTATATTAATAAGTAGTAAGGGGAGGAAAGTGTAATGAAAAGTGTCCCTAACTTCTCTGGGTTATGAACCCCACGAAGATTTTGAGTACCTGAAGGAATAAGAAGTCTTTAACAAGGATGGGCAGTTTGTTTGAGCAAAATATATTTGGAAAAAATATTCTGCCTGTATGTTAGGACGTTATTATACTTATGGGAGCCAAGTTATCTCGTTTAGAATTTCAAATTTAATTTCTTCTTTGAATGTTCAAGGGCTCTTGATGTGTTTGATATAACTCTTTATAACCTCTTTCAGAACCTTCTTATAGTCCTACTCTGTGTCCTTTCTTTTAATTTAAAGGAGTCCTAAAAGAAATAAAACATGTTTTAGGTATTGAAAGAAAGAAAGAAAGGAAAGAAAGAAAAGTTTTTTTATTATTGAGGTAGCATACCTATTAGTAGACCCATACCTAATTGTGACTAAAGGAACTTACCGCAGCGGGAACGTAAACTATCACAACAATTCGTAAATGAAACTATAGCTTCAATACAGGAAGTAAAATCCAAATTGGCATGAACTATAATTCATTTAGCGATTTCCGCAGAATCCTCCCGTTTCCTGTCTAAGTTCTATACAAATTTGAACCTTAATCACTCCAATGACACTTCAATATCCTTCCTTTCGAACAGCAGAATTCACTTCAGCGCGCTTCATTCTTGTCGATCTATGTCTGCTGTAATGTTTTCTCTCACTTTATCCAATGATTTTATAATAAAAATAGGTAGATAGGTTACTTGTGCTAAAAAGTGGCACCCGAAATTCGAACGATTCGTACACCTGAGCAAAGCATTTTCTGTATTACAGTCTGAGACGACACTTCGCAACATGTATCTGTCTCGTTTACGCTCTTCTTAATAATCGTACTGTCTCGTTCACACGTTATAACACGGTCAAATTAACTACCGCGTCGTACCCCATGAACAATTTTTGACTTCGCGTCAGGACTGACCTATCTACGTCTCTTTTATTGCCTTTCACCATTTCATATGCTTGAACAGGCTTCATGTAAGTATCTTCGACTCGAACAACATTGCTTGTAAAAAATCACTACAGGGTACAATCGCGCACAAATTTCATTAGCGCGGAAGGTCCCGTGGGACGTCGATAAAACCTAATTGTCCCGGGACAGCTGCGGGACAGCTGGTGCGGCCGATTAATGAACCGCGTCTGGGACAGCCGTTGGGAGGCTTACATGAATATCTACCAATTTTGTCTTGGAAAAGTTTTTAAGTGTCGAGATTTTTCTTTTTGAATATTTTCTGGAATGCTGCTACGGGCTACCGGTAGTGAACTCGATATCTCCGCTCGATTGTTAGGATAAATTTAATGTTTTGTTTTCCAGATACAATGTTAAATTATATTGGAGCCTCCGGTGTAATACTAATAGTTATAATTATTCTGATACTTGATTTTGAAAACTCCACCTAAAAGCAATGGTACTACGAAGTGGAGTGGAGGGACGAAAACAAACAAATTGTAATTCAGTAGACTCTTTGACAGTAATTGTGAAATGCATGAAAACTTCAAACTTTATTGCCAACTAAGTGGTTACTTATCCATTACACATGCACACACATTTGCTCTGAAACAGGCATTACAGACGTGGGCGACGATTGACGATTGGCACCATAGCGAGAACTGGCTTAGCCTAGTGCGGGACGGGATAGAGAACTGTGGAGGAATTAAAGAGATACCTTTGCAGCTTTGCTCAGAAGTGAGACAATATGTTCAAAATTGTATCTTACTAGCGGCCGCTTGCGACTTTGTCCGCGTGGACTTGCCTATGTCCTATTCAGATGTATAAGCTATATTATTGGAAAGTTTCATTCGAATCCATTCAGCAGTTTTTACGTGAAAGAGCAACATCCACACATGCAAACTTTCACATTCATAATATTAGTAGGAAACCTAATAGGTACCATTCATTTATTGGATTTGTACGAGTCGGGGCTCCGGTAGATATAAAAAAAACATACAAAATTATCGAGCAACTACACTCACTTATTGCGTCTTCATTCAGGTGAAAGTATCAAGTCACGAAGTATCATTTGAAAGGAAACGGTCTTTATTTCTTCAACAAATCAGCTTCAAACTACACAATATTATTATTGTCTCCATTAAAACTTTGTTCTCGACTGTACCGGGTAACTTTCCTCCCAGTAGTATTGTTCCGGGAGCTTTATTTATTATACTCTGTTTAGAAGTTCAGTCCCTTAGGTAATAAGCTATAAGCTGGGTATAATCTAGATTTAAAACTACATTATTGTAGGAAGGCATTGGAATTTTCTAGATTTTACTTACTAAGTTTTTATTTAATTGAGTATCGTAGCAGTTGAAAAATAAACCATAGTTCATTGGATTAAGGTGATACGAATTGACAAGTATATTGATCTAACCTGTGGCTTTCCGTACAATTAATATTGGTTCACCACACTACCTAAATACGGGTCTGTGAACACAAACTGGAATATGTTTGGTCTAACTGTATGTCCAATGCGAGACAGTACACATTTAACTTTATTTAGTTATCTAATCTGTGGCAAAGGGCTGAAGAGATCCCCTCCAGTGGTGGCTTCACCACCGAAACAAAGCGAAACTACGACAAGCGTCATTACCAGCTCTCGTAGGGTTGACAACTAGCTTTTTTACAACGAAAGTCTTGAAATAATAACCAGTTTAGGTATTTGATAAAAATTGACAGATTATAAATTACACTCACGAGGCGGGAAAACACACCAAACTTAACGCGCGAAACGAAACGTGTTTTTCTTGCGCGCGCTGGTTGCCTCGGTGCGTTCCAAACTTCACATTCTTGTAAAGGCGTGTTCGGATTTTGTTATTTTCTGGGTCGTTTTCTTTGAGGTTTTTTTTTTCCTTTGGGAGTTTTTTGTAAAACATTAGGCATAAAACAAATTATCATTTTAAAATACTGTTTTTATGTAGATATCTCTCTATGGGACAGAAAAATATTAAGCCCCCAACGATTGTCCACCCCTAACGCCAACTGGCAACTTCGGAACAGTTCCATGGGACGGCAACTTGTTTTATGTCCGTATCCGACTAATGTCGGTGACATAACAGTTTTATTAAAGTGGAGTGCCCTTGGAATGATGAAAACAACTTTAAATTAGACCGTAACGTCATTCCATTCTCATTCTGGAGCGTGAGTTGAGATTATTACTTAGATCAGACAAATTACTTGTTCAATTGTTATAGTCGGACGGAAAAATGTTTCTTGGAAGAAGGCATATTTAATCCTAACAAAAAGGTTATTATTATATCGGACAAATTGAGTAACAAGACAAGTTTTTAAAAGACCATTAGGAAAACAGCCTTCTGGTCCTTTTTAAGGATAAGTGTTCAAAAGAATGCGTTCAACTGGTCACTGTGGACTTGACTTTCTAATTAACGATTTGATTGGTTAGGGGGCGTGCTAAATCGAAGGACAAGTATGAAATTACTGCATTCTTAACGCGAACGGACTATAGTAAACTCTACGTCATATTTAGCCTGTTAGAAATTGCAACGCTACAATAATCGGACCCGTGACGAAACTGCTAATTCCAAAAACGCGCAACAAAAACCTAACCTAACCTAAAAACAACAAGCAAATAGTTCCCTAAGCAACATGTGTTGTCTAATGACGACCGAGTTTTCCTCAGCTCTTCGAAAAGTTTCCGTACAAGATGTCGCCGAGTTGGAGACATGGAGATAAAATGGAAGGACGAAATTCTTGATCATGTATTTATATCGTGAAGGGGGTGTTAATCTTCTAGAAAGGGTTGTTCTAAGATAAAATAATAAAAACACTTTATTGCTCGCAGAACAGAGTAGTTTACAAATAAGTAGGTAGTACGTTTTAGTGTCAATGTATAATTTAGGCGGTCTTATTGCTAAAAGCAATCTTCAAAATTAAGTCAAATAAGTTTAGTTAAGTCCCTTTTAAGTATGTCTAAAACGCAATCTGCGATATCATTCTATCATTCGTATGTTTAGTTTTTACTTTCCCTAAAAATTTCCATGATCCAACTTTTGCAACCTCACTTACACCCAACGACGAAAACCTGGGTGCAATTTAATAATGATTAATAAAACTAAAGCTTTGTTTTTAGTATTAGCATCCAAATTCGCATCTAATTTAAATTCAACATAGGGACGAAAAATTCTTGGCGACCCCTTCAAGACGACTTAATAAATATCCTGAGATTTCGATGGATGCAGACTGCCCACAATAATCTGAAAGCTATGAAAATTTACTGAAGAACCTCTACCGGTCCAAGTTCTATGCATGTAGTCCTTTAGCCATCCCGGGCGCTTATACACAGGACAGTCCCGTCAAAAGCAAAGACAACGCCTAAATTAGCTGCAGATTTCAGCACAGAACAATAACCGGAACGCCACAGTACCCTCAATGAATAAGAACGTAACTCGTATCTACGTAGTTTTTAGCGAAATTTGAACAATGTCATTAAAATAAAAAAGAGGTAGATAGGCTTCTTGTGCTAAAAAAGTGGCACCTGAAATTAGTACTTTTCGTACACCAGGGGCCTTATCACGATCTTTTTACAGCTCAGTTTTAGCTCAGTTTACGTCTTTTCATACATTGAAATTTGAATAAAACATGCAAAATAAGTTTCTACAGCAATGAAAAAAATTACACTACACACAAAACACGACTTGTAACGGATCGTAGATATGCAGCACAAAAGTTGAGCTTGTGACTAGAACTGACAGGTTATAAGAGATTGTAATAGGGCCTCTGAGCAAAGCATTGACAGTGTTGACAGTTGGAGACGACACTGCGCAACATGTGTCTGTCTCGTTTACGCTCTAGTAAGTAATGATAGTATCTTGTTCGCACATTATAACACGGCCAAATTAACTACGTCATACGCCGTGGACAATTTTCGACTTCGCGTCAGTACTGAAATAACATATTTTTTGTTATAATATCATTGCATTTGAACGATTTTGTATGCTGCTAGATTTTGTGGATTTTTTTCTTTATTGTGCCCACTGGTAGCTTCTATGTATTTTCATTAAACACTGTTTTGTACAGCTATAAAATATCCAAGATTTATATGCATAATTTTCTATTATTCTCTCTAAAACGTATGACATATTTTTTGAATACATAATCAGAATTAAATAAACTTGTAACTAAAGTTACGACGTTATTCGTGTTGAGTGTCGTAACAGCTAGTTAATTGCAACGAGGAACTCCAAACCACAGCAGTTCTAGCGCATACCGCTCTAGTATCGCTTCTTTAGGGTATATACATATACTAAAGCTAGATTGCAACGGCCACTGTGACTTTCGTTTGTGGATTTTATTTAAGGGTTACCTTCCTCAGACTGTCTTTCTCAGGATGTGCCTGTGGTGCAGTTGTGAGTGATCGGCGACGATCACTGTTGTAATGTAATACACGCCGGGTCGGACATGGGATGGGTGACCACCCTGACCGAAATTAAGTGATGTGTATTTCGGGCACGTTACGTTGAGCAGTTGGTCTCAGTTGACGTAACTAGATGTCAGTCGTTAAGCCTAGTTAGAGCCTTGAAAAGCGGCTTGATAACATCTGGCATTAAGATTGCTCACTAACCTTACACCCCTCCAAATCCGCACTGAGCCCGCTTGTTGGAGTATGGCTCGTTCCACCTCATAGTAGAGGTGAGGCCTGTGCCCAGCAGTGGGACATATACAGGCCGTTTATGTTATGTTATCTTCCTAAGTAAACGAGGATTCGCTTTGTTGCGACAGCATGTCTGCCTCAAGGAGTCACGAGGACAAGAATTTTTCTTCTTTAATATTATATTACGATTATCTTAGTTTAAAACTGTTTTGTCTTTCTGGAAAGCCAAGAATTCTTGTCATCCACTCTCAAGTCTTATTTGCATTTAATTAAATCTTCTTAAGTGCCCATCTATTCATTTGCTTTTGTTTTGCATTTATTTCCACGTCTAGTCTTAGTCTACTTTATCTAAAATAATTCTTAAAGGCCTGTAATAGTTATTTTTAATTATTTGGCTTTATGTGCATTGTATTTTGCAACCCTCATAATTAAAAAAACGAACGCAACGCTAAAGCATAGTTTAAGCAATTGACGTGTTATGTCACTTACTCGCAAATGGCGGCAGCAACAAGAATGAAGAAGACGAAGCGATACAAAAGTTAACGTGTTATTGAAGGGCTGTTTAAATTTTTATGAGTAAGGGGTAAGTGTATGTGTGTAACTGTTTATACCTAAATAAATGAAGATATGAGGCACGAAGAAAACCACAGGAGTACCTGACTTCTCTCTCTTCTGGATAGCTACCCGCAAATTGGTCGGTTTACGAACTTTATTGCTTTTGACAGGTTTTCATTAAATTACGCATAGATTGCTTCACAAAGCTTCATAGCAGCTATAGTGGCTGCTGAAATTACGTTGACGTTGTACTCAATAGCTGCATAATTGCTTTATAACCGCTTTATAAGCGTGAAGACGAGAGCTAATAAAATACTCGGCTGCGAAGAAAGGGTTATATTGAAAACCTAGTGTATCGACCTGTGTATACAATACTGGTTTGCTGAAAGTTATTTATATCTAAATTTATTAACGGGTAAATAGTTATTCATTATGTTATTAAAATAACAAAACAGCAGTTAATTATATTCTCGTTATTTAATATTCACAAAAGTTTATTTTATCGAACAACGTGATGAATGAAAAGCGTTTTATTTAAACATTCTGGTTTAAAAAACACACATACACATTGTATACCACTTAAATTTTAACTGTTGAGTTATTGTATCGCAGACAAACCTGGAACTTAGTGTTCAATTGATGACAAACATATTTATACCTACACATTTAGAAAACAAATTTCACGCTATTGCTATAAGTAGTTTTTGATTAAAAAAGAACACTATTCCGGCAGCAAGCCAACATAGAATTTTAAGTTAAGGTATTTCGAGGTACTTAATGATTAAGTAGAGACCTTTGTTTAGCAGTGGGAAGCTATAGGTTAAAAGGGGGCTTTATAAGTCGTAAAGTTATCACAAAGCAAGGCTAAAGCCACGAACATATACTATACATATACATATATTGGAACTGAACCCTTCCATTAGAGCCATTACACGCTGTTCCACATCGCACTCCAACTCCTAATGATAGGAATAACTTTCTTTCCCATGAACCAAGCCATTTGGAAAGGCACCAAGCCAACGAAAATAAAAATCACCACAACAATTACTTGCTGGCAAAAGTTACCAAAGTTATTTATTCAATTGGACGAATTGAAATGAATTGATTCTGCACGATAGTAAGTTATTCTATCGGAAGTTTTGTGGGAGACAAACATGACTGAAAAAAGCAAACAAAGTTATATTTTTATGTGACTGGTGGATCTGCCTGCCATCAATGATATTACAATAAAAAAGACGTAGATAGGTTATGTCAGTGCTGACGTGAAGTCAAAAATTGTCCACTGGCGTACGTACCTATAATTTGTCCGTGTGTACAAGATAGTATGATTATTTACTAGAGCGTAAACGAGACAGATACATGTTGCGCAGTGTCGTCTCAAACTGTCAATGCTTTGCTCAGGGGTTCGAAATTCTGATTTCGGGTGCCACTTTTTTAGCACAAGTAACCTATCTACGTTTTTTTTATTACAATTACATTGTAGGTACTACTTTAACGCTTAGTGGATTAATCTCTCAAAGCGGCTGCGAATATCCGTTTTTTCTTTCTTTCTTTATTAAATAACAATAAGGTCGCCTAAATTATACCTACATTTTTAAGACTTTATATGTATCTGTTACTATCTTATCTCAACTTATCTTTTTGCACATGGACTGCTGAAGTTCGAATGCCACCTTTCAGCTGAGGTTGACTGTACAAGGAAATAAAAAACTTTGTAGAATGTGCAAATGAAGCCATTTCCTATTATGATAAGCCACTTGATGTTTTAATTTCCAATTCAAATTTCAGCCTTTTGGAAGCATAGCAATGCTAATTCTTTCAGTTTTTTATTTTCAATAATGTAAAGATAACAGGGTTGAAAATCATTTGAAAATAGTACAAAAGGCGGACTTAATGCTAAAAGCATTCTCTACCAGTCAACCATCGGGAGAGACAGAGATGCTGTTGGCGGTGCAAAATTCAAATTTAGAAAATAATTATTTCCGTTTGAGACCAAAAGGATCTTCGGTTCTATTGGTACCAGTAGTAATATTATTGGACATTTTTGATACCTCACATGAACGCTGTGCTGTCTTAATCCTACTTCCCAAGGGTCCACCACCACCATCGTCGTGGTGGCTTTGTTGCTAACCCGGCATATGCTGAGGTGGGAGCCTTTTGGCACTATACTGTACAATTTTTATGTAAATGTTAATGCTAAGTTTAGTTTTAAGTTTAGTATCTAATAAATTTCTTTTCTTTCTTTCTTTCTTTCTTCCTACTAATATAAAATAATATTTTAAATGCGGAAGCTTGTATGTGTGGATGGATGTGCCGTGTTGCTCCTTGACGTAAAAACTGCTAGATGGATTTTAATGAAACTTTACAATAATATAGCTTATGCAGATAGGACATAGACATTTTTCAGCCTAAGTCCACACGGACAAAATCGCAGGCGGCTGCTAGTTACTGATATTTGTCGTTTTTATTTATATTCATTTTCATTTAAGTATTCACTATAAATTTGTAACAGAAAGTACAGTGTAAACTCGAATGTACATATTGCTTGGGGTTGTGAAAACCTTACCTTTCATTGTTTTTTACCATTTTAGGCATGATATCAGAAGAATAGTGAGTCGATTTCTATAAATAATGAAGAAACCCAAGTTTTCTGTTAGTATAGTGTGCATAGGAAGTATTGATCGAGGTAACCGTGATCACTCGTGTAGGGGCAATTTCTTATCAATTTCACCGTTCGTCGCCTAAATGCTTATTAATCAAGCAAGTATTAATGTTATGTCTGGTTTGTGGAAGTATTTACTTATACATTCCGCCACGAAACTCCCAAAAGCATAAGTACATTAGCGAAACTGTAAGCCTGTATTCAGACTTAAGCGTTCCGACCTCCCATCGAAGTTGCCTAATAAACCCCGCCTAAATAGACATAACCACAGTATAAACCATACAGTAGGCTATCTAAGGCCGCCCGCCGAGTTATTAGCCTAGCGTGCACACAGACACGCGGTACAGCTCGTCCGTACTGCCGCCTCCCTATGCCTCCCTATTTTATGCTAGCGTGTGCGTGAAATCGCGTGTGAGTGATATCGCGACACGGCGCGTGACGCGCACGCACACATTCAAACCGAGAGTGGCACGTTTGTATGTAGATGTTCTACTGTATGGTTTATACTGTGACATAACACACCACAGATAATATAGCGACCCGAAGGTTCCCGCCGAATGAAAAAAGTTACGGCAAATGATTTATGGCCTGGAACGTGGTACTTTAGCCAGCTGATATTACACGCACTATATTGGCGGCAATTTTTGGACTAGCTTATAAACTAAACTAACGTAGTTATTTATAGACAAGACATACTAGCTGTGGCTTCGGCTTTTTTAAATTTAGTGTATCCCAGGGAGTCTCAAACACACATCTCGTGGAAAATTGTAGTTTGTAAAGAGGGTATGCGTATTAAGAATTCAAATTATCATACAAAAAGTAGCTATTATTAAACGATGTTTTTTCATTAAACACATACGAAGTAAACTGACCGAATAATAACTCATTAAAAACTGAAACCATCCAAACCATTATCAAGCTTAAAAGCAAAAATTAACGCATTGAAAATTCTGCCAAATTTTAATTCGTCAGCGAACCGTAAAACCGATAGTGCCTTATACAGGGTGGGGCGGAATAACCGACAAGGACAAAAATATCGTGTAAAGAACCTCACATACTTGCGTATTAAGTACTTAATACGTGAATTCAGACCATATTTAAAAAGTCGTAAAAAAAACAATTTTGTACGTTGTGACAACCCTATTGACGAAGTACCTATCTGTACTTTCCGCAAAGCCGCGAAACGATCAAGTCGCCACATTTCACTCGTCTCACTTGTGAATAACACAACAGTCACTTACCTTAAATACGATGCTCGATGTGCCCACCTCCTCTAAGTAGGCACAGCCGAAGACGTGATCGAGTATGCCTGTGCACACGTGACAGCATTTACGCTCCCACCAAGCAAATTCCAAATACAAATAGTCTTGCGCTTGTAAACACATTTTGAAAACTGCCACTCACTCACACAAACACTCGCACTACTTATTATTTGTATAAAAAACTCCACTCAACCACTCGCGCTTTTACGACACCCGATGCACACGCACTCGCTGAAATCTGCGAAGCGACTAAAAAAATAAGGCAGAGCGCGGTCCGGTAGGGGAAGTAGTCGAGTAGAGCCCTCACCGTTTCCAAGTTTCCAATAATCGACATCGATAAATTGTGTTCTTTTAATAAACACAAAGCCCTTAAGTTCGTAGTGTTAAGTTAAGTTTTCGATTATCAACAATTAATAATCGAAAGAATAAACGATAAAAACGCTTTAACAAAGTTATCGATTATTTTGTTAAATCGTGTTTGATCTAAAAACTTATAACCGCTAACAAACCAAACAAGTTACCGGCAGGCCTTCAAGACACCTTTTTATTTTATCGACTTTAAGTACAATGGCTAAAAGCCTGTCAGAAAAGATAAAAATGTGTGTTAAACAACGTTTTGCATTCAGCTTGCGAGTTCAATTAGTGCTTTTGCTTCCAGTTGTAGTTTTAAGTTCTTTTTGTGATTCACTGTTCACCGTAAAGCAAAGTTGTCCCTATTTCTTGCAATCAATCAAATCTTGTTGGAACATCATAGGATTTTAGAATTGCAATGAAATGATATTATGATAAATCAGCGGGGTTGGTATCGACAAGTCGACTGTCGACACCTAGCTAAGCGGCTGAGGAGAACACTAGCTCGGCGGCGCAGGCAAAGAAAGGCGGCACGTAAGCAAAGCGGCGCGGTCTCTTTGTTATCGCCTTTCGGCGTGTGCGCGTCGGTTTGCAAATGTTGAGGGAGACAGGGCCGGATTAAAACTTGAGGTGGATAGTGTAAATTGCTTTTATTATGTTTAATGTAAAGTTGAATTTTAGTTACTTAATTTTATTATGTTGTTATAGCACGAACAATTATGGAACTTGAATTCTTGTTTCAAAAGCTGAACTAATTAGCGTAGGTATTTAAAAAAATGTGCTTTAATTAGGAACTTGAGTTGAGGAGCTGAGATCGTTATTGTATTCCTCAGTTCATACAATCACATTATTATCTTCTCAAAGGCAAATGAGTGCTTAAGTATCATTCTAGAATGCAGTACTATGCAAACCTACTGTATTTTTTTGCTTAGACTAATGGTTGACTTATTGCCGCGACTTAAGTCCGCCTTTTTCATGAGGATCTCCCCACGATAATTAAAAGAAAAAAGGTCAACGACTTTTTAAATCTTTTTCCCTAAATACGTCCCAAACAGCTGTTGATTAAGGTTGACAACGCATACTTTTGAAGCAAAACTTTGTCATTCAATAACTCGAAAAGTATCGAACTTAAAAATAAAATAAAAATACCTTAGGTATGTGTATGTGTAGGGCTTTTCATAATTTCAAGGATTGTCGGTCGGAACGCCCCACCCGGTATAACCATTGCGGCCATTTTCCGAATTACAGTCATAATTCAGGCTCGGTTATTAATGGCTAAATATAACCGTGATGCTGTAATGGTGTATTATCTGGAATCGCCTGCAATCAAAACAAATGGTGTTTTAGTAGCGCAGTCGTCAAGATCGGTGTGGATTAGTGATGTGTCATAGTAGCTAAGTGACGGGACAGCGTCCTTAGCGGGACATCTCTTCAACCTCAGTTTGATGCGAAAAACGGCACTCAAGAACACATTTTTACTTGCAACGTTCTAGAGCACTGCCCTTAGTGGCTGTATGTATCTCTTTTCCAAAATGAGCTTTATACGCTTAGGTTAAATTATTCAGTATTTTTAGTTACTTAAGGGTCTCAAACGATTCCGTAGGGCGATGGTGGAGACTGCTTATTAGGAAAACCGACAGAGGCTAAATATGGGGCTCAGGTGCAGAGTCCTACTAATATTATGAATTCGAAAGTTTGTATGTGTGTATGTGCTGTGTTGCTTATGCATCTTAATAGAACATAGGCTAAAATTTACAAAGATATTTTTTTTTCAACCTAAGTCCTGCTTGTTAATAATAAAGATAACGGTTGTTCCCAAAAACAATTAATTAAGGTACGGTGTGGCGTGATGATACAGTCTAAGTTGTATCCAGACCATAGGTAACAATGGCTGCATGTCACATTTGTCAAAACTGTAAGTTCAAATTATTGTAAAAGTACAAATTGTTATTAAAGAGCGGTCTCTCCTAAAACAAGCAAAAGATTGCTTAAAAGCAGATTCCAAACCCTGTTCTAATTTAAGAAAACTATGTTATCAAATAAATATTTTATATTTTTTTTTTGTAGACCCTCCGCAGAGCACCATGAGTATCACACTGTGATGTGAGCTAAAACTACAGGTTTTTTAGCAAGTTGTGATGTTATTGGTTAAATGATAAATATATTTTTTAAATAAAATACTGTTTAATTATGTTTACCCGTTGTCTAGTTTCCATAGTTGAAGCTTTGCTTAATTTTAGGCAAAATGGCGTTATGTGAATTAATGTCCAACATTATTAATCAGCTATCGTTATTTTTCACATTTGCGCATAGCCTAGTGTTTCGCCTTGTGTTGTTTCGACAAATGGGACGTCCCATTGAGATTTACTGTTACTGCCCTAGGCCACTAACACGGACGCCTATTGTCGTCAGTAATGGACACTGAACGAAACTGATACATTTAACCACCGCCCATTTGTGGCTAATGGTTGTTTTAATTTCAATAATTTAGGCATGTTTTAAACATTACTTACGGTTTTGACTGGTCATTTGTGTTGGTAGTCCTAGCAGGCTTCTTGTATTGGAGGTCGTGCGTTCGATTCTCACCCAGTACAAATGTGTTAAGTAATATAACATAACATAACAACATAACATACCCTCACGACCATATCCCTAATGGGTTAGTCAGAGGCACACTGACTGTTGCCGTCATGGTGAACGGAACATTCAGGAGCCCACATTTCGCCGAGGGAATTTGAACCCAACGTGGCAAGGGGCGAGCCTACCGCCGTTATCCGGGTTGCTTGGGTTTTATATCGGTGTTTTCCATCACCGGAGAGTTAGCCGCAAATTTTACAATGAACACAAAGTAGGTGTGTTCCGGCCGGATTCGATCTCGGGACCATCGGGTTCCGAGTCGGAGTGTTTAACCACTAGGCCACGACGCTCTCAAGCGCTTAAGTAATATATCATGAATATATCATAGATATGCAGCAGTGGGGCGCATGAAGGCTGTTTGTTTGGTTTTTATTTAGAAAAACACGATTACTTATAAATAAAATAAAATTAATATCACTGAGCAAAACTTCACACAGAGCCATCTAGTCGCAAACTAAACTAATTAAAGTACATACTTTCTTTACTTGTTTCTTTTCACATAAAAGAAACAAGTAATGTTACTGTGTGAGAGATTGAACCCGTTACCTTTAGTGTAATAACGCACTCTTGAATCATTATACCAAATCGGTAAAACGATATACGATACAAAATCGTATACGACAATCGGTCGGTGGGAATGATATCATAAAATAATAGTAATTAAAAAATAAATACTAATGATTACCCTCTTTTGTTTCAGGTAAACCTCATCTCGAAACACACTAAAAAGCAGTTTCAATACACGAAATAAAATTGGGACTGATGAATACATTCAGAGTCAAAGGCATTGTCATCAAAAGACGACGTAAAGTAAGCGTATTAGCATAATCCCGGCTATCCAAACGGGAAATTACCTCTCTATTATTACACTACTCTGTAAATTGTTTCCTAACTCAGATAGTTCCTAGTTATTGCGTAATGTAATGAGAGCTAAACAGGCTTCCGGTCCGTCGCGCGTCGTGGTCTGTCGGGTCGTGGTCTACTAGAACGGAGAACGGGCTTCGGACTGATCACCGAAAGTTATTTAAGAAAACACATCATCACTTACCTACACCGGTGAGATTTTGATCAAATATCTAAATAAAAGCTAAAATAAGAGCTATGTGATAATTAGGTCACTTTACCGATAGGTCATTTCACCGACAAGAGAAATGTACGAAATCATCATCTTCATCATCAGCCAATGCCGGTTCTCTGCTGGACGTAGGCCGTTAAAGACGAAAGCGAAACGGAATTAATAAATGATAAGTACATTTCTTTGGAGGCTTGGAAAGGCAACTAATAATCCACTAGTTTTATTTGAATTATGAATCCTTAAGAATGAACTACATCAAAATATCTGCACGTTTCGTTTTTAAATATACTCTATAGGTATTTACCAAAAAAACAAAAATGTAATAAAGTATTGAAACGAGCTGTAAATAATAATAACAAGGGCTTTTAATAAAAGATGGGCGCTTTCAAAATGAAGTAGAGACATGGAAATAAATTGCAAATGAAATACAGATTCATTTTGAATGATTTCCCGGTAAAGAAGCGAATGTACGCGTGTTTCGTTAAATTGATATTTTATGTTTTTCATCTCACGTTCTGTGTAATTTAAATAACTTTATTAATAACTTGCTTTTTAATATACTGAGCATTTATCTGGTTTTAATCAAAACTATTGAAATTGAAGTAAAAATCTGTAGTGCACAGTGGTCATGAGCGCGGCTGAGACTAAAAGGGTCGCGGGTTTAATTCCCGCGCAAAATTTTGTTGATGTTAACAGTCACAAATATGGCTGAAGTAAATGGAAGTCAACCTTCTTACTATGAAATTACAATAGTGTAATGTTGGTTTGAGCTTTTAGTACAATTGCTTTGTCAAACCACGCCACTTTCTGCCAACTCTGTCATAAGTTCAAAATGGTGTCATCACTTCAATATTATTCCCTGTTATTTTCAGAACAATAATGTTAACTCTGTATGCTATCAAGTATCTAATTCTCCCCTCAAATGAAGATCATAACGAAAAAACCCTCATACTTATCTTATGTTCGCTTTTATCATAATAATAACATATTTCTGCCGCTCATACATCCTTTTTCCCGCTCCCGAAAGAAGTCAACAGCTTGCCTATTTTTCACTTAGATATGACGAGACGACAAATGTTGCCAGCCTCATTTTTTCCCCTTTGTTTCGCCATTTTTTCGTCGGCTTTCCGTTACGGTCGTAATCTCGGAGTTTCCCGCGCGAATTTTGTCTGACGTTTTTTGGCGTTCGGCCCGCTGGGCGCACACGGAAATGTAAGCCATACAGCCTATTCGTGTTAAAATGCAGCCTGCAGAAATAGAGAGTATTTTTGTTTTATTCAGCACTTCAAGCTGATCTCACTTACTCCGCCTGAGATAAAAATCAATTAATATGAAATAGCCTTATTTTAGGACCACAGCAAATGTATCTGACATTGCTGTACTAGCCAGAAACAACAAAGGTACCACAGCACAAAATGTCTGTTTCAGCAACATAAGCATTTGTTTTACTGTTTATTATAAGTGATGAAATACATTTCTATAAAGCTTTTTCAAATACCTACTCTTTGAAGATTAAAATGTGGGGGTCGTTCGGTTAATATAAGCTCACGACCACATCCCAAACGGGGCACACTGATTTTTGCCGTCATGGTGGACAAAACATTCAGAAGCCTACATTTCGCCTAACGAATTTGAACCCAGGGCGGTAGGGGTCAAGCTACCACCTACCACCGTTGGCCGGGTTGCTAGGGGTTTTTGTCGGTGTTTTCGATCACCGGAGAGTTAGCCGCAAATTTTACCTTCAATTAACACAAAGTAGGTGTCTTGAACTCTAGACCGCTAGAGTTCCGCTACAGAGTGTTTAACCACTGAGCAACGACGCTCTATAATAACAAAATCCTTATAATATGAAAAAATGTTCCACAAATCCTGATGCTTGAAGGTTGTTCCCTTAAAAGGCCTTTATAGGCCATGTCGTAACACAGTAATGCCCCGTCTGATTATGAGGCCCGGGGGGATTTTTTAAGAAAACTCTGTACATTTAGGTCAAGAGAATGTCTAGTAAGGATTTTGTTGGAGAAATGAAAGCCTAGAAGGAACACGGAATATGAAAAGGCCTGTTATGAAAATTCGCAGCCTGTCTAACCACCGCATGAGATGAATCATTTGTTTTAAAATATAAAATACGCTACAACCTAATTATATACGATGTCAAATACAGAATGTTTGAGATCATCAAACAAATTAAATCAAATTTATGCCTCAAATGCATACATAGTCGTGATATGACGACCAATATGAGCTTTAAATAGCTCACTATGTGGCTAGGTGCAATGATATTACAATAGAAAAGACGAAGATTTGTCCCCTGGCGTACGTACCTTTACTTTGACCGTGTGTACAGGATAGCATGTTTACCCACTAGAGCGTAGGCGAGACAGATACATGTTGCGCAGTGTTGTCTCAAAATGTTAATGCTTTGCTCAAGTGATCGAAGTCCTGATTTCGGGTGCCACTTGTTTAGCACAAGTAACCTTTCTACGTCTTTTTATTATAATATCGTTGGCTAGGTGACGCTGTCTGAATCGTGTACAGGGATATTTTATTTATACGATGCCGAATCCACCAATACAAATACATAAATACGTAGAAAACACCCGGACCAATCCAAACCGACATGTTCATACACACAGATATTTTACTGTGCGGGGATCGAACCCGACCTTTGGTGTAGTAGAAGACTTCTCAACCGTTACATCAAATTGGTCAACATACATACATAAACGGCCCATATACGTCCCACTGCTGGGCACAGGCCAGGCGTATGGCTCAATGCCGATTGTTGGAGGGGTGTAAGGGTAGTGAGCAACCTTAATGTCAGATGTTATCAAGCCGCCCTAAGGCATCTGACTAGGCTTAACGACTGACATCTAGCGTCGTCAACCGGGAGGCCTTCCGAAGCAGGGAGATGCCCGAAATACACATCACCAAATTTCGGTCGGGGTGGCCATCCCATTTCCGACCCGGCGTGTGTTGCTTTACAACAGCGATCGTCGCCGATCACTGTCACAACTGTGCCACGGGCACCTCCAACTGTAAATAATCTTCAATTCCTTCACAGAGTGAAAACTTTTCAACCGTTTTTAATATGTGTTTTTCACTTTATCAGAGTGTAAAAGTATCTGCGACATGCCTGCACACTCATATCGCGCTAAGCCGAGTCTCATACTGAGCCAGCCCGTAATACCCACTGAGGTACTAGATTTAAGCCATATTTTAGGCTGAGCCCAGATTATCTGTGATAGGTGGGCTCATCTAGCCTACTTTTAAAGTAAGCTCCTATTTGATCTGGCAAGTTTAATTGTTTTTAATCTTTTAATGTGCTTAACTAGTTTGATCTTCTATAAATAAAAATGGACTGTTCGTTAGTCTCGCTAAAACTCGGGAACGGCTGGACCGATTTGGCTAATTTTGGTTTTTAAATATTTGTGAAGGTCCAGGGCAAGTTTAAAAGGTGAGTGAATATGAAAAAATGCCAAGAATATAGTAAAAACCACAATTTGGTTTTCTCTTAGCAAACGTTTCTACCTACCACGTGACCCTGAATATTTGACAACAGAACGAAGTCTGTCGGGACAGCTAGTTTTTTGATAAAAAAACCCTTAAAAATCTGATTTCTATTATTATATCGTATTTCTTCATTTGATCACTTCCGCTGAAGATTTGTTGAGTAAGTTGAAATATTGGTGGGCAGTAACAGTTGTGGTATAGAACTGGAATGAATGAATAACTGTAAATCAGTTCTCAGTCATAAAGCCTAGTCTGAAGGTTTATCTCAAACCTTACAATGTATGCCTTACCACATAGTAGAGGTGAGGCCTAGGCCCAGCAGTGGGACGTATATGTATATTTTTTGTCTACGAGTCATAAATGCTTGTTATAAGCTTACATGAATAAATGTTTTTTTTACTTTATGTACTTCATATGACATACAACAGGCTTTAAAAAGTAAAGTATCTATAAATACCGGTTTTTTCAATGTCAGGCCAAGATATTGTCCCTTGTATCTCACCTAAGAATGAAATTCGTTTTATCATATGTAGTAAGTAACCATCCACAAGATAATCTACTTAGATTTATGCATGTGGATTGTGCACAAACGTTATACCCATAGTCAACGATATTATAATAAAAAGGACGTAGGTCATGTCAGTACTGACGCGAAGTCAAATGGGGTAAGACTTAGTTAATTTGGCCGTGTTATACCGTGTGAACAAGATAGCATGGTTATTTACTAGAGCGTAAACGAGACAGATACATGTTGCGGAGTGCCGTCTCAAACTGTCAACACTGTCAGGTGTACGAAAAGTTCTGACTTCGGTTGCCACTTTTTTAGCACAAGTCCTATCTATCTACCTCTTTTTATTGTAATACCGAAATTGAACTAGAGCTTTGCAAAATACACACGCGTCTCCGTTTTAGGGTTGAAGCATTATAAAAATGGAATATTTTAGTAGAGTTGATTAAATTGCTGTACTCCCGGGCATGTGATATTGTATTTACCTTAGTAAGGTACTCGTACGTATACTCGTATATGAACTAGGAAATTATGGCTTTTATTTTCGTGACTTGATAAATGATTTCTATTATTTTTTCTTGTGGGTTTATAAACCGACAAGTTACGTGACCCTGTTGCGGGTAAGCAGCAATAGTTATAAGTTTTTTTGACATTTAATGCAAATATGCAAACTGTAAAAAAAGCACAGTTGCATTAAAAACCCCCTCATTTTTTGAAGTCAGTTAAAAATAATTATGTATTAACAAGGCCTAAACACAGCATTATGCTACATGAAAACCACGATGCATCGGAACGCACGGTGAGGCTAAGAATATTCTACTATGTTACAGTTCCAAATATTCTAAATACTGACTAAAAAAGCAGATTTTACACTGGGCTTTATATGTAGAGAAGGATTCCGAATTGGCTTACATACCTACTTTAGTTAAAAACAATTAAAACACCTAAAACATGAACAAATTTGCTTTAGGAGAATTTTCTTATAAAATAAATAAAATAAAATAAAAATAAAAAAATAAAAATAAAAATAAAAAATAAAAAAATAAAAATAAAAATAAAAAAGCCTTTTATTTCCAACAGATTATAAAAAGTATTTTGTTAGTAGGTATCTTATATAATTATGCTTAAAGTATTGTGAGTTTACAATTATGTGTTTAAATATTTATGAATTTATTGGTAATACTAGTTCAATCTTAAATCTAGTACTATGGGTTGTCTTCGTCTGTAGGAACCCCTGCACGGGTGAAGGCCTCCTCTAAGGATTTCCATGCGTCTCTATCTTGTGCTACTTCGAACCAAAGTGCGCCGGCTGCTTTCTTGATTTCGTCGTCCCAACGTGTCACGGGTCTTCCTCTTCCTCTGCTTCCTAGTGGGCCATTCCATGTTGTCGCTCTCAAAGTCCATCTCTGGTCGGTGAGTCTAGCGACATGACCTGCCCACTTCCACTTCAGTTTCATAGCATAGTGTAGGGCATTAGTTGCTTTTGTTAATTTTCTAATTTTTGTGTGACGTATTTTATCAATTTTCTTAATATTTAACATACTACGCTCTATCCCTCGTTGGCAAGAGTTGATTTTATTTTTTATCTTGGCAGTGAATTTCCATGTTTGGCAGCCGTATGTTAAAGTTGGAAGGAGACTTGAATTCATGACTTTCGATTTGATGAATGTTGGTATGTTACTCTTAAATATTTCTTTCAAGTTCCAATATTTATTCCATGTTTGTTGTATTCTTCTTTCTATTTCTAAATCGTTACATTTTCTATCAAAACTGAACCTTTTGCCTAAGTAGATATAGCTATCTGTGTATTCAAGTGCCCTTCCGTTAACTTTTATTGGTTTCTCCTGAGTGTTCGTCATAGCCATGGTTTTGGTAAGATTCATTTCCAGTCCCACTTCAACACTAGCCGAGTGCAATGATTCTATCATAAGCTGTAGCTGCGAACTTGTCTCTGATAGTAGTACGAGGTCGTCAGCGAATCTTAAATGACTGAGGTACTTGCCCTGTATACTAATACCCGAGTATTTCCAGTCCAGTTTGCTTATGATAGATTCGAGAATGGCTATGAATATTTTTGGCGATAATGGGTCTCCTTGTCTTACCCCTCTTTTAATGGGAAAGCTTGGGCCTGGCGCTTCCAGTTTTACCCTCCCTGTATTATTTTTGTAAATACTTTTAATGACTTGTATGTACTCATTATTTACACCTTGCTCTTCCAAGCTTTCCCATATTCTGTCATGTGACACCGTGTCGAATGCTTTTTGGTAGTCGATGAAAGCGATGTATAATGGTCTTTGTCGCTCTTGGTATTTTTCTTTTATTAATTCTAGCGTATGGATGTGGTCAATTGTCGAGAATCCTTTCCGGAACCCAGCTTGCTCTATAGGTTGTCTAGCCTCTAGTGCAATACTTACTCTTTTGTTTATGATGGAGGAAAAGAGTTTGTAAAGACTGGGCAGTAAGCTTATTGGTCTATAATTATTTATGTCTTTTGGGTCCCCTTTTTTATAGATAAGTATAATATTTGATTCCGACCATTCCTTTGGTGTGTCAGTGTTTTTTAGTATGAGATTAAATAGTTTAGTTAATGGCTGGGCCAAGATCGTGTGCGCTGTTTTCAAGGCTTCGTTTGTGATACTATCTGAACCTGGACTTTTGTCTGATTTCAACTTATTTATTGCGTCTATAATTTCAGTTTCCTCCAATGGTTCGATATTATTTTCAAATGTATTAACCACGTAGTTATTTTCATTCGAGGTGGTGGTGTGGGTCTTGCTGCTATACAATTTTCTATAAAATTCAGTAGCGGCTGTTATAATGTCGCTTCTATTTTGAAGGTTCTTCCCTGCTTTTTTCAAGCCTTCTATCCATGTGTTGTTTGTTCTTAGTTCTTTGAAAGCTTTTTTCGTGCTTCCCGATTGCTTTAGATGCTTTTCTATAGTGTTAAGTCTGTGATTTTTATAGTCTTTTCTAATGTATTTGTTGCCTAGTTTGTAAAGTGCGGATAGTTCATTTTTTGTAGTTCGGGTTTTGTTCTTAGTTTTTTGTAAACTTCTTCTCCTCTCTAGCAGCTGTGTTGTTCGTGCTGATAGTATTTTGTGAGTTTTGGGGAAAGGGATCTTTTTGCGGACACTATCTAGGCTTTGGTTTATAGCGTTTATTATTTGACTGTAGTAGGTTTGTACAGATGTGGTGTCTTGTTGGGTCTGTAGGCCAGTCAATAAGGATTTTAGTTTTTCTTTGTACTCTGTTGTTTCCTCAGCGCTTTTCAGAGGGCTTCTTTGGTTGCTTGTGAATTTCGCTCTGCTTTTTTGTGGTTTGGAAAGCTTGATTGTTGCTCTGACTGGTCTATGATCAGTTGGGTAGTTCAGGTTTAGAGTTTCTATATTTTGAAACATATATGGCCGGTTTGACATCACGAAGTCTATTTCGTTTTTGATTTGCCCGTTCGGAGACCGCCAAGTCCATCTTCGGCTATCTCTTTTTTTGAAGCAGGTATTAATGATTGTTAATTTGTTTTCAAGCGCAAAATCTACCAACCTCTGTCCTCTTTCATTTCTTTTGCCGTAGCCGTGTTGTTTCATGATTAGGTGTTCATCTCTCTTTGGGCTTCCAATTTTAGCGTTGAAGTCTCCCATTATAATAATATTTTTGTGTGCTGATTCAATAGCAGAATTAACTACAGTATAGAATTCTTCAATATCCTCTTCTTTTGCTGCTTCTGTTGGTGCATATACTTGTATAAGAGTTAATTTATACCCTTCTATGTTCAGATTAAGTAATGCAACTCGCTCAGTGAGGCCTATGAAGCTCTCTATATTTTGTTTTAGGGATTTATTGATTATGAACCCGACTCCGTATTTTCCTGGCGTCTGTCCGATATGACACAGTATGAGTTTGTTGTATTCTTCAATTTTATTGCCAAGTCGTCTTACTTCCGATAACCCTATTATGTCATATTTTATGCTTCTTCTAATTCTATCAATCGGTCATATGATGACAGCGTTCTTGTATTATACGTTGCAATGTAGTATAGCGAGTGCTTAGGTTTTTTATCGGGGTGATTGGTATTTCTTTTGGTTATCATAGTTTCCTTTAGAGGGTTTTGGTCATAATCTTCCACGGTGACCAGCCGGATTGGAAGATCTGTTTTATGAGTTGCTATTATTTCATTAAGTTTGATTGCAGGGGGTGGCGGTGACGTTCGTTGCTATATGGTTTCCTCGTTAGCGTCTTTCGTTTCTGACTTCTTGTCGTTTTCAACTTTTTTAGTGTTTCTACTAACAAGGAAACTAAGCATTCCTGGTTTACCCACACCTTCTGAGTTACTATTTGATTGCTGCATGGTATGTGCGGCTAAAGTTTTGCTTTTCTTATTCACTTGGATTGCAGCGTCTACTTGTGGCTGCAAGTTATTCTCAGGCGAGTTTGGAAGGTTTCTCTTTTTATTGCTCGTTGCGTGATTGGGTTTATTTTTTAATATAACTAACTTGTCGTATTTTATTATTGCTATATTCCCTTTTTCCCTTTCCATGTTTACTAGTGCTTGCAATTCTTTCCTTTTTTCTAAAACTTGTTTGGGGTAATCTTCTTTTATGTAGTAGGGAGTGTCTTTAAGAGCTCCTTTATGCTTGAGTATGTCGATTTTTAGGCCAAGTGTCGCAAAAGTTATAACAATAGGGCGGGGCTTCTCACTTTTTTTACCTACTCTTCTTATCGCTTGTAGATCTCTCCTTTCCAGTTTTACTGAGAGGTATTTTAATGAGAAGCTTATAATAGCACTTTCCATGTTTGAGTAGGATGTTTCGTCTTCCTTGATTCCAAAAAATACCAGGTTGCGTTGTCTCCCTTGTTTTTCCAGGTGATATAATCTTTGATTCTGGTTTTCAACTGTTTCTTTGAGGGTCTCGTATTTTTCCTCCCATAGTTGGAATTTTACGTCTAAAATTTTATTGACATTTTCAGTAACGTTCTCCGTTACCTTTTCTGCACTTCTAATAATCATAGTTTTTTGTTCAACCATCTCATTTTGGATTTTGCTCAGTGCTAGCATTATTTCCTCCATATTTTATTTTATAGTTGACTAGCAAGTCAGAAATAGGCTTATTTCAATATGTAGTTTGCCACCCGCGTATTCTTTTTAATGCTTTTTGGGTTGTTCAAATACAGGGAATGGCCTCTAGTGGTATTTCAGAGTAAGCACTCAACAATTTTGTGCGAACAAAACTTTTTTTATTCACAAAAACATTTTGCCATTGCTGAGATTCGATCTCGGGGAATGGCGTTCCTAGCCGACGCGTCTGTGCGTTCGGGCTAGCGTGCATGTACAATGAGTGGCGAAAAACTCCACCCGTCTCGCGCGTAAAGCAGAATGTCCGTTGGTTTAGATTAGAGTCAATGAATATTATTTGTAGCACTTGTGATTTAACTTTAAGGTAGTTTTGTTTTCAGTTTGCACTTGCACTTTTAGTTCGTTGTTGAGAGTTAATTGCACTGAACACACACTGTAGTTAGTTTTCCATGAAAATTGGTTGTTTATTATAGTTTTCTTACGCTTTATTTTCACTGTTTTCGGCACATATTCACGTCAAAACACAAGTTCATTGGAAGCACTAAAAACACTTATAGTTCTTGTCCAGATGAATTTCAAGCTAAGATAACACTTTCAGTGGCAGTACACATGTTATGCAGCTGGTTAATTTAGTTGAATTCGCAATTTGCACTGATTTAATATTTTTAGATAAATTTTAACTCGGAGCTCAATGTTTTCGTGACGGCAGCGCCACCTGTTCCTCCTATCCTCCTATCATATCACAATTTTCCTATATCAAGTTAAAATGAGTTGGAAGTTGATCAAATTGAATGAAACAAACATAACCTACTTATGTCTCCCAAATACAGACAGGCACGAGCTATGTTTATTACAAGGAAAATTGGAAACGTCCCATTTTCTAGTTTAGAAACTTTCATTATTTAGCCAGACTATAAAGCACCACTTTAGCGGAAACTTTTCTAACAACGACAATTTGTCGTGTATATTTTTCTTTATAAGACATAACAAGCTACGAACTCTGACAAAAAGTAAAAAACTTATATCTGTCCCCTGTCTGCATAACTTTTGTGATGTATCGTCCAATTTAAGTCCCAGGGGAGAATAACAACAACCCTTGATATCGATAAATTTTAATCACACTTCCAAACGGAACACAAGCCAGTTAACAAGATAAAACAATAACTAAAACCTATGTATACTTATATACAAACAAATAATGCTACAAAAAGTGAACACCACTTCATCGGATGGTTACGGCCAATTTATTCAGGAGATGAGAAGCGTGAGGTGGGGTAGGATATCAAAAGTCTAGATTGAATCCAAGGCCGAAGCGAACTCGTCTCTGCCTATCTATTAGAGTGCTCCCGACCAATCGCAGAACCCTCACTTCATTATGCGGCTCATAGAATAGGACGTCCTTTTGAAATGTGAACCCTCCGCAGTGTTGGGAGTCGACGAAAATTTTCAATTCCGACCCGTTCTGGTATTTCTTGTGGAGTGCCACGCCTATCGTCGTATGCCCACGCATTCGCTCGTTCACTATTGTGGCTATTCGGAGATCTGGCGAGAACTGCTTGAACAGACAAGCCTGGAAACCAGATCTGCTTACGGTGGAAGATAACGTGAACGAAGCCTTTTCATATCTCGCGCTGACCGACACATCTGGGGCTGTTGGATGCGATAATGGTCTAAAACTGACTTCTGTGCCCACACTAAACTCTGGAACAACTTTGTAAGTCCATTGCGTTACTAGTCTCAAGGTATTCGGGTCTACATCCTTCACACAACACGATAAGGAACCTACTGACTTCTCATGCTCCTTCTCGATGACCACTTCGGTTTCTGATGAGATTAAATCTTTGATTTTGGATGTTAATCGCATTCGATAGGATCCTTCGAGTAGTTCACTGTAAGTCGCAGTTGCAGAGCCAGCGGAGTCTACAACGAGACCTTCTTCAGAGACTTTCGGTTCTAGTTCCTTGTGAATCACGTGAGCAAAGCACTTGTAAGAGTCTTTGGCTTTTCCAAAGTTGTACTGCTGTACTAGTTTCACTCTGTCCATGATCTCTCTGAGCACAACTAACTTCGCGCCGGTGAAGCATGACGGGAAGACACTCTTGGCTTCGGCGTGGACGTCACTGAGCTTGATAAGTTTCGGTTTTTGTTTCTCAAAAATAATTATGTCCTTCTTTTTTGGTAGTAACTTCTGTAGACTTGAGACGAAGCTGCTGACTTCTTCTTTGAGCGTGGCCTCGTTTATGTCCATTGTTGGTTGATTTATTTAGTTAGTTGGATAACAGGCGGAACGTCATTGACCTGACGGGTTGTATTTTTAAACTAGGAGTGAATGGCGGGCGGCCAGTGCTCGATGCAAGGAGTTTGTATATGTGTTATTTTAATCTGTGACTCGCGTGGCTGCGTTCGCTGGCTAGGATGCGTGACGTCGGCAAAACCAGTTGGCTGCAAGAAAATGATATATTTATATGTATAAACTAGCGAACAATTGAATTAAAATAGCAAACAAATATGTACAAAATATCTAAACTAACGGATGTTTGTTGCAAGGTTTTATTTGAATATAAATATTTAAGTTTTGTGAGTTACCTGTTATCACCAAAGACCTTGGTGGTGAGCAGCGCCGCGACGTGACGCAGCGAGTGCCAGAGAGCCACGCGAGACTAGAGTCGGCACAAAAATGTCCATACTCTACCACTACTACTATTTCGAGTGCTTGCGTCATCGCTTCAATGATCTTTGTACCGTGTAATATTATCAACTCTTTACGCGGCCTTTACGATAATTACCACTTGTACTGAATGTACTAGTTTTATTTATTTATTTTAGTCAATTTCTAAAAGCAGGACAATCTGTAATTTGGCAGAGATGATTCAAGTTTCTATTTTTTTTGAAAAGCCAACGCGCAGCCATTTAGAATGATTCACACAAAACAACATGCTTAGAACGTCCCACAGCTGGGCATAAGCCTAAGCCCAGCCCAAAAAAAGCCGATAAAAAGGTGAACTTCGGAAGATTATTTTAGTAATCTCTAAAGATCCTAATTTCAAAATTTTCGAGTTATCAAAAAGAAAACGTTGTATCAGCTTTATTTAAAGCAATAAATAATATGACTTTCTAACACCATAACCCTCAATGAAGGCTATTTATCATTTCCTCTAATACGGCACCTGGGTCGAAGCGGCTCGCATTGTAACCCTTTTAACAAATTGAAATAACGACAGGGCAAGGAAGGGCCGAAACGATCCGATTTAGAGACTGATCGAATTTAGCGCGCCCCTGAATGGTTTTGTAATAAAAAACAGACAAGTACTTGCCGAAAAGGAAGTAAAAGGTTCCGTGCCTAAAAAGGCCCCATAGACCATAGGCCTTTTTTTTAATTAGGGCGGGGGGTTATGTCGGACTCCCCACTGGGAAGGTGGTAGCCCAGTAGCCTTACCGACTAAGGCCCCTACTACTCCCTCTCACCGTCCATAGTGGGGGAACACGGTAAGTGGCACGAAGACTTCTACGCGTTCATATACCATAGGTCTCATTCAATGACTTCCAGTGCGATTCATATTTCAATCATTTTTATGTACTAGTACAAACATAATTAAAACGACGAGACTGACGAATAGTCGTCAAATATATCTGAATTATTTAAGAGAAGTCACTTCATCACTACCTTCACTTGACTTGATTCGAGTTTACTGACTCAAACAGCATACACCTCTGTTATTGTAGGTGACTGCGATGGTAACAATAAACAGTTTTTATAATGCACGAGTGATAGGTATTACAGCTGCTTTTGTTAACCGTCAATACTTACCGTTTGGGCCACTGTGTTACCACTCATTATTTTGATGCTATTTTAGCTGATTGGGCAACTTCTGAATATTGTATTGACCATGCTGGCGACAATCAGCATGCCTCTCAACTCAACTCATGTTAGTCACCAAGTTGAGTGAGCTCATGTCATGTGTTTTGATACTTCCAAATAGTTCCGTCCGTTTTTTAAACTTGCCCGCATAACCTTGAAGGAAATAGAATGAGGGCAATGTTAATACTTCTCTACTGAAGTGCCCTCAAACTAGTGATCGGTAATCGCTCAAACTCGTCTTTTTTTTAATCCCTTGCGAGGCGTTCTCGCTAAGTGTTTGGTGAAAGAACTGGGTTTCTTGCAGGCGAATTACTTTCCGGAGTACTTTAACGATCTTATTGCTTCTGTGGGCAAAAATCTTAGTAAATGGAGAGTTCTCCATTTAAGCGAGCTTAAGCCGTTAAGGCCCAGACTCCACCAGAGCTGAGCGGAGATGTGCGGCGTCGAGCTGTGTTTTCAACAACCAATGGAATTGCGTTATTCACACATGGAGATGTGGAGACTTGATTCTATCGGCTGTTGAAAACACAGCTCGACGCCGCACATCTCCGCTCAGCTCCGGTGGAGTCTGGGCCTAACATTGGTTTTTTTTGTGGTAAGCGAGTTCTTATCATCATAGACAGCTAAGTGTGACTATTTTGATCATGAGTTCTGGGGTCAAATTGATCAAAAAGTGCTGGTCCCTGTTGAACTTAGTCGTCTCTATTAGACTCTCTAAGTGGCCCATGGTTAGCGGCATAAGAATTTACATTTACATTTTATTTTGTATTTGAGAGTCATTTTATGTTTATTTTCGAACTGTGTAATGTCAAACCAATAAAGTTTGTTATATTCCATTCTATAAGTAGTAACAATTTGTCAGTGTAAGTTTACAATGTCAGTGTCCTTTTTTAATCTTTACCCAATATATCTCTTCAATCAATGTATTTGTTTATTAACTCTTTGTTTTTATTTGCATGATAAACGCAAAAACATAGACCAACATTTTTACTTTCAATGATGAAAAGGAAGTCGTAATTTTTTGAGCAATCATATTTTATCAAGAGAGTTCGACTGTTACTTACTATGCCGTTTTTATCACAAAACACTCATTAAAACTGGCAAAATTTCATACAAAACAATTTTCCCTGCTGTGCTTAGATTTAAAGTCCATAAAACAGTTAACTTCAGGAACTCAGTGGATTAACAGCGAATAATAAAATTTAACGAGTTCGAAACAATCGTTTCGGAGGAGTTTCGAGGAAGCATTTGGTTCCGATTTTGAGATCTGTTACCGATTGAGTGTTAATTATTTTATAGACTGAGTTCCTACTTCTCGATTATAGCCCTCTGCGACTTTTCTCGATCAATGCATCAATAAAAATCAGGTGTATCTCGTGAAAATGGTAAAGGAAAAATATTTATTCACAGATTAAAAAGAACACAAAATCGGCGGGAAAATTGAAATAATCTTGACGCGCGGAATGGAACGAATTTTCCGCGCGTCTACACATTCTTGTGTGAAAACGCGTGTTTCGTTTCACTCAATTTTAGACAAGCACATAATTGTGAGTTTACAAGGAAGAATAACAGTTACGACAGACAAACCTCCTCCTCTGCGCGGAGCGCCGCTTATAAAATTGTATTATATATTATAAATTTGAAAAGGCACGTACCATGGTCCAAGTCACTTGCACCTCACTCACTACCCCCCAACTGATATTAGATGGGTGAAATCTTCTAGAATTCTAGAGCATCTCTGTGCTTCGAAAGGCATGTAGCAGTTGGTTCCGGCTGACGACGCTAGATGTCAGTCAGAGGCCTTACAGCCACTTGATATTATGTGACAGTTGGGTCAATCAAGTGATTATCCCTACTGTCACATTACGTATGTAATGTTACATATAAGGCTTGCACCATCCCATGTCTGTTGAGGTGAGCCTCATAAAGGCGATTTTTGGTTGGTCACCCACCCCATTGCCCCACCTAGCGTAGCTTAACATCGGTGATCAGTCGCCACTGAGCCTTTCATCTGAAGCTTACCTACTTACCTTTCAAATCTTAACTCCAACGAATAGTAAAAAACTAAATGCTTCGATAATCCAGCGATTTTCTGAAAGCATTTTCAACATTTCGCTCCCTCTTAGTCTTTGAAGAAAAATCAGATTTATTTTTAAATATAAGTAGGTACTAACTTTGTTATTTTATCCTTTGAGTTAGTTTTATGCTGCTGGATTGGAAATTTTACTTGAATGCTTATTGAATTTTAGATATTTCTAGGTTTTGCCTTAGATTTTGAGCTTTTAAAATGTTAAAGCTTTTTTGATAGGTATTTGTACAGTGAGTTTTGGTGAGCGGCTTATAGATACGTTAACACAAAGGGGGCCAACCTTTTGAAGAACTTAATAAACCTCGGTAAGGACTTCATTTCCTAATTTAAGTTCTCTGGAAGAAGGAGAGTTTCAGAATCTGAATTGTATCATTGCAGCCTATGGCAGCAGATCATGGGACGTCGAAGTGATATGTCAGACTCCAACCGACTTAAACCCTAGGGCACTCGTTCTAGGCACTTTCAAAGAAGCTAGGTTTGCCTAAAAGACTTCACAACAACCAACTCTATTTATTAAGCGATCACAGAAGACGACAAGTTAATGAATTCGCAAAAAAAGAAAACTGTTGCCTTCAAAAGCCACCACAGGCGCCACCCCGAATGCCATATAAGTCTTCAGACCTTCAGACAATATTGCACTCGATTTACTGAAAAAAATCCTTGAAAAGAGCTGCCAAGTGCCAGTCGGACTCACCCATGAAGGGTTCCGTAGCATAAATATACTTTTTTAAGTCGCTCGAACCAATTTTGGGTGGAGGTTTGCGTTTTTTACACAGAACCCTAAAAACGCATCACAATCCAAGGTTGATTTACTAGAACTTAGCAGCCAAACAGTGACTTCGTTTGTATGCTATTTACAGATAAAAAAGATATATAAATGTTACGATGTGTAATATTCTCAGCCTCTGGCTTTGCTATAAATTTTATGTAGCAGTAAATGTAGCCTTAGGAAGAACACAAAAAGGCTGATTCTCAATGGGGGGGACGTGCTCCATCGCCGATCCATGCAGGGTTGAGTCCACTTCACATGTGAACAAGATGAAATACCAATTATGAATGCCATTCTGAATTCTATTTTAACATGAGTGGGGCTATATTTCATGATTAATTAAGACTATAAAAGTCTTCTAGCTATTTTCAGATAAAGCGTTAACTTTTCGTAGCTTTTATTAATAAGTCACCAGTAGTCAAGCGTTAAGTGAAGAAGTGGTAGCGAAGGAAATAATGGTGGCCGTCAAACCATTAGGACCGTTGTTACCTCCTTTCAGGGATTATAAGAGGGAGTCCTTTCTCTTAATTCTGTCACGACTACTTATTTGTAGAAGGAAACATTCCTGTCTAGTCCTGAAGTTAATTTGTAGATTTTTTCGGCATTTAGTCCGCCTTCTGTTTCATTTTTTATGATTAAACCAAAAAAAGGCGAATATCAGTCGCCTTTAATTATACCGACTTTCTGGAATAGGTATATTTCGAAATAATAAGTCATAAAGATATTCCAAAGGCGTATTCTTTATTTTCTCTTAAAGTCAAAATTCTGTCTTAGAACAATACCTATTTGCTCTACCACTATTTTTAAGCTGTAACGTTAACATTAAACTTCGACCGGCGTAAGTTAATTAACTTTGGAAAAGTCGAAACAAATAAACGAAAGGCAATATAATTTAGTATCCTTCGCTAATCCGCCATCTTGAATTTATAGCCCAATTGGAAATTCACTCCTTGACGGTGTCCAGTTTAATAAATTAGCTACGCAATTGAACTAAAGCGGCAATGGATCGAAGTCATTGGGGTTTAACTTAGGGTGGCCATCATCTATAGCAAATTGTGGACACCGGACAAGAACTGCGGAACCTCGGCCTTGAGACCCTGTCCAGATAATGAGTTTTAGACTCGCGTGTATCATAAGTGCAAGTAAGGAGCAAGTGCAAAGTTTACCTCTTTCCTTCTAGCTCCGTCCCTTTACAACACCTCCCGCGTAAAACGCGTCATCTGAACAGGGTCTTCATGTTGAAGAGGGGGTGGAGTCGTGGCCCAGTCGTTAAACACTTTGGCTCGTAGCCCGATGGTCCCGACTTCGAGACTGGTCGGAATAAAACTTTGTGTTCATTGTAAAATTTGCGGCTAGATTCCGGTGATGATAACACCGACCAAAAACCCAAGCAACCGGGATAACAGCTGTAGGCCCGCCTATTATCACGTTTGATTTAAATTCCCTCGGGGATATCTGGGCTTCTTCTAAGTCCCTTCACCATGAGGGCAACAATCAGTGTGCCTCTGACTTAGCCGTTTGGGATATGGTGATAAGGGGTCGTAAGGGAGGGTATCGGTATCTTGTAAAGTATTACCCGGACACGTTTATAAGAACCCACTTAAGTGCTTCCAAACCAGGACAAATCCTAGGAACCCCAGACGGATGGTAACACTAATTTAACGGGCAGTTAGCACAAGCGGAACCCTAATTGTGAAGCTCGTTTTCTATTGGTATTGTTTCCATTTTGAATACAGATTAGTTTATTAAACTTTAGGCACTGAAGTGTAGGTACAGTCAACCTAGGGTTATACTGCTGGTAAACAGGGCTGTTATTGCTTTGAGCTAGCATGCTTAGTGTGGACGACACTAAGTAAATGCACAAATTTAGTTTTATTGACATCAGTTTTTTTTTCTTTTTTATTAATTTTGTTGGTGTTTTTTTGTTTTCTCTTTTTTCTGTACTTTCTGTTCCTGTGTCTGTGCATGTTTTCATCATTCATAATTTTTTTGACAAAATTATTGTATTATTTAATTGTAAATTCATATAAAAATGTTGAATTGCTGGTGGTTTACTTGACTGTAAACTTGCAAGTGAATTGTAAGAATAAATAATCTACAGTCATCGTTTCTAGAAAAGAGGCTTTTGATTGAAATTGGTATGTAATTTATTTGTATCTTTTGATGGAAGATATTGCTTGCGCAAGCTAAACTGATTGGTGAAATCGAATAACTGAAATATATTGAAATATGATTCCCTGTTAAATTAAATAAAACAAAATTATTGTATTATTTAATTGTAAATTCATATAAAAATGTTGAATTGCTGGTGGTTTACTTGACTGTAAACTTGCAAGTGAATTGTAAGAATAAATAATCTACAGTCATCGCTTCTAGAAAAGAGGGTTTTGATTAAAATCGGTATGTAATTTATTTGTATCTTTTGATGGAAGATATTGCTTGCGCGAGCTGAACTGATTGGTGAAATCGAATAACTGAAATATATTGAAATATAATTCCCTGCTTATTCAAAAAACATAAGTAATTACGTCTGCTTCAGTGCGATCCATTTTAGGTATGTTGTCATTGAAGTATAATGCTTGGAATAGGATGGTACATTTTGATCACACACACATAAACGGTATACACATCGGAACCACGCATATGTCACGTGTATGGATGTGTGGACGCCGGCGTCCACGTTGCCGCCCAACGGGTATAGGTATCACTGACCACTGCTACGTCACTACTGACTACGTCGCACTGCTGGGCGCAGGCCTCACCTCTAGTGCCTCTACTATGAGGTGGAACGAGCCATACTCCAACACGCGGGCTCAGTGAGGATTGTTGGAGGGGTATAAGGTCAGTGAGCAACCTTAATGTCAGATGTTATTAAGCCGCCCTAAAGCCTCTGACTTGGCTTAACGACTGACATCTGGCGACGTCAACCGGGATCACCTTTTTTTTCCTAATATGTTATTAAATTACCAAAAAATTTTACAAGTCCATTAATTTAAGATAAAGATTATACAGCCATAAATTTTGTATTTACTCTCTAAGTTGTTTTCCCCATTTATTTCCCGTTTAAATCATAAACAGCGCTTCGGCGTTGCAGCTGATACCTCATTTGTGAAACAAATTATTCCATCGTTCTCCTAAATACGCTTTTAATTAGAAATTTTCCGTTTTTGGTCCTAAACAATCAGTAATAAATTAAACGAGGATTTTCGAGCTTTATTTAGATAGTTTGGGACTCGGAATTGATTTAAAAGTCAATTAAAAGCTGTTTTTTCAAGTCAGATAGAAATTGTCAGACCAATAAGTTACAACTCGGCAGATTTTATCTGCCGACTTGTAAATTATTGGTCTGATAAATTTTATCTACCTTTGAAGAATCAGCCCTCAGACTACTAAAGTGTTTCCCCCAAATTCACGAACGTTAATCAAGATTGAGCACGCCTCCAAACTCATACCGCTCCGTTAATTGTCTATAGTGACCGCTATACTCGTAAGAGCTGCTCAACTATGATTTCCCTTTGTGAATTCGACGGCTTTTGTTCAATTAAGAGCTGTTTTTGCAATAGCCAGATATAAAATATCAGACCAAAAAATGACAACTAGGCAGATTTTAAAATGTATGTCAAAATGACATATTATAGATTTCGACATCCAACATTTCCAAATCTGCCGCCTTGTAAATTATTGGTCTTATAAAATGTATCTACCTTTTTTGAGACATCTAAAAATCAGTGTTTCCCCCAAATTCACGAACGTCAATCAAGATTGAGCACGCCTTAAAACTCAAACCGTCCCGTTAATTGTCTATGGAACTGAAAGTGACAGCTATACTTGTAAGAGCTGCTCAACTATGATTTCCCTTTGTGAATTCGACGGCTTTTGTTCAATTAAGAGCTGTTTTTGCAATAGCCAGATATAAAATATCAGACCAAAAAATTACAACATTTCCAAATCTGCCGACTTGTAAATGATTGGTCTGATAAATTTTATCTACCTTTTGAAGAATCAGCCCCAAGACAACTAAAAATCAGTGTTTCCCCCAAATTCACGAACTTCAATCAAGATTGAGCACGCCTTCAAACTCATACCGTTACGTTAATTGTCTATTAGACTGAAAGTGATAGCTATACTTGTAAGAGCTGCTCAACTTTGATTTTGCCTTTGTGAATTCGGCGGCTTTTGTCTCTGGGACTCGGGACTGAATTGTCCATGATTGTTTATTCGTGTCAAAAACCATCCCGTAAAGTTATTTATATAATTTGCTTCAGAGTAAGGAGAAAGGGAGAGGGAAAACATAGAACAATATTTTTTACAAAAAAATAGTGCAACTTAGTTATAAACTATACTCCAATAGATACAATTGTTATAATTGAAGTTAATAACAGCCTATAGAATCAATTACAAGGTTTTGAAAAAAAAAATACGTAGTTTACTATTAGCCAACATCCTTTATAGCTACGTATACGTTTATCTAATTACAATAAATCCTATTAATATTATAAATGCGAAAGTTTGTATAGATGTGCCGGGTTGCTTTTTCACGTAAAAACTACTGGATGGCTTTTAAAAAACTTTATAATAATGTAGATTATGCATCTGAATAGGCCATAAGCTACAATTTATAAAAATACTGGCAATCGCCCGCGACTTCGTCCGCGTGGACTTAAGTAAGAAAAATAAGGTTTTTTTTTTATAGTTTGTAGCTTATGTGCTATTCAGATGTACTAGCCATATTATTGTAGCGTTTCATTCAAATTCATTCAGTAATTTTTACATGAAAGAGCAACACATCACATCTACACATTTAAACTTTCACATTCATAATATTAGTACGATACCTAATTTTTTTTTAACCTAATTCCACGCAGACGAAGTCGCGGGTGGCCGCTAGTATGAAATAAATATAAAACTAACAGTTTATCTGCGTCTGTACAAAGTACGGCCTATAATCCAGATGGAGTGGCATTACCAATTGGTAATCTGGCCTATCAGTCAGCTGGTGAAGGAGGCGGCTTTCTAATGAGGCCTAATGACACAGTATAAACATACAGTAGGTTATCTAAGGCCGCCCGCCGAGTTATTAGCCTAGCGTGCACACAGACACGCGGCACAGCGCGTCCGTACTGCCCACTCTATGCCTCCCTATTTTATGCTAGCGTGTGCGTGAAATCGCTTGTGCGTGACATCGCGACGCGCACGCACACATTCAAACCGAGAGTGGCACGTTTGTATGTAGATGTTCTACTGTATGTTTATACTGTGCTATTGAGGCCTATCGAGTTTATTACTCGTTTGCTCAGCGGTATTAACGGTCTTGTAATCAATAACGTATTGGCTTAGATTTTGCCAGTGACTTAGGACAGGGTTGCTTGTGCAATTTCACTGACACCATTGGTTTTTCGACAGCAAAACCGAAGTTCCTTTCATTCATAGAAAACAAAGAGACAATGTTGAATTGAAGGTAATTCAAATAAGTGTGTACAGTATATATCCATTTCTCAATACAAACGTCCCAGAATTTGAATTCAGAACTCTGTAGGTACTTTTTGTTGTTTGTCAAACAAACGTCATGGTAGAGTGCGACACAAACGATAACGCTATTCGAAATTAGCTGATTGTCTCTTTCGAAATGTCAATGGTTGTGCCTGCAAATGGTTTTCAAATTAGGTAAGAATCTCGGAATTCGAGATACCCAGCTGTAAGTCTGTGAATACTTGTATATTAACACCCTAAAAGTTGTCTCAAAACCTACATATGGTAGGGTGTACGCAACTATTAAATTTCAAGGTCAAAGGTCTCAAAAATCGGTTTTTAGCGCTTTTTTTGTAAATATCTCATTTCCTATGGGTTTTTTGCTATTTGTATTTATCATCAATATTGTAGAATACAAAATTCTCTTCAAATTTTGTTTGAAAGTTTTTTTCATGGTCAAAGCATCACTTCAGGTGTATATTATCAAGTTCAAACTTGGTCAGGGCATGACTTGGAACCCCAGGTATGGGGTGGGCAATGCGAAACGATTTTCTGGAGCCTATTATGACCATTTTACCACCTGCTCCAAAACATTTGACAATTTTCTGCAACTGCAAGAGTGGTTGTGGTTCGCGATGCGGATGCAGGAAAGCTGGCTTGCAATGCTCTTTAGCTTGTGGCCAGTGTAATGGGCAAGCTTGTCTCAATGCTCTCTACCATATCAGAGCGACATTACGGAGATGGAACGTTTGACCCCGAAATCATGGAAGAACTTAAGACAAATGTCGTTGAAGACGATAATGAAGACCAGTTTGAAATTTACCAGCAGCCGGAAGACGACGTTGAAGAGGAAGAAGCCATACCATGCCATACCTGGGGTTCCAAATCATGCCCTTACCAAGTTTGAACTTGATAATATATACCTGAAGTGATGCTGTGACCGCGCGCTCTCCGCCCTCTATCTCGAAAACGGTTCACCGTATGAAAAATATTTTCAAACAGAATTTGTAGAAAATTTTGTATTCTACAATATTGATAATATAACATAACAAAAAACCCATAGGAAATGAGATATTTACAAAAAAAGTGCAAAAAAACGCTTTTTGTGACCTTTGACCTTGAAAATTTAATAGTTGCCTACACCCTACCATATGTAGGTTTTGAGACAACTTTTAGTGTGTCAATATACAAGTATTTACAGACTTACAGCTGGGTATCTCGAATTCCGAGGTGAACTTACTATAATGACTGGCCTATCAGTGCGGATTGTTGGAGGGGTGTAAGGTTAGTGAGCAACCTTAATGTCAGATGTTATCAAGCAGCCCTAAGGCCTCTGACTAGGCTTAACGACTGACATCTGGCGACGTCAACCGGTTAAACTGCTTAACGTGCCTTCCGAAGCACGGAGATGCCCGAAATACACATCACTAAATTTCGGTCGGGGTGGTCACCCATCCCATTTCCGACCCGGCGTGTATTGCTTTACAACAGCGATCGTCGCCAATCACTGTCACAACTGCGCCACGGGCACCTCGGGAATTACACGGGATTAATATTACGGGATTTACATTATACTACTTAAAATTAATCAAAAATACGTTGTTGAGCAGTATCGCTATGATACCTAATCCAATTCGATTAATTTAGCTATCGCTATTCGGTGGACATTGCTACCAAAACCTATTTGATATTCATCTTTGGCCTTTGTTCTGAGGTAGCTGAATCAAATTACCTTTGATTGAAAAACTTTTAACTATTTGTCTTAGGCGTTTTGTTAGAGTAAAATTTGAATGGAGAGTTTAAGTAATGCTTATCACTGAAATCTGAAGCGAAAGTTAAAGTTGAGAACTATTCAATTTATGTGTTGACCTAAGGCTTCCGTCTAGGCTTAAAGGCCTAGCTTAAAACTAGCTACGTCTTAAAGAACACTCGAGATATTTACTAAATACCTAAATCATTTTATGAGATTTGCCCGCATCAAAACGTGTTCAGATTTAACGATTATTTTGCAAGTTCTAAGTGATGTAATACCATCCAGCCAGCATCTACAGTTTTACAGCAAGCCTTGTTCGAGTCTAAATGGAATACTGCTGTAGCAGAAATGTAGGCCCATTTTTAGGGCTTTAAAAATAATACAAAAGTTGAAAAAGACTTCAAATAGCTGAAAGTTTCAAGCGGAAAAATATCAAAATACACACTTCTGTGTTTTCCCTATAAAATGACGTATTACCTCACTGAATGTGTTAGTTAGCTTGGCGTTTGATACCGTCATTATACTTATGGTCTTATGGCCATGGTCTTAATTAAACTCCCCCGAATTTCAAAATCACCCTAACAGATATAGAAATATTTTCATTTCAGTTCACATACAACAGTTTCATAGAATCATAATGACCATGAAAAGCCTCGAAAAACACATGAAATATTGAACGTTGCATTATCAAAAGCTTTACCAAAGTCAAAAATTGAGGGTGAGCGTTTTAATTACTCTATTTTGTTCGCAACAAAGTGTTTCTTATCTTATCAAGTAGAAACTAAAGGGACGATTTATTTCGACTTCCAAGATACCAAAAACAGTACAAATTAACTCTTGCTTGAAGATTAACCAATCCTTCTCAGCTCACCATAAATTACTTGCTCGTAAAACAATGGAAGGAAATCCTCAAATTTATTGCCGTAAAAAGGTTTTTTAAAAAGAAAAATTACTCCTTATCGTCTGTGCTCAAATATCTATTGGACTTTCATTAATTTCCTGGCTTGCCTTTCTGTATTTTTATGTAGGGTATCCAAAACTTTACGAGTTTTCGTATAATTTTATTTATGCTGTTGGTAAAAGTTTCTTGGCTCAGCGACTCTGACTGAAAAAATCTCAAGGATAGATAATAATTGGCTATTCAGTGGAAGAGGGATAAACAAGAGGAATAATGCAAATATCTGACAACAAAGTTTTACTAGTGATCACGGCTAGTGTTTCACGCCTTGATAGTCATTATTAATACTGTCTACAACAATATTTTAATAAAAAAGAGTTAGATATGTTATGTCAGTGCTGATGCAAAGTCGAAAATTGTCCCCTGGCGTACGTACCTATATAATTTGACCGTGGGAACAAGTAATATCTATAAGTACGATCTATTGAATCACTGCTATGCTAAAACTATTATGGAAATCGCATTAATGGTATCTCACCCTAACATTGATACTGGTTCGAACCCTGCACTGTCAACATTCGTGGCCATGAACATGTCTGTTTAAACTGGGTGTTTACTGTGTATTATTATTGTAATGTACTCTAGGAACAGGAAGGAACATCTACTTTAGGCTAAATCAGTAGGTTTAACATCTTTTGGGTCTGATGGCTCCTGTGTTGATTTTTGCATCAGATTTCGACTAAACCAACTTGGTCTTTCTTTTTTCATCTCTTTGTTCGCCCAGTCAGAAAACGAATCTGTTGATTTTGAGGCTCATACTTTAGGATTTGGTCAGCCGGTCATAAAACCATTCGAAGGTAAAAACAAACTTCTAGATAGTATAATTAACACATCAAGTAGGCACGAAGCTATAAAGCCGACATCGTTTCAGATCAGGGAAAGCCTATTTTCCGCTCGTAAAATTATTTTCGAATCACCGATGGGTGCTTAAGAACCTGTGGATTTACGACTGACTCGCCCTCACTTGGGCTTAGGGTTCTGTCTTGAAACAGTCACGCTACCCATTAAAAAGTTTTAACAGGTTCACTGTTTAGGTCCAACTGTAGATGTGACAATCATGTGTTTGTCAAATATTTAGCTTAGTTTTTCATCTAGACATGAAAAAAAACAAAATATGGTTTTCCGTACAATTTTGTAACCTAATATTTCTCCTTATATGTCTGTTATAAAAAAAAACTATTTGAAGGCAAAAAGTAAAGCGTAAGTACAAATACTGTATGGTTACATAAGGCATATATATATATATTTTTTTTTGTTAACCCGGTGAAATGCCTTTACGCACTTCCCGCTGCTTGGGGGGGCAGCGGGGGGGTGTGGGACTCGCCCACCCCTGCAAGGGGTGAGAATACCCACTAAAACACCGGGGCGGCCTTCTTCTGCGCGTGACCAGGGTTTACCGAGGACTCTCCCAGGGAGGCACTGTACAGGTAAAACCCTGGCGCGCTGTGCCGGTTCCGGCTCACCTCGAGGGGAGTGGTACCTCCCCTCTTACACACCCGCCGGTGTTCGACAGTGCGAGGCCACCCCACACTGCCGTCCTCCTCGGGGTCGCTTGTGCAATGGAGGCACACAGCCCCCGCCGTGTACTCTCCTAGCGACCCCGGGGGCCCCCTTGTGTATCCAAAAGAATCAAAATCGGCTGTGTAGACAGTTTTGGTTACTACATCGAATACGTGAAATCTCGTTCAATAGCCCTTCACATAGGTACGTATGTAAAGAGCCGTTCACATCAATCTTTACAAAACCATTGAATAATGGGTCTTAGGTACGTCAGCGTAAAGTGCCCCTATGTCAAGGTTGATGGTAACGCCTCTGTGGCTCCTAAGACAAACAGTTGTGACAGACAAAGTTTCAAACCCTACATCACACTAGTAAGTACAGAACCACTGGTCTGATAAAATATCAATTCACACTTAACCATTACAATTTGAAAACCTTTGTTTTTGCTGCGAAGGCAGACTTTTATTGACTTCGCGTTGGGTAATCTGAAAGCTATTTTCCCAAGAGATAATAAGCATAATATATCTTACTGAACGGCAGATATATGTATACTTACATTTATCTGTCTCGTGACTTTGAAATTTTTCTTGGTTTTTTTTAATTTTAACTGCTTGACGATAAAATTAATTACTCATACATGCGGGTCTTACGCAGTTTCAACTGTAAACGAAGTTGGGAAACTACATTTACTTAACCTAAAATATGCCGAAGTTTCAAAGAAAATTCAAAATGAGGTACAGAGGCGCTCACATCAACCTTTACATAGGCCCCCACCTTCTCCTGTTGGCGTAAGACCCATTTTGCAATGGTTTTATAAAGGTTGATGTGTGGGCCTCTGTACGTTCTCTTATCGCACTACCGAAATTACAGATCTTCATTAAATTGATTCATTTCAAAATTGGCCCTCCATCAACGTCCATCAGATCTACAATGTCATTGCTCTCTCTCTGCCCTCTGCCACACCAATAAACCGTTCCATCGTTCATCACATCCATGAAAATATAATGAGTTGAGATTTAGACAAGTACTAGTACTCCTTTTAACCAAAAATTTTCTGTCTTTTACAGATTAACAACAAGAACAATGTGGTCAGGCAAAAAGTGTTCAGACGGCAGCACAGCGGGCACGCCCACAGCTGAAGAAGAGGTGAAGGTGGTGCTGGTTGGAGACACGCAGTGCGGGAAGACCTCCTTGGTGCAGAGGTTCGTCTCCGACACCTTCATAGAGGTATGTAGACTCCTTTCTCATACGTCACTTTGAAACGTCGCGAAAAAGGAACCGGGGCTTTAATAAGATTATTTTTCATTACTCATACTCTGAAAGTAGGTCATTACTCACCTAAGAAGCGGGCTGAAAGTATCACTTTTCATCCCTAGGGAGAATCACTTTCAACTGACAGCTGTCAAATTATTTTTTTTAAAACAAGTTCTTTTTCACATATCTATTGAACCATGTTCCAACTTTCTATACAGCCACGATGTAAAATTTCAATAACTTAAAGTTAAGTATTGATCAGAGAATATATATGTTTTAAATAACTTTATTATAATTTAGTTTCAACAATTTCTTTAAAACTGACTTAGCTTTGAGCAAAATATTTACCATTTTTCCAATGAAGAAAATAAAAAATAATGGCTGAATAGCGGGCCGGCCACAGAAAAAAAACAAACAAAATAGGCGGGAAAGCGGCAATTCGATCTTCATTTATTTTCTTCATTTTTTCTTTAGCTGATTCATGTTTTTATTTTTACTTTCCTCGTATTTGTAATGAAAAGCACAGTGTTTACCTCGGGTGAAAGACTTATTTAGTCCCTCGAACTATTGGCGCCCTCACTTCGTTCCGGGCGCCAAAACCCGTCTCGGAACTAAATGAGTTACTCTCACCCCTAGGATAACAATGTACTATTACAACTCAGTTTACGTCCTCATTCATTGAAATTTGACTAAAACATGCAAGATAAGTTACTATAGCAATGAAGAAAAATTTAAGTTTTTTTGACACTATTTACCACACAAAACACGACTCGCAACGTAAATATGCAGCTCAAAAGATGGGCTTGTGACTGAAACTGTGAGGTTTTAAGAGATTGTAATAATGCCCCAGTATTGGACATTGACCTTTCTCCTGTCACTTGAGAGTGTGCAGTCACAGTGTGCAGTGTAGTCGGCAAAAGTGTATAAGTTCGATTGTGTGAGTTTCACGTACCGATCCTATAATCACTGCTTACAAATATACTATGGTTCATGAAGAGAGTAGACATTTTTTAACGGACGGCCCCTTGAATTGTCATTTAAAAACATATACTTATACTGAAGGCCCTTAAAAACTTTAATTTGAGAAGACAATCAAAAAACATGCTGCCCTGAAGTTCAGAACTTAGTTTTGCATTAACACTGTTTTAAATAAATATCAAAAGTAAATAATATAAATCGGTTCATTTTATTACTAATTGCAACTGTTAGTAATCATCAGAATAACCATAAATAAATTAAACGCACTGCTGTACAAACATTGTTCAACACAACAAATAAGTCTAATAGGCATGATGACTGTATTTTTTTTTTGTTTATTATCGAAAGACCTTACATTTATGTAAACAATCCTCAAAGAATCACTTCATCTGGATCAATACCACCAGAGATATCACAATTTGAAATGCACAATTTTTGGACTTGCCCAAAAACGCTCCATACAAAAGCGACAGTGACGTCACTATCGCTGTCACTTTTGTATGGAGCGTTTTTGGGCAAGTCCAAAAATGTGCATTTCAAATTGTGATATCTCTGGTGGTATTGATCCAGATGAAGTGATTCTTTGAGGATTGTTTACATAAATGTAAGGTCTTTCGATAATAAACAAAAAAAAAATACAGTCATCATGCCTATTAACCACACGTCCGCCGCGAGGCAGCACTGGACATATCAAAACAACACACACATCACAACGAAAACAAAACATTATTAATAAAACAGACAACCAGAACGATTAGGGACGAGCAATGCCGTAACGTAAAAGGGCACAACTGAACTTTTTGAGAAATCGAGATACATAAATCGAATGTATCGAGGATCATTGAATTGGACGGATCATGATGTGTCTAGGCAGATCACGAGAACGACTTTTAAATTTTTTGTTGATTTTTCTCTAAAATCATGGGAGATATAATGTTTGTCTTGCTTAGAACAATTATGGTCTACGTGGTTATAATCTATACAAATATTATAAAGAGGAAAGGTTTGATTTTTTGTTTGTTGGTTTGTATGAATTGAATAGGCTCCGAAACTACTTGGCAGATTTTAAAAATTCTTTCACTGTTGGAAAGCTACATCATTCCTGAGTGACATAGGCTATATTTCATTTTCAAAAAAAATAGGCATCTACTATATAAAAATAAGTCGGCTTTTCCTTCCTGACGCTATAACTCCAGAACGCACGAACCGATTTCCACGGTTTTGCATTCGTTGGAAAGGTCTCGGGCTCCGTGAGGTTTATAGCTAAGAAAATTCCGGAAAATTTCAACAGAAAAGCTGGAAAATCTTAATTCACTAAGTCCACGCGGACGAAGTCGCGGGCGGCTGCTAGTGCGATATAAGTCTCAAAAATTGATGTTATTTCAAAATAGAAAAAAACATAGTATTCAACATAAAATAATGTTCTATTCTATTACGTAAATATCCTCACCAGTAAATCTAAAATCACCAAAAGAACATGACCGAAATTTTATCGAGTTTCACGAAATGTTAAATATGCCCCTTTTCGTTACGCCAGAGCCTTCCCCTTGAAATAACATTTGGGGTGTAGCTGAAATACTGAAGCACAGTATAAACCATACAGTAGGCTATCTAAGGCCGCCCGCCGAGTTATTAGCCTAGCGTGCACACAAACACGCGGCACAGCCCGTCCGTACTGCCGCCTCCCTATGCCTCCCTATTTTATGCTAGCGTGCGCGTAAAATCGCGTGTGCGTGATATCGCGACATGGCACATTCAAACCGGGAGTGGCACGTTTGTATTTAGATGTTCTACTGTACGGTTATACTGTGATTGAAGGCTCGACTTTTAAAATAATCGGATTAACCATAAAATACAACTCGGGTTCGGCTAAATGGCGATTATGAACATGCGTTGAATTATCTCAATGAAATTCTAATGCTTAACACGTTGAGCGCCACGCCGGTCACAAACAATAGGAATTCGATTGTTAAAGTGACCGGCGGCGGTGAAAGTATTAAGGTTTGGTCATGTGCAAAAAATAGATGAAAGGCAATTAACGAAAGAGATTCAGACATTGGAAAGGGATTGTGCCTTGGACAAGTTCAAGACCTTCTTAAAAAGGGTCATGGTCATTCAGTACCCTTCAAAGTCGAAGAAACTGAATCAGCCAAATCTTTGTATGGCGTAGTAGCTCCTAACAGATGGTCTGATCTCAAATCCATATTTAAGTAAGTACATAATAGATTAAGAACATTTTCTCTTCTTTTGGCTAATCTCGTGTTTTACGTGCCAACCACAGACACAAGGAACTTGCATTTTTATAAACTCGGTGGTGGAAAAGCGCTGGTGGAACACACTCATGCAGTTAAAGGTACAATTCCAACACCGACCGCAGACCGCAAACTGCAAGCGACACACTGTTCGCGGTCTTACTACCAAGTGTGGCATTGCAGTGCAGCCACCTGCAGTGCCACACTTGGAATTACTCTCCGAGAAATGTTGCCCAATAAAGTACCGCCAGAATAGCAATTTTTCGATGTCTGACACCGATTTGCCTAAACACATCCCATCATGGTGCCGTACTCTAAATCCGATTGTCACGAGCAGAGGCGCTCACATCAACCTTTACATAGGGCCACCTTATGCCGCTGACATAAGACCCATTTTGCAACGGTTTTGTAAAGGTTGATCTGAGCGCCTCTGTACCTCCAAGATTTTCGTCGGGTTAAATGAAAATGGTTAATGCACGCAAATGCTCGACTTTATGTTCCTTTGTTGGCTACATTGCTTTAACGAGCGCGTGCGGTCTGAAATATTACCAGCTTTTTTATAATCTGTGGCGTTTTAGGTAACTGGCTTCTAATTAGGTGAGCTAGTATTTTTCTTCTTATTTATTTGTAACTCTCATGTTCGTGTTCGGCCTAAATGGTAACGGCTCAAGCATGGAATATTTTATTATACAATCCTTCTGATTTAACCTTAATTTCAAATTCCAGAATTTTACGCATGAAACCTTCGGATTGAAAGTTTTGCCATTTTTATAAATATTGTATGGAGATTCAGCGTTGCAAACGCTGACTTTTCAAACAAAGTTGACCACTGGACACGCCAAGTTGATAACTGATATTTAGAGTGAATAATGGTGTCCCAAATTGTAATTCCTAGATAATGTTCTAGTTGAAATAATTAAATGTAGAAATATTATTATATTTTTATTCATACATAACCCTCTTACCCTTCAATCATTAATACTGGCCCTTCCCATTTTAACCTGTTGCATTTTTAATATAAAATCAATTTCAAGATGCACAAAACAACAGGTAGGTACTTTGGACTTAGACTCAGGTAAAAGCTATCTGTTTATGCTGAAAAACGAATCTGTGGAACGAAAGTGAGAGGTCCATTTCACATATTTCAATTTCCAAACATCGTAATTTTCCCATCACTTTTATAAGCACTACGACACGTCAGCTAAGGGGATTGCACACAGGCGGCCGAATACTATAAAACCGAATTCCATAAAAAGACAGAAAAATCAGCACAAAGTATAATTTATTAGACAGAACATATCGTAAAGTTTTACGAATCAATCAATCATTGGATTTGAAAACGCTTAAACTACAAACAAATAACAATTACTACAGCAGTCTTTGATCCGTTAGTCAATCCAAAATAGTATCTAGTGTGCTAAATTTAGAATCCATTGTGCAATTTTATACAATTCAGAAGCGTTAAGAAGCACATTAGGCATTGTTATTAGGTGGGCAGCAGGCCTTCTACGCCTACGTGACTAGGCTTCTGCCAATATACGTCATGCTCTATTATCTATGTCCCTTTTGTTTCATAGATCAATGCCTCAATAGTTATACTCGTAGGATAAATAACCTATGACAAGGTTACCTTTAAACGAATGATAATACTATTCTGTTGAGCCCGCAGACATATGATCCAATTATTTAGGCCAACGCAACTCAATTAGTACAGCGGTCTTTGAGCACACTGCACACTTAAGGCAAACATTTTTTTAACCCGGTGAAATGCCTTTACGCACTCGGGGGAGGGCAGCGGGGGAGTGGGGGACTCGCCAACCCCAGAAAGGGGTGAGAATACCCACTAAAACACCGGGGCGGCCTTCTTCTGCGCGTGACCAGGGTTTACCGAGGTCTCTCCCGAGAAGGCACTCTGCCGGTAAAACCCTGTGCTCACCTCGAGGGGAGTAGTACCTCCCCAATTGCATATGTGTGTTGCCGGTGTACCAACACCGGCAACACCACCACCATCCACAATCATGGCGCCAAGTAGCCCACTATACATTCAGTCAAGAAAGTATCGGGAATGGATGATTTATTAATGGTTCGTTGTTAGATTGGCACACTGTTTTCCATTTTGGCACCATGTTTGAGCTACATTTGTTAGTTAAATACAGTGCTGTTTTTATTTATGTCATGTATAGTGAGTATTGCGAATTTCATTGCGGGATAAAAAATCGGACAAAGAGTTTGTTTTGCATCGCAAATGGAATTTCATGTTCGGAGTCGCTGAAAATGTTACAAAAGGCTTTCGGTGAATCGACTTCATCAAAACACGCGCTTATGAATGGTACAAAGCGTTCAAAGGCGGTCGAGATGTGATGGAAGGATTTGCTTCGCTCTGGTGCCTAGGCCATCAACGTTTTGGTGCAATGGTGTGTGACATTCACTGTGCAGTAATGCACCAGAGTATATCACATCATCACTTACCATCAAGTGAGAAAGTGATCAAGTGACTGCCTACAAAGAGTCTATACTTCTATACTAATAATAGGTATAAAGATGGAGAGTTTGTTTGAATGAGCAAATCTCAGGAACAACAGGTTCGATTTAAACAAAAATGTTTTGCATAGTCCATTTATTGAGGAAGGCCATAGGCCATATAACATCACATGTCCACGTGGACGAAATCACAGACGGCCGCTAGTAACTTATAAAAAAACAAAAAAACGTTCTTGGCAGTTTAAAACGGAGTGTTATAATGTCTAATACAGACGTATTTTAAAGGTTTATACTCTGTTGTTCTTCTTAAACCTAAAGCCAAAATAGCTCCAGTGAGAGTCTTCTATCACTCTTAGCTAGTTTTTTATCAGTTCATTGAAACAAAGACCCCGTTTCAGTACTTTGTTGCAGCTCTGGCACAAACTGCAGAACTAGCGCCAAGGAGTTTTGCTGGAAATGCAAAATGCACTGTTCTAAGTACACTAGTTCTAAAGTGGCATTAAAAGTTTATCTGCTACAACCGATATACTTCTAGAAGTGTCATCCATTCCTTAAATGTGGCTTTGGGGGCATGAAAAGTGACTAGATTAATGGCTAACGGCCAATGATATTATGATAAAAAGGCGTAGATAGGTTACTTGTGCTAAAAAAGTGGCACCCAAAATCAGGACTGTCGACCACCTGAGCAAAGCATTGACAGTTTGAGACAACACTGCGCAACATGTATCCGTCTCGTTAACGCTCTAGTAAATGATCATGCTGTCTTGTACACACGGTCAAATTATAGGTACCACGACACTTTTTGGCTTCGCGTCAGTACTGACATAACCTATCTACGTCTTTTATTGTAATATCGTTGCTAACGGCTGCTTGTCTGTTTTTATGTCGAACATTATAATTAACTTATACATGCTCGTCACTTGAGTCATGCAGAGATGGTATGCTGCGTTGGATGTGTGAAGTCAAGTGATCCCTTGCACAGTAACCGCAGAAGAACGGAGGTAACAGCAGCCACTGGGAAAACTTGGTTATACCAAATCAGTTGTTGAGAACCCAGTGGTTGAGAAGTCGTCGGCTACTACACCAAAGGTCGCGGGTGCGATCCGCGCTAAGTACAAACATTTGTGTGAATGAACATATCTATTTGTATTAGTCGTGGTGTTTCCGGGGCTAGATGGCGCTGTTTGTTTTTTTTAATATAGACAATCTTAGGTACAATACAGTATTATCTCGATTATGACACTTAAAGTAAACTCTTTGTATGCAGTATCATCATCATCATCATCAGCCTGTTGTAGTCCACTGCTGAATATAGGCCTCTCCTTTTGCACGCCACTGTACTCGATCTTCGGCTGCTCGCATCCAGCTCCTGCCAGCCATCCTGCGCAGATCATCACTCCACCTTGCCTGAGGACGTCCTACACTACGCTTGCCGAGACGCGGTCTCCACTCAAGAACACGTTTACTCCAACGGTTGTCGGTTCTACGGCTAACATGGCCAGCCCACTGCCACTTCAGCTTGCTAATCCGGTGGGCTATGTCGATAACCTTGGTTCTCTGCCGTATCACCTCATTCCTGATTTGATCTCGCAGAGAAACGCCGAGCATAGCCCTCTCCATAGCCCGCTGAGTGACTTTAAATTTGTGGACCAGCCGTGCCGTTAGTGTCCACGTTTCGGCTCCGTATGTCATGACGGGTAGGACGCACTGATTGAAGACTTTTGTCTTTAGGCACTGTGGGATCGACGATGTGAAGACTCGACGTAGCTTCCCAAACGCTGCCCAACCCAACTGAATTCTTCTGTTCACCTCGTCCTCGAAGTTGTTTCTACCTAACTGCAATGTCTGCCCGAGGTATACATATTTTTGAACAACTTCGAGAACGGCGCCGTGTATCGCAATCGGTTCCGGTAGTACATGTTCATTGAACATGACCTTGGTTTTGTCCAAGTTCATCCGTAGACCGATGCGCACAGAAGAGTCAGCCAGGTCATTCAGCATCTGTTGTAGGTCCTGCAGCGTTTCTGCCACGATGACGATGTCGTCAGCAAATCGCAAGTGAGAGATGTACTCGCCATTGATGTTGATGCCACGTCCTTTCCAGTTCAGCGTCTTGAACATATCCTCCATTGCATTTGAGAACAATTTCGGGGAGATAACATCCCCTTGTCTCACACCTCGATGCAACGGCATAGGACTTGTTTGCTGATTCTGGATTTGGACGGACATAGTGGCTGCTTCGTAAAGGCATCTCATCACTTGGATGTATCGCCAATCTACTTGGCATCGCTGCAGGGACTCCAGAACAGACCAGATTTCAATCGAGTCAAAGGCCTTCTCATAGTCCACAAATGCTAGGCACAGGGGCTGATTATATTCTTCAGTTTTCTGTATAATCTGCCGCACTGTGTGGATGTGGTCTATGGTGCCGTATCCGATCCGAAACCCAGCCTGTTCCGGTGGTTGGAATTCGTCGAGTCTTCGCGCAAGACGGTTCGTGATCACTCTTGAGAACAGCTTATAGACGTGGCTTAGAAGGGAAATGGGTCGATAGTTCTTCAGTAGGGTTTTGTCTCCCTTTTTGAAGAACAGGACGACCACACTCCTACTCCACGCCTCTGGAGTTCTCCCTTCAAAGAGGACAGCGTTAAAAAGCTTTTGGAGCTCCCTGAGTACGGGTCTGCCTCCTGCTTTTAACAGCTCTGTTGTTACGCCGTCCTCTCCAGGGGCTTTTCCATTTTTAAGCCGCCCAAGAGCGATCTCGATTTCGTCAATGCTGACTTCTGGCAGGTCTTCGGTGTAGTGGCGTGTAAGAGTGGCTCTAGAGTCCTCAATGTCCTCATTTCCGGGGTCAGGTCGAGATGCAAAAATCTCCTGCACGTGTTTTCCATTGAATGGACTCTTTCCAGATTTTCAGCCTAACGGCCATCACTTTTCATGCTGACACTTCACCTAACTTATCCGACGTGCGAGCCGTATAGAATTTTCTTATTTCTGAATTGAACTTGTATTAAAAATACCGAGAGAGCTTCCACAGCTCGTTATTCGAAAATCTTTTTATTTTTGAAAACTACCGAAGTAGTGATGTATGGAATAATCGATAGTGTTCAACTATACTAACTATCAAATCAGTATTTTTCTGTATTTATTCTCTTTATTATTGTAAATCTTAGGTCTTAAATTTGTACAACACATTTATAAAACAAAGATTTATAACAATATAAAATCTTAAGAATTATAATTATAAAAATAAAATAATTACAATTACAAAACTTAAGTGCTAAAGCTACAAAACATTGATTTATAAAAATGCTATAAAAACCTAAACCTAGAGTGCCACCAGCAACGGAACGGGCATTTTATTTATTATTACTTAAGAAAACAATTTCCAATGCTGAAATAATTGTGCACTTGCGAACCCGTCCTATCATATTTCCTCCGCCAGTAGGTTGTCTGGAAGAGATTGCTTCTAGCAATAATACCGCCTAAATTGTACATTCTTGTGAACATGTATTCAATTCAAATGTGTTATTTCGTGTGCAATAATGTGTTCACCTATCTATCTATCTATCCCAGAATATATATTTCGGCATCTTTTTCTTGAATCTATTGTGCTGGCCTTTAGTTCTACGGAATATTAAAAGATTGTTTTAATTACCATTCACTGAAGTAAAGTACTTTCAAACATCGTCTTCAGAACAACTAAATGATGGACTTGAGATAAAGATTGAAGAATTCTATGTACAGTTCTTAACCACTGGGCCACGGCGCTCTATTTAGGTTAATTGAATACTAATTAGTTTTTTCGGATTATTTTGGGCCTCATTGGCACTATCAATTAATAATCGATAAATAATTGATGAATTATCGATACACTGCGTCCAGGCCTAGTTGTCTGGGCCAGGGCGTGGAGTGTAAAAAGCGGCTCAAAAGTCGAAGTCGATGGTTCGAGCGCCCCAATTCGCTAGATTGCTTTCGAGTGGGTCGTTTGTTTCTGTCGGGAAAAACGTTTTTCACATGTCACTCAGACATTATACTTTTTTTTAGTTACTTTTTTTGAGAGCTTCGTGGCTGAGCACTCTGGCTCGTAGCCCTCGACAAGTTCAAATCTGATGTAAACACTACTTTGCGTTTTTTATTCTAACTTGCGGTTAACTCTCCGAATAAAACCGGTAAAAACCCCTTACTACGTTGGGTACAAAAACCCTCGGAGACGTGTGGACTGTGGACTAAATGTTTTGTTCACCTTGGCGGCAAACAACAGACAGCGTTATTTTGACTATCCCTTTTTTGACATAGTCGGGAACACATATCATAGATATAGCTGAAAAAAAAAATCTCCGTTAAGGTACCGGGCGTGATTCGAACCTGGTATCACCGAGACCCTTACTGACAGGCTTATTTTTTTTGTTTTATTCGGCTGTAAGCAGATTACTAAATCAATGTATTTGCCTTAAAAATTAACAGACATACTCGTAATATTACAACTAGTTTTTTTAAATGAAGCTGACACTTAACTTTTTCAGACTACACTGTTAGAATTTTGCAAGCATACTTAATCCCTATTTTTGTCTAAAAATAGAAATACTAAAATCGCAAGCCGAGTGACTTTTTACTTTTTTTAAGCCAACAAATTTTAGTTAACCCAGCCAGCCAGTACTACGTTATTAAAAAAATAACGTCGACCCTCGCGATGCATCGTCCAAAAACAATTTGTAGAGTGTTCCAAACATGCTATAGAAATAATCCATCGGTACGTAAACTTTTTCAAAAACAAATTAAAACGAAACTCGAAAGCATCAAAGTTAAAATCGATAGTGATTTGACGGGTTCCAATTTGTTAGATTGCAGTCGCGGTCGGTCATTTGTCCTTGTCTGAATAAAAATGTGGGGATTTTCACGGTTTACTCACTAGCTCACAGGTTTTAGTAAAATTACATACATACGCTTTCTACGGTTAAAGAGATAGGAATACTCAGAACTTCCAGAATTCTACGCTCCGAACAGTGAATTTGAACAGACGTGGCCTAGGCTTGCCACGTTTGTTGCAAGCTGCTTTCCGGACTGCTTGGGTTTTAATCAGTATTTACTGGACTTAGTAATGAATTTTAGAATGAACAGGGAAGGTGTTCCGTACAGGTTTGAATTCAGGAACCCACATTTCCCCTGAGGGCTACGACCCGTACGCAGACTATTGTTAGCTACAGCTAAACTACACCAGACATTAAAAAAAAAGTGATACATTAGCTGCAATAACTCAGCTTAAACCTAAACCGTTGCTATTTCACTTGGACCTAATTGAAAGCTAAAGAACAGTGTTTTCACGAACTGCTCGCGAGTGAAGTAAACAGACTCGCATTTGTCTAAAACGAATTAAGAACTCGTTGCGAACTCGCGACAAACATTTGGTAGCTCGCCTCGCTCGCTCAGCGCGCTTTCCTCTCATTTGCTTTTCTTTGTCGCTTTATCTTTCAAAGTGTTTAATCGTTTTGTATTTGTATGCTATGAATTCTTTATTTCATTATTTAGTCAGCACCAAGTGAACTAAGTAGTTTAATAACTACATTGAAATAAAGAGCTTTATTTTATTGTACTTAATGAATGTTATATATCAGACACAGAATATTTTAACGATCTGTGTTATTAGCTCTTGCGGGAAATATTCATTTATTGCCTCAGGTGGTTACAAGCTTCATATAAACTCTTTGTTTGCGCCTGGCCACCAATAAAAAAGTTAAAAGTTCTGCGCGCTAAAGAGAGAAATAAATTTGTTTTGACAATTAGAGGTAACAATAATTCAAGCTGTTACGACCGTTTGAATTAGCTGATCATGACTTCGAATTTCTCGTAAAAGTATCTGTCCAAATTCACCACTTTTTCTTACATAAAAAAAACTCCACGTATGCCCCTGACCACTAATAAGAAGAAATGCCCTACAAAACCTTGCAGCTTCATTCCAAAGAGCCTGGTAAAGACAGTGGATGACAACTGATATCAAAAGTAGGCCTTTAATTTGGCTGGAAAAAGGCACAGACATTTTTCGTGTAAGAAAATCGTGCACAGTGAAATTGTAAGCGTCTCCAGGATTCCGCTTTGATTCGCAAACTCGATTACCTCTTATACCATGTTAGGCATTTCCGAACGCAACTTGTCAAGAGCAGTATTCCCCGCCATTATTTGACGTTTGTATATCTATCTCGCTCTCTCTTTTTCTTGTACAACTTGTATTTGTTTTAGTTTGTGAATAAATTGTAATTTAAATGGTTTAATGCGTTTTTCTGAGCTTCCCTATTAGCTCAGAAGCGGGATTAGTGTACCGAGCGCCTACAAAAACGTTTTCCTGACGAAACAATAAGTGAAAGTAACTTCTGTATCGTTTTCCAAAATTTACGAAGCGCGGCCGCACCGGCCGGGACGCCTTGCAGAAAACAAAAACCGGTTCGTACCTGTTTGCTGCACAGGTACTGCGAGTTTTCATCGAGTGTATTGGGGATTGTTGTGAATTTGTGATAAAAGTAACTTTCAAACCAAAAACAATGAGTGGACGTGAATTTTCCCATGATATTGGATTGTCATCTTTGAAATGTGTAGTAGTGACGGACGGTGTACCCATATGATACGTTGCCTCGTGAACTTTTGAATAGTGTCTCAAATCGGCAGCGTTTTGGCGGTCCCGAGCGGAGTCAGCTGGAGCACCGCGGCACCGGACCGTGTGCGCGGTCACTGACCTCTGCCTTAATCGCTCTCTTATTGCGGAGTGTTCATCATGCTCCTGATGGGAGAGTGATTAAGCAGCAGGTTCTTGCGAACCCGAACAAGTTTCATTTGTCAAACTACTCCTAGTTAAAGTGCTAGGTATCTACTATGGCTAGTACTTTGAATAATGGAAACCAGTAGCCACAGTAGTGGTCTGTTTTTACCCCACTTCAGTAGTACCCCACCATTTCATCTGTGCCATTGGCAACCTACAGCTGATTTAGTTTAAGCCTATGCTGGTCTTAATGATACATTTTCTGATTCTGATCCTATCTGATCTGTTAATTATTATTGAGTAAGTAAGTTAATCTGAAAAGATAAAGGTATTTTGTATTCTTTGGATGTATGACTGGTGATGAGAAAACTGTTTCTGAAACTTAAATGGTCTTTTAAATTTAAAAAAAAAAAAGTATGCCGAGCATTGATACTAACAACTATCTAAACCTAAACTAATATCTCAACCTTACATAACTCTAATGTTTATTAACTGCCTTTCTTTCCAATCAGTAAGTTAGTCAGATGTGTGACTAAGTTAATGCTTATGGTGTAATGTTCTGAATATTATTTATAAATTTTAATGTGACAAGATCTATTTAAGGTTATGCTTGTGGGTTACCCGATGCAGGTTACAGAAGCAATAACAGGTAGGTACCTTCCGTACCAGAAAGCTGATGCTATTTCTGCTGGTTATCAGGACACGTCCAGCACGTTAAGATATTAATTTTCATCGTTGAAGTAAGTCAAGTGTTACTGATTTAATAATTAAATGATGCAGTTGTAAGCATTGTGGTCACATTGCACCAACATTACAAAATTCATAAAACTTGTGCATTCTGTGGCTGTGTCTGTCATGATGATGAAAACAATTAGGTAGAAAAGGTGTTCATCACACTGTTATCATCGTACAGGCCATGATAAGAATGAATGTCCTGAAGTAAACTGTTACTTCAGACAAACTTATGTCTAATTATTTACAGATATTACTGTAGCTGCAAATTATTAGTTGTCATTTTTATTGATTTCAGTTGTCATGTCTTGGGTAAAATAATAATAATTACAGAGTTATACAGAGCCCAGAGGTTACAGTTACAGTTGAATATTCAATCCATGCAAGTCTAGTTGTTCAATAAAAAATTTCAATATTTAATTATTTATTTCATCTTCATTGCACATAATAGTACAGTATGGCGGGCTTCATGCTGAGCGCAATATCTGCCAGTCAACCATTGGGCATTTGAGGTATGTCAAAAATTCGAAAATAAATCCTTCAAGGAGGTGGCTGATGAGGCCCAACTGTGCCCAAAACAGAGGTTAATATTAGTCAGCCTGTTACCAACTAAGCGTTTGAGTATTGTCACGGTGATTTGTGTTATTTAAAAAATGTAGTAGATGTTTCGTATTTACAAAATTAATTAATCGAACTGCCAAATGTAAGTGCAGTTGTACAAGGTGTTAAATAATTGCTTGTCGATTAGATTCGAACTTGTTATTTTGATGTTGATATTTCGTTTGTTTTGAGTCGTTGATGACCCGTTTAGCGCAGTGGTTCCACGGTTGAGCATCGAGGGGTCGCGTGTTCGATTTCCGCACAGTGCGGGGTTTGTTGATGAAACAAGTGTTTGTGCTGAATCTGGTTGTCTGTGGTACCTTCGTTGTTCCTGGTTTCACAGAGCGAGGCTCGTATTTATTATTATGCGTTATTTAGATTCGTGACAACCAAACCGCTGTAGGAAGGACCCTAATACGGATATTAGTACACGAATTATACAGACCAACATAATATTGCTGTGACGGGGTGTGTCGTGACAAGGCAAAAGAAAGGCTATCAGTTTTGTTCAAATGTGATAATCATATTCACATTGGTGTGTTGTGGCGTTGCGCCACAGCAAGTGCAATTATATTATACACACAATCATTTATTTTAGGGTTTACAATAGATACGGAGTGCCTAGAGCAGTGTGTAATACCTTAACTTATTGACAGCCGCACATTGGTCACCTTAGGATCAGAGAGCGTCGTGCATTGCATTCATCTGCTATGTCTGAAGACATACTTACATACTTTGGTTATAAGATCGGCGAAAGCTTACCTGCTGTATTAGTCTTGATGAGTATTAGATGAGTTTCCAAATTGTTTTTTTCGGTAATTGTAAGATTGGTAAATGTTCTACAAAAGTGCGTAACTTACAGATTCAAACTGCTCATAGGATATTGTACTTTGTCGATGGCCGAGCGGATGAAAGATCGCGGCAGTACCTACATCGTTTTGAGTCAACACGTTTTTACGAATGTTTATGACTGGTGAATCACTTACAGCCTAGCAGAAGTCAAAGCATTGATTAAGATACCCTTGCTGTTGTTGTAAGTTAGTTTGAATTTAAGGTGTATGTTACAGGTATTAAGTTAAATAGTTACCGATTGTACTGATTGGAGACTTTGATTAAGGTCGAATACCGTGCTGGTAAGTCAACGGGCCACCTGGATGGGTTTAGTCGAAACCATGTTATTTTCGGTAAGCGATGATACATGTTTTCTACCTACTTCTGTAGAAGCAATGCAACAGGGAGACTATTCAATTGGTTCAACTCTAGACCAATAATTGTAAGATAAAATTCAAAGTGACTATTTGACAGAACTTGCTTACTTTTACCGTATTTAAAAACTGGTTTGGCAAATACTGCGCTGTATTTAGAAACAAAAAGACATGGCTGCATCTCCTAACACTATGCGTGAAAAATATACAGGGTGTCAAGCAGTGTTGTTGTATTCTTTATAAAAGATGCCGTTGCCGTTATACATAGTACCTATACGTGGGCCACCTTGGTGTTTGATTTACGACATTTCTTCACTCTAGGTCTTGTAGTTAGAAGCTGTTCGTGTTATTATAGTATTACAGATATATGGAGTTGTATGCGACCGAAACAAAGCTTTCATTTGTAAGTATTTTAAGGATTATTGTGGTCTGCAAGAAACAAATAAAATACATTTTGACTGCTTATGTCTATCCGCGCGCAAATGAGCAAGTCTACTACCTATTTTAATGACAAACCCTTTTGGGCGCTTTGGTGATCTTGCGTTGGTAGTAATGTTAAATGTGAATGGTAAAGCTTGGTGATCTGACTTTGATGATTTATTTTGTTTTATGATGTTAGACAAAGTTTCTAACTCGTTCTGCGTATGCTCCACATGTGTTAAGCAAAGAACTTTTGAGGTCTGTGATATGGTTATTGGTGAACGTAATATTATGCGCAAGGGGTTACACCAAGTTTAGATGGTCAAATTCAGGATTGTAAAAGTTTAAGCCGTAATGTGATTAGGACTATACACATGGTCGCCGTCAAGCATACTGTAAACTGTAATGTGATGGCTCCTGACAAACTGAATCGTTTTAATCAGATAGTTCATTATCTGATTGTTCTTAATAAGAATGAAACATTACTTCTTGTATTCTTAAGATTTATGTTGTTTGTTTGTAATTGTTTGTAATATTACACAGTGAGCTGCCATTAAGAAGGCGATATATTTGTTCGCTCATTTGTTACATCATCTGATTTATATTGTTTTTTTGTAATATTACTCAGTGAGCTGCCATTAAGAAGGCGATATTTGTTCGCTCATTTTGTTGCATTATCTGATTTATATTGTTTGTAATATTACTCAGTGAGCTGCCATTAAGAAGGCGATATTTGTTCGCTCATTTGTTACATTATCTGATTTATATTGTTTGTTTGTGATTGTTTGTAATATTACTCAGTGAGCTGCCATTAAGAAGGCGATATTTGTTCGCTCATTTTGTTGCATTATCTGATTTATATTGTTTGTTTGTGATTGTTTGTAATATTACTCAGTGAGCTGCCATTAAGAAGGCGATATTTGTTCGCTCATTTGTTACATTATCTGATATAATATATTGTTTGTTTGTAATATTACTCAGTGAGCTGCCATTAAGAAGGCGATATTTGTTCGCTCATTTGTTACATTATCTGATATTTATTGTTTGTTTGTGATTGTTTGTAATATTACTCAATGAGCTGCCATTAAGAAGGCGATAATTGTTCGCTCATTTTGTTACATTATCTGATTTATATTGTTTGTTTGTGATTGTTTGTAATATTACTCAGTGAGCTGCCATTAAGAAGGCGATAATTTTTCGCTCATTGTTGTTACTTGACTGGAGGCGATTAAGAACGCTTCAGACTGTAAGTTATTTGACTGGAGGCGATTAAGAACGCTTCATACTTGTTAAATAACTGGAAACGATTAAGAACGTTTCAGACTGTTTGTTACTTGACTGTAGGCGATTGAGAACGCTTCAGACTGTAAGTTATTTGACTGGAGGCGATTAAGAACGCTTCATATTTGTTAAATAACTGGAAACGATTAAGAACGTTTCAGACTGTTTGTTACTTGACTGTAGGCGATTAAGAACGCTTCAGACTGTAAGTTATTTGACTGGAGGCGATTAAGAACGCTTCAGACTTGTTAAATAACTGGAAACGATTAAGAACGTTTCAGACTGTTTGTTATTTGACTAACTGTTTAAATCTCGAGATTTGCCTTAAGAGGTGTTGTATAAGTCGCGACTTGGAAGGTGTACTTCCTGAACTGGCATTAAGAAGTCAGTTGTGGTGGCATTAAGAAGTCACCTGAACTAGCATTAAGAAGTTAGTTGTGCTGGCATTAAGAAGTCAGCTGAACTGGCATTAAGAAGTCAGTTGTGGTGGCATTAAGAAGTCACCTGAACTAGCATTAAGAAGTTAGTTGTGCTGGCAGTAAGAAGTCAGCTGAACTGGCATTAAGAAGTCAGTTGTGGTGGCATTAAGAAGTCACCTGGGTATGTCAATATTACTTAGCTTAGTTTTACTTTTACGTTGCTTTACATGGAGAATACTGCTCGGGGCGAGCAGTGGTACAGGAAGGCCGACTGTTAGGCATTTCCGAACGCAACTTGTCAAGAGCAGTATTCCCCGCCATTATTTGACGTTTGTATATCTATCTCGCTCTCTCTTTTTCTTGTACAACTTGTATTTGTTTTAGTTTGTGAATAAATTGTAATTTAAATGGTTTAATGCGTTTTTCTGAGCTTCCCTATTAACCATTAACGTCCACTGGTTCATTAGCTTTCTTCCCGGGACTCGTCTCATGACTCCTACCCTCATTTGTTATCAATTAGCAATCAAGAAAGTGCTTGCATTACCTACCTTAAGGTTTTATAGTAAGATTTTGTTCTAATCGATGTACTTTTATCTTTTTTCCTGTGTTATTAGCTCCTGCGGGAAATATATTCATAAAACCATAAAATGGCTGAGGTAGTTACAAAGTGCATACAAACCTTTTGTTTTGTGCCTGGCCACTAATAAAAAAGTTATGCGCGAAAAATTAAAAAGAAGTTAATTTTGACAAATAGAGATAGGTTCATCAGCTTTCTTCCCGGGACTCGTCTCATGACCCCTACCCTCATTTGTTATCAATTAGCAATCAAGAAAGTGCTTGCATTGCCTACCTTAGGGCTTTTATAGTTAGACTATGCTCTATTTAATTTTGATAATGAAGGTATAAGTTTTTATGGTCCTTTCAAAATTTGCAATGACTCTTTTATTCATAAAAACCTTGATGAGGAACTATATCAGTCCCCTAGGCCCAGCAACGAGCACTTATAAACGAAGGCCTTTGCTTCGCGACACGCTGCAGTCGCGTCGCGTGCGGTCGCGTCGGCTGTGTGGCTTGACCTTTAGTGTTTTCTTAAAGAATGCGCGGGAAGCTGCTTCCACTCCTTGGCTGTTCAAACTAATCACGGTTTTGGAAAGGTGCTGGCGGAACTAATTCATGCAGTTCACATAATGTAAAAAACAAATAACGCGAGTGACACTGTTGTGTGTCATGTTCGAGAGAATTAATCCAAAAATAAAAACCAAACACTTTTTACAGTTGCACCTAAACTTCCCCACTTCCCTACTACTTCCGGAAAATTGCGCCGACGAGTTTATCGCAACAACTATTGCACGGTCCAACGACTCATAACAACGCGAAAGAGCCGGTAATATCCTTTGAAAACGTGACTTGTACGCTGCCTGGGGTATTATTGTCGTCGTTCGCCGATTTCGCGGTATAGAACCGAAATGAGCAACTTTGATCGTAGAAATATACGAACTGCAGTTACCGAACGGTGACCAGCTATAGTTGAGCTTTGGCAGTTAGGAGTAGTTACGGTTTGGTGTACCAGGAAGAATTGGCGGTGTTATCGTTGCCAAGTCTTATTAGGTGAAGAGGGCGAGTTATCTACTCTATTTTTTTGTAACCATTTTATGCTTGCTGTTTTATTAAATTCGGTTCTTTACTGGTGAATAGTTGAGTCTTTTATTTCGTTTTTGATCAACCCCAAAGATGTTTTTAAAGACTTATTCATAAAACCAGCAACAGTCTTACACCAGTTCTATAAGTGGACAGTTTTGTTTCTTTATAGACCGTATAGGGCCACCTTTTATTCACTAAACTATTCTTAATGTATCTACTGATTAAGTTTGTATGAATAAGGAGGCTGGATCCACTTTGTTTTTCGCGCCTTGCTGCCAACGCACTTTTTGACAAAACCGTTAATAAAAATATGCCCACAAAGACACTGACGAAACATAAAGATTTTACAACTTCCATTCAATAAATTTAACTACTTTGTTTACATACATTTGCGGTTGCTTTTTTGTATTTTATGGTTATTTATTACGAGCCCATAATATTTCCCCACTGCAAGGCATGTTTTTAAGCCACCTTTCACCTTCTAAGGCCACTAAATACCTACCACAGTACACCCCCCTTATTCATAAAAACGAACGTAACGCTAACGCATTGTTTAAGCTATAGACGTGTTCTGTCACTTACTCGCAAATGGCGGCAGCAACAAGAATGACAGTGACAGAGCGATACAAAAGTTATCGTGTTCTATAAGAGCTGTTTAAGTTTTTATGAATAAGGGGGTAAGAAAGTATCTTGAATATACCAGGAAAGAAAAATGACCTAATTTCTCAATATTGGTAAGCTTTCGAAGGTAAAAAAACCACGACTTTTAGAAATTTTACTACGAAAATAAAAAAGTAATAGTAAACTGAGTTATGTTTGTTGATTATAATAAACGTAATGCTGACCTAGCTTCTTTGCAACAAGATCAAAGTCACAATGAAACATCGAACAAAATAAAAATGAGTTTGTTTTGTTTAAAAAAATCTTAAAATGTGAATTTGGTAGGGTAGAGGAACCATTAAATGAACGATTAAGCGATCTTCGTGACTTTGAGTATTTTTTTCTCGGCCTTTTCGAACTGTTTGCGCTTGCTGTTATTTTTTTATGTCTCCCAAATATACTCAAGATTCTATAAGTTTAAGTAAATAATTCCTTCAATCTACCTGTTATTTATAAAAAAATGATTTCCATAAAACTTTTGCTTTTTGCCCTAAAGATGAACGCTGTGCCCTAATTATGAACGTTTTGGACCCAATAGATGAACTACCATTTTAACGGTGATAACTATGGGGTAAATGTTATTTGAATACTTTAATGAGCAATAAATTGAAGAAGATCTTATGAATAAGTATTTTTTTTATACTATGTATCATAATGTCAACACATTAACACGAAAATGTATATTTCCTAACTGTGTTTTTGTGTTGTTTCTGAAAAATAAATCTCTCTTTACCAAAAAATCGCAGATTGCATTAATAAAATAATTATTCGTAGGCGTTCACACTCTAATACCATGTTGGTTTCTTTGAAATCAATTAACAACGTTCTAATTTAGAAAAAAATGATGTCTGAAATTCAAACCACATTATGTGGTTCAAGTTTTGGGGTATAAATCCAAAAGTTGAACAATGAACGGTTTCATACTAAATGATCAAAATAAATTGTCGTGAAACTTTACAATAACCCAAACAATCTATGTTCAACTTTTGGTAGGTGACTTCGTAATACTTCTATTAACTAATTTAAACGGTTTTAACTTGCCTTACGAAATGATTTATTAAGTTTTGGGGTCTGTAAATTTAAGCACTTTGCCCATTAGTTGAACGCCGTTCATTTATTGGATCCATAGGACAATATTGAATCCATTACTTGAACAGTAAATTTCTCGAAAAATATGATAAATAATGTAAATCTGCTATACAGCAATTGAAACACAACATATCAAGATTTTGATGAAACCAAAACCATTCGAATACAGCTATTATTAGGTGTTTGACGTAACATTGTGCTTAAGCGTGGACACTGCTTACCTTAAGTAGGTTTCCATAGAAAACTGTTTTTTGGCAGGAACAGTTTGCGGAACAGCCGATTGTAAGCGTGTCCGTGACACTAGTGTCAATGTTTTAATGGTGTTGGAAAGGAAAAGGGGGACTATATTACATAAATAAATATTGCACAGAAGAAAGGAGCAATTAATTTTTTATCTAATTATTTCTCCCGAACGTTCATCTATTGGGGGTCGTTCATCTTTTGGTTCCTCTACCCTAGTAAGTATAAAATGCAGCCTAGTCATTCAGTCAGCTTAAGATCACTAGTGAATAATTTTTAACAAAAAGGTTGTACTTCCAACTTAGCAAGCATAAATACTCGTTGGTGCAAGCTCTCGGTCCATTAGAAAGAACCACAAAAGGCACTGGCCAGTAGACAAGTAGGCGTTCGGATCGCAGACGAGTAATAAAAAACTTAGGCGCCAGAACGCGAGGAATGTGTTAACAATTCATTGGAAAGGAAAAAAACATGGCGGCCTAATATGGCGGGAAGCGGTGAAATAAGAAAGCGAGTTCAAAGCGGCCGTAACACCTCGGATCGGTTTACAGGATGTTCTGAATTAGATCTTTTTTAATTCGATGCTTGAGATTAAACAGTCCACAAGTTTTAGTGGCTCAGCGTGCTATGCTCGGATGCTTTCTTCAAAAGATAAAATCTGAAATGAAGTTATCCGGCGAAGAACTGAGTCACCGACATAGCTTGCAGAATCAGCAAGCTCAAGTGGCAGTAGGCTGGTCACGTCTGTAGAAGGACCGATGGCCGTTGGAGGACACAAGCCCTTGAGAGAAGACCATGGATCGGCCAACACAGCGAGATGGACCGACAACCTGAAACGGTGGTGGGATCGGACTGGATGCGGAAGGCCAACAACTGGGACTTGTAGCGTGCTTTGTGAGAGGCCTAGTTCAAGCAGTGGACTATGCCAGGCTGACGATGGAGATAAGATTAAGAGTGAAGAGATGTTATTAGATGCTTTTTAGGTCCAGTCAGCAATCCCACAGTTTTTCAAAAATCTTACAAAGATTTTTACGACAACACCCTGTGCTAGAGATCGGTTGGTAATGAATGACCACCCATCGAACTGTGGGCCTTCCTGGAATTTCTATTCTTACCGCCTTTTTTCTCACATAGTTTGTGAGCTTGTTAGAATGAAAAAGTTGAGTTACATAATAATCTGCGATTGTTAGTAGAAATAACTTGAGTAATACGCAAATTAACGTATCATTAAGATAGCATAAACAATATAAATCATCAGTGACTGGCCAGTATCAACAACGACAGACAAACTTCAAAAACAAAAAAGAATTTCGCGCACATTCCTACAATCAGTCCTCTTTCTATGACGAGTTGTGTGGATTCTAAAACGGGCAAAAAGGCTAATCACCAGTGCATGTAGCAACGAGAACAAAATGTCTAACACTACCTTTACCCTGCAGCAGTATGGGATTTACGGCCGTTGTAATAAAGTCGATTTTCGTGAAGCATGCCTGGTATGTTGTCGTTTGGTTTCCTCGAACAAGGGTTTAGTTCGGAACGCGGGGTGTTTGTTAAGGCAATCAACACATGTTGGGAACTCGGTATTATGAAAAAGAGGATTCTAGCGCGCACTATGTTCGATCGGACTATTTATTAGTTTCCTAATTAAATTGATCAGTAGAGCGATGCTTTAAACCGATTTTGGGTTGCAATCATCGGATACCGCTCTCGGACTCAGAAGCTGACTAAGCAACGAATTTGACTGGCCTGTTGGAGTAATAGCGCTTTGGCACCAAAGTTCACGGGTTCGATCCTGCCTAGGACAACCAATCATGCAAGGCCATCTTTAACACGCTTGTAAAACATTCTGTGGAAACAAAAGTTCGGCTAGTACATGACTGTTTATTCCTAGCCCGATTCTAAATCTCTCTTGAAAAACATATTTTGAAAACGACAAGTCAGTTAAGTTACAAGATAACGATTTTTACTCGTAGCATACTTTCTTTTATACACAGTCTGAACTTAGCCAGCATACCGTTTTAGGGCTTATCTTAATCAAATTAAGTCATAATTTACATCCAAGGTATGTCATGCGCTAGCATAAAGGCTAAATTAAGCTCCTTCTAATTTGGTCAAGTGTGAGCCTAAGTGCGAAGGGTCTCTGAGGGTCCCTTAAGCAATTACTTAATACACTTGGGAACAAAGGTGAGCGAAATTGAATCCTAATTACAAGGGATTTATGAAATTGAGTTAGCCACAAATGGCAATGATTGTTATAATATAATATCTTATACATTTTTGAAACAATTTTTTCAAAGCATAGTATTCTACAAAAGAGCCACAGACATGGTATGAAGTCTGGTGTGTATCGCCGTTGTTGAAGCCTTTTTAAGCAACACCACTACATAGATAACATAATAATTCAGGATGCCTTTTTTTTGCAAAACCAGCTCCTATTTTTTTTTAAATCTGCGTATGCAGCTTTAGTTTTTGACAAAATCATCCTCTAGATTCCTTTGAGCATCTTACGCCCACTTGAAAGCTATGAGACCCTATTGCAATCTCTTATAACCAGACAGTTTCAGTCACAAGCCCAGCTTTTGAGCTGCATATGCACAAGTCGTGTTTTGTGTGGTAAATAGTTTCAAAAAAACCTTAATTTCTCTTCATTGCTGTAGTAAGTTATTTTGCATGTTTTAGTCAAATTTCAATGAATGAAAAGACGTAAACTGAGCTAAAACTGAGCTGTAAAAAGATCGTAATAAGGCCCCTGTTATCATTAATCAATAAGCGCTAATTGGCCTGTGTGATTCAGGTGCATTCTAAAAGCTTCTTTGTTTTAACTGTTAATTAAAACAAGCACTCGTTTAGTTAATTTGCACTTTATGTAATCCGATGAACGCAATAACCAATTTTGAACCACAATTTGAATAATGGTATCTGAGAATTGCTTAATTAAAAAAAAAATAAGTACTTCGGCCTATTTAAATAGCTGTAAAAATATCGTCGTTCTAAAAAATCGGTTACACCGTCACTGCAAGTATAGTCAATTGACATGTTCTTCAATCTTTGATATACAAGTCATACATAATATAATTTAACTGACAACAGTCATACAAATCATAACAAAAGTCTTCGACAATAAACTTCTAAGTAAGTAGGAAGTAAGTATTAAGTAAGTAAGGACTTTTGCATTAATCCAACTGTTCATTGTATTAAACTTTGCTAAAACAATAAATGACGATGTTATAAGTAATTAAACGAATCTTTCAGCTTTTCTATTGAGTAAAATGTTTCGAAAGGGGGCGTAAGGGGGCTCGACCAAGATCTTGAGAGCCCCAAGCCAACCTCACCTACCCGCGGTGCGTCCTGTTGGATAACGGACGGGGCTCTGGCGACCGACCGATGGCGGGATAACCATCTTGGTATAGCGTCCCCAAATGCCAGGCCGCGACGGGCAGCAGCGTCGCGGTGCGAAGGGGGCGTTTTCTGCGCTCGCCAACCCGCCTGCCAAGCGTGGCGAGTACCGGCACATCCCCCCTTATGATAGTCGCAAGAAAGCCCAGGCCCCTAGTCTCCGGCAGCCCCGCTATTCCTGGCCCTGGTAGCAGCCATGGTCACGGCGGGGCGGGGGGTGCTAAGAATCCCCGGAGTGGATCGTGCTACCACCCCCACCGACAACTGGCCCTGGTGACACACAATGTCCGCACATTGAGGACCGAAGAGAGGATTTTAGAGCTGGAAGAAGAGATCAGTGGGTTACGCTGGGACATCATGGGTCTATCTGAAGTCCGTAGAGAGGGCGAGGACTCGATAACCCTGAAGTCTGGTAACCTGCTGTACTACCGGGAAGGCGACCAAAAGTCCCAAGGTGGTGTTGGGTTTCTCGTCCACAAGTCCCTCGTCAACAACATTGAGACCATCGGGAGTGTGTCTAGCAGGGTGGTATTCCTTATACTCAGAATATCCAAAAGATATTCGCTAAAGGTCATACAGGTTTACGCGCCGACCTCGACACACCCAGATGATGAGGTAGAGGCTATGTATGAAGACATCAGTGCAGCCATGCATGCCTCGAAGACCCATTTCAGTGTTGTTATGGGGGATTTCAACGCAAAGCTGGGCAGGAGAGGCGATTGTGAGCTGAAGGTGGGGCAATTTGGATATGGGCGGCGGAACCCCCGGGGCCAGAGGCTGGCCGAATTTCTGGAGAAAGAGGGACTCTTTGCGATGAACTCCTTTTTCCAGAAGGCGCCTCACCGGAAATGGACCTGGTTGAGTCCCGATGGTTCCACGAGAAATGAGATTGACTTCATCATGACGACAAAGAGGCGCATATTCAATGATGTCTCAGTGATCAACAGGGTGAAAACCGGTAGCGATCACCGAATGGTAAGAGGCACATTGAATCTGAACGTCAAACTAGAAAGAACGCGTCTGATGAAGTCTACGCTCCGACCTACTCGCGCCCATATCGAAAACCCCGAAAGCTTTCAACTCGAGTTGGCCAATCGCTTCTCATGTCTGGATGATTGCGTTTCAGTGGACGAGATAAATAACGGATTTGTAGAAGCTGTCCATGCGGTCGGATCTAGGTTTTTCAAGCCTGGCCGACGGAATAAACCGCAGAAACTTTCGACCCACACCCTCGACCTCATGGCAGAACGTCGGTCTCTGGCACTGCAGTCCTCTGATGACGCTGTTCACTATCGCCTGCTTAATAGACGCATTTGGAAGTCCTTGCGACGCGACATTCGTGTCTTTAACACAAACCGTGTTAAAGAGACAATCGAGCGGAATAAAGGTTCCAAAGTGTTCGCAAGAGACAAGTCTATTGGGCAGAGTCGGTTGACAAAGCTGAAGACGGAGGATGGCGGTGTGGCGTCGACGGAGGAAGCGGTGTTGAGGGAGGTTGAAAGCTTCTACGGGCAGCTTTATACCTCTGTCGCCAAATCCGTTAATAGCACGGCCAAAGATCCCAGAGCTAAGCTAACCCGGCACTAAACTGAGGACATCCCGGACATCAGCCTGTACGAGATTAGGATGGCTCTCAAACAGCTCAAAAACAACAAGGCACCGGGCGACGATGGAATTACTGCTGAGCTTCTGAAGGCAGGTGGAAAGCCGGCTCTTAAAGTCCTTCAGCGGCTATTTAATTCCGTGTTGTTCGAGGGCACAACGCCTGAGGCATGTAGCAGAGGTGAGGTGGTGCTGTTCTTCAAAAAAGGAGACAACACCTTGTTGAAGAACTATAGACCCATCTCGCTTCTGAGCCATGTCTACAGGCTGTTTTCGAGGGTCATCACGAACCGTCTCGCGCGCAGGTTCGATGACTTCCAGCCTCCCGAACAAGCCGGATTCCGAAAAGGCTTTAGTACCATAGACCACATTCATACGCTGCGGCAGATTGTACAGAAGAGCGAGGAGTACAATCTGCCACTCTGCTTAGCGTTCGTGGACTATGAAAAAGCCTTCGATTCGATCGAGACTTGGGCGGTGCTGCAGTCTTTCCAGCGATGCCACATTGACTATCGGTACATCGAAGTGCTGAAGTGCTTATATGCGAACGCCACCATGTCAGTCCGAGTACAGGAGCAGAGCACGAGGGCGATTCCTTTGCAAAGGGGCGTAAGACAGGGAGACGTCATTTCTCCGAAACTGTTTACGGCCGCATTGGAAGACGCCTTCAAGCTCCTGGAATGGCAAGGACTCGGCATCAACATAAATGGCGAGTATATGACTCACCTTCGGTTTGCCGACGACATAGTGGTCATGGCAGAATCGCTGGAAGAGCTCGGCAGCATGCTCGAGGACCTCAATCGAGTCTCTCAACAAGTGGGCCTAAAAATGAACATGGACAAGACGAAGGTCATGTCTAACGCCCGTGTTACGCCCACTCCAGTATCTGTTGGAGGCTCGATTCTCGAAGTTGTCGACGAGTATGTGTACTTAGGACAAGTGGTCCAAGTAGGTAGGTCCAACTTCGAGAAAGAGGTAAATCGTCGAATCCAACTCGGCTGGGCAGCGTTCGGGAAACTGCGTAACGTCTTCTCTTCCGACATACCTCAGTGCCTCAAGACAAAGGTCTACAACCAGTGTGTGTTGCCAGTGATGACATATGGATCTGAGACATGGTCACTCACTATGGGCCTCATTAGAAGGCTCAAGGTCACCCAACGGGCTATGGAGAGGGCTATGCTTGGTGTTTCCCTACGAGATCGAATCAGAAATGAGGAGATCCGTAGGAGAACGAAGGTCGCCGACGTAGCCCAGCGTGTTAGCAGGTTGAAGTGGCAGTGGGCAGGGCACATAGCTCGAAGGACTGATGGCCGTTGGGGCCGGAAAGTCCTCGAGTGGAGACCATTCGAGGCCAAGCGCAGCGTGGGACGCCCGCCCGCAAGGTGGACGGATGACCTCATAAAGGTCGCAGGGTCTCGGTGGATGCAGGCCGCCTCCAACCGGCAGCTCTGGAAATCTATGGGGGAGGCCTATGTTCAGCAGTGGACAACATGTGGCTGCTGATGATGATGATGAAAATGTTTCGAAGAAATAAGAAATTAATCATAAATGAATTTCATAAACTGCCTATACGTTCCACTGATGGGCTGACCATACTCCAACATGCGGTCTCAGTGCGGGCTGTTGGAGAAAAAGAAAAGTTCAAAATTAAATTTTAATAAAATTATTAAGTTGAAAGGCGTTCAAAGAGTTCTACTGATAGTAGGTACTTTGCAACCCATTAAGGGCCGGCGCCCACCATCGGCATCGGCACGCTTCAGGATTTTAAGGTGGCAATTAGCAATATACTTTAACATTATGGCAATAAAGTAGAAATTTCCGTGATGTGTTCTCGTAAAAACAAAATGCATTTGTTCTGTTTCTGTTTCGGCATTTTCTACTTTATTGCCATTATGTTAGAGTATATTACTATTTGCCACCTTAAAAGCCTGAAGCGTGCCGATGCCGATGGTGGGCGCCGGCCCTAAGAGTTTATTTGAGTATACTTGCCTGCTCATTGCGCATAATTTTGTTGATCCTAGTTTTGGGCTCTTCTCACTAGAGGGCCATAATAATTCTATAAAAGACTTAGGATTTCTCAATACAATTATTTTGTTACTTATTTGATATAAAATTCTGTGAAGTTTTTTACTTAGTTACTTTGGGGCTGAAAAAGTAATTTGTGAATTTTAACTTATAAATAATAGATTAACTGTAATTATGTCACCGTACCACTGTGATCGATCACCGTTAGTTAACAATTTATCTCTCCAAATTATGAACTATCCATAAATTGATAATGGCGACATCTGTTAACGATTTTGCGCATTAGTTTGCGATTGCGAAATTTCAAAGTAGCTCTCACAAGTATAGCTGTGTGTATAGATATAGGAAATAGGAAGGAAGAATCGGCTACGTGTACACGCCTCCGTCTACGTTATCTATGTCCGCGTTAAGTAACTACCTATCTAGATTTGTACGATTAACAGTTTTTTTTATTTGGCTGAATGGCCCTTTACGGACTTCCTGCCCTCCAGAGGAAGGGTCCCCACCCTATGCCAGCATAACCAGCTAAACCAGCCCAGCTTTAGGGGAGGTATCCCCTCTACTTGATTGATGAAAATGAAAAGTATGTAATGTTTATGAAGAGTCAGTAAAAAAAAAAGATGTAAGAAACACTTACTCATATTGTTACTCTAAGTTGTTTCTATCGAGAAGAATCCGGCAAGAAACTCGATAGTTACCCTTTTCAACATTCTACATTGTTTGTTCACAATTTTTGAAGTCACAGAGTACAGTCATAAAAAATACGCAGAGAAGCAGATTATCCTACGATGACCACGAATTCTTGTCATTGAAATAATGTTTATCATTGTAATAGCCTTGCTTCATCAATTGTGATTTATTTTTTTAGGTGCAAGGGTAGTTTGATGAAACTTGAATCAACAATAAGTAGGTCCTCTTATCAGGATATATCTGATACTTACAGTACAGTTGTATAGAGACTGTAAGGGACAGCATGCGTTGGAGCTGTTAACTTTGACTGACGTTTGGTCAAGGTTGAGCTTCCCAGTAAAGAAGGATCCCTAGAACAACATTTTGAGAGTTCCCCTCTTAATGCGTTCCGCATAATTATAATTGACTTAATCGAGACTTGCGCTCCTCAAAGGATAACACGGCCAGTTCCGGGGAAGTCCCTTTAACGATAATTGTTTAGGTTCATTTTAAATTCGGAACGAATGTGAACTTTATAATTTAATCCATTTGCTTCGTACAGTCACAAAGCAAGATGCCAGTGTAAGCTGAGCTCCCATTAGCTTTTTGGAATATCTGGGAAATCTTTAAACCAAGACCACAAATTAAATAAGAATGAGAACGCTAGTAGTGATTGAGCCATCTAAATTGCTTTCGATGTAGTATGTACAGTCAACGGCACATCAGGCACACCCATTTCCGTTTTTTTTTTCTTGCTCTTGCCAAATGTCATTTCTTATGTGCGTGTGCATTGGGTGAGCACCCTCTTAAAATGAATAAAAATGTTCTCACCATTTAGTTGAAGGTCTAAAACAATTGTAAATGGAATCGTGCAATTTGTAACACGATGGAACCGAAGGTATTTAATGAAACGTCTGCTCACCCAGTTCTCACAAAGGGTCAGCTGTATCTCCGTATGTAATGACTTTACAAATACCAATAGTGTACTGAATTTCAGTAAAAATCTATTCTGACTAGGGTTTTAAAATTCAGTTTCACAAGATCCGTAATAAAAAAAATACAAATGATTTCTTGTGCTCACCCAATTCTCACGTTATTAAAAGGGCTGATATTTTAGCGAACTAGCAATTAAATGGCATTCATAATTTGTACTGTTTTCGTTGACTATGAACATGATTTTGTAAAACATAAAACAAACCACTACCACTGCTCGTTCTTGAGTATATATTTTTTTAAAGTGCTCACCCAAACCTCTTATTTTCGTAAAGTGAAAAACGTTTATACCTCTTTGTAACTAAACTTTGAAGAATAAGTTAACATGTCAAGATTTAGTCAAAAAAATACAAAATGATCATGTCTATATGTTTTTTATATTTTTATTTAATTCAGGAGATATAAGCAATTCATTGATTGTCCGGAATTCTATAGAGTAGGGTGGGGAGTAGGGTAGGGTAGGGTGTTTGTAACGTGTACACGTTACAAAATAAAGTGACAATACAACTAAAACAGTACAAATTATAATTGCCATTTAATTGCTAGTTCGCTAAAATATCAGCCCTTTTAATAACGTGAGGATTGGGTGAGCACAAGAAATCATTTGTATTTTTTTTATTACGGATCTTGTGAACCTGAATTTTAAAACCCTAGTTAGAATAGGTTTTTACTAAAATTCAGTACACTATTGGTATTTGTAGTCATTACATACGGAGATACGGCTGCCCCTTTGTAAGAACTGGGTGAGCACACATTTCAATAAATACCTTTGGTTCCATCGTTTTACAAATTGCAAGATTACATTTACAATTGTTTTAGACCTTCAACTAAATGGTGAGAACATTTTTATTCATTTTTAGAGGGTGCTCACCCAATGCACACGCACACCATTTCTTTGCAATAGGGCTAGGAGCACTGACCGAAAATGGGTAGCGTGATGTGCCGTTCATCATGCATAATAGGTAATTAATACTATATATTTATCTATCAGGTTACAAAGAATCATTTTAACATCATTTGTTGCCCATCATTTATTTAGCAGCATCAAATACCGAACATCCAAACATTTATTATTTCACATTTTTACTACTGACGAAATACAAATATTCGCCGTAATAAGCGTTCTGAAGTCAACATTAAGACTTTTAAAGGACTCAAAGCTGCTTCGCTATAATTGGATAAAAAAACAGCCATCCTTTTCATACTCTCCCACGCGGTTTTGTCAACTAAGATGCATTCATTAAAATGTCAACCTATTGCCAATACACGCTGACCTCTAACAGAAAGGTTTCGTTAGTACACGAAGGTCTAGTCAAACTGGTCACAGGACCTCCCGCGGATTTTGTTGCCATCTGGTGGTTTTAAAACAAACTTTTTCTTACCTTCCTGTTACCTTGCTTTTAAGTTTTTTTTAAAAATAAGGTTGCTTTTTTGATCCTGTGGAATATAGAGCAAAGTTTGACTTTAGATAAAAGTTGCTTCGCTGAGGTATTTTAATATTTAAAAGTAAAAACAGCTTAAGTAGTGGTCGTATTTTTTTATTACGTTGAAAGAAGTTCTTTAATACTGCCCCAAGAGCCTAAGTAGGTAGGTATTTAAAAAATAAATAAACACTTTGCCTTGAACCCAAACCCAACCCCTAGTGAAGCAGCTATGTAAATAGCCTAGGTTTTCTCTGAATTTGTCGATTCGGACCACGGTTCAAAACGAGCCAATGCACATTTTTTTGTTTTGTTTTACACCGTACAAAAGATACTAGACTATTTCGTTCCCCACTGCGGTTCGGATAGACCCATTTTGATAAGTTATTAGGCGATTCACACCACCGTTCGAAAGGATCCATCCAAAAACGGCTCTTGGGCACGTAGTGCGAAACGCCCCAAGACCCAAAGGACCTTGTTTTGAAAATATAGATAGTTGCAGTCCTTACACAGCTAATGAGTGAACTGATAGCTACTTTATTTTTGTATATGGCTTGTATCTGTATTGTAAACGTACGTAAGACTTATCTCAAACAAACTTATACCCAAAGGAGATGTTTCGTCCCGAAACTTCGGAATATTCATGCGAGAATGTACTAATTAACGCAAACCATTTATTATTATGTAAATAAATACACCCTCCGCTGAGCCTAGCGTTCGCGCCAAATTTATGACGTTTCGAAATAAATGGAACGTCAGAACGGAAAGCGGTTAGCAATGCTAATAGGCTTTGTAACAAAATGCCGTTGCGTTATTTTAAAACTTTAGCCAATCTAGAGCAAAGAGATGACGAATAGACGCGTATTCTAAATTTCTAACAAAGCAAACGAAAATAAACGACTAGAAAATTGTAAAGTTTGGAAATATACATTTCCATAATCTTTTCTAAAGAAAATACCTTGAACATTACAAAGAGTAATCACTAACTTTAGTCACGAAAGATTAAAAATTGACATCGTAAATCATGAAAATAACGAAACAAAAATTAAAAAAAGGTTTCCCGTACCGGGAATCGAACCCGAGCCTCCTGGGTGAAAGCCAGGTATCCTAGCCACTAGACCATACGGGACTTGCGAGAACGGTCGAAATTAAGCGTAACTTACTTTAGTATGCCTTTAACAGATAATAATATTATTTGTAAAACACAATGTTTCGTGCTAATTACTCGTAAGTACGTAATTAAATCGAATTAACAAATAAATTACAATACAGTGATGATAACACATTATTGTATGTACGGGTATTTAAATAGTTAGTTAATAATGCTTCATAACTCCTCTTTTTTTTGTATTGATTTTGCGGCTTCTAATACACTCTTCATAAGAGACATATTGATTTTTAATTCTTCCTCATAGTGACGCAAGGGCAGGGAAAGGACTTAAGGTTGAAAAGCCACAAGTTAAGTGTGCACAGATTATACAAGGGACCTTTTCCTTACGTTTCGTTTCCACAAAACGTTTTCAGTGTAATAAATATTTTCTTTTCAGAGCTCTTGGCTCTTTCACGTCTGCCGCAGAACTGAAGGTATTATAAAAGTGTAATATTTCTAGGTTAACGGCCAGTTCCTTGAGAGTCCAGCAAGACACTGTTTACGACGGTCTGAATGTATATAACTGAATATAGAATCAAATGTTTTGGACTGGAATCGTGAGTGGCGGGTGGTTATGTCCCCCAAATACCAAAAGAGGCTATATACGTCCCACTGCTGGGCACAGGCCTCACCTCAACTATGAGGTGGAACGAGCCATACTCCAACACGCAGGCTCAGTGCGGATTGTTGGAGGGGTGCAAGGTTAGTGAGCAACCTTAATGTCAGATGTTATCAAGCCGCCCTATGGCCTCCGACTAGGCTTAACGACTGACATCTACGAGGCCAGCCGGGACCAACTGCTTAACGTGCCTTCCGAAGCACGGAGATGCCCGAAATACACACTATCACTATAACTAAATCAAATAAACGTAAACTGCAAAATATATGTCCTTTCTAGTGACTCATCAATTTGTACTCTCTGGTTGACCCCATCTGGCGGTGTGGAGTGTAGTGGACATATCGTAGCCTGGCTTAAGCCTTGTCTCTCTGGATTATTATTTGTTACTATTGCCAGTAGTGTATTGTTTGATAGCAAAATATCAGCACAGAGGAACCAGATACATACTGGTTTAACTTTTTTTCAAAGAGTAAGTAAAAGTTCTTGGGATACACTGCTCAAAAGTGTCTAGGGATATCTCAAGCATTTTCATACAAAGTATAGCTATTTGGGAGGCTGTAAAAATAAAAATATTTAAACCAACGTAGAAATTTTTAGAACACAGAAACTGCTATATCTGCCCTTTCAGATTGTATGAAGAAATTCATTTTAGTAGCCTTATTGTACAATCGTAAGGACGTTAAAAAAAGACAGATTTTTCTTTTAAAAGGTGTCAAAATTTTAGCAAAATTAAACGTTTTTTTTTTGTAATATTCTTAACCTTTATCTTATGCCTCTGTCCTTCGTTATTCTAAGATAATGCTCAACTTGTAAACAAACTTAACTTTATGAAATATTTGAGAAATGATATCCCTAGACAGTTTTGATGTGTGTATTTGATTTTATCGGATGAATTGATAATAATTGCGGCAATGCAATATTTTTTTCCGTGCTTCACTAAGCATGGTAACTAGTTGGTTGGTCCCAGCGGACCTCACTAGATGTCCTAAAGCCCAGTCGGAGGCCGTATGGTGGCTTGATAACATTATAGTATACTGATAGTAACGCTGACAGAGGACAACTGACAAGCCTAAATTGTCATAATATTTGCAACAATTAAGCATCAATACCAAACAATAGAATGTAATTCGTCCCACTACGCCTTAATCCTGGATACATCATTTTGACGTTTATTAATCCTCTTGATGACAATTAATCAAGACATGAACAATTTGTCATCGTCTGATGCCCGGTGACGCGGGACAGGAAGATTTCTTTGGACGACACCAGAATCTCCATTTTCTTCATTAATACTGTGATTATGTTTCGCTGGAACCAGGCAGTTATCAAATAAAGTTGTTATCAGCATATGGCTGACAAAATCTTAAAGTACAAAGAATAATGATTAACAAAACTCGCAAACTCAAGAGAATTATAAAAAGCTAAAGAAATAAGAACCCTTTAAAATAAATTAATCTGAGAAGATTTTGCACGGAGTAGTAGGGCAGGAAAGACTGCCACGGTAAATCATTAAAATTTTAAGGTTGATAAAATAAATTGTGACTATACTAAAACTATAAAGGAGCAGCCGAGAGACTAAAAATTATTAGAAAAAAAACATTGTCTTGTAGGTCATCAAACTTGGAGGGTCAAAGAATTTAAACGAGCTTTGTCCTTAATGCTTTTCTCGACAGTAGATTCATGAAAACATCACACTTAACACAATAAGGCAATATATCCAAGAGATTGCCTAAATCATACCCTGCGAACTTTATCAATCTTCTTCAGAAGATTGTCTGGAAGCGATCGCTTTGTAGCGATAAGACCGCCTGAATTGAACTAAAGCATGTCCCTTACCGTAATCCTGTAGAATGTATTTTTGTGCAATGAAAATTATTTAAATTATTAATCCTTATCAGATTACCTGTCCACCTTGCTTGCTTATCACGTCCTTAGACATATTTACTTTATTCATCTTTAACAGATCTTATTTCTCGTCACCTATCCGGTTTTATTATCATGGAAAAAGATCTAAATGGACCTGGAATGAAAATCGCTCAGAATTGCATTCAATTCCATAGATGGCTGGACATTGCTGTTGCATGCCCAGTAAAAGACCCAAAGCCCTTTAACTATGGCAAAAGCTTCAAAGGAGAATTATCCGGGATGTAGGCATTCCCCTACCCTGGATTACTCGAAAGAGCAGATTCCTCCGGTAGAACACTAAACCGAATTTCCATCCCATTCGGAGGTTTTGTAAGGTAATTGTGTTTGCGCTGACGCAGGATCCTAGCTTCCTGTTTTCTAGATACATTACCGAAGCTGCATGTTGCAATATTGCAGGCGCAAGTTTAGTGCATTTCCACAATAATGAACAGACGCTACATAGACGCAACGCTGAGTTGAATCAACTGAGACGGCGAGAGTCCGTCGCGAGTCATAGGATGAAGCGTCCTGAAATAAAACAACTAATCTTTAATTAACCGAAAAGGGCACCTTTTTGGTTAACTAAAGAAGTGGCGCAGTTGTGACAGTTATCAGCAACGATCGCTGTTGTAGAGCAACACACACATAAGCAACACACGCCGGGTCGGAAATGGGGTGACCACCCCGACTGAAATTTAGTGATGTGTATTTCGGGCATCTCCGTGGGGCTGTGTGCTTCTATTGCACACGTGACCCCGAGGAAGACGGCAGCGTGGGGTGGCCTTGCACTGCCGTACACGGCGGACGGGTGTAAGCAGCGACGCACCACTTCCCTCGAGGTCCCCCAGGGTTTCACCGGTATAGTGGCTCCTCAGAAGAGTTCTCGGGAAACCCTGGTCACGCGCAGAAGAAGGCGGCCCCGATGTTTTAGTGGGTACTCCCACCCCCTTCTGGGGTGGGTGAGTCCCACACTACCCCGCTGCCCTCCTCCAATCAGCGAATGGACGTAAATGTATTTGACCGGGTAAAAAAAGGGCCACCGACAAATTCCTTCAACGTACTTCGTCAGGACTAGTTCTCTCATGAGTTGTCCCACATCGAAAGTGCAATGTTCTGCGACTATAATCCGGCTACAGAGAGAATGCTCTTAGTAAGCCCTTACTGCAAATGGGTATCGGAAAGAGATGAGGGCGAAAGTGGCTGTTAAATTTCGTTGGCTTGTAATGGAAAGCGTTCCTTGAATGCAAACGAGCTGATTTCTAGCTTCTAACTGTAATATTCTTTTATGTTCAGTGGTTTATGAGAAAATGTATCTGGTTTAAAAGCCTTTCTTTGGCTTTAAAGTTTACGAGGCTCTTCAGAAGAATTTGTGGCGAGAACCTCCGCGTCTTTGTTCTGCTCTTTCTTCTTGGAAGATGAAAGCAGGATTTTTACTTAGGTTGTTTCATTTTATAAAATGTTTTACTTCTTGTATAAACTACACTACAAAACTTAATAATATTATCGCCTTTTTAGTCCTAAAGGTATTTAATAAAAGAGAACCCATTTTTTAACACTCTAGCCTAAACATGATATGAGTCTTGTACTCGAAAGAGAGCGCAGATTTTAGTTGCTTTTGCTTTTTAGAACATGATGCTAAGTCGCGTAGCCATCTTTTTACAGCTCACTTTACACTTTAAAAGTCACTAACGATGAATATAATAATATTTGATTAATCCGACACTATTCATGAAAAACATGATACTATTTTTTTGTTTGCTATTGTTTCAGGCCTATACTCCAACTGGTTTTGAAAAATACGGCTACACATGCACAGTGGCGGACTACAGAGTAAATTACTCCGTTTGGGACACATCAGGTGAGAACTCCGTGATTTTCTAGGTTCAATTCTAGCCCAACATACACTTTATGGTCTATGACGGTTTTGCGCGCCTGAACATTTTGTAGAAATGTTTCTATGCAAGCGAATCGCACTATAGTCCGTTCCCATTAAGAATGCAGTGATTTTATTCTTGTCCTTCGACCGAACACGCCCCCTGACCAATCAATTCGTTCCTAATTAGGAAGCCAAGCTCACAGTGCCCAGTTGAACGCATTCTTTCAAACGCAACGGTTTTGTACCTGAGTTTTTCTCCGTGTAACGGGATTAAACTAAAAAATTACGGCATTTTTAACTCGAACATACTATAGCCATTGGTGATGCCTGCTCTCGATTAAACACGTTTTTGCAATACAATTTTGGATGGAAGGCTTGACTTACCTCCTCATTCATAAATACTTGAACATCGCTTCAACAACAACACGTCAACTTTTGTATCGCTTTGGCTCTTTCATTCTTGTTGCTGCCGCCGTTTGCGAGTAAGTGACATAACCACGTCAATTGCTCAAACTATGCTTTAGCGCTGCGTTGGTTTTTGTGAATAAAAGAGTTACCCCCTTATTCATAAAAACGAACGCAACGCTAATGCATTGTTTAAGCTATTGACGTGTTCTGTCACTTACTCGCAAATGGCGGCAGCAACAAGAATGAAAGAGACAAAGCGATACAAAAGTTACCGTGTTGTTGTAGAGCTGTTTAAGTTTTTATGAATAAGGGGGTTAGAGTGAGAGGACACGGCAAGTGTAAAGGAATCTAGCCCTTAAACTGCCGAGTGTCCCCGACAGTACCTACAAATGCCGTTAATTGAAGAGAGGGCCGAGATTTAGGACCTATTAAGAGAGCCTATTTGAGGGCCGAGATTTAGGGTCTATTCAGAAAGCCTATTTGAGTGATGAACCTATACCAATGATGATGCTGCCGATGTTTCTACCGACTTGCTACATTATACTTATTTGCTTAAACAAACAGACAACTTAAACTTTATGTCTCTCGTAATAAGTTCTTAAAAGGCAAATAATTAAACTTACTTTGTGTAAATAATAAAAGTCTTGTATTTGGCCGTAGCTTTACGTCGTCGTAAACACTACCAGATGAGTTTGTTCTGTTTGTTACTGCAAAAGTTATTTTAGTACAGTCAACCGCGAATACTGCCACACAGCCGGCGTAAGTTGAGCTCTTGCGGCTTCAAACTTACGTACTACAAAAGTCTATGATGTTTCACTTGATATGCGGTTGACTGTACTACTAAGCAAGGTATTTTAGTAAAGCTTGCAAATAATTCTAATGAGTGCTTTCCAACAGTTGTTTTGTTTGCTTATATCCTGAAAGTGGGGGTTGTCATAACAACACGATTCAATTGTAAAGTATAAGTAAAGAACAGGTTCTAAACTTTGTATAGAATAGATGTAAGCAACACTTGTATAGCAGAAGTAAATTGTTTTTTTAAACTTTCTTGTACGAAAACATAAATATATAATAATTAAAATTATTTGAAAAATAACTATCAAGGGGTGATTAGGGATCGCTACTGATGCCAAAAATGCAATCAGTAAAATTTTTGTCTGTCTGTCTGTCCGCTGTATATTCGTTATAGAAACAAAAACTACTGGACGGATTTTAACGAAATTTTGCACAAATTTTTCTTCATACTCTTAGGCAGGTATAGTATACTTTTCATTACGCTACGACCAATAGGAGCCGAGCAGTGAAGGGAAATATCGGGAAAACGGGAGAAGCTATTTATGTCAACAACTTTCTGTTATCAATTGTTTTATTTTGTAGACGGTCAACCTGATAAGATAGAAACTTTCAAATAATTATAAATGCGAAAGTTTGTACGTGTGTGTTGCTCTTTCACGTAAAAACTACTGGATGGATTTTAATGAAACTCTACAATTAAGCAGCTTATGCATCGGAATAGGACATAGGCTACAATTTATTAAGTTTTTTTTTTAACCTAAGTCCACGCGGACTAAGTCGCGGGCGGCCACTAGTTCATCATAATATCCTACGCGATAAATGTATCTGAATACCTAAAACAAATATCTTACAGTTTATAATTGCTACTAAGTTCGCAAAAGTTAATAACCCTTCTGGTATCTAGTTTAGACAGTAGCTAATTCCTATAGCTCCACAAAATGCGAATAATATTCTAAGTAAAGAATTTAACAAATTATCTTAAAAGTAATTAAACAGAAGCGTGCTAATTAGAAATTTTAGTCTGTCTGGCCTAGTTCTGTCGGGTCTAAATTACTCTAAATCAACTTCTCAGCCCATTTGAATAACCCTAGACAAGTACTGTCAGTTTCTTCGAAATAACTTAGGGTTTCACTTTAGGATAGAAAAACAGTTTCTAACATAGAAAAAGCCCCTGGAGACTTCGCGATGTAGGGACGATGCTCCAGGTGTGGTCTGGGGCGTTAGAATGCAGCCAAGGTCTACCCCCGCCTGTCGTAAGACGCGACTAAAGGGGGCCATTGGGGTCGCTCGGAAAGCACACGACGGGGGTTGTGTGCTTCCATTGCACAAGTGACCCCGAGGAGGACCCCAGTGTAGGGTGGCCTCGCACTGCCGTACACGGTGGACGGTAGTAAGAGAGGAGGCACCACTTCCCTCGAGGTGAGCCGGACTGCCGGCTCAGCGCGCCAGGGTTTCACCGGTAGAGTGGCTCCTCAGGAGAGTTCTCGGGAAACCCTGGTCACGCGCAGAAGGCCGCCCCGGTGTTTTAGTGGGTACTCCCACCCCCCTCTGGGGTGGGTGAGTCCCACACTCCTCCGCTGTCTTTCCCCCAAGCAGCGGAAAGTACGTAATGTATTTCACCGGGTAAAAAAAAAAAAATACGTACTTAGAGTGCTTCATCATTATAAATCTGAACTAAAGTGTAACTACAGTTTATAAACGAAAAAATAATAGAATCGAATTTGAACGATTTCATATTATTTTCTTCCATACCGATGTCGGTTACGGCGACCACTTCAACTTGCTACCTACTGGCGAAGCTCAAGCGCTGCTGTCATAATTATTATGGCTTGCGTGGCCAACTTTATTGGAATTTTTCACAATATCATAACCTTTAAAACGTCGAGCCACGATTTTAAATGGATAGGTACCTACTAAAAACATTGTTTGAAGTTGTGTCGGTCTGTTGTTCTATGTTCTAGCATTAGATACGTACAAACCATTTTCGCGGACGAACGGATTTTCATAAAACATTGTACATCACACTATACAACTAGGCTAATATCTAACATCGTAAACTACCTTCAACACAGCTCCATACTGACTAGAGAATGACTGATGCAGTTGACTTACAATAATCTAGAAAAATCGCACCCATTTGAATTCCCCTCTAATAAGGGTTATATCCAAAAGTAGGTCATATTACGAGGGCATTATAGATCAACAGTATTTGTAATTCACTTAATAAACATGCCACAAGCCTGTGGTGTTTACGAGGACATAAAGCCACGTCCACACACGTTTTAAATTTAATTTAGCCGGAGCGTAGCGATGCGTCGCACGTGAGCGCTGCTTTATTGCCAATTTTATGGGCTGAATACATGAATGTCTGTGGACGTAAAACTTGTCACAAAAAAAGTTGAAAGCGCGCGAAAACTTTTTTTACAGAAAATATGGCGGCTGAATTTAGTAAAATGATTAGAAATTAGTTTTGTCGATCTATTTCTTTTTATTACTCGTATGTATCAAAAACGAATACCAAGGGTACTAACTTGTTGTAAAGAGACAGAACATCGTTTTACGATTTGTCTGTGGTATTTATAGAAAGGCATAGGTTTTTTGTTGCGGCAATGTTTTTTTTTACTATGATTGACCCCTGACGTGCTGACGTGTCATCCAAGTGTGTTTGTCATGTCACTGTCACTAGCCAAAGTACCGAAAGCACACAGGTGATTTAAAACACATTCATAATCAAATTTTGGTCCTCCATGAGTCATTCTCAACACACAACACACACACTTCCCCATGTTGCTGTGCCACTGTCATCCACGGGCACCTCAAAGCTGTTTGTTAAACAAAAATCTACCCATAGCATTTAAAACCTCCCAAATAGTCCTCAAAGACTTCGGAAAAAAGATAAAATCTACGGGAAAAGCTAGGCTTTAAAAGAGCGGTCAAGCACGGGCTGTTTGTACTAGCGAGCAGCGGAGGCACTGTTTCACTGGAATGCCCAACTTTATATAAAAGACATTTAAACAACTGAAGGAAAATATAAAAAAACAATCAAATTAACATTCGTAATATTTCATATTTCTCAATAATTCAACAAATTTTAACTTTAATCAAGCTGAAACGGACAGAAAAGCGTGGTACACTGTTCATTCACTAGGAGTATCTTAAGACTAACATATCGTATTGGGGCTTTTTAATTACCTTCTAGATATTATCTCATGTTGCTGGTGTTGCAAAACTCCATTATGGCTTTTTAAATTTATGGTTAATTATTTTATGCTTAATCATGTTTTTGCTTATTGCATTTATGCTAAAAAAATATGCTAAAAACTGTTATGCTTATAAGTATTATACGAAATTACCATTAGTAGTAATTACATTATGCTAACTTATTTTAAGCTTTCAATTTTATGCTTCTTGACAGTGAACCATTGTATTGATGTCCAGAAAAAGTCTATTTGTTTCTCATATAAATCACATGGTATAGTTGTCTACACCACACGATGGATGACGTCACAGTAATGTTCCATTTTTCGAGAATGGATTGACAATAAAGTCAGACTTTTGACTGACAAAGGCTTTGATACAAAGTCACATACAATGTTATGTCGGTCAAAAGTTCGCTGCAGATACAAACAGATATTAGCAGATCAGTCGTTAGTTTCTCAGTATATGAAACATTAACCCTTAATTTGCAGGCTAGCATACATAATACTGTTGGTTGCGTACATATTCGAGTAATAACTATTTTTCTTGTGATGAAAAAAAACTTTCAATTAAATTGTTGTACTAAGTATCCCAGTGAGACAGAAGCCCAGAATGGCCGCTCAGTATCGGCAGAAGACCACTTCGAGTCTTAATGCAAGCGGGAGTTTTACTTTTAACTTGAAGCGGGACTCTAATACAAAGCACTTTTCTATAAAACCGATGCAATACAATGCGTTAAGATAAAACCATTACCGCTTTTTGAAGCCAAAAGCAAAATATTTAACATGACGTACGTTCACAGTCATTTCCCATACAGGAGAGTCAGAGGCACGCCGCCTGTTGCCGCCAGCCATGGTGAACGGAACATTCAGAAACCCACATTCTGCAGAGCTAATTTTGAACCCAACATTCTTTTCACGTTATTTAACCTTAACATATCTTGACTAGTCCTAACTGCAGTTCTGTTTAGAGTCCTAGGGTGCACAAACGCCATGGAAACAACCATATCCGTCCTTCCACTATGTTTTTGAGAAAATGATAATAAATGTCACTAGAAAAGAAAAATACACAACTTAGCCATTTCTTTGAAATGCTACCATCGCTTTTAAAATAGCAATGTTTTTATTCTGCTTGAAAATATGCAAAGTAGGGATATCGCTGTTATTCTAGTGAAATTGTCTGTAACGTCTAGACTGGGTACTTAATATTTTTTTATTAAAAGTCTTTATTGAATAGATCTTAGCTCATTCTTGGAACAGAGACAGACATAACCTTTTATCTTTGAGTGTGTGAACCTTGTTCTCTGAACCGTTTTACATAAGCAATACTTAGTCAAAATCTGTACTTGACTTGAGATTAGAGTGGCGTTCGAATAAACCGTTGTCTTAGGGCGGTTCGGACCGCGGTGTAAATCGCCAAAGCTCTTTTTGAAGGTGTCCTCTTGGACCGTAGTGGGACAGCCGGTGTGAATTGCCCAATTTATATTTTTGAATGTGTTGATTCGGACCACACGGCCACGGATCAACATACATACATACATACCCTCACGACAATATCCCTAATAGGTTAGTCAGAGACACGATTGTTGCCGTCCATGGTGAACGGAACATTCAGAAGCCCACATTTAGCCGAGGGAATTCGAACCCAACCCAACGTGGTAAGGGGCGAGCCTGCCGCCGTTATCACGCCACGGATCAAAAACGACCAAATGGGCATATTGCTTTGTTGACCCGTTGAGAAAGAAATTAAATGACTAAACACATTGTATGTTTATGCAACTATTGTATACATCTTTGTGCTGGTGTGCGTATAAAAATTAATTGAACTTGAGACTACGTTAATTTTTTTTTAAAGAAAGAAAAACGATAGAAAGAAAGATGATGTTAAGATACATAATTTTAGGTGCGTAAGTTACATGATTTTTCAGGAATACCTGCTCTTTTGACGTTACTGTGGACTCTTATATCAAAAGGTTTATATATTTTTTGATCCCGCCGATATTGACTTCTTACGATGCTTTATATTTCGCTCAGATATGAGAATTGCTACAATATGTGCGAGCTCAAAGCTAAAGGCGCCAAGATTAGGTCGCAATTTTTTAATAAATATTAATATACTTACTTTAATGTTTTTTTTGGTGGGCAATAAATAATATTTTGCTTTGATAGAAACGGTACTATCAAAGAGTGTCCTAAACAATTTGATTTAAGTAATTACCATTATATAAGGAGCTGAAGTTCAAAGAAACTATGGGATTCTGAAAATAAGGAATTCTTGGAAGGACATTACAATGATAATATTTTAGGCAATCAATGGATGTAAGGATTATGATATTGTTAACCAAAAGCTGTTTTAAGGTGAGATAAGAAACACATTTATGCACACAAAACGTATTTTACAGAAATGTGTTTAATTAACTGTTTAATTTCTTATTTTATCATCGTTGGAAAATCCTCATGGATAGTCTAGCCACTAAACCCCCCAGTCTCTAGTACCTACTTGACATTAACATTATACAGCATAGTCAAAAACCGATAAATTCAAAAAGTATAGTACCTATCTACATTTAACTCGTATAAACAAAAAAAGGAAAACTGGTCTGAGTCGTGACAAATGATGGAAATCACGCATCAAATATTTGATTACAAAAACAGTCCATGACCAAAATGATATGTTCCGAAGCAACCACAGCGCAGCGCATCGCCACGGGGTGTTTGCGCCGGCTGTCCACTGTACCAACAAATCGTGGCGCGGTCGCAAATACAACAAATGGACGCGAATATTCCGAACGCGGACCCACTGAGCATAAAATTCGTGTTTACCCACCTATCTGGGATCATATTTTATGAGGACTATTGGTGGCTGTTTTGTTTCCGTGGCATTACTAAATGATTTCCAAACATACAAAGAGATCGTCTAAGCTGAAATGACGCGCGCCTCCACCGCATCTGCGCAAACAAAAGTGCTTGCTTGTATGCCACGTGTCGCCCTTACGGGCCGCAGCGGGTGGCTGATAAACTCCATCGCACTGCCTGAGTTCTCTTGGCTTCCCGGCGATTCCACCCTACCACCGGTACTGACCCCGGCCACGTCAAGGCGAGAACTCATGAGGCGACTCCAAATAACGCCCTAAGTCCGTGGCCACCTCTTGGGTGCCTTTAGGCAGGTTACTTTGAATATAAACAAAACATACTAAAAGGGAAGCTCAGAAAAACGCATTAAACCATTTAAATTACAATTTATTCACAAACTAAAACAGATGCAAGTTGTACAAGAAAAAGAGAGAGCGAGATAGATATACAAACGTCAAATAATGGCGGCGAATTCTGCTCTTGACAAGTTGCGTTCGGAAATGCCTAACAGTCGGCCTTCCTGTACCACTGCTCGCCCCGAGCAGTATTCTCCATGTAAAGCAACGTAAAAGTAAAACTAAGCTAAGTAATATTGACATACCCAGGTGACTTCTTAATGCCACCACAACTGACTTCTTAATGCCAGTTCAGCTGACTTCTTAATGCCAGCACAACTAACTTCTTAATGCTAGTTCAGGTGACTTCTTAATGCCACCACAACTGACTTCTTAATGCCAGTTCAGCTGACTTCTTAATGCCAGCACAACTAACTTCTTAATGCTAGTTCAGGTGACTTCTTAATGCCACCACAACTGACTTCTTAATGCCAGTTCAGGAAGTACACCTTCCAAGTCGCGACTTATACAACACCTCTTAAGGCAAATCTCGAGATTTAAACAGTCAGTCAAATAACAAACAGTCTGAAACGTTCTCAATCGTTTCCAGTTATTTAACAAGTCTGAAGCGTTCTTAATCGCCTCCAGTCAAATAACTTACAGTCTGAAGCGTTCTTAATCGCCTACAGTCAAGTAACAAACAGTCTGAAACGTTCTTAATCGTTTCCAGTTATTTAACAAGTATGAAGCGTTCTTAATCGCCTCCAGTCAAATAACTTACAGTCTGAAGCGTTCTCAATCGCCTACAGTCAAGTAACAAACAGTCTGAAACGTTCTTAATCGTTTCCAGTTATTTAACAAGTATGAAGCGTTCTTAATCGCCTCCAGTCAAATAACTTACAGTCTGAAGCGTCCTTAATCGCCTACAGTCAAGTAACAACAATGAGCGAACAAATATCGCCTTCTTAATGGCAGCTCACTGAGTAATATTACAAACAATCACAAACACACAATGTAAATCAGATAATGTAACAAAATGAGCGAACAATTATCGCCTTCTTAATGGCAGCTCACTGAGTAATATTACAAACAATATAAATCAGATAATGTAACAAATGAGCGAACAAATATCGCCTTCTTAATGGCAGCTCACTGAGTAATATTACAAACAATCACAAACAAACAATATAAATCAGATGATGTAACAAATGAGCGAACAAATATCGCCTTCTTAATGGCAGCTCACTGATTAATATTACAAACAATCACAAACAAACAATATAAATCAGATAATGTAACAAATGAGCGAACAAATATCGCCTTCTTAATGGCAGCTCACTGAGTAATATTACAAACAATCACAAACAAACAATATAAATCAGATGATGTAACAAATGAGCGAACAAATATCGCCTTCTTAATGGCAGCTCATTGAGTAATATTGCAAACAATCACAAACAAACAATATAAATCATATAATGCAACAAAATGAGCGAACAATTATCGCCTTCTTAATGGCAGCTCACTGAGTAATATTACAAACAATCACAAACAAACAATATAAATCAGATAATGTAACAAATGAGCGAACAAATATCGCCTTCTTAATGGCAGCTCACTGAATAATATTACAAACAATCACAAACAAACAATATAAATCAGATAATGTAACAAATGAGCGAACAAATATCGCCTTCTTAATGGCAGCTCACTGAGTAATATTACAAACAATCACAAACAAACAATATAAATCAGATAATGTAACAAATGAGCGAACAAATATCGCCTTCTTAATGGCAGCTCACTGAGTAATATTACAAACAATCACAAACAAACAACATAAATCAGATGATGTAACAAATGAGCGAACAAATATCGCCTTCTTAATGGCAGCTCATTGAGTAATATTACAAACAATCACAAACAAACAATATAAATCTTAAGAATACAAGAAGTAATGTTTCATTCTTATTAAGAACAATCAGATAATGTACTATCTGATAAAAACGATTCAGTTTTTTTTTTCATTGACGCGCGGATTGACAACAGCAGTCAAAATGTATTTTATTTGTTTCTTGTAGACCACAATAATCCTTAAAAAACTTACAAATGAAAGCTTTGTTTCGGTCGCATACAACTCCAAATATCTGTAATACTATAATAACACGAACAGCTTCTAACTACAAGAGCTAGAGTGAATAAATGTCGTAAATCGAACACCAAGGTGGCCCATGTATAGGTACTATGTGTAACGGCAACGGCATCTTTCATAAAGAATACAACAACACTGCTTGACACCCTGTATATTTTTCACGCATAGTGTTAAGAGATGCAACCATGTACATTTTACTTTTTGTTCCTAAATGCAGCGCCGTAATTGCCAAACCAGTTTTTAAACACGGTAAAAGTAAGCAAGTTCTGTCAAATAGCGACTTTGAATTTTACCTTACAATTATTGGTCTACAGTTGAACCAATTGAATAGTCTCCCTGTTGCATTGCTTCTACAGAAGTAGGTGCTAAACATGTATCATTTATTCGCTCAGCGGAAATGGTTTCGGCATGGTTTCGGCTAAACCCACCCAGGTGGCCCGTTGACTTACCAGCACGGTATTCGACCTTAATCAAAGTCTCAACTTTGTACCTGGAGCTACCAGCGGGCTATGGTGACAAATCTCGTCTCCACTAAGTCCAATTAGTAAAATCGGTAACTATTTAACTTAATACCTGTAATTTAAGGTGTATGACCTTAAATTTAAACAAACTTACAACAACAGCAAGGGTCTCTTAATCAATGCTTTGACTTCTGCTAGGCTGTAAGTGATTCACCAGTCCCAAACATTCATAAAAACGTGTCAACTCAAAACGATGTAGGTACTGCCGCTATCTTTCATCCGCTCGGCCATCGACAAACTACAATATAATATGAGCGCTTTGAATTTGTAAGCTACGCATTTTTTGTAGAACCAATCTTACAATTACCAAAAAACAATTCGAAAACTCATCTAATAGTCATGAAGACTATTTCAGCAGGTAAGCTTTTGCCGATCTCATAACCACAGATCTTCAGACAACAATGCATACAATGAGAGACGCTCTCTGACCCTTAGATAATATGACCAACGTGCGGCTGTCAATTAGTTAAGGTATTACACACTGCTCTAGGCACTCCGTACATATTGTAAACCCTAAAATGTATGATTGTGTGCATAATATAATTGCACTTGCTGTGGCGCAACACCACAACACACCAATGTGAATATGACTATCACATTTGAACAAAGCCGATAGCATTCTGTCGCGTCACGACACACCCTGACACAGCAATATTATGTTGGTGTGTATAATTCGTGTACTAATATCCGTATAAGGGTCCGCCCTACAATGGTTTGATTGTCAAGAATCTAAATAACACATAATAATAAATAAATATAAACCTCGCTCTGTGAAACCAGGAACAACGAAGATACCACAAACAACCAGACCCAGCACAAATACTTGTTTCATCAACAAACCCCACACTGTGCGGAAATCGAACACGCGACCCCTCGAGGCTCAACCGTTGAACCACTGCGCTAAACGGGTCATCAACGACTATTAACATCAAAATAACAAGTTCAAATCTTATCGACCCGCAATTTTTTTTTAACACCTTGTACGACTGCACGGGGCAGTTCGATTAATTAATTTTGTAAATACGAAACATCTACTACGTTTTCAAATAACACAAATCACCGTGATAATAATCAAACGCTTAGTTGGTAACAGGCTGACTAATATTAACCTCTGTTTTGGGCACAGTTAGGCCTCATCAGGAACCTCCTTGAAGGATTTATTTTCGAATTATTGACATACCTCAAATGCCCAATGGTTGATTGGCAGACAATGCGCTCAGCATGAAGCCCGCCATACTGTACTATTATGTGCAATAAAAATGAAATGAATAACTAAATACTGTAATTTTTAATTGAACAACTAGACTTGCAAGGATTGAATATTCAACTGTAACTGTTACCTCTGGGCTCTGTATAACTCTGTAATTATTATTATTATTATTTTACCCAAGGCATGACAACTGAAATCAATAAAAATGACAACTAATAATTTGCAGCTACAACAGTAACATCTGTAAATAATTAGACATAAGTTTGTCTGAAGTAACATGTAGTAGTTTAATTCAGGTCATTCATCCTTATCATGGCCTGTATGATGATAACAGTGTGATGAACACCTTTCTACCTAATTGTTTTCATCATCATGACAGACACAGCCACAGAATGCACAAGTTAAATAATTAGACATAAGTTTGTCTGAAGTTTACTTCAGGTCATTCATCCTTATCATGGCCTGTACGATGATAACAGTGTGATGAACACCTTTCTACCTAATTGTTTTCATCATCATGACAGACACAACCACAGAATGCACAAGTTTTATGATTTTTCTAACGTTGGTACAATGTGACCACAATGCTTACAACTGCATCATTAAATTATTAAATCAGTAAGACTTGACTTACTTGAATGATGAAAATAAATATCTTAACATGCTGGACGTGTCCTGATAACCAGCAGAAATAGCATCAGCTTTATGGTACGGTAGGTACCTACCTGTTATTGCTTCTGTAACCTGCACCGGGTAACCAACAAGCATAACCTTAAATAGATTTTGTCACATTAGATCTATTAATAATATAACACATAACTAAGCCACACATCAAACTAACTGATTGGAAAGAAAAGCAGTTAATAAACATTAGAGTTATGTAAGGTTTAGATTTTAGTTTGGGTTTAGATAGTTGTTAGTATCAATGTTCAGCATACTTTTTGAATTTTAAAGTGCAAATAAGTTTCAGAAATAGTTTTCTCATCACCAGCATCCACGCAATACCTTCAACTTTTCTGATTCATTACTCAAAAATAATTAACAGATCAGACAGGATCAGAATTAGAAAATGTATCATTAAGACCAGCATAAGGCTTGAACTAAATCAGCTGTAGGTTGCCAATGGCACAGATGAAATGGTGGGGTACTACTCAGAAAGACAGACCACTACTGTGGCTACTGGTTTCCATTATACAAAGTACTAGTCATAGTAGATACCTAGCACTTTAACTAGGAGTAGTTTGACGAATGAAACTTGTTCGGGTTCGGAAGAACCTGCTGCTTAATCACTCTCCCATCAGGAGCATGATGAACACTCCGCAATAAGAGAGCGATTAAGGCAGGGGTCAGTGACCGCGCACACGGTCCGGTGCCGCGGTGCTCCAGCTGACTCCGCTCGGGACCGCCAAAACGCTGCCGATTTGAGACACTATTCAAAAGTTCACGAGGCAACGTATCATATGGGTAATTGGGTACACCGTCCGTCACTACTACACATTTCAAAGATGACAATCCAATTTCATGGGAAAATTCACGTCCACTCATTGTTTTTGGTTTGAAAGTTACTTTTATCACAAATTCACAACAATCCCCAATACACTCGATGAAAACTCGCAGTACCTGTGCAGCAAACAGGTACGAACCGGTTTTTGTTTTCTGCAAGGCGTCCCGGCCGGTGCGGCCGCGCTTCGTAAATTTTGGAAAACGATACAGAAGTTACTTTCACTTATTGTTTCGTCAGGAAAACGTTTTTGTAGGCGCTCGGTACACTAATCCCGCTTCTGAGCTAAAAGGGAAGCTCAGAAAAACGCATTAAACCATTTAAATTACAATTTATTCACAAACTAAAACAGATGCAAGTTGTACAAGAAAAAGAGAGAGCGAGATAGATATACAAACGTCAAATAATGGCGGCGAATTCTGCTCTTGACAAGTTGCGTTCGGAAATGCCTAACAATACCCTCATGACCATATCCTAAATGGGGTGGTCAGAGGGACACTGATTGTTGCCGTTATGGTGAACGGAACATTCAGAAATCAGAACCCAACGTGGTAAGGGCTTCCTACCACCGTTATCCGGGTTGCTTGGGGATTTTATTGGTGTTTCCCATCATCGGAGAGTAAGTCGTAAATTTTACTATGACCACTAAGAAGTGTTTAATCACTGAGCCACGACGCTCTCCGAAATATTACGGTTTATATGAGTTGAGAGCCCCATGCGCTCATCGTAAAGGACAGTAAAGGTACTGTCCGCTAAAGCTTGCAAAGCCATCAAAGGTTATCAGCATACTCAATTGAAAATGAACGATTACATCCTAGGCAGATTAGTCAGAGGCACACAAATTGTCACCGTCATGATAAACAGAGCATCAGAAGCGCAAACGCTGAGCGAACCAGCCAAAACCAATGCTTAATTAAATTTTCCTATTCCATGTTCCTCAAACGCTGGAATTTCCATTAATGTTGTGTCAATTCGACGCCATCTTAACCGCTCTGAATTAATGCGTCTAGTCGCTCGTCGTGGTAGACAATAAATACGATACCACGTCACATGCAAATCAGTCGCTTAGAGAATTGCAGTTCACAAACTGTTCTGAGGTGGATTGTGGAAATAATCAGGGCCGCCGCAAGCGGGCGTGCAACGCGTGCACCGCACGCGGGCGGCACGCACAGGGGGCGGCAAATTGAGCTAATTTATTGGTACTTGTTTTAAGAAACAAAAAACTAAGTCATAGCATGTAAAAACATCTGAACAAATGAAGTTAACACCGTCATCTATTGGCATCCGTCAAAACTAAAATACAACACCAAACCTCGTCTCTGTCAGCCTATGGAAAACGAGGCTGATGATGTTAGGGGCAGTGGCGGATTTACCTAAACGGGTGACGCCTCGCCAAGGGGATATGAATAATGAAACAGGCGGGCGCTGCCGGCCCGTCGCGATGGCGTGACTCTGAAACCAGCCTAAGACTCAGGCGCCAGATATTAGGGGCGGCAAATAAATGCAAAAAAACACTTTAAACCGCCGCGGTGCCGCTTATCTACGCACTGGTTAGTTTAATCTGGCCCATTTTAACCAAAAAATCATGAACATGTCTGTTTGTATTGGTCTGGGTGTTTCCTATGTATATTAAGGATGTATTTACAAACGAAAAAGTATTTAAGTATGTTTATCCGTTGTCTAGTATCCCATAAAAATGGACTATAATTAGCCCACTTGAGGCTAGATGGCGATGTGTGGAATAATGTTCAGGGATGTCCAGGGAGCCGCGCAATTTCTTATCTTAACTGTGGATCATTGAGACAAACGTGAATTGAATTGCCAAAACAACCAGGGCCTACTCCCTTAAAAGCTATTAAAACAGCTTAAAAGCAACGTAAAAAAGATTTGTGTATCTTTAAAATAAAGGCTCGTTTCACCTCATAAAAACTCGAGCTCGCTTCGCTCGCTCTGACTTTCTTAAAAGACGCTACTCTACTATTTTTCGGGCTGGTGCTTATGGCGACTAGTCTTAGCAACGACACAATCCCGCATGAGGTGAGGTTTTAAAATGATTACCATAAATCGAAGTTAGCCTCACCTAAGGGGCATCGAGATGAGAACAGATTTTTGCGAGGATTGCTATAAAAAGCCAATAGATCGGCCTAATCCAGTCCATTCTAAAGCAAAAAATTGCGCTCGCTCCGCTTATCAATTTCATTAATAAATATTAAATATCCTTTTTTTGTCAAAACTCATAAGGGGCGGCATTTTCGGTATTGCACGCGGGCGGCGAAACTGCTAGCGGCGGGCCTGGAAATAATATGAGTCGAAATTGCTGTACTCAGAAACTTACATTATCTACTAAAGATCCGAAAACTAGAAAAGACATTCGGTCTTGGCTTCAAATTATCTACTTCAACTCTTCTTCTGTCGTCAACTTATGATATTTTATTAAAATGTAAGTATTATGGGTTTTTTGTGTAATATACAATGTGCATGTATTTACTTCAAGATGCAACTAGTGTGTGCCTCCCCCAAAGATCTCCACAACCATCGGTGCATCCAGCGGCTTCCCGCGACCTTGACCAGATTGTCGGTCCACCTTGTGGAGGGCCTGCCCACGGAACGTCAGCAGGCCCCTCCACAAGGCGGCAGGACCCTATTATCAGATCTATTATCCTGGTTTGATGATAATGATGGCCACCTAGGGTATAGGGTATACAAAAGAAGAATTTCCCAAATCAGTCCATGCATCTTTGTGTAATCCAAGGATATCCTCCTTTTTCAAAAGTCGGTCAACATTAAAATAAGCCCTTGTCTATGGCAGAATGATTGACTAGATTATGTAGAATAGTAAATCTACGGCACAGGACGTAATTAATCAAAGATGGCGTAACCATCGCCATTGAACTATTGAAGTATCTTTGCAACGGTTCTCTCACGCCTACATACTGCGTGCTCGCTCTTGCATTATCTGCCAATGGCGTTGGTGGATCAGCTTATCTGTTTAAATTGGTATTGCTTAAGAAATAGTTAAGTACTACTTAAGTGCCTCTTATATATTCAAATTTATGGTGTGCATTTTTTTTTAAGTAAGTATCTCCTATTAAATCTGTTGCCGTACTTTGAATCTACAATTGTAAAATTAAACAATTAGGAAATAAAATACTTAAATAAACCACAGTTTACAACCTTTGTATTCCTATGAATATACATTTTAGGACACAGTAAACAAAATGCGACTCTACCTATTAGACCTAAGAAACTCTTAAGTTTAGCCAACATCTTCTTGTAAAAAATGTTTGTCAGATGAATATTTTATAATGAAACCGCTCTAAGCTCTAACTTACATCAAATATAATATTAATAATAAAATAAGGCTTTATTGAAGGGGTTTTAGTCACATTGTGTTACAAGATGTTATTTTAAATGAGTACTAGCAGGAATTATTTCATAAAACCGGCACTGTGATGTTATCATAGAATGCGCAATGTTTTGTAAAAAAAAAAGGGAGATAGTACCATTGCCAATCATGATACATAATTTCGCATTGTGTACCAAGGCCGAAATAGCTCAGTTGGGAGAGCGTTAGACTGAAGATCTAAAGGTCCCTGGTTCGATCCCGGGTTTCGGCAATGCTACTTTTTATTATTTTGCAAAATAATAAAAAAATAACACATTGATTAGGTTTTGATTAAAATATCTTTCGTCTTATTAAATCCTTTTTCTCATGGCACTAGTGGTCACGACATGACGATTTATAACAATATCTTGTGATGTTCTTTCGCTACGAACATACTTGTGATGATTAAGTTTAAGTTTGTTGCTGTTTTTGTTCAGCAGGGGGACGTAGATCTCGATTGTTTGGACCTGTCTGTGGCATCTTAGTACCCAAGAAAATGAACAGGTTTTTTGAAATCTTACTTGACTGAGATCGTACCAAACAAAGTTTATTACTATCTAGAATAATTATTTACAAATATAAACGTCCTCTGAAATGCATTTCTAAAGTTTAAACTGAAATAGAAAAATGAATATAACTAAATATATCCACGCCCGGGCTTTGAACCTGTTTACTTGTAAAATAAACATCTTTTCACGTCGGTTTCACGTGGCGGAAAACTCTTGTCTATGGAAAACTTGTGAAAGCGTATGAATTTTTTAGTGTTTTATGCTAAAGAGTTGCTTTCACGAGAACATAAATTATAAGATAAGTATGAAAATATTGGTCGTGAGCTGGAAGAAGTAGTATAACGAAGGAGTTCGTTTGAATGGTAATATTTTGAAAAATAACCGCTGAGTTTCTTGTTTAGTCTTCTCGGTACAAACAACCTTCAGACGTCTGAGGTAGAGTCACATCGTGTATTATAAAGTGCACAGTAGACAAACACACAAACAAGAATATATTGATTTAAATAGACCCTTTATTTTTTTAATTGACTACTGCTGTGTGGCCTCAGATGGCCTTGACAGCATTACCTGACTGTTGGGTGAGCGCTTATAGAGTTTCGAATCTAATTATAATTACCCATATAAAATATAAGTACGTTACAGAAACTTGGTTCTGTACTGAGAAAATCTATTGTCATGTTTCTATTTTCTTACAATAGCATACCTAGCTTGTTATCGGCTTTTTTTTCATGGAAATGTATTCAGTCCCTGATACCAAGTCGCTCCTAAATATTTGGCATGAAGGTACTTGCAAAATCACCCTGTATTTTAAACGACGGTTCGTCAGGCTACCTATTTCTATTTTAAAGGTCTAACATTATGTTGAACCGAATTTGTATGAAGTTATCTTGTTGGTAATAGAAGTCAGTTAGAAGTTAGTTAGTTAGAAGGGAAGTAGAAATTAGTGTTTCACTCAAGACTATCTACATTTTAAATTTAAACATTTAACATCTAGTTATTCATACAAAAGCAGTAAATAATTACTAACTGACCAATCATTGTGTGTATTTCCCTCAAATTGCATTCCACAGCTCTTTTCATACACTGAAATGCTATTAAATTTATTAATGTCGATATTAATATGTTGGCGAACGTTTTGTTTACGGAAACCACTCGTAAGCTCTCTACACTACACAGCGATTCCAGCATCCGTGTAAATGGGGTTCAATAACCTCTACGTAACTGAAAACAGCTTTTTCGTTTATTTAGGTACTGTAACGTAAACTTTCCCAAATTTATACATCGATGAGCTCGAATAAATAAATAATCTTATACGGTGATTTTGCAAGTACTTGCCAAATATTTGAAATAAGCTCTAGAGAATAAAACTACATTTTCATCGTATTTATTTTAAACGATTTGTTTTTTCGGAAAAAAAAAATACAGAATAAAAACACAAAATAATTAGAAGCTGAAATACTATCTATTCAGTACCTGATACCAAGTTGCTCCTAAAAAATATGCAACTACATGCAAAGTCAGCCTGTATACTGATGATGACTGATGATAATTATTTGTTCCAGGAACCTCAGCATATGACACAGTGAGGCCGCTGGCGTACCAGGACGCGAGGATCTTCATGCTGTGCTTCAACGTCGCTGAACCGGAGACCTTACACAATGCCGCAGCAAAGGTACACCTACATACATATTTATAATTGATGTATAAAACAAATAAATAAATTCTTGCCTAGGCGGGATTTTGTAACTTTTTGAGTAAAAAAACGGGATCCTTTCGTCGAAAGCAGGACGTAGTAAAAAAACGTATATAATCAGAAGAAAATACTCCTCTAACTCCCAAATTCACAAACGTCACGGATTAGCAGCCGTTATAGGTATAGCTGTCAGTTTCAGTAAAATAAGTGCTCAACTTTGATTAAAATTGATTTAAGAGAAATATCCCCCTTATTATCTGATTAAGACAAAAAAATAGCATCGAAAGCCTTTCAAAGATCTAACTAACATAGGTATGTTTATCTCCAGTGGTACCGAGAAGTCCGAACACACGGGGGATCAGCCCCGGTCCTGCTCTGCGGATGTAAAGCAGATCTTCGTCACGACAAAGAGACCGTCGCCATGCTGTCCAAGCTTAGAACACACCCCGTCACTAGCGAAGAGGTGAGAGTCTAGTAAATTAATTCAATTAAAAAAAAATTAACAATATACGGTGAAAGTTTTCCAAGTGTTCCAAATTTCAGCTGTTTTTGCCCTACGTTCTGGCGCCAGTTGCATACCTATGCCGTGGTCACAAGCGGACTGACGGTGAGGGTGAATTTTTTTTCAACGGTAAAGTCAAAGTCGGTGTTGCAAAAAGCCCGGCATATATTGTTTAATTTTGTCAAAAATGCATTAGGAAAGTTCAAAAGACTAGTTGTTTTTTTATGCTGAATTTTCAAGGGAAAACATTGTGTTTATCTGGTTTCATGTTTTAGCATCACGTCAACTCGAAGTTGTAAAACAAGCACATTTTTGTATCTCTCTTGCCCAATGACAGCAGAAAGAGATAGAAGAACTTACACATTCTGAATTATATGAGTTGATCTGTAGATTTTTTCTAAAATGTGCAATAGTTCCAATTCAAAAAGGCTGAGTGGTTTTAAAGGATGTTAACTAACTACCCACTAATCACTTAAATGCCCAGTCGTGTTTTCATCAATAGCAGAATACAGTCGAAAGCCATAGCCAAGTACTCATTTCATTCATTGATTCCACAGCCCAATTAGCGCCCTACACTGTACAGTCGGCAGGGAAATTAACATAACATGGTTATGCAACCGAAGTTATGAGATGGAATGGAATAGATTAAAATGGTAACTTAATTAAAATTGTTTACCGAATTTCCAGTGGGCTTACGGATAGTTAGAAGTTTCGCCCTTTGGACAGTCATTTGCACTAGATGTAACTAAATAACTGGTATTTTTATTTTAGCATTAGGGATAATGCATTATCATCTAAAGATAAGAAAACAGAAAAAATCATTTGGTCTTGGCTTTGGTCAGTGCAGGGGCCCGGTTTGCGAAAGACGCGGGTTCGATTCCCGCTGGAAGCCAAGACCGAATGTCTTCTTCTGGTTTTCCTATCTTAAGTAACTGTTGTCGGAGATGAGAACGAATGTATTTTCTTGCTCCATTTCGGGTACACATTTGGTTTTTTATTTATTTATAAATAAGTTATAAATTCTTCTCTAGCTTAAACTATAATATAGCCATATTGGAGTGTGATATTAAATATGACTCATTTACGGACGCTCACCTGCAAGGTAGATATCCCAGAATTTCGGTGGATGTAAGCGAAGGTTATGCTGATAAAGTAATATACGGCTGACTGTATCTGTTAAACGGCAAAGGAAGATTTCAAATTAATTGGGACGACTGAATGAAAACGGCCTTTTCAATTGTACCAATGTAGTGTATCGCTGAATATTGCTCTACTGACACTCTTTTCTCTGACGTTATTTAAAAGTAGTTCATCGTGAGTTACTGGAATTGTTATTGTTTTTACTATAAGATCTATTCAATAACTACTACATTGAAGGATAAGCATCCGCAATTCACAATAGAATATTGCAAGTTATCAAGATAAAATAAAATAAGATAAATCAATTATTTGCCCACTCTTTTTAATTTATTGTATTTTTTCAAAAAAGAAAAAAAAAGCTGCAATCTAATATTTTTGGCAAGAAGTTAGTGCAAATTAATGAATTTTCGAAGATATTATGTCGTAGCACCACAATTGTAAAATGGGAGAGAAGAGTGAATATCATGGAGGGACTGTATGTTTCGCAGTAAGCAATCATGATTTTCTACTGACAAAATGCAATAGGGTACTTGTTGTATTGTGCCTCATAGAGTTTCGTTACATTAAGTACAAAATATAAAAAAGTTACATCGCTGAAAGAACCCTCACCCGATACCAATAATACTTAAAAATAAATAAAACAACTTTTTTAATGTTTGCAGGCGTTAACAGTAGCAAGACAGCTGGGGGCGATGACATACGTGGAAACATCAGCTCGGGCTTCCGCCAAGGGCGTGAAAGACGCCTTTGAGGTGGCAGCGCTGGCAGCGTTGGGCAAGCTAAACAAGCAGCAAATAAAACAACAGGTAAGGTTTATTAACTCATTTTCGTGACAGAAATGGTATTAAAAAATACGTTAAATGCGAAAAGTCCTAGGTCGATTCATATAAATACCAGGAGGCATAAAATGACTGCCAATCAAAAAAACATGTAAAAACTCTAATTGTTAACACAACTACAATTATAACAGTTCTATGGTCAATTTGCGGTCAAGTCGACTATTTCCGTGTCGCAATATCTTTTAATGACTGATAAAATGTGATAGGTCAACGTAACTCTGAACAATTTGAATTACCTTAACCATTTCATTTGTTCCTACAGCAGCAGGTTGGACGCAGCAAAAGCAAACGAGACCTCAAAGCCGAGCTGAAGGGGCGAGCGAAAAGCTGTTGCGTCATGTGATCCGTAGCCGGCCACCCCTCGCGGTGGCCGAACGACTGCTAGGCGCCACCGCCCTTCACGCTTCCTCAAAATAAGCCCAGGAATCTGGTGAAATAAACGAATACTGGTCCAAGGATACCTCCTTGCGCGACCGCCAACTTTTTAACCAAACTGAGACTCGTGTAAAAGATTCAAGTGTGCTATTCGTCTTCTATGAACAAACTAAATGAAACAAAATGAATTCGAAGTTCGTAAGACTATTGTGTAATTTAAAAATAAGTGTGGTCTTATTAATCTAACGCCTCAGTAAGAATTGTAAGGATTGTAATTTGTATGTGCGGAAAACGATTGTACATCGGGAATCTTTTGTATTCTTCCTAATAAAATATCAGTGAAACAAAGGTGCAATGTATAATGACCCTCAGGGTTTCAGCGTAAGCCTGTGATAATGTTACTAATAGAAAATTCGAGGATAACATGAATAGAGAAGTCTAGACAGTTCGAAGTTAAGAGGCAATTAGACGCTGAAATCAAATGATATTAAATTGTAAGGTGGTATTTACAACCTAATAATAACTGTCCTAAAATATAAAAAAAACATAGCTAGTAGAGGCAATAAGTGTTTCTGTATACAGTAAAGTAATGACCCAAATAATACTTGATGTTTTTCCATAACAGTAAAATTTACAAAATAAGTACTACTTAGACAAAATTTTAAAATGCTCCGTTATTATTTCACGTAGGACCAATTTAAATAAAATTCTTCAATGCTTTCGTAGTTAGATTAATTAATTAAATGGTCAATATGATTGATTTGAAGCTACAAGCTAAATTTTTATTTGTGATATACATACGTAATATGTAATTTTAATGGAAAAAAATGCACAATTGTGGACAATACTAAGTTACGGAGGTCCATTTGCTAGTTAGTTCACGTCCACGTTGCTACGTTTAGGAGTTAGTGTTTTGTACATGTTAATGTTAAATGTTGCTTGCATTGTTCAGGTCTTTTAATGTAATTAAAACTTTTTTGAGAGTTTAGTTCCTGTCTCTTTACTCTGTGGTATTTACAAAATAATCGACAAAACCGAAATTTCCGAAGTCTTCCACATTGGTAGGATTTTTACTAGACGTGATCGTTTTTAGTACCCCATTCACAAATGTTATTAAAATTGTATTTAAACAAAAACAAATAGTTTCACTGTATTTGATAGTTCTACGTTCTGTTTTCTGATTCAGTAGGGTCTTCATAATATTCCTTACAAATGCATCAGGATCATTTAAAGTGACTCTCAACCCTAAAGTAACGTAGTTCCTATGGTGATTATTTCAGTTTTGTCGGTAATTTCGAGGCACCCAAGTTTAGACTACTCATTTCAACAGTAAGTAGATCTTATTTGGTTGGATTAAAAATTGTTTTGTTCACGTCTGAGCATATAAGCTGGTAAATGTTAGATACTATGTAATTGTATTAACAATAAATTATATCGTAGTCGTAAACTTTACTTTATTTATTTTATTTTTACTAAGCGCACAAGTCACCTCAACCATAAACAAAATAGATGTTCACTGATCTTAATAATAGAAAAGGCACTTGTCTGCAGGATTATTCGCTTACTCTCAGGCAGATTTTGCAATGGTCAGATAAAATATATCAGACTGATACATTACGACTAGATTGATTTTAAAATGTATGTCATAAACTGTTAAGCAGTGTACAGTTCGCATAAAAGTGATTTGTGCTAATATTTTGTAGTGGTCAAAAAGATAGTGACGGGTTGACAACAGCAATTGTACTTTGATGAATTATATCTCTATCGAGTAAGACTATTTTGTTGATGTGACGTGTTTTTTTCAATAATAACGTCAAGTAAACAAATTGAGTTACAGATAAATAATATTCTTGGAAAAAAGACTTATTTTTAAAAGTGTTTTGTCTTGATAGGTTTTAATTTCCTATAGGGGTAGCAAGTAAACCTGCAGAACAAGAGTTTTCTCACTATTTATAATTTACATTAATTTCATTTCAAAATTATTATTTTTTTAAACCTTAATATTATCAATGTTGTATTTACATCTGAAACAAAATAGTATTTTAAAGATGATGGAGGGTAAAAAAATAATGTGTCATTATAAGTACATAAATGAATATTTACAATTAAATTGTAAGAAGACATTGTAACTTATTTTTGAAGGAATTCTAATTATGAAATGGTATTGTATTTATCTAATTATTCTTGTTTATTAAGACACAAATTTAAAAGCTTTTAAACCGATTTTAGGAACCTTTAGATTTTATTTAGTCGTATTGTAGATTTTCTTTTGTTTGTTGATTGTTGGTTGGCGTTAGTATCCTATTATTTTGAATTGTTTAATGTATTGTAAGTCTATGTCAAGCTTTAAATTCAATGTTAGCTTTAATTGTAAATTAAAAGTTTTAATTATTGTCTAAACCGAATGTATTTATTACAATTCTTTCGTTTTTAAGTTATTTCTCTTTGAAGATTTCTTTATTTTAACATTTTAAACCTTACACATATCATTGTAAGTTAAATCATAGATTTTCTTTGACACGACCTACTAACTATTTACTGTTCTGCTGTCGTTAGCTATCTGTATGGGTTTTATTGAATTAACCCCCTAATGCATAAAACCGAACGCAACGCTAGAGCATTGCTAAAAGCAATTGACGTGTTATGTCACTTACTCGCAAATGGCGGTAGCAACAAGAATAAAAGTGACAAAGCGATACAAAAGTTATCGTGTTGTTGAACAGCAGTTTATTTTTTATGAATAAGGGAATAGGTGGTGAGGTTTGCGCATGCCAGCTTTTGTCCGTAAAACCATTAGGGCAATTACAGTCGCGGATCGAAGCTGATGCACAAACCTAGTGAACACCCACCCTTAAGCAAGATCTATGGGCTCTTTCCCAATAAGACGACGACGTGTTACTACCCGGCATAGTATCGTTGTACGGTACGACGTCGCGGTGAAACGATGCCGCGTCGCAGCACGATGCGACATCGTATCGTGTTATTGTGTACGGGCTATAAATATTGTTACTTTAACGACACCGCTGTTATAGATAATTACTTGTACTGATTTTGTTGATACTGTAACCTGATGATGTTTCGGATCTAGTTACAAACGTTAGGCCATTCTGAATGTTGTTCTAGGATATTTAATATAGCGTTCAGTGTTTTGATGAGTGTTGTTTTATTTTATACCTTCTACCGCTTTGCAAAGTTAAGACAGGACTAATATATTATCAACATCCTGTCTGCGTCCCACAGCTGGGCACAGGACTCACAAACTTTAGGTATTTCCTTATTAATTGTTTTTATAAAATCTTCTGTAGGAAAGAGTGAGTACATGTGAGCTTGGACTAAAATAATCTATTCTAAATAGACTCTGAAAATTGGTCACACCTATCCCTATTTTTATTCAGGGCTTTCAAAGGAACTTGAGTTCAAAATGGCCGCAGCATCAAATTATGGCCACGGAATATGACAGCGACAGCAATTTCAGGGCTTAGGTATCACGTGCGGAACCCAATAAGGCAGCCGTCGACGTGCCACCATTATGTGACGTGGTCCAGAAACATATTGGATGTCACTATACAGGGTGATTCAGGGTGATTTTGCAAGTAGATACTTGCCAAATTTTTGGAGCGACTTGGTATCAGGAACTGATTAGATTCACGTGTTTATTTTTGAGGTATCTAAATCTAAATTTAAATTATTAAATGTTAATAAATTATTGTCTTTATTAAATTTAGATATGTACTTTAATTCATTCCTGGAAAAAACTGGCTTTTTTTCCAATAACAAGTAACAATTTTAATGCAAGAGTTGAACTACAAAGTCTAGAAATCAATTTTACATAATTTTAAAACGTAGTTTTATATTGTTTTCCCACTAATATTATAAATGCGAAAGTTTGTTTGTGTGGATGTGCCTTGTTGCTCTTTCACGTAAAAAGTACTGGATGGATTTTAATGAAACTTTACAATAATATGGCATGGCATGGCCTATGTGCTATTCAGGTGCATTGTTATTATTAATAGCACATAGGCTACAATTTATAAAGAAATATTACTTTTTTTAACCTATGTCTACGCGGACGAAGTCGCAGGCGGCCGCTAGTAAGTATATATTTCTTCAGTTATAGGATAAGATTCCTACGATCCCATATTTTGAGCATAAATTCCTGTATAATAGATAGAGCGGATATATTATGCAGATTTGCTTTAAAGCGTAGGAAACAAATGGCTCTAATAAAATTTTGTTTTTCCGTTTCATGTTAAAACTACCCAATGGATTTTAATGAATCTTTAAAACAATATACCTACCTAGCTCATACACCTGAATAGGACATAACCACAATTCATAAAGGAAAAGGAATATTACTTTTTTTAACTTTAGTCCACACAGACCAAGTCGCGGGCGGCCGCCAGTGTTTCTTCAAATAAAGTTCAAAAGTACGTTATGACACAGTTGACACTGGCCGGTTTTCACAAAACAAGATAGACAATCATCTCTCCCGCCAAAACGAAACGCGTAATTTACCAAACTTTTTATTAAAAACTAGAAGAGACGAAGGAACCCGCGGGCATTCGGCCGACGACGTGGACGGTCGCCGACAATATTAAGGTCTCAATTTCAGAACGTGACCCGTATTTCAGGAGGATAAGTTCCATATTATTAAAAAAAACTACTTAGTATTCTTGTGACCGAAGGGAGGTTAGACGAACACTCAATAAAATGTTTGAGGTACGGCCGCTCTAGATTCTTATTACACACGTACAGAGGAAATCTTGAAAAATAGCAGCCCCTACCTACTTTTTTACAATCCAGTTCATGAAATTATTATCATCATTGTCACCATACTCTCATCAGATGCTGTCAGCTTTATTGAACTTCCAGAGAGGCTGTGTGTCCGGATATGCTGTGATCTTGATGACGCGTTGGTGTCCAGCGCTGTGCGCCATCAAAATGGTCTTCATTCCAGTACTTGGAACAAGCCACAATTAATCAATCTAGAAAGCAGGAACATGAAACAAACAAGTATTTTATTACGTAAGCTGTAAAGAAATGTGTTTTGGGGTATTTCTTTAAAATGGGAAATGGGGCTACTGTATGGAAGTCAACGTTTTCAGTTCTATAGACATTTTACGGGACAGTCTGAGTTTGAGCGCGTGCTTAGCGTTGATGTAATTCGGGGTTAATGTTTTCTTGTCTTAAACCTGTAATAGAATTCATTGTAACACATTCAATTTATCTGGTTTCCTTAACATAGTAGTATTAGGTTAATTTTATGTTATTTATTTAATTTTTCGTTGGGCGAAATGTAAGCTTCTGAATATTCCGTTCACCTTAACGGTAATAGTCAGCGTGCCTCGGACTACGTTTGGGATATTATTTATAGTATGCTATCTCTGAAATGATTATTTGAAAGTTGACTCGTAATGGTTGTTGAAAATTGTGTTGGTTGGTTTATTTAAAGTTTACGCAAAAGGCACCAAACCGTCAACAAACTTGAACAAGCTTTGTAAAAACACAAAAAAAAAACAAATGAACAACTGAAAAACAAAAAGCAGCAATCAACCACAGCGTCCACAGCCACGTGACAATCGCGACCGAGTCAGCTCGAGTCGAATAGCGATTCACCGATGATGTTTGCGAATCGATTCCAACTCGATTGTGGACGTGCCCGCTGCGTGAGACTCGCCCGACAGCGGTCACTGATAAAATTATGTTTTGATAAACGAAAACATGAATTGTACGTTGATAAACTGTCAAAGTTGAATGCAAAATAATTGGAACTTGAACAAGTTAACGTTATATGCGAGTTGTTTGAAAACACATTCCAATATTGCGTTATTTACTGTACATTACAAAATAAAAAAATAGTGTAAGGGAATAAAGCCGTGCAGTGGCAGTAGTACAACAACTCTGTACTGACAAAACATGATGCTGCATTATAATGGGATTAATGAAGAGAAAAAAAAAATGTACGAATAACGTTTGAGGTTAAAATATCCTCGACTAACCCACGAATTCACAAACGTCAACGCTAAACACACGCTCAAGCTCATGCTGGGTCCTGTAGAATGTCAATAGAAATGAAAGGGACAGGTATACTTCTGCGGGATTCTCAACGTTGGTTTGCGTTTGTGAATTCGGGGGTAAGTTAGTTGGTTGTGACAGTAGATCGGCAACAGTCGCTGTTGTGAAGCAACCCCCGCCGGCTCGGAAATCGGATAGGCAAACCTCGAAGGAAATAGAGTGATGTATTTTTCAGGCTTCCCCCTACTTGGGAAGCCACGTAAAGCAATTGGACGTTGGGAAGGCACGTTAAGTTGGTCCCGGTTGACGTCGCTAGATGTCAGTCGTTTAGCCTGGTCGGAGGCCTTAGTGTGCCTTAATAAATCTGTGACATTCCGAAGCTTACACCAATATTTGTTCAGTACTTATATTGTTCAGTATTTGTAGCACTAACACTTTCAATTTTTCCTCTTAAATACCCTAAAAATCTTTTCCAACAATCTTTTAATATCTGAAAGTGCTTTTCGTATCACAAGATAAGGCTAGAACATTTATAACCGCAGTGTCCCAGTGCAGCGGATTATTGTCCCGGCGTCGGCATCGCGCCCGGGGGACACTGGCAATCAACTGCGAATCAGGTCAGCAGAAACTACCTACTCAAGGAACTTCTTCAGTGGTGAAGAGAAAATAAGTAAAGGGCAGAGCACTTCTTTTAAAATCAGCACAAGATATCATATCTCTTTCTCTGTTTGGATGTGCTATTTTGACAGCTGGCTTGGACCCATGGCTACAAAGCGCTGTCTGATAGCAAAAAAAATGCCAACCCAAGTATCAAAGTATAACCCAAAGAGGGTTTTTGATACTTTTCTGCCACCCATCGGCGCTTCCCTCTGCAAATCCTAGGCTTAGTATGCCTTTATAACATCTGTGACACTCCGGAGCTTACACCAGCAGTACCTACATTGTTCAGTATTTGTAGCACTAACACTTTCAATTTTTCGTCTTAAATACCCTAAAAATCTTTTCCAACAATCTTTTAATATTTGAAAGTGCTTTTCGTATCCCAAGATAAGGCTAGAACATTTATAACCGCAGTGTCCCAGTGCAGCGGATTATTGTCCCGGCGTCGGCATCGCGCCCGGGGGACACTGGCAATCAACTGCGAATCAGGTCAGCAGAAAAGGAACTTCTTTAGTGGTGTAGAGAGAAAATAAGCAAAGGGCAGAGAAATTATTTTAAAATCAGCATGTAGATACAAGATATGATATCTCTATCTTTCTTTGGATGTCCTAATTTCTGACTCTGTGCTATTTCGACAGCTGGCTTGGACCCATGGCTACAAAGCGCTGTCTGATAGCAAAAAAAATGCTAACCCAAGTATCAAAGTATAACCCAAAGAGGGTTTTCGATACTTTTCTGTCACCAATCGGCGCTTCCCTCTGCAAATCTTAGGATTTGCAGAGGCTTAGTGTGCCTTTATAACATCTGTGACACTCCAGAGCTTAAGTACACCAACAGTACCTACATTTTTCAGTATTTGTAGCATTAGCCCTTCAGACTTTCGTCTTAAATACCCTAAAAAACTTTTCCCACAATCTTTTAATATTTGAAAGTGCTTTTCGTATCACAAGATAAGGCTAGAACATTTATAACCGCAGTGTCCCAGTGCAGCGGATTATTGTCCCGGCGTCGGCATCGCGCCCGGGGGACACTGGCAATCAACTGTGAATCAGGTCAGCGCAGAAACTACCCACTCAAGGAACTTCTTCAGTGGTGAAGAAAGAAAATAAGTAAAGGGCAGAGCACTTCTTTTAAAATCAGAATTTAAAAGACCGGGATGTCCGGCGTGGATGTCCTAATTTACGCAGGTCATACCGATGATTGCCTCCGATCTTTCCTCCAAATCTGTCATTATCGCAACCATTTAACCACTCTGTTACATACATACATACCGTCACGCCTCTTTCCCAACAGGGTAGGCAGAGACCACTTCTTTTCACTTGCTACGGTCCTGACACACACCTTGCGCCTGCTCTGCTTTCATGAGTCCTTTCATACATGCTCGTCGTACTCCTGACCTGACCCACGGTAATCCTGACCCTCTCTGAGAACATCTTGAACTTGTCCAAGAAACGTTCGTCTAGACCTTCCCCTACCAACAGTTCCATTCACCCTCGCCCTATAAATCCGTGTCGTTAATCGCCTTTCATCCATTCTTTCCATAATTATGATCACTCTGTTTGCAAGCATAATTTTGATGCTGACCGTTTCTTTAAATGCTTTAACTGAATGCTTAAATTTTGAACTCTGAGAAATGAAGACAACAATAAAACTAGTGATAGTTATCTGCAATGTAACTGTTAATTTTGAAAATGTAACTCTACTTTCCCCCTACAAATCCTAGCAAATAAATTTATTCATCATCATTAATCCCAGTTCAATTGTTTTGAAGCACCGAGATTATTCCCTAAAAGCCTCCAAAAAAATAAAGCCATGTTTTATAAAAGAGCCTCAAGAAAAACGAGTTCAAAACACTGGCCGTTAATTACTATAAAGAGGCATTTTCGCCAGAATAAGGCGATATCACGAAATCTCGTTAGAGAGAATGAGAGAAAGGCGACAAAAAATAATGAGTCAATCCGCCGAGCTATTGATATGAATGCTCATTGTAAAACAATCCTAAGTCTTTGAAAATAAGGTGCAGAATAGAGAAAGTGGAACGTGGTAAATGCAATAATAATTTTGCCCGCCAATAAAAGAGGAGGTCGGGAGTGAATGGGGGCAGGGAATGACAAAAGTGTACATGGTAATGATGGGTTTGGAGCTGAGGTCTGCGGGGATGATAATACTATTAGGAACAGGCCGTAGATTTCTGACTATCTGAGATTTTCAGCCATCTTTTGGACAGTATTTGAAGGTAATAAAGCTAGTACTTATGTTTTAAAAAGTAATCATCTTTGAGATAGGTATTATTTATTTTACAGTATTACGTACGTATAGTCAGCCAGTGCAGCGACACTGGCCGTTACGATTTGAGGCACTCTAGAAATCGTTCATTGAAAATATGTTTGCAAAAGCTCCTGCTATAATAAAATACTAAAACCAGTGTCCTAGCTCATATACCTCCTATTTATCGTGTAATGAAAGAAGAAAGAAAGAAAGAAAGAAAATACGTTTATTTGGTACAGTAAGTATAAAAAGTAAAAACATTATAAGGCAACATTCTGAGTGAGTACCAAAAAGGTTTCCGCTCAGCAAATGTCGTGGCATGGACCATGCGTCCCTGCTACGACGCTGATATTCTGCGGTACCTAACAATATTCTGCGGTACCTAACAACAATTTTAATGCGATCATCAGTCCATCATACAGGAGGCTCATTTAGGTTAATCAGCCCCTCCCATTAGCAATGATGTTACTTTAATTAAAATTTTCAGGGCGATCTTATTATTCAAATAATTTGTTTCTTCGCAATAGGGTTGCGTCTTAACTTGTAGGATAATGATTCTCCCTATTTTACAACTTAAATCCTAAAACTAGATCTTTCTTAAATTCTCTCAAATTTGATCCATTTTCTAACCACAAAAAGCGGTTTATTAAGGAACTGAGATGGCACAGTCAGATACCCACACAGTAAACCCCCATTTCGTTTGCGTCGGGAATTTAACCCGATTTTAAAGACATATTTATTGCTTTACACGTTACTTACACGACTCGTGATTAATTGGACGAATACAGCCATATCTTCCGTAACAACTTCCCCGGGGAGAGCCTCTCATTTGACCTATCAGACTTGTGCTATCTTTAAGCGGCGCTCTGGAGCTGGCTCGGTATTGTTTATGTCACCGGAAAATAACAAAAACCGTAAATTTATAAATTTCCTAGGAAATTTATCAACTTTCGTAGGATTCTAAACGAGAGATAAATTGTATTATTTTACGCTTACATTTACGGAAGTTTATCAATTTGCGACGACTTATAGTAAATTTATCAACTTACGGATATGTATTCGTAAGATTCTAAACGGCTCGACTAATCACAGAAGAGCTTTTAATTTTACGCTTTTTGAAATTACGGAAAATAACACACTGCTCTCTGATTGGTCGATGTTGACAGTAGCAATGCTTGTATTCATAGATTATGAGTGGCGGAGAAGAGGAAGAAGACGGATCACGTGACTTATTCGACCAATCAGAGCGCACGTGGCGTCTGGTTACTGCCCACTTATTATTTTACGGATGCGTTCCGAAAGTTTATCAATTTCCGGAAATGACGGCGTAAAATAATACAATTTATCTCTCGTTTAGAATCCTACGAAAGTTTATAAATTTCCTAGGAAATTTATAAATTTACGGTTCTTGTTATTTTCCGGTGACATTTATACCGATTCTCGAGCAGTTTAATGCACTCTGTTGTTAATTACAAAGGTCCTGCACATCGGTAGATATTGCTAAATAAGTGATCACACCCCCGGTGTCATTGATGTGTTAAATGTATATTTGTATTGCCGCCATTTTCTAATACACACATCAAAAGTGTCTAGGGATATCTCAAGCATTTTCATACAAAGTATAGCTATTGGGGAGGCTGTAAAAATTAAAATATTGATACCAACGTAGAAATTTTTAGGACACAAAAACTGCTATGTCTGCCCTTTCAGATTGTATAAAGAAATTCATTGTGGTAGCATTATTGTACAATCGTAAGGACGTTAAAAAAAAGACAGATTTCTCTTTTAAAAGGTTTCAAAATTTTAGCAAAATCAAAGATATTAGATAATGCTCAGCATTATCTTAGAATAACTCGAGGAAACAGGCATAAGATAAAGGTTAAGAATATTACAAAAAAACGTTTGATTTTGCTAAAATTTTGAAACCTTTTAAAAGAAAAATCTGTCTTTTTTTTAACGTCCTTACGATTGTACAATAATGCTACCACAATGAATTTCTTTATACAATCTGAAAGGGCAGATATAGCAGTTTCTGTGTCCTAAAAATTTCTACGTTGGTATCAATATTTTAATTTTTACAGCCTCCCCAATAGCTATACTTTGTATGAAAATGCTTGAGATATCCCTAGACACTTTTGATGTGTGTAGATCGAAATAATACAATTTTAACTGTGGATTTGTCGATAAAATTGATTATATTACAGACCTGCTAGGTCCGACACCGGTGACCAGACACACTGTAATACTATAACACATGGACTGGCTTGGTGGCTCCATTGGTTAAGGGGTGACAAGAAATTGAAAAAACTCTGACATCCATACTCCCATACTAACAAAATAAATGCGAAAGTTGCTTCCTCGGTTGTGTAAAAGTAAAAGTAAAAGTAAAAAAATCATTTATTCATGTAAGCTTATTCACAAGCACTTATGACACGTCAAGACAGAAAATCAAAATGAACAAACTGACTCTACCACCGGTTCGGAAGTTGCTTCTATCGAGAAGATTCCGGCAAGAAACTCGATAGTTACTCTTTTCAATCTTGTTTGATTACAATAGTAGTATTACATATCAAGTATAGACAAGACACAAAATGTGCAGAGGAGCAGATTATATCTATGATGACCACAAATTCTTATCATTCAAATAATCATTTACATTATAGTAACCTCTTTTCATTAATTTCGCTTTAACCAGTGACTTAAACTTGTAAAGAGGCTGCTCAATAAGAGTTTGAGGTAGCATATTAAAAAAAGTTATACATTGGCCAACAAATGATTTGCCTACTTTGTGTAGTCTAAGATTAGGTATTCTAAGTTTGGCTTTATTTCTAGTATTTAATTTATGAACATCACTATTTTTCTGAAAAAGATGCAAATTTTTACGCACATACATTATATTATCAAAAATAAATTGAGAGTGTACAGTTAAAATATCTATCTCCTTAAATACCTCCCTAAGCGAGTCGCGTGGTCTAAGGCAGTAAATAGAGCGGATGGCTCTTTTTTGAAGAACAAAAATGGTGTTAAGATCTGCCGCAGAGCCCCACAGTAGTAGACCATACGACATTATACTATGGAAATAGCTAAAATACACTAATCTAGCAGTTTCAACATTCGTCAAGAGCCTTATCTTTCTCACTGCAAAAGCAGCTGAACTAAGTCTCCCTGCCAGGGTTGTAATATGCGGACCCCACTGTAACTTAGAATCCACAGTAATTCCCAAAAATACAGTGGAATCCGTGAATTCTAAGGGTTTACCATTCATATTAACAAAAGTATCTGCCTGTTTCACGTTAGGCATAGAAAATTTTATACACTTTGTTTTATTTGCATTAAGTAATAAATTATTACTAGTGAACCATTGCAAAACTTTTGCGAGAGCATTATTTACATCGTCAAATAGTTGTTTGCCTCTGTCTACTTTAAAAATCAACGAGGTATCATCAGCAAATAATACAATCTCGCATAAATCCTTTACAAAGTAAGGAAGGTCATTTACATAAATTAGGAAGAGTAGGGGTCCCAATATCGATCCCTGGGGCACGCCCATGCGCATGGTGGCACCGGAAGAGTTAGTTCCGTTGACACTCACTTTTAGTGTTCTATCTGTAAGATAGGATTCAATAAGACAGATTGCACCATTCGATACACCATAATGTCTCAACTTAATCAGTAAGATTTCATGATTAACGCAGTCAAATGCTTTTGAAAGATCACAAAAAATCCCTATTGCGTCTTGTTTGGCTTCCCACGCCTCAAATATGTGTTTGATAAGCGCAACACCTGCATCAGTAGTGCTTCTATTCTTGGTGAATCCAAACTGTTTATGATGTATTAATTTATTACAGGCAAAATGTGAAAGAAGTTGATTTAATATAATTTTTTCAAAAATTTTACTAATAGCTGGTAAGATGGAAATAGGTCTAAAATTAGATGGGTCACTTTTGCTACCAGACTTAAATAAAGGTATGATTTTACTGTATTTCATTAAGTTTGGGAACTGACCTTGTTCCAAACAGTTATTGAAAAGATTAGCTAGGTAGGGAGAGATCATGTCTATAATTGGTTTTAATATATTTACTGAAATCCCCCATAAATCCTCAGTGTTTTTCATGTTTAGTTCTTTGAAAGCCTTGAGGACAATATGTGGAGTAATTTGTTCGAAATAAAATAAAACTGTGCACTCATCAACACTTGATGTGAGAAGTGACTTAGCCAATTTCGGACTAGTATTGAGACTACTCGTTGTAACTATCGGTATATTAGAAAAAAAAGATTCAAATGTATTGGCCTTTTCAGTTTCAGACTCAATGACTTTACCTTCAATTTTGAGAGGGTATGAGTGATCAGAAACTTTCGATTTACAGGTCTCCTTATTAATAATGTTCCAGGTTTCTTTGATTTTATTTTTCGCCTGGGCTATTCTGTCACGAAGAAAGATGGACTTTGCAATTTGACATGATTTCTTAAAGATTTTAGAATATGACTTTACATAATCAACAAGGTTGGGACTATTACAACTTGCTTTTAAATCATATAATTCATAGAGTTTAATTCTACTTTTATGGATACCGGGAGTGGCCCAGTCACTAAACTTGAACTTAAAATTATCAACCTTTAACTTCTTCTTAGCAAATAATGAACTATGTTCATGTACTATTAACTCAAACAAAAACCTATACTGATCATCAATATTCTGGTCTTGGTAAGGTAAACTAGGAAGTTGATTCATTATGTTATTTTGAAATTTCTTAACACGATTCTTGGTAACCGGTCTATAGTTAATATCCACTGATTGAGAGACATGATGGTGCTCAAATTTGGTCAACAGACCACAATGATCAGATTTTAGACAGTTTATAACTGATTTTTCAGTTGAATTGTATTCACAAAAAATATTATCCAAGCAGGTGGCTGATGTCGCAGTAATCCTAGTTGGTTCATTAAAAAGATTATGTAAATTGAATGACTTAAAAAGGTTTAAAAATCTCAGAGAGGTTTGAGAAGAATCTAATATGTCAACATTAAAATCTCCACACACAATCACCATCTTGTTTGAATTACAAGTTTTTCTTAGAACTTCTTCCATTGTTTCTTCAAACCGACAATAATCGGCAGAAGGGGGTTTATACACACAAACAATTATAATCCGCTCTAACTCTGCACATGCGATTTCAATAGTTCGCTCAATTGAAAGTGCTACTATGTCTTTACGCTCTTTACATGTAAATTTATTATGCACTAAAATAAGTGACCCACCCCGTATAGCGGAACTTCTCAAGAACGAACTAATGACACTATAATTATCTATGCTAATAAAACATTCATTTTTCTTGAGCCAGTGTTCTGTCAAACATAAGACATGTATATCCATACAGTCTAAGAACAAACCTATTTCTAATTCTTTGCCAGAGTGTGTTGTCTGTAAGGTTTTCACCTCAAATTACATGTTTATTTGGCATACTTACAATTGTAATGCAATATGGTGACAGAAAGAGTGGGCCTGCGAAGGGATCATAGGTTCAACAAAGGGGAATATAGTTTTTTTAAAGGGTTTGTAGTTTGTACCTAATAAGTTCGCCAAGAATTCTAAGACTACGAAGTCGCGTGTGGTAAGCTTGCTAACTTTCCGGTTTATAAAAATGCACCTGCAGACTTTTCCACTCATCAGCAAGGAGGACTGACCGGAAATGGGTAGCCTGTCATACCGTAGTCCGTACCTAAATACATAGGTACCTTCGGTTTGCTCTGCTCTATCACAGTATAAACCATACAGTAGACATCTACATACAAACGTGCCACTCTCGGTTTGAATGTGTGCGTGCGTGTCGCGCGCTTCACGCACACGCTAGCATAAAATAGGGAGGCATAGTGAGGCGGCAGTACGGACGGGCCGTGCCGCGTGTCTGTGTGCACGCTAGGCTAATAACTCGGCGGGCGGCCTTAGATAGCCTACTGTATGGTTTATACTGTGCTATGGTACATATCGTAGCAATTGCCCTCCGCGTCCGGTCTCGCAGTGTAGCGTAATATTTCCGCAATCCTGGCGGTGTCTCCTCGCCAGTACAAATTACAGACGGCAGGGAAATATGGACTAAAGCAATTTCACCCTAGACTGTACAAAAGTAGCAATTCCCTGCAATATTATCATAAAAACTGTCGGTTTCATAACTATACAGGGTGTCCCGAAACGTGACGTCAAGCGGGCACGGGGTAATAGGCTAGGTTATACAGGCTCTGGGAAAAATAAAGAAAAAAATCTATGTCACTTGGTTGAGTAATAATAATAATATTTTTGAAAATTTTGGAAATCGACACCCTTGACTAAGTTTTCATGTACTGTACTCACAAATTACCAAATTTCGCAGCGTTTTATTTTTTTATGTTATCCCAAAAAACTATGCTTTTGATTATAGTCACTTTTATGATGATCAATATTGGACTTTTAGTAAAAAAAAAAAAGTTCGACTCAGTCATGGTCAAGAATTTTTATGTCAGCTAACTTCATCCCTTATTTTCTTCAAAAAACATAACTAAAGCATCCTTGGCAAGTTGTTTAGAAAATAAGCCCATTTAATCAAGATTTCAAAAAGGTAAAATACTAACTATTTCCTTGTCTTATGTTTCCATGAAAAATATTATGCACCATAATAGGTCGTTCAAAACTTGAACTAGGTGAAGTCCAAAGTATGCTATTATTAGTTAATGAAACAAAAAGTGACCGTAGGTTAGTAGCGGTAGCAAATAAGAAATGATTGCTGTTGCTAAGCATTCCATGCCTGGTCGGTTAATGTGATGGGTGACCACTCCAAACATTTTTTTTAAATATCTTTTGTAGCTTCTCCGTCCTTCGAAGGCACGCTAAGCGGTTTGTCCCGGAAGATGTTGCGTGTGCCCAGTGTTGAGCATAAGTAGAGACACTTCACGCTTACGGTCAACGCAACTATCCCGTATTACTACTCGTCATACTCTAACATGTTGGCACAGTGAGCTAAGTGTGGATCGTGGTACAGTCACCGGCATCTCAGGCTACCTATTTACGTTTTTTATCTTGCTCTTGCTGAACGACATTTCTTTGCAATAGAGCAAGGAAGACTAGTAATGTATTTTTCCGACATCTCCGTACTTCGGAAGGCACGTTAAGTAGTTCGTCCCGATTGACATCGCTGGATGTCAGTCGTAAAGCTTAGTCGGAGGCCTTAGGGCGGCTTAATGACATCTGAGATTATTTTTTTTCACTGATTTTACACCCCTACAACAATCCGCACTGAGCCCGCGTGTTAGAGTATGCCTAGCGCCCACTCTGTAGTTGAGCTGAGGCCTGTGCCCAACTGTGGGACGGATATAGGCTGTTTATTTATGTATGTATGTATGTAAGGAGGGCTGGTTACGGAAATGGTCAGCGTGATGTTTATTATTTTTACCGTAAAAGTAAGATACCAGAGCTTCTAATTAACCATGTAGTCAAATGTTATTAACGCGCCATAAGGCCTCTGAATACAATTCGCGGCTGACTTCTACTAGCAACGTCAGCTGGGAACAACTGCTTAATGTCATTTATATGGAGACTAGCTTCTGGCCGCCGGCCTACGGCCGACTCGCGGCCATAAGCTAGGTCTGCGACGCTGGCCGCTCCGGGGCTCCGCCCCTCCCGCGGCTGCGAGGCCCCCGGGGGCCTCGCCGCAGCTCGGCCTTCGGCCTCGCATTTGTGTGACGATGGGGTTGCAGTTTCGCGAATGGCGCTCTCGTTCTTTCTGGGAGGAAGGTGTTTTAGCAAAAGAATCCTAGTGCGGGGTTGGCCGCTCCGGGCTTCGCCCTCCCGCGGCCGCGAGGCCCTAAGGGGCCTCGCAGTTGCTTGTAATTAGGTTCACTGTTCCGAAACAAAGCTCTCGTCGTTTTCTGGGTGGTTGATGTTTTAGCAAAACGATCCTAGTGCAGACGCTCAGCCTACGGCTTCGCGAAGTTACTTGAAGGTCGATGATGGACGCTCCGGGCTTCGCCCTATGCGGAGTTCGGCCTCTGGCCTCACGGTCGAAGCTCGGCCTGCGGCCTCGCTGGGGGTTGAAAAGCAACGCTCCGGGCTGCGCCCTACGCGTAGTTCGGCCTTCGGCCTCACACTCGGAGCTCGGCCTCCGGCCTCGCCTTTTAGTAACTGAGGCAATTAACTTCGGGCTTCACCGTGTGCGGGCGCTCAGCCTACGGCTTCGCGAAGTTAGTTGGGCCGTCATGGGGGACGCTCCGGGCTTCGCCCTACGCGGAGTTCGGCCTTCGGCCTCACATTGGAAGCTCGGCCTGCGGCCTCGCAAATTTTTCGATGATTGCTGGGAAATTCACAAGATTTTTTCATACAAAGTAGCATTTTCAGTGACTCCCAGTACATTTAGTATGGGATGTCTTAGTATGACAGGTCAAAAGTTTATTGCCCTTAATTCGTACTTCAAGGGGGTTTACTACCCTCAAATAGGTCAAATCGTTATGAGTGGATAGTTTTTAACAGGATGACATACTTTTTTTTAAAAAACAAAGCAATTTTGTTTTTCGGGTAAATCTCATAAATTACCCTGAAAATGGGGTAATTCTTTTCACCATACTGTAGGCCTTACTAAACCTAACAAAAAACCCAAATAACATTTTCCTGTATAATGACGCCAACTACCTGAAAAAACAACTTTAGCAAATTTTTAAATTGGCATATTTTGAAATGGCCGCCAGTGTACCTGCCATGTTGAATTCTTGACATTTTACACTTTTGGTGCAATCTCAGTTATATTGCACGAAAAACGGTATCATTAGTTTTTTCCTATCTTGCACACAACTCCCTCTAGAGACCTTCAAAGAGACCCCTTCCAAAAAAAAGTTTTAATTCTCATTTCCAGTGTTGCCAGTTGATTTTGATAAAAACGGTCAAATGTCATTTTAATGGCCGTACCCAACCACCTTAGGGCATTTTTATTGCTGAAATGTCTTTATTTCTATTTTCGACTTTTTCGGGCCATTTCTCAAAAACTACTAAAGCTACTAAAAATATTTTGTAACCTGGCAACCTGCAAGCAAGAGCTACACGATTGGCTAGTACATTGCATCCCTTTAAAAAATTGGCAACACCCGAAAAATCTTAAAAAACAGTTTGAAAATCGCACTCTTTTCACAAAATGGCCGCCAACTCGTCCGCCATCTTGAAATTCAGAAATCCCGTATTTTTCCCATAATCTCGACTATATATGGCAACACTTGGCATTTTCATTTTTTTTCTACCATATGCGGAAGTATCCGTCACTAACTTTAAAGACACCCATGTCGAAAATTTTATTTTCTACCATACTTCCCAGTGTTGCCAGACGATTTTTGCAAAAATACTAAAAAGTCATTAGGGACCTGAGTTACCATCAAACTGCATTCAAGTTTTTTTGACAGCTGTCATATTTCTCATTTCGACTTTCCCGAGCCCTATCCCAAAAACTACCATGAATTTGGTAGAAATTCACATTTATGGCAACACTCCAATAAATTACCCACAATCGGTGCATACTATGAAAAACGCTCAAGTGTTGCCATCTACCGGAAAAATCGCCTCAAAAATGGTCGATTTCGCTGATCTGAACAAAATGGCCGCCAGCGCAGCCGCCATCTTGGATTTTCATAATCTGTGGATGAGGATGTCAAGTGGACTATTCAAGCAACAGAACAAAAGAAGAATTTTGAAAATCGAACTAAAACTCACTTCACTATGGCAACGCAAAAACCACTCTAAAACCCGTTTTTCAATCCAAGATGGCGGCGAAACAGTATTTTTTTTTTCCAAAATATTTTTTCAAGATATTCAATTTTAATATGGCAACACCCAGTAAAAAAAGAAAAAATTCAGCGCCTCAAACAAAAAAGTTGATGTCTCAAAAAAAGCCGCCATTTTGTTTTTTGGGAAAAAAAAACTGAAAAAGCTGCGTTGATAAAAATAACAAAAATTCCCAAAAAGTGAAAATGACCCAAAAACCCCTCTAAATAAGTGAAAAACACCCCTGATCAGTCAGTGAGTCAGTGAGTGGTAGTCCAGCTTTATATATAATAGACTAGCTTCTGGCCGCCGGCCTACGGCCGACTCGCGGCCATAAGCTAGGTCTGCGACGCTGGCCGCTCCGGGGCTTCGCCCCTCCCGCGGCTGCGAGGCCCCCGGTGGCCTCGCCGCAGCTCGGCCTTCGGCCTCGCAGTTGTTGGTTATGGAGTTGCAGTTTCGCGAATGGCGCTCTCGTTCTTTTCTGTGAGGTTGGTGTTTTAGCAAAAGAATCCTAGTGCGGGGTTGGCCGCTCCGGGCTTCGCCCTCCCGCGGCCGCGAGGCCCTAGGGGGCCTCGCCGCAGCTCGGCCTTCGGCCTCTCAGTTGCTTGTAGTTGGTTTCACTGTTCCGAAACAAATTTCTCGTCCTTTTCCGGGTGGGTATTGTTTAAGCAAAAGGATCCTAGTGCGGACGCTCAGCCTTCGGCTTCGCGAAGTTACTTGAAGGTCGGTGATGGACGCTTCGGGCTTCGCCCTACGCGGAGTTCGGCCTCAGGCCTCACAGTCGAAGCTCGGCCTACGGCCTCGCTGGGCCTTGAATACCAACGCTTCGGGCTGCGCCCTACGCGTAGTTCGGCCTTCGGCCTCCGGCCTCGCCTTTTAGTAACTGAGGCAATTAACTTTGGGCTTCAGCGTGTGCGGGCGCTCAGCCTACGGCTTCGCGAAGTTAGTTGGGCCGTCATTGGGGGACGCACCGGGCTTCGCCCTACGCGGAGTTCGGCTTTCGGCTCACATTCGAAGCTCGGCCTGCGGCCTCGCGAATTTTCCAATGTTTCCGTGAAGATTCACAAGAAGAAGCACTTTCAGTGATTCCCAGTACATTCAGTATGGGATGTCTTAGTATGGCAGGCAAACAGTTCAATGTCCTTAATTCGTACTGCCAGGGGGTAAATTACCCTTAAATGGGTAAAATCCTTAAGAGTGGATAGTTTTGAACAGGATGATATACTTTTTTTTTAAAAACAAAGCAATTTTGTTTTTTGGGTAAATCTCAGAATTTACCCTGAAAATGGGGTAAGTTTTTCCACCATACTGTAGGCCTTACTAAACCTGACAAAAAATCCAAGTAACATATTCCTGTAAAATGACAACAACTACCTGAAAAAACAAATTTAGTAAATTTTTAAAATGACATATTTTCAAATGGCCGCCAGTGTACCTGCCATATTGATTTTTTGACATTTTGGACTTTTGGTGCAATCTCAGTTATATCGCACGAAAAACTGTATCATTAGTTTTTTTCTATCTTGCATACAACTCCCTCAAGAGACCTTCAAAGTGACCCCTTCCAAAAAAAAGTTTTAATTCTCATTTCCAGTGTTGCCAGTTGATCTTGATAAAAATGGTCAAATGTCATTTTAATGGTCGCATTTAACCGGCCTAGGGCATTTTTATTACTGAAAAGACTTTATTTCTATTTTCGACTTTTTTGGGCCATTTCTCAAAAACTACTAAAGCTACCAAAAATATTTTATAACCTGGCAACCCGCAAGCACAAGTTACACGATTAGCTAGTACATTTTATCCCTCTTAAAAATTGGCAACACAAAAAAAAACTCAAAAAACAGTTTCAAAATCGCAAACTTTTCACAAAATGGCTGCTGGCTCGTCCGCCATCTTGAATTTTTGTAATCCCGTATTTTTCCTATAATCTGGACTATATGTGGCAACACTTGGCGTTTTCAATTTTTTTCTACCATATGCGGAAGTATCCGTCACTAACTTTAAAGACACCCATGTCGAAAATTTTATTTTCTACCATTGTTCACAGTGTTGCCAGTAGATTTTTGCAAAAATACTAAAAGATCATTAGGGACCTGAGTTGCCATAAAACTGCATTCAAGTTTTTTTGACAGCTGTCATATTTCTCATTTCGACTTTCCCGAGCCCTATTTCAAAAACTACTATGAATTTGGTAGAAATTCACATTCCTGGCTAAACTCGAATAAATTACCCACAGTCGATGCATACTTGGAAAAAAGCTCAAGTGTTGCCATCTACCGGAAAAATCACTTTAAAAATGGTCGATTTCGCTGATCGGAACAAAATGGCCGCCAGCGCCGCCGCCATCTTGGATTTTTATAATCTGTGGATGAGGGTGTCGAGTGTACTATACATGCAACACTACAAAAGAAGAATTTTGAAAATTGAACAGAAACTCACTTCACTATGGCAACGCAAAAACCACTCTAAAACCCGTTTTTCAATCCAAGATGGCGGCGAAACAGTATTTTTTTATTCGAAAATATTTTTTCAGGATAACCAATTTTGACATGGCAACACACAGTTAAAAAATAAAAAATTCAGCGCCTCAAACAAAAAAGTTGATGTTTAAAAAAAAGCCGCCATCTTGTTTTTTTCCAATTTTTTTTTCGGAAACCTGCTTTGATAAAAATAAGAAAAATTCCAAAAAAGTGAGAATCACCCTAAAACACCTCTAAATAAGTGAAAAACACCCCTGATCAGTCAGTGAGTCAGTGAGTGAGTGGTAATCGAGCTTTATATATTATAGACTAGCTTCTGGCCGCCGGCCTACGGCCGACTCGCGGCCATAAGCTAGGTCTGCGACGCTGGCCGCTCCGGGGCTTCGCCCCTCCCGCGGCTGCGAGGCCCCCGGGGGCCTCGCCGCAGCTCGGCCTTCGGCCTCGCATTGTTGGTTGTGGGGGTTTTATTTCGCGAATGGCGCTCTCGTTCTTTTCTGGGAGGAAGGTGTTTTAGCAAAAGAATCCTAGTGCGGGGTTGGCCGCTCCGGGCTTCGCCCTCCCGCGGCCGCGAGGCCCTAGGGGGCCTCGCCGCAGCTCGGCCTTCGGCCTCGCAGTTGCTTGTAATTGGGTTAACTGTTCCGGAACAAAACTCTCGTCCTTTTCTGAGTGGTTGTTGTTTAAGCAAAAGGATCCTAGTGCGGGCGCTCAGCCTACGGCTTCGCGAAGTTACTCGAAGGTCGACGATGGACGCTCCGGGCTTCGCCCTACGCGGAGTTCGGCCTCCGGCCTCACAGTCGAAGCTCGGCCTGCGGCCTCGCTGGGGGTTGAAAACCAACGCTCCGGGCTGCGCCCTACGCGTAGTTCGGCCTTTGGCCTCACACTCGGAGCTCGGCCTCCGGCCTCGCCTTTTAGTGACTGAGGCAATTAACTTTGGGCTTCACCGTGTGCGGGCGCTCAGCCTGCGGCTTCGCGAAGTTAGTTGGGCAGTCATGGGGACGCTCCGGGCTTCGCCCTACGCGGAGTTCGGCCTTCGGCCTCACATTAGAAGCTCGGCCTGCGGCCTCGCGAATTTTTCGATGATTGCTGTGAAATTCACAATATATTTTCATACAAAGTAGCATTCTCAGTGACTCCCAGTACATTTAGTATGGGATGTCTTAGTACGGCAGGTCAAAAGTTTATTGCCCCTAATTCGTACTTCAAGGGGGTTATCTACCCTTAAATGGGTAAAATCCTTAAGAGTGGATAGTTTTGAACAGGATGACATACTTTTTTTTAAAAAACAAAGCAATTTTGTTTTTCGGGTAAATCTCAGAATTTACCCTGAAAATGGGGTAAATTTTTTTAGCATGCTGTAGGCCTTACTAAATATGACAAAAAACCCAAGTAACATTTTCCTGTAAAATGACGACAACTACCTGAAAAAACAAATTTAGTGAATTTTTAAAATGACATATTTGAAATGGCCGCCAGTGTACCTGCCATATTGAATTCTTGACATTTTAGACTTCTTGTGCAATGTCAGTTATATTGCACGAAAAATGGTATAATTAGTTTTTTCCTATCTTGCACACAACTCCCTCTAGAGACCTTCAAAGAGACCCCTTCCAAAAAAAAGTTTTAATTCTCATTTCCAGTGTTGCCAGTTGATTTTGATAAAAATAGTCAAATGTCATTTTAATGGGCGCAGTCAATCACCTAAGGGCATTTTTATTGCTGAAATGTCTTTTTTTCTATTTTCGACTTTTTTGGGCCATTTCTCAAAAACTACTAAAGCTACCAAAAAAATATCTTCCCCTGGCAACTCGCAAGCACCAGCTTCACGATTGGCTAGTACATTGCACAATTATTAAAAATTGGCAACACCCAAAAAATCTTAAAAAACAGTTTGAAAATCGCAAACTTTTCACAAAATGGCCGCCAGCTCGTCCGCCATCTTGAAATTCAGAAATCCCGTATTTTTCCCATAATCTGGACTATATATGGCAACACTTGGCGTTTTTACTTTTTTTCTACCATATGCGGAAGTATCCGTCACTAACTTTAAAGACACCCATGTCGAAAATTTTATTTTCTACCATATTTCCCAGTGTTGCCAGGCGATTTTTGCAAAAATACTAAAAGGTCATTAGGGACCTGGGTTGCCATAAAACTGCATTCAAGTTTTTTTGACAGCTGTCATATTTCTCATTTTGACTTTCCCGAGCTCTATCCCAAAAACTACCATGAATTTGGTAGAAATTCACATTCATGGCAACACTCGAATAAATTACCTACAATCGGTCCCTACTAAGAAAAACGCTCAAGTGTTGCCATCTACCGGAAAAATCACTTCAAAAATGGTTGTTTTCGCTGATCGGAACAAAATGGCCGCCAGCGCCGCCGCCATCTTGGATTTTTATAATCTATGGATGAGGATGTCAAGTGGACTATACGAGCAACACTATAAAACAAAAATTTTGAAAATCGAACAAGAACTCTATTCACTATGGCATCGTAAAAACCACTCTAAAACCCGTTTTTCAATCCAAGATGGCGGCCTGGGGACGTTCTTTTTTTAAAAAAATATTTTTTCATAACAACAAATTTTGACATGGCAACACCCAGTAAAAAAAGAAAAAATTCAGCGCCTCAAACAAAAAAGTTGATGTCTCAAAAAGAGCCGCCATTTTGTTTTTTGAAAAAAAAAACTGAAAAACCTGCGTTGATAAAAATAACAAAAATTCCCAAAAAGTGAAAATGACCCTAAAACCCCTCTAAATAGACTAGCTTCTGGCCGCCGGCCTACGGCCGACTCGCGGCCATAAGCTAGGTCTGCGACGCTGGCCGCTCCGGGGCTTCGCCCCTCCCGCGGCTGCGAGGCCCCCGAGGGCCTCGCCGCAGCTCGGCCTTCGGCCTCGCATTTGTGTGACGATGGGGTTGCAGTTTCGCGAATGGCGCTCTCGTTCTTTTCTGGGAGGAAGGTGTTTTAGCAAAAGAATCCTAGTGCGGGGTTGGCCGCTCCGGGCTTCGCCCTCCCGCGGCCTCGAGGCCCTAGGGAGCCTCGCCGCAGCTCGGCCTTCGGCCTCGCAGTTGCTTGTAATTGGGTTAACTGTTCCGGAACAAAACTCTCGTCCTTTTCTGAGTAGTTGTTGTTTAAGCAAAAGGATCCTAGGTCTAGGTTGAAGGTCGACGATGGACGCTCCGGGCTTCGCCCTACGCAGAGTTCGGCCTCCGGCCTCACAGTCGAAGCTCGGCCTGCGGCCTCGCTGGGGGTTGAAAACCAAAGCTCCGGGCTGCGCCCTACGCGTAGTTCGGCCTTCGGCCTCACACTCGGAGCTCGGCCTCCGGCCTCGCCTTTTAGTGACTGGGGCAATTAACTTAGAGCTTCGCCGTGTGCGAGCGCTCAGCCTGCGGCTTCGCGAAGTTAGTTGGGCCGTCATGGGGGACGCTCCGGGCTTCGCCCTACGCGGAGTTCGGCCTCCGGCCTCACATTAGAAGCTCGGCCTGCGGCCTCGCAATTTTTTCAATGTTTCGGTGAAGATTCACAAGAATTTTTCAAACACAGAAGCACTTACAGAGACTCCCAGTACATTTAGTATGGGATGTCTTAGTATGGAAGGCAAAAAGTTTACTGCCCTTAATTCGTACTGCAAGGGGGTAAAATACCTTTAAATGGGTCAAATCGATATAAGTGGATAGTTTTGAACAGGATGACATACTTTTTTTTTAAAAACAAAGCAATTTTGTTTTTCGGGTAAATCTAAGAATTTACCCTGAAAATGGGGTATTTTTTTTTGCATGCTGTAGGCCTTACTAAACCTGACAAAAAACCCAAGTAACATTTTCCTGTAAAATGACGGCAACTACCTGAAAAAACAAATTTAGTGAATTTTTAAAATTACATATTTTGAAATGGCCGCCAGTGTACCTGCCATATTGAATTCTTGACATTTTAGACTTCTTGTGCGATGTCAGTTATTTTGCACGAAAAACGGTATCTTTAGTTTTTTTCTATCTTGCTCACAACTCCCTTAAGAGACCTTCAAAGTGACCCCTTCCAAAAAAAAGTTCTAATCCTCATTTCCAGTGTTGCCAGTTGATTTTGATAAAAATGGTCAAATGTCATTTCAATGGCTGCATTCAACCAGCCCTGGGCATTTTTGTTGCGGAAATGCCTTTATTTCTATTTTCGACTTTTTCGGCCCATTTCTCAAAAACTACTAAAACTACCAAAAATATTTTGTAACCTGGCAACTTGCAAGCACGAGCTACACGATTGGCTAGTACATTATATCCCTCTCAAAAATTGGCAACACCCCAAAAAGTTCAAAAAACAGTTTGAAAATCGCAAACTTTTCACAAAATGGCTGCCAGCTCGTCCGCCATCTTGAAATTTAGAAATCCCGTATTTTTCCCATAATCTGGACTACATATGGCAACATTTGGCGTTTTCACTTTTTTTCTACCATATGCGGAAGTATCCGTCACTAACTTTAAAGACACCCATGTCGAAAATTTTATTTTATACCATTGTTCCCAGTGTTGCCAGTCGATTTTTGCAAAAATACTAAAAGGTCATTAGGGACCTGGATTGCCATCAAACTGCATTCAAGTTTTTTTGAAAGCTGTCATATTTCTCATTTCGACTTTCCCGGGCCCTATCCCAAAAACTACTATGAATTTGGTAGAAATTCACATTCCCGGCAATACTTGAATAAATTACCCACAATTGGTGCATACTATGAAAAACGCTCAAGTGTTGCCATCTACCGGAAAAATCACTTCAAAAATGGTCGTTTTCGCTGATAGGAACAAAATGGCCGCCAGCGCCGCCGCCATCTTGGATTTTTATAATCTATGGATGAGGATGTCGAGTGGACTATACAAGCAACACTATAAAACAAAAATTTTGAAAATCGAACAGAAACTCTATTCACTATGGCATCGCAAAAACCACTCTAAAACCCGTTTTTCAATCCAAGATGGCGGCCTGGGGACGTTCTTTTTTAAAAAAAATATTTTTTCAAAATACCCAATTTGGGCATGGCAACACCCAGTTCAAAAAGAAAAAATTCAGCGCTTAAAACAAAAAAGTTGATGTTTCAAAAAAGTCCGCCATTTTGTTTTTTGAAAAAAAAAAACTCAAAAAGCTGCGTTGATTAAAATAACAAAAATTCTCAAAAAGTGAAATTAACCCTAAAACACCTCAAAACAAGTGAAAAACACCCCTGATCAGTCAGTGAGTGAGTGAGTGAGTCAGTCAGTGGTAATCGAGCTTTATATATAATAGACTAGCTTCTGGCCGCCGGCCTACGGCCGACTCGCGGCCATAAGCTAGGTCTGCGACGCTGGCCGCTCCGGGGCTTCGCCCCTCCCGCGGCTGCGAGGCCCCCGGGGGCCTCGCCGCAGCTCGGCCTTCGGCCTCGCATTTGTGTGACGATGGGGTTGCAGTTTCGCGAATGGCGCTCTCGTTCTTTTCTGGGAGGAAGGAGTTTTAGCAAAAGAATCCTAGTGCGGGGTTGGCCGCTCCGGGCTTCGCCCTCCCGCGGCCGCGAGGCCCTGGGGGGCCTCGCCGCAGCTCGGCCTTCGGCCTCGCAGTTGCTTGTAATTGGCGTCAATTTTCTGGGACAAAAGCTCTCGTCCTTTTCTGGGTGGTTGTTGTTTTAGCAAAAGGATCCTAGTGCGGACGCTCAGCCTACGGCTTCGCGAAGTTACTTGAAGGTCGATGATGAACGCTCCGGGCTTCGCCCTACGCGGAGTTCGGCCTCTGGCCTCACAGTCGAAGCTCGGCCTGCGGCCTCGCTGGGGGTTGAATGCCAACGCTTCGGGCTGCGCCCTACGCGTAGTTCGGCCTTCGGCCTCACACTCGGAGCTCGGCCTCCGGCCTCGCCTTTTAGTAACTGAGGTAATTAACTTTGGGCTTCACCGTGTGCGGGCGCTCAGCCTACGGCTTCGCGAAGTTAGTTGGGCCGTCGTTGGGGGACGCTCCGGGCTTCGCCCTACGCGGAGTTCGGCCTTCGGCCTCACATTGGAAGCTCGGCCTGCGGCCTCGCAAGTTTTTCGATGATTGGTGGGAAATTCACAAGATTTTTACATACAAAGTAGCAATTTCAATGACTCCCAGTACATTTAGTATGGGATGTCTTAGTATGGCTGGTCAAAAGTTTACTGCCATTTATCCGTACTTCAAGGGGGTTAACTACCCTTAAATGGGTGAAATCGTTAAAAGTGGATAGTTTTGAACAGGATGACATACTTTTTTTTTAAAAACAAAGCAATTTTGTTTTTCGGGTAAATCACAGAAATTACCCTGAAAATTGGGTAATTTTTTTCACTATACTGTAGACCTTACTAAATCTAACAAAAAACTCAAATAACATTTTCCTGTAAAATTACGCCAACTACCTGGAAAAACAACTTTAGTAAATTTTTAAATTGGCATATTTTGAAATGGCCGCCAGTGTACCTGCCATGTTGAATTCTTGACATTTAACACTTTTGGTGCAATCTCAGTTATATTGCACGAAAAACTGTATCATTAGTTTTTTTCTACCTTGCATACAACTCCCTCAAGAGACCTTCAAAGTGACCCCTTCCAAAAAAAACTTTTAATTCTCATTTCCAGTGTTGCCAGTTGATTTTGATAAAAATGGTCAAATGTCATTTTAATGGTCGCATTTAACCGGCCTAGGGCATTTTTATTGCTGAAAAGACTTTATTTCTATTTTCGACTTTTTCGGGCCATTTCTCAAAAACTACTAAAGCTACCAAAAATATTTTGTAACCTGGCAACCCGCAAGCACAAGTTACACGATTAGCTAGTACATTTTATCCCTCTTAAAAATTGGCAACACAAAAAAAAACTCAAAAAACAGTTTCAAAATCGCAAACTTTTCACAAAATGGCCGCTGGCTCGTCCGCCATCTTGAATTTTTGTAATCCCGTATTTTTCCTATAATCTGGACTATATGTGGCAACACTTGGCGTTTTCACTTTCTTTCTACCATATGCGGAAGTATCCGTCACTAACTTTAAAGACACCCATGTCGAAAATTTTATTTTCTACCATAGTTCCCAGTGTTGCCAGTCGATTTTTGCAAAAATACTAAAAAGTCATTACGAACCTGGGTAGCCATCAAACTGCATTCAAGTTTTTTTGACAGCTGTCATATTTCTCATTTCGACTTTCCCGAGCCCTATCCCAAAAACTACTATGAATTTGGTAGAAATTCACATTCCTGGCAATACTTGAATAAATTACCCACAGTCGGTGCATACATCGAAAAACGCTCAAGTGTTGCCATCTGCCGGAAAAATCGCCTCAAAAATGGTCGATTTCGCTGATCGGAACAAAATGGCCGCCAGCGCCGCCGCCATCTTGGATTTTTATAATCTGTGGATGAGGATGTCGAGTAGACTATACATGCAACACTATAAAACAAAAATTTTGAAAATCGAACATAAACTCACTTCACTATGGCAACGCAAAAACCACTCTAAAACCCGTTTTTCAATCCAAGATGGCGGCCTGGGGAAGTTTTTTTTTTTAAAAAATATTTTTTTAAAATACCCAATTTAGACATGGCAACACCCAGTTAAAAAAGAAAAAATTCTGCGCTTAAAACAAAAAAGTTGATGTCTGAAAAAAAGCCGCCATCTTGTTTTTGAAAAAAAAAAACTAAAAAACCTGCGTTGATAAAAATAAGAAAAATTCCCAAAAAGTGAAATTAACCCTAAAACACCTCGAAACAACTGAAAAACACCCCTGATCAGTGAGTGAGTCAGTCAGTGGTAGTCGAGCTTTATATATAATAAATACTAGCTTCTGGCCGCCGGCCTACGGCCGACTCGCGGCCATAAGCTAGGTCTGCGACGCTGGCCGCTCCGGGGCTTCGCCCCTCCCGCGGCTGCGAGGCCCCCGGGGGCCTCGCCGCAGCTCGGCCTTCGGCCTCGCAGTTGTTTGAGGGGGGTTTTTTGTTTCGCGGTGGTTGCTCTCAGTCTTTTCTGGGAGGAAGGTGTTTTAGCAAAAGAATCCTAGTGCGGGGTTGGCCGCTCCGGGCTTCGCCCTCCCGCGGCCGCGAGGCCCTAGGGGGCCTCGCCGCAGCTCGGCCTTCGGCCTCGCAGTTGCTTGTAATTGGGTTAACTGTTCCGGAACAAAACTCTCGTCCTTTTCTGAGTGGTTGTTGTTTAAGCAAAAGGATCCTAGTGCGGGCGCTCAGCCTACGGCTTCGCGAAGTTACTTGAAGGTCGACGATGGACGCTCCGGGCTACGCCCTACGCGGACTTCGGCCTCCGGCCTCACAGTCGAAGCTCGGCCGGCGGCCTCGCTGGGGGTTGAAAACCAACGCTCCGGGCTGCGCCCTACGCGTAGTTCGACCTTCGGCCTCACACTCGGAGCTCGGCCTCCGGCCTCGCCTTTTAGTGACTGAGGCAATTAACTTTGAGCTTCACCGTGTGCGGGCGCTCAGCCTGCGGCTTCGCGAAGTTAGTTGGGCCGTCATGGGGTACGCTCCGGGCTTCGCCCTACGCGGAGTTCGGCCTCCGGCCTTTTCAATGTTTTGGTGAAGGTTCACAAGAATTTTTCATACAAAGAAGCACTTACAGAGACTCCCAGTACATTTAGTATGGGATGTCTTAGTATGGAAGGCAAAAAGTTAACTGCCCTTAATTCGTACTGCAAGGAGGTAAAATACCCTTAAATGGGTCAAATCGCTATAAGTGGATAGTTTTGAACAGGATGACATACTTTTTTTTAAAAAACAAAGCAATTTTGTTTTTCGGGTAAATCTCAGAATTTACCCTGAAAATGGGGTAATTTTTTTTAGCATGCCGTAGGCCTTACTAAACCTGACAAAAAACCCAAGTAACATTTTCCTGTAAAATGACGACAACTACCTGAAAAAACAAATTTAGTGAATTTTTAAAATGACATATTTTGAAATGGCCGCCAGTGTACCTGCCATATTGAATTCTTGACATTTTAGACTTCTTGTGCAATGTCAGTTATTTTGCACGAAAAACGGTATCTTTAGTTTTTTTCTATCTTGCTCACAACTCCCTTAAGAGACCTTCAAAGTGACCCCTTCCAAAAAAAAGTTTTATTTCTCATTTCCAGTGTTGCCAGTTAATTTTGATAAAAATGGTCAAATGTCATTTCAATGGCTGCATTCAACCACCTCTGGGCATTTTTGTTGCTTAAATGCCTTTATTTCTATTTTCGACTTTTTCGGGCCATTTCTCAAAAACTACTAAAGCTACCAAAAACATTTTGTAACCTGGCAACTCGCAAGCACGAGCTACACGATTGGCTAGTACATTCTATCCCTCTCAAAAATTGGCAACACCCCAAAAAGCTCAAAAAACAGTTTGAAAATCGCAAACTTTTCACAAAATGGCCGCCAGCTCGTCCGCCATCTTGAAATTTAGAAATCCCGTATTTTTCCCATAATCTGGACTATATATGGCAACACTTGGCGTTTTCACTTTTTTTCTACCATATGCGGAAGTGTCCGTCACTAACTTTAAAGACACCCATGTCGAAAATTTTATTTTTTACTATATTTCCCAGTGTTGCCAGTCGATTTTTGCAAAAATACTAAAAGGTCATTAAGGACCTAGGTTGCCATAAAACTGCATTCAAGTTTTTTTGACAGCTGTCATATTTCTCATTTCGACTTTCCCGAGCCCTATCCCAGAAACTACCATGAATTTGGTAGAAATTCACATTCATGGCAATACTTGAATAAATTACCCACAATCGGTGCATACTATGAAAAACGCTCAAGTGTTGCCATCTACCGGAAAAATCACTTCAAAAATGGTCAATTTCGCTGATCGGAACAAAATGGCCGCCAGCGCCGCCGCCATCTTGGATTTTTATAATCTGTGGATGAGGATGTCAAGTGGACTATACAAGCAACACTGCTAAGCAAAAATTTTGAAAATCGAACATAAACTCACTTCACTATGGCATCGCAAAAACCACTCTAAAACCCGTTTTTCAATCCAAGATGGCGGCCTGGGGAAGTTTTTTTTTTAAAAAAATTTTTTTCCAAAATACCCAATTTAGACATGGCAACACCCAGTTAAAAAAGAAAAAATTCAGCGCCACAAACAAAAAAGTTGATGTTTGAAAAAAAGACGCCATCTTGTTTTTTGAAAAAAAAAACTGAAAAACCTGCGTTGATAAAAATAACAAAAATTCCCAAAAAGTGAAATTAACCCTAAAACACCTCAAAACAACTGAAAAACACCCCTGATCAGTCAGTGAGTGAGTGAGTCAGTCAGTGGTAATCGAGCTTTATATATTATAGATAGATAGATAGATACTATGAAAAAAAAAACGAAATGGTCACCCATCACATTAACCGACCAGGCATGGAATGCTTAGCAACAGCAATCATTTCTTATTTGCTACCGCTACTGACCTATAGCTTGGCAAAAAAGTCCTGAAAGGGAACTAAAAAATTTTATTACTGGCAATACTGTGTTAAAAAAAAGCAAATTGAGAAGTTAGCACATTTTAGCTAATTGATACTTTTTTTTATTGATTTTAGGTTTTAATTTTCAAAGCAGCGTCTAAGCCAGCTTTTGAGAATATACCGAAGAAAGGAGAAAATCATGATAACACGTCATTAAAATAGAATAGTAGTTTTCGATACAAGTGCGGAAAGTATGTCATTTTGCACGAGTCTCGAGGCATCTTGGCCCGAGCCGGTAGGCGAGGGTCAAGACTCGGGACGAGTGAAAATGACACTTCCGCTCGTGTATCGAACAACGTTTTTTAATACATTTGCGAAAAAAATAATATCAAACCAATGCGAATCATTAACACAATTAAATCATGATTAAAAAGGGCGGGAATGAAAAAACTTTTTTTTTTCAAGGCACCGGTTGCTTGCATTCAGCCTAGTAAAAATAAACTATTTTGAAAAAATATGTTAAATACTTGTGTACGAAAAATGTAAAATAAACAACATTAAAAACGATCAATAACCAAAGTATATCGTGACAGTCGTGACTAATCGTAAATAAAGAAAGCGGGAATGAAAAACTTAGGATTGACAGTATTTTTTTAACACGGCATCGGTTGTATTCAGCCTAGTAAAAATATAAGAAGTAATTTAATTGCATTTAAACATGGAAATGCAATAAATACCTATTATTTTATTTCAAGTATTTTTAAGTGAAACTCCTTCATACTTACAAATATCCGGCCATTGTTAATACACAAACAGCCAACTTTAAGTAAACTGTTTCAGAAATTTAATTGTTAATAGTTACTAAATAACCCTTTATTTTGTCAATAATGCAATTGAAATATTTTTAATAACATTATATTCCCAGTTTTAATGCCAAATAACGTATCAAAATACAAAATAAAGTGATTGAACAGACAACCTCTTTGGTAGGATGTATGGATTTTATTAACATTATCAAAAAAAATTGGAAAAGTAAAAAGCACTAGTGCGGAAAAACCAACTTTCCGCACGCTAAACAGCTACGAAAAGTACCACTTTTTGAGCAACTGTATTAAAAAATGGTTATTACCAACGGGGACAAACTTTGAATTGCTTATTCATCCTTTGTTGCTTTGTTGTTTCTAATTTTTTTTTTTAAGATTTTGCTAGTCTCTCTTTCATTTTGTTACTTGGTAGTAGCAAACCGTCCAGACAATGTGTTTGTATGTGGAGGGAATCAACTGTGTTGGTGCCACCGCCTTTGCATTTCTGCCACCTAGCGGTTCACCCGATTGACCTGGCTACCTGTATGACTAATTCCATCATTCTACTGGATACTGTGGGATTAAAGAAGTTTAATGCGTTTTAATAATATAACGCGAAACTTATAGGAATGAGAAAGTACTGGACTAGAATTTGGGATCCTATTAGGTGGTCGACACGTGATGCATTTGCGCGAACTTAGTACGTGCGAACGCGAGATCAAACCTATTGATGATAAGGGAGTGTCCTTACTGTGGTTCGCGCGATGATTGCGTCAGGCGAATAGGTAGTGGGGAGATTGTATAGGGACAATGAGATAGCCATTCTCTCTAAAAAAATAAGTTGAATTGGTAAACTATCAAAACTGTTCGTGTCGCAGTATACGGGACCACATTAACGAAAGTGGCGCCCTCATTAATTTCACGACTTTTTTGCCAGGCTGTACAGTCACTGTTTGTTTCATTAACCAATAATAGCATACTTTGGACTTAGCCTAGTTCAAGTTTTGAACGACCCATTATGGTTTATAACATTTTTCATGGAAACATAAGACAAGGAATTAGTTAGTATTTTACCTTTTTGAAATCTTGATTAAATGGGCTTATTTTCTAAACAACTTGCTAAGGATGCTTTAGTTATGTTTTTTGAAGAAAATAAGGGATGAAGTTAGCTGACAAAAAATTCTTGAACATGACTGAGTCGAACTTTTTTTTTTTTTACTAAAAGTCCAATATTGATCATCATAAAAGTGACTATAATCAAAAGCATAGTTTTTTGGGATAACATAAAAAAATAAAACGCTGCGAAATTTGGTAATTTGTGAGTACAGTACATGAAAACTTAGTCAAGGGTGTCGATTTCCAAAATTTTCAAAAATATTATTATTATTACTAAACCAAGTGACATAGATTTTTTTCTTTATTTTTCCCAGAGCCGGTATACCCTAGCCTATCACCCCGTGCCCGCTTGACGTCACGTTTCGGGACACCCTGTATAGGTAGTCAAAAGTGATAATAGCGCGTTCACTCGCATACAAATTGTATGAGCGTGAGCGACGTGAGCGCGCTATGATCACTTTTGACTCAAAACGGACCGCGCTCTAGATGAAACGTCAGTTAGATGTTTCATATTATGAAACATCTAAAATTTTGCCTTTTTAGCCCCCAAGGTTGAGTACATCACAATAAATATTGACGATTAAGCTGACCATGACAGTAATATTCACTGATAAGTAGGTATTAACTTGGTGAACTTAGCTCTTAGTCCGATAACAACGCAAGTTATGTCTTGGGGAAAGAAAGGAAATAAAATAACACATATACAATTACATTTAGTATGCCGTACTGTTTCTCAGGCGATTGCAAGGGCATTAGGTACTAACCATATTTAAAAAAAAAACATCTTATTTCCCGCTTTAATTCCCTATTACACCAGCTGTGCAATTCTGGCTAGCACCAAATCTCATCTCGATCTCGCTCAGGAAAAACGACAACTTTAATCGTCCATTGGTTTCACCTTGAATTGGTATTCCCCTCATTTGGATAAAAATATAAAAAAGGCTTAGTTCTTTTCACTCGAACGATCACATTCGCGAAGTTATTGAGTTTTACGAAATATCAAAATTACAATCTCACTTTGAGTTCACTCGATGTGCAAAATGCAGAATGCCACCCCTGCTATGCTATTCCGGCGGACGCCAAAACTCCCTTTGCTCGTGTGAGTGAACTTTGAAATTCAATTTCTTTGCAACTGTGGTCGTTTGAGACAAAAGAACTAAGCCAAATAACATTTTTTAATTTTTTACATACAAAATGAGAGAAAATACTAATACAAAGTAAAGCGTATTGATGATTGAGGTAAGCGTGAAGCACCGAGATGTGAAGTGATGTCCGATGTGCACCGCCGGAATAGCACGGCTGTCACGTTCCATTCTTATCTATACATTCGGACGCTTTCGATAGCGTGTAAGTAGCGCCATCTGCTGGCAACTTTTGTCATCTAAAGTGTGCTAAATGATTAGCTCGGTGCAGCTAATGTAGATGGTGTTATACTCCTTTCAATCGCACTATCAACATTTTCCTGGTTGGATACTGGTAAACCAACATTAAAGATAAATGTTTGTATTAGATCTAAGAAATATATTTTCTTTATGTTATGTATTTTTGAATGCGACGTGTCATTGAGTACACGTTGTTGTAATGCCAATTTAGACTCTACACATAACGCGTTACATAAACGGCCTCTACACGTCCCACTGCAGCAGTGCGCAGCCAGCAGCCCAGCAGCTGGGCACAGGCCTCACCTCAACTTCAGCTCTTTTTAAAACTTAGGACTTGAGTAAGAACTCGCAAATGCCGGCAGCAACAAGAATGACAGTGACAAAGCGTTACAAAAGAAGATTTAAGATGTTATTGAAGAGCTGTTTAAGTTTTTAAGAATAATTGGGTAAGTCAATGTTGTAATGTAAGTTTTTTGACCTCTCTGTTAGCCCACCCTTACAATGTGCTGACAGTGCTTACTAACATGCCTAGTAAAATCTTAATAATCCTGTAATAATTTCTTGAAAATTATGTAGACCAGCCGTGCTATTCCGGCGGTGCACATCGAACATCACTTCACATCTCGGCGCTTCACGCTCACCTCAATCATCAACACACTTTGAATTAGTATTTTCTCTCATTTTGTATGTAAATAATTAAAAAATGATTTTTGGCTTAGTTCTTTTCTCTCAAACGACGACCGTCGCGAAGGAATGGAATTTTAAAGTTAACTCGCACAAGCGAAGTGAGTGTCGGCGACCACCGGAATAGCATAGCAGGTGCTGAAGAGCCTACCAGTTCTTCATAAAATTTAGTCCTAAGCTTATTGAAATTCAATATAGGTACCTACTATCCCCTGAATTCACAAACGATAATTAACTAAGCACGAGCTCAAGCTCATGCTGTCCCTTTCAGTTTTATTGTCATTTTACGTGACAGCATGAGCGTGAGTGCGTCCTTAGCGTTGATTGACGTTTTGTATTCGGGGGTAAGATACATTTTTAGTTGTGTTGTGTGAATGTGTGTCGTATGAATATTTAATTTCTAATTACCCTTTTTGTTTAAAAAGGTATTGTTTAACAACAGATTGCCGAGACAAGACAATTAAAGAAGAACTTCTCAAGAATGACGACACTTGCCGTTGAGAGGTCTCGTGTCGTCTAGATTTATGGCTGTCCACGGCCGTTTCATTACCTGCAGGTGAATTCACCTGCAATTTAAGGCCAGGTCTTACGGTTTTTTAAAACCATCTGACACACAGAAAACAATGTTTTAAATTCTAAAAATATGTATGTTAGTTAAAGGTCTAATCTAGACAAAATCGCAATCAGTTACATGAATTCATTAACTTCAGTAGATAGAAAAAATCACAAAGTCACCCCTTTTTCTAATATTTTTTCAATATCATGTCTAAAGTATTTACTTTTTTGCATTGATTTGTTACTCGATTATAGCCAGTAAATTTTCATAAACAAATTCGCAGACTTTGAATCGATAAGTTCAGTGTCATATTACCTGCGTCATAATTTTAACTTACAAAATGCGCGAGTCGGCGACCCGCCCTGCTTTTTTTGATGGAGATTTTTTTCAATGCATTCCTGGCCTTAATGGGGGGGGGGGGGGGGGGTCGGCACGTCTTGAGAATGGCACTGATTAGCTCGAAGGTTAGCTTTTTGCAGGAGTTCGAATGGAAAGCGTGATTGATCTTGTTAGTGCAATGAGTTTTGCCTTATGTAGAATGTAGATCCATTTGGATCAAGCGGTCAACCAATTTCTGCATAATTATGTTTTTTTTAAATTTTGTTTAAACATTTACTTTAAAGGAATGTTATTTATAGATGAATATAATTAAACAATATCCTAACTTTTAGCCAATATCTACGCCGGTACAGGTAAAGTCGAGTAGTTAGGATGTTCTACAATTTTGTATTTTACATGAATTCAAAGAATTTGTATAAGTTTTGTAAGAAGTATTTCCTTCTTTGTAAAGAATCTTAATCTCAGAATAACTATTCACTTTTTCTAATTTATGACTCTATTATTTTTGCCCATCTTTCCTTAAACTAACTATCGTATCAGTGGTATCGTTAGAGTGATTTTGAGAGACGAATTGTTTCATCGATAAATATATTTTTCCTTAAAACCAGCTGTCAACTATTTCGATAATATTAACTACCACTTATATTTCTACAGTAAACCAAATAACCATTTAATACCTCCCTTGTTAAATGTTCCTGGCATACCTAACTCGTGATTATTTTCCAGATGCTACGCTGGCAATTATTCCAAGTTACATGCTTAAATACCGCCCAAAGCCATCAGTAGTACTTCCGTAGCCCAGTGCCAGAAACAGCCCTAATTCCACAAAGTGCAATGTTATTCGCACAAGGCTGGTCTGCTGGGAAATTACAGCCCGGGATATTACAGGCGCTCTGCTGCATGACAAATCATCTTTGCACCTCGGAATTACAATTACTGTTGTAATTAAGTAAAAGGCGTGAATGAGAGCCATACAGGGTGTAAGTAGTGAAACACTATACAGGGTGTCCACAGAAGCAGTGTCAGTCCAGCGGAAGTCAAAGTAGTTTTCCCTTTACAAATTGACCGAACGTTTTACCGTTACCGTTACCGCATTTCGTTTTTTAACTCTTTGACAACTCTTAGAAATGATTTTCTATTGTGTCTCGTTTTTCAGCAGTCAACGAATTAAACATATTTTTCGACCTATTGTAGATTGTATTTAACTATAATTTTTTGGCACAGTGTAAGTAATCGACATGGACTATGCCATATTGAAAAATAAATTGTTTTTTAAATGTCCTTCGTCCTAAAATTGAAACAGGCACTTAAAACAACTTTACGGATTCTACTCGCGGGTGCTCGCGGTCTTATATTTTCTTCCATTTTCTAACCCGACGTTTCGAGTACTTTACATTATAGCAGCTGTGGGATGACAAAGATGTTATATGTCACAAAACACTACAGTTTTACAGCAACCGTCACTTAACTACCGTCATTTCCGATAACATTACCCACTAGAAATGTTCCTATCCTAAAATATCATGCGACACCACAGATTCTCCCAAGTTTGCCAAGTCGAACTATTCTCCATGAATGACTATGAATAAACTATATTCATAGGCAACTAACTAGAAGAACCGCCTTCAACATCCCAGTGCCTCATTACGTCGCCTGTGCGTGTTACTCTGTGGTAAGGCATACCATTTGCGGACTATCCCACAACAAAAGCGGCTAATTCCACGTTGTCGGTCCGAATGAGGGCCCACGAACGAACGCGTTTTGCCAAGTGCCAAGCGTGGAATCGCCCCTCTAGGCAACTAATTTACTATTGTGTATGGACAGTCGGAAACAAAATTATAGTGCTAACAGTGGTCACAAAAGTACCTATTGACAGTTTGACAAAAGCAATTGTAACCAATGGCAGCGTCACTAAAATTTTAATTTAATTCGATAGTGATAAGGTTGCTTTTTTTAAATACACTCTGTTGATTACCCATTTTGATGCTGACTGTACAAGTAAGAGTATGTTATTATTAAGTATTGTTCTGGTTGTAATTAGAGTACAGAAGTTTTCGGTCTAATGCGGTCATTTGTACCTGAGGACAAGAGGGTCATTAAGGGCGTAAGTTTTCGCTTAATAAGGCAATGGGAAAATAGTTACCACCACCAAACTTTAGCCCCTTGATGTAACCAATAAATCATTTTCAACAAGTTTTGCTTTGTCAAAGGTTATCTTTATTCAAGCACCAGCTCTTTCATTAAAGTTAATTTGTTCATTAGGGTCAATTTTAATACTTAAACGGGCTATATACGTCCCACAGCTGGGCACTGGCCCCATCTCAACTATGAGGTGGGCTCAGTGCGGATTGTTGGAGGGGCGTAAGGTTAATGAGCATCCTCAATATCAGATGTTATCAAGCCGCCCTAAGGCGACTACGCTTAACGACTGACATCTAGCGACGTCAACCGGGACCAACTGGTTAACGTGCCTTCCGAAGCACGGAGATGCCCGAAATACAAATCACTAAATTTCGGTCGGGGTGGTCACCCATCCCATTTCCTACACGGCGTGTGTTGCTTTTCAACAGCGATCGTCGCCGATCACTGTCACAACTGCGCCACGGGCACTTCACCTAATATTAATATCATTCTGAAAAGCTTTAATCATAATGCCTTCCTATGGTCTGCAGGACGAAATTTTCCGAGAAAAAACTTAACACAACTTACTTCTTTGCCTCAAATAAAAATTCTCTAGTTACCTACGAAGCAATGAATACCTACACTAATATTAAAATGGTCCATTAACCAGCAATGCAGTTCACCAGAATTTTATTTAGTTTTTCCAAGGAAACATGCTTGTTTTCCGAAGTTATTTTTATGGGAAACTTTAAGTTAAAAGCAGTATGGAAGTTTTACTTATTTATTTATTCTTTAGGAAGCATACAGTATTTGAAATATCATCTAAGAAGTTCAATAAAATACTATGTGTATGCCTTATTTTAGTGCAAATAGCTAACTATAGTCAAAAGCCTTTGAGTAGATAAAGTTCGTAACAGGATAACAGCAGCCAAAATATGTTATTATTAAACATTCTTTGCGGAAACTGGTTTACTTGAGTACGTAGCAGCTGCGTGCCATCGCTAGACCGCCATAACAGCAGAAACAGCTGAAAACTGCTTAGATAATATTTATTTTCTAAGTTATTCACCTAAAATTAATAATTACAGTTTGTTAATGTGAAGTTTGGGCGGCTTTTTCCTTCAAAGCGATCTCATCCTGACAGTTTTAAGATAAATTAATGACATACTTATGTAGCTTTGTGAAAATGCATGTCTACAGCGGCGACATGGCAAATGTAAGTTTTAGTTACGTAGAAACTCTCCTTTATGACATCCAAAGAACCTTAGATTATTCGACGACTTATTTGGTTCGGTGTAAGCTCAGAAGTTGGCTGGTACACCAGAGCTTTCTGCCTTTGCTCTGTTGTATCCTTCGTGCCACTTCGTTACCGCAGTTCCCCCAACATGGACGATGAGAGGGAGTCCCGGAGTTTTGAGTGGGTTCTCCACTGGGTACCTATAACCATCCCAGTAGTGAGTCCCACGTAACACGTCCGCCCATGCGTAATGTCATTCCCTACGGGTCAGGAAAAAAGGTAAGGTATGCTTTTTAAAACCATAACCATTTAACATAAGACTTGTAACCTTTTCAGTTCGAAGTTAATTGATGTCACGCTGGGAATTACACACGCCGCAACTAAAGCGTTTGATTGAACAATCGAAATTAAATCCCCAATTTCGGAATGTAGTCAATTGTCAATACAATTTCAATTATCTCATCAAATCTACGTACTACGAGTATACAGGGGTCCGAATCCCGTGCATTCCGATTTGATGTTATTTATGTCGCAGGAAAATCCTACAATTCGCCGGTTTACAAACAGTCTCGGCAGTTTCTAATAATTAAAATACTTGAGTTGTAGTCAATTCATTAGTGAGTTACATACACGACCGACTTTTTATAGAACCGATAATCGGACCTCAGCCCTGCTCGTGAACTCAGATTGGACCGTTGAAAGTTTAACTATAGTAGTAGGTACTATACTAAAGGTCAAGCTGCAGCGCGACGCGACCGCAACGCGATCGTCGCACTGCGGTTGCGTCGCGCTGCGGTCGCGTCGGCTCTGTGTGACTGCATACTGTTTAGTACATTACAACTGGTCAACTGGAACTGGAACTGGAATTCAATCAGCAATTTGGCTAACAGGTCTACGGTTCAAAAGTAGCCGACGCCGTTTCTAAACAAGCGATTTAGAGTTTGCCTACGACATTCGCGAGTAGATAAAATACCGTGAGAATGATCGAAGTAACTAGTTAATTATTAGGCTTTGTTGCATTCTACTCGTCAGTTGTTTATTGCTTCGTCCTTTGCTTTAGATGGAATCTAAAAACCGTTGGTTTTGGCTGCGAATGTTCGTAGAAGGTAGAAGTAAACTAAATTGTGGAACGAACGCCCAGCTTATCTCTAAAAAATGCGTTACTACACGCATTTTTTAGAGATAAGCTGGGCGTTCGTTCCACAATTTAGTTTACTTCTACTACGTACTCGTAGTTACGTAGTCAATCGCCAAGTACGAGTTTGCTCGACCAAGCACATCGAGGAAGTTAACGTGGATTTGCAGTAGCCTCTGGCGGCGGGTAGACGTAATCGTTTCCTATCCAAGAAACGGTCGTAGCTCATTACACCGGCACCGCAACAGCACGGCTTCGACCCAGCAATTATCTTTGGCATTCAAATTTGAGCGTCAAGTTATAAGTGGTACAATATATTTTGCAATATGAATATTAAAAAGCCAACGGCGAGTTAACGGCGAGCTGTCAGAGCGCTCGCCGCTACTATACTTACTAAGTACTCAACTTGCAACTCACGTCCTTACAACTTAAGGTTAAAATTGAAATGGCAAGATAATTGCTGTCGGAGCCCTGCAGTTGCCGTGCTGGCATAATGTGCTATGAGCTTAACTCCACTTTAACTTTCTAATGGTTTTGCTGAACGAAACGCGTAGCACACACCTAAAACGTTCTAAATCGCTACCCTGTACCGATGATACTGAGCGTATAAGTATGGTAACCACGGACATAAAAGAAAGGCGGACGGAACATCACACTAAAAAAATGTGAACCATGCAAGGTGCTACAATTTCGTTTGTTGTACACGACCTGCTACACTCACACAAACACACAAGGTGCTTCAAACTACGCCATTTTACTCCGTCTGATAGCGCCTTGCTCTAAGGATAGCGCCAATGACACGTGCTCGTCACGCACACACCTAAACAGGCAGCTGATAATATGCTTCACTTATGATTAGACAACGCGTCCGTCTTTCTTTTACGTCTGAGATGGTAGGTAACCTTGCTTTTGCGCTTTACCTTATGTCAGATCATACGTCAGGCCTATCGAACGCTGCGCCTGAGTTTTCCGCAAAAACAATTTAGTTTACTCGTTCAGTCGCGTTCTTTGCCAGAGGGCAGATGGACGCCGACATTATTTATAAAAGAAACACCTCAGTTCAAAGTTAAACCGGTTGGCAGTTGTGAAGTGTCCAGTGCAATACTTGTAGTTTGTTTTAGAAGTTGTCGTGTGGTAGTTTTGTGTTCGTTCGTAGCAGAAACTACGAGGATTAAGTGAAGTTGGATGCATATTTTGTTAGGTAAGTGTCTGTTGCTATTTTTCTATCAAACATAGAATTATTAATTGGTCGGTATTTAGTAATTCAGGCAGCAAAATAGTGAAAATAGCTGTTTTACAAAAAAAACCTACTTAGTATCAATCAGCAATGATAATATTGGTTGTTGTACAGAATACACGGTGAACTACTAAACAAAGTCTACCTCATGAACCCTTTTCAAGGGTCATGAACACTTTGTTTAGCAGGGTAGTTTTCAGAAGCATTTCAATTTAGCAGAAGCGTTAAATTTTTCTGCAAAAGCTTCTTGTTTTTAAAAACAAAATGATACCTAAAAACAGCACACACATAAAAAATCTGAATTACCCAATCGTTCAAAAACGCAGTTCCGAATCGCTTTCCTGTTCTATACAACGAAACTAATGATTTCGATTCTGTGAAATTTGTGCCCCTTTGCTTCCCCTTCCCCTCCCCCTTCCCTTCCATTCCTGCCTTCTTTGCTTTGCCTGTCGGTTGTCTGGAAGAGATTACTTTCAGCGATAAGACCGCCTAATTTGTATATTGAAACTCAGACATATTCTGTAAACTACTCTGTTTTGTGTGCAATGAAGTGTTTGTTATCCTATTTAAATTCCCTGCATGTGTATTAAACAGAAGAAAGAGGAACATTCACCTAATTCCTCGTCTCAATGATAACGTCCTGATGGTTTATCTTATCTTATCCCAGTCGTATTTTTAAGCAACATCTCTTGATGCTTCTATCTATCAACTTGACTTTGACAAATCAGTGCGCTGTGGGAAAAGTGATATTTAAAAGTAAGTGTCAAGTGATATTTAAATACATTATGTGCTTTTTTTTTTATTTAACTTGATGTGTCCCACTGCTGATCAAAGGTCTCCCCCGAAGCTCTTTAACTATGCTTGTCATGAGCCAATATTTGCCATTCGTTGGAGTGATGGCATATGTCGTTACACCATCGTTTACGGGGCCTTCCTCTTCGGCAATGACCATCTGTTGGCAGGGTAGTATTGCCCCATCTATCTGGATGCATCCTGCATACATGGCTAATTATTATGTTTTTTTTATTTATCATCATATCATACTCTCACGACTTTATGCCAAACGGCTCGTACACAAACTATGAAATCGCATCGTCTAATTTGTGTACGGGCCGTAATCAGAGGCACACTAAATGTTTCGGAATTAGAAGCCTACCTTTCACTGAGTGAATTTTACGTGATAAGAAGCAGCCCCTTTTATAAATTATTATTATTCTACACGTTCACTTAGAATTAACTAGTCTAGGGGGAAAATTTAAGTTATTTCCTCTATCATTAAAAAACTAATTATATAAGTAATTTTGTTTACAACGATTGGAATTCAATGAATTTCGATTGTATTATTTGATATTATTTTGAGTCCAAATCAAATTGCTTTTCTTCAAAACTTCTTTCGTTAGTCGAGTTGGTTAACTTCGAAATTCAGTGTAACATTGAATCCTACTTCTATAAACAGTGAAAGTACAAACTGTTTTATGGTTTTCTATTGAACTGATAATCCATCATAGACTCAACAACATCTTTTAGTTGAAGTACTTGTCAAAAGTAACTAGTACTTATTTATGAGTGGATTCAAGGTTAGACTGAAATTCAAAGTTACCGAATGTACTTCATAAAGTAGATATTTACACAAAACAGTAACGAATGGTTTCGTGAAGACAGTTAAACGGCTAAGCCACACGTTTTGGCTTAGATGCAGTTTTGGTAAAGTTACGTCTGAGTGCCTAGTGCGACTTTCCTCGATCAAAAGCATCAAAAAAGTTAACGTAGATATAAACTGAATCGCCCTATGGTATGGTGGGTGGTGAGCTGGTTATGCTGGCATAACTTGCCAGGGGTCCACCGGCACAGAGTTCATTACCAGAGATCACGGGGACCTCTTTATACGCGCTGAAGCAGATCACCGGGGGGTTAAGTGAGTAGTGCCTGCCGCCTCACGGCATGCAAGCCTCATACATCCTCACTCTTAAAGCAGAGGGCGGGAAGTCCATATAATATTAAATTAAAGATAGTAATATTAAAGATAAAAACTAAAAAAAAAACGGTTACGTCTAATGTCAGCAAATACCAAATGTCATACAAATCGGCGTTAATTTTGTCGATGCGTTTTTAAACTTTTACTAGGCCCTCTCGTAGTCATTCGTACATTCGAGGCGATTAGTATAATAATGAATTTTCTTTTAGCTAATGTATAACATTTATTTTGTAGAAATTGACATTTAATTAGAGTAATATTATTGACTATGAATGTATGGTGTGTTTGTAGAATTGTTTATTGGTCATTGTAATATTGATTGCCTTTAATTATAATTTTTTTTTTTTTTTGATAATTGGATTGTGTCTTGTTTGAATGCGTTATTAAATACAATTTTATAATTTTGCATGTCACCAAAGCTTGACAAAACGTGAGCTCATTAACTGTCACTGTATTTTCACCTGTACTACCATGTTTTCGCAAATAAAGAAATCTGAATCTGAATCTGAATCTGAGCCTCACACACCCCCGCCCTTCCCCGGAGAGCGGGGAAGTCCATAAAAGGACTCCCCCGTGAAACAAAAAAAGGATTTTTTACAGGTAACAGAGAGTTGGGAAGTGCAAAAAGATAAAAATAAGTATAAAAATTAAAAGACAATAAAAATAACCATAAAAACTATAGAATAATTTGTATTTTATAAACATCGTTGCGCGATCCGAGTCACACACGTTTTTAAATTAGCAAAGATAATGATACGTCAATAACTAGTTTTGAACTTAAGTGAACCTTTGCTACACAGGGCAGATGAGTACCTATAAAATAAAAACAGACAAGAAATTCCTCGCATAACGATACTCTACGTCTTACGCAACTTTAGACCTTATTGAAGCGACGTAGGTCTAAAAATTACCATTTATTTCAATAAGACTTTACCTCTAAAGGGTAATTTATAAAACGAGTTTCAAACAAGTTGTAATAAAAGTGAGACCAGTGCAGGTAAACTTTGCAAATCATGTGTGCATCTTTGTTATACATAATAAATAGTTTACTGCAATAGGTATAATATGTTATGTCAAGAAGCACATTAGTACTATTGAATTGTTTTTGATTTTGTTAGGTTAGTAGATATACAAACTTACTTTAATTGATTTTAGTTATCAATAAACCCTTAACAAAAACCCCTAAACGAAGATCTTTGTTAGAATATAGATCTTCAGTTCGCTCTGGTCTGGAGTACTGCAGTCAGGTCTGGTCTCCGCATTACGACTTCTACATAATATAGAACGTATTAAGAAGCGTTTTTGTGGCATCTCTCCTATCAATGTAACAAAGCGAAGGAGCTTCCCTCATATGAAGAGCGATTGGTTCACTTCAAAATGAACAGTCTGCGGGAGCGTAGGATTATGCTGAATCTCACGTTTTTGTACAAGGTTGTTGACAGTCTCAAGATTGTCTTATTTTACTGAGCTCTATTAACCTTAACGTTCCACTGTAACAGGAACGGGTTAGCAGATATATCCCCTTCTCAATAAAAGGCAGTTAAACCAATCTGGGCCACGCCACCATGTGAAGATTACGAGGGCGATATAATGGCCTTTGCAAGATCTGCGATGTGGATGTCGTCTAAATTTTCATAAACGTATGGACAGATCAAGATAGTCGTAGCACAAAAATGCCGAAACCATATTGCAATGAGATCGACTCGGAAATGAGGTTTGTACTTGGATTACGTGGACTGGTAGACATATGGCCAAATAAAGATCTCGGTGGATGCAGGGCGCACGTAACTGACCACCCCATTTGGGTTTCCTATCCATGGGAGAGGCTTAAGTTTAACAGTGGATGTCGTGTGTCTGATATTATGATGATCATATTATGACGATGATTAATTATATTGTGCACTAATTGTATTCAAGTCATAACAAACGGTCAAACAAGACAAAAACAGTGGCAGAAGCAAATCCATCGAATAGGACTATGACTTCATGTGTTTGATTTATCCTTATTTATAATAATAACTGACTCAACTGATGATAGATTCTTACATTACATAAATATTACTTCTAACTTGTATTATATCATATCATATTATCGCCAAGGTGCATTTCTTTTGGGATTTAGGGTTAGTTCGCCTGTTTGCGTCCACCACCCAGTTCGCGTCCACTTTACCGATCTGCCTTTGAAAATACTCGAAAATAAGTAAACTATCACACGAATTGAAAAAAAAGACATTAGTGCTAAGACCTCAATGTTCAAGAGACACGCACATAAGGATATAAGGTCTGTACGCCAAACCGATCCCGTTTAAAAAAATAATTTGTCTCGGATGTTCAGCAAGAGAGCGGATTCTTAGCGAAAAAATAGTGTGCAGTGGCGCGTTCGAAGGGTAGTTTTTTGTTGTTATATGTGAATTTTAGGATACATAGCTGTTTCTAGACTTTTATAATGAAAAAAGGAATAATATTAACTATGAATTTGCTTAAGTTTTTTGTATTTGACGAATAAAATGGGGTGGACGCGAATTACTACATCGAATTTATAAAACTCCCAGTTTGCGTCCGCTATGGACGCAAAGTATACCTATAGGGGATAATGATAGACCAGATTGCGTCCACTACTGTTTTAAATACAGTAAAATTTACTTACTTGTAAAAATAATTTTGAATGTATTGTTTGTTATTATAATACATTTTTTATTCAGACTACGTGCTTATAAATATATTTTTAAATAAAATTAGGGAAAAATGAAATTTTTTAATTAAATTTATTTTTTTGGCTAATTAATGTAATTGGGTAATCCGTATTAATTAATGTAAATAAATAGATCGATAATAAATAAATTTAAGATGCGGTCGGTTCGGAACCAAGAAAGAATGAAGAAAAGACGATTTAAAGGAAGCGTTAAATGATATTCGAGTGAAGAATAAAACGATAAGACAAAACTTAACAGAACTGATTACTTACTGTTTATTAACCAGGTGGAGTAGTATGGGCGGTGGTGCTACACCGACCGCTTCAGAAAAAAATCAACAAAGCTATTGGTTGCAAGCGTGCGCAATATGTACTATTTGGTGATAGCAGAGGAGATGACAAGATAAAGACGCCGGGCAGGCTGGCCGGCGAGCGTTTGCCAAACCAAAATCTCCGCAATTCTGGATTTCACTGACACGCCTGCTAGGCAAGCGTCAAAACGATGACACAAAAGTGATGATCTACAGTGACAGCCAGGCGCACTGAAAGCACTCAACAAGCAGAGACACCATCAGCGATTGTCAAAGGATGCAAATCAGCACTAGAGAGACTAGCTGGCACAGCTGAAGTTGGATGTGCGAGGGTCTCCTGCTACGACAGAAAGGCAGACAACGAAGAAGCTGATCAATGGCCCAAAGCAGGGGTCGAGAAGAACCCAGGAGGGGTTAACATCATCGAGGGATAATCAAGCGCAGCAACCAAAGAAGGATCAAACACCACGGCAGGATTGCGACAGTTGAGCTAGTTTACCAACGGACTAGACACGACAGGGGAGGGGCTACTGATTAAGCTTTCTAGAAGGAACGTTCGACTAGTAATCAAGATAGAAACGGGACACTCCCAACCAAATAGACATCTAACCCTGATAAGCGTGAAAGACGACGAGTGCGAAGAAACAAGTCTCCACCTGATCGCAGAATGCCCAACCTACCCACTGACCAGATGGGAGCTCACAGGGTCGGACATACTAGGCATAGCCCAAGTACGAGCGCTGACGGTGGAGCAGATTATCAGACTCTTTAACGCGCGAAGATCCGACGGGAAGCTGTGACAACTTGAAGACACAGAGCCTGGGGAAATGGGTGAAATGGCACACAACAGGCGGACCGAACACCCGGCACATTCCCAGTGTTTTATTTTATATAGGTGCAATGATTATCTACGTAGAACTTACCTAATTTGAGTACTAATTTTTTTCAAGCGTTTTATTAATGTAAATAAAGTTGATTTGAAATATTTTTATCCTTAAATAAAGGATTTCATATAATACAACTCTTTCTGTACAAATTCATAAAAATATCACCCCTATTATCCTTTATAAAGCCAGTGGACGCGAATTGGTCCAGGGTGGACGCGAACTGGCTTTTTTGGACGCAAACTGGGTAAAACGCCTAATTCGGATAATTATCTATTTTTTAAAAAAATGCAAGCTTTTTCTGACAAAACTGTAAGTTAATCCTAAAATAGACTATATAATGAACACATTACATCATTTTTTCATACAAATGAGTGCTAGAACATTTTTAGTTTCATCTTCAAACTTAGCAACTGCACTAAGTGGACGCAAACCGGCGAAATGACCCTATATGCATTTTAATAGAGCTATACTAAGAATTAGATAATTGCTTGCTATTTGTCCAGCGCACTCTGCAGGTTTAATAGTACAAGCAGGTACATCGGATCGTCCGGAGCGAATTCGACGGGCTGTTGTGAGGCGGGAAAATTCTGAGTTTTACTCACTATTTGGATACGACTGCGTAAAACGATTTTTGTATGGCTGTTTAGTACGTTGAGCGTAGCAATAACGTTAGTTTAGGGTTTTCCCCAAATAGTTTTCAGGGAACCCAACAAACGGGCACTGCAACGCCGTGCAAAGCGGGACAGAGCACGCCCTCACTACGGTTCGCTGGCTCCATTTTTTAAAATTTTTGGTCTAGCTGTTGGACCGAGTGACGACTTTCACAGTTTTGCCGAACAATATTGTGTAAAAACCAATTAATTACGAGTAACTCAACCCCCAATATTTAAAGAGCATGCCCCGGTGGGGCCCCCGCTTTGGGCCTTTAGAGTGATGGCAATCGGTTGTCATCCCTCTCTGGCTCCTGGCTCCGCCGTGCCTCAATCTGATGTATCTATTTCATAAATCAAATGGAGCATATCAATCATGAAGGAAACAATTTCATTGATACTTTTATTTAATTCCAGATCATTAGCTACACGGAAACGACGATGCCGAAGCAGTGGCGACTGGTCCTACCAGTTTGTATGATCGCCGCCATCATCTTTTGGATAACAGGGTCGACTGGTCGGTAACACTTTTATTGCATTTTTAATCTTTTGTGACGTCATAGCTTAGAGATATGTACAGAGGCGCTCACATCAACCTTTACAAAACCGTTTCAAAATAGGTCTTATGTCAGCTGCATAAGGTGCACCTATGTAAAGCTTGATGTGAGCGCCTCTGTACAGTAGGCGACACGTCATAAATTCATAATTCGAAAAACTCAAAAATGTAACCAAACATCGATCGGGGGCAATATTGTCTCGATAGAAATATAGGAATTAGCATTCTGTGAGTTGCTAACATCATAATCATAAATAAATATTCGTTCCGGAAGGGATTTCCCTCAACAAACAGGTTTTAGTCATATCATCATGTTTATGTATGAGAGTTGAGACTCAGTGCGTTCTTATCTATAGTGTGAGGGCCTGTTGCGAGTTTCATCAGGTCAAACGCATAGTGCGCGTAAACGCGAATTTGTGTGCAATGCTTTCCTAGTACCTAACGACATTCTGAAATTTTCATTTCGTTTCCGTATTGTAAATTCCATAAAATTCAGATTGTGCCAGAATTTCTCGAATTATCGAAAATTCTGTCCAAAACTACATAATGGGCACTTTAGAGGCATTTTAAACATGTATATTAAGTACTTATGTATCTAAATATAAAAGTATTTATGTATATTTATATTTAGTATAATTTTAACATAAATGTTTTGTTCAGTTAATATTTCTTGCCTTTTTTTGCGGCCAGTATTTTTTTATCTACATCTGGAATTCTTTTAATATTCCAGGTCAGTTCATCCCAAACTTAAACAGCGCTTGCTACGCCTGCCTCTGCCACGTGGCGACCACCTGCGACATGTCCCATGGCTGCACGGCTGGCTACTGTGGCCCTTTTAACATCTCCAAAGTCTACTGGGTGGATGCTGGGAAGGTCACGCTGCCTGATGATGACCCTGAGAGGAACCATGGTTGGTGTATGTTTGGCACACATTGTCATGTTTCACATGTTTAGCATTTTTACAGGAAATGCCTTATCAGTTTCTCTAACTATATTCTGGAATTATGATCATACACAATGTTTATAATAGTCGCTTACAATGTAGCATTTTGGCTACCTAACTTAGCCGTTTTGGACGTTTTAAATTTTTCTCATCTATGGATTTACACACCTATTCATTCATGATTGATAAGATAAGAATTAATTGGAACAATGTTAATTTAAAAATAATACGTTCTGCATCAAAGTTTATCCAACTGTTTTCTGGACCACGCTAAAACTAAATAGCTCAAACGGATGCTGAATGCTCCTCTTCAATTTGATGAGGAACGTCTGTTGTCTATTCCAACTCTTCAATAAATTTACTTCATTTTTATTTGATCCCGTAATGAAATGCCATACCTCACCTTTGAACGTTGGCAAGGTTACCAACTTTTTTCTTAGGGTAAGTTGCACCATAGTAGAAGTTAAAGTTAAAGTTTTTGTCAAATTTGACAATTTGACGTCATTTTTGCTTACCTGACCGGTACTTTCACTGAAATTTTGATGTTTGTTATTGTTAAAGTCAGATGGTGCAACCCAACCTAAATCTCTTAAATGCTCTTAGTGTGTTTCTACCTTTTTGCTGAATAGTCACCGCTAACCAATAATGTAATACCTACCCTTCAATTTGTTATATGATCGGTAAAATATCCATTTCATTTGATGAATATTTTATTGGCACTTCTTCCACGTGAACCAGTAAAACAAATAAATTATTACACATTCTTAGTAAGGAACCGTTGGATAATTGGCCTTGAATTATTACATACAATAGGTAGGTGATGAATAATTTTTACATTTAATCACATATTCAATCTCATTTGTTTACTACATCGTACTTAGTTAACAGTAACGTACGAAGTTTGAGCATCTTTTTGTCAACACTATCTTTACTTCACAATTTATTGTGAACATTTAAGACTCATGTATTTTAGGTTTTTCATTATATTGAATCACAGAATTAAGGTACATTATTTTATGACATAAATGAATGGACAATAGCTATTTCCACGACGGCAAACAAGCATGACGAACGCCTGAACGGCAGCCAAGCAGACGTGTAACACCAGGGCCATCACTTGTAAAACCTTTTAGTTATACCTGATTCAAAGAAGTTCACTTTCTTTAACCTAAGTTACTTTTAATTTATTTCATTCAACAGCTTGGGAAGACTGCGCCAGGAGCTACCGATGTGCCACCAGGATCATCGGCGGGTACTTGCAGAGGTTTGGAAAAGTAAGTTACTTCATGCTCATTGTTATATCTACATAGAGGTTCCTGTGGCGCAGTTGTGGCAGTGAATGAATCGGTTACGATCTTCTTTGTGTGCAACAAACGGCGAGCAGGGAATAGGATGGGTGACCAAACCAAATATTCAGCGATCTATTTTTCGTGCATCTCCTTGCTCCAGAAGGCATTTTGTTGTCGGCTGACGTCTCTAGATTTCAGTTGGGAAGCCAATTCGGATGCAATATGGCGATTTGACAGCGTAGGTTTACCTTCCAACCTAACTACCTACTACCTACGGTTTGCGTACCTAACTGTTCGCGCCAGTCGCCACCTTATAGTTCAGATGAGGCCTGTGCCCAGCAGTGGGTCATATGCCGTGTGGTCTGTGACCAGCCATGAGACACACAAGGGCTGTTGTTTCATGCTTTCTTTTAAACCTTACGTCAAGTTTACATCTAGTCTCAAAATCTGTTCTCAGGATTGTAACAGCGACGGGGTGACGAACTGCTTCGACTACATGATGGTGAACGGGAACGGGGGCTACGGGTGCACCGCCCCCCTCAACCGCTCCGTTAATGGCCGCAAGTGGCTTAAGCGCTTCGAAGAGTGCAGACTTTAGATAGACCAAGAATTCTTAGATTTTAACAGTTCCTGAAGATGTTAAGTGAATATCGAAGGGAGGAAGATATTTTGTGATGAGCAGTAGGAAGTACTTAGGATATAAACGACTTTATACAGGGTTTTTTTGCAGGTGGACGTGGTACTTGCAAAGCTATCCTGTATTTTCCTGATAGCTTAGGATTTGGCCTACCACGCCTACTTGAAAAATCAACGCTATTAATAGACCTAATTCAGGTTTGGGACATCTCCTTTGAATAACATCATGTGTCACATCTGTGAGTATTACGTTAGCAGCATAAAATTATCAAAAGAACGTAAAAGTTTGCGAAACCCTGAGTTGCATTTTATTTTTATACTACTTAGTGAACTAATAAGTAGATAACTAAAGAAAAGAAAAGAAAAATAACAAAAAACTAATAAAAGCCAATAATTACATTTTTATTCCATTTTATTATAGGAGCCCCTTTTTTATGACTAGGTATCCCTTTCTAATTAAAAAGAAAAAATAACATTCAAAAATAAGATTAGCATTGTCGCATGCCTCAGTGGGACCACTTTACTCCTGTGACTGGTGGTCATGAGCTGTGGGATCACGAGAAATACTGACTAGTGAGTAGTGAGATCAAGAAGCTTGTTAAATATTAGGGGGACCACGAGAAGGGCCGGTCCACGCTACCGTTTTGCTGCGATCGCTGCGAGATCGCGCGGCGTGCACGTCGCGAGCACGACGCGCTCTCGCGGCGAGACCACCTCGCCCTGAAATCGCCCAACAGCGCTAGTGTGAATAGGCTCGTGAACCCAATTGGTGTAAAAAAAGCTGTGGAGGTGTTACTGGGGAATATGTAACATTTATGTATTTTAGGGGTTAAAACCCTAAAATAACACATCGGCGTTACAACTGTAGATATGATATTTTATTTTTAGATGTTCTTATGTACCCCTGTACTAACTTGTGCGTGACTGTGTACAAGACGAGTGAGTATGAATATTCACAGGACACGCCGGGCTTAATGAGGCGTGGGTAGTGGGTTCAGGCTCCGCGTGTCGGGGGACTTCACTGACGAGCTGTTTTTTAAGGTTCTGTAGCAAAATTACGGGAGCCTGTATAATTTAATAACTGAAATATCTACATGTTTACAACAAAATTATTTGTTAACAATGGAGCAGTTGGCACGCTTGTCAGAGACTTTTTTTAAGTTCTGTTTTTGCTAATTATAAGCAATTTCAACAAATAAGGGGTTTCAGAGGTGAAGAGGCCAAAATTTCAAAGAGATTTTTAGGGTAAATTTCTCTGAACCTGCTAATTGATAGAGTGTTCAAAATTAGAGGTGCGCAAATCATGTCCGGCACTGGATTGAACCTGGAACGATTAACTTACCCTCCGGAACTATGTCCGTTAACATGTCCGCGGAACTATTTAGTTCCACCGAAGCGTGCACCTTTTCCGACATCGCACCGTAAAGGGTCTTAGTTCTACCATGTTCATAAACAGTTCCAGCGTTCCAGTTCTGTGTTTTGAAATGTTGTAAAGGAGGGATTTCCAACATTTCAAAACAAAATCTGCAAAGTTTATTACGACTATCGATCTAATGCAACTAGTATCGGGCGCGGTGTGGAACTTCGTCGTTTCTGGTGAAGGCCACTCAAGCCCACGCGTGGACTAAGATGACCAACTGCCGGTCGCGACGTGTAACTTATCTAATGTCACTTCTGGTGAAGCCCACAAAAGCCCACGCGTGGACTAAAATACCCCACGCGTGGACTAAGTTAGCAGACTACCGGGCGCGACGTAGAACTTATCTAATGTCACTTCTGGTGAAGCCCACACAAGCCCACGCGTGGACTAAGATATCCCACTGTCAGGGGTGACGTGAAACTAATCTGGTCTCGCTTCTGATGAAGTCCACACAAGCCCACGCGTGGACTAAGGTAGCCCACACAAGCCCAGACTCACACTACTCTAACGCCCATGTATAGCTGTTTTAATTTTGCTCATACACGTCAACATTGCCTTTGCACAGACGTCAACGCATACATTTTTGTGACAAAATCGCACCTATTGCAACGATATAAGATGACACATTGTACAAGTATCACTCAATGTGCTGTCCCTTTAGGTTACTCCGTCGGTGTGGATCCGTCCCAGGGGGCCAATTCTGCTATTTTACAGTCTATCCGCTTTTGGCAGCAACTCTATTCATATTACGTTTCCATCGTTGGTCAAAAAGTTATTCTACTAACGTCGTGTCAAGCAAGTCTCTAAACTAAAGCTAAACCACAGCCGCACCTTGTCTGCACCATTGCTTAACGGGAGGAGCAGATGCGTGCGTGTGTTACCATTTTATGCTTAATGAAAACTACCAGTGGACAGATTATAATAACCCCACTATATTTCTCTTTTTCTTGAGATTACATTGTTGTTTTGCTCAATCAAGTTCATAAAATAACTTGTTCTTTATTATTGGCCTGAAAGAAAGTAAAAAAAACGTTATTTATTTTTCAATAAAAACTTATAGGTCGCAAATCTTGCTTGATTTAAAAAAAAAAGTTATATGATATAATCTGTGGTCAAATGTCAGAAGTGTCAGTTTAAAATAATTAAATTGTTCTTCTGTTTGATAACATTGCTAAAAATTAAGAAAAGAATATCACGATACGTACAAATAGGGAGACCAAGTATCTACCTGTATAAATTGAATGGCCTGGTGTCACTAAGTGAAAACATTGCAGTCAGCGGCTTTGTTGGTTAGAGAGTTAGAGCATTGGTCAGAGGCTTTGTTGATTAGAGAGCTCATGGAGAGCATCTAGACCTAGGGTCGCTAGACCTAGTTGCTAATTACTGACTGATTACCATATTAACATAACTTGGTGAGTAAATGAAACTTCAGAAACTTTTACCCAAACTTCTTATCTTTAATGATTGTAAACAATATTTTAAAATGACTCAGCATATTTGTTTATTCCTATTTAATCTTTCCTCATCAAAAGAAAGAATAACAAAAACTTAAGACCATCTTCTCATCTTAAAACCATTTAAACTTTTAATTCTTTCAGATGTCATAATTTGCCAATTGATATTGATTGGAGTAGCAGACAATAGCATATTAATTGCATTACTGTTACAAATGCCTATCTTTTAAAGCATAATGAATGAGGCAGAGGCTGTGGCAATTCAAACCAGCTACGAAAGGCACTAGCCAAAATAGAGGAATATTGTCCAAGCCAACAGTAAGTGCATTTGAGTTTAATTATCTGCAAATGGAAGATATAAATAACAAATGTTATTTTACCTTTTATCAAATAACTCAGTCTGGGATGTATTAAATTTACCTGTTCTACTTGTTTTCGGTTTTTTACTTTATTGTACCTGTAGTTATTAGAGAATGTAATATAAATAAAAACATTATTTGAATAATTTATTCATATTTTCTGTTTTGTTTCAGAATGGCTACCTGAATGTACCTACCTGCAATTATGTGATGAGAAGATTTTAGACTGATCTATGTATTAATTTAATGGATTATAAATGAATATTAAAAATACTCAACCAAATTAGTTCTCATTTACTAACTTTGTTTAAAGTAGATTAGTCCTTACATAAACTGCTCCTCAACTATCTAAGGAGCTATAATGGAACACATGCGCTCAATGCAGATTGTTGTTGGAGTTAACCCTTGTTACACATCCTCTCTTTCAGACGTCTGCTACAGAATATAATTTCAGCAGCAATTAATGTAATATTTACCCAATTATGTTACACTGCTTATGGTGGGCATGACAATACAGTACACTGTAACGGACCCTCAACCCTTTGATTAGGTGCCAAGTTGAAGATGCATTTATTGTGTTTTAAAAATTGGAAGAGAGTCCTGTTTTTTAGGATGGTAATAAAAATACCTTTTTATTTCAAAGTATTTTAATTTTAAAAAGTTTTTCCTGTACAGAAGTTCTACATAGGTATTTGGGGGGGATTACAAGTCATTTACTACTTTTTGTAAGCAAGCTATCAAAATAGCCTCTTTCTATAACACTCTTATTAATCATTCATCTCTTATTATTATCCATTACATGGCATGGCAATAGTTTGTAGTTAGTTGCACCAGGCAGACAGCTAGAGGTTTGAAGTATGGAGATGATGTTTGATAGTAAGTATTCAATGCAGCAAGTACAAAGTACTAAGGGGCCTTAACAATCCTTGCAAATAGGTGTAAATCGTTCCACAATATTCCTTATAATATATTTGTGCAATTGTATGAAGTGCCTCAGTATTTTTAGCCTTTAAAGTAAAGTCAACAGCACATCAGGTCGCCCCATTTGCGTTTTTTCTCTTGCTTTTGCCAAATGTAATTTCTTTGAAATAGAGCAATTGTCCCCTGGATACAATTACTCTCACTTGATAAGGGCACAGTGGCCCTAACAAACACATAAGGTCAGCGCCAGTTTCTTTCCTGGAAATAAAAAATATCATCATCAGTTCAAACATTATAATCAACGTTTGACTAGTAACAATTATTTTAATAATATGATTTGTTATAACTTACCTTTGTTTTAGCTACTTCAGTTTCAGATAAAAGAGGCTTTTGGAAAGCCATAACTAAGTTTTTTAACGCAACTAGCTAATAAGTTCCAATTCAGAAATACGAAGATTCACCGGGAAATTCTTCCTTCTAACACTACAATTATCAATAGCATTCGTTATCAAGAGATATTCATCACAGAACCTCATGGCTTTTAATTGAAAAAGGTGTTTTGAAAGTAATCGACCGCCGAACGGTCCGCAATAAGTTGGGTCAGAACAACTTCATCACAGCCGTAAATTTTGACAGCCAGATGCACGGCCGATTTTCTTCCTTTAAAAAATAATAGCATTAAGGTTAAGCTTGTCTATGGATGCTTTTATAGGAAATGGTAGCTTCCCCTCCTCCCGCGGATGATGAGGTTTCTAGTCTAAGGGTTAGTTGCACCATAGTAGAAGTTAAAGTTAAAGTTAAAGTTTTTGTCAAATTTGACAATTTGACGACCAAAAATGACGTCGAATTGTCAAATTTAACAAAAAATTTAACTTTAACTTTAACTTCTACTATGGTGCAACTAACCCTAAGGATTGTCTTTGGTTTGTAACCTAGGTTACGCTTTTGTTGATTGTCATTTGTGTCAAGCAAGTATTGTCAGGTTGGTTTTTATTTCATTGTGTCAACAATTATATTTTTTTCAGAAAATATTAATGCTTTAAAGAAAATAAACTTACCTACCCATCAGAAAATGCGGTAAGATTGTTTGGAAACATAATTGTAGAAGACAATCAAGTTTTAGAAAATAGCCCACATCAACAGGGTTTAATAAAAGAGTTGAAACATCAAATTCAGTCCAAGCATTCATCAGCATTCATATGATTCTTTGGGTTGTAAGCAACACAAAAGTGTAGTTGCGAAAAGCTGTTTTGATTTAACTCTGCGATTAACTGTGTTCAATTGGTGCAACATTATAAACAAAAATCTCAAGGTACGGATGTTTGTAGATTGGAAAAGACGATTTTGCCCTGTATGCAGCGTAAAGCATTTACTAAATATTAAACAAAATTGAGAAATAAAAGGCATACTAAGTGAAAATTGTTTAATTTATACCCAATTTATATTTCCAAAGAAAACAAGCAGAATTTAGGTAGGTACTACGTAGGTACCTATAATATACGTGGATTTATAACGGTAAGCGTTATAAATCCACAAATAAATAACAAAGGTTTAACATAAAACCTTTTTGTATTTATTTGTGGATTTATAACGTTAACATCGTTGCCGCATTATGAAAAAACAATTAAAAAAAAAAGCTATCAAAATCTTTATATGCGGAAATCTCTATGGATCATAAGGCGAGTTTTTTGCTACGGAAGTTACCCGTCTGAACCTGTTCCCTATCTAGTTTGTGGCCAGATGGTTCATTTGCGACCGCGGTTCGATTGACGCATCTGTCAAAACATTAGCGGAATAGCGTTTGACTACGTCTGACGTTTAGTGGTTGATCGATTGTGTTAGCAGAATGGAACTGTCAACAATTGCGATCGATCGTGAGTTGGGACGACAATCGAACGAGATTTGGATCGATGTGCCTTACTAGAATAGGAAATTGCTTAGTCGCTGTTATTTGGTATAAGTTACGTTGCGATTAGTGCAGAAATTGCTTAGTAGAATTGGCCCCCGGGTCACGCTCGGCCGGGCTCGTTGACGCCGCCGATCGTTCCTTTTCCTTACCCGTACAACTGTGTTCGGTCCGCCTCGCTGGGACATGTGAGGAACGATGAACCTGTTTAATAAGGCGCCTCGGATCGGAACGATGTCGTTCCAGTGCCGGACATAGTTCCTGGAACTATTAAGGTCCGGAACTACACATGTCTAGTTCAAATGCTTGATTTTGCCTGAGTATTTAGGTGGCAAAAATACTGCATAACATATAAATGGTTGATTTTATTTAAAAACGGGGGTTTCTTGTGCTGACCTCGACGACAACGCTTACACGCACATCCACCGAAACCCTGCGATCTTTATGAGGTAATCTGTCCACCATGCGGGTCGTCCGACGCTGCGTTTGGCCTCAAATGGTCCCTACTCGAGGACTTTCCAGCCCCAACGACAATCAGTCCTTCGTGCTATGTGCCCTGCCCACTGCCATTTCAACCTGCTAACACGCAGGGCTACGTCGGCGACCTTAGCACAAGAAGGTTTTAAAGCTTTGCTTAATTTGGGGCTACGAGTATAATGGAATCAGGGTGGAATAATGTACAGTGTTCTTCGTATTTAGGTAAGTATCTAAATCTAGCAGTTTTCAGGTAGCTATTGTCAGCAACAGTTCAACCTAAATTGTCATGCCTAAAAAAAGTTTAAAGAAAATCCAGAACAACATAGACGTAATTTCTTATCCTCCTTATTCATAAAAACGAACACAACGCCAAAGCATAGTTCAAGCGATTGACATGTTCTGTCACTTAATAGCAAATGGCGGCAGCAACAAGATTGACAGAGACATAGCGATACAAAAGTTGACGTGTTGTTGAAGCGCTGTTTAAGTTTTTATGAATAAATGGGAATGTATTGTTGCTTGTATCGCTTGTATTTCAAACACTAATATCATGAAAATGTTCATATCCTACAATCTTTAGGTCGGATTACCTATGAATAAATTGAATTGATCCTGACAAAACAACATACAAAATGGGTAAATAATTTAGCAAGCTTCGGAAATTTTATGGCGCACATGATCCAGGTACAGTCACCCAAAGCTAGACCCTAGAGTGACCAAAATAACCTGATCTCTCATTCGTATATATGTCACCGGAAAATAACAAAAACCGTAAATTTATAAATTTCCTAGGAAATTTATCATCTTTCGTAGGATTCTAAACGAGAGATAATTTGTATTATTTTACGCCTACATTTCCGGAAGTTTATCAATTTGCGACGACTTATGGCGAATTTATCAACTTACGGATATCTATTCGTAAGATTCTAAACGGTTAGACTTTTTTTTTTTTTTTTTTTTTATTTAAAATGGGTTTGCGTTTGACCTCAGTCTCGCCTGATGGTAAGCGATGACGAGGTCGAAGGTGTAACACGCTTACCCAGAAAATGCCTATTCACTCTTGCCTTGAAGACACCAAGGTTGTATGTATCCGGAAACACAGACGCAGGGAGGGCGTTCCACTCCCTAGCGGTGCGGACCAGAAAGGAAGCACCAAACCGCTTAGTTCGGACCGCTGGAAAGTCGACCACATGGGGGTGAAATCCCTCACGGCGTCTAGTGGTCCGGTGGTAGAAAGTGGAGGGTGGGATCAGGTCATGAAGTTCCTGCGCACACTCTCCGAAATACACCTTATAAAAAACCGATAAACAGGCAACTTTACGCCGATGCTCCAAACTCTGGAGTTTGGTTCCAACGAGCGTATCGTCACCTATCAGTCTCCTGGCCCTTCGGTCTACTGAGTCCAGTGCATCCAGCTGGTATTTGGCAGAGCCATCCCAAAGGTGGCAGCAGTACTCCATACACGACCGAACTTGTGCTTGGTACAGTTGTAACAGCTGTTCCGGTGTGAAGTACCGCCTAACCTTGAAGAGGATGCCAAGTTTCTGGGCAGCGGTTTTTGCTTTAGACTCAATAGAACTTCCAAAGTTGAGGCTAGACGAAAGATTCATACCAAGGAGCTCGAGGTGGTTGGTAATCGGTATAGGTGCATTCAGGAAAGTAGGAGTTGAGTTAAAGGGACTCCGTTTGGCGGAGAATAGACACGCCTGGGTTTTGCTGGCGTTGAACTCAACGAGATTAGCTTCGCCCCAGTCGGACACTGCTTTTAACGTTGAGTTCATCCGCTCTACCATAGCCTCTCTAAGGGACTCAGTCTCAGCCGGACTAGTGCGAGCGCTGGACATATATCTCTCTGTAACGGTGCTATCGTCTGCGTATCCGAAGATACCTGGGCACAGCAGATCGTTGATGTGCAGCAGGAATAATGTTGCAGAGAGAACAGACCCCTGAGGAACTCCGGCATTTATAGCCAGTTGGTCGGAAGAGCAGCCATCAATGACTACCCTTATTGACCGTTCACTCAGGAAGTCAGATATCCAGGCACAAAGTGCGGTGGGAATTCCGTATGATGGAAGCTTGCTTTTAAGGCTATCGTGCCAAACCCTGTCAAACGCCTTTGAGATGTCAAGAGAGACGGCAAGAGCCTCACCGTGATTCTCGACGGCTTCGCCCCATAAGTGAGTGGCGTACGCAAGAAGATCACCAGTTGATCGTTCTCGGCGAAAACCGTACTGACGATCACTGAGCAGACTGTTGTCCTCAAGGTACGCCAGGAGCCGGTTGTTAATCACACGTTCCATACTTTTGCAAAGTATGGAGGTAATTGCAATTGGCCTATAGTTGGCAGGGTCGGCTCGACTGCCCTTTTTGGGCACAGGTTGCACGTTGGCAAGCTTCCAAGACTTGGGAACTTGTCCCGTTGCTAGAGAGAGGCGGTACAGGCGTGTCAGTACAGGAGACAACTCGGGCGCACAATTCCGCAAGACCACTGCAGGAATCCCGTCAGGACCGCTGGCTTTATTCACGTCAAGAGTGCGAAGCGTTTTTAGTACCTCTTTCTGGCGGATGCGGAACTCAGGCAAAACTGAGTCGCATGGGGGTAATATAGGTGGTATTTGGCTTCCAGCACTAAGACGCGAATGGCTTGCAAAAAGAGCAGCAAATAAATTTGCTTTCTCTTCGGCAGAGTGAGCCAGAGATCCGTCAGACTTCAACAGTGGCGGCAGCGATGAGCGGCAAAAATTCGATTCGACCGACTTAGCCAAGGACCAAAAAGCCTTGCTTCCCGATGGGCAAGAGGCAAGTTTGGCTCCAATACGGCACACACGGTCAAACCGAGTCTTTCTGAGTACCTTTTTGCAGGACTTGGCAGCTGCGTTATAGGCTCTCTTCTTTACGCTGACATCGGAGGCTTTACGCGCGCGAGCATCAGCCCAGGCTCGGTACGCCGATTGCTTTGCCGCCTCAGCAGCAGCGCAATTGGCGTTGTACCATCGGGGAGCTCGGCTATCGAGGGATACGTCGGAAAATGGAATGAAATATTCCATAGCCCGACAAATCACCTCTGAGATAGCGTCAGCGCATTCCGATGCGTCGCCAGAAGAGAAGCAAGCTTGCTGCCAAGGATAAGATGCAAAGAAATGCCGCATCTCATCCCAGTCCGCCGACTTGTATCGCCACATCCGCCTTGTGCCTCTAGGGCTGGGATCGGGCGGGGAGTAGTTCGACACAGCCTTCACCAGACAATGGTCAGAACTGCCAAGAGGAGCGGCAACAGACACATAATAGCGGTCTGGATCTGTAGTCAGCAGAAGGTCTAGGCAATTCGGTGTGTGGCTAGAGACATCTGGTATGCGCGTGGCCTCCTTTATGAGCTGCGTGAGATCTAGCGACAAGGAGAATCTCAGCGCCTCTCTTCCAGCATGGTCAGTGTTCTGGTATGGATACAACCAATCACGATGGTGGGCGTTAAAATCCCCCAGAAACACTAACTGCGCAGACGGATACCGATGTAGGGCTATGTCAGCCGAAGCACCGAGGTACTCAAAAAGTTTGGTTGTCTCCTGATCCCCGCTGTGCGACCGGTAGACACATGCATAGAGAATTTTCTCCATGCCTGTATCCACCAAAACCCACAGGACAGAAAAACCGGGTCTTTCAAGGTTACGGAGACGTTGGCAGCAGATGTCATCGCGAGCATATACGCACACGCCGGAGCGCTGTTTGAATTTGTGCTCCAGGGTATACCCTGGGTAGTGTAGATACGCCGCGTCAGACGGACACCTGATCTGCGTCTCCGTGACAAACAGTAGGTGAGGCTTATCAGTCTCAAGGTGGTGGTGGACTGCAACGAGATTTGAGTGCAGGCCTCGAATGTTGCAGAGGTGCACTTGGAGCGACAGGACGTGCTTCCGCTGTAGAAACCTCTTATTTTTTCTGAACTTTGTCATTTGTTGGGGTTGGGAAGAGTGAATAGGCGAGAGGAAGGCAGTTGGACAAGGCGCGCACCGTCAACCCAGCAACGTTAGCGGCACCGCCGCGCCACTGGGAGACTCATCTGGAGACCGCGGGGACGCCCGAACCCCCCCAGAATGGCCATCGGGTCCTGTCATCCGGTCGCCAACCGGCACGATGGAGCATTCTGGGATTTTTCGCGAGTTGGCGGGGCAGCCTTTCATAGGTGGCTGGCCTACTACTTGGGCCCCCTACTAACTGCGGTCGGCCAGCGGAAAAACCGTGCTTCGGATCCCGCTGCTCTCCAAGATGAGGCTTCCGGAACATTGGCACCGCCTCGTTGCACCCGGTTTCTCGGCGCAGCGCAACAGTCCAGACCCAACCTCTCGTAAGGACTCCCAAGGCATCACGCCGGAACACGTTGAATAACGTTTGGCGACGTGTCTTTGCCTTGGCGGTGGTAACTAGCCGCGGCCGAAGCCTACCACCAGGAAGTTATCGCTCGTTTGGCACCACCCAGGGGTCACGTGTATGGTCTCGAGGGTACAACATACGGACGCGAGCGATTTCGACCCCCACCCGACTAATCACAGAAGAGCTTTTAATTTTACGCTGTTTTAAATTACGGAAAATAACACACTGCTCTTTGTTTGGTCGATGTTGACAGTAGTAATGCTTGTATTCATAGATTATGAGTGGCGGAGGACAGGAAGGAGAAGGAACACGTGACTTATTCGACCAATCAGAGCGCACATGGCGTTTGGTTACTGCCCACTTATTATTTTACGGATGCGTTCCGAAAGTTTATCAATTTCCGGAAATGAGGGCGTAAAATAATACATATTATCTCTCGTTTAGAATCCTAAGAAAGTTGATAAATTTCCTATGAAATTTATAAATTTACGATTTTTGTTATTTTCCGGTGACATATACTTTCATACTGCGCAAGGTCTACAGAGTCACGTCGTAGATGTGGCTGGCTGTACCACCCTATGCTACGATATGTCATAAAATTTCCATAGAGGACCTTCCGGTTTCCGGGTCCTCGCAAAACAGAAATGAGCTGCCACATAAATTAAATGGGGGACGACGCGTCGCCGGAACCTAGGGGAGGAACGAAAAAACCTGTGCGTAACGAAAGATGCAAAAAATGGGCGTTGAACGAATGTTTTTAGGTGATGTATGTATTTTATTTTTGGCATAATATGCAGGTAGGCAGGAAAATAACTACTTTCATTTGTGTATGTTATATTCATTTAATTTTTTTTTGCTCAAATAGGTGAATCATATATTTTTATGTACCTACAACAAGTATAGTTATTATGGTTATAGAGAGCGTCGTGTACTCTCGGACCAGTGGTTAACCACTCCGGCTCGGAACCCGGGGTGTGGTGTTTGTTGAAGTTGAAGACTGGCTGGAACACCTGCTTTAGTGCTTCTAGAAACTTATCAGAAAAGCGCTTCCGGTTTGTACGGTTCGGACACCTTGTGTAGCCTTGTGTACTATTCGCTGCAATGAATAGTACATTTGACAAAACAAAAAGCCTTGCCGTACTTCCTGTCTAAAGAAACATAATAATATGCAAACCCAATTGTATGTACCTTTATCTATCTGCACAGATACAAAAACCTTATTCCGCTTTTCGCACGTGAAAACGTTAGTTTAAATAAGTAACTTCTGCTGATTGGACGGAACAAATACAAAATCTGTATTAACTTGGGTTCACCGCAACGACCCCGCTAGGACTCACCTTCCTAAAACCACAAAATGGACCAGAATTCAGGATTAGACCCAACTATAATAATGATTTATTCTGCTGCGTTCAGTTCAATTAATATAAATTAAGAAGTGGACTAACAACTCGTCAATTATAATGACAATAACATAACATAACATACCCTCACGACCATATCTCTAATGGGTTAGTCAGAGGCACTGATTGTTGCCGTCATGGTGGACGGAACATTCAGAAGCCCACATTTCGCCAAGGAAATTTGAACCCAACGTGGTAAGCGGCGAGCCTACCGCCGTTTTCCGGGTTTGCTTGGGTTTTGTATCGGTGTTTTCTTTCTGTTCCATCGCCGGGAGATAGCCGTCAATTGAACAATGAACACAAAGTAGGTGTATTCCGGCCAGATTTGATCTTGGGAAAATCAGGTTCCAAGCCAGAGTGTTTGACCACTGGGCCGATGCTCTCATAAAATTTAAAAAAAAAGTCATGGTCCACTTTGAGTAAAACAAAAAAAAGTAAGATAACTACGTTCATTTCTATGCGAATTCGAAAACTGGGACATGATACTGACGTGTGAATGACTTGCATGGGAAGGGTTGCTGCCCTATTGGCTTAAAAACAGGTTCATTGGACTTGAATGCACGGCCATGCGTGATTCGTGACGTCATACCAGCAGTGCCATATCTTCCTCTTTTTGTTATAATCAAAGATGTTGGATGAAAAGACTGATGCGTTGCTCGGAGGACAGGGCCCACCGCACCAAAAAGTGTGCCAAACCTGCAGCCCAGTGCAGTGCAGTGCGCTACCTTCCCCGTGAAGTCTGTGGCCGACGCGTATGCGGAATGCATTTCCCCGACTTTATAAGACTGCTGATGCGTTGAGCGAGGTAGGTCGCCTGTGACGTCATGGAGGCGCCTGGGAAAGTCTTGCAACATTTGGTGTGACTGACGGACACAGGGTGTCTTACCCAAGAGGCATTAAATGGTAAAACGGGCTGATTTATACATTTTAGCCGTTAACTACTTAAATACTTGTAAAAGATAACATGAGAAAATATAATTTTAATAAATATCTTGTATGTACGAGTAGGTATCTATGTTTTATATTGCGTTTACTTGAGTCTTTACTTGGCCTGTTGTGGATAAACGCTTGGATACCCTATATTTCGACACTACCCAGATTACATGTATGGAAAGTACCCTAGACTATCATATGGTCTGAATAACCGAGATCATCTCTTTTTATTTATGCTACGCAAGGTCACAGTATGAACCATACAGTAGGCTATCTAAGGCCGCCCGATTAAAAGATAATAATTTTGTAAAATTTTAATGATTGTTATTAGATACCTACCAGGCAGATGAAAATATTTTCTCTCCCTTCCCCTTTTTAACAAACTATCCTTAATATTCTTTATTAAGTTTTTTCAATTAGAAGGACTTTTGTACCTAATCATAATCATAATCATAATTCTTTATTGCATAAATACAGGTACAAAGGATCTTAAAATTATACATGTCCAGCTATATTTTGCCTTTTTACTAAGCATGCAACCAGTTTACAAATTTTTAAATCATTAATTTATTAGCAACAATACAAGAACCATTATTATTTCAATATCAATTCATTTAAAAAATCCATTCCATTACAATTAATCACATTATTAAATTCATTATGAAAATTGAGAATCATACATAGAAGTGATTTAAACCATCTACGAGTATAAAATTAATAAACAAAATTACAATGTGTTAAAAATAACTTTGCACTGCCCGGGAATCGAACCCGGGTCGCAAGAATGGGAATCTTGCATGATACCATTACACCAGCAGTGCTTGCGATATGTTCAGCGAAAATAGTTAGTGTATTCCTTCACATTCTGCAGATCTATTGTTCGTGTTTTGTTTTAGGCAGGCATGGATGAACTTTAACGAAATACCTAAATAAAGCACTGCCTACTTAATTTTTATAATTATAAATAACGATTACAACCTGACCCTTCTGAAATATTAAAAACAAATTAAGTGATATTGATCGTAGTAGCTTTATTAAACGTATGAACGTATATCGTGGCATGTGTTTAAGAAAGGCAAAATAAAGTGATATTTCATAAAAAACCCTATTTTATTTTCTTCTGTTGTTTTCTATTTATCATGTACTGACACATGTACATGAATGTCTGTCTGGTTTAGTGTTCGACATTTATGTGCGTTGACAACCTGGTTGTTAGTTTATTTTAGATGGTAAATAAATAAAAAACATAGGCACTATGATTGGAAAGTGTTTTTTCTGTTGGCGATTCGATTTACAACGCGAAGTATTTTGTTATAAGGTAATGTAATGTAATTCCTTATTATAATAAACACCTCCATTATGACATAGACTGTAATAGCACTTAATTCCATCGCCTATTGTAAGTTTATTAATAATTAATGGAGCGAGGAGGGTAGGTACTTACCTCGGGCTCGTACAAGCGGCTAAACGCTACTGGGGAATTTGCGAAATTCAATATTCACATGGTAATGTTTTAATAGTGAGCTTTGAATTACTAAGCTAATGAATTATTGCAACAATTTGCTTTGCTTATTTAGAATACTTGCTTAGGTGAGTAATGTTTTATTTTAATATAGAGTAAGATGGAGTACCTAAGAAGATATCTGAACTTAGAAACAGTGGTCAAAATAGGCCGTATTCTACTTACCCCAAAACGTAGATGTAAAAGACGTAGGGACAGCTAGTACTTGAATTTATAGGAAACCCAGAAAAAGACATTCGGTCTTGGCTTCAGGAGGGAATCGAACCCGCTTCTTTCGCAAACCGTGCGACTGCACTAACCATTGTGCCACCGAGACCATTAACAGACCGAAATGGCTGAAATTGAATTGAATTGATTGAATTGACTTGTTTTATGCCCTCTTAGCGCCACACGCTAAATAAATATTATTAGTAAACTCTCAATAATTAGCTTGTGTGGATTAATAAACATTTTCTTTCTTTCTTTATGCAGCAAAAAAAAATAAACCTTAGAAATTTACAAGTCTTCGATTGAAATAGGTTTAGTTATACCACCCCTAGGGTTGTTGGGGAATTCATGATAATTAATTTTCAGCTGGGGCGGGACATTCCGACCGAATTCGCCGATAGGGGTTTTAACACGCAACCTCTTAGAATTATAATGAGGTGAACGCCTTACATAGTACATTAAAGGTTGTGAGGGTACATTAGACTCTCAACTCGTGTGTCTTGGGTCCAAATCCCGCGCGGACCACAGCATGTTTAGACGAGAGTTTGAATGCAAGCGTTTACTGAGTACCTACTTTCTTCATTGGACTGATCATCAATAGGACGTTTCGTTTTTGAGAGATTCATCGTCAGAATGTTTCACCTATGGACGTTTCGTCGACAGAATGGTTCGCATTTGTGTGTTTCGACGACAGACCTTTTCCACTTTGGACTATCCCAAAAGAACTTTTCACCTGTGGACAAAAACTGATTTTTATATTCATTTAAGTCCGTTTGTTATTTTGACATGAAATAAACTTCTTGGATAATGATAATGCTTTTGGTATAATGAATTTAAGCGCGGTTGGTTTACTTTGAAGGATGAGGAAAGAAGTGGTCGCCCTTTGACTGCTGTTTTGGAAAGAAACGCGCTAGCAGTGAAAATTTTGATTCAAGACAATAGACGAGTTACATACTAAGCCTTCAAGTGTGAAGGATAGTATCAGGCTGGGTGCCACACAACCTCACAAGTAAGCTCGTCTGGGCGTGTTTACGATATCTTTAGAGGTAATGAATCATGGAATTATAATCAATACGATCCAAAAACGAAGCGCCTGTCAAGGGTTTGGGTGTTTCAAACCGAATCAACGCCTACCAAAGTGAACCGATCTAACTATAGGCGTGGAAGATTTATCAATTCGACTGACTTCTTGTTGTCCATTCCTTTACAAAACTAAAGAAGTTTTCTCTGTTGTGAACAACAAGCGACCAAACAAAGGGGTCAGCAGGCTACTGCTCCACAATGACAATGCGTCCGCCCACACCGCAATCAAAACAAGACTTCCTAGACAACACACTGGTCAAACTCCTGGCTCACCCTCCTTACATCACTGACCTAGCACCGTGTAACTTCTTTCTATTCCCAATTAAAAAAAACAGCTCAGGGGTATACACGTCGCCGGATGATGCGCTGTCAGCGTTCGTGCAAGCTGAAAACGAGGTGTCTGCGGACTGGAAAAAGTGTTTCAAAAACTGGTTCAGACTCATGAAGCTTGTATAGAGGCTGGTGCAGAGTAATTTTTTTTTATAAAATCTGACCTGTATTACTTCTAGAACTTTTTTTACTACCGCAAAACTTTCTGAGTGTCCTATGGATAAAACAGTCGTGCTGATCACCTCGCGTCCGAAAATGATGAGATTGCGTCCTAGCTATAAGACCGCCGAAATTATACATTATCATTTTTAATTCAACATTATTACACTACTTAAGTAAAGTGATCTTTTCTATACTCTTCTTTAAATAAAATACACTATTCATTTTACCATTTATTTCCTCCATCAAAACAATACGCAGCTGAACTAGAAGCAAAACTGCAAATATAGGATTGTTTTCTTTTTATTTTCCAAAAATAAAGTTTATTTGAGTGACAAGTAAATACGCGGGAATTACCATAAACAGCCACTCTGTATTCGACGGGCCCGCGTCATCTGGGACTCCGTACTCCGTACGACAATTCTATTTCTTTCTGGAAAAAATGCACGATGAGAAATGCAGTTCTTGTTATTTATAGGGAAATTTCAATATTTGAATGTAAAGCTTTTACTGACTTAAATAAAGTACGTAAGAAATCCTTAGGTACTGAATAATGTACACACATCAAAACTGTCTAGGGATAACATAGGGATATCATTTTTCAAATATTTCATAAAGTTAAGTTTGTTTACAAGTTGAGCATTATCTTAGAATAACGCGAGGACAGAGGTATAAGATAAAGGTTAAGAATATTACAAAAAAGACGTTTGATTTTGCTAAAATTTTGACACCTTTTAAAAGAAAAAATCTGTCTTTTTTTAACGTCCTTACGATTGTACAATAATTTCTTTATACAATCTGAAAGGGCAAATATAGCAGTTTCTGTGTTCTAAAAATTTCTACGTTGTTGGTATCAATATTTTAATTTTTACAGCCTCCCAAATAGCTATACTTTGTATGAAAATGCTTGAGATATCCCTAGACACTTTTGAGCAGTGTATTTAATTCTCTCAATAATAGACTCTGTACCTATGTACCTATTTCCCTAAGACTGATCCAAGCTATTTTTAATACTACTTAGTCCGATCATTGCCATCCCGTAGGTACATACAGAAGTTTCAATAGAAATGTTGGTGTTAGGACCTACCACGGTGAACCCGAAAGTGACACTTAACTCCAGCTTAACTTTGGGTGGTGCTTAGGAATTCAGCATTAGGTGTAACCAGTACCTACTGACGGAGTAGGTTACAAAGGTTTTCATTCTCTAATTAAGCACCTATAGATACTAGTTGATTACGGAAGTTGATAACTAACTGCAGTGTGCAGTCGTTCGTATACTAAATTAGGTTTTAAATAGTAGATAGATCTAAATAAATTGGTAGGTCTATTTTATTCATTTTCTTCCGACCTTTTCGAAGTTCAAACAGAGTTAACCAAGTTTTAGGGAGATCCAAATGTAGTGTCTAGTCTTCCTGAACTTATTAAGGGCCGGCGCCGACTATCGGCATCGGCACGCTTCAGGATTTTAAGGTGGCAAATAGAAATATACTTTAACATTATGGCAATAAAGTAGAAATTTCCGTGATGTGTTCTCGTAAAAACAAAATGCATTTGTTCTGTTTCTGTTTCGGCATTTTCTACTTTATTGCCCTTAAGTTAGAGTATATTACTATTTGCCACCTTAAAAGCCTGAAGCGTGCCGATGCCGATAGTGGGCGCCGGCCCTTAACCGGACTCCAACTAGCACCATCTCCATGAAACAGGGAGTAACTTCGTCCTTTATTTTATTGAAACAAAATATTTCTCTAAGAAGTTACTAGATGCCGTGGACCGCAAAATAAATAGGTAATATTGCAGAATAAGGGCCGGCGCCCACTATCGGCATCGGCACGCTTCAGGATTTTAAGGTGGCAAATAGCAATATACTTTAACATCATGGCAATAAAGTAGAAATTTCCGAGATGTGTTCTCGTAAAAACAAAATGCATTTGTTCTGTTTCTGTTTCGGCATTTTCTACTTTATTGCCATTATGTTAGAGTATATTACTATTTGCCACCTTAAAAGCCTGAAGCGTGCCGATGCCGATAGTGGGCGCCGGCCCTAACACTATTTACCCGCATTAATCGATATTGTTGTTTCAAAAATAGTACCTAGTTGGAAATATCTCGGTGTAACTAATTAATACATTTACTATTGACAATATTCTCTGAAAAACACTAACAGAAAAATATTTTCCGAGGTCACCGAACCAACACAACCCTAGTTCAAATTTTCACCGCTTGTGGCGCCACTGTCGAGAGCAGCTTCCGCATGCGTACAAGTTTTCCGTATTTTTCAATGTCCACGATTCATGAATGGCTCCCATTTATAACCTTCGCCAGTAGTGTAAATATACCACGTTAATTAATGTTACAAAATGTTGGCTTTAAATAATAAGAATATCAGTGAAGTACCAATTTGGCCAGTGTTGTGATTAGAAAAGTGATAGGTTTTCCCGCTAAATTTTGACAATAAAAACAATCGTAAGTACCTGAAATGTATCTTTTTTTTCGTAAATGTTCCTTCATTACGCAAGAGAATTTATTTATGCTGCTTTTTTTACTTAAAGAGCTTATTTCTAATTATTTCGTGGTTACAGTAGTTTTTTCTTGTTGACGACCATGGCGTATTTTCCGTGCAAACGTAACTGCGGTAATTTTATCGATTCGACACATTCACCCTTTTATCAACATAGTCAATGGGTTCTAGGCGAACCCTATTCGAACTATGCAGTGCTGAATATTTTTCTAGTTTGCTTATTTACTGTAATTCCCTCGAGGAATTTTCTCCTGTAGAAGATCGTATTTATATGTTGACAGCGCAAGCCTGTGCATTGCAGACCAGCTGTTTGCGTAGTAACGCAGTACATACTTCACTATCTAATATAAGTTTATTTTAAATAATATGAATCTTGCTTAATTATGTAACGGTTGACTAAATAAATTGTTGTATCAACTAGGTTTATCCTTAATAAATTTATTTTAATTGAAGCAGCTGTTAGATAAGTAACAGCATGTTTTTTTCGGAATTGAATTAAGTATTTCGTTGGTCAAATTATACGTATACGTGGAGGCCTCCTATCATCTATATTATACACTTATATGAGACAATTTACTGAATATGTAATAAGTTGTTGGCTAAAGGCCAGATTGACCAATAAAACGTCCCAGATGAATAAGGGCTGGAACACTGAGCAGTGTTTTTTTGTAAATAAAGTCTGATAACATCCAAGATATTAACATAAAATAATAATTGGTACTATGATCACAATATTTGGATCCGATAATCACTTTGAGATCGCTTAGGGAAGAATTTTTATTCTGTAGATTAGTTCATGTTACTTTTGGAACCACTACAAAAAAAAAACATTAAATTTCTATGACAGAAAATAAATTAGAAATTGAAATATTAACTTCTCTCTAGTATTACAGAGAGTCCTTTGACAGTGTCCTTAGAATACTGGACATTCTTCATATTGTCCATTTTCGAATTAACACCACGACACTTCGACACACAAAAACTACTTCGGTACTTAATTCAATTATAAGAAGGATTAATTTAATTAACATGCATATGGTCAAGTACGACTATGTGTGAGGGCATAGTAGAAATAACCGGCTGTTCTTTAAAACTAGGTACCTACCTGTAAGTCACAAAATAGCAAAAATTATAGTATGTACGTTCGCGTTAAGAATGCAGTAATTTTTTAATTAACACACAGAAGAACTCTAGCACAAAACCGTTGCGTTTGAAAGAATGCGGTCATGTGGCACTGTGATCTTGACTTTCTAATTAGGAACGATTTGATTGGTTAGGGGGCGTGCTAGGTCGACGGACAAAAATGAAATCACTGCACTATATTTATATCCAATGTTTGGATATAAATTTAGACCGTTCCCGTTCTCAGGATGGCACTTACACTACTGTAGGTGCCCGTGGCGCAATTGTGGCAGTGATCGGCGACGATCGCTGTTGTAAAGCAACCCACGCCGGGTCGGAAATGGGATGGGTGACCACCCGACCGAAATTTAGTGATGTGTATTTCGGGCATCTCCGTGCTTTGGAAGGCACGTTAAGCAGTTGGCCCCGGTTGACGTCGCTAGATGTCAATTGTTAAGCCTAGTCGGAGGCCTTAGGGCGGCTTGATAACATCTGTCATTATGGTTGCTCATTAATCTCACTCCCCCTCCAACAATCCGCACTGAGCCCGCGTGTTGGAGTATGGCTCGTTCCACCGCATAGTTGAGGTGAGGCCTGTGCCCAGCAGTGGGACGTATACAGTGTGTTTGGGAACCGGTGTCCGACCCGTTAAGGTGAAGTAATATGATCTATTTTATGAATAAATCCACCATAATTAAGCACTTTTAATTATTTTTTTTTAAAAAAAATTTTAATTTATTTCAGGTAAATTTTACCTGCGTTTCAAAGGGTCTCTGATGACAGGGTGATATTCAATTTGTCACAACTTCTAAACTATTTTACTTGGAACTTTGATTTTTGCTTCAGTGTTTAGGTGATGTCTTTGGGTATCCAAAAAGTTAAAAATAAATGTATGTTGACAGTTTAGTTTTTCTGAAAAAAAAAAAAATGTAAAAAAAACTAACAAATTCTATCACAATTTTCAAGTTCAAACATTTTTTTGAGGTATTTTAAGGGAGTTATGAAAAAATGCTTTTTTGTCAGCTTATTGCCTACTTTTGTAGCTGTCCAACGATACCACTTTTGTGACTGTAGGATCTCTAAATCGGCAGATATTGCAAACTAAAATAACCCACCCGTACTCCCGAGAAAAAAAAATTAAAATGGCGGCCATTTTAAAACAACTGGGGCAAAGTCCTTAATTATAGTGGATTTATTCATAAAATAGATCGTATTACTTCACCTTAACGGGTCGGACACCGGTTCCCAAACACACGTATAGGCCGTTTATGTATGTATGTGTAGTGTAAGGTTATATCGTAAAACTTAACTTCTTCATCTTCTCTTCCAGTTCAAAGATGTCGAGCAGTCCCTTCCCCTACACATGCGAGCTATGTGGCGCCGAAGGGCTCACAGACGAAGGCATGCGCACGCACACACTAGAAGCGCACGTGGCCGGCCGACCGGAGTGCCCCTTCTGCGACTGCGCGGTGCCCCCGCCGCAGCTGCTCGGGCACGTGCAGCGCGCGCACTTGCACTACCTCACGCCGGAGAGGGAGCTTATGGCCTTCATTGATGACCAGAGTCCAAGGTATCTATCTTAGAAGGATCATTTGTCTCATTTAGTGGCCGGCCGGCCGGAGTGCCCCTTCTGCGACTGCGCGGTGCCCCCGCCGCAGCTGCTCGGGCACGTGCAGCGCGCGCACTTGCACTACCTCACGCCGGAGAGGGAGCTTATGGCCTTCATTGATGACCAGAGTCCAAGGTATCTATCTTAGAAGGATCATTTGTCTCATTTAGTGGCCGGCCGGCCGGAGTGCCCCTTCTGCGACTGCGCGGTGCCCCCGCCGCAGCTGCTCGGGCACGTGCAGCGCGCGCACTTGCACTACCTCACGCCGGAGAGGGAGCTTATGGCCTTCATTGATGACCAGAGTCCAAGGTATCTATCTTACAAGGTCCATTTGTCTCATTTAGTGGCCGGCCAGCCGGAGTGCCCTTTCTGCGACTTTGCGGTGCCCCGCCGCAGCTGCTCGGGAACGTGCAGCGCGCGCACTTGCACTAACTCACGCCGGAGAGGGAGCTTATGGCCTTCATTGATGACCAGAGTCCAAGGTATCTAACTTACAAAGCTCATTTGTCTCATTTATTGGCCGACCGGCCGGAGTGCCCCTTCTGCAACCGCGCGGTGCCCCCGCCGCAGCTGCTCGGGCACGTGCAGCGCGCGCATCTGCACTACCTCACACCGGAGAGGGAGCTTATGGCCTTCATTGATGACCAGAGTCCAAGGTATCTATCTTACAAAGTTCATTTGTCTCATTTAGGGGCCGCCCGGCCGGAGTGCCCCTTCTGCGTCACTACCTCACGCCGGAGAGGGAGCTTATGGCCTTCATGATGACCAGAGTCCAAGGTAAGAATCTGTTTTACACGGCTCATTTGTCTCATCTAGTGGCCGACCGGCCGGAGTGCCCCTTCTGCGACTGCGCAGTGCCCCCGCCGCCATTAAGATTGAACCCCCACTCCTCCCAGCTCCTGTTCCAAACCTAGGTAGGTACTAGGCCTGAGAAAGTAAACAAGGATTTATATTGAAAAATGACAGTTGCATCTACCTGCCACCACGAATGCCATACAAATCCACGTTAACTACCTAGATACTATCTCGATGCGTATGATCGAAAAATATACTGAAAAAATTTCTAAATTCGAAGGGAAACGGGAACCTACGCCTTTGTCTTTACTTGCCAGAAACTTCTGAAATTGTGCTAGTTAGTGAATCTTGTCTACTCTTCCAGTTTCGACGAAGACTCCAAGATGACGACCACAGACAGCTGCAGCTACAACACGCCTGGCTCCATCAACGGGTGGCACAGCCCCGACACCTCGTCCTCCTACCACAATGGCGCCATATCCAAGAACTCTTACCACAACGGCTACCAGGACAAAGAGTACAGGAATGACAAGGAATACAGGAACGAAAAAGACCACAGGAGTGAAAAGGACGAAGATAGGTGCTCTCGGTCGCCCAAAAATATCAATCTTACAAACGGATTGAAGAATATCAATATTAGTAATGGGGTGATACCTAAAAAGATGAGTAGACAAAACTCTAATGATAGCGAAGTTGTTAATGGGCATGACAGGAAAGGTGAGCATTTTCGTCAAATAGGTACTTTGTTAAAGATAAAAAAGACAGATGAAGTACCTAGGTATTCTTTAATGAACGGTCAACGGCACATCACGCTACCCATTTCCGGCAAGTCCTCCTTGCTCTATTGCAAAGAAATGCCATTTGGCTAGAGCAAATAGAAAACGGAAATAGGTGGCCTGATGTGCCGTTGACTGTACGAGAAATGTTATACCTAGTGGTATTGAACTGCAAATGAAAATGTATAATAATTTAAGTGGTACCTATAACAAAACAGGGAGAGGAATAAATTTCATATTCCAAAGAAATTAGGTTTAAGGGCTGCAAATTTTTATTTTTATTTTTCCTGCAAGTGTGGCTTAACGTTTATTTAAAATTAAATACAAATAAATGTTCCAGGTGCTCGCTCTAGTCCTAGTCATAATTCTAGCAACAATTGCGAAGGCTCACCTAACAAGACTAAGGTAAATTGTTCTTTTGGATGTAGTAGCCTACATTTTAAATTAAAATGGTTATTCATTGCTTACGAAATTAAATTTGTATTTCAGTTAACGATGGCAAGTGCAGGACAAGGATCCCCTCTTAGATCCCAATTAGCATTGAAGTTAAAACCCAACACTCCTAAAAAATCAGCGCCTACTCCAAGTCCCACAGTGCAGGTAAGGCTGAAGCTGAAATCTTTGTTGTGTTGTTACAACAATTTACTTCAACTTACGGCATGCATAGTGAATTAGGATTATTCAAATAATTTTATGCAGTGTATTTTTTTAATCAATGTCAACCCTTGAATCTTTGCGATAAAAACGCACTAAAGTTTTTTACGTATGACTGTGAGTCGAGGCTGGCATCGTATGCCACGTTTCTCTTGCTTACATTTTTATGAGCAGTAACGTCAGTGTCAAAATCTGAAAACCATACCCGCCAAGTACTTATTTTCAAAACATTGAACTTTTCCTACACGTATCAATCAAAATTCTGTGCAAAGTGAAATCATTTAGAATTATTATCATAATCACTAACCACCTACAATAATTTTCAGTGTCTTCTATGCGATTTCACGTCGTCATGTCCTCGGAAATTGGAAGAGCATATCAACCGTGCGCATTTCGACTTGACCTCGCCTTCTGTGATAGGAAATGCGAATGCTAACTCAGAAAACCCTACCCTGGTCGTGAACAATCCAACCCTGGTTGTGAACAACCCGACACTGGGTCTGAACAACCCGACGTTGGGTTTTACTAAGACGACTTTGACCCTGGACAACCCTACTCTCGCACTAAGCGCTATGGCGATGTCTCCTGGGCCCCACGGCTCATCGTACCAGTGCCCTATTTGTGAAAGAGAATTTGTTAACGGATCTGAGGTCGAAGTGCATGTAAATGTGGAGCATCGGGATATCTTGAGTCCACAGAAAGGGGTATGACTTTGTTAAGTTTCTGTTTGTACATGTTAACAAAGAAAAATGCAATTAGACTGATGTGGCTTGCTAAATTATTATTGTTATTTTTGAAGTGTAATAACCTGTTTAATGCATTTTTCTTTCATAACATTGTATTGCATCTTGTGTTCCTTAATTATTATTTACCAATTCAGTGGCTTGTATGAGACAGATTACGGCCTCACCACCACCTGATGTTGGAGTGAGGTCATCTTAAAGAGCACAATACAAAAAAAGTAGTATTAGGCCACTCTTCAGTCTCATTTTGACTGACAAATATCTAGCCGCAAGTTCACTAATACAAATCAAAGTAAATCAGCTTAAAGGTCAGCTCTGAACTTGAAGTTTTGTGAAACAGCATGCTTTTTCAAAATATGATCATTCTGGAGACTGGAGAGGATTTTTACTAAATAAGACAAGTGAAGAAATTCTTTAAGTCTTCCTTGATATTCTACAGGACGCTCTAAAAACCATTACCTGTGGTTATACTAAGCATTTGCTTATAAACGGAAATTTTCACATTTCAGGATCAAGTAGATAATGCATCATGTGAAGATGTAATTATGATGGAGGAAAGCCCGGTCAGCAACTGTCCAGTGTGCTGCCAACCGCTGCCTCTTTCACAACATGAACTGGTAAGAATGAAAGTTTGAATGAAATAAAATAATAATAATGTGTTGTCCGTTGGCTGAGGCAATAGCCCAGTAAACAAGTCTATTAAAAATTTCACCTCCATAGCCCAACCTGAATATTTTTTCAATATACGCACGATATTCCTGGGGTCTACGGGTGTTTGTTGTGGTTGGATTGATTTCTGATATTTATTGTGTGGTAAAACTCAAAAGATGTATTCATATCATAAGTTAAATGCTACCTAGAGGCTCATGCAGGTCACGCAAAAACAGTGGGCTGGTGAATGGGATATGCACCAAGATTGTGAAGAATCCTAGTTGTAGTGGAAGGTGCGGCTTTCACAGCTGTACCCACGGAACAGAAAAAACAGTGGAAGTGCAAAGTAGGCGTGACACGTGTGCCACAATTAAGCACTGCCACGCTTACTTGGTCCCAGTCGTGTTCTAACATCGCATCGAGTTGCTCGTCTCGCGACAACTTCATGTTTCCGTAGTTGTGCTGTATTGCTCCATTTTGGAGTGCAAAAATGATAGTAGGATAAAAAAACTTGAAAATTGTAGGTCTTTCCTACCATCGCTAAGTACCATTTTATTTGTTGTCTAATAAAATGTTGTTACTTTCAATAGACATCGGAACAACACGGACATCGGAACGGACAATCTGAATTAACTCCTCAATCGAAACTAAATTGACATTAGATTAGAAAAAGTCGTAAATACAGTCAGCAGTAAAGCACAACAAATATTATCTGTCGAGTGTGAAGGTTTATTTCTGGATGTACGATCTGTGAATCAAGCTAATTTGGACTAGAATTGAAACGACCAATCAAACGGCTTTTTTCTTTGTAGTGCATTATATGACTTTCAATATTTGTGTGAGTTTGGCGACAGCGGTTCCTTCACTAATGTAGTTGCATTGCACTTCCACTGTTTTTTCTGTTCCGTGGCTGTACCAGTGGCAATCGGACGTAAATTCGAGTTCACTAGCCTGAATTGATATTGTTCATAGATCCAACACATAGAAGAGCATTTCGAAAGAGGCGAAGAGTGCGGTGCGGCGGCTCTCACCACGGCCGAGAGGGAAGCGCAGAAGAACCGGGAAGAACACGAGTTCCAAATGCTGAGGGTAATTGTTGTCTATTTTATTATCACTAGTTCTGCAGCCGTAGGTAGGCCAGCTATGAACTTATTCTCGGTTATTGGTTATGAGACGCAAAGCTGCTGAACATGCTAGAGTGCCAATAATTGAAATAATTTATCATAAATCTCCTGCAACTGTAAAAATGCTTTCTTTAAAAATAAAACTTTGTTTAAAGCATGTGTTTTTTAAACTGATTATAACAGCAAAATGCTCAAAAGAGTCCCGATTTTTACAAACATCACTCAGATTTTATGCAAACAGGATTGATTTCTGGATAGGGTTCTAGTTTTTTCTTTACTCTTAGTGTTTAAGCACATTTTTTTTTTTCAAATTCAGCCTCAACACTTCTCCCAGAGATCCAGGAATTAAGCAAAATGCTCAAACCCTCATAGCTTAGGATTAGTTCTGCCAAGTCCACTTGAAATATTACATATAAATTGTTTTTTCAAATAGAAGACAATCATTCTGCCAATGTCTTCTCAAAGCTACGTCCGCCAATTGTACTTTTTTTGTAATTGAATGCAATAAAGAATAAATAATAAAGCTGAACAAATCAGTCTTTTAGAGATTGTTATTTTTATGTAAATAATTGATAATCCACTGTTATTCAGGCCCAGTACGGCATGGAAGAAGACGAGGAAGGCTACACGAACCGCGCCACGAACAGCCTGAAGCGCGCCGTGTACAGCGGAGCGCTGTCAGTAGCGGGGTACTACGAGCGCAGCGTGGGGCTGCGGAAGGCCTCCGCCCTCGGACGGGACACAGGCTCCTCTAGGACTAATGGTGAGCTTCTACAACTGATCACAGAAGGCATGGAAGATGACGAGGAAGGATATACGAACCGTGGGGTACTACGAGCGCAGCGTGGGGCTGCGGTAGGCCTCTGCCCTCGGACGGGATACAGGCTCCTCTAGGACTAATGGTGAGCTTCTAGATCTGGTCACAGAAGGCATGGAAGAAGACGAGGAAGGATATACAAACCGTGGGGTACTACGAGCGCAGCGTGGGGCTGCGGAAGGCCTCCGCGCTCGGACGGGATACAGGCTCCTCTAGGACTAATGGTGAGCTTCTACAACTGATCACAGGCTCCTCTAGGACTAATGGTGAGTTCTACAACTGATCACAGGCTCCTCTAGGACTAATGGTGAGCGTCTACAACTGATCACAGGCTCCTCTAGGACTAATGGTGAGTTCTACAACTGATCACAGGCTCCTCTAGGACTAATGGTGAGTTCTACAACTGATCACAGGCTCCTCTAGGACTAATGGTGAGTTCTACAACTGATCACAGGCTCCTCAAGGACTAATGGTGAGCTTCTACAACTGATCACAGGCTCCTCTAGGACTAATGGTGAGCGTTTACAACTGATCACAGGCTCCTCTATTACTTATGGTGAGCATCTAGCACTGATCACAGAAGGCATGGAAGAAGACGAAGGATATACGAACCGTGGGGTACTACGAGCGCAGCGTGGGGCTGCGGAAGGCCTCCGCGCTCGGACGGGACACAGGCTCCTCTAGGACTAATGGTGAGCTTCTACAACTGATCACAGGCTCCTCTAGGACTAATGGTGAGCGTCTACAACTGATCACAGGCTCCTCTAGGACTAATGGTGAGCTTCTACAACTGATCACAGGCTTCTCTAGGACTAATGGTGAGCTCTACAACTGATCACAGGCTCCTCTAGGACTAATGGTGAGCTTCTACAACTGATCACAGGCTCCTCTAGGACTAATGGTGAGCTTCTAGCACTGATCACAGTATATGGAAGAAGACGAGGAAGGATATAGGAACCATGGGGTACTACGAGCGCAGCGTGGGGCTGCGGAAGGCCTCCGCGCTCGGACGGGACACAGGCTCCTCTAGGACTAATGGTGAGCTCTATAACTGATCACAGGCTCCTCTAGGACTAATGGTGAGCTTCTACAACTGATCACAGGCTCCTCTAGGACTAATGGTGAGCTTCTAGCACTGATCACAGTATATGGAAGAAGACGAGGAAGGATATAGGAACCATGGGGTACTACGAGCGCAGCGTGGGGCTGCGGAAGGCCTCCGCGCTCGGACGGGACACAGGCTCCTCTAGGACTAATGGTGAGCTCTACAACTGATCACAGGCTCCTCTAGGACTAATGGTGAGCTTCTACAACTGATCACAGGCTCCTCTAGGACTAATGGTGAGCTTCTAGCACTGATCACAGTATATGGAAGAAGACGAGGAAGGATATAGGAACCATGGGGTACTACGAGCGCAGCGTGGGGCTGCGGAAGGCCTCCGCGCTCGGGCGGGACACAGGCTCCTCTAGGACTAATGGTGAGCTCTCAGCACTTATTAACTAGAGGCCAAAACTTTTTAACAACCATTTCAGAGCCGGTTGAGACTCAAAGGGTCACAGGATTGATTTCGGCTCCAGTACAAATTAATGTTTGCTGATGAAACTGATATCTGTACTAGGCTTGGCTGTTTGTCGCACCTTTGCTGTTTCTGGTTTCCATAACACAAGGGAAAACCATACTTTGGAACCAGGGTGATGAATGTGGTGTTTTCTCATATTTCTTTATTTGTATTTTGCACCCCTCTGCATTGCCGAAGAATGCCGATGTAAGTTATTATTATGGTATAAAATAATTATCATATTTTCCAATAGACCCTCTTTATAAAACCTACAAAACACCAACAACAGCCTTTAAACGTCTGCTTGCTGGGCACAGGCCTCACCACAACTATGTAGTGGCGCGAACTATACTCCAACACGTCGGTTCATTGTGGGATTGTGGGTCTCTGACTAACATCAAGCGACGTCAGCCAGGACGAACTACTTATAGACACGGATGGAAAATCACACCAAAAAAATGTGAAGCATGCAAGCTGCTACAATTTTGTTTGTTGTACACGGCCTGCTACACGACACAAACACACTAGGTGCTACAAACTACGCCAGTTTACTTCGTGTGACAGCGCCAATGACCCGTGCTAGTCAGGCAGACACCTAAACAGGCGGCTGATGATATGCTTCACTCATGATTAGACGAGGTGACGTCCGTCTTTCTTTTACGTCCGTGCTTATAGTGCCTTCCGAAGCACGGAAATGCCCAAAAAATACATCACACAATTTCCGACGGGCTCAGTGTGTCGCGTCACGACCTGACGTGTGTTATTTTACAACATCGATTCGATTGTTGCCCAACCACTATCACAACTGAGCCACTGGCACCAATGATATTACAATAAAAAAGAGAGTGAGTAATACGTACTAGAGATCGTATCTAGACGTTATGTCAGTACTGATGCGAAGTTGAAAATTGTCCCCTGGCGTACGTTTTTATAATTTAACTGTGAACAAGATAGTGTGTTTATTAACTAGAGCGTAAACGAGACAGATACATGTTGCACATTTAAATATGTTTAATATTTATAATATCATTGACTGACTGTCACCTGGAGGCTTTCAGCAGTCTGTGTGCTTTGTAACTTTTTTGTGCAAAAAGGTTTATCAAATCTTATCTTATCTGTGGCCAGGTCTCCTGGAGCGGATAGCCGCTCTAAACGCGCAGAACCCGAGCATCGTAAAGACGTACCTGTGCAGCGGCGTCGACCACTACGCCAGCACGTACGGCGACCGCGGCTGGGGCTGCGGGTACAGGTAACTCAACATCTCAACCTCGGTCATATTGGATCGTAATGTCATAAAAATATAAACGAATATTAGGTCTGTTTTTTTCTGCCATCAATTTTCCACTCAAAATCCACTATATTACCTATTATTTAATTTACATTTTTATTAATTGACATTTTATCTCTTTGACGATCTCATTTAAAATAACTATATTATGACATTTATGTAGCTTGTAGTGAATATTTCATTTGAGAAATAAATCTAATCTAATCAAAGGGTGATTCTTAAGGTTCCGTATAAAAAATGGACACAGCTACTTTTTTCCGAAACTATAAGAGCCATACTGTTGTAACTTCCTTCTCTTGTAAGTAGATGTATTCTGGGAACCATATTAAGATTTTGAAACAACAATAAAAAAAAATTGGGGTTCCCCATTACTGGAACTGAAAGTTTTTTTTTCTAAATTGAATCTGTCGCTCTGAATAAAAACGCTCTGTTTTAATGTAATTATAAAATATTTTATTTTCTTAACGTGCGTCTAAAGTTAGCATTTTTCAATGAACTAACTTGAAAAAAAACCTGTATGCTGCTTTTAGGCTTTCTTCTTGAAGATCGTTGCCCAGTGGTTAAGCATTGACTCAGAACCCGGGTTCAAGTCTGTCCGAAACACCTACTAGGTGTTAATGATACAATTTCCGTTTCCAGAAACATGCAGATGGTGCTATCGTCCCTTCTCTCTCACCCGCCGTACGCACTCCTCTTAAGCAGTGTGACAGAGAAGGAATGCGAGTGTGTACCTTCCATCCCGCGGCTTCAGCTGTTAGTGGAGCGCGCCTGGCAGCTGGGCTTCGACACACAGGTACTAGTGCTGTCTCTCTCACACACGTACAGTGTGACAGAGAAGGAATGCGAGTGTGTACCTTCCATCCCGCGGCTTCAGCTGTTAGTGGAGCGCGCCTGGCAGCTGGGCTTCGACACACAGGTACTAGTGCTGTCTCTCTCACACACGTACAGTGTGACAGAGAAGGAATGCGAGTGTGTACCTTCCATCCCGCGGCTTCAGCTGTTAGTGGAGCGCGCCTGGCAGCTGGGCTTCGACACACAGGTACTAGTGCTGTCTCTCTCACACACGTACAGTGTGACAGAGAAGGAATGCGAGTGTCGTCACACACAGGCACGAGGTTATTTGACGAAAAGGCCCTTTAATTCGAAAAGGTTGTTGACTCTGATAGACCTATCAGGTACCTATTCGTTGAAATACCTTTCAGTCAAAAACTATTCGAATCATTAAAATAATGTACAGGTACATTATTCTAATAGATCCTTTGCCATAATAAATAATTTAACGAGTAGGCACTTTCAACGAAGAGGTATTTGTCTCTGTTAGGTACTTCAACGAATATGTACCTTGCTTCGAAAAGAAAGAAAGAAAGAAAATAAATTTATTGTCCGATACAGGTTCTTATGAAATCTATAAAACATTAAAAAATAACATACAAAATTGGACAAAAGGTGAAAGGGCTCAGCATATGCTGCCGCGGAAGTATAGATTCCGGGTAGCGCTGGTTTTCAGCCCTGACCTGCTCTACGAGTTCTTGTGTGAGAGCTAGGAAGTACTCGCTGGCTGACATCTAGCATGTATTGTATTAAATAAACATAGAAATAAAAAAATAAAACTTAAAACAAAAAAAATAACAAATTTACGTTCTCAACGGAAAGGTATACAAAGGTGTAAAAGGTTCTTGACACTGATAGATACTTTACCGAATAGACACTTTGATTGATTCGAATACGTATTTAACTCTGCTGGACAGTCAACGGCATATTGAGCCTACCTACGAGTATTTCCGATTTTATCTTGCTCTTGCAAAATGACATTTCTTTGCAGTACTTTGAGCAAAGAGGACTGAACGGGTGATGCAAACTGATTAGTTATAAAGTTAATTCTATTAGGAAAAACTATGATGATTTTAAATAAAAGATGGACCGAGTGTGAACCGTACATGAGCACTTTATTCGACGATAGAGAGAGGCACCACAGATTACACAATCACACACTGACAGTTCGGGTGCGTTCACATTCCAACATCCTCCCTTGAGCGCAACCCCATGTCTCTCAGGAACTGGTGATGCTTGGGCTTGGGCAGGGCCTTGGTGAGGCAGTCAGCAACCATCAAGTCCGAGCAGATGTACTTGATAGTGATGTCTCCAGAAGCAACTTTGTCTCTCAGGTAGTGGTGACGTACATCAATATGTTTGCTCCTGGCGTGATAAGCAGAGTTACCTGAAAGTTTAATTGCACTTTGATTATCACATAACAAGGTTGTAGAAGTTGCCACAGCAGAAGGCAACAGCTCAGAGCTAAGTTGTCTCAGCCACAAAGCCTCTTGTGTGGCAGCTGAGAGAGCCATATATTCGGCTTCTGTAGTTGATAAGGCAATTGTAGGTTGCCTTTTAGAATTCCAGGATATAGCAGCATTCTGAAACTGGAAAACATATCCTGTACATGATCTTCTTTCCTCAGTACATGATGCCCAATCAGAATCACAATACCCAGTGACATCTTGGTTCAGATCACTTCTATAACTAAGTTGCAGATTCTTTGTTCCTTTTAAATATCTAAGTATTCTCTTGACAGCTCCCCAATTCTCAGCAGTTGGGTTATTGTTGTATCGACTGAGTGTGTTCACTGCAAAGCTTATATCAGGGCGTGTTCCTTGTGAAATGTACAGTAAACAGCCAATTGCTTCCTGGTAAGGCACTTCACCTTTCACACTGTTTGAATTACTGGAAAACTTTGTATTTGGTTCCATAGGTGTTGCAACAGGTTTGCAACCATCCATATTGAATCTTTTCAATACACTTTCTATGTAATTTGTTTGGTCTATAGATATTTCTTGGCAACCATATGAGATTCTTAGACCAATGTAACAATTTGCTTGTCCCAATTCCTTCATCTTGAAGTTGCTTATAATTAGTTTCTTAATTCTTGATGATATCTCTTCATTATTATGTAACAGCAAAATGTCATCGACATACACTGTCAAAATTGGGATAAATTTCTTATCTATATGAGCGAAGTATACACATGGATCTAACTTTGACTTTTTGAAGCCAATGTTGTACAAGCAGGTGTCCAATTTCTTGTTCCAGGTTCTGCTGGCTTGTTTCAGACCATAAATTGATTTGTTCAGCTTGCATACATTTGCTGTGCCATCTTCATAAAGTGGTGGTTGTGTCATATACAGCTCGACATCTATCTCACCAGTCCATGGCTCTTCTCCACTCAGCCTCATTATCACAGTTTAAAGCTTGTTTTAGCGTTAGTGGATCCTGTGAAGCTGTAGGTGACACTGTCTCTTTGATTGATTCACTGTCCTGACACATGTAAGTAGGCATCACTCCGTTTTTCCTCGGTCTTAAGTTATGAGTAATTATAGGATTTTCACTGAGTCTGACAGTACGATCAGGTATATATTCTTCATCATCTTCATCAATTAATGTATTTTCCCTGACAGTATCAGCACTTTCATAAGAACTTGTTTCACTTATGCTGTCATCATCTGACTTGTAGTTTTCTTTAGAACAGTTGTCTAAAGGCAACAGGGAAACATTGTTTTCTATTGTTTCTTCTAAGAATACCACATCTCTGCTCCTGACAATTTTTCCTTCTTTCTTGTCGAATAGTCTGTATCCTTTAGACTCGGGACAATATCCGACAAAGGTCATTTCCTTTGATTTAGAATCCCATTTCAGTCTTCTCTCCTTAGGTATGTGCATCATAGCCCGGCAACCAAAAACTTTGATATTCTGTATGTTAGGTTTTACTCCTGTCCATACTTCTTCTGGAGTTTTATAGCTGATAGACTTTGTCGGTGAACGGTTTATGACATAAGAAGCTGTAGAAACGGCTTCAGCCCAGAATTTCTTCGGCAGCTTGGAGTCAATCAGCATACACTTTGCTCGTTCAATTAAAGTTCTGTTCATGCGCTCACTCATACCATTTTGCTCCGGGCTGTAAGGCACAGTAAGCTGTCGTTTGATACCAGATTCTTTTAGGAATTTATCAAATGAATTGTTCACATATTCTGTGCCATTGTCTGAGCGTATCATTTTGATTCTTCTTTGTAGTTGATTTTCAACTAAGTTCTTAAACTCCTTGAACTTTTCCAGCACTTGACATTTGGAGTGCAAAAAGTAAACAAACACTTTTCTTGAGAAGTCATCAATGAATGTGACATAATATCGAGCACCACCTAGTGACTTTTCCTCCATTGGGCCGCATACATCTGTATGTATAACTTCTAGAAGGTCAGAAGCCCTGGTGCCAATATTTTTGAACGGCTGCCTTGTCTGTTTTCCACGGAGGCAGGTATCACACTTCACATTCTTAACACTGTTGATATCGATGTCAACCCCATCAGCAGACTCTCTCAGTTTTTGCAGATTTTCATAGTTGAGATGACCCATCCTTTGATGCCATAAATGAACAGAGGTTAGCAATGCAACAGTTTCATTATGTACCACATAAAGGTTATTCTGAGCATATCCAGTTAGCACTAGTTTGGATTTGTGGTATATTTGGCACCAGTCTTTACTAAACTTGACTTCACAACTGTTTTGAGTTATCTGGTGGATTGACAATAAGTTCACAGCCAAGTCAGGAACATACAACACTTTCTTGACCTGTATTATTCCAATGAAATTCTTGTTTGAATCATAACTCTTAATGTTTACTTTTCCACATCCCTTCACTGACAATGTTTTGTTATCTGCTACTTTGATAGTAGATATTGTCGCAGGTTCAAAATCATACATCAAGTCTCTTTGGTTGGTCATGTGCATAGCAGCTCCAGAGTCCAAATACCAGCATCCACTTTCTAATCTTGATGATGCGGAGAAGGCGGCTACATAACTGCTGGAAGTTTCATTACTGCTTGTGTTATTTGTCTTATCAGAATTGTTATTGTTATGACTTGCAACTTTCTTCGAGTAACAATTTTTGGACAAATGACCATATTTATTGCATTTGAAGCACCTGGGACCTTTAGCTGGAGGCTTATTTTGCTTGGGATACTTCTTGTGACAATTTGAGTAAAATGCTCCGGAGTCACTTATATCTTTTACATCCTGTAAAATTTTAGTTTTCACTAAATCAGTACTAATCGTCACACCTGAGCTTTCCATTGCCATAATCATTGGCTTGTACGATTCCGGTAGTCCTGCAAGCAAGAGGGTGCCGAGCCACTCATCTTCTACTACGAATCCAATATTCCGGAGCTTGTGTGCACATGTTATAATTTTGCTCACGTAATTTTCCACGTTCCCGCAGCTTTCAAGATTTGTTTTAATTAGTTCATGAAGCAATCCCACTCTTCTTGAGAGACCAGAGTCATCAAACGCTTTGCGCAAATTTGTCCACGCGGTGTTGGCGGTTTTGCATTCTTGAATGTGAATGTAATTTATAGGATCGACCAACAATATGATTTTCGACCTGGCCTTAGTGTCTTCACTTGCTGTGAACGTATTATTTTCATTTAGTTCAACACATTTCCAGAGTTCTTCGTGCTCCAGGTAGGTCTTAACCGCAAAACTCCATGTGGCGTAATTTTCTCGCCCTTGTAATTTTTCAATTTGAGCCAAATGTCCATTCGATCCCATGATTTTATGTTGGCTTTAACAGTTTTCAATTGCGTTTTGCTGAAAAGAAGCCTGAAAAAGATTTTTTTTGACGAATCTAATCGGAGCGGAATGAGGTTAACCGGCGTCCTCACTTTACTTAATAGAATTTAAACTTTCCCTAGAAATAAACTAATTGAGCGCTCTGGGCCCATAACCTGATGCAAACTGATTAGTTATAAAGTTAATTCTATTAGGAAAAACTATGATGATTTTAAATAAAAGATGGACCGAGTGTGAACCGTACATGAGCACTTTATTCGACGATAGAGAGAGGCACCACAGATTACACAATCACACACTGACAGTTCGGGTGCGTTCACATTCCAACAACGGGAATGGGCAGCCTGTCATGCCGTTCACCGTACTTTGGCGAATAGGCATCTTGATTTCAATATGCATTTCACTCTATAAGGCAAATAGAACTTCAGAGTTTTATGTAATTTGGATACCTTTTTTTATCTTTTAGTGAAGTACTCTATTTTTTCGTTCCTTTTATCTATTACAATTGGTAATAGATAAAATTAGTAAAATCAAGAACTAAAAACACTAATACTTTAAACTAATTTGTTTAAAATTATTCTCTGACAGATTACAATCAATTGAAGGCTTTATTGAGACATAATTTTGAGTAAGTAAACTATTGGAGCAAAAACTGAATAAATAAATATATTATTTCATGTCCAATTTTTAAGAGTTTTATCGTTTAATGTGGTTTATTTCATAAATGTAATTGTTTCAGGGTTCGGAACAGTTAGGCTCTAAGTTACACAACACGCGGAAATGGATCGGAGCCTGCGAAGTGGTCACCGTGCTTTCCTCGCTTAGGATACGGTATGATTTAATATTATACGGTATATTAATATTGTATGATATTAAAAATAATACTAATGAAAAAAAAGAAGGATCTGAAAATAACGCGAAAAGTCACTTACAGCCTGGCAAAAAAGTCGTGAAATTAATGAGGTCGCCACTTTCGTTAATGTGGTCACCCCATATACTATGATACAAACAGTTTTGATAGTTTACTAATTCAACTTTTTTTTAGAGAGAGAATTGCTATCTCGTTGTCCTTATACAAACTCCCCGCTACCTATTCGCCTGACGCAATCATCGCGCGGACCACAGTTAGGACGGACACGCCTTTAACATTAATGGGTTTGATCTCGCGTTGGAAATGGAAAATCGAAATCTCGAAATGGAAAGGCAATGGCACCAAACAGTTGATTCTCATTACATACAAACACATTGTCAAGACGGTTTCCTGCTACCAAGTAACTAAATGTAAGAAGATACTAGCATAATTTTAATAATGTATTATAATTAGAGTGTAGAAAAATGCTGTCTAAATATTCTAAACCAGAAAAATCTTCATCTATGGCTTGGCTCAACCCTTCTCCAAAATTCTAAGCTTTACTTCGTTCCGATGAGTCGCTCATACTAACATTATACTCATTTAAAGTTTGTAATCGTTGGTAGGTAATAACCCTTTTCTATTTTAATGACGTGTTATCATAATTTGTTCCTTTCTTCGGGAGATATATTGTCAAAAGCTGGATCAGACGCTGCCTTGAAAATTTAAATTAAAACCTAAGGTCAAAAAAAAAAAGTATCAATTAGCTAAAATGTGCTAACTTTCCAATTTTCTTTTTTTAAATACAGTATTGCCAGTGATAATATTTTTTAGTTCCATTTCAGGACTTTTTTGCCAAGCTATATTATTTGGAAAGCATGACTACAAAACGAAGGTGACGCATTCAGTCATAGTCGAGAAATATCGGCATTCAAATGTTTTCGTTTTTTTATTTGTTTATGCCAACATTGGAATTTGGTTTTCGCGCAAGTTATTAGCCCAAGTGCCACGGATCTGATTGATACTGGTAGCCCTAAAGGTGTTCTTACTCTTGACACTATTTTTTAGGTTCAACTGTAAACTCTTATTATTTCACTTGATTACCTACATCTAATTACGAGTTTAGCAGTTGTTGTAATTGCTCTAGGGTCTTCCCTAAAAAAAATAATATTTTTTAAAACCTTTGTCCATCTGCAAATATAAATGCATTTCTTTTTGTTAACGGTACTATTATTACTAACGTAATACTATTTGTAGATGTCAGCTGATCGACTTCCACAAGCCGACCGGTGCTGACGGCAGCCACCCGGCGCTGTTCGACTGGGTGCTTCGCTACTTCCGGGACGAACCCACGGCCTTCAAGGCACCACTGTATCTGCAGCACCAAGGTTAGCAATCGGAACGAGGACTTGGCCTTTTTTACTATGGGTGCGGTCCGAAATGGGCCAAAAGTGATATTTAGATTGATTAGCAATCAAACTAGTTCGGTATTGATGAAAGGGTGCAAATGACAGTCAGCATGACGTCGTGGATGACGTAATTATCATCACCATATTATTATCCTAGGATTTCGCTGGATGTACGCTGTTTACAATCAGACGTTTATTAAACCCAGGCCCGTTTTTGGAAATGATTTTTCCCTCATATTTTTTTCCGTTGTTCTAATATTAATTCTGCTATTCAAGGCGGAGAGAAATCCAACAAATCAAAAACCATGATAACGATCCATTATTTCTCGAAATATAAGTGCTAACTTTATTTTATACTTTAAGTATGTGATAATATCAACAGGTCACTCGCGCACGATAATAGGCTATGAGAAGCACAAGGACGGCAAGGCGACGCTGCTAGTCTTGGACCCCTCACACTCGCCCGCACAGGTGAGGAATCTGACTTACGCCCGGATTCACAAACGCAAATCAAGGTTGAGCATCCCTCAGAAGTCAGAAATCAGAAACTTAGCGTACTTAGCGTTTATTGACGTTTGTGAATTCGGGGGTTAGACTACTACTAATAGACTAGGTACCTAGGTACTTTCACACTTTCATGATATTCATATTTCATCTCAACTTAGCTTTTGCGATAATTGTTATTAAAAACTCAATCTGCAGTCCTGGAAAACATACTCTTTATGAAATTTTGACGTGATAACGTCTTTAAAATCGTTTTAGTCGAGTGACATGTTCAGAAACTTGTGTCACACCAAAACCTCACGAGCGCGATCGCAGGTATAACGAGAGAGAGACGGACCGATCTCCCGTCTCATCTCGAGCGCTGCCAGTCATTCCGTGAAACTTGTCACGCGGAATCCTCACGAGCGGAGGCAGGCATAGCGCTCGAGTGAGTGGACCGATCTTCCGGACGTTATCACGTAAACATCTCACCTACTTTACAAACAACCAATTTTTTTCTTACATACTAATTTTATTCTAGTTTGGTCTCAAAGTGAGTCTACAGAATTCCTTTACAGACTCCATCCACATTAAAAATAAAACATGAGTTAAAAAAAAAACCAAATCGTACGATCTCTGTAAATGTAATGTTGTTATGTTTTCCAAGCTTTGCATATTTGGGAATTAGATGGCGCTGTGTATAGTAATGTCTGCTAAGACTAATGAAAAAGAAAAGATCAAAAGAAAAAGCGTTTGGTATTGATTTTCAACATCGCAACATACAGATATTAATCAAAATTGTGAAGGAAAGAAAAATACAATAGAAAAATCAACAATTTCCACCAGACAGCAGTGTCACGATGTCCAAAATTAAATGGATACCACTCAGCTAATTCCTGGACCTAATAGGCTCAGACGCAGATTTTCACATGCCATGCCTTTATGCGAGGTGCCCGTGGACAGTTGTGACAGTGATCGGCGACGATCACTGTTTTGAAGCAACACGCTGGGTCGGAAATGGGATGGGTGACCACCCCGACCGAAAATTTGGTGATATTTATTTCGAGCATCTACGTGCTTCCGATGGCACGTTAAGCAATTGGTCCCGGTTGACGTCGCTAGATGTCAGTCGTTAAGCCTAGTCAGAGGCCTTAGGGCGGCTTGATAACATCTGACATTAAGGTTGCTCTCTAACCTTTTAACCCTTCAACAATCCGCACTGAGCCCGCGTGTTGGAGTATGGCTCAAGGGTGCGCCAAAGTTCACCTAAAATTGTAACTCCTAAAATCGGAACTCCGAAAATTTTCTTCCTAAAATTTTTCATCCTAACAATCCCAATTCCTAACTTATCTTTTCCTAATGTTTTAGTTCCGAATCATTCAACTTCATAATTTCGATAGCCATAAACACTTATATCCTAATTTTTGTCAACCTAACCGTCTTTGACCCTAATTCTCCACTGGCAAAATGAATCTGTTCTCTATGAAAAACTATGAATTATTTGTTATAACAACTAATTGGTATACTTGTCTGCCCTATACTAGAGTCGGGGCGAAACCGACACGGATAGATTAGGTTAGGTTAGCTTCGCTTCGCTTCGCTTCGCTTCGCTCCCGCCTTAAACCTTCGTGGTTATTTTTGTTTTAAACCCTTAAAACAACTTGCCTGATTAGCTTGCTGCTTGAGCACTTTTAATGATATTTAGCAATGTGCATTTATTAATGTGTGTATTCATTATATAATGAAATGAAATGAAATGGTTTATTTGCCTAAGAAGCACGGTATACATTGGTCTTAATAATAGGGTCGTCCAAGCGTGTTCTACCAAAATGTTGGCATGCAAAATCTGAGTGAGACACAATAAAAAATTACTTACAAATTCACACATTATGATCCGAAAAGAAATCAAATTAAAATATATTATATTAATGGTTATGAAAAACAACATTAGGAGATAAAATATTATGAATTGAAGTTTTAGGAAACATGAGCGTTATGAACATCGTCATTAGAACTACAAAAAGTATGACAGAAAACTTTAGGACTAAAAATTTTAGGAAGAGTGATCATTCGGATCACAAATCGTTAGGAAGAACAATTTCGGAGAAACAACTTTAGTTGAGTCAATATGGACCCATGGCTCAATCCACCTCATAATAGGCATGATGACTGTATTTTTTTTTTGTTTATTATCGAAAGACCTTACATTTATGTAAACAATCCTCAAAGAATCACTTCATCTGGATCAATACCACCACAATCACAATTTGAAATGCACATTTTTGGACTTGCCCAAAAACGCTCCATACAAAAGTGACAGCGACAGTGACGTCACTGTCGCTGTTTTTGTAAGGAGCGCGTAATAACTTTGTTCGACAGCTATATTCAATATTGCGTTTATGATAATGGTCTCCTAACATAATTCCTCCATAATAGTTTGGGTTACAAAAAAGTGATATTGTTTTACAAAAATTTAACACATATGAAATGGACTTGCCCACCCAAGTTTGCAGGCCTATTGTAGCCTCATTTTGAAACGAATTTCGATTGTGGTTTTACAATAACATTTGTAATCAATTATTATTTTTGGGGAACATAAAAAAACATGCAAAATCACTCATAGTCATCTACCCTATTGAGGTGAGGTCTGTGCCTAGCAGCAGTGGGACGTATGTAGGCCGTTTATGTTAAGTTTATGCCTTTGTGTTTATGTTTATGTTATGCCCCAGGTCCGGCAAGTCCTCTGCGGCAACACTTCCGCTTGCCTCTCATCCCTTCGTCTACTCCGGCGCGGCGCCCCGGCACTCCGCGCGCGACAGTACCAGCTACTAGCCGTCAGCGGGGCCATGGACAGCGACCAGGAGTACGAGGTATAGCACTACGTAGCTGATGGTCTAGCACAGGGGTCAGCTAATGGTGGACTAGGAGTACGAGGTATACCACTACGTAGCTGATGGTCTAGCACAGGGGTCAGCTAATGATGGACTTTACACAGCGACCAGGAGTACGAGGTATACCACTACGTAGCTGATGGTCTAGCACAGGGGTCAGCTAATGATGGACTTTACACAGCGACCAGGAGTACGAGGTATAGCACTACGTAGCTGATGGTCTAGCACAGGGGTCAGCTAATGGTGGACTAGGAGTACGAGGTATACCACTACGTAGCTGATGGTCTAGCACAGGGGTCAGCTAATGATGGACTTTACACAGCGACCAGGAGTACGAGGTATAGCACTACGTAGCTGATGGGCTAGCACTGGGGTCAGCTAATGATGGACTCTAGACAGCGACCAGGAGTACGAGGTATAGCACTACGTAGCTGATGGGCTAGCACAGGGGTCAGCTAATGATGGACTCTAGACAGCGACCAGGAGTACGAGGTATAGCACTACGTAGCTGACGGTCTAGCACAGGGGTCAGCTAATGATGGACTTTACACAGCGACCAGGAGTACGAGGTATAGCACTACGTAGCTGACGGTCTAGCACAGGGGTCAACTGAAGGTGGGCTGACGCTTGTAATTGCATAAATGAAATGTTCAGCTAAATATTGAAAAAAGGAGGTGAATTAGCGGCTTGCTATAACGACTGATAAAAATGTATAGAGATGCGTTTTAGCGCGCTCAAATGCATCCTGAGTTACTGAGAGTGTGCAAATGTCAGTCGACGTCATGGACGACAAATGATAGTGACGTCACTATCAGCGCCATTTGCACTCGCAACAATCATGTCTCCATGATAGATTCATAGATGAAACGTCGAATTGACAATTGTTTTCGCTTTTAATTATTAATGTAAATCATGCTCCAGAATAAGTATTTGCCAGGAAAAAAAATCTCCTGATAACATTACGAAAAAAATATCTAATGACAATAATAAAATGTATGATAAATAAACAAAATTCTCGTAGCTTATGTGTGACTACTTACTTACTTCTACTACTATCGTGAATTCCGATTCGGATCAGCAATAGTTAACAACGCTGTTAGCGCTGAAATTTAATTTCGGACCTTACCTTAATATTTTTCTCCATTTTCCAGGCGAGCAAAGTCCTCCAATCGGTGCGCATCCCATAGGCCCGGCGCCGGCGCCTGCCGCGCGGCCGTGGGTTCCCTCGGCGCCAGACACAGGCTAGTTCCACGAACAAATGCTCACACACCTCTCATATAGCTGATACATACCTACATACTCTGTACATATGATTATTTCTTCTCTTGTCTTCACATTTAAGCTCGTCTGAAGAATGTTACTCAAGCAACAGAGGCGCTCACATCAACCTTTACATAGGGGCACCTTATGCTGCTGATATACTACTACTTACTTACTACTTTACTACTATACTTTGTAAAGGTTGATGTGAGCGCCCCTGTATAGTTCTTGAATATGACAATGTCAGTTCATTAAAAATGACACTCAGATCTTTACTCAAGCACAAATCTTGGCTGAGTAATATCCAAGAATACGAGCTATAAATCTTATAAAAAATCTTATAAACCAGTTCAAAACAAACAAAATCGATTGAATGATTTGTATTTATAAACAAAAACTAAGTTACACATTAAAATTCCTTCTTTCTTCAAGTCTGATAGGGTATTTGCCGTTGTTTTACCTAAATATATTTGGCGTTGAACATGAATATTGTTATATTATCAGGTCAACAACACTCAATAGTGTTTCAAATTTAAATGTATTTTCTTTGAATCTTTTTGAATACACACCTATTATACCATGTCAGTCAACTGATGCTATTGGGTGACGTGAATTGAATCAACCAATCGCATCACTTGAAATGTGGTGTACCTACTCTTAACTCTGACTTCAATTAGGTACAGTAAAGGACAGATTTCCTTAAAAATTCGACTTAATTAAAAGTCGGAAAATACTTATACCTGTGTTATTTTTGTCAATAGGGAATATGCACTTGAAACAGATGAGCGTCATATTATTTTTTTGAGTAGTATTTTGAATTGTTATTATGTCTCTATCAATATGTCCTAATGTTATTTCTGTGTAGATGTAAAAATAATTATTGAAAAGTGCAAAAAAATGTGGGAACTTCAAAGTGGTTGGAACAGAGTGGGTCGAGTGTGACGTCACAGTCTAGGCGTATGTCACTGTCAAAAGCGCGACAAGAAGAACAATTCAACAGTCTGTAGGTTACATTTGTGTTGTCATAGACTCGCGTGACGTCTAAGTCCATGGCAACGGAGCGCGTCATAATGGCGGCGTTTGAAACGCTTGAAAAAGTTTGAAATTTGTAACTCTTTATAAATATACTACATTTTGCATTTTTGTTTATGAATATTATTGATCAGTCATAAAACGATATAAGCTGTCATAAACAAATATAAAAAAGAACAGTGCATATTCCCTATTAGAACAAATTATTTTGTCATCGTCGATCAAAAATATGAATCTAATCAAAAGTTAGGGACTTTACTTTTTTGCTTTTAAAATATATCAAAAATAGAGCAAATCAAATACTGTACAAGTATCCTTTATCAACTTTATATTACCTTCCATAAGAGCCTTTTTCTTGCAATAATAACTTTCATTATTTTCCGCCAAATATTTCAACTTTTCGCCATCCCGTAACTTAAGAATACTTATTTCATATTTGTTAGTCGAATATAATGCTAAACCATTCATATTTTAAACTATACAACGATATTATTTCACTATTGCTAATAATCACCGATGAATTTTATACAATTCCAATTCCCGCCGTAAATAATAATGTAAGTTAATATTTAATAATGACTACTTGTAAAGAAGCGTTATTTAGCTAGTTAAATAGCGAAGTTAGCGTACATATAGCTTCGGAACATGCCTTCGACTCAATAAGTTAAGATAATAAGGAGAGTAACACACTACAGGAACCGTAGACGTTGTTAATAATCTGATCTGAATAATTGATCAAATATTATCGTATTTAATTGTGAACATTACCTGAAAAATGAATTAAATGTGTTCAAAAGTTCAAATAGAATATTGACCATTGAAACCAAATCATGTTACTTATACTTAAGATATTTTAAAATTAAATGAACATTTCAGTTTTAGATGTATTGTTTGCATTTGAAATGGTTTTTAGAATTTAATGTAAGCCGTTTACAAGTCGTGTAGAGTGTTACCGAGTTAGATAGTGATTTAAAATTAGATATTACAGTTACAAGAATATTGATAAATTATTAAAGGCTTAGTACACGAATACATTTATTTGCACTATCACGATAGTTCCTAAAGGAATTGCAACGTACACAACAGGTGGCCGATGTGGGTGAGAGAGGTGCTTATTATAAAACACTATTAACAGAGTAACTATATACCTCCCGGATTTTTTAAAGATATTTGGCCTATTAGTTGATACCATAATAACTTCACTTTTCACGTTCCTTAAAGTGGCGGCAAAATGGCTAGCCTGTGACGTCTTCTCTATATATAAAAGGGATTACTGTTCGTTAGTCTCGCTAAAACTCGGGAACGGCAGGACCGATTAGGCTAATTTTAGTTTTAAATAATTATGAAGGTCCAGGAAAGGTTTAAAAGGTGAGTAAACATGAGAAAATACTAGGAATAACGTGAAAATCAACAAATTACTTTTCCTTAGCAGCCATTCCTACCTGTCAATGATTGACAACAGAACAGCGTCTGTCGGATCAGCTATTATGTCGTTAACTGGGGAATAGACGAATATAGATTTTTAAAATGAATAAAACTAATTAGCCAAATGTTTTTAAAAGTGCGGGTGGCATTGTATTTTTATCTGATACATGTTTTATTAGTCAGATAATCACTGAAGATTTATACGGTTAATTACAGCCCTGAAAATAGGAAACTAAATATGACAGAAGAGAACTTGTGTTTAATAAATTATTGTAATCATTAGATTAAGTTATCTCAATGTAAATATTTTTGACTCAAATTCTAAATTATTAGCGCGATTCCCTTTTTAAATTGTTGAAAACTCTTAAAGGAATGTGACGTCACGTTCTGAGCTTACCTTTGAAACTAATCGAATATCTTGTTAATTGTGTCAATTAAAAGTTACAAATTTTCCTATTCGAAGAAATGAAATATGAAAAATTCTCTTATGTTTAATTGTTGTGTAATTCTAGTTGTCAATTGACCAAAATGTTGTTTTAGTGTTTAATATTGTTTAAATGTTTCTAGTCTATGTGAGTATTTTAAATGTACCTATTTTGATGTACTTATTGGTGTTGTATCGTTTGGTTTTAATGTTGGGATCAAAATGCGTGTATGGTCAGGTTAGTAGGCAAAGGACAAGTATTGAATACTGAGGGATTTAATGATTGTTTTAAAATGCTGCTTTCAAACATTATTATCCATCTATCTCTTCGTTACAAATGTTTTTTATCTTTCAAAATATTCGTTATACAAATCATTCTCATAATAGTCCAAGACATATTATCGTGTCTTTAGTATTATGTACTATGTCAAATAAAATGTTCAACTCTGCGTTATTAACTTTAATTGATTTGGTTAATCGATGAAATTTAATTATAACGTACAAACTTATGAAAATAGAAAACTTTTTCGTGAATGAATGTCTACAACGCTTAAAAATACGACTTTACTAAAAAATTGATTTAAGAATAACATTTTCCACATCTACAAATATATTAAAATTGAGTTAAAAACGCAGAGAAAATCTCGTATGCAAGCCTATGTATTTTTTGTCCTACAAATATGTTGACTAGGTACGAATGTACTACAAATCCTACGCTTTGGTTCGGTTTGGTGTGCAAGGGCCACGCTTAGTACAAATCGCATAGTTAGGATGGACCGGTTTGCTGTTGGTTCGTTAGACACGGGTAGGGTAGCCAGTGCTGGTTTTAGGGTAGGGCCTCAGGCTTCTTCATTTGGGGCACTGTAGGGGCCGCATCTTATTCACAGAGTAAACGTCATGTAAACGTTGAATTACAAGGAACTCGACATCATGTGGTTGTTATTTTTTGATTTTATAGTGGACATGTGAACAACGAATCAAAAATTATGTTATTATTTTTTACATAAAGCTGAACTAAAAATTGGCTGTAATAACGACTGAATGGCAGCCTCTAATTTTTCTTTGGTCCAATTTGAGTTATTAGAAATATTCTCAAAATAATTGCCTTTAATGAAACACATTGGTGAATAAATTGTATGTTCATAAATTAAATACAAATTATCTTGTTTCTCTGCTGAATAAGAATCTAAACGGCTCAGCCTATTGTTTCGTTATATCCAATGGTGTGCCGTTGTCCTTATGTCGTAGTCTAGTGGTTGTTTCGTAGGCTAGAATACCCTATGAACGCCCGTAGGCTTCTAAAACCTGCACTGGGTGTAGCTAGTCGCAGTGTTCCCTGATAAACTCCTTATTTTGCTACACACACATTTGTACATTCCCCATACATTACTTACTAATTAAGTGGTTTCATTATACAGACAGATTGATATAGCGAGACAAATAGATAGAATAGTTTGTCAGGTGACACTGCCAGTTAATCAATTTACTAGTAATTAAATGCACTCATTCATGTGATATTAAAATGCGACGTTTCACTATTAATCATGTTTTTATATTCTAAAAAATGCAAATTGACAATAATTTATTATTAATATTATCTTGTTGAATAAAAAATATATCACGATTTAGTAAAATATTATGTGAATGAATAAATTAATGTCAATTTGTATGGTTAAATATATTTACAATCGTGCTTTCGTTCCACCGGTGTTAATATACTAATAGGTATACTACCTGTGATAGAACGACTTTAGTCGGGTCACCATTGTTAAGACTGTGATGCTTGCAAAGTACCTAGGAATGCCTATACCACGCTACGATACTATTATTGTCGGTATTACCATAAGTCCCAAATAAAGTTCTAATTGAACACCTAACCCCCGAATTCACAAACGTCAATCAACGCTAAGCACGCGCTTACGCTAATGCTGTCTCGTAAAATAGAACTGAAAGGGACAGCTTCACTTCTGAAGGATGCTCAACGTTGATTTGCGTTTGTGAATTCGGGGGTAAGCCTCTTATTTAGTTTAGGTCCATCAAGATCCTACGAGATTTTATCTTTTATCCAATATTTCGTGCATATTCACTAAAGTCCTTATTTATTATTTCATAATCCTGGCTTGAATATAAAAAGAATATTTCGACCAAATTTACTTTTATTCATTTTTATAATTAGTTGCGTAGAGGCAGATAATTGGACAAAAAATGACAATTTCTTCAAAAAATCTGGTTTTTTGTCGAATAATCCGTCATGTCACTGCAGCTGCAATAGTCGAAACTATAGTCTCGAAAAAGTTTTAATATGGAACGGTACTTACCTATGCATTGTAATCAGTTTGTATATCCTGGGCAGTTGTAATAAGGTTCTAATCGTTTAGGTAAGTGTGCTACAAATACTTTGGAAGCATCACGGGGCTATATAATCGAGTTGTATCCAGTCACCTGCCTTGTAACGGTAGCGGGAGCGAGGCTTCGTAGGGACAGCTAGGCTGTGCTAACGTGTAATGTTTCTTCAATAAACTATTTAAGTTACACACTTTCGACTTTTTATCTTTAATTATTTATTTATCGTTATGGAAATCGGAAACCCTTTTTGCTAACTCAAATAAATCTATTTGTGTTTTCTTTTGTTTCGAATCTCGGCTTAAGTATGAAAAAAAATGTCTGACCTACGGTACAAGCGCTGCATGTACAAGATTCTATCTTGTACATGCAGCGCTATCTATAGTGAAAAATTAACTAGTTGTATCAAATGTTACATTAGGAGCAAAACTGCGAAAACGCTGAATTGCTAATGTTAAGTTACCGTTGCTACTTCAGCAATCTAAAGCAGTGTTGTCAAGCAAGCGTCGCAGTTAGAACGGTGGCCGCCAAGCTACTACTAAAGGAAATATGCCTGTTGCGGCGTTTTGTGGCTATGGCGTGTAGCCCATGTCGTGTGTGGCATTGGTGGCTAGGAAATGTTATTTTGCCTATTGATATTCCAAAACAATAAAAGACAGAAATATTTTCATATATTTATTTTCAAAAAAATGGTTCACAAAATTACAGAACTGTCATATTGACACTAACAAAGTTAACAATTGTCCACATGCATTAATATTGAACAGTATACATATTGCCTTAGTACTCGCCGGAGCTGAATCCTGGCTGCACTCGTCAAGCAGTAATATTATCATTCACCAACCAAACATGCTTAGTTTTGTGATGAAATGTTCATAAGTTACAATTTTTTCAGTGAGTAATCATTCTAAGTTATGGCTTAACATATTATTCACATGACTATAACCACCAATGAAGCTAAAATTAAATTAAATTTCTTGAAATATATATCAATATCGGGGCATTATGAAATTTGTATTGACACTTAAAAACAAATGCAGGTTAGAGTCAATGGTTCAAATGTAAGGATCTAAAAACTATGATGAATTATTGTGCTAAGTTCAATTACAATATTCGAAAGCTACGCCCTTCATAAACGTATAGAACACAAAATGAAATGGATAATTAATTTAGGAATAATTACACTGGCAAAACAATTAAGACAACAAAAGAATTTAAAATTTCATGACATACAACATGAAATTATTCTATAAATTTACCAAAAATCAATATCACCATATTAAATACATCTATTTGAAAATGGAGTACAAACATAGTTTGTGATTCACAAGCGTTCATCATTGATTTGTTCTTAACAACCGTGTTTATAATATTAAGATACGTCATTTCCTAACTAAAAAACTACTTCAAAAGAGTTTTTAATACAAATAAAATACTATTTCAGAAGTAGTTACATGAAAAGTACTTCACAATTCTTATTCTTTAATTAATTAATAATAATATAAATAATGGATAATACCTATTTTTTTAGTTTTTTATCGCTTCCACAGGTAAGCTAACTTATTAATTAAATAGTTTGCTGCTAATTTAAACTATGGACTGACATACCCTGCAATCGTTGGAAAATTAACTGACTCTGTGGAAACGTCGTAAAATTAAAACAAAAACATTTACGAAATACTGATCGTAATTTAGGAACTACCAATAGCCGCTTTATGTAATTTTTTTGAATACATTAAACCAACATTTGTGAATTATAGGAGATTATTCAACCATAGGCCATAGACAAATCTCTTTATCACAGCTGTCGAAATGCACAATTGACAATGCATTGTCCCTTGTAATAAAGCTAAGTGTATATCTATGTCTTACGGTAAGAGAACGAGACTTGTCTAGGGCCGCGTTCCGACCGTACACTGGTTAACTAGAATGGCTCAGAATTTTCCTAAACTTTCGACGTAGTAGAAAAATAAATAGATTGATACTTACTTAAAATACTCAATAAATTGTATATAATAATAAATCAAGAAATCTTTGTAGTTTTACGTTCAATTTATAGCAGAAAATCGCTTTAGTCTTTTCGTTACATTTGACAGTATCTTTGAAATAATAGCCGGAATATAATCCTAGGAATAAAAACAACAATAATATTATCTGCTATAAAAGCGCGCATTGTTGCCCTCAAGTTTGGTCCCGTTTGTTTCAATTCACGATACCTATCAGTACTTTTTCTGAGCACTAAATATTTTATCTAGAAAACAGTCAATATACTTGATGAGTATTCATTTTAGGACATTTCAAAATTGTTTGACATGATTTTTATTGTTATTAAATGTAGTAAAGTTCATACAAATGTTTAGTTCAACTTTGAATAATAATATCTGTGAAACACATTATCAAAGTATTTTGTAAAATGTTTTGAGACACTTTATAAAATGCATAAGCTCATAACTGTATACTATAAAAGCCCAGTAAGTTCGCGAAGCGCCTCGGAAGGGTCAACCACTACAGAGTCGATTTCTTGATACATAACGCTAAATATTCAAGTAAACGATGAGTCGGGTTTCTTAGAACCACCGTTACAAATCGAAAGAGTTCATTCCTATAGCGTAACTACACACGTTTGATATACAAAACATTATAAACAATGTTTGTTTTATAAATATTAACAAAATATTGTACGTATCTTATTTACTAAGCAAGTTATTATAACTTAATCATGTATAGAGAGATTACACACGCGAATTTGCGTAATTTCATTGATGTTGTATAATAAAATACAGTTGTAAATGTTGATCAACAAGTATTTCATAAGAGCATTAGCAATAAAATTTGCTAATAATTAATAAATCTCTAAACAATAAGATAAGTAATTTATTTCGTAAGTTTAAAATATGTTGAGTATTATCTATTACGAGGGTAGAGCTATAGAAATGAGCTATAATATCAAGTGTCCATTGCGCAAGCCGGCACGTTATAAATACATCACAATCATTTAACTTTAACAGCCTTTTTTTGTTTTTTTTTCTACTTAGGTTGCCACCACAAAATAAACCTAAACAAATATATTGATAAAATTACAATTTGTAAGTGTATTTGTGATGATAACCACGTTTTGTGACGCTACAGAGTCTTAATTAAATGGTTTAATTAAATTTAAAACATTAATTAACATTTCTGCACGTTTTTTTTGTAACAACACTCGATGATCGTCGAGTACAATTACAAAACCTTTCGCCTTTCTAGTTTTGTCAGACTTGGCATCGATTCAATCAACTGTACTCGTATAATCGAAGCACAATCGTTAGTAATTACTTACTAACGATTGTGCTTCGTGATTTTACAATCAATCGTATCCCTAATTTATTTTGATATTTAACAAATTTTAAATCAGACCCTGGAAGTTGGTATTTTGCACAAAAAGATTTCCGTAATGGCTTAAAAACCCTTTTGATCAAAGGTGCAAGCTAGTTGTACTAAACGCAAGTCTGACAACACTAATCTCATCGAAACCTTTAAGTTTCCTAGACGTCTTCGGGCTTTCGCCGGATCCAAGAGTTTTTGGAAAATTTAGATAACAACCCAGAAGTGTGAGAATATTTAGCCGGATATCGCTAGAAAATGGAGAATTCATTTGTTTTAGAATTAATTATTTTTACTTAGAAAAATATTTCGTATGCGAATCTGTTTCACTTAATTACTTTAATATTTTTCAGCTGTTTTATGCAATGTATCATTGATAAAAAAAACTATTGTATTTTATGAACATTAATTCATAAAAATCTTCGACCTTTTACATATCCTTCTCCAATAGCGTCCCTCCCACACCTCTCAGAAAACGAAACAGTCTTAAGTAAATTATAGAAGATAAGTACAGAATGAGAGTCATCATTGACTCCTGGATCCCCATTGCCCCTTCACGCCTTCTCCTCGTTGAGGGGCTGTTCCTCGGTCTTGTGGGCCGGCTGGGCAGGCCGGCTCCAGGGCTGCAGCTCGCCGGAGCCGAAGCAGACGAAGCAGAGCGCGCCGCACGCGTACGTGCCCGCCAGGATGTAGAACACCACCTTCCATTGCTCTACTGTGTTCTGTTGACCATAATAAATAAATAAATATATTATTATTGGACATTATTCCGTAATGCGGGAAATATTCACGACTGATTCAATGGGGCGTGGTAGAAAAAAATCTATGCTAGGAAGAATTTAGAAAATGAACAAAGGAGTCCCAAGACCGTTTTTGCAAAAAACTGAAACTTGTACATTACTCAGATTTTAAAAAACCCTTTGTTTTTTTATCCCCACCTAGGATTAGACCCTGATAGTATTGAAAAAAGCCTGTTTTTTTGCCCCACCTCTTAGTGCCGCTTATAAGGATCACATTTTAGGAAGTCATAGCCGAAAATTATTATTTCTTCCCTAGGTAAAAATGAAGTTTAACGTTGACCATTAATATTATAATGGTATCCCGCTAAAGTTGACCATTGTATTTATGCCTCTGTTTTAACTCTGTTTTATTAGATTAAATTAGCATGTAAAACCTAAAGATACAAGCTTAAAAAGCTTCGATGTACGATTTTTAAAACGAATAAACAAATTGTCAGATTGATTGATTGAATCAAATCCTCGACCCTTCGCGTCCTATAAAGTGCTCTTAACCACTGCTTCGTTCACTAAACGAGTCATCAATTGTTTCATATTACGCTTAATGTGTGCCGTCTGCACTAACTCAGCTAAAAGCACAGAGAAATTCAACGTATGGGTATTCATATTAAACTTACATGCTCCTTGGTGAGTTCGCCGACCATGAGGGTAGAGAGCCAGCCTCCGAACGACGAGAGCGTGTTAGCCATACCGAAGATCGTCCCTGAAACCAAAACAAATTTATATTTAAAAAGTTGCCGATCAGTCTTGTGGTGTTCTGCAACGACAGCCTACTGTAGGCACCCTTTTTGATGCAAGGAATACTCTCATCATCACCTCTCGTAGTCCACAAGTGAACATAGGAATGCCACTCCCAGATGCACCTCAACTGACAATTGTGAACCTTCCGCATCCAGTCAGATTCCTTCAGTTTATATTATGCTCAAGTTATTCGACATGCAATCGAATTTAACCCCAAATCACTTTTCTCATAACGTTTTCATCCAATCTATTAAAATTGTATGAAATGTGAAGGATTTCAGTTCTCCTTATTTATCTGCTGGATCAGATCAAGTGTGATGATGGACTAGCCAGCTGCACTAACCTCACCTTGTTGCTAACAAGTAAATCTTCAGTTGGTCTGTGGCAAGGCGGTGAGGGCGCTAGCATTTAGCAAAGAATCACCAAAGAAGAAAAATATCACTGGAGTCGTGGCCCAGTGGTAAACACTCTGTTCAATTCTGGCCGAAAACTATGTTGTCTTTCTTGTTTGTATTGAGTTTGTTGCGGCTAACTATCCGGTGATAGAAAACATCGATAAACCGATAAACAACAACCCAAGCATTGTTGGGTTCGAATTTCCTCGCCGAAATGTGGGCTTCGGTATGTTCAGTTCACCATGACGGCAACAATCAGTGTGCCTCTCTGACTGACCCCGTTTGGGATATGGTCGTGAAGCTATGCATGTAATAATAATATTAAGTGAATATGCTCACCGCTGAAGTTGGGCGCGATGTCAAGCCCGTTGCCGAGGTAGCCGGCCGTGACGGCGCCGTTGATGGTCAGCGCCATTGTGAAGATCGCGATCGACCACACTCGGTCGTCGCCGAAGAACACTAGAGCGAACATCATCACGCCTGGAAGCAAAATACCACTTAAAATAAATAAAGAAGAATAAAAATAAAAAAATAAATATTAAGTAAAAATAAAATATTAAGACTCATCAAAAATCACAACTGAATAAAACGAGCTACAAATTCAACAGAGAAAAATTAAATATTACGGTAAATTCCTAGCTCCATTGCCTTCGAAACAACTAGGTACCTATTAATTGTTCATTGGCTTGTTTGTATGATCAAAATCAATTTCAAGTGGAATCGGGTTAATTCGTACGCGGACTTCTTTTTATTTTACATTCGAGTTCATGTTATTACAACCTGCGCTTGACCCTCGAGAATGGAGTCTCCTTCATAAAAGCTGCCAATCCCCGCCGCCAAAGCTACTTGGAAGCCGGGTCGGCAAGCGGAAGACGCAGCTTTTTGCTACAAGATGATGCTGCTCTTTATGGACTCTGTGGTAAGATACGAGTGCGAATTGTTTAATTAGTTAAATAACTCACCTGGCAACCCAACAGCAAACCCAGTGAAGAGCTTCCTCGCAGCGGTGGTGGAGAGGCGGCCACTCCTGCGCAGGTGGTCGGCCAGCACTGACGACGCCAGCGCGCACAGGTACTTGCCCAGGTACGGGAGCGACGAGAGCAGTCCGTTCTATGGAAGAAAGGATTATGTTTAGTAACATATACGATTTATCTTTAGAATTCAATTGAAATCAGCATAGTTCATGTCCATGCAGAACAAAAGCCTCCCTAACTTCCAAGATTAATATTTCAGCCTATACATCCTTTTTCACAGCGCGGCAGACGAATACCTACTGAATACCTACAAGCTAAGCAAACTGCGTAATCGTGATAAAGGCATTTTCACATTTTCCGTACGAAGCAAAATTGGTTTGTGTCTAACAACCTCACATCACATCATAATTTACATTTGAGGTGTCGTTTCAGATATTACGTACGATACCATGTCTTAAATGTTGCATCATACTTTAACTAGGTATTAACGTAGGTATAGAAATTACAGTAATTTTTATAAAAAAAAATACCGTACAGTTTAGAAATCTATCACTTGAAATTTTCATGAAAAATTTACTTTTACAAAATGTAAGTAGGTAATCATTTGCAGCAGTGTGAAGAAGCCCCTACTGCAGTAAACCTACAATTGAATCGACAAACAAAACATTGTTAGTGCCATGTCCGGTAACAGGACGAGCGATGGACCTGCGAGTATGTTAGCGGCCGTTCACCTTGCTCTAGCAATCATTGGCTTAACAACTACTGCTAAGTACAGGTCAGCACAGATAGTGCAAACCTATGGGAAAGCATTAGAATGAGCAAGAAAGACCTGCATCTAAGGAGCAAATATGTATTCAGCAGTATCAGAGTAAGATTGGATTGCAACGATTGAATTGGATTCCACTAAGCCACAGTAAAGGAATATACTATTACCGTGGCTAAGCTGTTACTTCGCACATCTCTACCGGAAACACACCCAAAGGAGACGCAAATTGCACACAGTGGAGGTGCCTCATTCCATAAGGGTTGCGTTGTGTAGTGTGTTTAGGACCCTAGGTACTTCATGCTCCAGATGAGTTACGTATAGAGTGGTTCCAGGAGGTAACATATACCAGCGTAGAAGTAGGCTCTCGGCAAAAGTCGGTAAGATTCGAACATACACTTCCCTTCAGTAAAATGATTTTGTAAATGTAATCTACTTTGTGGTGTGATTGATCTGCAGCCGCGTTGAACTAAAAGCAATCTAAGTTTCTGTGTAAGATTTTACTAAACCAATAAACACTGTTTATTTATAGTTAATGCGGCGGGTCTAAGTCGGGAAAGCCTGTGAGAGTGCACAGGTAATCAAGGCGTCGGCGCCTGCGTTTAAAAATATAATTAGCAAGTCTCGCCTTGATTACTCAGTCTGCAACTAAGTACTTAGTAAGTGTAATCACCGGCCACCTACACGAGGTGAACTCAGTATAAAAAGTAGCTTCAGGGGTCTACTTAAAGCTAAACATTTGAAGTGACCATAATTAACTAATTTTTAAGCTAATGCTTCCTGATTCTTGTGATCAGCCAGTCGTTAAATTCATTACAACACACACAGAAGATTTGTTTGATATAAACCGCAAGCAAATAGCAAATGTTTTCGTTTTTGAAGGAGCGACAAAACATGTTTTTTATATTGGTTCAACTGCTATATTAGACTATAGTCTTGCAGGTCCAAAATAAAGCATCTAGAAAGCCATTATCAATGTTCTATTTTTAAAGTTTGGATGATAAATATGATAAAGAAATTGGATTGAAGTTGATACCTACTAGGTACTCATTCTAGTGTTATTTTGTTTAAATGAGTCGTTAATTAAGCGAATACTGATGCATTGTGTCTAATTTAAAACATTCAACTGAGATATCGAAGTCTATTTTAAGAATTAAATTTAAACATGAAAGTATTTTTGATTCTTAGGTAATTTTGGGAATCATGAAGTTAGTAAGCCATTGCTTTTAACTGTCTAAAAAATACAATGGGCTGCACCCAAGCGAACTACTAACAGTATTATAATTAGGCATTCTCTACCAGTCAACCACCGGGTTTAGGTAGCAGAAATCTTGTTGATTATAAATTGAATTTTTAATTATTACACTATTTTGTCGCGTTTTAATAAATAACTCAGAGTGAGAGGTTGTTTGTGAACATTGTTTATGATACTTGGTAATGGTAAGTATGACCTAAAAACTGGCGGACGAGGAAAACCTTAAGTTAATTCTTGGAAGCGCCCTAAACATTGTAAGAACACCTTTAGGTGACCTTTACACATGCTGAGTGGATACCCTTTTAGCGCCAAACACTACCTAGTTGTATTATTTTTATAACTCATCATATTATGCTTTTGTCTGGGTACAATACAATTTCTCTAGCTTTCTTTGTTTCTCAAGGTATACAAAATGAAGTCTGGTTGGCGCTAAGTCGAGATCATCAAACAATAAACCTTTTATGGGGTCGTCTTCCGCCCTTCTTTCGCCATAAAATTTTGTCTCACTGGCCTAATGAAATATTAATGATGGAAAGGCAAATGGGCATTCTATGGGCATTTTAGTGGATATTCGAGGACATTCAGATTAATACAGTTTTGTAAACGTAGAACGTCGTTTGGCGTAGAACTCAACGCTAAAGAAAAAAAGGGTAAGATTTATTGCACTATAGAAAAAACGTACTACTTAATTGCGGATTAGATGTTAAGATGCATTTTCTACCAATCAATGACAACAGTGCACAATAATGATTACCTCATTTATCATAATTTTGTATGTAGACCCATAGGCCGCTACTTTGGAAATACTTGGGACCTGTGTAAAGTATTAGATGCCTTAAAGCTGCCCATGACGACGAATGCATAGCTAGCTATCATTCAGCTACAAGGTCATAAAAGATGGTAACCTTCAAAATCAGTGACTAAGTAGTAAATCAGTTTGTCTAGGTTCCTAGAACATCAGTGACACATCAATTAACAAGTGATTTTATTAATTAAAGAGTCTCGGCGAAGGCTAATCATCCGCACGTGACACGAGATTGCTGGCGCCGCGAACGCCTACGTTAATGGTCGGAGCTTAACTGCAGGATTCTAGGTGTCCTAGGGCTATTTTTAAACGAGCGAACCTCTGGCGTCACATTATCCACGTTAAAACCTTATTATAAGACCTCGGCGGTAATCTAGAATGCTGAGCGGTTACTTCTAAGGACGCGTGCAGAAGTACCTATCAGTCTCGCGTTATACTCTAAGGTAAGCTTCAGTAGTCAAGACGAACAATGCAATCTCAGGTACTTGAGCTGACCACACAATAGTTCCCAATAGCTCTGACTACCTTACTTATCTGCTGAGCTCTTATTTGTCTGTGGTTTTCTGTATTCCAAACAGCATGATGAAAACATGAAACCAATAATTTGTTACAATGTAACTGGGTCAACATCGTCACCCAATAGCAACCGGTATGTAAGAGATTCATTTATTTGTCATTATTTATAACATTTGAAAGAGTGACAAAGACAAAAAAACAGCGAAGGGTTACAAGTGGGTTCTTATTATTAGGAAGGACATCACAGGTTAAAAATATGTATTTGCATTAGGAGGATTAGTTCATCGTGTCCCTGTATAGTTAGTGGAGAGGTAGGGAGGCCTCTGCCGAGCAGCGGGCCAAAGTACAGGCTCCCTGTTCAAGAATTGCTGAAGCGGTAAAGAGCATGTTTTTTTTAAATCATGATGATACACAGTATATCTCCTCCAATTAACAGCCGATTGTCTTTATCCGTTTCTGGATCGCAAAAAATAATGAAATGCAAAAAGAGACGCAAGCTAGCTTTTTTTACTTGAATAACAATTACCTTGCTAATTCTAGATAAAGAGCTCCCACTTAGTTTTAATTAAAGAGTGTGTCAACGACACTGACGCGCCCGAGTGCGCTGGCGCCTAGAGTGAGCGATCTGAGAGGTCCAGGGCTATTTTTAATCGAGAGAAGGGCTAAGTGCGGGTCTAGAGTTCTAGCACAGTATATACATACAGTAGAACATCCCCATACAAACGTGCCACTCTCGGTTTGAATGTGTGCGTGAGCGCCGCGCGCCGTGTCGCGATTTCACGCACACGCTAGCATAAAATAGGGAGGCGGCAGTACGGACCGGCTGTGCCGCGTGTCTGTGTGCACGCTAGGCTAACTCGGCGGGGGCCTTAGATAACCTACTGTATGTTTATACTGTGGTTCTTGGCAGATCGTTAGTCGTCGTCGGAGCAAGGATTAAGCAATAATTAGAGAGCGCCGGGGATTACTCAGAGCTTGGGCGTCGCGGCCGTGGTGTACTGTTGGCAACAGAACGCAAGGAAAATTAGTTGAGAATCGTTAGCTCGCAGTTTCAGTTGAGTAAACGTTAGGCTCGCTTTCCCCCAGAGCTTAGAGGAAGGGATGTATAGGGGGTATTTCAAAATACTTTGCTTTGTTTTGTCTACACCTTCCTAGTGAGCTATATGAAGATGGTATTATTTGCCCTAGTACATCCACCGGAATTCCGTTACTTTTGTCATTTCGTCCATCTAGCCGCACATTTTCTGTCCTAATACCGTTCCATGCCGTGTAATACCTACCGTGTCGTGGGCATAAGAACTCTGATCACAGTTTTTGGATGGCCTGTTCCTTTCAAAATATACTATCGATATCGTAAATAAACCGGTAGAGAACGTCTAAGCTGAAATAACGCGCCTCTCCACCGCATCTACGTAAACAAGAGTGCTTGCTTCTGAGCGTAGATCCAGTGGACGGCCGCGTCATGTCAGCTTAGACGATCTCCACAAATCCGAAAATACCCGACCAATAAAATCAAGAGAGTAAGGATAGTTTATATTTTCTATGAATAAAATAAAACAGAACGTGCGAAACACTTTTCCCTGCATATACCTCGGCGCCCGCCGTGCGTTCACCTTCGATGAGTCAAGTCGTCTAGCGAAGGATTATTCTGAATTGACGCCGCTTGTAGGACACACCTCGATACGGGCTTACGGTGATCGAGACATGCTACTCATTTATATTAGCAACAGCACTTTAGTGTTATTTATAAAACCCTTTAACATGGTTATCGTAACTGATGGTAGAAATTGAATTCAGTTGGTAATTATTAGGTTAATTCAACCCTGAAAGATTTTTCCCCCATATGGGTTAAAAATCTTAACCCATATCATAAATTACCGAACGAAATTATTCAAATACAAATCTACTATGTATTGAATTTTGAATTAACATTATAACACAACAACATTATAGGTAGTCACCGGAAAGCAAACTAAAAACAGTTTGAATTTAATGCAATACATAAACATGTAAGATAATTCAAAAGACGTTAAGCCTTTTCAGCAGGTAGGGTATTTACCCGTACCCGGGCCACCTAGGCAACCCACATTGATTAACATTTCTAACAACAGTCTAAGCAACTTCAAACAAAATAAAATAAAAATAACGTAGGTGCATCAGATAATTTCATAATCATTATTCCAAACGCTTGCAATACTTGGCAAGGCAAAGACATTTAAAACACTTTAAGTAGGTATTTACCCTTCCTTATAACATAGTAGCCGTAGTTGACATTCAATCGCGCCGCCTTTCTATAAAGGAGCATGTTCACTATGTACCTATACTGATAGACTATTTAGCGGGCAATTATCGCAGATTATCGCCTCAGCCTTATTACGTAGTTTTACGACTCTGCGGCCTTTTGATAAGCCTTGTGTAACGGTGAGGTAACTGTGACGTGTCTAACACGTGTGTGCTAACCTTAATTAGTTTTAGTTAGAAGGCAACGCTGCGGATATGGAGGGTTACTTTATCTTGTGTCAAAAAGGGGAAATGGAAGTCATTTACCCCACTTTTGACGCCCGATAAAACCATAAAACCTGAGACGATTTAAAATTATCACATGGGATACTTTTCAGGAGAAAAATATTATGACTTTCATTGTTCGTGGATATCCACCCTTAGGAAGGTAGAATCTTATAAAATTTAGGATATGATACTAAGTAATCCGATAATTTACGTCTGCCTATTTCGATTATATTTTACTAAATTGCCTACTCGTACAAAACTAGAAATAAATGTATATGTATTTCTATATGAATTACTGTAGAGCTATATTAATTTTACCGACGATAATTGAACGTTTCGCGGCGTGTCGTAAAGTCCTTACCGACTAGACGAGTTTCGTGGAATCGTATGATAGACAGTAATAAAGGAAATAGCAACACCTTTCAAGTACACCGAGCCAAGTGCGATGGAAAGTTTCACTTAGCGTTTATTGCAATGCGACAGTACTGCGGCGGTATTGAAGCATTGATAGGATTCTTAAGCTGTAATTACAGAGGATGACTAAACCAGAGCTTGTAATAGTAAAGATAAGTAATCTAAGTGGATTGAAATAAGCCGTCTATAGCGCAGTAACTCATCATATAGAATTTTTATGTAAAATCTGTCTTAAAGCACAAAAATATCCGAATGAAAAGTAGGGCCGTAAATACCCACTACAAAATCAATCATGTAGTGGGAATAATATAACTCGCTCGACTTCGTAGTAAGAGCATGAGCCGCCCCCCTTGATTAAGTAATACCTTATCAAAACCCTCACGAATAATAAGTACCTGCTTAAAGGTTTAGCCCCTTATTCATAAAAACTTAAACAGATAGAAAGAAAGAAAGAAAAATAATTTATTTAGTGACACAATACAATGCAAAGATAAACATGATAAAAAGCATATGCATTATTGTGGCACCAAAACGGCACGTACTCAGCACAGCTCTTATAGAACACGATAACTTTTGTATCGCTTTGTCACTGTCATTCTTGTTGCTGCCGCCATTTGCGAGTAAGTGACAGAACACGTCAATAGCTTAAACAATGCGTTAGCGTTGCGTTCGTTGTTATGAATAAGGGGGTTAATGTTTTATCAGTTGCACGTTGCGTCTATAGCCCGCTGGAAGAGATCTGGTTTAATTATTTGGATTTGTTGATGTCTTCTTTGATTATGTATGATAGCTATTTAGATACTGAGACGAACATAACTAGCATAGGGAGAACAGTCAACACAACTGGACCGTAACAGCAGGCGCTTACATACCCTGAGCTCTTGGAACTTCTGTACTACGCCGTAAATCACCAGAGACGTACTATTCGTAGTAGCAAATTGCTACGAGCCCTGCCCACTCAGACCTACCCGTGCCTAAATGTAATTTCTTGATGGGAAACTTATTTAGGTTCTGCCGAATCATTGTGCTTAATCAGCAAAATATAAGATTATTTCCTTGTACTAGACACTAAGGTAGACTGATACGGCTATGAAGATAGGTTTGCGACGAAATTCTCTCTGGCTCTGGGTTCTCGTCTTCGCTGCAACAAGCTCCGGGAGCCTCGTATTGAAAAGGGTGAGGGGGATAGTTACTTAAAAGGTGAGATAAGAAACACTTTTTTGCACCCAAACAACAGAGTAATTAACAAAGATGATAAACATTTTAGAGCCAATGTACAATTTAGGTGGTCTTTGCTTCTCAATTGAGAGAGGCATCAAATATTAATTGGTATTTTAGTAGTATTATAATGTGTATTAATGACCTTATCACGGATGATTTGTTTACATACGCTCGTGAATCTTAAGGTCGACGTATGGTGGTCAATTGCAAACGCCCAATGCCATCCATTGATATCGTCCGACCGGTTTCGTTTGAGGAAGGTAAAACTGAATTGCAATTTGGTAATTGGAAATGTTTTGGTAAGTTTTTGAGTCGCTTCCTCTTGGAAATCGAAGCACGGAGCCCCTCGGAAATTTTTCATACAACGACGGTGACAAACCGGCATGCGGACCGCCTGATGGTGAGCAGTTACCGCAGCCTATGGACACGTGCAACACCAGGGGCATTACTCGCTCGTTGCCGACACTGCAGGAACCTTTGAAGAACTCCATGCTCATCGGGAAAACCTCGACAGGGAGTTCGTTTCACAATTTGAGTGTCCTTGGAAGGAAACATCTCAGGACACGGACTGTACGAGACCATGGCGGCTCCAGAGTATGTGGAAGAAAACCCATGCGTGGTGGAGTGACGACTTAGGAAAAGCTGCCAGCAGGAAATGAGTGCGTCAGGTTGAGGAAAGCAAGATGTCCCGCTGTGAGGTTTTTCCTTGGGGTATGAAAACCAGAAACAACGAAGGTGCAACGAAACACCAATCATTTTCATGAAGAGACTTTTGTGCTAGTCTAGAAGAATAGAAATATTTATTCCCACAAAAACATGACGCACTTTGAATTACAATATTATCACCACAATGGATAAAACCACGGGGCTATCAACGTGATTAACAACTATATTGAAATTTTTTGAGTCAACAAATTAGAGTGGTGCTGAGTGAGTTTGCTTAAAAACCAAATATTGTATCTACACTGACAATACTAACTAGAATCAGCTAGATAGGTGTTTGAATTCAGTCGACACTCATGTAAGAACAAGATCTTTTGAAGACACTCAGAATGCTTCAGGAACTAATATAATTTAAAATTGCAATTTTCCTATGGGGAGTTTCTATTGACGTCAACAGAAGGAAATTATAAGCACCTACTATGATTGATTATATTCATAAGATTCCGGTTCCCTGTTCCTAGGAACAGCAAACAACTCGTAAGCGTCACCATAGTATAGATGTGAAAACAGTAAAACAACTATGTAGCTGCAGAAGCTTTCAACGGTCAGCCATCCATCAAGAATTGCAAGCATTTTTGAGATAGATATAAAAATTAACCAAGGCGCGGTTAGCTGATTTTTAGTGATAACAAACAAAATCTGCGTTGCTCTTTCTCGATGAAGTGATTTTATTCGTACAACATCAAACATCCGAAGATGATGTAAAGTAGGTAGGATTTCATAAGCGACTTAGTTACTATACAGTTAGTTACAGCTAGTTACTCTGCATCTGTCTCGTCCGATGGTTGACTGGTAGAGAATGCTTTTAGCATTAAGTCCGCCTTGTGTTCTATTTATGTGCATTAAAGATTAAATAAATAAATATACACTGATAACCATATTATAATTATTTACCTGTTCTGTGGTACCAGCATTATTGATTATACTTCAGCCAAAGCAATACCTCTTTTAGAGATCATACAATGAAGCTTACTTTCATATATCTATGCATTTCTTTGTCAACATTTTCCATGAAAATTTTAATTATTTCGCACCGCATTACTTATTATGTATGCAACGTTGTTATCAAGAGAATTACCATAATTGCTACGGCCGCCATCTAATAAAGACATTAAGAGATAAACGATTAGGAGGATATCCTAGAACCAACAGTCCCAAGTGATAATCTCTTGTTTTCTAACTATTGTTATAATCCATTGCGTCGTTTAACTGCGTGTTACTGCAGTGAGGATAATACCAAAGTGACTTTGACTTGATGACTAAGGGCATGAGCTTGACTTTCTTAGATGAATTATAAGCGCTCTGAAACGATGATGGTTAGAATTTATTTTGACTAAAGATAATCTGCTTATTGCAAGAGGTTTGAACAATAAGTCTTACTACCTAGTTCGTTTTAGACCATTTATATGAACAAATGAGGAAGATACAGCACCCGCGTACCAAAAGTGGGCACACAAAAACAAAAGCAGGTCCAATGGACCTACTTTCCAGCCAATATGACAGCGACTTGTTTGCGTGCACGTCACTCATACGTCATTGTCATTCGGCAGTTTTCGATGTTTTAGACCATGCTAAACTAAGAAGATGTTTTGGGTAGTCAGCAAAACGGGATATGGTGCAGCTGCCTACACTAAATCTTCTGCCAAGCTTTGGTAACTCATTAGTGAGGATTAAACACTGCGTGTGCCAAAGCTCAGACATACATACACGCTATTTAAAAATATTGGCTACGGTTTCCTGGAGGTAATTGCCGTCAGCCAAAAGGGAGTATATTTTTTCTCCAGCCTTTATAGGCAGTAACATAACTCACATAGATAAACACCTATCAAATTAATTCTGGCCTTGACTTTGTAACGAAGTATAAAGTCTGTAAAGGCTAATTGGTTAGTCAAATACTCGTTAAAAACCCATAAGCAATGACGGAGCAACAAATTAAATTCGTCTAACGTTTCAATACGACCTCCATAAATTAGCAAATGTACTGCATACTTTTTACCTGTGAGCTGAGGCAGAATGCTAGTTGCCAAAAGAACGCATGACGAGAAAACGTAAGGTTTTCAACATCACGAGGACATTTTTTGTAACACATTTGTTATTAGCCACAAACCGTCGAGGATTCGATCCATTGAAACATAACACGTACAATTTTGTATATGTATATCTCTACATATTGGTCGTTGGTCTAGCTGGATACAAAAAAAAGCTGTATTGACTAAGATTTTAAAGTTGTATAACATTATCGTCCGTATAGTGGGGGAACACGGTGAGTAGCGCGAAGCCTGTTACGCGTTCCCCCGGACGGAGCCCGCCTGGACGGCGGGCCGGAAGCGACCCCCCCCCCCATCGTGAGGGGAGGCCAGAAGGGACAGCCGAGGATGTCAAGCCGTCCCTACCAGGCAGCGGTGACCCGTGCAATGCTGGCGGCGGCACCCCCGTACCACGCGCCAGCTGGCCACCGTACGCAGGCCCTACTGGGCCCGCAACCACGAGCCACCCAAAGGGCGGCTCCGCTGCCGTAACCTTCGGTACGGCCCCGCCGGGCCGCGACGCACAGGGGGGATCAGCCTCGGATCACTGGCCCCCACCAACCGGTTGTGCGCCGCGGCCCCAACCACGCGCCTCAAGGCGCCTGCAGGCCCCACTGGCCCCGCAGCCCCACGTCGCCCTTACGGGCCGCAGCGACCCCACTGGCCCCGCAGCCCGTCGCCCTTGCGGGCCGCAGCGGGCGGGTGTCCAGTCCACCACGCTGCCACGCCTGGGTTCTCTTCGCTTCCCGGTGGTGCCCCTACCACCGGTACTAGGCCCCCTCGCCACGCCGAGGCGAGAACCCGTGAGGGGGATCTAATCTACCCTAGGGTAAGTTGCACCATAGTAGAAGTTAAAGTTAAAGTTTTTGTCAAATTTGACATTTTGACGTCATTTTTGGCCTAACCGGCACTTTAACTTAAAATTTTGATGTTTGTTATTGTTAAAGTCAGATAGTGCAACCCAACCTTAGTTTATCAGTCACATCTAGTTGAGCGGTTTGCGCCTCAATTAAATGTACAAAGAATGTAATTTTTCTTTGGAAATTTAATTTTTAATATTTCATTATTTTAACTTGAAATAAAAATACTCTTTTTTTTCAGTCGTTGGTTTCAAGTTGCCTTGCAGAAAGTATATAAAGTAGAAGTATAAAAGTGTATTTGTCTTGGGCGATCTTGAATCCCTCGTACTCAAGGTTCAATGTAGCGCCCGGGACATAATTCACTTCTTTAAGCCCTTGTTGCATAATCCACTATTATAACACGCATCCAATAACTTCACAATAAGAGTAGAATGCGTTGCTGAAATGAACAGTACAAATGAACGCAACTAAAGTATAATGTGCGGTACGCATTCACTTCTCAATTTGTAAATTGCGGCAAAATGCATCCTGTAACCCAGATGTTTTATAGACTTCTTCCTGCTTAGTAAGACTGCTGTCCCCGATCATTCAACGACACGATTCTTTTCGGATGTTGTGAAATGATACTGACACAGAGTGACAGGCAGAAGACTGGTGGAAGTAGGGATAGAAAATATTCGAGCACAGGGCATGGTCCAATGGTTGACTGGTAGAGACTGCCTTCAGGGATTAGGTCCGCCAATTGTACTACTTTTATCCCATTCGCAATAAAAAAATAAAAATGTGAATGATCGTACACCGTTTTTAACAGAAAAATGATGCTTTTAAATAAATGTCTGCACTTTTTAAACTTTGTTTTGGTATGGTAGGGCTCAAAATATGGTCATGATGACTCATGCGTAACAAAACAAGTTTAATTTATTGAAGTTTAATGTGGGTGGTGGTGGGCCTGTGCGGCAGCCTTCCTCATCTGGACGAGGACGTTGCTCAGCTCTTCACGCTTCCTCTTGGCACGGATGTGGGTGCCCAGGCGTCTCTTCAGGAACTTGAGAGCACGCTTGTCTTTTGATACCTTCAGCAACTCCATAGCCCTCTTCTCATACTGTGCGTGGCCTACAACCTCACGGACAAGGTCTCGCACAAACTTTGAGTGTTTGGTTTGAAGACCCTTCAACCTAGCAGGTCGGACTTTGATGGCTTTGTCTGTAATACCTTTCCTGCCGGCAGATATTTTAGTGGTTTTGTGGCCTTTTCGCAGACCGACTGCGATCTCAAACCGAGGAGCCATGATTTCGGATTGACAGTTCCGACCAAAGAGAAACATGTCCCAGAGACTATCTATTTATTAATCTTCTCAATTCGATGCTTCATTCAAAAACTGATTCATGTAGATGATAGGGTTTTCTATATGAATCATTACAGTATAAATTAAAATGTGAATGAAACTGCCGCAAAGTAATTCTATGATAAACTTTATCTAGTCGTAAAACTGGGTCATTTCGCACACTATGAGTAACTTACTTATAGTGAGTCAGTAACAAGTAGCGCATAATTGTTCATTGATTAAGATCCACTAAAACAATACGCTAGTCGCTAGTAGATTTAGCTTTGATTTTCTGCTCTATACTTTTCTAACTAACTACGAGTACAGCGAGAGACCACCCTGTGTATTTAGTCAAACACTAAGTATAGACACCAGTACACACCACCAAAACCCAAGCGAACTAGATGACGGTGGCAGTCTTGCCTATGAACATGTTAGAAATTCGCTAGGCGAAATGTGGGCTTCTCAATGCTCCGTTCACCATTACAACAACCTCAGTCTACTTTTGGCTGCCACGTTTAGGATTTTAATCGTGTTTGTTGTCATACAGCTAAGAAGATATGCCAAAATTGCAAAATCTACTTTAGTATTCCTGTCAGACACAAAGTCTGATGTGTCACAAGTTGGCGCCAGGCGATTATTTAACACGTTTTTTATCCTTATAAAGTCCGTGAGTGTATTTAATATAAATAAATAGGTACAACTTATGTGCTGATCGCCTTGAATTAACCGATATTTTACCTTAGCAGAGAATACATAAGATAACGAATAAAAGGCAACATCAATCACATAGGTGATCTAGTAAAAAAGTGGAAATTCCTGCTATGTAACCCAGTCCGAATTTGTTTCATACAAGAACACTTGGGCTATTGCAGGAAGTGTACCCACGATACCTTTTTCTCAAACTGCCAACACTGTATTCAGCAACGCCAGTGGCAAAGCTTATTCACGCATTTCGCGACCGAGATTTTTGGCGCCATGTTATCAAAATAACCGGTTAAGATAACGGAGAGCGGATACTTCAACAATTAATTTTATGATGCGATTGATAGGGGCAATCTGGATTACCATCGCAGACAGAAATTGATAACGTTTGGCGACGCACATTGGCCCTTATCGCATTGTCGGAGTATACTCTGGGTGGCATGCGTCCGCAGAACTAATCTAAATGTCTAAAAAGCCGATTTAAAAAATTTGCTCAGTGAACCTAGGTATCACCAATGACGCCAATCGTACACACATCAAAACTGTCTAGGGATATCATAGGGATATCATTTTTCAAATATTTCATAAAGTTAAGTTTGTTTACAAGTTGAGCATTATCTTAGAATAACGCGAGGACACAGGCATAAGATAAAGGTTAAGAATATTACAGAAAAAAACGTTTGATTTTGCTAAAATTTTGACACCTTTTAAAAGAAAAATCTGTCTTTTTTTAACGTCCTTACGATTGTACAATAATGCTACCACAATAAATTTCTTTATACAATCTGAAAGGGCAGATATAGCAGTTTCTGTGTTCTAAAAATTTCTACGTTGGTATCAATATTTTAATTTTTACAGCCTCCCAAATAGCTATACTTTGTATGAAAATGCTTGAGATATCCCTAGACACTTTTGATGTGTGTAGGTACAATTGAGTGGGCTCCATCATATAAAAAAGGAATTGGCGACGCTAGACGCTATCGTTTTTTTTAAATTGGATTTGTAAATCGGAGATTGGATAAATTGCAATTTGCGTTCAAATCTAAAAACCCAAAAGCACTAATTTCTGATTTTGAGTATCGCGTGCAAAATTGTGGCTTATCTTGGGTTATTTATATCAATCGTAACTTTATTTGATTTACGATTAGACATCTGAATGACGCGGAAGAGATCAGGAAAAACGTCTTTTATTTCGACACAATTTTTAAAAATATTTTTTTGTATACACTTACGGAAGTTTTAATTTCACCGACACATCAATTGTATAAGTTCGCAGTTCAAATTATGGCATTATGGTAATTTGTCAACTGCTATGTTACGAGTACGCTTGAGATGTGGTCATCTATACAAATTGGGCGAGGAGCCTGCAGCCACTGAGCTGGCGTCATACAAGATCATAACGATAAGGATTAAGGCGGGACTCACGTACTTTATGGCGTCTGGGAGGAGGCATTATAATTATTGAGGTCGTCTGGGACGCACCAGCTGCTTTATTGGAATTTTATAGGCGACTATTATGAGATAACAAGTTGCAGGACTAGGTAGTGATAGTAAAAATAGCTAAAGGTTATTTGCCTATACCACATTGCCATTGCCTTAGTCACTAATGCTGAAGGAAAAAAAATGAAAATTTATTCCAGAGGATGACCAGACTTATAAAAAGGAAGCATTGACATAGCAATATTGTATTTATCAAAATAAAAACTGAGCTAAACTTTAAACAGTTTCAATTATTTCTACTGACTACTGACAGAAATACTAACTGCGTTCGTAAGGTTTTTTTATACTTGATCTGGCATTCCAAATTAAAGATTCAATTGCAAATCTGTTACGACTGATTTCATGATAATTAAAACTGTGTAACCAGAACAAGCATTAAAATTTTAGAATGGTGGTGATGATGATTAACTTGTTGTTCAGGTGTTATCAAATCGCTCTTAGGCTTCCAACCAGCTAGGTTATCCAAAACACGGAGATGCTCGAGAAATACATCACTGTCACCAAACCCACTAGTGCTCGACGTATCATCAGCAATCGTTCCCAATCTGGTGTAGCTACTAAGCCACGGATATGCCTGGACAGGTACACTTTACCACAGTAAACATAACAGTAGGTTATCTAAGGCCGTCCGCCGAGTTATTAGCCTAGAGTGCTCACAGACACGCGGCACAGCCCGTACGTACTGCCGCCACCTTATTCCCCTATATGTTATGCTAGCGTGTGCGACGCGCACGCACACATTCAAACCAGAGCGGCACGCTTGTATGAAGATATTTTACTGTTTTCTGTGTACTGTGAGTTAACCGCAATCGGGCCAATGTTACCAATTATGCGTAGACGCATGTCGTCAAACTCGTTCCTTACTCACGCTTCGGTAGTAAACTTGCGCTCGATTTCAATTAATCGGTACGGACGTTGCAAAAAACTCGACCGCTAAGTGTTAACTGTGGTTGTACTGTAGGGTGTCTGTGCTTTTCGCATTCTTAAGGACTCCAAAGTCGAATTGAAATACACACATCAAAAGTGTCTAGGGATATCTCAAGCATTTTCATACAAAGTATAGCTATTTGGGAGGCTGTAAAAATTAAAATATTGATACCAACGTAGAAATTTTTAGAACACAGAAACTGCTATATCTGCCCTTTCAGATTGTATAAAAAAAAATATTGTAGTAGCGTTATTGTACAATCGTAAGGACGTTAAAAAAAGACAGATTTTTCTTTTAAAAGGTGTCAAAATTTTAGCAAAATCAAACGTTTTTTTTTGTAATATTCTTAACCTTTATCTTATGCCACTGTCCTCGCGTTATTCTGAGATAATGCTCAACTTGTAAACCAACTTAACTTTATGAAATATTTGAAAAATGATATCCCTATGATATCCCTAGACACTTTTGATGTGTGTATGTACATCGTTAAGCAAAAGTTATCGTTTTTCATGTAAGCCATGAAAGGTTAATTACTTACTTTTATTTATTTTACTTTCATTAAAACGGCTTGCAAACCCATAACAATAATCAAAGATATCCTTACAGGAATAAAATAAACGCTATCAAATTCATGACAAAAAACTACACATGATGGCTTTCACAAAAACGGAAAGCAATGTGGCAAAATATCCGTCCTTTTTCCCCAAAAATAAAAATATAAAAACTTCTTATTTACTTCACTTTTTAATGGAAAATAATACCCTGCCACCAGATCGGTACCTCTATCCACTTAACTTTTAAGCATTATTTAATACTACGATTCTGCTCAAATACGAGGCTAAGACCCGTCATCAACCATACATAACTATGAAAGGTGAAGCCCTCATTAGCGCGTTGCATTGCGCTTCGCCGTCACAGTAACAGTTTTCAATCGCGTTCACATCAGCCTTTACAAAACCATTGCAAAATGGGTCTTATGACAGCAGCATATGTTGTACCTACGTAAATGTTGATTTAAACGCCTCTGTACGAGTAGGAAGGTATGTTCGTTATTTTATGATCTTAGATTTCTGTAGCAATTGTTTAATTAATTTATTGTCTTTGTGCAATGAAGTGAGTATAGTTTGTCTTTGGTTATGATTCGAAGATACATTAACAATCCGTTTCTTACAGAAACTTCAACATAGTAGCTTGCCTTGCTGCCAAAAATAATTAATTACACTTGATTAATCGATAGTAAAGCACTACTACTACTTGCTATAAGTGCCTTCTAATAAGTTTACATGAATAAAGATTAGTTTTACTTTACTACAGGTACAAGCAATCACGGGTAAATCAGTACACGTCACGTATATGATTTATTCTAATCCATTTTCCAAAAAAGTTGATAATTGCACGCTATTACTAAATTGCATTGTCCGGTTTAGAGCTCATGTAGCAATTACTTAACGGCTGGACAGCAAAGACCACAATTAAGATCTGTTTACAAAAAATGTGTATACAATTTATGAATTGTCTTAACGACAAGTGTAAATATTATTATGCAATTTGTTTCTAATACATTAGATTCTTTTACGATCGCGACAACCGTTTACACACGTGTTCTGGTTTACAATGTCTTAAGGTAATTCCTTACCTGTGATCCCAGCACATTGCCACTTGGGCTTCCCTAAGTGAAGGAATTCGTCGGGCTGACACGTACAAAAGGCCACTGATCAACTTTAACAGTTCGTATCCCTTAAAACGTTGTGTTAAAGCTTATTTTTTCCCATAAACCAACGCTGACTCCATCAACTCCAAACAGCTGGTGAAATGATGGTCTAATTCCGTTATCAGGTGTAAATGTGTATTGCTTTACCAGTACGGGTATTACCATTTCGAATAGTGAACTATTTTCAAGTTTTCTTGCAAAAAGTGTAACCCTCAAATACTAAACATCTTTTTGGTTATTTGTTATTTGATAATTGCTATAAGAATCTTTTCAACGACTTCAAGTGAAATCAACAGCTCTTTTCTGACATTAGTGACATCGTTCGAGGTGTGGTAACCTGTCTGCTCGCTATAAAACCTGAGGTTGTCCAGTTCGCGGCTGATGCAATAGGATAGCCGCTTGCATGATGCTTGTTTATCCTTTGCAACTTAAGAGACGAAGAGAAATAAGACTTCAAAGCACCACGCTAAAGATGAAAGTAATTTTGTCAAAAATAAGATTAAGTAATAAAATGCGTTTCACAAAGTTAACTTTCCAATTTTGAAATACTTCATAAGTAATTCAAGATATACGTGGGAAAAAGTTTAGCCCGGAATAAGTTACTTGCCTAAAATCGAATTCAACCAAATGAAAGACCTAGGCTCATAAGCCTACCCATAGGTTTTGTTTGCTTTAAGGAAATGTTATGTATATTTGTTTCGGTCAGTACATACGTCCACATAAACAATTATAGCTAGCTGAACAGAATGCAATAAAGCGTGTGATTGTAGTTAGTCTACAATTTTTTCTAATATTTATATCCTTGATTTATACAAACAAGATGTAAGACAACCAGATATAACCAGTATACCAGATAAGAATATGTATATTTCTTGTGTTTCAAACCAGCTCGCTGGTTTTTGCTTCGTAAAACTGTAACAAGTTTATTTATTTCAAGTTTTTTTATACTTCAGACACATAACCATTAAGATTACGATTTAGTGCCGTTAAAAATGCATTGCAAATGTTATCTAATTTGCATAAAAAATAATCATGAATACGGCATAAACGCGTATAGACTAACTTGCCGAAAGACAAAGCTCAAGGATTTGACATAAACAGCAAACAATGGCTTTCTGAGTATCATTTCGCACGCGAATAGTGACAGGATGCGCCGGCGCACTGCGGGCGGATACACGTGTAGCTATAAAGAAGTAAACTAATTAGCCTCATCAAATACATTGTGATGAATTTGCTTGCTGCTACAAACAAGCAGGCCGTCTAATTGATTTACTATTATTCCTTGTACGATTTTTATCAACTTTATTTTAATAAGCCATGTCCATTTTATATATTAAATTATTGTAATTATTTCAACGTAGATTATGTTGAATGAGTTGCTACACATTTTCAATTAATTAATCCTAACTGACTGTCATTATAGGTAACACAGCTTTGCGTTATTACTTTGCTTTCAAAAGTTATTAATACTATATTAGCAATGAATATATTTTAAAGTCATTCAAGCAAGAGACGCTCAAATGTATCCTCAAATAAAAAGGGCACTTTTCCTCGTACCATGGTCACCCTACTATTGGCCGTGTCCCTGCGAATTAGCACGTCATGTGTGATCCTTGTTGCTACGGGTATCTGACACGCGTCGAGCCGAGACGTGGGTGGCGTTAACTAAGTACATACACATACATGAAGGCGTACGATATCGTAGGCAGAAGCGACTTCATCATCGATGGCATAAATGGTACCTACAATAATAATAGCATAATGGTACAACTAGCGTTGCACCAAAAACTCGATCATCCCGATGGGGGCGGGGCCGGAGGGGCCTAACTGAGTGATATTTTTTGTCAGACTATTTTCATGTCTCTGTTGTTGTGTGTAAATATTTTTATCACTTATTTCTCTGGTCTATCTTTATTATATTATGTCTATGTATGGTTTATTATCATTTTGGTAAACTTATTTGTGTAATGGTATTTTTAAATATTTCATACTTATTGTAGTTTAAATATTTGCAATGATTTCAATGAAGAATGTTTTAACATTAAATTCTCTGTCTTACCATGTGGTTGACTGGTAGAGAATGCCTCTTGGTTTTAGGTCCGCCATTAGTACTTTTTATATGTGCAATAAAGAACAAATAACAAATACCTTCACTGCTATAGGTGGAAAGTCCTTAAGTCTTTCCTTAATACCCCCCCCCCCCTTCTGCCTAGTGGTTAAGTTTACTTCGCGAGCATCATCATTCTAGAATTTTTCCAGCAATATATCCTGTTTTTATTTTTCCGTATTTTTTTCTTATCCTTAATGGTTGTTTACTGTTATTCATAAGAACCAGTTTTGTGCCAATATACTAAAACTCTAATGACGTGTGGACAGGAAATAGTCTGTGACATTTGTAGAAACAAACTGTAAAATAAACATCAATACATCGAGTTAACGATAAGTATTTAGACAAGTACGGTATTTCTGAAAACGCGTAATACTATGTGAAAAATAACCTTGAGTATTAGCAAAAACATTAACTAGTACAAGTGGTCTCAATGACATTGCTATTTTTTTTAAATAATACTCGGAAAAACAAACACGTGAAATTCTGCTCATTAGCATTAACTATCAAACCTACAAGAAAACAAAATGGAGTAAAACCAAACTATTCAATCAGAAATCACGCTGCCGAATTTATACCAAACAAGACATGAAAGGGTTCTTTTCAGGGTTCATAAAGCCAGTCAAGGATTCTTATCTCCCCCCTCATGGGTTCTCGCCTCGGCGTGGCGAGGGGGCCTAGTACCGGTGGTAGGGGCACCACCGGGAAGCGAAGAGAACCCAGGCGTGGCAGCGTGGTGGACTGGACACCCACCCGCTGCGGCCCGTAAGGGCGGCGTGGGGCTGCAGGGCCAGTGGGGCCTGCAGGCGCCTTGAGGCGCGTGGTTGGGGCCGCGGCGCACAACCGGTTGGTGGGGGCCAGTGATCCGAGGCTGATCCCCCCTGTGCGTCGCGGCCCGGCGAGGCCGTACCGTCGGTTACGGCAGCGGAGCCGCCCTTTAGGTGGCTCGTGGTTGCGGGCCCAGTAGGGTCGCTGCGGCCCGTAAGGGCGACGCGGGGATGCGGGGCCAGTGGGACCTGCAGGCGCCTTGAGGCGCGTGGTTGGGGCCGCGGCGCACAACCGGTTGGTGGGGGCCAGTAACCCGAGGCTGATCCCCCCTGTGCGTCGCGGCCCGGCGGGGCCGTACCGAAGGTTACGGCGGCGGAGCCGCCCTTTGGGTGGCTCGTGGTTGCGGGCCCAGTAGGGCCTGCGTACGGTGGCCAGCTAGCGCGTGGTACGGGGGTGCCGCCGCCAGCATTGCACGGGTTTCACCGCTGCCTGGTAGGGACGGCTTGACATCCTCGGCTGTCCCTTCTGGCCTCCCCTCACGCGGGGGGGGGTCGCTTCCGGCCCGCCGTGCAGGCGGGCTCCGTCCGGGGGAACGCGTAACAGGCAGGCGCTATTCACCGTGTTCCCCCACTAACGGACGATTAGAGGGAGTAGTAGGGGTTTTAGTCGGTAGGGCCACTGGTATACCATCTGTCCAGTGGTGAGTCCGACATAACCCGTCCGTCCCCCGGTGGACGGGTATGCGTAAGGCATTTCCCCTACTAAAAAAAAAAAAAAAAAAAAAAAAAAAAAGGATTCTTATCTCTGGTTAGTAGAAAAAAGACAAAATATTGACAAAAAGGAGGGATCTTTACAGCGACTTTCTGCGCTGTAAAGATTAGCCAGCCTATTCGGCGGGTAATATTCTGCCATAACCTACCGTGAACCTACCTAAAAAGAACCACAATCTAAAGTGGTCTTAAAATAAAACAACTTAACGGATTCTACTCGCGGTTCTAGTCTGTCAAGTGTCAACTAGGCTATGTACTTACGTGTTTGATGCTGTAGTGCAGGATGCTCTCGATGTAGGTGGGGAGCTGGTTGACGACGGTGAAGTAGCCGAACACGGACGCGCCGTGGGTGATGATGATGGCCCACACCGGGGCGGACGTTATCATCGCCTTCCACGGCACAGGCATGTGCTGGAAGAAATCATTAGTCGAGTAAACATTAATTGCCCTATTTTAGGATTCAGTTAAATGATCGGCTGGTCACTTGAAGTGTTAGGTCACTTCATCACAAAAGTTCAGAAGAACCCTTCATCAGAACTTAGACCGAAGAAACAAAGCAAAAGAAATGAATAGTTAATAGGTACTGCGTTGTTATAAGTACTGATCGTTTCATTTATAAATCAAGGACGAGTTTTAACTTTTTACCCACTAAAACACTATTATTTAAGAAAATATTTTAAAAATACAGTAAAAAACGTTATTTTAAGAATCTATTTTATTTGTATCTTCTGAATATTCTTTAACTGAGACGAGCTAAGGGGACTGTCAGATAGACCCTTTGTAGTCATAGTAGGTAGGCTATTTGCTAAATTGTTTGCTTTGCTATAATATAAATGATTCTGATGTGAACAACCGCTTTAAATTGTCATATTTAAAACATTTCAATTAAGAACTGTAGTCGTAATACGCGTTTCAGTGCTCGATTAATTTAAAGCTAAGAATTATTTGCACAAAGTTTAAATTACCTAGCTCTGTACCTACCTCCTACACTTTACATAAGGCCCCTGAGAAATTCAACAACAGCACTGATGATTTGAATAGTAATTAAATGTAAAAGCCGTAGTACAGCCAGCATCAAAATGATGTGTCAAATGTTTTAAGCAAAAACCAGATTGCACTGGTCAAAAGTCGGTGAAAAACAACAAATGTTCAGGTTTAGGATTTATTTTCTCAAAAAGAATTAATACAAAATTCACTTACAGAGAAAACCTTATAAATATAAAACAATAATAAATAAAAAGTATAGCAAGCGCACACAGGTATCAAGCAATATGAGGGTAGGTCGAAGTTTCTGAGTGGTGAGTGGCGTTCGTAGTGGCAGTTAGCATTCGTCAATCTTGTTTACTATCACAAATGTGGCCATTAAAACTGAAGCTTTAATTCGAAGAAGCTATTAGACCCCTAATCAACGAAAAACAATCATTCGAATTTTGACCAGTCATAGCTTGTTGGGATATTATTATGTTATGGTTGTATGATTCAAAATACACATTTTCGTTGACGTTTCGCAACATTTAATTTAATCGGACATCAAAGGTCTTTCGTTCTCCTTCCACGATTGTAATTCAAAGTATTTTGGCAACCTCGTCAAGGTAATCGGATGCGACACACGAACACCGTACAGCATCGATGAAATCGGGGTTCGCTATATGGAGATGAAACATAGGTGTTTATTTGTTTGTTTTTTTATTTTTCTCACGATGGTGAGACGGATCAGTTGTTCGAAAGGATTGGCACCAATTCTGTTTTAAATGTCGAATTAGAAAACCATGTTATGATTATGCTAAAACAAACAAGCAATCTAAGAATATTAGAACTGTAGATCAGGCACATTTATTAAATCAAATAACGTTATTAAATTAATGGGAAGTCCTTCCTATTTTGCTATTTCCGGCAATTTTATCCTTGTATAAGCGACACCGTGACTAAAGTATTTTCCAAAATCAATGGTTTAAATTAAATAATGTTTTTATGATTTTTTTCCGGTGTTTATAGTCGCACATGTTGTCGAAACTTAAAATTAAAAGTATTTAGACAAACAAATTGAAAAAACGTGCCCGTAAATCGTTTAATTAAATGTTATCTGTTTCATTGCATACTCATTTATTTCAGCATATAAGACACGTGCTTGATTTTTCCACTAATTACACGTTATTTTATGTAAATTACATTGACACACTGAAAGTAACGCAATTACAATAAGACACTGAAAGTTTGAATATTTAATTGAAACTTATCGTACGTTTCTGTTCTTGAGTAAAGATTTGAATTGACTTAAGTATATATAGAAGAGTTGGGTTTTCCTAGTTCGATGGCTGCCGCCCTAGCTTTCAGCGCTTTATATCGTTAGCAGTCAAAGTCGTTCTTATGAGAAATTTTCCTACTAATTTTCTCCAGGACAGGGACGAATGCCCCAAAAAGCATTGAATTGAAATTATTCAATCAGGTGAAAAATTATGTTTTCCTTATCGAGGGCGGAGTCGTCAGACAGAGAGACAGAGAAAAAAATGATAGGTAATATGGCGCATGCGCAGTCACTAGCTAGAATAATTAGCATAAATCATGTGACGCTTGCCAATAACTCGCGAATAATAATGAACTATTCAACTTTCCTGTTCCCGCTACGTTAGAACAGGTGCAAAGGCCGCCATTGTTTGTGCTTATTAGGTCTGCATCATTTGAAAACAACACATGTCGCACTTTACATAAAAATCTATGTTAGAACTAGGTTCTTGCAAAGGCTTCAGATTTGGTACAAACAAATACGACAGATAGTATAGTCGTTTTTAGACATATTGAAGCAGACAAGGTGACGAAATAATTCTGATCAGTTTCACAGCCAATGATACAATACAACTTCAGTTCATATATTAATGGCAACTTGGGTGTTGCCATTAATATCTGAACAGATGCTTGTCGCTGGAGTATACACATACACGTGTCCTGTTTAGATATTAATGAAGCGAAAGATGAATAACACTAAAGCGTGTTAGATGGCTCGCGCCACCTCATAGCTGAGATGAGGCCTTTGCCCAGCAGTGAGACGTATAATGCCTGTTGTTTTGTCACTTTAGGGTTGTAAACTCACCCCTTTAGTGTTGTCCTGTGGCAGCACTTTCAGAAGCAGACAAGGTGCCCAAATGCTTTTGATCAGTTTCACAGTGAATGAGTACAATACACCAAAGTTGCCACTAATGCTTGTCGTAGTGTACACACGTGAAATACGTGTCCTGTTAAGATATTAATGAAGTGAAAGATGAATCACACTAAAGCGTGTTGTTTTGTCACTTTAGGGTTGTAAACTCACCCCTTTAGAATTGTCGTCCTGTGGCAGCACTTTAAGAAGGTAGTTGCGCTCGGTGTCCGAGATGCGCGGGTGCTGCGCTGGGGAGTCGTACACGACCGCGAACCATGCCACCGACCACATCACTCCGATTATACCTGCAAGATAGGGTAAGATTAGAAACACTGAAATTGCACAGAACAAGGTATGCAATTTAAAGGGATATTTTAAGGTGGTGTTTGTGTATAATTTGATCGAATTATAATTTCAGATCTTTAAATGTAATTTTTTTAGTAAAAGGGTAAAATCGCTACGTTTGAGTTGCTTTATTTCAAAATAAAATTATGTCAAAAAAAGAGGATCTTTTTTTTTAATTCTACATAACGCCAAAATGCTAAATTCTGAACCATAGAAAGTCTGAAATCTGAAACAGGCCTGAACTGGGCCTTAACGTTACACACTTATCATTCGTTATATAGATTAATGTCCACTTATAATCATAATATTTTCAATTATTATATCTTCTAGGTAAGTAGCTCCTCGTTAGACCTACGTCAATAACGTCTTGTTAAAGTAATAAAAAACAAATAAAACTTAATTTAATGATTGTTAACCTACTCAGGCACGTTTTTTAGTCTAATTACATTAGTTTTTATGCATACATTTATGTGTAATGATGTTGTAGGAAAATAACTGGCAAAAACAGTATGCCTTAAAATATGCAAAACTCATCAAATATACAAAAATAAAATGGTTGTTATTGTAAAAATATCATGTCATTTTCATGTTTTTTTCAATTAATGAATTATTCGTTTGCAATCACATACATTTCGTTGCAGAAATACATATTATGGTAATTCAAGTTTTTTGTGTGAAGGTTGTCTACTGCGCTGGCCAAGTGCCAACTTGCAAATTACAAAAATAGGAACAACATACATGATAAATCTTTTAGGTCATAAATGCCATTGAAAGCTTTACTTAAGGTAAAACTAGAAACACATTACAATAATGAACAGTTGACGAAGAGCCAGCACTATGAAGTTTGTAAGGAGACGCATTTTATTTAAATTTTTCCGAAGATGTTCATGTTTTGCAAGAGTAGTTTTGAATCTCGAGGTAGGTATTTTGTCCAAGCTGTTGGACAGAATACCTACCTCGCTAACTGCTATTCTGGCTAACGCCAAATCTCATCTCGATCGTAGTCATAGGAATTGGCCTGCTTTACCTTGAATTGGTATTCTACCTCATTTGTTTAATTTTTTTTCAGCTTATTTCGTTTTACTTCCAACGATCACGCGTAGTAATTGAGTTTTACAAAACGCCAAAATACTATTTTACTGTTCGAACGTACGATGTGTAAATGCAGAATGCCAGCCAAGGTTTTGAAAACGTGACCTTCCAGAAATTATTTAATTACGTCCATATCCAATAGTAAACTCACCAGTGAAGTAGAAAGCAGACTCCCAGCCGAAGTGTGCGATGAGGAAACCGCAGATCGGCATTGTGATCGCGGCGCCCAGGGACGATGCTGCAACAGAGCGACCAGATGTAGTGGAAAAATAACTTTTATAACTATATTAGAATAAGAATCGTTTATTCGGTTAAAACACGTAAAAAAAATTCTACAACAAACAAAACAAAATGAACAATAATTGTACAAAACATAAATATAAAGGCAAAAGAAAAAGTATATAGCCGAATCGTTCTCCAGCTCAGCTTTGTGCTCCAGACAAGCTGAAGCGCTGATTTCCAGCTGGAGCCAGGTTTAGAAAATAGGTAGCGCCAAAGCATAGAATATCGTAGTGCTCCACGTTTTGACGATACAGTTTCCACCTAAAAGCACTCTTACTCCTGGTTAAGGCATGCGTTAATTTAAAGGCATCTCAACTTCAGTGAGAGGAAAATTTTCCATAGAAAAAACCCGAAAACCCAACTGAGGCTGATAATCCATTCATTTTACTGTAACTAATTACGACTAGACTTTAAAGAAAACTCCAGACCAGTCATAGATATGCACCTAAGTCCCTGAACCTAAGTGGTAAACTTGAACGTATAGTAGGTATAATGTAGTCATTATTAAAAGGACGTAAAACAAAAATTACTTTAAAATTCAAGACACATACATCAATTAGTTTAAGTACGGCTGTACTAAAAGTACTGGGCTGATTTTATCACCGTGTCACATTTTAAATACGCAAAAAAATTTTGGTCTGCGTCATTGCAGACAACTCATTATATCTTGAGAAAGTCATCATTCTATCCTAAAAAAAATTATGGGTCATAAAAAGCTACATTTTACCGGCGTTTGAATTCCTGGACGGAATAGCTCTGAAGCGATAACACTTCACCTTATCGAAAGTTAGCCTATGCAACGAAATACAGACTATAATTTATAGTTAGGTACATGTTTTTATAGCTATGGCGTTAGTTAGTTAGTCTGTGATAATACACTCGTAATCTAAAAAGGAGACGCTATTTAGGACAAAATATGTAATGAAGGCAATCGTTTGTATGTTGAGAGGTCTTATTATTATTTTTATTATCTTGATGTTTAAATCAATGCCTCAGAGCATAGTAAGAATATATTGTATCCTACTTAAAAAAGTTTGTTTTCGGAAATTCACAAGATTTGAAAGAGTTCCTAGCAAACATCCCCTATAATGTACAGGCTAAGTGTCCTAGGTATGAATATTAACGTAATTATTTATTTATAAAATCAATTACTTAAAATCATCTTATCTTGGTACAAATTATAGCAGATACAGGTCTGAAAGGTGTGTCATCTGGCACACCAGCACATTGCACAGTCGCGTGCGCAGGTTTGGTCGTGAACTTGGCAGCGCCGGCGCATTTGGGTCACGCCTCACGGTTGCCAATCCACATCAGATATCATATACCAGCTGCTACATTCACGTTCCTAACGTAAACAGGATTACAGGGGTACCTATTATATGCAGATTAGTAGCTCATTACCTACTCTTAGACAATATAGAATGCTCTAAGCTTCGACTTGTAGGGTAAGTACTTCTCCCCTCTTACTTAGATCTCCGCTGATTATTTGGACTCTTTATTATTTAGACTAACGAAATCTCATGTTTCAAACTACATTCGTGCACATTCATTCCATGATAAAATAAAAACCATGAAATGTGTGCTGTAACCACATTCATGGTTTTAAAAGGCAGCATAGCATTTTGCTGGCAAAATTTACGCATTTTGATAGTTACAACAAGAAGCTCATAATTCCCATGTCAATTAAGAAACCCAAGGCCATGTTTAATGGTATGCCTCCAACCATGCGTCAGATTGGTTGGGTGGGCTGATAATACACTAGAATCTGTGTTAAAGCGCCATTACTGGAAAACATTTAGATTCTAACAAGTGGTTGTTCTATTATACTCTGTGACTACTCGGTTAATGTAGTCTGCATAATCGGGACTGTTGTAAATCACGCTATTCACTGACCCACAAAAACAAGTGACGTCATTCACTATTGAAACTGAACAAACTACTTATGGACGTATGAAACAAATGACGTAGCCGAAAACCATTAGGTTTACAGATTATGTGAATTGTACTCACAAGGACATATTTTCAACCTAAGTTGTATACAGTTCGGTATTTGTTGGTTTTACAAAATGTATCAAACACAGAGTATAGAAGTTCGTAACTATGACTGAGATGTATCAACAGTAGGTAAATAACGAACGGTTATTTTATTGCTTTCCGTCCAATGTCACCTATGTAATAAAAGAGAATTCAGTTCCTTATATGCATGCGGTGGTACATTCTTGCATATAAGGAACTGAATCCTCTTAGATTGCGGTCAAATGCCAGGTTCATTAAACATAAAAAGGATCCTATTTGAGTCATTGCGCAACAATGGAGAGATGGTTAGTAGTGCCAGTGCACTACTAACTTATTGCAGTATCAGTGCTGTCATCCTATGCAATGCAGACTGCAGCCCGTAGGAAAGTTCCAGCGCAATTTAGGTCAACGTATTTGTATGACGCCAAATTGACCACTCATGTACTTATCGATATTTTTATTGAACTATGTATAATACATTTCATAAAGTGTTTTATTTTGGGTCTGGTTACATAAATTTCCGGGAAAAAGTGTAATATCGGTGGAGTATCGGTATTCTGGCATAACATACATTCTGAATGAAGAGTTGTGTGGAGCTTAACAACCAATAGGCTTGTATCTTGCCTAGTAATCATGACACGAGGCTTAATGATGATTACAAGACAAGAAAGTACATTATGTCATTATAAGTAATTTAAATAAAAAAACACTGAAATCTGCACACAATATTGCGAAAATCACTTAACGTGATCGTACTTTGCAAACTTTGTAGTAAACTAGGTAATTTACAGTTAATTATAGCAATTATTAACTTGCATATGCGGGCGGAATTAATGTCTGCGCCAGCGCAGGTTCCAAGGAATTCTCAGTAAAAAGTTTACGATTTTCCTTGAAAATACCTAGACCCAATTCGCAAAGGACATTTTGTGAAGGGCAAGTACTGGCGTGACTTGGTTGAGACAATTTACATGCAGGGGAAGTGAGATATAAATTAATGATTTGCAGTTGCATAGAGAAAATAAAATAAAGTACTTACCGTTATCATTAAAGCTTTGTATTTATAGGTTGGTCTATAAATACAAAGCTATCTATATATAATATCTCAGCAATGATAACGGTTTTGCAAATCATTCTAATGATTTAATATATTTCATCATGCCTAGAAATAACTGTAAATGTAAGTGACCCTAAAACGACAGTGCTGATGCTCTTTTAACACTTGCGTGTAGGTAGTATTGAATTCTTGATTCTACTAAGAAGAAAACGCGATTGGTACGATTCCCATCAGGACACACATTCATGTGACGAACATAATATTTGTCCTGAGTAGAGGTGTTATTTTTAAGATAGTTTATTTGTATCTGACACCCTTAATACAAGCTCTGTTTAGGTGATAACTAACTTAGTCCATGGTTTCATATACCCTCTCAAAAAAAGACAAGATCATTTTGCTGATACAATAGTGTAGCTTGTGTATTTCATGGATTAACCAACGAGGCTATGTATTTTCCGAAGTTTTCGCATTATTGTGTATGGAAAACAGCAAATTTCAGTACCATTAGCACCTAGCAACTGCAACACGAGAGGCGCAAAAAACTTACATAACTCTCTCAAGAATTCGCATTGCATAAATAGTTCGGAGCTGCAGGAATTTACTATTACAAGTGAAAGTACGTTAACACTTGAGAACTAAACATATGGTGCTAAAATGAATCTTAGTGCTCTAGTAATAAACCCCACCTGTGTGCCGTTGAACTTTCGAACCTGTCATTTAAATGCGCACGGGCCGATTCCATTCATTCATCGATAATCAGTTGGTAACAGGGGAGTAGGGTGACAATGATAGAGGCCGGTATCCAGAAATACATATATCAGCTTGCTAACATATATTTTTCAAGACGTAGCTATTTAGATTATCCAGCACGTTTTCAGGGTGACCATGAGTTTTGGGACTGCGCAGGGGAAAACTCACCACATCCATCGTTTGTTTATACATGCTCGGCTCTCTGAACGATTTCAATTACATATTTTTACATTTTAGTGATAAGCAAAAAAATATGCTTAATAAGCGTGATTTTAAATATCCCTAGCATATTTGGCAGGTTCTGAAATTATACTCAAGCCGTTTCTTTGTCAACATTGATACCTGTTTTAATTCACTGCTTGAGAATGGACCTACCCCAACACAGTTTTATAATCACTTCAACATTTGGCAAATACGATAATTACGTAAGTTATAACTAGGTATAAAGGAGCTTTTTTTCTTCAGCAAGTAAATACGATGAACGGTAGTAATTATACATCACTATTATCATAAATAAATAACAGGGACGTATGGAACGTCGTTGCACGCAACATTTGCAATAAAATTGACTAAGAACGCTGTGCTCAATGACGTCTGGCCTTTAACCCGTATCTTTCCGACGGACTGTTTGCGCTGATACGAAACACATTATTTTTAATTATACAGATCTGCACTGATAAATCAACTACACCGATTCTTCGAACAATCAAGCTTTTATTTTGTTAGGACACGACCGCAATGATACGAAATTACGCATGTGATATGATATGATATGACTGACGTCGAATCAATGCAGTGAAACCGATGTAATAAATAATCTGTTAGGAAAGTAATCTTTAGATAAAGCCAAAATAAGGGTTACTTATAAAATTTCAATCAACTAATTTGTCAGGATTAATGTCTACCTTGAATTTTGCTTGCGATATACAAGAAGGTACATGGTTAAGATGGTTTTTGCGGAAGAAATAAAACTACATAGTAGTTATTTAAACTCATAATATAAATAATACGTTCTCATAACTAAGGAAATACATTGTTTAGCTTTACAAATGTGGAAAAAACAACTTTAAGTTAAGAATTCCAAGTTATTCTCATCATACATATGGCGACATACCTAATTATTAGTCAATACTTTGTGCAACTATAGTAACGAAGGACGTGCGGTTGATTGCCCCGTAACACAACCCCGTGTAATTTTAGCCCTGCGTGTTTGAACTCGCACAAACCCGCCATAATAACCACGTGACTACACGTCTCTCACACAAAAATAACACTACACCTCATTTCTCGGAACTGGTTAACCGCAGTGCATGGCAACCGTTGCGCAAGGTTAAAACGCGCGGTCAAGTAATACCAGCCAATCAAAACGCGCTGTGGCTGTGACGTCAGCGACCACGCCTGCGCGCGCCTCCGCGCAGGCATATTATCGCTTTTATGCAGTGTGCGAACTACGGACGAAGCGTTTACGCAGCGAGATAACAATTGAACTGTAGTGAGCGAGCCCTCTCCGCGTCGTAATAATGTGATTGTCAGCACTGATAGCCCGCCAAAAAGACGAGATTAATCAAGAGTCAAGGCAACAGTAAAGTAATATTTATACTTATTGCGTGCGATGGTCTTCTAATTGGCAATTCGCAAACGACTCACAACGTCATCGCTATTGTCTATGAACTTGTTTATTATTCAATTGAATTTCAATTTATTTCAATCGCAGACACATTAAATCATCTATTAAAGAGTCTAAGTTGAGATTGACACACGATTTCATTAAAAGATACGGTTTGACAAAGTTAATTGACTTACCCATCATGTTGGACATGAATTTGGACCTGTCCATGGGTGGGATCCATTTGGAGGCCATTGGAAGTATAGCTGGCCATGTTGCTCCTAGTAGAAATCCGAGGAGTACTCTTCCAGCTACTGCCCATCCAAATCCTAAGTTTGCACTTAATGGTGTGAGAAGCGTGAGGATGCTAGCCAGGAGAGTACTGTAGCCGAAGACTCGCCTGTTCAGGAAAAACTACAGGTTAAATTTCCATATTTTAAACATGCTTAATTACTACTGTTTAGTTTTTATACATTTTACACCCACACATTAAATTAGATTAACCTATTTAAAGATTTCGCACAGTATAAGCTGTACAGAATATCACTTAAAAGCGAAATCAAGACAAATTGTCTCGGTGCAACCTAATGGACATTATTATTCTTTCTTTCATTTTGTATTTAGCTAAAAGATAATGTGCCAATACAATCTTATAATTTAGAATAATGAACCTCAAATCAATGATGTAGAAGAACTAGAATTCCAGTCGCAAGTTAGCACCAAAATGGTATGTTAACAATTCGCGTCACCACCGCCCACATAGCTTTAATAAAAAAAACCGACACGCAAAATTCTGCAATTGCACGCAGGCTACAGTTGAGCGATAAGACCAAATCCGCTCACGCGCATGCTGCTCATGATCACTTCGAGAATGTTCTGCATGAATCATTTTCAGACGTCGAAATCGAAACACGATACTCCACCGGCGTTTTAATGCGTTTTTTTACTGTCATGCGCACTCAATATTCTTTTAGAATCAGTTCAGCACAATAAAAAATATGACACCAGTAATTTTTGAGAGCACATTCGCCATTCTATTGCATTGCATATATGCATTACAATAACATTATTTTATTTAATGAAAATGTATTGCTAAATGTAATGTAATGTTTGCTGTAAAAACTAAATCATTTACGTAATTTATAGCCACTTAATATTGAACGAAATCGCAATTAATTTAGCATTTATTTGCATTAAATGCTATCTGAGAATAGAGCATAATAGTTATTTATTACAGACTGCGATGTTCATTGGATGTAATAAGTGTAATTATCTCGGATCAAATCGATGGCAAGGACCAAAAGTAAGCAATAGACTTCGTTGACTCGTCTCGACCTTTCTATTAACCACATCTAGAAAGTTAGGCGCTGAACAATTCATTTTAACTGCGCACAAGCCCCCTCGTCCTAAACAAAACAATGAGGTATTCCCAGCGGAAATACTCTTTTATTATATTGACAGCCAAAATAATATTCGAATTACATTCGAAATACTCGATTCGTTTTGGCCGTTATTAATTTTATCTCGGGAACAATATTTATTACAGTGCAGAATTCTTTTGGTAAAATTTGTAAGGTCAATGACAGTCAGACTGGTCCTCATAAAATACAGATTGCATGGTCACTTTTCAAATGTCGATGTAACAATTCTGATAATTATTTCTGATTTTCAATGTGCATTTTTATTTTATTTTTCTTATTAAGATCTAACGGTAAGGGAGAGGTTTAACCAGAATCGATTGATCTGTTGAAAGTATTCGAATTCCTTAGTCCAGACAAAAACGACAACAGCTTGAATTTTTTTGCGTCTTGGCGTATTGCTATTGTTAAAAATTACAATTGATCGACCACGGCCTTGAAGACGAGAGACATTGTTTGATCCATGCCGGATGTAGTCGGATTCCAGATGACACATCATCACTAGTCGTTGCTATGCCGCTCCATATGGCCAGTTGAAAAACTATGCAAACTATAATTAAACCTTTCCTGGTAATGAACGTTCACATGAATTACACAATGTTCAAAGCGTACGGAATACTAAGAGTGTAATCTAAACTATTATGTTCTTAAATAAGCACGCTCACTTAAATCATCTACATCTGAAGGCGATGAATTTGATGAGATTGTAATACAAAATATATACAACACAAAATATCTCTACTAAACACGAAATATTTAAAAAAACGTACCGTGCACCGACGATTTCTGCTAGTCGACCACCTGGTAGTTCTGTAAGGACATAACCCCAGAAGAAGGATCCGAGTAGGTGGTTCTTTTGCTTGGTATCCCAAGGAAATCGAGTCTGCTGGATGTGCTCTGGATGCTGTAAGCAACGGCTCGAATGTAGATATTTTTTCCCAACAGGAAAATATATGAGTGAAAATGGACAAAAATAGCCAATAATGTACACATTGATTGCTACACTGAAGTGATAATAATGGAGGAAACATACAAACATGAAAACCACTTTAATTTCGGGCTATCACTACGGGATATTCGAACATTAAATAAAAACAAATATTTTGGGCATTTTATGCACATGGTCATCTGAGTCGAGAAAAAGATTGCAGGGGGTATTTCAATTTTGAGTAGTATAAGGGGGCTGAGTTAACCGAACTGTTATATAACCGCCGCACTCAGAGACGTCAATTAACGTTAATGGTTAATTGGAGTCCAAATTCCATTTTTGAAAAGAGACTTTATAACAAATTGAATAAAGAACTTTAAAGAATGTAAAATTTTGACTCTAATGAACCATTAACATTAATTGACGTCTTTGAGTGCGGCGGTAAATCATCTATTTTTAATGAATCGAATAAAAAAAATATCTGAAGCGGAGAATGAGATCAACCATTTCATGATATCAGTTACATCATATTATGAAAATGTCTTTATTCGATTACATGCTTTCAAATATTTGAAAACTTAACCACTGAATATTTTTTACAAACTTCCTTCCATACTAGAACCCTTTATCGTAACAGAACCCACTACTGACCTTAAAGGATTGGACCACATCAGAGGTATATTTTACAAGTTCGAGTAGCTGAAACCTGTCAGAACATATGTCAAAGTTAGTCAAGCGATGATCAAGCCACACATGTGAAGGTTAATGAATGGTGTGGTTTGATTAACGTATAATAAATACATACATCAACGAAGCTAACCTCGGTGACATTCAACATGTCGTTGGTGGCGTTGGCCACCGCTGTGAAGTTGTCTTTCTCGTCGAAGATCATCTCGACGATGGCGATTGTGAGGTTCACGCGCAGCGCGTAGTTCAGCATGAAGCCCAGCAGGACCATGATGTTTAGCACTTGGACGCATGTTAGACAACCTGCAACAAACGAAAACGTTTTACTCATGGTACACACACCAGAATTTAGATTCAAGCTTCTCTTTCTTATAACACACATGATATTCCTTGATAATAAATACAAACCACCATATTCATAAAAACTCAAAAATGCTTACAGCATCATTTTGACTACTGTAACGTTTTGTCTCTTGCATATTATTAATGTCGACATTCGAAGTAAGTGAAACGACACGCCAATCACTAAACTAATTCTTCAACGTTGCTTTAGTTTATATGAATAAGGAAGAAACTCAAGATTATAAAATGGTAATTTGTATTATTGTGATCTCAGAAAGCGGTACGAAGACAGCTGCGTTTTTCAAGTTGCGCGATATTATAATTATGAGTACATTATAATGTGCTTCCGGGATATAAATAATAATGTATTAGTACAATGATCAAATACACTACACAGCTGTCCGTAAGTCACGAGTAGTCACGCCTCAACATTTACATCATTATGTATGTGCAACATTGAATTAAAATGTGTAGCATAAATCTATGCAAGTAGACTACCTATGACAAGTAGTACAAGTAACATATTACTGCACAATATTTTTCCTTTTGGTCTAAGAAATTACATATTCCCCGTGAGTCCCAATTTTCTGGAAGATATGGTTACACGAATAATTTATTAGATGTAACGTAATTCACTTTTAGTCTACAAGTAATAAGTTACTCGTTTTTTTAGTGTTAACAAATACATTCATTAGTTAGTTTCTACTACAAACCCAAGGGTGTAATAATAAAAGCCAGCCAATAAAAAAAGTGTGACATTATGACGTTTTATGTATTCTGTGCAATAAAATATTGTGCTTAGAAAGTCCAAGAATGAAGACATTTTTCTAATTTAGTGTTTTTTTATCGATTGACGATACTATACAAAAGTGAGTAGGCACACAGAGATGACGGTTGGTCTCATGCTGGTTTGAAGAAAATCGCTTCACACGAAGCTAACAGCGATCTACTCTTCGGCTAGTTTTGTTATTGTAATATGAACTAAGACGCTACGTCAACACTACGCCGATCGCGGTGTTTCGCCGGCCGACATTACATCACGATGAATAGAAGTGGTGTGGGAAAATGCTATTTCGACAGTTAGGGCACGTTCAAATCATAACATTGTATCGTAATGTTATGGCCACACTGTGGCGTAAAAAAATCGTGTAGTGACGTGTGGTGTCGGATGAACTTTTGACGCGATTACGTGTGGCCGCAGCATAACAAATGAAAGGCATGCACAACAAAGAGACTGTCAAATACACACTCGACAAACAATCTGTAGGCGTTGTCCTAATACCTATAACGCGATCATCGCGCGATCACAGTATGCGACGATCGTATTATATCATTATTTGGGAGTCCGAATATAACACGAATACGCTATCACGATCCCACCGCTCACTATGTATTAGATTGTGCATTCTTGGAGGGTTGAAAGGTTAGTGATAAACTTTACTGCCAATGTTATCAAGCCACCCCAGTCCCCAAGGCCTCTGACTTGGCTTGACGTGTGCCACCTGGAGACGTCTACAGAAACCAACTGCATGACGTGGCTTCCAAAGCAAGGAGAGGCCGGGTGGGTTGGTCACCTGTCCCATTCCCAACCAGGCGGGCGTTGGTTTACTACGGCAATCGTTACCGAGCCACTGTTACAAAAACACACAAAAAAACTAAATAAAACCGGTTCAACTGTCTCAGTAGAAAACAATGTGCATGATCAATTCCAATGCGCCCTTGCAATCGAACAAAAGAAAATGTTTATTCTGTTCAATTATTTATGAACTCTGTCGATTGGCATTAGGGAGTTGTTTACAGTTTTGAGTACAATGACTGTAAATAAGCGAGACATATTGGCACAGTCGGCCGCACGTCAAGTATCACATAGCTGTAAAAAATAATATTTTAAGTGATGATGTAGCCTGAGGGGTGGCACAGGGTGTTGGCAGGCCGGCAATGTCTATTGATGGTAAGTTCACTTTCTTCTTAAAGAAGAATAGGAAGCAAGAAGCCCTTTTGCCGTTCCTATTATTAATGACTTGCGGTTGACTGGTAGAGAATGCCTCTTGGCATTAAGTCCGCCATTTGTACTTTTTTTGTTGTAAATTTGTGCAATAAAAATAAATAAATAAATAAATGAAGGTAGAAAAGAAAAGTATGAAATATGTATATAATTTTGTACACCTGTTATGGTAAAACATATTGATCTAAACTTTTATTGAACACCATATGATGAGCATCTTAACTTTGTATCATTATTACCAACACATGTTTATGCAAATAAATGAATCTTTATCTTTACATTGAACAACCATATACACATTAAAATGTAATAGTACGTCTAGTAGTCCAAAGAAAAAGTGCATAATAAGTGGTGGTGTAGTAAAAGTGCCTTATTGCACAGATAGGTGCCGAAAGATCACCACCACGCCAAAGAGGCCTCTTTGGCGTGGAGAACCTAATAGCAGAATGCACAATGTACGCACTACTCAGACGGGATCTCCCTGAGACTTAAGGCTCCCTGCAGTGGGAGCCTGGGGAAAAGCGCACAGCAAACCATAATAACCAGACGTTATAGTAGTGCGTTGACGGCATATTAGCGCCTGTTCTTTATAATAAAAACGTACGAGTCGCTTACTTAACTCACTTCTGGTACAACAGGACTCACTAAGCATCAGTAACTTAAACTTAACCTTAACCCAGATGTCTCCGGCCTTGGCAGGCAGCTGTGATAGGTTAAACGGCAAACTGAGTGTGTACTAAAGTACTTATCAGAGGAACACTTTCGACGTGCGTCACTTCGGATAAACAATCTCAACTTACTCCAATAAAATCTCTTTTTCACTTGATATTGGCGAGATTAAGGTCAAACTGAAGTCGCTAGTCAAGTTTTGGGGGCAAGCACGAAGCACTAGTGGATACAGACAAATTCAATTATCATTATCCAAATGGATCAACTTGATAACCTTAAAAAAGAGTTTGTTCCAGCGCCAACCTTAAGAAAAATTATCATTTTGCAAAACGTATCATCTGCTCCTTTTGGTCTTAGCGGGATATTATGTAGCCTTCCTCGTTTAAGGGGCCTTCCAACAAAATACCTAAGTTCTTTCAATTTGAACCAGATAGCAAAACAAAAAATCTTTAGCTTCATAATATTAATTAGCATAGATAGTTCTCTGGAACTATACTGGGATATGGGATAGGATTCTGTGGCCATTCTATCAGATCAATCAGAGAGTCCAAAAAGACATTTTAATTAAATACTTTGAAAAAACAAACCATAAAAAGACACCGAGAAACACAAATGTCTGGGAATTAAACTCACTAGCAGTCACAACAAATTGCGTATGCCTAATACGGTAAACTACAAAAAGCAAAACATTTAAATAACGGAATAACAATCCAATATCCACCGAATTTGCATATAAATACAAACAATAACACGTTACCATTTACGTGGGAACCAAAAGTGGTGCAGTTTTTGAGTTTAACCCAGTTCGCGACCGGTTCGTGGATATAGGCGAATTATCATAACCATGAATGTGTTACGCAATAGGTCCGCGAGACTGACGAATTTCAATATGTGACACGAGGTCGTGGACCGTTCATCGAACCTACTAAAAAGCCTTATGATAAAAAGGTTTAAGTTTTTAAAACCAGACATCGAACTACGGCCAGAGCAGAGCATGAGCTGGGTGACCCATATCAGAAATACTAAGGTTAGAAGGTGTGTGAACTGATGGCCAATGCTAGTGTCATGTCTTACCTACTGCAAGTTGTTATTCAAGCCGCGTTAAGGCTTCCTAAGGACCTACTACATAACGTGGATTAAGTCCGGCGAATTCAGATTCAGTCATGATTGATGAACGGACCATTCAGAAAAGCTCCCTCACCTCTCCCCTACACAAGCTTACAATCTGTTTGCATTAGGGTAAAAAGCAATATTTGTATGATTTATCCATATAGGTTCCCATATTTTGGATGATTATGGGCCTAACCGGTTAATCTTGTCACCCAATTACTGGGTCCTTGTTAGGAATTGCTTCATAATAGCTTCTGCGTGACGTAATTATTGAAGAGATAGTTAAAGGTTACAAGCAGAAAGCTGAGATAATTTTCAGCGCAAACAAACTAAATAATGTCAAGAAAAACATCTTCAATGTAAACAAACAGTTCCTTTCGATCAGTTGTCACTTGTTTATTTTAAAATTGTCGGCTTGTCATGCAACGGGGGACTTGCGTCTGCGCAAGATTCCACAATTCTTACGCTACGCACTCGAGAGAAAGGCAAATATTGGCAACAACACAGTTTCGCGAGCCAATAAACTAAAATTAAACGAATAGATGTATGTAACTTCTTTTTTTCATAACGCTATGTGAATGTTGAGGTCGATAAACAAATGTGACGATATTTTTTGAAGGAGAATTTTGGTATTACGACTTTGGCATTGAATCAAAACTACAGACTAGTGAGGTTTGTAAGGGTGCTGATGCATGAATCGAGCTGGACATTAACGTATTACCACACTGTGGTCTTTCTGTATGTATGACTCATAATTTCGGTATGGCTCTAAAAGATGGCGGTTGGATGTGGGTTGAGTCTAGTGCTAAGGTGATCATCATTGAGTATCCGCTAGTGCTAAGCAGAAATCTAGGCCCTCATTAAAACGATCGAATAAAAAGGAGGGAGTACTCCCTAGCTATCTCCTCTAGCAATAGCAAGCTATTTGACTCCTGTACCGATTACCAACCACCTCGAGCTCCTTGGTATGGATCTTTCGTCTAGCCTCAACTTTGGAAGTTCTATTAAGTCTAAAGCAAAACACGCTGACAAGAAACTTGGCATCCTCTTGCTGACGATACGCTCGTTGGAACCAAACTCCAGAGTTTGGAGCATCGGCGTAGAGTTGCCTGTCTATCGGTTTTATATAAAGTGTATTTCGGAGAGTGTGCGCATGAACTTCATGACCTGATACCACCCTCTACTTTCTACCACCGGACCACAAGACGCCGTGAGGGTTTTCACCCCCATGTGGTCGACTTTCCAGCGGTCCGAACTAAGCGGTTTGGTGCTTCCTTTCTAGTCCGCACCGCTAAGAAGTGGAACGCCCTCCCTGCGTTTGTGTTTCCGGATACATACAACCTTGGTGTCTTATAATAATATAAGAAAAGTCAAAAACAAAAACATTTAATGCAATAAATACAATTGGGTCAGTTGGAATTAAATTAATTTGCAAAAAATAGTAAAATCCTCATTAGTGAATATCCTGAACAGATGAATGTTCCTATTGGTTCCTAATGTGAGAAAGTTTCGACTAACCTACGCATTGAGACTATTGCGAGGCCATCGTTGCACTTTCACCGGACGGGATGTGCTAATTAGACCGGTTGACCTAAGAACCTTTTTAATTATTTTTTACGAGTAACTAGACTACTTCTTGTTGTAAAACCAGATTGACATAGCACAGAGTATAAATGTACAGACACTATTAAACCAACATACTTAAGCCACGGTAATAGTATTATCCTTTACTACTTTATTATACTTCGCATCCGATGGTCTGACCGCGTACGGAATACTGAAGTACTGCGAAGAGCTAATGTAGGTGGCATTGAGTCATATCTCATGCGTCGGCAGCTTCGGTGGTGCGGGCATGTGAAGCGTATGGCGGAGGAAAGAACGGCTAAGCGCATCTTTTACTCAGAACTTGAGGAGGGCAAGCGAAAGCATGGCGGACAACTCCTCAGGTACAAAGATGTGCTGAAGCGACACATGAAGCAGTGCGACATCGATCCTTCACAGTGGGAGCAGCAGGCTGCCAAACGGCCGGAGTGGAGGGCGCTTGTTAAATCGAGCGTCAAATCGTTCGAAGACCGGCGCCTCCTTGAGCTGGATGCCAGGCGCGACGAGTTGAAAGCCCGACCACCTGCGGCTATCAGCTATAATTATGAGAACGGTGTGCTTTCATGCCCGCAATGTGCGAGGTTGTTTAAGAACAAGATAGGCTACGTGAGCCACATGCGAGCACATCAACGCCAAAACCGGAGTTGAAGACAGTCGCCGTGGCCGAAATCGGCCGGGAATACATCATCATCATCATCATCCTTTACTGTGGTTAAGCGACAGGCTTGTGACTGTTTTGGTGAATGATTCGCAGTAAATGTATTGTAAAATATTCATATACATTTAGACTAAAGAACTAAACAATAATGATGATGGCGATTAATACTATCTTGATAGCTGTTTGTTAGAGGACCTCCAACTCGAGAACGGCTAAACCATTTTGGATAATTTGATAATTAATGGTGTTAACTAGCGGGAAAGTTGAAGAGCATTCGACAGAAAGACGCCTATTGGAACTGCTTGTTGACTATAAATATGTCTGCCGATCCGATAATATCTGGATCAGATATATGTATATTATGATCGGGGATCTACTTGTCGGGTCGTCGCAGGACACTTTGACTATTAGTATGATTTGTACATCACAATAATGATTCCCTGAAGGTATTTTTCCGACTACTGTAACGCTCGACTGAGCAAAGTTGGTATTTTGCATAGCTGTAGAATAATGACTGTTATCTGTCTGCCTATCTAATTTAAATAAACGAAAACTCATGAAGTCTGAAAACTTTGGTAGCTAGGTGGTCAATAACAATTATGAGTAAAGCTTTGTTCTAGTACTAAATGTAAACGTATTTGCCGCCATTTGATTCCTATTAAAATTATTCATATTTTCATGTAAATGATGCAAACGTGTTTAGGTTTAGCTCACGTGCTTTCAAACGATAAGAAATTATTCTCTAAACAAATGTGTGTATCGTAATTAGGCGGACTAATGAAAGTCAAGCCATAATTGGCTAATCTTATGAAAATTAACATTCTAACTGCGAAATGAGTCTTAAATACTCGTGCGCATTTACCAGTAAACTTCTAATATAAATACATATATTAAAAACGTGTTCACGTGTCTACAGAATAACAAGAATGCTGGCTTCAGAAAATTACACTTTAATAATGTGGCAAGGACGCATTTGAAGAGATATATCAGATGGATCAGATCTATTATAATTGTATTTATTTGTAATAAATAAAAATCCATAACTGGACTGGACTAACATAAGCAACAACAATGACAATAACATATTGAAAACAACGTGATCAATATAGAGAAATTGAGGGAAGTTTTAAGGGAAAAATAGTCACACTCAGGAGCTGTGCGAATAATTCGTTTGTACCAATTTACAGTGAGTTCGAAGAATTTGCAGGGTAAGTTTTTTTTTATTTTGATGAAAAGAAACTTTTTCCAAACAAAGCAGGCGCTTTAATAGCGCATATTAACTTTGATATTATCAATTATTCGCTATTTATACAGTTCCGAGTTACACGGAAGAGTACAGAAAATGATCTAGTCAAGTGTATAATAATAATGATTGTTTTGCATGCCACTAGTCACTTCCTGGGATTCTGATTATCCTCAGGTGGCAACACCAGCCCTTTACGCGTGGCACTTGTATGGTTGCAGACTCTGTACTGATTTCTTGACAGTGATAAGATGAGTGCACCTGCTCGCAAGTGTTAGTATACTCGTAGTTGAATCACTTTTACTCACGGAATTTGAATTTGCTATATACTAACTGCAAGGCAGGGGTTGCAGCTAGTATGTAGCGAATGGTAAACTGTGATTGTTAGGCTTAATCTTATGCTGAAATTTGCGCCACTGATGATGCTCTTTTGAAACATATTCGAAGAAGGAATAGAACAGCGACTATTGAAGCGTTGTTTAATATCGGAAGAATAAGGGTTAAACATTAAGTTGCGGCGGCATGCAGTCGCTTTGTACCGCACACAATAAACACAACAGTGTAGTCTGATAATAGCTTCATTTAATTACATTATTCACAGCCTTGATTAAGCCAATAAAATCATGTCAGTATAACGAATGCGACGTAGAATCATAGCTTTAAAACATTTCCAGCATTTTTTGTAAATATACTTATTTTATAACAACGTGGTTTCTTCATTACAATACTTGAAAATCATTATTAGTGGAACTGATTCACGCAATAGATAAGCGTATCGGAAATCCACTTATATCAGGTACGTTTCAGTAATTACCAATGTGCTTACTTAAAGATGATCATACCATATGGATTTCTTGGTAATTTCCTTAAGATAACAAAAAACAAGTGTTATTCATGATGAAATCAATCTCAGCTTACAATAGGACATAGGTTATTCCAAATAATGACAAAATAACAGTAAACCAATACCCGACAATAAACAATTAAAAACAAAACGTGTTTTAAATTAATAAATTGAATAACTGTCTATTACACGTTCCTTGCACACAATGGGTAGGTAGGTATAATGTAAGAAACAAACGTCATAGCCAATTAATCATCATTGATCAATGATTAGAAAACAACAACAAATTCCGGGCGATCATCGCTCAAGAACCATCAATGTTAATTGTCAAATTAAGTACTTCCATGGGCTAGCTTGCGATCATTACACGCAGGTAAATTACACTAGAACATATTTCGGGTTCGAAAGTTCCACAAATTAATCAAATAATTTCAAAGTAACAGCAGATAAGAGGTCTAGAATTGAGACCCTGATAGCAACTGCAGAGTGGACGAAAGGTGGATGCGGCCCTGTGGCTTCATATTTCGGAACACCGAATATACAGTTATTTAAGCTAGCTTAGCTTATTGTAGCTTGAGCTACGAAATCAATATCCAGAATGAGCCAGAAAGGTGGGCTAGCGCTCAAAGGAAACCTGAAGGTAGATATCGTTGAGGTAAGCCGCAAATAGATGACTACATGACTAGTACGACAGCATGATAGAATACACTTTACCTGTATTCAGACAGAAGCGACATGACGGATTTGTTCTACAGCATACCGTTTTTGCAATGTAAACTGAGCGCTGCCTGCACTCACATGCCGTTACCGGCGCGTCGGCAATTAGCTTGTGTCATTAGCGACCTCTCCGCTGTTACCGCTGCGCACACGCAGGCACCGCGCATCGCTTCCTGACCGGTCTAATGATATGCAAATATCGGCAACACCAGCTCATTCATGACTACTGTGTAAACAGTACTATTCTAAAGTTTACGTTCTATATTTTAACTAAAGCTCTCTTCTTGTTCTTTTTTTTTATTGTGGTCTTCAAGATGACGTCACCCCACTTGATGGGAAGCAGCCGTGAAGTCCAGATACTTCTGGGGTTGACATAAACAATAATGAAGAACTACTGGGCTGGCTTCTGTTAAACGAGTTGAAGTTGTTATTGTCTGTTTTACTGTCTACCCAAAAACAGATCAGAGGAATATGTGATGAATGGTTTGAAACTAATCCATTTATTTTTCTTGTAAGCACTCATTAACTTACTACGTATATTTTAGTGTGCTGAAGAATATTGTGGATATGGCTCCTCCAGTCTGGGGCTGAGGTAGGTATCTTGTATTAAAAATTCTTCAGCCAAAATGAGTTTTGATTTCGGTCGTATTTTTAAACATTGATAATCATTTATCAACATTATCATAGCAGTGATTAATTGGCAATGATAATAAATACCAATAATACTGACGTAATTTTCAATACATTCTAGATAGTGGGATTGTAACCAGATATTTAATTTATAATTTCTAGTCATGATGAGTTTATAACCATAATTCAGACCGTAGGAATCCATTTAATTATCAAAACAAATGTTTATGCCAGATCATAACATATTGTTTGTAATTTATGGTTCTGATTCTGATCTAATGTTAACATACGCTTGCGACTTTTTCCTAAGCGGGGCACCTAGTCAGAGACAAACTGATTGCTGCCGTCATGGTGAATGGAACATTCAGAAACCTACATTTCGCCGAGCGAATTTTAACCTAGCTTGGTAAGTAAGGGGCGAGTTCACCGCCATTATCAGAGTTGCTTGGGCGTTTTTCTTCACGGCACAGTTGGCCGCAAATAAGACAATGAAAAGATTCAGATTATGTAGGCGATATATCACAGAACAGAGGATGCTGAATGTTGAGCTGTTAGTTGGTTGCAGACATAATAATAACACTATCCCATAACGACCACGCTCTGAACAAGTGGGTGTCATGTACTTTCTCTCGAGTTACAATGAAATACTGAGACAAGTAAAACCGCGCAGAACCCACGGGCTGGCATTAGTCATGGCTCAGGTAGGTACTGTAATGTGCTTATGATTAATAAACTACCATGGGAACGTGCTTTCGTATTTACTTTATTTCATCCACATGAATGAACAACCTTCTTAAGATACCGTGTGTTTCAAATGATGCCAAGCTTTTCCAATGGAGTTCCCAAATTGCTCGTTTAGACGACTGAAAAAAGCGCGACCTATATATAGTACAGTATATAGTACAGTATTAATCATTGAATTGAAGTTGTGTCTTGTATTTGAACGAAAGAACATACCACCGCCAACATAACGATTGGATACCAGCAGCACCATTTTTCGTCAGCAGCTTAGATAAAATGAATGGCAAATTAAGTGACCTGCCTCCGCGGAAAGCCTGCTTATCATATCCTTCACGTTGCCATTCTTCAAGGCCCGGCAATGCGTAAACGATCGAAGTACTACAGCTTTAGCATATAAGTAAGTATTTTAGATGGGAGAACATCCTATGAGACTAGTTTTCACCTGTCATATTTTTCTCTAATTTGCAACACTCTGCAATGACCCACATCCGAACGAGCGTTTTATCTTTTTAATGTTATTACAAGCCATTACGGGAATCGAGTTGGTCTGTCACTACACTTCCGATCAAACTCGAACGCTTAATTAACTAGGGCTGCCTCCATCTTTGCTCGCACCTAACAAAAAAAACTTTCTGATCGAAAATTATATATTTCGGACAATTTGCTGTGCCTTGTGTGAATGTTGCTATCGTATTTTGAATTGAAATTACTTTTAATTAACTAATCGAGATAACCCAAACAAAGGTTCTGGGTACACTTTTACAGAACTCTTTCCGAAAGAATATAGGTAATAATAACAGCAGTTTCAAGCTATTGTTCGCTGAATAAACTATCATTAATATTTTTTTGCTCTATGCTCTATTACTACTTGTACTAAGTTAACGGCGGGTAAAATAAAATCTATTTATTGCTTTTTTGTGTGATAAAAAAATGTACTTTTTATAAGTTCTGTGGCAAAGACAAATGCGTTGATACTGATCAGCTTTTTTGCACCGTGAGTTTACTTCGTTAATTGAGTCTATTTTTGGAACCAACATCCTGAATTGAAAGCCGATGACCCTTGTCTAAATTATAATAACTCGCTTTAGTGTTACTTTTTGCTCGTTTGAGGCCAGGATCGGGGAGTTACCAGAAACCATCACAATAATAGAATTATAATTTAAATCTACCGTTTTTTTCTTTCAAAAGTGTCTAAATGAATCATGATTATGACAAACATTTAATTCGAAACAATGGCAGGCTGTCTGAGATTTTTGACAATGGTCTCTTAGTAGTCGAATAAACGCAATAAATTGTATAATTACCTACTTACATGATTAATGATTCATCGGCACTTGGTCGCTGTGCATAATAGATGATTTAGGCATTGAATCAGTGTATTCTGGCTTAAAACGTTTACTTTACAATTCCAATTATTAATCATATATTTTAAGGATACCATTATTAAACCCAATATTTTTTCAGAAAAACAAATAGACGAATGGCTTTTAGAAGGTGAAACATGCAGGCATGCAGGCCACCTCTGACCGGCACTCGAGAAATTTATGGGCTGACACATATTTCGGGCCTAGGTTCAGCAGTGGACGTCTTATGAGTGGTGATGATAAGAAGCATTTTAGGTGATACAATAATAACGGAAGTGAACTATACTACTACCTACCGAAAGCCATCACTAGTTTTTGCTGCACGAACAGAGTAAGAAATGTTAAAAACTATAAACATTGAACTACAGTTAAGAAATTAAGCAATCACTATAAAGTCCACACGATTGCGTTGGCACGGTATAAGAAGTCAACTGATAGTTATAGTTAAAACCACTTTCCATCTATTACAATCTTTATAGCCTCTTGTTGAACATTACACATAAATCTATTTCTCCGTAGACTTGATGTTATCATCGTGCATAATATGGAGGCAGTAACCACTCGAAGCTTTAGTACATCCCACTGTTTTATACTGGGATTCGAGGCTTTCGAGGATACCTAATTTTTCTCGTGTGAGTAAGTGGATTCACTGTAACCTAATTGGGAGTAAATTCTATAAACTTGGATCTGGAGGTCGGATTTGATTTACCACCCCTCTGGCGCAAACATTCGATTTCGTCAACCAACACACGACGTAATGGCAATGAATTGATTTTGATGCTGAAGACCTTTCCCAGCAGTGGGTCAGCAGAACAGGACTTTGGATCATGGTTTTTTCATAACGTAAAACGGCCTATATACGTCTCACTGCTGGGCACAGGCCTCACCTCAACTAACAGGTGGATTGAGCCATACTCCAACACGCGGACTCAGAGCGGATTGTTGGAGGGGTGTAAGGTTAATGAGCAACCTTAATGTCAGATGTTATCAAGCCGCCCTAAGGCCTCTGACTAGGTTTAACGACTGACATTTAGCGACGTCAATCCGTTGACGTTTTTTCAAAATGACAGTTGAAATCGTTCGAAGTTCTATCTATGAAAATTCTCTGAAATTTCCATGATTTGATGACATTACGAAGAGGTAGCCTCGTATGAATTCGACAAGAGAACCGAGGGCCGAAGGCGACGCCATCTGTCATAAACAGCTCAACGTAACGTAACATAGCTCCTAAACATTGCACATCTAAACGCCGACCATCACTATCGTTCGCTAGCTGCAAGGCGCCGGAAACATGATTGCGCGCAGAATCGCACGCTTATTTTTACAATGGCGGCGTGCCAGCAGTTTGAGTTGCGTCTGCGCAGCTCAGCGTCTATCTTCTAACCCAGACGATCTAGCTCTCGTGAGGCGAGCTTGTACAGGTCACGCGATTTTCTCTTTTTATACGTCTGATGACTTATGAGTCTGAGAGTATCTGAGACTCATAACAAAGCACAAGGTCACTCAACGTGCAATTGGGAGGGGAGAGGGCTGTTCTAGGCATTTCGCTACATCCAGCAATGAGGAAAAAGAACTGGGAGTCGCCTATAGCGGATTTCACATTCTAGCTAGAGCATCTTTTACCCTAAAATCAAGAAAACTAGTTGGGAATTACAAAGTTCCAAAAGCCTTTTAGGGTTAGGGTCACCCGGCTAGGCAATTTGAAGTAGCAATGTAGCAAACGTACACATAGAGTTAAAGTTGATGGATGAAGAGATGCCCTCTTCATTTATCAGAAAAGTTCTGGATTGGAGACCATTCGATGTATCCACCTCCCAATGGTATGACACGCCCTCTTGGCGTGTCATGTGAATGTATGGTAACATAGGCATATGTAGTAGGTACAATAATGAATGATTGTAATGAATAATAAAATAGTACATTGTTATCCTAGGGGTGAAAGTTACTTATTTAGTCCCGAGACGGGGTTTGGCGCCCCGAACGAAGTGAGGGCGCCAATAGTTCGAGGGACTAAATAAGTCTTTCACCCGAGGGAAACACTGTGCTTTTCATTACAAATACGAGGAAAGTAAAAATAAAAACATGAATTAGCTTAAGAAAAAATGAGGAAAATAAATGAAGATCGAATTGCCGCTTTCCCGCCTATTTTGTTTGTTTTTTTTTTCTGTGGCCGGCCCGCTATTCAGCCATTATTTTTTATTTTCATCATTAGAAAAATGGTAAATATTTTACTCAAAGCTAAGTTATTTTAAAGAAATTGTTGAAACTAAATTATAATAAAGTAATTTAAAACATATAATTTCTCTGATCAATACTTAACTTTAAGTTATTTCAAATTTTACATCGTGGCTGTATAGAAAGTTGGAAGATGGTTCAATAGATATGTGAAAAAGAACTAGTTTTTTTAAAAAAATAATTTGACACCTGTCAGTTGAAAGTGATTCTCCCTAGGGATGAAAAGTGTTACTTTCAGCCCGCGTCTCAGGTCCGTAATGACCTACTTTCAGAGTATGAGTAATGAAAAAGTTATTTGCTCACATTAGTGGCATTTAAAACGATAAAAAAGTACCTAATTACTCGTCTTTATCACTTGGAAAACATTACAAAAAATCTTAAGTATAATAATAAATACCTACCTAACTAAACATTTAGGAAAACCCCTCACCTGCCAATGACCGATCTTTTGCGCCTCAAAATTCAGCAACAACAGAGGGCCTAAAAGCACCACTACAAGTGAATCATAATTAGGTTTATGCGAGTGCTATGCAATCAATAATGGTCTTTAAGCAACTAAAATTTAAGTGACTTATGTTTTTGCAATAATTATAAAGAAGCATAAAACGATTCCCCATTAGTATCGTTTTTAGTTGCAGATCCGCTCTTTGATCTTCGCAGAATGCAAAAACATACCCAGACGAATTGACGATCACTATGAATCACAATACTTAAAGAATCACGACTTCACGACTGTTAACGAACTCACCTGTGAAATTTCTTGGAAACGACTTCTCTGTTTTAGCCATGGTGTTCGCCTTTGGAATGACTTTAGCTTCTGTAAAAAAAAAGAAAAGAAGTTTAGCATTTTTATCAAAATAAAAAAAGATTAATTAAGTTTTTTGCTAGACGTTTTTCGCGTAGGTAGTCTGTGGGTGAACCTACACAGAGGGCGTGTGTCGTTCCGACGCCGCGCCGGTTACCTGAGTTCGCACATTATTCGTACGTCGTCTATGCAGAAAAGTTTTTTTAAGGTTTTTTAAGAAGCAAATTTCATGTTAGTCCTTTGGGGCATGGGACGACGTAACACACAAGCAGTCATTTCCAGAGATTTAAGATTCAACAATAAAGAAGAAAGAAAGAAAGAAAGAAAGAAAGAAAAAACGTTTATTGCTTTTGGACATCGTACACATACAGATATAAACAAACAAAACAATAAAGGGATTGCTTGTTCACTAGGCAGAGTGGTAGGTAGATGAGGGTTAGCTAGCTAAAAAATATCCAGTAGGTTATAGCTACAATCGAAAGTTGGTACTACCAATCAATATAAATTGTAGCTGTTGTTGGAACTAGATACTGACATTTACAGATCTAATATCCAAATGAAGTGTTATTAATCCTTCAAAGCGGATGCGCGAAATATCACGGTAACCTCAAAGTGTTTCTATTGACGCATAGCGATTAGACAACTAATTTGGCCTACTCGTCAAACAGTCGGCGGCCTCTAAACTGCATACTAATAGAGTTTTTGCTGGGTACTTAATAACTAAGTCGCTGTACCTGTCAAATGCTGAGTGAGGCATTTCACACATCACTGCAGATTTGCAGCGACAGGTAGGTGTGAAAGCGGCGGACGCATCATGATTGGCAAATGAAGAGGCCCCGAGGCAGAGTTCTTAATCTGCCTGGTCATCGATGACATAGCAACTCTAGTTGCAAATTTTTGCCGATAGTTAAGCTTGAAATAATGTGCCAGCTGCCACAACTGTCTGACCCATTGGAGCAACGAGAAAATATCCTGGGTTCCCAGAATAAACATTGCATTCCTTTTGTATCTGATTGGAGCGCCTGTACTCGTATTTCAGCTATCAATCAATGCCATAGTAATAGCCCTGCTTGTGACGTAGAAATGTTTTAATCCAAGGATAAAATAAACCATGCCAACCATGTATATCTCCGGAATCGAAATAATAATATGTAGCCATGAAAGTACCGCGGAGAAATTTTGTCCGCTGGTGCAGCGTGGTACCCTGTCAACCGCACCTTGTGTTTTTTTTAGAAGACCTGACCATGTACAAAACATAGGCATAAAATACAGCCAGTTGTAAACGTCGCCTAAAATTTTTGCATTTTCACTCGAAAATAATTGGCAGACGAAGTAATTGGAGCATCGAAGGTAACTGACTATGGTGAGAGCTCGCCTGGCGCCCGGCGCCCTGTCAAACGCACCTTGCATTTTTTTCGCATAAAATTAATTATGTTGTCAGCATTGTAAAATACACCGTTAAGTATGGCGAGCCAATTCGCGAGCGTTCGGCGCCAGCCTGTAACGGATCATGTCGCCTTTTACGGTTCGATGGTACGGATGCTTTTTACGAGTACCTCTCAAATGGAGCGTAAGAATCGTTTAATTAATATGTAGCTTCTTAGGGCATAAAAACTGGTCTCATTTTGATTGATACATGTAACATTCACTCATTAGGATGCCGCGTGGAGGGAAAGTTTTTGAATACAAGTGACTTGATCTGGCTTTACTTAACGAATTAATTTTTGAGTGTACCTTAGTGGGAATACATAAGTGCTTATGTCTTAATAAAAGCCTAAAATACCTAAAATTTGGTATTTAAGGTATTTTGTGTCTACCACCTCAGTCCCTAAACATCCAATCATCAATCAATGTTACTAATCAGGTTCATAAGAATGGTAGCCCTTTAGTGAGGGGCCTGTGTCGGTTTCGGGCGCCCTTTGCTACGTTATTAATTTCTTCCTTGGCCTAAATTTTCCGTGCTCACCCTAACTAAAATTATCTATCGCTGTCAAGAGGTTCGAAAATACAGCGATAGTCCTCCAGAAAAGCAATACGAAACTTGATTGAGTCATTATAACAGTTGTGTTAGTCTAAACGTATTATAGCAGAAAACACGTACAGGCTATCAAAGCTATTTCGACGTGACTTTTCATTTGTTTAGTGCAAAAAACGGCAACCACGCCCACAGCCGCAGATGAAACAGCAGATTTCGCACGATCTATTTCAGCAGCTAATCAAGGACGCTACACGCGTCATAGAGTGGGCCGATCGATTTGCCAAATTCAAGGGTACCTACCTACGTTACGTATGCATGTTGTACATTAGCCTAATCGCGCAATGATAGCTCCTAGTAAGATTTGAATCTCAATTCGAAAGGCACTTGTATGCTGAACAATGTTTCGACTGTAGTTTTTCCGTTTTTACAGATAAGACACGTTTTTTTTGTGAATCATGACATAAAGTCCTGATATTGGTCAAATACATTACGCATACTGATTCGAAGCAAGCAATCCCACCAGTATAACATGGGTTGTGGATGACTCACCCAGGACGTATTTAACGTGACGAACTTTATTGTATTTGGTGTCTGGGTGTTAATATCCAACTTTTTTCTAAAGACTTGTTAAGCTATATATTCAAAATCCTCTGTATTATATGTACGACAGTCTCTACTCTTCCATCCAAGGTCTGATTAGTTGGCATGAACAAAAAGATGTCCCATAATGATTGCTAACGAATCGGAAAAAGTTGAATACATTTTTTTTATCCACTTCCTCAACACTTCCGCTGGCTGACATTGTTGCAAAGATTACCAGATTTCTTTTTTTTGTCTTAAACGGCTATTACTCTAACAGCCTTACTGTAGGGTGAGAGCAGAGGGTTTTCAGCCCCGAGGACAGAGAGCTCAGGGGGCTTTTAACCCGAGCCACCGGAGGTGCCCATGAGAGTCAGTCAAATTCACGTTCATTTCACTTACCGCTACCGCTTAACGAATGATAAAAGAAGTTTAATACCGAATATCAACATAAATGTCCCGTTTATGAGAAGATGGTTTAATGCGTAATCTTTCCTGTTCTCACAAGGGGGTGAATCTGGGTGTGGATAAGCTGCTCTCAAACAGCTATTATAATTAAAATTCCTTGGTTAGCAATGACTCACTAAAGGAAAGTGCCGAGCGTCTGAACCGCCCACCACCTGGTGGGTGAGCCAATGCTACCTTTCGGCAACTTATGGCGTCTCCCGTCCCACGCGGCCATAGTATTCTGCTGTTTGCCTGAGGGCCGTTGCAATACATAATCAGCTCCCCGATCTTTTCCCAACACGTTATACCTACGCCACGATTTTTTTAATTTAACTAAAAACTCCCTACATCTCCAGACTGCATAAAAATGAAGTTAACTGTACTGTACAAGTAGTATCTCTTTTAAGTATGTTATATTTAGTTTTTAAAAGAACAATTCAAAAATCGTAAAATCCTCCCTAAGGTAGAGGGACATTACCCTCATAGATCCAAATAGGGTTGCTAGATCAGAAGATTGCAAACTCTTGATTAATTGAAATTGAAAGATCGTAGAAAGTCGGGCCTACTTTGCATTTGTCAGAAAGAGGATGATATCATTCGACCAGCCGGAATTATCTTAACAAATCCTGGCCACCTGGCAACCCTGAGCAGACTGGGGCTGCCTCGAGGGCGCCAAAATCTGCTTCGATGCATACCTCCTTCGTAAGTTCGTAGTATTGCGCTTAAACCGGTCGTATACGATTCGCATTCGAATGCAAATTTTTTCCTCGATTTTAACGACTTCACTGTCCTTATCGTGTTAGGCAATCAGTAAACGAGCTGCATGATATTCAAGGTACCGTATACATTTACAACACAATAGCCCTCATACATCTCAGTGTTACTTATTCTCTGACTTCGGATACTTTAATCGAAGTTTTTTACAATAGCATCTAGCTTTTTTTGCGCCTTTGACCAATAATAAACAGCTGACAACAAAGTGGGTAGATACTTGCAGGTAGATCAATGAGATTCAGTATTAGACCCACGTGTTTGACGAACAATGGCTTGACAACTATGTGAATATGTTAATCGCTATAAAACTTCCTACGGCTAAACGGGCTTGGAGATATAAAGATAGCTCTACACATCGTCGGACCTACCTATGTCCTATACCTACATCATAATATTATAAATTAATTACATGTATAGCTAAATGCAAGTAACTATGCTCGCTCATTCATTAATCATTATGCTTCATAATGTAATATAATTTGCGGTATGTAGGTATAAGCTTGGCTACAGGTAGGTACCAAATTCGTGGGCAGGACCGACGATCTTGTCGAGGTCGCGGGAAGCCGCTGGATGCGGACAGCGCAGGACCGATCGTTGTGAAGATCCTTGGGGGAGGCCTATGCCTAGCAGTGGGCGTCGTTCGGCTGACATGATGATGATAAGGCACCAAATTACGTCAGGAAAAGACTGAGCTTAGTTTATCCTGAAGTAGCTTCAGCGTCAAAAAGCTTTTCTGCTTGAAGAATGCCAAGAAAGAAAAAAAAAGGTAGAGTACCTACCTAGGTAGGTAGAGTTAGGTTATTTGTAATTATCAAGTTTGTTGTCGTTTGTTCTTTGGTTTTTTGGTTCAAGTGGGTGACGCCTCATTGCGTTGCGTTGGAACAATCGTGGGACGACACAACAACAGTAATATTTTATTCCTTGTAGTGCTCCCATGGCAGAGTTCATGTTTAAGCAGGTAGGTGCTTTAATTAAGACCTATAATTTGCAACCATCAACACTAAAAAAAAGAACTATCATCTACCTCAAATAAGACGTATGAATATGTTTTTAAGACTGACAATAATTTATGCTGAAGAGCAGTTCCCATATTTTATGAGGAAAAGAAAAAACGACTAACGAAAACGACGGCTGGCTTCTGAGGCTTATCGAAGATAGTGGCATGATAGGTAGGTACCTATTGAGGATAAGGTAGGTAATTTAGGTTCTATAGACCTATTCACGCAGCACCTAGGTAGGTAGGTAGGTACCTACGCTACACTAATATTGAGGAATGTAAACAAACATTGAGTTAGTGTGTGTCGACACTGGTATAGGGCCTCAAGCAGGTGCCTAGGTAGGTAATAGCAACCGCTTAGTTGAAGAAAACAAAACTTACTAGGTAAGTAGGTAGCTGTATTTTTAATAATTAACGAAAATTACGTTAATTACATGCTAAACTAGATTAGTTTTTTTTAATTTACAATTCATGGTGAATCCGAATACCGATTCAAGGAAATGCCTGTACTTGTAACGAGATAACATAAAAATTTCAGGCAGTAAAATATAAGAAACCTATTTAAAATCAGTATAAAAAAGAAAAGGGTAGAAGCAAAAGCAAATTATAATGAATTGTTATAGTGAATATCAAACCAGGGCCATAAAACGTTAATAGCGATCAATTTGGCCAATTTCTAAATAATCTAAATCATTTCACGGTAAATAGGAAAGGACAAGTTTACTACGTTAGGGAGGTAGGTAAGTAACATTATTTACCATCACGGGTTCCGTATGTCACCTACTAAGTTCCTAAATTAATCAGGCTGACCCGTACCCGACAGGTACCCGTAAAAAAAAATACCCAGTTCAGCTCAAAATGTCAAAACCGTCGCGATTCCCACATTGCTGCGGGCAGCCCCTTGATAATAACCCCATAGCAACGAGCTGGCGTGGATTTGCGATCGATACCTAACCTTAAACTTTTTTTCTTCTTTTCCACGGCTTGCAGTTTTTGAGATTATAATAAATACCTATTACTTGGTTAAAATTCCTATTGATGGTACTCCTCATTGAAGTAAGCCACCCACTTTTTTGCAATGGTAATTAATTAGGTAGATAGATATTTCAATTGTAATGGTTAATGCAACAATTGTTGTTCAACAACCATCACAGACAATTTGTCATATTATTTTTCAGAACACATGCTCTAGAAGATTTTCAGATTCTTATGGGTAGCGAAATAAAGAAATTAACTATTTTATTACTTACCGTCTCAGTTTAAAACACTATTTTCTAATAATTAACGCACTAAACAAATATACTTAACACACTGATAATTATGACATACACTGGCGCAAAGTCAAAACAGTTGAAAGCTAATTTAACTTAACGATTACAAAATAAGTTAAAACTATGATACGAAATTGTTAGAGTCAAGGAAGACGCACACCCAACTCCGGCAAGCGCAGAAACCCGACTGGCGCGACCTCACGCGGCGGTCCTCAAAATACATTTCAATGGAACGTTCCGTTTCAAACCGATAATGGTTTCATTCATAGAGTAGGCAAGATGCATGAAAATATTTTTAAAGTTTGTTTTGCTGAAGTTTCTAGTGATTGATTATTACAGTCAGATCCATACAATACCTAGGTACATACAAGACGTTTAGTTGTTTGTTACCTAATCGAGCGACAAATAATGGGAAGTTAGTTAAACAAACCCTGCTGAATCGAGTAAAATATTAAGTAAATTAAACAATACGAGTAATTGATTATTATTTTAATTATGGTCAGATAATTATAAATAGGTACCAACATTTAGTTTCTGTAAACTTGCAATTTACATAGAGTGCGTTCAAAATATAAAAATCTCTGTGGCGCCTTCACGTCGATAACATCCATTGGCGGGACGAGTTTTGATTGGCTTACACGGGACCGGCCTCCATTCAAAGTATTGACAATTATGCACATAATCTGTGGTATTGAGCGTTATGCTTCATTGATTGAATGAAGTTCACAAAAACTATTATTTTTGTTAAAAATTAGTTAAGTTTCCTTATTTATTATACATGCTGAAAATACGGATGGCAATTTTAAAATATTTAAATGTTTACTGATCAAATGCTATTGTTATTTATTTCACCTACTACACATACTGTTTCTCAAAGACAATTTTTTCGTATCTACCCCCTTTTTCATTTTATTTTTGTAACCGTTTCTATCAGCAGTTAATAACTTATTTCACAATCGGGTTCAGCTAAGTAAACGTGAAGTTGTTCTGGTAAACCACACTTGGTAAAAATATTGTTTATTTGTAATTATGTTCACCAGACATAAGGAATCTTTATAATTTTAAAAGTTATTCACTGTGTTGACTACAAAAGTTAGTCGAATATAATTTTTCAATGAGTATGGCATCAAGCAATTTTTTAACAGTTAAATCGCATTTATCGGAATTTAAGAGTAATTCTGACAAAGACACTTTGAGTGAGGTGAGTTAAGACTATTTGAAAAACCGTTATCAGTTTACAGTTAATACCATGTGATTATGTTTTACTGGTAAAAAAGAAATTGATGCTCCGCCATTTTATGTCCATGAAATGATGTAACATGTTCTAATAACTACAAGGCGATCAGAAAAATACGAAGTCTGCCGAAGACGTAGTTCTAATTGATTATTTTTGCAGGCATCTGAGAGTGGCACTAGTAATTCCGTAACATCAGCGGAAGATCTTCAAAAACTAGCGGTAATCCTTGGCCTCAACAGTGCTGAAGATGTGTATCAAGAAAGGTTCCGCGTGGATAGACGCCGACTGGAAGCAATGCTTGCGGGTATTTTTTTCCTTTAACTCAGCCTATAAGAAAAAGTATGTATACAACCAAGTATTCCAAGTTTCACCCCTTCAGGCTCTTGGAATAGTTTTATATGAATGAAAGAAAATTAAAGTCTACACGCTTTTTTACAGAAAATTTGGAGGAATCACAAACTGCTCAGGCTTTCTTCCATCGGGTATGAGCTTTTCCTATTATTTCATTGCAACCTAAATACTTAAAGATAAATAGATAGTTAAATTTGCAGTAAATGAACTAAGGCAACCAGCAATAATGAAAATCATGAAAGATAATAATGATTCGTTAGTGCTAAATTATCACTTGTTGTTCCCATAGTCTTGATGACAACCATGTTATGTTCGATTAATTTTCAACAGAATGTATTATGAGATCCTCGACTTGTTAAAATCAGTATTTATAGTCAAATCATTAAAATATTTTTTTTAGGTAATGAACGACACTAATACCCTGATCAACTGGCCTGCTCGTCTAAAGATTGGAGCTCGTTCAAAAAAAGGTACTTACGTTTAGTATCTAAGTTGCTTATTATTTTCGGAGTACTACTTTTAATATTTGACCTAATCTGCTGCCCTGCAGCATTTTCTTGACTTTAATTATTGTATACTACAAGACTTATTAGTACGAGTATTTTCCCTAGCGTCCACTAGGAAAATCTGTTGCGGCCGATCTGAATTTTATTATGTAAGAAGATCGTACAGACTACTATTGGTAGTATTCGTACTATATCGTTCAGTAATTTGCACTGTACAACAAAACAACAATACTTCATATCAACATTGTTTTGTCTTGTCATTCTATGTTTGGTAACTGACCGCTGATTTTTTAAGACGCTGATATCCAGTTAAGAATGACTTCTAATGGCCAGCTACCTTCTACGTTAAAAAAATTGCACGTCTATTTACAACTGACAAAGTGACTTTAAAAATTATAGGTATGAAAAGAGGTAAGAAAAACTTAACTGAAATTAAGATTTCGTTTTCAAATAAATCTTACAGACATAGGTACATCCATATTAGATATTAGTTAGAACAAGATGAAAGAAGACAAAATAAAACAAAAACAAATCAATGACAATCCTAAAAAAGCTAAGCCAGTTTATTCTCTTATTTTGATAAAGTGGTAAAATTATAGAAATCTGTGAAATGGAACATCCGCAAACACATTTTGGCGGGCGAACGCTGACTGGCGCCAAGGAGACTGCACGCAAACGCAACGGCGACAAACTGGCGCTCTTTCCAAACTTCGTTCATAATTTTAGTTGAATCGTGCGGCCGTTACTGAACAAGTTGTTTTTCTATTATTTAATACAATTGTTTATTTAATGAATTCATAATGGTTTACACATGTGATAATGACGAATTGGCATATGAAGTTATAAAGAAAATACGTATGAATAAGTTTAGTAGTTTTGTTTCACTATTAGGTAAGTGCCGTGCGTGTCGTCGTGAGTTCAAAGTTTGTGTTCGTTATTTGTGAGAAATGAATAAAAGCCGATTTACTTCTCCCATCAGATCCACACGTTAGAGTCGCTGGTCGGCCTGATGATGTGAAGCTGGCACGAGAGAAGATTATGCAGTTACTGGACACTAGGGTAAGTTGACTGTGGTAAATTTAACAATAATTCTTTGCTTGCCTTAATTTATTATTGGTATACGTTTAATCCAGTACATATTAATATCATTATTAACAACCGCATATCAGCTTCATTATTTGTGAATAGTGTATAGTGCAGGGAATCAAGAGGTAAATAATAATGATGCCATCAATTAGAAAATATGTAAGTAAATGTCATTGACCTTTGGTCCAAACGAACATCAAAATTCTAGTGATCTAAACCAATTATTTAGAATTTGAATACTACCTAGTCGATTCTCAGAATAAATCGATTTCCTACGTAGACTTATTATTTGTAGATTATGTACTTTATTCTGAAAATATGTTTCGAAATAGGTAGGTTCTGTTGCAATATGAAAAAAAACACCCACGCAGTGACCATCAACGATTGCTTGAAGCGTGGTTATCTTTCACCTAAACGTAAGCGTAGGCTAGACGTCACAGGAAAACTATTCCAACTTTTCTATAAGCGATGTTGCGTTGTACTTGCAAAACGTGTTAACAAGAGTAGGTAGATTGATAAGAAACTACATTCCGGAAATGTTTCACTTAATTTCTATTAAAATGATAGCTTTCGAAATTCTACCAACATATATACCTACCTACTTAAGTGTGCGAAAAGTTCAAGTATGCTGTTCAATTGCTCCTTCCTTCCAAAGATACCCTGAATTGCATTCTATTTAACCGGCTTCGAAAAAGGAGAAGCTTAACACTTCGACTGTAGGTTTTTTCTTTGTCATGGCGTCTTCTTATATTAGTTCTTATTTCCTACTAGCTGTCCCGACAAACTTCGTTCTGTTGTCAAACGTTCAGGGTCACGAGACACGTAGAAACAGTTGCTAAGAAAAACTAAATTATTGTTTTTAACTATATTCCTAGCGTTTTCTCATGTTTACTCACCTTTTAAACCTTTCCCGGACCTTTACAAATATTTCAAAACCAAAATTAGCCAAATCGGTCCTGCTGTTCCCGAGTTTTAGCGGGACTAACGAACAGCAATCCATTTTTATATTTAGAAAGATATAATCATATTTGACACTGCCCTCTGCAGCCTTGAATACATCATTTTGTGATCTCACTTCAGAATTGTGAGGTATTTTGCGTGTCATTCTCTAATATTAGCGATATATTTGCAGAGTAACCGTGTTACGATGAAGATCGACGTCAGCTACACGGACCATTCGCACATCATTGGGAAGGTGAGTTTCTTTTATAAACCGAACTTATTAATGTAGAACTACAGGCACGTTATAGGTACGGCTGAAAAGACTCATTTAGCAATAGATTTGTCAAGGTTGATGTGAACGCCTGTGTACAGTCGAAAGCACCTCAGGTAACTCATTTACATTTTTTTTCTTGCTCTTGCCACATATCTTTGTAATATAGCAAGGAGGAATGACTGGGAATGAGTTTCATCTCATACCATGCCGGTGACCATACAGTGACTGAACTGACTGAACTGTAAATAAGCAGGAGTAAAAGAGCAGTGTTAACTTTTACACCACTGCGTTCTAACTTTGTTGAACTCATCATGGAAATTGTGAAGGAGCAGTCAGTTCTGCTAAAGAACCTATGACTGAGTCTAAGCACTTAGCTTAGTGCTTAGTTTTTGACCATTACTAGACCGAGGAAAAAGCCCTAAAAATCATTATTGATTAATATTCATTTCTGAATTTACTAGTTATTATTACTTATTCCATAAGTTGAATAAAATTTTACGTCTAAGTATGAAAATGCCGCAAGTAAGTTAGTTTGTTATCTAACAGGTTTAAGTATTCGAATTTAAGTTGGAATTGAGTTCTCAAAATCGCTAGGCTGCTAACCACGTATTCAAGAGGGATACCAACTTTTATTGACTCCTAGACTAGAAGGTTAAGCCAGCTCAATCCGACATAGACACATTCCCGCTCAATGTTTGCTAATATTTACACGAACACTATACATCGAAATAAAACAACTACGGATTCTACTCGCGGCTGTTGTAAAATAGTCGAAACGTCGGGTTAGAAAATGAAAGAAAATATAAGACCGCGAGTACATTCCCGCTTATTTACAAAAACTCAACCAGCCTTACCTTGTTTAACCGCTGCAAAGTTTTTTTATTCTTACCGCAGAATTCAGAAACGCAACTCAAAGTTAGGCAGTTCTCGAAAGTATACTGTCACTTTCAGTTCTATAGACAATTTACGAGATGGCATGATTTTGAAGGTGTGCTCAACTTTGATTAACGTTTGTTAATTCGGGTGTGATTGATGTTTTAAAGACGAGAGAGAGGAAGAGATTTTCTTGGATCAAAAAAAAGCTTGATCTAGATCAAGTCACATCTTTCAACTACAAAAACAAAATAAATGAAAAAGTAGGTAATCCTATTTATGTATTGGTTTTTGGTATCGATCGTTATAACATTTGATGACAGGGATCATGAAGAATAGGTTCTGCATATGAGCCCTGCCACGATGATGATTACAAACCAAAATAAATTAGCTACTTATATATTCTCAACTTAAGCAATTTTTCAAAATTAAATAGAAAGCAGCATTATCACATAAGTACTATGTAACTTATTTGTCTGGTGTGTTCTGTAACAAAATAAGTAGGTACTTAATTTTTTTGGGTAAAATATTTTCTGAACTTACCTATTTTTAATCAGCTGATTATTTGTTTCGTTTTTCACATACACCTTCAAACCGCGCATAGTCAAATAGCATGGAATAATTAATACTTACTTACATACCTACAGCATATTTATCTTTCCCATTAGGTCTGGTGACGTTGTGGACCACGCAGTCGCTTCGTGATCTGCCTAATTTGATGATCTCTAGTACCCAAACAATGCCTACTTACTTAACTGTTTTAAAAGTTATAGTGGAAACTGTACTGGTACATTCAACCACATGCATCACATATAACATTTTGTTGAACCTTTTCTTAAATGTTTGAAGGAAACAGTTCTAGAGGTCGCATTCCGAAATACAGTCTCCGCCGTATATCGTTGACAGGTTCAGTTTCGTTCACCATCAATACCACAATACCATCATCCTTTCCAGTTCACTGTGGATATAGACCTGCCCCATTAAAACAGATCAGCACCATAAAAGCAGCTAGTAGTGGGTTTAGGGCGCCTACGCCTGCATACAACACATTTTTTTACACAGTAAAATATTCGCTTAAGTTTAACAGAAAAGTATATTTTATTTTGTTACAAGTTCAGGTTTCCCTGCGAGTAAATACCTCCTCTGTGAAGTTGTGTTTTATGCAGTAAATAGTGTTAAATAAAACCATTTTTCTCCTTACTGCTGCAGTAACTACTTAACCGTGCGTTTTTAGGGTTCCGTACCTCAAAAGGAAAAAACGGAACCCTTATAGGATCACTTTGTTGTCCGTCTGTCCGTCCGTCCGTCCGTCTGTCAAGACCCTTTTTCTCAGGAACGCGTGAAGGTATGAAGCTGAAATTTATATCAATTACTCAGGTCTACTGTCCCTTGAAGCTGTGAAAAAATCAAACTTCTAAGCCAACGCAATCAAAAGATACAGCCGTTTATGCCGCAAATTTTCGACACTTGCAAGGGAATCAAAACCTACAGGGTGCTTCCCGTGAACTCAGAATCTTGAAATTTGGTACGAAGCAACGTCTTATAGCATAGATAAAGCAAAAGATACATCACATGATATATATTTTTTTAATTATTTTCAACTTACTACCCATTTCCTCATAAACCCGTAGAGGTATTAAATTGAAATTCATACCAAATACTCAAGTCTACAATACCTTTAAGCTGTAACAAAATCAAACTTCTATGTCAACGCAATCAAAAGAAACAGCAATTTAAGCTGCATATTTTGAAACTCGCAAGTACTCGCAAGGGAATCAAAACCTAAAGGGTACTTCCAGTCGACCTAGAATCTTGAAATTTGGCATGAAGCAACGTTTTATAGCACACATAAAGGAAAAATTCCGAAAACCTTAAATTTTTAGTTACATTACAAAATATCGACTGTCGTAATGAACGAACTTTGTAAACCTTGCAGGTTTGTACGGAACCCTCGGTGCGCGAGTCCGACTCGCACTTGGCCGGTTTTTTTTAGATATTTTTCAATAAATTAAGTAAGTCTCCTGAAGTAGACCTGTAACTGTAAGATAAGGCGTTGACCCCATTGTTATGCTGCGGGAAAACAAACGTTGACAATGACACAACTGTTGTAAAAGTAAAAGTAATGTTATTGGCACATGGAGCCTGTTAGCTTTAGCGCAACACTATAAAAATATAACGAAATAAATGAACACACTTTCTTGCCATAAGTTGCAAATTAAAACAATTATTACATTTTGTCCAATTTTCACCTATTTTATACTTGCTTAGATAGCTTTACCTCATACAATTATATTTGCGACTTAACAATTAACTTAACCTTAGTTGTGTTTGACTGTACAGGTACAGACATAACAGACAGCTACTAATTGCCTATTTTATTAATTAATTAGTCCCACACATTAAGACACCATTGTTAACGAAATACCTACTATGATCGGTATAGTTAATAGGCGTGACTAGTAGACATTGCATTTAAACAGATAAACCACAAATGATTAAAAATAGGTAAACACAATGTATGTATGTCACGTGTAGGGGGAAATTACGTTAGGAAGTGCAGAATATTAGCCTCATCTGTAATAATCTGTATCAATGATTCATTTTATTGGCCTAACAGTAGGCTACATTAAAAATAACAAAGAAACTTTGAAAAATCACGCACAAAACAATTTAGGTTTAAACAAATTTATAACAGGCAGTTATAATATCACCTAGAGTTGCGGGAGTAGAACCCTCTCGCCCATAGTCAAGTGGAATAGATTAAAGTTTCATATAAGGGCTTAGACAATTTAGAAATGCTCTAAGTATAAGGGACATTCTACGGGTAGCGGACAAGCTAAAAATACCTGTTGATGTTGCTGAATTTCGTAATACCTAGTTATTTGATTGTTTTTCCAAATACGTCTTCGACTTAAATACGAAATATTTGTCTAAGTAGTTGCTGTGTATCTATCGTGGCCTACTAGAATAGGTACCAGAAAAAGCGACAGACTATGAAAGTCAATTGTTATTTCTTAACTCATGTCGGTTAAAAGTTCTTCAAAGTTAACCGAAACTCCGTAACTGTTGCACAGAACATCCAAGCTTGGACTAATGGGTACCAGACACTAACAAACATGATGTTTAATTTGTAAATTCACAGGGTGGTCTGACAATAAAACGTGTGATGGAGGAGACCGGCTGCCACATCCATTTCCCGGATTCGAACCGCACGAGCACTGTCGAGAAGAGCAACCAGGTTTCCATCGCGGGCGACATGGAGCGCGTCGAGCGCGCCAGGGCCAGAGTCAGGGTGCGTACAGTATCATACAGGACCAAACAGTGGCGTTACAACATGATGGTAGAATGTTATAGGTGGTAGAGGCGGCCCTGGCCTAAAATGTAATTTTGACGTCGGCGAGAGTAGAGATACAGCTGGTGGGGAGAGGAGGTTGCACATATTCTCACTTTTAAGGCTCTAACTGGAGCCATGAGCTTACGCTCACGCAATCTCTGGCGTCTGCGTTCATTATTGATGTTAAGTATGGAATTTTCTTAGTTCTCTAACTGTCAGCTAGAGGCGCTATGTCTAGTATGATGTTCTATACATAACGTAACAGTAAATTCTAAAGTCACAATTGAGTCACGCCACTGAAGTCACGTTTGATAAATAATTATAGCTATCTTAATTGTATTCATTTAATCGTCGTGAAAATGGCCAGTCATGTTAATAAACCATTTGTTTCTTCGTTCCACTGACGCACATAGGTTTGTTACTATCTTCTATTCCTTCAGGCGCTGACCCCGCTGGTGTTCTGCTTCGAGCTGCCGATAGTGGCGCCCTCGCAACCACTGCCCGACATCAACTCGCCTTACGTGCAGCAAGTGCAGGACCAGTATAATGTACAGGTAAAAACTCAATGCTAGTTAAATAAACAAGCAAAATTGCTGTGGGAGGGCACGGGCATTGCTCGAGGAATCAAAGGCCGTTGGGGGTATAAAGTTCTAGAATGAAGACCATGTAATGGGAAAGGCAGAAAAACGCCTACCCGCAACTGCCCGCAAGATGGACCGGATAAAGGTCCCAGGTTTGCGGTGGATACAGGCTGCTCACTACCAGACTTAGGCCAACTATACATCTCTGGTCCAGGATGCCGTCCGTAAAATGACCTACAGGCCTTCACAGGAAAACAAGACACAGGACAAGCCTTATGAGTCCCTTCCTGTAGTCTCACAACTCAAATGTAAAACTTCACAATACCTCTATCATAGAATAATACTTCCTTTATCTATGCATCTACGAACCTTGGCCCTGATTATGTCAATTATTTGACCAGGTGATGCTGCGTAACCGTCCAAAGCTGCACGCGAATCTGCTGGTGGTGAAGGGCGTCCAGTGGGAGGTGAAGGCCACTATGGAAGCCACCAGTCTGCTCATGAACTACATGTGTGGTCCGCTTGCGGTGAGTTCAACAACCATTCAGATTGAGTGAGTGACTGGCCCTTTGGCACATTGGGTGGTAGAGGTTCCTGCCATACCACAAGTAGCCGCCCAGAAGATCTCTTTAGTTCGTATCATAAATCATAACTGTACAATCATTTTCAATTTTTGGTAATTAAACATCGTAGTTACTTATATTGGAGATATGAAAACCCTTTTCAAACGCAGGAAAATATTGTGAAAATTTGAGATGAATACAAATCCAATAAGTCAAAAACATTTCAAGTACATAAGTAACCATAAATGGCTTATAGACGTCCCACTGCTGGGCACAGGCCTCACCTCAACTATGGGGTGGATTGAGCCATACTCCAACACGCGGGCTCAGTGCGGATTGTTGGAGGGGTGTAAGGTTAGTGACCAACCTTAATGTCAGATGTTATCAAGCCGCCCTAAGGCCTCCGTCTAGGCTTAACGACTGTCATCTTCGACGTCAGCCGGGACCAACTGCTTAACATGCCTCATGTAACGTAAGTAAGTACATCAATATTTAGTTATCTTTCGATAATCGTTACCTGCATTGGTAACCGTGTGAAATGACTACAAGTAGGTAACGTCAAATTAAACATTGCAATCTTAATCGCACTATGCAATCGCAGGTGTCGGAAAAATCTGCTGATAACGTCAAATAATCGCGGTTTTGACATTAACCTATGACGCGTTAGATTTACTAATTAGCGTTACGCAAATCTTAACACGTGGGAAGTTTGATAAGATTAGCTGCCCGTCTTATTTGGCATTTAATCATATAGATTCCAAATAGGTACTAGATATCTGCGTGATTTTGGGGAAAAATTGTCATTTTCATTCGCAGCTATTCGAAGTCTACTCCTGAACATAAGCCTAATTTGCTATCGTGTGTCGGATATTAAATAATATCTAACGGAACCGTTGTTTTTTAATAATAAATTAACCTCTTGTAGAAAACAGGCCTTCCCGTAATGTCCCTTTTTCCTTGACCGAAGGAAAGTTCTTATTTTCAAGTAATGTATAGGTATTATTATAATAATTAGAGGTACTTAGTAGTTCGTTATTGACCACAATTTAACCAGAGCGGATTTACGGTAAAATTTTAAGTGAAGTAAGAAAGAAAGAAAAAACTTATTGATTCTGAACATCGCAACAGATAAAAACATACAGAACAAGGTGGTTAGGAAAAGACAAAAAAATAAAACAAACAATAGAAAAACAAAAATAATTTCCACCAGGCAGCAGTGTCACGATGTCCAAAATTAAATGGACCCCACTCAGCTAATGCCTGACCTGAAGTAGGTATTTTTGCAAACACATCTTTTATATTGGACATTGTTCCACACACCGCTGTCTAGCCCCAAGTTTTGGGATACAAGACAGACTTACGTGAATAGGTGCTTTATCTTTCTAAAAACTTACATCATTATGATATATCTACATAGGATGATATGGTCATAAGCCCAACTGTTTGTACTATGCGGATATCGTACCCACGACTCCTGGTGTAGTAACCAATTATTTTAAACCAATACACCAAATCGGTCGCAGCACCGAATTGGTATGTAGGAATGTACGAGTGTCAGGTTCCCGTGGTGCAGTTGTGACAGTAATCGGTGGCGATCGCTGTTGTATAGCAACACACGCCAGGTCGTAAATGGGATGCGTGACCACCCCGACCGAAAGTTAGTGATGAGTATTTCGGGCATCTCAGTGCTTCGGAAGGCACGTTAAGTGGTCCCGGTTGACGTCACTGGATATCAGCCGTTAAACCTTATCAGAGGTCTTAGGAAAGCTTGACAACATCTGATATTAAAGTTGCTCAGTAACCTTACACCTCTCCAACAATCCGCACTGAGCCCGCGTGTTGGAGTATGGCCGTTCCACCTCATAGTTGAGGCGAGGCATGTGCTCAGCAGTGAGACGAATATAGTATGTATGTATATGTAATGTACGAGTATGTTACATCACTTGACAGCTTCCAATGCATTCCAGAGCCAGACTCAAGTGCAAATGTCTCTGGAGATATCCCCGATGCACCACGCCGTGGTGGTGGGCCGCGCAGCCGACCAGCTGAAGGTGATCATGAAAGGCACCTCCACGCAGATCATGTTCCCCGACGCAGACGACCCCAACATCCCCGCCATCAAGAAGAGCTGTGTCACCATCACTGGACAGATCAAGGATGTGTATGCGGCGAGGCAGCAGCTTGTGGTGAGTTTGGTCACACATTTTTTAACACTTAAAACAATGATATTTGTTTTTTGTCTGCCTTCCTGATAATTATGTACTTTTTCTAAAATTTGTTTTCAAAACGGTTCAGGAATACACGAGCATGGTCGTATCGAATTTCCTGTTGTAACGCAATAAATCATAGCATTGCAAAAAGGAGTCACCTGGACTTGTTTAAACAATGTGTTCTTAAAATCTTATACATCTTACGCTCTTTGTCAGCTTCCAGCTATGCTATTCCGGCGGACGCCAAAACTCCCTTCGCTTGCGTGAGTAAACTTTAAAATTCAATTTCTTTGCAACTGTGGTCGTTACAGAGAAAAGAACTAAGCCAAATAACATTTTTTAATTATTTACATACAAAATGAGAGAAAATACTAATTCAAAGTAAAGCGTATTGATGATTGAGGTAAGCGTGAAGCACCGAGATGTGAAGTGATGTTCGATGTGCACCGCCGGAATAGCACGGCTGTGCCCGTAGCTAGTTCTTCGAAGCTGACTTTGCTTGCACAAACAATGGTCTCAACTGTGCGCGATATCGGGCCAGCCACATTGCTATCGTTCCCACTAACATTATTGTAAATTGCTCGTAAATTCGCTGATGTAATAAATGTCTTGTTCGTCTAGGCGTTTCGCGATATGTACCTAATTTAGAGAATTCGTAGATTAACGGTTAATGATCTGTTCAAATAGTTACGTGACAACCTTCTATCATTTTTTAAAATGAATGATATATAAATAAATCGCCAAAATCTCTCTAAAAGTACCATATTTCTAATTTACAATACACAAAATACACAACAATATTACAGTACAATATTTCTTTTTTATTAAGTGTGACACAAATGTCACACTTAATCCTTGCGAAAATTATCCGAAAGGTTTGTATTCAGTTTGTCATTTTTTCTGTAATAATACTGCGCCTACGCAAGTGTTTGAGGCGTCACACCTAAGTACTTACTGTCAGACTACTGTCACATACGACAGACTGTCAGATACGAAAGTGTAGCTGCATTTTCAAAGCCAATTTTTCACTTTTCGAATGCTTTTATAGACTTTTCATGCTACTTAATTTTTAAACTATGTGATTCAAATGTGACCTATGAAAATGCATCATACCTACAAAACTGCGTCATTGCTTCACACACGGAACAGAAAAAACAGTGGAAGTGCAAAGTAGGCGTGGCACGCGTGCCACAATTAAGCACTGCTGTGCTTATTCGGTCCCAGTCGTGGTCTAACATCGCATCGAGTTGCTCGTCTCGCGACAACTTCATATTTCCGTAGTTATGCCGTATTACTCCATTTTGAAGTGCAAAAATGATAGTAGTATAAAAAAACTTGAAAATGTAGGTCATTCCTACCATCGCTAAGTGCCATTTTATTTGTTTTCTAATAAAATCTTGTTAATTTCAATAGACAGATAGATATCGACCTATAACGCAAATTTCAATCTTAATACTTATAAAATTAAATGTATAATTGCTACCAATAGAGAATACCGCCTATCTATGGTCGATCAACGGAATTACCTCGTCAATCGAAACTAAATTGACATTAGATTAGAAAAAGTCGTAAATACTGTCAGCAGTAAAGCACAACAAATATTATCTGTAGAGTGTGAAGGTTTATTTCCGGATGTACGATCTGTGAATTAAGCTAATTTGGACTAGAATTGGAACGACCAATCAAACGGCTTATTTATTTGTAGTGCATTATATGACTTTCAATATGTTTGTGTGAGTTTGGCGACAGCGGTTCCTCAACTAATGATGTTGCATTGCACTTCCACTGTTTTTTCTGTTCCGTGGCTTCACACGTAAATGCTACACTACAAATCGCTCCTTAAATACAAAAGCCCCACAAGTCAAAAAAAGCAAATTATACAGGGGAGCCATTTGAAAAAAATATTTCAATAATTCATCAATTTTTGTTCAAACTATGTATATTTTGCTGATGTTTTTGGTATCAAAAGATGCGTAATCAAATTGTTTATTCCTAATAAAGCAGTCTTAACCATAATATTGAATAAACTCTCGAAAAAACGCACATAAGTTAGTTTTGTATATAGATTTTGACTCCGACAAAATTAAAATTTTAAAACGAAACCCACCATAATCCGGAAAATATGACTTTCATTTTCAGTTGACAACTCACTAAAATGACAATTTTACATAAAAATGGCACAAATGTTCTAATAACTACATAAATAAACTTCTTAAATGAAAACCATCACTAAAATCTAATCATGAGATCTTCAATTAGGTCTAAACTTAATTTTACCGTTATCAAAGGTTCACAAACGTCCACTAAAACCGCCATTACCTACTTAAATCGACATTATTCATCCGATTTCGGATTTTAAAAATATTACTTATTCATTATTTACCTAGGTAGACTTTACGAGAAGTTGACATTAAACGTTAACGTTTGTAGAATCCAGCGTAAGAGTTTTAAAATTGAAGTTAAAAACAAAACTATTTTAGACTGTGAAAAGCAAGAGTCGTTAAACTCTGGCATAACAAGGCAATAACAATATTTAGAAAGCTCTCCAGCCAGACTCTACTACTCATGGATCAGACAAACGAAATGAGGCTTCAGAACTCAGCAGATGACCATCGTTATCGGCAACTCAATAGACAAATATCTAAGTCCTTGACGAGCGACCGTCGCCAGCGTATTTAAGAGGCCATTGAGCGGAACAAAGGCTCCAAAGTGTTCGTCAGAGATCTTTCTATTGGGCAAAGCCAACTGACGAGGCTGAAAACTGAGGCAGGTAACGTCATTACGTTAACACCTGAACCCTTGTGGGAGATTGAGTGTTTCTATGGACAGTTGTATTCCACGCAAACACCTGTTGAAAGCAAGGCTAAAGACCCTAGAGCCAAGCTAACCCGACACTATACCGAAGATATCCCGAACGTCAGCTTGTACGAGATCAGGATGGCTCTAAAGCAGCTTAAAAACAACAAGGCGGAATCACAACAGAGCTTCTGAGAGCGGGCAGTCGGCCGATACTTAAGGTCCTCCAGACGCTCTTCAGCTCTGTCAACCTCAAGGGCAGAACGCCAAAAGCATGGGGGAGAAGCAATGTGATGCTGTTTCTCAAGAAAGGTGACAAAACTCTGTTGAAGAACTACAAACCCATCTCGCTTCTGAGCCAAATCTATGAGTTGATTTCGAGAGTCATTACGAATCGTCTCGTCCGCAGGTTTGACTGCGGGCGAGACTTCCAACCTGCCGAACAAGCCGGGTTTCGAAAAGGCTATAGTACCATAGACCACATTCATACGTTGGGACAAGTTATACAGAACACCGAAGAGTACAACTTGCCACTTTGCTTAGCGTTCGTGGACTATGAGAAGGCCTTTCGCTCGAAGGATTGCATCGTTGAAGTGGCAGTGGGCGGGACATAGCGCGGAGAACCGATAGCCGTTGGGGTGGAAAGGTTCTGGAATGGCGACCGCGTACCGGACGATGTTCCGTGGGCAGGCCCTCCACAAGGTGGACCGACGATCTGTTCAGGGTCGCGGACTGCCGCTGGATCGGACAGCGCAGGACCAATCGTTGTGGAGATCCTTGGAGAGGCCTATGCCAAGCATAGGGCGTCGTTCGGCTATGATGATGATGAAGAAAAATAAAATAGAATTGTTTATAATAGCTTTTCTTATTGATTTTTGTTTTGCCCATAATGTCACGCTAAAAACTACAAAATGTTATAGTTAAAACAACACCAAAACTAAATGTTGTGTTTAAATCTAAGCAATTTTTTATTCAAAAGATACCATATTTCTAAATGTCTTCAATTAACTGTAAAACAAAACTAACTCAATTCAAAATATGGTACTTTATTCTTGAAAAATAAAAAATAAAAAAATTATTATACAGTGCAAAACTAACTCAATTCATAAAATGGTACTTTAATCTTGAGAAATATATAAAAGAAAATTTATTAAATAATGCAAAAGTAACTTAATTCAAAATATGGCAGTATTGCATACAAAAATAAGAGGAATTATTTTAAATATTATTTGCAAAACTAACTTATTTTGAAATATGGTACTATTGATTAAAAAAATAATAAGATACTTACGTGTAAGTTAAGTGCAATACGAATATATTTTTGAATGTGACGCTTTTGATTATATAATTTTATCTTAATTCACGTGCTCCGGTTGGAAGTCTGGTAGTAATTGGCATTGTGGTACTTTTGCACGAAACTCAATGGCAGAAACGGTATAAAACAAAACTAACGTATGAGCGTTTACGGGTATTTTTAATCGTAAAACAACGGCTGTCTTTGTGAAACTATTAACTTTTATCGTTTAAGATGCGTTTTATGCAATAAAAACCATTTTGATTTTTTTTGAAATGTGTGACTTTTGTATTGAAGGAGCGAAATGTAGACGCACACTACAGAACCTTATTTTAATTAAATTGAAGTATACATTAAATAATTTCACAATGTTGAAGATTGACAACATTGCTATTGTTTTAAAACTGGCGTGATGATGAACCATTTCATTAACCAGTTTGCCTGAGTATTTGGTCGGTCTCAGCAGTGGGCATAACAAGAAGGTGACAGATACCTGTTTGATCTAATCAAATAGCCTCGTTTAAAAAATACGTTTAAAAACGTAAAAATCGAATCAACTGCCATAGGTATCTCATAAGCATAAATACTTTTGAACAAAATAATCTTGCAGTCTTGCACATCAGGGGCCTTATAATGATCATTTTGCAGCTCAGTTTACGTTCTTTCATTTATTCAAATTTGACTAAAACAAGCAAAATAAGTCGTCACTACAGCAATGAAGAAAAATTAAGTTTTAATTAAAACACGATTTACCCCACAAAACACGACTTGCGACTTTAAATATGCAGCTCAAAAGCTGAGCTTGTGACAGATACTGCCAGGTTATAAGAGATTGTAATAATGCCCCAGGCATGGCTAGGCAGGCATTTCCGTTTTATCGTGATCTCGAGAAAATAACATTTCTTCTATGTAGAGAATTTTGTGTGTCCGTGTGCTTGACTAATAGAGAATGTCTCTTGGCATTAAGTCTGGCATTTTTAAGTGCAATATACAGTAATTACCTAAATAAAAAAGTAAATACATACCTATGTAAATATATACATACATAATACCGTAACTAGTATGAAAACATAATATGACTTCCACTTTGGTCGAACAAATTGTCTCTTTACTGAGAAGGGCCTGAAATGATGACGTAAGCAATCCTGAACCCAGGATTGCTTACGCCACACTTGTCACATAGGGTACAAGATATTCATTTTATTTAATGTATATTCAGGGAAGCCTGCCCCTAGTGGTGATATTCGACGTGTCTGAAGAGGCGTGCCGCATCGAAAGCGAGGCGGTGGCGATGCTGATGCACAAGTACAACGTGTACATCAACGTGCGCCGCAAGCCCAAGCAGGGGATCGCCTCCGTCGTCATCAAGGGCATCGAGCGGGGCGCGGGTGAGTACAGCCTAGCGACTCTTGCAAACATCATTTCTTATCTCGATCTCCCTCAAGTGAGCACGCTCTAAAGTGAGCTTCACCGGTGGTTTCACCCTGGCTATCCAACCTAATTTTCACGGTAAACGGTACATTACGGTAGGCATTTTTCCAAAAAACTTAGCAAGAAACCCGTGTACGCTTTGTTCGGCAAAGTTGTAGAGGAACTCAAGCCCGATCCAACGACGCCTATTTCGGCACCCTCCGACTTCGAAAAAACCGGTTGCATTAGTATGGAAATAATTTCAATACCTCATGCGTTTGTTGCACACCTAAACTTTCTTTCACTTTGGCCACTTTTTGTAGAATTTGTTACGAGATCCGTTACAAATTCTTCAAAAATTGGCCGAATTTACCGACCATTTTTAGTGAAATGTCCTTCTTTATCAACATCCCGTCTTATGGCATATATCGTAGTTTTAACAAAAAATTGCTACCTATTAAACTAAAAATATTTAAAACAACAAAAACGGTTTAACTTTGTAATTCCAGCCCAAGGGTCAATCATTTGTGGTGTTATGGTGGCGTTCTAAAATGTATTTAAATAGGTATCTGATGTTGTCCTGCTGCTTCTCTGAATAGCTTGTTAAAAACAAAACCAGAACTCTTCAACAAAACAAATATTTCCAGGTGATATCTACGAAGCGCGCCGCGAGTTGCTCGGCGGCAAGGAGTCGGTGATCACGGCGGAAGTGCCCGAGACGTACAACATCCCAGCCGTGGCCAACGCGATGCCCAACTTCGGCGTCTTCAACCCCTTCTCACCCTCGCACGCGAATACTCTCGCCAACTCGCCTTGCTCGCCGTACAACCTTCAGATGCAGGTAAGCTAGCGTTTATGTCCCTAGGCCCGTTACTGCCAAAACGGACCGAAAACGACGTCCTTATCGAGCCTGATGATGCCATCACCCTATTCATTACTCGGCCAAACAGCTCCTGCCAACTCAACACCCTACAAGACAGGTAATATCTTTAGCCATGCTTCGCAGTACCGGCACGTGCCTGGCCGCTTCTCTACTCAAACTTACGTCCGATTGCTATCTCCCTGTAAAGCCCTAAGCCGAAGTTCCGCTTACCCTATTTAATGCTCGGTAAACTGTGAAGCTAGACAATTCTAAAAAAGCTTGGGTTATCTTTCATAATGGCAAATAGATACAGAGTTGTGGGAGTTTGAGCATACTTTAAGGTCTTCAAAGCCCCTGATTAAATAAATATCATATCATCTAAACGCAAGAATCCTATGTTAGTTTTTCACAAATAAGATAGGTATACGAGGACTTACGACAAACGTCAATCAACGCTAAGCATGCGCTCAAGCTCATGCTGTCCCGTAAAATGTCAGTAGAACTGAAAGGGACAGCTTTACTTTTGAGGGATGCTCAACCTGGATTTGCGTTTGTGTAATTGGGGGTTAGAGTTCATTAATTTAAGGGCAGTCTTTTGAGGGCATTACTTGGCAGTTTAGTTAGTGAAGTATTTCAAAAAAATTATGTTTTCTTCTAGGAGCTGAACAACTTCGCGCCCCTAGCCAGCCCCCTCTTTGGGCATAACCCCCCCACCCCGGGCGGCTACCCCTCGCCGCGCTCGCCGCCGTTGTACCCGGCCGCGTGGCTGCCATCGCCGCAGCCGCGACACACGCACTTCCACTATCCGCCCATGTCCAGCACTGACCATTACACCAGCCGACCGCACCAGCCGTCTTGGGCTCGTGAGTACATACACCCATCAATCAACATACTAACTACGCGCCTTAGCCAGTCCACACGCAGTTCCCCTACCCGCCGCAGGGCAGCACTGGACTCTACACGAGCCGCGTGCACCAGGCGCGTTGGGCCCGTGAGTACATACACCCATCAATCAACATACTAACTACGCGCCTTAGCCAGTCCACACGCAGTTCCCCTACCCGCCGCAGGGCAGCACTGGACTCTACACGAGCCGCGTGCACCAGGCGCGTGGGCACGTGAGTACATACACCCATCAATCAACATACTAACATAGAGGTACCCGTGGCTCAGTGTAATACCCGTGGCTCACTGCAACGGGTACGATCGCCACTGTAACCCTTTCGCACCTGAAACTTTTTCTCCCTCCTTACGGCTATATTTATCAAAAAGAATAATAATTAGGGCCTTCAGATTAAGGGAAAAATAGTGAAAAAAATCCATCCTATGCAGGGTTTTAGGAAAGAATGCCGCACGATCGTGAGTTCCCGGGCTTACTTCACCCTACGCACGATCGTGAGTTTGGTTAACTTTACAGAGTTTTAGTACCTATGTTTTTCTCATTATTTGACATTACTATTGGCTAGGAAACTTCATAGTTTTATAATTATAGTACGATTAATAATTGTAGTCAGCGAAATGACAACTTCAACAGTGACTGATACAAAAAAGGGTGACCCGCTACAATAGTGACGTTCGGCAATCACTAGACTAAGACATTTAGTCATGATTTATTTTATGAGGTATCAAAGCCTTTTTTAAATAATTGTAAATATTTAATAGTGTACAAAACGAATTAAATAATTACGATTTAAGAAATATGGGCCCTACCTCCATATTAAAACTTCTCACTAAAAAATTATAACCATAGCTGGAAAAAAAATGTTCAAAGAGGTTCAGGGGAATTAACACTTGAAAGTCAGCAAAATACAAGTAATTATATACGTTTTTATTCGTTACGGTTGCTATTGATTCCGACTCCGATTCTGAATTCATCTCTTTATGATAGTCCATACTATTATTATTTGATTCAAAAATAAGTAAACCGGAATCTACAAAACCTTCATCACTGCCTATATATGAAATTAAAAGGCGTCGTCCTTTGCCGGTTGGGCCCTTTAGGCCTGTAGTCAAACCTTTTGAAAACACTTGTATGGAAGATTCTACTGTTGTATCCTCCCAAACTTTTCCAGTTGTATGACCTGTTAATAAACGAAATTCTTACCTGTAAATAATATAATACAGAAACAAAACATTTTGAAACTGAAAATCTATTTACTAAATACAGTTTACCGAAATACCTCTATGTCTCAAAACGAAAGTCTGACCAGTGTGTGTTGCCAGTAATGACATATGGAAGTGGGACGTGGTCATTCACTACGACTTTTTTGCTAGGCTCTAATGTCGACTAACTTTTAATTGTAAAAACTCGATTTACCACATCACTATTTATTTGGGACTGAAAACCTGCCACACTGAAAATGTCATTTCACTGACTACAATTAAAAATCCGAGTATAAACAATAAATTCACTAAAATCAACGATTATTTTGCTAATTTAGACATAACACACTAGTATTTTACAAAATTTGCCTTTTTCTACTTTTTCGGTCGTATTGCCAGTCTTTATATATTTTTTAAATATTAAGAGTATTTTCATAGTTAGTTATAAACTAACAAACAATAAAACATGCCTTATAGTCACTAACAGTTTAGGTATTCTAAAATATGAATAAGTAAACGAGATTAACATTAAATTAAAAAATTGTACCTAGGTAGGTATTATTTCGCTTGACTCTGTGTGTATTCACAAGGATAACGCTACACGTAGGTATTGTGTTACGCTAAATAAATTAAAGATTTCTAATGGGGGATGCAGAAGGATGGTTATGTAGCTCTTCTATTGTATTGGGCCCGCCTGTAAAGATAGATGTAAGCTGCTAAATCAAACACACACGTCTGTTGCCGACACCGTTTATTCGCTTACTGGCTTACGTCTATACAAATGACAAACATCACACCTCCACCCTTATTAACATAATTTTATTATCTATTCAAAGAAACTTAAGAACACACCACTAGTTACATGTGAACTTGCCCTTACATCACTAGTTACATGTAAACTTGCCCTTACACTCTAACTTAAATTAACACTTAAACCATTACAAAACTAAACTTAAACTTATGACTTAAACTTAATACTTAAAGTAATCTTTAAACAATACATGAGCTAACAGCTATGATTTTCAAGTAACTACGCTATGTGGCCGTGTTGTTTGAATCTAATATGTTTATAACAACCAGTACCTACCACTCAATCAAATTCTTCGAACCCATATCGAACAGGCGGCTTACGAACTCGGCCCGTACTTCTTTCCCTTTCCTCTGGCACATTTGACTCACACACCGGGGCGGTGACTGCGGAACTGCCTGCCTCCCGTGACCCTGGGGTTGCGTTCTCCGTGGGGCTGAGAGACGAGCTATTCGTACTGTTAGGCGGCAACTCTGCCTCCCTCTCATCCCGGCCTGATTCTACGCTGCCAGTCATAGGCAAAGCCAGAGACTTGCGAGATTGTGTATTCAATTCTAGTTTTTGTTTAATTACATCTATAGAAACATTATCTATATTTTTATTATGTTGATCGCTTGTGACTCTTAATTTCAGTTGATCTATATGTCTGTGGATTTCGGTTCCATGTGTGGATCTAATGACGTAATCGCTACTGCCTAAAGTTTTGTGTATCACTCCGGCTGCCCATTTGTCTGAGCCCCTGTACTCGCGATACCACACCAGCGTGCCGGGTTCGAACCGGCGCTGCGCCCCGCCCGCGGCTCGCTCACTACGCGCCTGCTGCGCTGCTACTCGAGATGCCCTTTCTGGTTTTAGATTATCTAGCCTCATACGCAGTTTACGGCCCTGTAAAATGTTTGCTGGACTGTCCCCCGTAGTGGAATGCTCGGTATTTCTATATGCAAGCAAAAACCTACTCAATGCCGTATGTATGTCTAAGCTTTGTTTAAAAGCCTTCTAATTGTACAGAATATAGCCATTTATATTATAGCAAATAATTTAGATAATAATTCAATGTTTAACAATGAAATAAAACTAGAAACAAATATTTACACCAAAAATAAAAAAATAAAAAACTTAAAAATAAATATTTACAATAAAAAAACATTATCCAAACTGGGCACTTGTGGCATCGACCCCAGGACGCTGGCAGCGTTACCGCGCTGGATGGCCAGCGCCAGGCGCTGAGCAAAGTACGCTCCAGCTCTGGGGTCACCCGAAGCGTGGACTAATTTAGTCGCAATGGTTTTATAAAGTAATTTCGCGTCCGAGCTCCACGGGCCCAGCGTTTCCACCGCAAACGCCGCAAATTCATTGTCACGAAGTAGTGACGAGTATTTGCGGCGCTTGAGGACCTGGGCCTGATCGGCCGCAGCTCCAGCCCTCAATGCTGTGCCATGGACGTGAGACGCTGCCAGGGTATCCACACAAGTGGCATCCCAGATGAGGATGCGTCCCAGCGTCCAAGGCACAAGAGTGGCACCATCAGGTCTCTTGCCATCGTCTCTAAAGAGACCACGTGGTTCCAGGCTAGCCAAAATAGAAACGGTGGCAAGAGAGCGGCGGATAATGTCATTGAGGGCATTATGGCGAAAAATGCGGCCAGCGCTCTGGGGACACGAAAGCCCATGACGACCAAATTCGTCCACGCTTCGTCCGCAATGACAAGTATGTGCCATACATAAAGCACAGCCCAGCCGGAGAGAGCAGGCTATCCTCAAGGTACTGGCGTCCAGCAAAGTTCCAATGTTTTTGGAAGGGAGGGCGTGGAGCCAGTAACCTGATTCACGTTCGAAAGCCGCAAGGAGCCGGGCACGGTCTGTGTCATCGACACACTGTGTCAGAAGAACATCCTGCGTGCGTTTCAATGACGGCAGATCCCAACTTCTTTGGCTCGACTTTTCGGTAGGCAAAGGTTCTGATGGTAGTGCGACTCCCCACGCCAATACCGCCTCAGACAAGTAAGCCACCTCGTTATCGGTAAAATTAGAGTTTCTGTTTAATATTTTACCGATAAGAGGCAGCGAACTGTATCCAGAGGATAGAGAAGCGGGGAGAGCCACACTAGAAACAGACCTTATACCCAGCCCGCCAAGCTTGACAGGGAGCAGTGCTTGGGTCCAGCCACGATCATCAATTTTAGAATTTAGAATTTTGGTTATAAGTGATTTCAAAGAACTGTCTAAAATTGAAGTAATATTTTGAAATTTCCAAACGGGTGAGCAGCGCATGATGTAAGTTAATTTAGGGGTGAACAGACATGAACGTAAAATGAAGAGTGCTATGTGCGGTGAAAGATCCAGGAGACGATCTGACATTTCTTTAAAAAGGTTCAATTTTGAATTTAAAGAGGGGGTAATTGCTTCTTCGAAAATTGGTGAACCAAGGAGTGAAAGGGACTCCTTTGATTGTATAGAAATATTTGGTATGAGAATTTTGAATTTTTCTAATAATGCTGTTGAAATGAAATGAAAAGTTCACACTTGTTAAAATTAAATTCAAGCCCAATTTGGGAGAAATATAAAATAAGCGTTTCTAAATCCTGTAAAACAGATTCAGCTTTACCCCCAAGAGAGCCATCATCAAGGTACCAAAGATTAAATTTTGATGTTAAGGAGGTAATGATTGGATGTATGCCAAGGCTAAAAATTGCGGGTCCTAATGGGCCGCTCTGCTGGCAGCCTGTACTTGATGAAATTTCATTTGACCGAAAAAGTAATTTAGAAGGGGAACCATAACATTGCCAAAGATGTTCGTAAATTTCAGGTATTTCGTTTTGAATTTCAGAAAGAAGTGCAGATCTGTCAATGGAGTTGAATGCGTTTTTTAAATCTACTTTCACAAAAACTTCGAAATCGGAATTTAGAAAACTACGGGCTGCGTGAACTGCTGCCTCACAGCCACCGTGTACACCAAAACCTAACTGTACAGGTTGGAATTTTGCGGCCAACTTATCCTTGACCTCGCGACAGCAAAGTTTAGAGGCCAAGCGACGTATTGTGCAGCCTACGGCAATGGGACGGATGCCCCCATCTTTTTTATTGAGAGCGATGAGGTTAGCACCGTACAAAACACTGCAAATTTCCTGGTTGACTTTTCCTGAAACCATTAACCTTACCAATTTTGTTAGTTGATTAAGGAGATTTTCTGCGGCTTCCCCTAAACGACAGTTGGTTAGGTCTTTCAGGTGCTGGGGTGTCATCCCATCAAGACCGCCAGCGGAACCGTTCGGAAATGATTGGATGCCGGCGCACAAAAGATCCTTGGTGATATGTGGTGGCTGTGGGGTTGAATGTGAAAATGGTAAATGAGACGGAATGGAGGGAGAAACTGGATGTTTATCATGTAGAATTTTGAGTGATTCAGCGGAGTCCGAAGCCATACTGTCATTAGAGAATAATAACTTTGCAGCAGCTTTTATATTGCCGTCTGCAACTTTATTTTCCACTAATTGGGTACGGTTCGAAACTCTGCGTAGTGATGTGGGGGCGGTAGGGAGATCATGGAAAGGATTTGGGTTGGTACAGCTATTTTTAATGTGTTGGGTGAGGCTGATAGAACTGTTATGAGTTACTGGTAGGTGAAGAAATGAGAATGCGAATGTTAAAAGCCGTTCCCAGGACTCGAAGCTGTTCTCTGACACTGTATTCGCCACGCACTCAGCGAGGCAGCGAGCTACAGATATCCGAGCTCCTTGTGGTATGCGTTTAATAATTTTACAATTTTGTTTCAAGATGGAAAGTCTCCTCGACAGGTCGGCAACCCTGGTAGAGTCCCTAGTGGCTGGATTGGGGCTGATTGGCAATGTACTTGTACTAAAAGTTTGTGAAATAGGGCAGTGGCGGCGGCTGCGATGAATAGCTAAGCCTCTTTTGCCTTTGTACATTTTGCCATCAGCGCATAGGGGACACTCCACGAAGGTTACCGGCGTTGGTTGCGAAGACATTTTTAACACTTACTCACTACTTACCGAACCTATTTACAATAAAAACTATCAAAATAAATCTAACACCAAAACTAAAATATAAATACCAATATTTACACAACAATGAATGATTAAAAATGACTATTTTGATGTCAGGTGACAGTACAGACAAGTCTTAATTCACGGAGCATGCGCATTCTGGAGACACCGGCGACGATGATTGGCTCGGCTGTGAGTTGTTTTAGCAACCGATCTTAATCCATGGCAACAGGATGGCGTCCATAGCAACGCCTTCATGGCGACGCAACTTGTCAAAAACCAGCCAAAAATTTCATCAGCTGATTTTGACGAAACACAAATAATCAATAATTTAAGGATGCGTCTTCACTTGTGCTGCTTTTCCTCAACCTCAGCATTAAAATAATGTATGGATAAACGTTGCACGTCGGTTGTACGATTTTATAAACAATTTAAACCGTGCGAGTGTCTGACAGGTGTTCTTAATTACCCTTTTGCAGGTCTTTACCGCGTTTTCGGCAGCACCATTAGAGGCGGGGTGGTAAGGAGCCGAAAAAATGTGTTCGATACCATTATGTTTTAAGAATTCTTGAAATTCTAACCTGCTAAATGGTGGTCCATTATCGCTAACCGTTTGTTTGGGTAGGCCAAACTTTGCCCAAAGATCTCTAAGCACGGATATTACTTCTCTTGCCGTTGTTTTTTTCATTTTTATCGCTTCTATCCATTTCGAACATGAATCCACCACCACTAAATATGTCAAGCCCTCTATGGGCCCTAAAAAATCTAGATGGAGCCTCGACCACGGACGTGAAGGCCACGGCCACGAGCGGGGCGCCTGCCCCGGCGGCGCGTCGGCCGCGGCGGCGCACACTGCGCAAGCGCGGCACTGTGCCTCCACTGCCTCGTCTACTCCCGGCCACCATACATAGCTGCGGGCTAACGATTTCGTTTTAACTATACCCATATGTGGATCATGGAGCTCTGAAATTACTTTATTTCTACAAGCGGACGGTATGACCAGCCTATGCCCCCACATAATGCAGCCTAATTCTGTATATAATTCCTTATCGGAGGTGCCGTCCCGCTCACTCAACAGGTGTAAAGGAGTCCGCTGCTGACTCCCGGCCGCCCCGCGCTGCCCGCGCGCCGCCCGCCGTCCCCGTCCCCGGGACCAACCACGCCATGCCGCGCTCATGTGCCCGCCGCGTGATCTTCCATTATAAAAACTACCGGCTGATTCCGCCGAATATGAATTATTTGCCTGATTGCCTTCATGTAACTGAGATTGTTTTTTTGGACACATCCTTCTTAGGTGACCGATCTGGCGACACCCGCTGCACACATAATCTTTGTACCCGCAATCCGCCGCTTTATGCCTTTTGTCTCCACAGTTTGGACATTCTGTTAAGGACAATTTATGTAGTTTTTCCGTTAGTTCAGTACGTTTTTACAGCATTCGCATCCCGCTCGGCAGCTTCCAATGACAATGCCAAAGCTATTGCTCGATTGTATGCAATATTTTCTTCTGAAAACAATCGCTGTCTAATCCCTTCACTCTTCAGACCACACACAAATTGATCTCGGAGGTTTTCATCCAAAGTGGCCTTGAACTCACAAAATTTTGCTAATTTTTTTAACTCTGTGACGTAGCTGGCTATCGATTCCTCCTGAAGCTGTCGCCGTTGCCGGAACTTATACCTTTCTGCCAGTACTGATGGTTTTGGCTGCAGATGGGCTGATAAGATCTCAACTGCTCGGTTGAAAGACAGTTCCGATGGCTTCTGCGGACTTGTCAATGTAGATAACAAGTCGTAAGCTTCCTCTCCCATTACCGAAATTAACGTGGGTAATTTATACTCGTCCGCCACTTTGTTCACCATTAGGTACATTTCAATCCTTTCCACATAACTTGTCCAATTTCCCGCTCTAATATCGAATTCACGCATTTGTCCAACCGACATTTTTATAACTGTATCGCAATCCGTCCAAAACAAGAGACTTATTGTTTTCCGCGTTCGCCACTGCTAAATCAAACACACACGTCTGTTGCCGACACCGTTTATTCGCTTACTGGCTTACGTCTATACAAATGACAAACATCACATAAGCTTAGATGCCTTTTAGGCAGTAAACAATTTAGGTCTTCTCACATATAATTACATGAGATCAAAATTAACATTCAAGTGCTTAATATAACTTCATCAGTCCCTTGATTTTAGGAATTAACGTGATAGAGGTAGAAACAGTCTTTACCGCGACTCATACATAGGTAAGGACACGTTGCATTTTCATCATCTAATTTTAGTACGCGATTTGCGACGAGAAACTCGAGGATCTTACAATTCACCGAAAATGGTTAAATCATGTTTTTTTCCCTGGGATAGATTATTTGCAGGCTTGTACTTGTATCTTCCTGCTGCTGATGATCGACATACGATAGGAGATAGAGCACGTTGTTCTCTATCGGAGGTATTAATCAAAGTTACAGCAGCTCCAAATCCTAGTGCTCTCATTTGGATTATCAGTTCCTGAAACTTTGATTAGGTCTTTTATCCCTCTGGTTATTGCTCCAGTTGCCAACATATCACATCATTTACCATAGACAAGTCCGTGATACTGTCACGCCACTTCAGAACGGTAATATTCCATGGACTGATCAAGAACGTCTACGCTACCCACCCATGGAATTATAGCTTGTTGAGCTTTCGAGCGTTGAGCATCATCATTGTCATCATAGCTAAATAATATATTTGACAAGTGATCGAACTTTGTTCGGCTTATGATGATGATGATGATGAGGTAGTCATGAGATTTATCAATATCGGTTTTCCTCCTCAGGCTTCACGTTGGCGGCTCGTCACTTTAAAATGTTTTTTTTGTTTGTATTTTGTTGTTTCTTTTTTGTTTTTTTGGTCTGTGATGATGATGATGATCGTGAGGACCCATTGAGATCATGATTAAGAAGTACTAAATTATAATATCTCTTGTTTGAACCCTGTGAAGAGGGATGCTCCTTCGGCGTTTCATCTTCACTCACAACTGGTGCAGCACAAAATTCCTCGTCAGCCTCATCAATGTCAATAACTAAGCATTCTCCGTTCCTGGAATTGTCGAGGATGTGCTCATGATTCAATAACACACCTGAAAAATAAAATAATACTTAAATTTACTAAGTGAGAAAAGATAAATATACGCAACTCATTTTCGTGAGTAGGTACAAATAAACCCGGGAGCTCACGTTCGTGAGTTCCAAGTTTTCACACGAAGCAGGTCGACGGTAATGCGAAATAATTTAAATAACTCTATACTAATTGATTATCACATTAATAAAGATTAAGTAGAAACATTTATCTAATCAAACAAAGCATTAAAACTATTAAATTAATACAAGTACTTACGGCGCCTATTTCGGGGATCGAGAACCACCGCCATTTTGGCCACACCAGCGAACATACTGACCCGAGAATGACGCGAAACGGCTTCTAATTGGTTATTTGACAAACACATGATCATGTGGTTCCGGGCGCGCGCGACGAAACAGATTACGCGCGATCTCAGATTTTTTTGAAGTTCGAACTCACGATCGTATAAGTCAGGTGCGAAAGGGGTAAAGCCGCAGACGCAGGGTCGGGAATAGGATGGATGACCACCCCGACCGAAATTTAGTGGTATATTTCTCGAGCATCACCGTGCTTCGGAATGCACGATAAACAGTAGGTCCCGGCTGATATCACCTTTAAATCTAGTCGAGACCGTACTTGATAATAGTGGACAGTTACCCTTTAAATCGTTAAAGGTTTATCAATTTCCACACAAACTCAATATTTAAAATTATCTCATGAATTACTATACTAACCGAAAGTTTTCTGGTTAGCTAAATTTTTTTATAGCTAAGTTCCACAAAAACCTAAAAAACCTGTTTTTTTTATTTAACAGGTTACTTTCCTTTTCCTAATCACAAAATATTGAATGAAACAAAATCATCAGTTAAGAACATTTGCGATCTAGGTAAGTAGGTACTTCATATAGGAAAACCAGAAAAAGTCATTCGGTCTTGGCATCAGGCGGGACTCGAACCCGCATCTTTCGCAAGCCGGGCGACTGCACTACCAATTCGGCGGGTTCGAGTCCCGCCTGATGCCAAGACATGCAATAATGCAATAATGTTTCTTTCGGGTGTTTAAGGTATATGCCTAAACATTGGTGAAACCAACCTGGCTGCCAGGTATAATATACCAGAGAAATTCGTCCGGTCTGTTAATGGTCTCGGTAGCATAATTGGTAGTGCAGTCGCCCGGCTTGCGAAAGATGCGGGTTCGAGTCCCGCCTGATGCCAAGACGAATGACTTTTTCTGGTTTTCCTATCTGTAGTAAGATGATAATGCATTATCCCTAATGCTAAAAATAAAAATAACGTAAGTAGGTACTTTAATAATCGCGCGCGAAGCGAACCCACGACTCGGCACAGTGACTCGCAGGGTCACCAAAAAAGGTACTTTAATATTAAACCAAAACTTCTTAAAAAAATACAGTTGAATGAGCACCAATTTGAATTAACTTAATTGTTTCATGTGCAGCGATGAACAACCCGCAAGAGATGGGCGCGGGAGGCCTGCCGCAGCCGCTGATCATGCAGCCGCAGTACCCGGCGCAACCGGAGCCTCGCCAGGTGATTCTCGCTTCTGTACCTACTTATTTACATCTATACGCCGCGATCTTGCAACGATAGTTCCGCGATAAAATAAACACCGCGAACACGCCGCTAGCTCGTCGCGATCACGGGAACCCGCGTTGATTTTTACTGATGGAAGACCGTGTGGAAGACTCGTTCACAGGTGAACAGGCTGCAACGGAGGCCTAATTTGGCTTATCCGGTGTCGATAATATATGATGACTCATCATCATCGAACATCTGGCACTCTGCTCAGTAGTGCATTGTATTGTTTTGAGGTTACTTTTTGTTTTAAATACATGGGTACTTAATATGTACTACATAGGAAACACCTAGACCAATACAAACAGACCTGTTGATGCAAACAAATGTTTGTGCTGTGCGAGAATCAAATCCGCCACCTTCGGTGTAGTAGCCAACTTCTGAACCACTGCACCAAATCGCTCGGATTATGATCTGTTACAGCTCAATTTACGTAAAATTAAATGCTTTTACAGGTGGTGATAGCCTTGACTAAATTATCGGACTGTTCAGGAAGCGCAGTGCTTCAACCGTAGTGTCGTAGATACTTATTTATGAACATTTTATTTGCATAGACGTCGCTGTCGCAAGTGCTGAACTCGAGCTCGCAGGCGAGCAGCGGCTACCAGAGCAACTTCACAGGCAGCTCCGTATCGCTCGACACCCAGAACATTTCAGGTAACATTCAATCAATATACGAAAGAAAATTAAAAGTATTTCATGGGCCCAGCTAGAAAGGCAAGCAAAACGCGCACACAAAACAATGTTCAGTCAATGGCTCATCAGGTCACTCATAACTATCCTTTTATCTTGCTCTTGTCAAATAACATTTCTCTGCAATAAAGTGTTATGTCGGGACGCAGGGGTGATTCGGGGTAGTCCTAAGAGGGATGGCAAGGAAACGCGTGCGTTACAGTTAGCAGTTTATTCCGGACTGACGCCCAATACAAAATGGAGCTACCTTAAAGTTAACCAATAATTATAGCTAATGAACTACGAGTACCTACATTACACCTCCACACTTAAATAACAGCATAATAATAACTTAGTATTATATTTATTTAATTACAGTATATTTGCAGTTCTTAATAGCTATCTTTTTATTAAACTAATTTACCTACTCTTACTTTACTAACTTAACTAAAACTTATAATTAGGAACCTTATTTAATCTACACTTCCTTAACGGACGTGTCTGGTTCGGTACCGAGCTGGCGGGAGGCACCTCGGGAGCTGGAGCTACTGGTGAGCTTAACTGTTTATCCGGAGTTGCAAAACAATCCTCATCCTCTACCTCCCCCTCAGCCACACCGCGCGCCCGCGGCGACTGCGCAGGCGCAGGTGATAACTCGACCCCGCTCGACTGCGCCGACTGAGTGCCAAATACTTGTGGAGCGTTTGTAGTAGGTTCACTTAGGTAAGCCTTGTCTAAGTTACTATTCATAGGACAAGCTAGAGACTTCCTAGATCTGCGTCTTAATTGATCGATATGTCGATGGATTACGTTACCGCTTTTATCGATTACACTGTAATCAGTGCTGCCTAAAGAACGACTAACTTCACCTGGCTGCCACTTCTCACCTTTTAAGTACTGCCGATACCAAACTTCAGAACCTGGCTCAAGTTTCCTATCTGACCCCCCCGCTGCTTCTACCTGTCGTTTTTGACTTTTTAAGATCTTATTTTCCCTGTCTGGTTTTAGTAAATCTAAATGAGTTCGTAGCCTCCTCCCCATCATTAACATGGCCGGGCTTTCACCCGTTGAACAATGATCTGTATTTCTATAAGGTTTACCCTTGTTTGATCGAACAACGTTTCGTCGAAAATCAGTTGGTCGAATTTCAGTTGCAATAATATCAGTTCGTAGAATTATTCATTTGACCGAATATTTAATTGGTAAATTTTTATTTGATGTAATTATTTGTTTGAACGAATTTCATTTGAACTAATTTCATATTATCGAATTTTCAGATGCACTAATTTTACTTGAACGAATGTTTCATTACACTAATAATGGTTTAGTCGAAACATCGTATCAAATATTTAATTATTTATTTTTTCGTCACTGCCCTATACTATAGTTTGGGCGGAACCGACTCGGTTAGATTAGGTTAGAAGGTTTAAGGCGGGAGCAAAGCGGAGCGTAGCTCCCGCCTTAAGCCTTCGTGGTTATTTTTTTTTTTAAACCCAAAAAACGACTTGCCTCATTACATGCTGCTTGGCATGTTATACCATCTGAAAATTACATCAAATGAACATTCTACCTTTTGATCATTAGTGCAAACGTTGTTATAGCAAATAAACATTCGACGAACTGAAAATTCTATCAAATGATATTATACAAAGTGATGATTTTCTCAAACGTTGTTCGACCAACTGATTTTCGACGAAACGTTGTTCGATCAAACAAGGGTAAACCTTTCTATAATACATCAAAAATTTATTCAATGATTTTTGTACATCAACTTTCTCAACCACCGCCTTTTTGATAACATATTTTAGCGTTTTCACCGCATTTTCTGCAGCTCCGTTGGATGCTGGGTGATAAGGCGCGGTAAAAAAGTGATCAATGCCGCCGGTGATTAGAAAATCGTTAAAATCCCTACTCGTGAAAGGCGGACCATTATCACTAACCACTTGTTTTGGGATACCCCATCGTGACCATAACTCTCTTAATTTTCCTATTGTAGAATTGGCTGAAGTGCTCGAAACTTCGAATATTTCCATCCATTTGGACATCGCATCTATAACGACCAGGTACATCTTTCCAAACAACGGCCCCAAGAAGTCCATGTGTATCCTCGACCACGGACGCGCCGGCCAGGGCCAAGGCCGGCACGCCGCCTCGACCGCCTCGTCCACGCCCGGCCACCACACGTACGACCGTGCCAAAGCCTTTGATTTTACTATGCCCATGTGAGGCTCGTGAATGATGTCTAGGACCCCATCACGACATTTTTCTGGTACGATTAACCTATATCCCCACATCAAACAGCCTAACTCTTCGTAAATCTCTGATTTCCGATTAAAATAGGGTTTTAATCCACTAATTTCACATTGTTCTGGCCAACCGTCCCTAACAAAAGTGAGTACCCGGCCTAACATTGGATCTTTACTAGTTTGTTTCTTTATTTGATTGTAATCTAACAGCAGAGCTTCCTGAGCAAAATGTAAATAAGTTTGTTCTGGAATTTCTTCCATGGAACTATTCTTTTTAAAAGTAACTTGAGTAGGTAATCTGGACAAGCTATCAGCAAAATTGTCACTAGTGTTAACGTATTCTATTTCATAATCGTAAGCTGACAAAATAATGGCCCATCTCTGCATCCTACTAGCTGTCATTGTAGGTATACCCTTGTTAGGACCAAAGATCGAAACTAACGGCTTATGATCTGTGCGTAATGTAAACCTACGGCCGTATAAGTATTGATGAAACTTTTTAATGCAAAATATAATAGCGAGTGCCTCCTTGTGTATCTGAGAGTAATTCTTCTCCGCGTCATTAAGCGTGCGCGAAGCGAATGCTACCGGCCGTTCCCCCCCGGCCCGCGCTGAGTCAGCACGGCGCCGAGGCCATGCGCGCTCGCGTCGCACGTCGCTACCAGCGGAGCGGTCGGCTCGTAGTGCGCCAGCACACTCGCGCCCGTCAGACAATGTTTTACCTGCGCAAAGGACCGGTCGCACTCGGAGTCCCAATTCCAGTCGACACCCTTGCGTAGTAAATTATATAGCGGAGATAACGTGGTACTCAGATCCCTAATGAATCTTCCGAAAAAATTTACAGTTCCTAAAAATGATCTCAACTCTGGTACATTTCCGGGTTGTTTCATTTTAAGAATTGCCTCTATTTTAGACCTGTCAGGTTTAATGCCCTCTCTGGACACTACATAACCTAGGTAAGTAACTTCCTGGGCAAAGAATGTACATTTAGATTTCTTTAATTTCAACCCATTTGATTGTAAACGTTGAAAAACTGCTTCTAATGTTTGTAAATTTTCCAATTCTGACCTTCCCCCAATAATGACGTCATCGAGAAATACTTGTACATTAGGAATGTCACCGAGTAAATTTGTCATAATTCTCTGAAAAATACCTACGCTAGAAGATAGGCCGTAAACTAGTCTGTTATAACGAAATAAACCCCGGTGAGTGTTGATCACCGTATATTTCTTTGATTCATCTAACTCAATTTGATTATAAGCTTGCGAAAGGTCAATTTTGCTAAAGTACAAATACCCGTTCAAATTTACTAACACATCTTCTATCTTAGGAAGCGGATAACGATCGATCAATAAAGACGGATTTAATGTAGCTTTGTAATCTGCGCAAATCCTAAGTGAACCGTCAGGTTTATTAATAGGTACCAATGGAGAGGCCCAGTCGGAGCAGTCGACGGGCTCGATGACGCCGGCGCGCAGCATGGCGTCGAGCTCGGCATCCACGCGCTCGCGCAGAGCATACGGCAGCGGGCGCGCGCGGTGGAACACCGGTGTGGCCCCGTCCCTCACGCGCAGAGTAGCCGCCCCGCCCGTGTACCGACCCAGACACCCATCAAACAGCTCCTTATACCTATCGAACAATTTCACAATTTCGTTATTAGGCGGATCGCACTTATCTGACATCATATTACAATTAAACAATGGTACTTTAATTTTTAGTTCTGCTAGCCATTGTCTCCCTAGCAAGGAAGTCGTCCCCCCGCTTAAGTATAACAAATAACTCCAAATGTTTAGAATAACCCTTGTAACTGACCAACGGTTTAATAATTCCTATAGGCTTGATTCTGGAGCCATCATAAAACTTTAAAACTGTGTTGTCACTTTCAATACCTAAATGAGCAAAATACTTGTCATAAGTTACTTTACTGATACAAGATATTGCGGTACCGGTATCGATTTCCATATCAATAGTACTGTTATCTATTTGAACTGATACACTTACAGATTTGTAGTTATTCAGACACAAGTGATGTAATTCTTCCTCGAGGTCGCCGCCCTCCTCGCTACTCCCGCGATCGGCGTCCCCGAAATGCAGCGCGTTCCGCGCCGGTTTCCAAGCCGCCCGGCTTGGACCCTGGCCGTGGCGCCGGCCGGCACCCCGCGACATGCCCGTGGTCTTCTCGCCTGGACACACCCGTCGTAAATGGCCTGTCTTATGACACTTGCTGCACACATATTCCCGGAACCGACAGTTACCCTGGTCATGATTCCGCGCTCCGCAAGCTTGACAATTTGTCTCCGTATTATCTTTCACATGAGCTCCGTACTGATGCCTAGCGACAACTCCCGCGCTCCTGTTGTTCGGCCGCCCGCGCCATGATTGTGTAATGGCGTGCACTGAGCCTGTTTCGCTCGCTCTCGCCGATATCCCGGCTTCTTCCACGATTGCCGCGTCCCTCTCAGCCGCCTCTAATGATGTTGCAAGTTTAAATGCCGATGAGAATGTTATGGTGTCGTCCTCCGCAAAGAGCCGCTGGCGAATGATATCGCTGCGTAATCCACAAATGAATTGATCCCGTAGATTGTCGTTTAAATTGCCGCCAAACTTGCAGTGTTTCGATAATTTTTTCAGTTCCGCCACGTACGTCGACATATTTTCACCTGCATTTTGCCTCCTTTGTCTAAAACGATACCTTTCTTCCAACGCTGAAGGGGTCGGTTGTAGGTAGGATTGCATCATCTCGTCCACAGCTACAAACGTCAACTCCGACGGTTTCTTGGGGCTTGCCAAGTTTTCCAGCAACTCGTATGCCTCGTCTCCAATGGATGCAATTAATATTGGTAGTTTCATTTCCTCTTCAGTTTTATTCACTTTGAAGTACATATTCAAACGGTCAACGTACGACGACCACGTGCCACACTTCACATTAAATTCGTTCAGTTTTCCCACCGACATCGTAATCCAAATAATTGATTTCTTCGCAGATTCGAAATTAACTCGTCGCCAATTGTTATGTCGGGACGCAGGGGTGATTCGGGGTAGTCCTAAGAGGGATGGCAAGGAAACGCGTGCGTTACAGTTAGCAGTTTATTCCGGACTGACGCCCAATACAAAATGGAGCTACCTTAAAGTTAACCAATAATTATAGCTAATGAACTACGAGTACCTACATTACATAAAGCACGGAGGAATGACTGGAACTAGGTAGCATAATAATCATCATCATCATCATGGTGGCCTTAGTTTATCCAATATTGGATGTAGGCCTCTTCCCCCTTTTTCCACTCTTGGCGATCCTGTGCCCGAAGCATCCAGTCTCGACCTCCGTGTCGTCGGATATCGTCCACCCAGCGTTGCGGGGGTCTACCACGCCCTCTTGTGTCCGCCCTAGGCCTCCACTCCAACACTCGCCTCGTCCAGCGGCAACCGGCCATTCTGGCTATGTGCCCCGCCCATGTCCACCTCTTCTTTGCTATTAAAGCCATGACGTCTTTAGTTTTGGTCTTACTTCTAACCCAATCGTTCCGTTTTCGGTCTCGCAGAGTGACTCCAAGCATTGCTCTCTCCATACCTCTTTGCGCGACTCGGAACCTCTCTGCCGACTTCTGGGTAAGAGTCATAGTCTCTGCACCATAAGTGAGCACGGGCATGACGCACTGCTCGAAGACCTTGACTTTAAGGCGTATGGGTATTTTGCCTCTCAGCGTTTCCTTGTTGGCACCGAATGCAGCCCATGCCTGTGCAATCCGTCTATCCACCTCCGCAGTTTGGTTTTCAAAGCCCAAAGTAATCCTATGCCCCAGATAGATGTACTCCGTCACTCTTTCCACTGGAAGCTGATAGTTAGTGACCTCTAGTATGTTGGTCAAGATCTTCGTTTTCCCGATATTCATTTTAAGGCCGACTTTCTCGGATTCTATTCTTAAGTCTTCTAGCATCGTCAACATGTCACCGATGCTATCCGAAATGAGAACCAGGTCATCAGCAAACCTCAGATTTGTAAGTCTTTGTCCATCAATCATCAGACCTTTCCCGTCCCACTGCATTCGCTGGAATATGCATTCTAGTGCTAAGGTAAAAAGCTTCGGTGATATTGTGTCTCCCTGTCTTACCCCTCTCCCCAGGCGGAATTTGTCAGTTTTCTTAATTAGGGAGACACAGGCTGTAGCGTTCTGGTGGAGGTGGTTGAGAATCTGTATGTACCTTTCATCGATACGGCACTTGTTCAGAGCTTCTTCAACAAACCACCATTCTATAGAGTCGAACGCTTTTTCGTAATCGATGAAGGCCAATATAAGTGGCTTCCTGTACTCGTTACATTTCTCTATTACTGTTTTAAGAGTTTGGAGATGATCATTGGTGCTGAAACCCGAGCGAAAACCTGCCTGTTCTCTGGGTTGGAAGAATTCTAGCTTTCGATCAAGCCTATTCACTAGAACTCGAGAGAAGAGCTTATAGATATGGGACAACAGACTTATAGGCCTGTAGTTGTCGAGCTTCCTGATGTCCCCTTTCTTGTGGATTAGGGTGATTACTGCGTTATGCCATGACGTGGGTACCCTAGTTTCTATGATGCACTTCGTGAACAGGAACGCCAGCACTTCCCAAAGAACCCTGACGCCGATTTTAAGCATTTCTGGTACTATGCCATCCTCACCAGGCGCACGCTTATTCTTGAGCTGCTGTATAGCTAGCTTTATTTCGTCTGGGATGACATCAGGTATTTCTTCTGAGCCAACATTCTGGACAGGCAGTCTGATTTCTCTATGCACTGTCGGTGTCTGGCTTGGAGGCATTTTGCTCCTATATAGGGTTTCATAGTATTCACGGGTTAATACAAGTAGCTGTTCCCTGTCTGTGACTACTTCCCCTTTTTTGTCCAGAAGCTTGAAGATGTGTCTCTTACCCTCGCTTAAGTTCAGCTTCAGACTTCTTCGGTCGCTGTTCCTTTCCAAGGCTTCTTCAATAGCGCGAGTCTTGTGCTCTATCAGGTCATTTCGAACCTTTAAACGAATTTGCTTTTGCAGATTTGTGTACTCCTGACTATCCCTTTTACCCTCACTATGTAGCGACCTCCTTTTTTCCATCATCTTAGTAGTAGCTGATGTTAGCCTAGTTGGTTTCTTTGGTAGGATATTGGGGCTAATGTCGTTGAGGCTGAGAGTCAACGCTGCAGTCAGTTTTTCATTAATCTCATCCACGGTTCTGTCGGCTAATTGTTCGTGACTGAGCTTTGCCTTAACGGCATTCCTATAGAGGTCTTCGTTGGCACGTAGTATCCCGAGTTTGGTATCGGATGTCAGGAGTTTTCTCACAACGAGATTTCTCCGCGCTGCTCTTAGCTTTATGGACATGTCAGCTCTCACCAGGCGATGGTCACTGCCCGTGGTGAACCTGTTTAGCACGGTGACGTCTCCTATGATTGGCTTAGTGTCTGTGATGATATAGTCGTATTCGTTCTTGTGTATACCATTTGGGTGCCTCCATGTCCATTTACGTTGTTCTTGCTTTTGGAAGAAGGTATTCATAGCTTACAATGAATTAGCTTGAAGGAAATTGAGAAGGGTTTGTCCTCGGTCATTGCGTACTCCAAGCCCGTAGCTTCCTATACTAGTCTCTCCGCTGCTCTCCCTTCCACCAATTCTCGCGTTGAAATCGCCCATTATTATTGTATATTTGGTCTTTATTTTGTCGTTCAAGGTTCGAAGGTCTTCGTAAAACTCCTCTACAGTTTCATCTGGATGTTGTGATGTGGGGGCGTATACCTGAATGATCTTTAACTTGTACATTTTGTTAAGTTTTAGTACCACGTATGCAATACGATCAGAGACAGCGTTCACTTCGACCACATACTCCTTTATGGCGTTGTTTATCATAAAGCCGATTCCCCCAATACCGGGCCTTGGGCCTTTGCGGTAGTAAAACATATGACCCGAGCCAAGAGTCAGCAATTCCTCTCCATTGCGTCTAATCTCGCACAGTCCTAGGACGTCCCATTTTATGTTTCCTAATTCGGTCTCCAGCTCCACCAGCCTGTCATCCGTCGACAGCGACTGTATGTTGTACGTTAGCTGTTTCAATTTGTAGCAGTTAGTCAACTCCCAGGGATTACTTTTCGCACCCCTGCCCCGTGTCACCTGGCCACTGCTCGGACCAGGGATTGACGAAGCGCTGGGAACTCGGGGTCGATCTTTTCTTTTGCCTGTCATGGTTTGAAGGGAAGGGGTTTAGCCATAATCACCACGCCAGCCACGACGGGTTGGTGATCGCAGTACTGCAACCTGTTCTGATGCTACTCATCAACGCCTGCAGATGAACTTCTAGTTGATCGTTCCGTTCTCCGCGAACTCCGCCCAACTAGTTACTGGCAGGCTGCTTCCCTCTGCCAGGGCAACACTTATTTGCTTATGGCGGTGTTTCCTCGCCATGTCATAGAGCCGTCATCGGGACTTTTGTGTCTTTTCTGGGGGGTACCCACGCCACTGAATACTCCAACACTCCCTGATGGCTCTACCGCCTCGGTCCGGGACTGCTTATTTCGGTTTCCCTTTATTCGCAGCTGACCTGCATACTACAGGACTATTTCACTATCCGCCACCTGTGACCCGATAGGTAGCTGAGGCTCGCCCCTACATAGCATAATAATATGTCATGCCATTGCCTGTACACCATTAAAAATAATCATACAATTTTTAATGCGTATTGAATGTATGATTGTTACGTGTTCACGTCTAATCAAATAGCTGAACCAATTTTGTTAATTGTGGTATACAAAGATTTGATTTTGGAGACTACCTACTGTGTCAGATTTGAGGTAGAGAAGTTTAAGTAAACGTCGAGAACCAAAAACCCAATTAAGACTTTTCAACGCTAAGTACCTATTGTTTTTAGGCGGCGATGGCAGCAACGTGGTGTCTCCGTCGGTGTCGCCCATCAGCAAGACGCACAGTCACTCCCCCGCGCCCTCTAGCGACGCCGATCGTGACCGGGATCATCAAGGTACTACACACTTTATTATCTACTGAGTTTCTTCTATGAGCTGAGCTATAGAGTTCAAGGGCTTAGAAGGTTATTGCGGGCTCAGACGCCTCTGATGTAACACGTGTCCATAGGCCTCGGTAACTGCTTTCACCAACAGGCGATTCGCACGCTTTTTATGACATTACTAAGTGTAGAATTAGATCTTCGTAATAAACCATTTGTGACAGAAATAGCTCAAAATTCACTCAAAACATCAGAGAAAGTTGTGATGTAGTTAGTTACTGCAAACTAACTAACTACATCACATCTTCTGCAAAGTAAGGTTTTCCTTCGTGCTACCAGAAACAACGAAGGCACAGTCAGCGCCAAATAGTGTCTGATCACTTTGTTACTTGTGACATGGTTAAAAAGTTCATAGGTATCTGTTTCATCAACACACGTTGACCCAGTCCGGGAATCGAATCCTCGACTCTACGAATCTCAACTGGCGCTCGTAACTACTGCACCAAACGGGTCGTTAGTTATCCATTAGTACCCTCCTTACTAAAATGCTGGAACCTAATAGTTCTGCCGAGAATTTAAACTGCGCGCTGCGCTATATGTGAAATTGACAACCAATGAAAAGTTGAACTTTGTCATGTCCCAGAGGGTTAGCAGGTTAAAGTGGCAGTGGGCAGGGCACATAGCTCGAAGGACTGATGGTCGTTGGGGTGGAGACTATTCGAGAACAAGCGCAGCGTGGGACGCCCACCCGCAAGGTGGACGGATGCCTCATAAAGTTTGTAGGGTTTCGGTGGATGCAGGTCGCCTACAACCGGCCGCTCTGGAAATGTATGGGGGAGGCCTATGTTCAGCAGTGGACGTCTTATGGCTGCTGATGATGATGATAATGTCCTATTCAGCGTTAATAGCTATTGAATTCCCTAATAAATAAAACGATGTGTTTCCCATTAGAAATAAGCGACCTAGCGAACATAATCCAAGAGCTGCCGCTATCGGAGCGGCGCGCGCCGGGCTGCGAGAAGAAGACGCTCGAGACGCTCACCAAGCTCTCGCCGCTCTCCGAGTACAGGAAGATGAAGGCGCACGCTGGGAAGGTACGTTCCTAAGGGCTACGAACATGCGAACATTCATTACGGACTACGTCCGGGCCATCTACCAGGAAAGCCCTACAAGATAAATCACACGTACCACAACCACACTATACCATACGATGGGTCGGGTGTATAAGTAGTTTGTATTTAAATGAATAGGACTATTCACACTAACCACATTTTGCAGTCATTATCGACCACTTGATTAATTCTGACAAAATCGCAACGACATTGCAACTACTAGCGACACAACGAAATAGTGGCCGTTTTTAACGTTATAACGTTTCCTCTTCGGATTCTCAAGTTTGTTCGTTCGTACAGCGCGTGCACAACATCAACATTGTCGGAAACATAACGCAACTGCAAAAAGCTACAGCGACACCATCCACCACTGACTTATAACCACTGCTTGACTTCATTTTGTCTGTTTTTGTGGTGTGGTTGTGGAACTTGTGGGTTGGCCATAAGCTGACATTGCCGCCGCCCACCCTGGGGGCTCCCTGAGGCAAGTTTCTTAAATATTGTAGGCAGTCCTAAACTAATCCACTAACCTTACACCCCTCCAACAATCCGCACACTGAGCCCGCGTGTTGGAGTATGGCTCGTTCCACCTCATAGTTGAGGTGAGGCCTGTGCCCAGTAGTGGGACGTACTTATATAGGCCGTTTATGTTATGCTTTAACTGAGTTTGTTTCACCCAGGTGATGCGTGCAGACGTAGGCAGCGGTTACCGCGTGCCGACCCCGCGCTGGGCCGGCTACTACTTCAGCCGCACCTCGCCCGCGCCGCTGCGGCTGCCCGAAGACAACAACAACACTATTACCGCTAACAACAACACTAGCGAGGGGATGACTACGGTAAGAGATCACTTAAGGAATAATATAATTATTAAATTTCGAATAGACGAGCGCGTAGATACCTTCAATATCAATCAATCGTTAAAAAACAGTTAATGATGAAAATAAAATTATATTAAACTTGATAATGATAACATTGAAATAAAGCTCACGTGCCATAATTATCCTGAACGCGGTAGTCATCAGAGACAGAGCCTCACACTTTGCCAAACAAATTAAACAAAACGTCAAATAACAATCTCACTTCGAAGTGAAGTGAGATGCCAATGCAGAATGCAAGTACCCCAGAAAAGTCACGAGTGTATTCTCGATAACCGCCCAGAGCGAACACTTGTCTCTTGTTCCTTTTATATTCAGTTGTAGGTAGGTATATGTTTTTTAAAACTGTGCTGGTCAATCTCATCTTGAAGGCATACATGCCTTATCACGCCGCTCTCTTATCAATCTCGAGTTATAGAAGGAAACACATGTAAAGACATGGCAAAAAAATATTGACGAAATGTTCATATTTAAGTGTGTTTGTCTATCTGCAGCCGGAGAAGGGCTGGAACCGCCCCCCACTGGCGCGGCCCAACATCGCCGAGCCGCCCGCCCCCGCCGCCCCCGCGCTCGTACTGGCCCCTCCGCCCGCCGGCAAGCCTTGCCGCTATCAGCAACTGTACGAACTGCTGGCGGATATCGGCTTGCACAAGTACACGGGTAAGTGGCCAACTGACAAGAAAAAATGTTAAAATTGTATGAATGTTTTACTATGAGAAAAAAATGCAGCTATACAAACAACGGCCTACATACGACCGACTTTAGACATAGGCCTCACTTCACCTATGAGGTGGCATGAGCCATACTACTTACAGCGGACTGCGACAGATGTTATGAAGCATTCTTAAAACCTCCGACTAGGCTGTATGACTGAGATCTAGCGTCGTTAGTTGGGACCAAATGTTTATCGTGCCTTTCGAAGCACGGAATACATTACTAAATTTCAGTCGGGGTGGTCACCCATTCCATTTCCGACCCCGCATGCGTTACCTCACAACGACGATCGTCCACATTAGTAACTATTTAAAAAAAAAATGTCCAATAAACCAAAAAGTTCGAGAGTGACTGCTCGAGTGTGGCTGTTAGGTTTGATCCTTACTTTCGAAGACTATACTTATGCATCAAAATACCTAATTTGAAATCAAGACCACTCTTACTCTCTGTATAGTCCTTAACCTAGGCCACGACGCCTTCTAAAATCTGGAAAATAGTTAAAAAACACGTTTTGCGTTTCCCTAACTTACCATCCCTAAGAAACCATCTAAAAATACAACTGTTTGTTCATCAGAGTTGTTCAAGAAACACGAGCTGGACCTGTCTACGTTCGCGTCGTTGAACGAGGCCGACCTCGCGGAGATCGGCGTCACGGCCTTCGGCGCTCGCAGGAAGATGCTGCTGGTCATCAATGGTAACATTTCTTTTTTCATACATTAAAGATGTGCATTCACCAAGATCAGACCGTAATTTTGAACTTACGACTAAATTTTGAGGAAGTTCCGCAATACCTAGACAGATCAAAATTTTTAGGGTGCAACTTGTAACTATTGTTATTAATTATCACCGACAATTCGACCACCAAGTACTCGCCAGATTGAGAAAGAAATAAAAACCGATGATAGGTGAAGCTTGAGGAAAAAATCACAAAAATAATTCTAGCTCCTAAACTAAGCAAAATCGTAGAACATACATGGGGGTGATTTTGTTGGATACACCTTGATATGGGGAATCTAAATTTTAGCTTTGGACGTCAACTTCCCGGCCACCCTGTATAAAGTAAAGTAGTTCATTCATGTGAGCTTATCACAAGCATATTATAACAAACATAAAGTTACTCCTCGCTACTAATTTCCGGTTTTTATCTTCATCTTGCTGAATGACTTTTGTATGCGATAGAACAATAGAGGAAGAATGACCAAAAATTGGTAGCAGTCATGCTTGCCCGTACCCACTATTTACACTCAGAGGTGAGCGGGCATTCGAACCGACTCAACCCATAGGAAAGCGTTGCCATGAGTTACTATTGGTTTATTTTTTACAGAGCTGCAAAAACAATCGAGCGGCTTCAAGGGTCCGTCGTCCAACAACGACCGCAAACTCGTCAACTCTCCCCCGTACAACCCCGCCGCCCTCGCCGGCGACAAGTGGTAAAACTACCCGCAACCTGTGCCGACGTCGCCGTGCGGTAAACGCTAATAATTGTGGGACGGTTAACTAGCAGCAAGGCAGTCAATTGCTGCAGGCTAGCATAATGCGGTAAAGTGCCTGCAGCCTTGCATATAATGCGGTAAAGTTATCTGCAGTCGAACTAGACCACAGTTCGGTGTTTTACAATATTACGGTTTATTTATCCCTCCCGTACTAAAGTGCAGAAAAGTATAACGCTAATTTCATGGTGATCGGAATTTGCTTTATTGTAGCTCGGTGTAGTTTTAGCGCTCGTAAAAATATTTCTAGGGCTGGACGGTTATCCCTTTTCATCTGTTTTATTACGACGTCATTTGAACTTTTTATATTAAAAATAAATTATTGCATTGTTAAGATAAAATCGTGTAAATCTATAGATATTTTATTATAAAGCCGATTGCGATACCATGGAATAAAAGTACAAATTAAAAGTAGCTGGTTAAAAAATAAGTTATGATGTGGTACCTATTCATTGTGTATGCGTAACTCTTTCATGACAAACTACGTGGAAAATATATAACAAAACCAATTTACAGTGGACATGCTCACATGAAAAATGTGACTATCCGGCGGGGTTATTCAATAACTATTGTACACAATAAAAAGAAAAAATTGACAGCAATATTTGCTTTTCTGACGTTAAGCTTCATCATTGGCTGAGAAGCTGTCAAAATCATATAACGACAATCGAGTCGCATTGCTAGTTAGAGAATCAAGAGGCGGTTACATTCAAATTGAACATATTCATTATTTAAGAATATATTATGTTATGTTACAAATTATTGTAAAAGTACTTATAATTTAAACCAGCTGCTTATTTATCGGCATACTTTTCACTTGGGCGACGTCGGACACAAGAAGATTCCAAGACATAAGCTCAAATAAGACTGATTCGCAATCGCAACTGACTCTGACTGAGTACCGATAGAATCGCTAGTACCTACCCAATTAATTCTCTAATAAATTAAATACCTCCAGCGAGACTGATATTGATTGATTAGTAGATAACTAGAAATACGCAGACGTGTTCTTAATCGGCGCTCTTTCAGATCTGTTTAATTCACGCATTCAAACGGAAGAGCGACGGTTAAAAACTGCGACTGCTACGTTTGAATGAGCTTGTATACGGGTAAATCGTTGAATTTATGAGATTTTATATAGATTTTAGTATTTAAGTTGTTTTTTATAAATTTTTATGATAGCTTGAAGCGATACGACGATTTGATCTCCATCATAGACAATTGTTGAAGTGAACGGCGGACTGCCGCGTTTAGTTGTAAGGTATTACGTTATGGAATTTTAATCATAGTTCGTAAGGAGAGCATGTTTTATTTTTTGATTTTTTAACCCGCATTTTTATTTAGTTCTTAACCATTTTTCCGGACCTATGTATTTGATTATCATGATATTTGGCTCACCTTTTTTTAACCTTTGATTATTTTAGTATGGAAAGTCAATCTTTATTTCCAATTTATCTAACTCAGCTAATATTAACATTCCTTTTGATAACATATTTTAAATAATATGATTATAAAGGAAACCTTTATTGGCGATTGACAATATTTCCAAAAAATAAATCAGTTATCAAGTATGTACACTTTGGACAGCAGAACCCTAATTTTGACTTGATTTTAAATGGGACACATTGTTAGGTACCGTCCGGCTCAAGCCAAGAGTGACCCGTCTCGATCGTCACAGCTGGACTATTTTAATCAGATAACATTTTAATATTTATCACCAATCATTATGTTTTTTGTGATTATGAATTTAGGTTTTTTACTATGTGCATTTTTGATTTTAACCTTATTAACATACTACTTATGTATTTAATGTGAATGCGTTTTGTTTTAGATTGTAATATTTGTTCGTTAGGTAAGGTTTGGATACATAATGTATGTGAGTACGTTATTGTTCATTGAATTGTACCACCTACCTGCCAGCACCACAGTTATTATGTATCAATTCGTTTACCTACCTTATATATTTTGGTTTTAAGATCAAAAATGTAATTGTTTTAATCATGAACTTGTGATTTTGATCAATCTTTTTAAAGTATGATTATGAGATGTAGACTTTTCTCTTTTAGTGATTATGAAATATCTTCTAAGTACATTAAATAAATTTAGTTAGAATTTAGTTACGTAATGAGTTAGGGTACATGCACTTGCCCACCTTTTGTTTTATATTTAAGGAAGTTTTGCACGATTGTTTTTCTCAAGTTTAGCTTGTCCGATTAAAAAGTTTAAAGAATTAATTAAATTTGTGTTTTAGTTTTTACTGTGCTTCATCCCCTACGTTAAATGAGCTTACACTCACAGGAGTGTTTTCATATAGAAGTAGAAGTAAGTGGTAGAAGTTCTACTTATCTACATTTTGCTATGTAATACTCAAACCTGCCCTTCAATAAACAAAATAATAAACTGTTCTGACTGCTCAGCATACCCCAAAGCTAACTAATTAGCCCTGAAAGCTGGAATACTACTAGTACTTGATTTATGTGCGATAAGTTGATAACTACTGATTACGGCTCGGGCTGCAAGTAAGCAGAGGCTGTAATTATCTAAACACACGTATGTCATACGACGTTTTATAACATATTTGCGAGGAGATAAATAAAACTCGGACTGTCATACACAAATATAGCGAAAAGGTAATTAAGTTATATTTACTTTTTCACAAGTTAGCGATGCGCGCGCATCAACACTTTTTTTAAGGCAAAGGAATAAGGCTCACAGCCAGACAGCCAGTATGACTAAACATTCATTAAATTAAAGAATGACATGTTTATTTGTTAAATTTCATCTCCCAAAGTTAATTTTATGCATAAAATGGTTTTGACCTCTTTTCTGACATAGAAACTCAGTCTGCTAGGACTTTAAAAAGTACCGTTCGCTTTAGACGGTAGAGCATTCCTTTTACCTTGTTAAAAAAGAACTCATTACACACTTCGCCTCTTCGCATGAAAAGTGTACAATTCCCGAAAATATTCGAAATTAAGTTTTTACGCGGAAGCAGTTGGTATAACCACAATATGTTTCTCTTAAACACTGACAAAACAGCGTAGTTCAACAAAATCTCGCTAGATGGCGCATTGTTTAGTTTAGTTAGTGCCGAAGTGAGAATTTGTCTCGCGCGAATACGATACAGTTTTTAGTTACGTTCAAGCGCCCGAGCAGTGCATGTGTTGTGTCTCTTCAAAACTATACAAAAACGAAAATTTAATCACCAGGTAAGCGTTCTATTTCATTAGTACTATACAAATTCGAAATTAAATACTTATTGCTGTAAATGTGTAACAAAATTTAAATAAATTTTCTCTTAAAAATTGTATAATTCTGTAATTGTACAGTTTTTGTGACAAAATATTAATAATAGCGTCCAAATATTTTTCATTAAAGCTGTGTTTTTCCTAAATTGTATAATGTATCTGATATTTTTTGTGCAAAGATATGTTTCAACTTATAATTGTCTACTTTTTATCATAAATCTAATGTTAGAAAGTGGCTGCGAACGAGTGCGTTATAAACTAGCTTCTGGCTGTATGGGTGGGACCCCCACCAGACACCAGAGAGGGATCTCATAATGTTGATATTTTTCTTGCATTTCTGGATGATAGGTTTAAAGAATTTATTTGATGATGTGGTTGAGATGTGGAATACCAGTCATTTTGGAGTCGAGAGTGACACCCAGGAATTTTACTTTGTTAGTAACTGGGATGGTCTGGCCATTGCATGAAATATCAACATCAGGGATAGAACGCTTTCTTGTGAAAACCACAGTGGTACTCTGAGGAGCTGATAATGTTAGCCCATGTTCCCCCAACCATTCTGAAAGGTAGTATAAAGCTGAATTCAGTCTGGAATTTATATCATCTATAGACTTGCCTGTTGAGTAAAGGCACAGATCGTCAGCGTATTGGAGGATGTTACAAAAGCACGAGACGCATTGCTCGAGGTCATAAGTGTAGATGTTGTAAAGCATAGGACTCAACACGGATCCTTGTGGCAGGCCTTGCCAGACGGATCTAGCTGGCAGCATGTGGTCGGATGAACGGACTTTAATCATTCTGCCCATTAGCAGGTTTGTTGCACAATGAACTAACCTCACAGGGAGACTCATACGAAGCATCTTCTCTTTGAGCACCGGAAGTTGAACATTGTCATAAGCAGCTGTGATATCAAGGAAAACACCTACCAGGTACTGACCCTTTGTGAACGCAATTCTGATGGCTATGGTTAAAATGCCTAAACTGTCGGTGGTGCCTTTGGAGTTCCGAAATCCGAATTGGCTGTTGGCTAGGACATTTTTATGCTCGACTAGCCATTCTAGTCGGTTTTTAATCATGTGTTCCATGACTTTGCACAGGGTGGAGGAGAGGGCTATGGGTCTGTAGGAGGAGGCTGTTGCTGGGTCTTTACCCTGCTTCAGCAGTGGAATGACCATCTGGGACTTCCATGCTTCGGGCACTTGGCCTGACTGAAAAATGAGGTTAACTAGTTCCAGATAGAATCTTTCCCCTGCTGAACCCAGGTGGGAAAGGAAGGAGTATGGTATACCATCTTCTCCTGGCGCAGAGTCTTTTAGACCTCGGAGGGCAAGTCTAAGTTCGAAGGAAGAGACAGGTTGATCGAATCTGCTGTCACTGTGAATAGTTGGATTAAGTGAAGGGATACAATCCTTATTAGGAGCAAAGGGGGGGCATAATCTGTCTGCAAAGTCATTGAGCCATGTTGATGGGTCGTTTGATGTGGGAGTTGTGTTGGACATGGAACCACGAAACCGCCTAATATGTTTCCACACCTTTGAGGAAGGGGTTCTAGGGGAAAAGTTTTCGCAGAAATCAATCCAACCCTTCTTTTTTTTCTTGGATAGAGTTTTTTTAGGGGCAGCAATTAGTTGGTAGTGAGAAAAGTTCTCTTGGGTCGCCGACGAGTTATAAGCTCTTTCGGCCTCCTTGCGTGAAGCGATCATGGAAGAGCACTCCGCATCCCACCAAGGAGGGGATGAGAACTGTCTACTGTTGGGTTTCTTTTTGGGCATACTTGAATCGGCGGCCGATATGAGTTCCTAATGTTTGTAGATCTTACTTCATCAGTTAGACTGAAACAACTTTGCTAAACAAGTTCCTAACTTAGTGCCATTTTGTTTTAGTTTTTTATGTATTAATACATAATTAGTGTACAGACCTACCAACTTATCTGTGAAATGGCGAAAATTGGAACTACGACCGCCATGTTGAAATGTCATTCGATTGTCCGTGTCAACTAATTTTGAGTACTATGGTTGTTTTATTGTGATATTTCGGAATTTAAGAAGTTGAATATGCCGAAAGCCATTAAAAGTGATGCTCGAAACATTATTCTTAAGGTTGAAACCTTTTTCAAAGCAGAAACTCGGGCGAGGTCTCCGATTATTCCATTTACCAAAATATACAAACGAATTTCGGCTGCAACAGGTTAGTGTTGTCAACTTTATTTTCATAAATACCCATATACTTAACCAGATATTTAAGTCCACGGAATATTTGTATATATTCTTACTGTAGGTTAACGCAACGGTAACGCACATCTAATATGTTACCTGTTAAATGGGTGAGCCAACTAACCTGCCGGTTTTCAAATTTCGATGAAAAAAAAAAACCTATGTTTCAGGTGTGAGTAGAGGACTCATTTCGAAAATAGATAAAGAGGGGCATGCAGCAGAAGACACTGTTACTAAAATTTGGACACCAGGCAAGGAAGGATAGAAGTGGAATCATACACGTTGATGATTTTGACATGGGAGTTATACGGAGGAGAGTACATGAATTTGATTCTGCTAGAAACGAGGTGCCTACTGTTAAAAACCTTCTAGAGGTCTCAAAGACAGAAATAAATTACACAGGACAGCGATGATGATGTCGGGAGTGCAGGTTTATCTAAAGATCATTACTGTAAATCTGGTTTTTAATAAATAATTGTAAAGCAATTTGTTTTTTTTTATTACATCCATTAGGTACTTACCACTCCGAATTATTATTAACATATCGTTGTTAGGGGTTAGGTACGGTCTCTACTAAAACCAGCAAATAGTACCAGGTACCTGATGCAGCGAGGGTACATAAATAACATTGAATGAAAGTTTTAAGTGTGGAACATTTAGTATGATTGATAAGTTTTCCAGATTCTAGTTTATCTCTATTAACTGTTTTAGCTATCAAACCTTTATATCTGCAGGATTTCCATTTCACTGGATCACTTTTTAAATAAAGCCATTTTAATCCTGAAGGACAACTGTTTAGCGTACCTACTTAACTACAAATTATTTTTTTAATTTATTTTTTATTTATAAATAATAACAATATTTAATTTCATTATTTTTATTTAATACTTATTTCTTATGACAAATTACCTACTTCTAAACTCAATTTTGGGTACCTTATATTAATTAGCAACACTGAATCGACGGTGTCGTCCTCTTTCAGTTCACAGATAACTTGGTAGGACTGTACTCATTTCATAATTGTACTGAAAGAAATAAATATTTCATGAAATATTATTGTTTTACTGCCAAAAATACTATATTTTTCCCTTATTTTAATCGCATTTCATAAATTAAATATTCTTGTTCAAATTAAATCGTAAAAATTAAGCAATATTTTATCTAGAAAACTCTTAAAACTCAAAACGACTATTTTTGTGACCTACGTTTCGGCTATTCTATAACAAAATTAAGTTACAATTTAATTTTACTTTGAAAGACAGATAATGTAACTAGCTAAAATTACAAGAATAATGTTGATAAGACCATTATTTTTAAAAATATTATGCGTCAAACCTTAAAAATGCTCTCCTGTAAAATTTGTAAATTTCGAGTTTGTACAGTTTTAATGCGAGAAGACGACTTGTGCAGTTTACTTTACATTACGCAATATTACGAATGAAATCTGCATAATAAAAAAAACCCTCTCAAGCCGTGGGAAACATGTTGGAATGCCCACGCCATGACCAATAGGCCCAGATTTTTAAAACATAAACTGTCAGTGTTAGTCCATCTTACTAATGTCCACAAACTAGATAGGGAACAGGTTCAGACGGGTAACTTCCGTAGCAAAAAACTCGCCTTATGATCCATAGAGATTTCCGCATATAAAGATTTTGATAGCTTTTTTTTTTTAATTGTTTTTTCATAATGCGGCAACGATGTTAACGTTATAAATCCACAAATAAATACAAAAAGGTTTTATGTTAAACCTTTGTTATTTATTTGTGGATTTATAACGCTTACCGTTATAAATCCACGTATATTATAGGTACCTACCTAAATTCTGCTTGTTTTCTTTGGAAATATAAATTGGGTATAAATTAAACAATTTTCACTTAGTATGCCTTTTATTTCTTAATTTTGTTTAATATTTAGTAAATGCTTTACGCTGCATACAGGGCAAAATCGTCTTTTCCAATCTACAAACATCCGTACCTTGAGATTTTTGTTTATAATGTTGCACCAATTGAACACAGTTAATGGCAGAGTTAAATCAAAACAGCTTTTCGCAACTACACTTTTGTGTTGCTTACAACCCAAAGAATCATATGAATGCACGGACGTAAAAGAAAGACGGACGGAACATCACACTAAAAAAATGTGAAGCTAGCAAGGTAATACAATTTCGATAGTTGCACACGAAATACGCTCACACAAACTAACTAGGTGCTACAAACCAACGCCATTTTACCCCGTGTGACAGCGCGAATGACACGTGCATTGCATACAACAATATTTATTTAAAAATGCCGTCTGTGTCGTGAAATCTTGTAAAAACGACTTGAGTAAACTTAAAAAGTCACAAGGAATCACTTATCACAGGTAAATTATGATTATTTGTTGTATTTTCTCCGAATTACATTTATAAATTGTGATGACAATTCTAAAGAAAAAATGCAACAGTGTAACCACTTTTTTGACGGGAAAATTTCCCCTAAATGAAGGGAAATCTGTATTTGTCACATTTGTGACTCTAAAATCAGATTTAACCATTTGTTGGGTTCCGTATCTCAAAAGTAGAATAACAAAACCCATATGCAATTAATATAAAATAACACTTGCGTTATTTTTAATAGGTTATATAATTTATTTGGCGGCTTCTAGTATCCTTATTATTTTTATTACTTGCAGCTACTTTCAAACTCTCCAGAAAAGCTAACACAAAGCAGTTTTTCACCTATACTGGAGGTTTGATATTATGGGACAATGTACTTAGGTAAACGACGTGACGACCGATTGATAATTGATGGCTAAGAAATTGGCTACTACACCAGCGGTCGTGGGCTCGACCCACAGTACAATCATTTGTACATTGTGAAATAATGTTTTTTTTGTAATTTCAAACTCAAATAGCAATATATGTATTGACTTTGAATTTTCAACTTGTTCAATTTTATTGTTTTTTTCTTTTTGTTTTTCTTGTAACACTGCACCGCCCTCCATATTTTTCTGCTTAACCCCATGGTTGACTAGTAGATAATGCCTTGTCGGCATTAAGTGCACCATTTGTGCCAATTCATTGTTGTGCAATAAAGAATAAATAAATGAAAACCTACCTAACATGATTATTTTAGCATAAATAATTAATTGAACAAATAACGATTCACTTTTCCACAAGCGGTAATCGATTCTCATTTATTGTGCTGAATTACTAATATTTATTTCGCTTTTTTTCTTAATGTTATAAAAACACAATAAATGAGAGTTGATAAGTGGCGCTAGTGGACCATAAACGGACTCCTAATTCCTCTAACTGGTAAGAAGTTAACCTTCCATCATCCACTCAGCCACATCAGATGTTGATAATGTTATGTAAATAAAACATTTCCCTTCAAGTAACATGTGCTTTCTTTTCTTACACAGTAGTCATAAAAAATATGTCAGCTAGGTCAACATTACGATTCTTAAGCTCCCGGCTCCGATATTTCATAAATTTAAACGTAATCTGTCTAAATACATCCCACTGCTGGGCACAGGCCTCACCTCAACTATGAGGTGTCTCGACCCATACTCCAACCCGCGGGCTCAGTGCGTATAGTTAGAGGGGTGTAAGGTTAGTGATAAACCTTCTGTCAGATGTTTAAAATAATTACAATCATAATCGGACTTAAGGTAATAAACCCGGTTAAAATAAAAGGTAAACTGTAGGGAAGTGATGATTTATATGGCAACCCCCAAATCACGCACACACCATAGACTGGCATCTCCTAGTACCCTTCACTCATGATTCGACGAAGTGGCGTCCGTCTTTCTTTTACGTCCGTGTATGAATGCTTGGACTGAATTTGATGTTTCAACTCTTTTATTAAACCCTGTTGATGTGGGCTATTTTCTAAAACTTGATTGTCTTCTACAATTCTGTTTCCAAACAATCTTACCGCATTTTCTGATGGGTAGGTAAGTTTATTTTCTTATAAGCATTTATATTTTCTGAAAAAAATATAATTGTTGACACAATGAAATAAAAACCAACCTGACAATACTTGACACAAATGACAATCAACAAAAGCGTAACCTAGGTTACAAACCAAAGACAATCCTTAGACTAGAAACCTCATCATCCGCGGGAGGAGGGGAAGCTACCATTTCCTATAAAAGCATCCATAGACAAGCTTAACCTTAATGCTATTATTTTTTAAAGGAAGAAAATCGGCCGTGCTAATGTCAAATCGATAAAAGTGCTGTAAAACCAACAACATTGTTTTTTCGTGAATTTACTAAAGATAAACAAAACAATCAAGAAATGCGTTGGAGCGAAGCAGTGACTTTGGAATTCGTGAAAATATATTTGAAGAACGAATGCCTCTGGAACCCGGTCCATTGTGGCTACAAAATAAAACATCAAAGAGAAAAATCTTACCTGGACATAATTTCAGAGTTCAAAGATGCTACTTCGAAAACTCTGTCCGTTCCCGAAGTGAAAATGAAGATAAAAAACTTACGCACAACGTACGTTCAACAAGTTCACAAGATTCTGCAGAAGTCCAACCCAGATTCAATATATGAACCATCCCTGATTTGGTTCCATGAAATGGATAGGTGCCTAAAACATGTTCAGAATAACAGACACGCAATCTCATATAATACGGTAAGATATCTAAGGATTTTTCATATAAATAGAATAGTTCTAGTCCTCTGCAAGTAACTTAATTATTGATAGGCCAGTGAATCCACGAGCCAAAAAATTGCAAACACAGAAAATAGAATTAAACGATTTTAGGTCTAAAATTAAATGCCAGTGGCACCACTGGAAGGTGCTGTGCCAATAGATGATCCCCTTTAACACTGATTAGGACCTGGGGTTTGCCCTGAGAAGGATAATGCAAACCATACCTTATGCTTTCGTTTCTAATTTTACATTAACCACTGTAAGCAAGACCTATTCACTATCCCAAATTAAAAATGAGGCTTGTAATAATGATACTATTTTTCTTTCTTGTGCTCTTGGTTACAACATATTTATCATTGGTTTCTTTCAGATCTTAAAGTCTCATAATTACCCAAATTAATAATTTTTGCAGAGTGCCCCAGAAGTGGATTCGTCATGCCAAGTGTGGATGGAGCAAGAGCTCCAAAATGGCAATATGGAAGAAATGAACCCAGAACCCCCAACACAAACTGATGAAGAAGACAATGCTGTAAAGACTGAAATTACCACTAGAGTGAAGAAAGAGAAACATTCTTCTCCAAGTCTTAAAAAAAATAAAAAGAAAAAGTTTAAACATAAAGTTCCTATCCAAGATTATTCCACAGATTCTACTTCAGAGATTATTGTAAAGGAAGATGAGTTTGATATCTATGGTAAATATATTGCATCACAGCTGAGAAAAATGGATTTGTACAAAGCATTGCGACTTCAGCTTGAGATACAAAACTTGGTTAGTGAAGCCAGGATTTCAGACATTGCCAGTGATTGACCTACTTCCCTTTCCACATAGCATGGATGTGGTGACATTTGGATAATCTCGTTTAATGCAAGCTACATTGCCAAAGAATTGATTGAGAAATTATCATCTTTTTACCCTTTACCATTTTATTTTTATTAAATTGAAAAATAACTACTAAATAATGAATTAGCTACAAAGAAAATTAATGGTTTAATTGGACATCACAGACTTTATTGGGCAATATTTAGCATTCAGCTCAGGCTGGTGACACAAACTCTTCCGTAGAGGAGATGGAGAATTTGTGTTGAAGTATGCATGTATTATTGATTCATCAGACTATGAATCTGTGGAATGGAAATTCAAAACATGATTACAAAACAACTATCAACTTTATTTTGTTGTTTTAACACATCATTCTTAATAGATCCTATTTTCTTAGATTTACCAGAAACTAATTTCCCAACTTCACCATGACCATACTATGGAATCTTTAACAAGTGCAATTTTATTAAGTTTACACATAGTTTTATTTATCCTGACTTCTTGTTTCCAAAAATGTAGCCAAAGATTGAAAATAACTTTAAAAAAATTATTTTTGTCATGCTTTTGATGTTGTAAGATATTTTTAATAAAATGCTATTCTCAACAACTACATGAGACTTTATTTTTTATGTTCCTATCCAAATTAACTGCTATTTTGGAAATTTCCAAATTCCAAAATTTTGTATTAGGCAGAGATCTACAGAGATAGGATAGCCGATAGCATTGGAATCCTCAACTTTATTAAAATACTGTTCACCTTTTCGAGAATAAAATTAAAGAAATAAGTAATTCTATTATTCATAGTTATTACAATGTGTGATTTTAGTCTTTGATGTTCTTTATTATCTCTCTTTGCTCGCCTGAAACATCATCTATTTTATGTGGTTTCGGTCAGATGTGTCTTTTGATAAGCAGAAAAAATATCTACATACAGTTGTTAGATTTTCGTTTTTTCAGTCTTACCTCTACCACCAAAGTCGGAAGATGTATGTAAATAGTTGAATGATGATAAAGTTTGGATCCTCTAGAAGAGAGCGCCATCATTAGGGGTCTGTAGGAGGAGGATAGGATATTCCCTTCTCATACTATCTCTTTATGATGAGCATACGTTTCCTGAATTTTTTGTTATACCTTGCGGTTGACCGGTAGAGAATGCCTCTAGGCATTAAGTCCGCCAATTTCACTTTTTTTTGTAATTTGTGCAATAAGTAAATAAATATGTATGTGCAGGGCAAAAATACAAACAAAATACATGCAAGTCTGATATTTTATTGCTGTTACAGCATCTGTTTATAATACAAACAAACATCGCTTATGTTTCACCAGTGAAAATTCAGATCGTTCTGCTTGTACCAATTGTTCCTACATGTTAAATCCGGGGAACATGTTTTATGAAAAAATATACATCGGTATCTGTGCTGCCGACAGCTTGGTATTCCAAAATAATAATTAGTCAGTAAATCACATCGAAACCTAAAGCTAAATTAAGTACTTCATTTGAGTTTCACATTTTCGGTTCAACCTTCGAAATAATAAAGAACGGAAGTCTGACTCCGAGGGCAGTGCGCAGTCTGATGTCATAACTAAATGCCTAAAACTTAGGTTTATAATGTCTAGACCTGTTTTAATCCCAGCGAGCGCCATGATTTGATCTTGCTTACATATCCAATCCTAAATTATGTTAAATGTAGTAACTACTGCAGTATAAATCGCGCAGTCATTTCATTAGTTTGTTCCAATTACTAATAACGATTAGCCTCTTTGCAACTTGTTTCCTGGAGCAAATTAGAGTGTTACAATCTGTTTATTCCGATTTAACATATATTTTTTTATTTTAGTAAGCATACTTATTTAAATAGGTAAGAAGAAAAGGATCAAACATTTTCATAATAAAGACCGCGCGGTTCTGTCGTATTTGAGCTATTACAACTGCATTAATGTATTGTATCACAAAGCGTGTAAACTTGGATGAATAATTTGAGTAAGTCGCTGGAGTGAACAGATCAAGACGAAAGACTAGATTAGACGACAATATTCAGTGTCACATTCTCAAAATCAATACATTCTCCACTTTTCAAATTCAATGTGCGTCCTTTGTTCACCACTGTGATGTGTTACACTAACCTTAATGAACGTTATGCATGTCTGACAGTTCAGGTCTTAGGTATTTTTGTAAGCGTACGTTGATAACGAGAATGAAGCTCTCTGTAATAGTCGAAACTCAGTGCTTCGCAACATCACATAAGGTCCGATACGAAGACGAAGAAATCTCTATTTAGTTTAAGACAAAAAAAACTCATTATGTTCTCAGCACTATGTTATATATGAAAGCTTATCCCTCCTGACTGTTGCTTGTGTTCTGTAGCCGAGAACATTCCATCAGACACACATTTAAACGCAGAGCTGTTTGAGTAGGGTAGTCATTTGGCACTTGTTGGTCTATAATACTAACAAATACTTGACACGACACCGACAATATCCAATATTCAACAAGTACCAGGTTGGATTGCTGCGACAAAGTTCTATACCCTACAAGTGTAAAGGATTTATCCACTTCAATCCTCCTTTGAAAAATATGTATTAATGGCTTGTTGTTAAGTATCCCTATCGATATTAAAATCTAAACATGACATCTAAATTGTATTTGCTTAAATCGGGATTAAAGTGGAAACGCCCATTATTCAATCAATTATTCCAATCCCATTGCTTAGCACACATTAAAAACTACGTTTCAAGACTTATTAGCAAATCACACACTTCGATTTTGACTTCACAAACAAAAGTTAAATGGTAAAAGGTAAATGCAAGATCGCTATTGGAAGATACAATAAAATTTAATGTTCAGTAATACGATCTCTTTGAAATAAATCGTTTTTGATGTAAACTTATATTTTTAACAGATCATAAATACAGCGAGAACAACAGATCGTATGTAGTAGGTTTATAAGATTGACACATGAAATACGGATGTTTGCCTGACGACTACAAATTTTGTTACGATAAAAATTCTGTTACGATGATACGACTTATACAATGATAACTACAACGGGGTACTAGAGTCGAATGAACAAGTCTGAATGATGAATAAAGCGACAAACATCCGCATGAACAGCACAAACTAAATAAATAGTGTTGTAAAAAACTCGAGTCATCGTTCGAATCTGAAAGAACTTAACAAAATTTTGCTGGACTTCTTACTATCCTAGAAACCAAGTCATCGGGCATACTCTCGAGTGTAAAAAGAAGTCGAGTTTGGAACAACGCTCCGCCTGACAGGTCGCAGATGGTTGCTGATCCTGAAAGCACCCGCAATTAAAGTGACTCGAAAGCGAATTTCAAACTCGAGTTTACTGGAAAACTCGTTAGCTCGTACGTGACGGTAACGGTAGTCTCTGTCTGTAGTTAAATCTTTTATTTAGAATCAAATACCATAATTTGGATTCACGAACACGAGTTTTTTACAACACTAGCTAACGGAGAGTCAGTCAAAATCACAACTAAATTGTCATGGTTTAGCAACTGCCGAGTTGCGAGTCAAACACGAAACTATTTCACATTTCAACGAATAGCGCCACATAATAACTAGATATCAGCCTGGCAACACACAGCCACTCTGAACGCGCAGGGAAGCCACGCATACTTATCGAAATGGTCAATACATGGGCTTAGGTTTGAGTACATAGAGAAGCATTAACTGAACAGTATACAACAAAATAGCAAAAACGATACAATATTTTTCTATTAAAATGGATCTGCATGACCAGCACGCGACATCTAAGTTTATTCAATGTTCAGCTTGAAAATGTACGGCCCAAAACACAATTGTTAAGGTACAATTCCAAGACGGACCGCAGACCGCAAACTGCAAGCGACACCCTTTTGTTCCCAGACGCGGCGCTGAAGTGCGCAACGCTTGAAATCAATTTCATAGAGATTCATAGAAACCAGTAGTGTTGCTTGCAGTTTGCGGTCTGTGGTCCGTCTTGGAATTGTACCTTTATTCCAGTGGCCCCTCGCGTCTGCCCCAAATGGCTGTGCGTCGCGGCCGCAGCAAGCCGAGCGGCTCGCCGGACGCTCTTAAAATTGTCAATTCGACTAAAACGTCAATAAAACTACAATACAAGGAAGAAGACTCAGATCTTAAATTTGTACAATTTATCACATAAATTCAAAACAACACTCATTAGATTGCAGCGTTTAACTAGACTGGAAGGATTATTTAGCGTCGGTTTGAATTATTATGCTGTCAGAGATCATTACTCGGCCCATCGTTCACTAAAGCGAGGGAGATGTGTATTCTCATAAAAGCATCAAATTAGCAATTCAAAATATACGCTTTTTACGCCTACACTTGCCAATAAATAAGAATCATTCCATCTATATTAGTTTTTCAGGTACTTATCAATTTAAGCATACTCCGTGAATCCTGAATACACAACTCCTTGCTTTTGGTTCACCGGGGCAAAATGCTGTATTGAAAATGCTTATTTAAGTAGGTAACAGGTACCACAATGAATCCAAATATTTCATTTATGAAAAAATAACGCTCTGTCTCAAAACACGTACACGGTTTACAAAACTAACACGCTTATATCTCTGTAGAATCCATTAATGTTCTACCGATGTTTGTATGGACATTCGGGCACACAATACTGCAGCATCACAAACTTTACAATGATAACTGTCCAAAATTACAACGATAATAATCTCATATAACAATACTGACTTAGTGTACAGCGGAAACAGTTAATCTTGTACTTTAAAGGCAATCTGAATACAGTTACTTGTCAACAAACACGTTAATAATTAATGGCTAATAGTCGCCTTATAAACCAATTACAAAAGAAAATGAGATCAAGACTAACGCCCATACAAATACCAGTATCTCTCTCTTCGAGTGGGAATCGGCGCAGCGTGGTTTACACATTTATTATCCAGCAACTTGAGTTATTCAAGGAATTGTTTTAGAATGAAACAATTATTTATTTAATTTAACACCAAAATAAAAGCTGTAAGTAAATAGATGCCACCTGCGCCGATCCCCAGCCGAAGCGGGCTTGACTGTTGGGTGGATCGGAATTCGGGACACTGCTAAAGCCAGCTTTCCACCGGAGCAGAACGAAACAGAGATGTATTTTACCACCAATCAGATATCATTATTTCTAATAAGCGTTAGCCAGATTTCAAAATATTGGTGGTTGGTATCTCAGCTACAGTTTGCTCTGGGAAAAAACTGGCCTAAAGTCGGGGGCGCGAAATTATTTACACCAAACGGCGAACAAACGCAATTGGCCACTATCTTTAGTGATTAAAGTCCAAATTTATGTGGAGTTCACATCTTTTGACTGAATCCGCTCGTTTTATACAAACGTAGACTTACGGCACTGTGGAGGCCATTCAGCTTTTTTAACAAATCGTATGCCGCCTGCTGCTTGGTATAAACTTACTATAACACTCTTGAAATTAATGCCAGTGTCTGGCAAAATTATATTATTTTGTCCTGTTATGTACTAAAGAAAATATTCTCTTTCTTTCTTTTAAAAATACTGTTCTTCTATTCTGAATCCTACTTGTAGTTTAAAGGTTTATGATGAAGCATTTTTACTTGTGATCAATCTATAACAGATATTCAATTTCAGAAAATAACTCGATTGTTTTTTTCTCCTGTATTATTATGTTACTGTATTAATATTTTTACTAATTTAATTGACCATTGAATCATTTCCTTTCACTGAATAAATTCAAAGTCAGAGCAAAGTCATTTCTGTTGCCGTTGCATAATTTTAGTACTTTTTGTGGAAAGAAATCCCTGAGAAAAGGAAACTAGCATTTCACGATGATTTGAGTCATACAAACATTCAAACAACATTGATTTCGAGAGTATCATAATGTTAACTCGAATTCATTTACTTCACAGATCCCCGTATTCATAAACAATACTATGAAGTCTCACAGTGCTTTCAGACGCACTCCTGATCAATTAATTAGACAAACTTTAATTTGGACAATCATAACACTTATTATATTTTAGTGTAAATGCGGTAGAATCATAGATGTAATATGTAAAGGTACGGAATATCTATGGATGGATACTCATAATATTCATTTTACTTATTAACTTATGTATGCCGATTTACCAAATAGGGTTGTAAACTGTTGAACTGACATTTGTTTTTGCCTAAGTTTACTATCAGTCTCTTTTCCTTTTTGTGATGTTTGTTTGTGATTCTCTTTTTTCCCTTGTGCGCCCTTCTACCTCTATGGTCAAAGTAGAAACTAGTCATTTTTATGAAAACGGGTAACTGCTCAGACAAAAGTTCGAAGTTTCACAAACCCCGACCATAATTTGCTAGCAAGTGTCCCATTGTATACTGTAGGATGTTGTTGTGACCTACGCGTCGGAGACCAGCTGCTTGGGCGTGTAGATGGAGGCGTTGGGGTCGAGGGGGGTCGGCAGGGGGGTCTGCAGGGGCCCGTGGGGGCCGCGGCGCAGCGGGACCAGCTCGGCCGGCATCACCGCCAGGAGTTGCGCTTTCAGCTCCTCCATCTCTTTCTCTTGACGGGATATCACGCCTGGGGGAGACAATATCAAGAAGGAAATGTAGACATTTTACTCAAATACCAAGCGATAATGCCAGATAATGCTCGACATGACGTATGCACAGCAACCAACTGTCAGTTTTTCTAAAATGCGAGGGAAAATTTGGCATCATAACATACGTCCCATTCTGTTTCTCGGATTGCCAGATGATGAATAACAAAAGGAGTTGAAAGTATAGCTTTTAGAGGTTTGTCTTTCGAAAAGAGAAAACGGAATACTATCATTTTGTTGGCCGTCCGTTTGTCAGTCATGACCCTTTTTTCGACTCTAAATAAATAATAAATAAGAATGATTTATTTCAGAAAAACAATGTTCCAACAATGTTAATAAGTTAGTAACTATGTAGAGCTAACTATAGATGTTGAAAACCGACACAAGTTACGCGGAGGTAATAAATAAACTTGAGAATGAACAGTATTATTGTAAGATGGTAACTGACAAACGCAAATTTAGTTCAATGCTTTAAATTGGTAACTGAACCAATGAGTCACTAATTCTATTGACAACTCTTTAAGCTTTGTTCGCAGGTGACCATGCGCCGAGGTGGGACGCCCACCACTGTACGTACCCTGCTGTATGTGCAAGTGTCGCTTGGCGGCGCCGAGCGCGGACAGCAGGTCCAGCTTGACGCGCGTCTCGGCCGATAGGGACCGCTCGAGGTGGGACGCCCTCTCCTGTAGTGCTGCACACGCGCTGGCGTACCGCGCGCTGCCCGCTGTACTGCTGTCTTCTTGCCGCGTCTCGTATGTGCGGACCTGGGGAAAGCAAGTTGAAATCATTGAACATTGAAGTTGATTTAAAATGACGAACGACGATGTTGTACGAATAAATCAACTTACGTCAGGGTTTAATTTCTCATTGAAATAATGATGAAATGAAAGTTTATACTCTCCCTCCTCTCATTCCTCATCCCACATGGTCTAAGGCAATTTCAACCAATCTAGAAGTGGTTAGTTGGCGGCTGTAAATGAAGAATGGATACCTAATTACTAATACTATGTAACTTTGTGGTGTGTATGAACTCTATTATGTATGAGTTAATCATTATTTAACTTTGACATTCATCATCATCAGCCTGTTGTAGTCCACTGCTGAACATAGGCCTCTCCTTTTGCACGCCACTGTACTCGATCTTCGGCTGCTCGCATCCAGCTCCTGCCAGCCATCCTGTGCAGATAATCACTCCACCTTGCCTGGCGACGTCCTACACTACGCTTGCCGAGACGCGGTCTCCGCTCAAGAACACGTTTACTCCAACGCTTGTCGGTTCTACGGCTAACATGGCCAGCCCACTGCCACTTCAGCTTGCTAATCCGGTGGGCTATGTCGATAACCTTGGTTCTCTGCCGTATCACCTCATTTCTGATTTGATCTCGCAGAGAAACGCCGAGCATAGCCCTCTCCATAGCCCGCTGAGTGACTTTAAATTTGTGGACCAGCCGTGCCGTTAGTGTCCACGTTTCGGCTCCGTATGTCACGACGGGTAGGACGCACTGATTGAAGACTTTTCGAGAGATGTGAAGACTCGACGTAGCTTCCCAAACGCTGCCCAACCCAACTTAATTCTTCTATTCACCTCGTCCTCGAAGTTGTTTCTACCTAACTGCAATGTCTGCCCGAGGTATACATATTTTTGAACAACTTCGAGAACGGCGCCGTGAATCGCCATCGGTTCCGGTAGTACATGTTCATTGAACATGACCTTGGTTTTGTCCAAGTTCATCCGTAGACCGATGCGCACAGAAGAGTCAACCAGGTCATTCAGCTCTTGTGGTAGGTCCCGCTGCGTTTCTGCCACGATGACTATGCCGAATATTCTACGACTATACTCTGTTGACTTCGACGTGCTTTTAGGCATCCTTGAGTCTTTTAACATATCTCCACATGTGATGAAATGGTTCGATTCTTATCTCCGAGACCGCTGGCAGTGTGTTAGAACCAATGATGTCTCATCTGATTGGTGTGAACTTACTGCTGGCGTCCCTCAGGGCGGCGTTCTATCTCCTTTGCTTTTTTCAATTTTCATTAACTCTATCACCTCAGAATTGTCTTGCCCCTACCATCTCTATGCTGACGATTTGCAACTATACATCCATTTTTCCTAAGGGAATGCTGATTTGGCCATAGAGTCTATGAACAGCAATCTGGCTCGAGTCTATCAATGGGCGGAATCGTTCGGACTGCTGGTGAACCCAAAAAAATCGCAGGCCATCATAATTGGCAGCAGTTACATGTCAAGTCAAGCAAGTGCACAAGGTGTGAAACCTATAGTGTACAATAGTATACAAATAGATTATACACCTTCTGTGAAAAATCTCGGCCTTCACATTAGTAATTCTTTTTCGTGGGGTTGCCACATCGACCAAATTGGTCGTAAAGTTTTTGCCGCCTTTCATTCTCTGAAGCGCTTGCAGAATTTTTTCCCGTTTCACACAAAAATCACTCTCGCTCAAACCCTTATGCTTCCTATCCTGGACTACGCCGATTCCTGCTTTTTGGATGCGACTGAGGAGCTCTTGAACAAACTCGAACGCCTACAGAACCTGTGCATACGATTCATCTTCGGACTTCGTAAGTTCGATCATGTTTCTGCGTACAGGAAACGCTTGAATTGACTCCCAATACGACAGCGCCGCAACTACCATATCCTTGTACTCCTGTACAACACTCTTTTCAATCCAGCTTATCCCCGTTATCTGCGGGAGCGCTTTACGTATCTTTCATCGTCTGGTCGGGTTCATCGTACAGCTTACCACCTGCAATTACAGACACCATCTTGCAAGACAAACATGTTTGCAGACTCATATTCGGTCCAAGCGGTAAAGCTCTGGAATAAGCTGCCTTGTTCGCTTCGTGATTGCAGCACTGTAGGTACCTTTAAAAGACGCCTTAAGGAACATTTACTGCGCCTAAGTTACACTGCGACGTAGTTGTACACTTTTATTATTGTTATTATTTACTTTTATTTCATCTCCGGTTCTCTCCCTCTTCTGTTTCTGTTTCAGAAGTATTATATTTAGTAGATATATGTATTATTTTTGAATATTTATTAATTTATATAAAATAAATATATATAATTAGATTTATGTTATTAGATAAGTATATTATTATTAGGGTAGCATAGTATATTGTATGTATTTATTACTTAAGTATCATTGTTTTCTTTTTATGTAATCCTCTTAATATATATCTTTTTTTTTAATTGATTTTACTGTACACCGCTGTATGTCTGTCTCTTTCGTTTCATGAAATTTCTCCTGTCACCATGGTCTGCTGGAAAAAATCTCTCATTAGAGATAAGCTCACCTGTACTATGTTTATTCCTTTTGCTTACTGTAAAACGTATCAATTTGTGTACAAACCAATAAATAAATAAATAAATATGCCGTCAGCAAATCGCAAGTGAGAGATGTACTCGCCATTAATGTTGATACCACGTCCTTCCCAGTTCAGCGTCTTGAACATATCCTCCATTGCATTTGGGAACAATTTCGGGGAGATAACATCCCCTTGTCTCACACCTCGATGCAACGGTATAGGACTTGTTTGCTGATTCTGGATTTGGACGGACATAGCGGCTGCTTCGTAGACATCTTAACATTATTACATTTAACATTATTTAACTTTCTTGCCAACCACGCATTCTACTCGACTGACGAATTCCTGACCTCAATTTTGATCACAATTATTTTTAGGATTCTTATGTCTGTTTGACGGCCCAGAATGACGATTTTAATTTAGTTTTGACATTCATTATTTTTATTCTCGCCTAATTCCTAATTCTATTTTAATCCAAAATGCACATTGTATAATTCACTTTTAATGTAATGTTTAATTTGTATGCCAATTGGCTGGTCACAGGTCGCACATATAATTATTGTACCCACTATCATTTTTACCTGTGTATCACAAATAAACGATTTATTTGATTTAATCATAAGAATACAGCCTTTATACGGTGCATTTAGAATCCAAAATCAACAACATTAGTTAGAGAGCTAAATCAACATGTAGTTGGAGTGTATCTGTAATACCACAGGTTACCCAATAGATACCGCATGAGGCGATTTTATTCCGGCCGAAACGTGCCAATTTAGGCGGTAGTAAGAAATATCAGGTGAGGTGGAGAGGAAGACAAACGTATGTATCTCAACACTGGTGTCAACAAACTCAACGACCAAGAAGACATCAACTCGTGCCGTGTATTGTACTAATTCATAAACAATTCTTTTAATTATGCATAATTTGTTTGTCGGTAATTGTTCTGTCCTTTAGGACAGAACCGACAACTGTTTCACCACTGCAAATATCTGTTTGTGTATGATTAAATAAATAATGCAGCCTCACAGATCTAATGTTTGGTCTGTACTGAAGATGAGCATGGTTTATATGTGACCAAAAGCTGTAAGCAGTATCTACTGGAGGTGATCTGTCCCAACTTCCCACATTATAACTTCGTGGTGGTGCCTGCAACGTGTTTGATAGGTTACCTGATGCGTGGCGCGCGTGAGCTCCTGCTGCAGCTGTGCGTGCGCGTCGCGTGCTCGCTGCAGCTCGCGCCGCAGCGCCGCCGCCTCGCTCTCGCCGGCCGCGCGACGCGACACGCACCACGAGTTCTCGCACTCGCCGTTACTGACCAAACAATGCTCGATATTATTATAAACCAGCGACCCGCCCCCGCTTCGCACGGGTGCGATAGGATGTTATTATACATATAAACCTTCCTCTTGAATCACTCTATCTATAAAAAAAACCGTATCAAAATCCGTTGCGTAGTTTCAAAGATTTAAGCATACAAAGGTACATAGGGACAGAGAAAGCGACTTTGTTTTATACTATATAGTGATGTTCAATAAATACAGTAGCATTGTTCGTTTTTTTAGAATTTTCCATGCAGTATCTTTAATAAAGATCCCAAAACCAGCAAAACCTTGGCTCATAGGGCAAATATACCAGAAAGATTCGGCCGGTCTGTAAATGGAAAAACGCGGGTTCGATCCCCGCCTGAAATCAAGACCGAATGTCTTTTTCTGGTTTTCGGAACTTTAGTATAGTTCGTGCCATTCACGAAGACGAGTCCCACTTTTTTTTCCCATATAATTGACGCTCCGGTCAAGCCCGCACCATGTTTTCGCCTAGGTCATTAAAATTGTGGGGCGCGTCTTCGTGGATGTCACGAATTATCTGTACTAGCTAAATCGACATTCACCTGTAACGCTGAAAAGCCAATGGTGCGTTTTTCTTAAAAGTTAAATACTTCAATAGCAACTGTCTAGCAGTTCATTATTTGATTGGTACATTTAAAAAATAAAAAAGAAACCGGTTATTGGCAGTCACTTTGTTTTATATAAGTAATAATTTTATAGTGTTTTTAATAATTGCTGTTTACACTATTTTGGGGATAGGAGGAACAGGGTGTTAAGTTCCTCATCCTCCATTGAAAAGGGAGGATCCTCCGACCAGACGGGTGTTATGTTTAGTGGGCTACTGTCCGACGGTTGTTGTTCTTGTTTTTCGGGTTTTTCTTACCTATGCGCAACTGAAAACTTTGATGGCGCGTTTCAGGATTATATTCGTAGTTCGTATGTGGCGAGATAGATGTCGCTACACTATGATCAATACAAAAAACTAGGATCTGTGGGCCTAGCACGAACCACTAACGTTTTGGTAATCGAAAAGTAAACGATACTGTTTTTTCTTTTTCCTATGTCTTTAAGAAAAAACAGCAGCGTTTACTTTTCGATTACTGGAACGTTATCGGTTCGTGCTTGGCCTACTGTTCTTCATCAGAGGATTGTTGTTACCTGTCGTGCCTGGCGTGTCTCTGCTGACGCATGAGCTGGTTCTCGACGTGCGTGCGCGCGCGCCGCTCCTCGCCCAGCCGCCGCTCCAGCGACGCGTTGGTGCGCTCGCTGCCGCGCCACGCAGACATTCTGCAACAATCAATAAATAAATATGAATAAAAATGAATTGCTGTTCGTTAGTCTCACTAACCCCCGAATTCACAAACGTCAATTAACGCTAAGCACGCGCTCACGCTTATGCTGCCCCGTGAAAAGTCAAGAGAACTGAAAGGGACAGCATGACCGTGAGCGCGAGCTTAGCGTTGATTGATGTTTGTGAATTCCGGGGTAAAACTCGGAAACGGCTGGACCGATTTGGCTGATTTTGGTTTCGAAATATTTGTGAAGGTCCAGGGAAGGTTTCAAAGATGAGTAATCATGAGAAAATGCTCGGAATATAGTGAAAAACAACAATTTCGTTTTCCTAAGCAACCGTTTCTACCTGTTAATAAATGACAACGGAACAACGTCTGTCAGGACTTCTAATAATAAATAAATAAATATTATCCCACACAGCGCCATCTAGCCCCAAGTGAGCTAAATAAAGTCCCTTTTTAAGGGATGCTAGACAACGCACAAACATACTTAAATACTTTTTCTTTTGTAAATACATACTTAACACGTTGAACGCCACGCGGGTCACAAACAATAGGAATTCGATTGTTAAAGTGACCGACGGCGGTGAAAGGCTTAATATACATAGGAAACACCCAAACAGACATGTTGTTCATGCACACATTAAAATAGGGTAAATTTTTGACTTCGGGTCAGTACTGATATAACCTATCTAATGTCTTTTGACTATCATTGGGTCAAACGATTGAACGATTCGACCAATGGCGTCAGTCGAGTGGGTCGAGTGTGACGTCAAAGTCTATGTGTATGCCACTGTCAAAAGCGCGACAAGAAGAAGAATTGAACAACTTGTAGGTGACATTTGTGTTGTCATAGACATTGACGTCACGCGCCAAGCGCGCAAAAAGTTTGAATTTTTTCAACAATTTATAAATATTTTTAAATGGCATTTTTGGTGATGAATATTTTTGAACAGTCATCAAACGATATAAGCTAAAATAAAAAAAAGAACAGTGCATATGCACATAGTACGAACTGCCCTCACAACATACCACGCCTATGCTAATTCTTGGCTTACGTATGGCAAACTTCTCTGGGGGAATAGTACCTTCTGATATACAGAATATTTTCGTACTTCAGAAAAAATGTATCCCCATAATAAATAATAAAGATCCTACTACTTCTTGTAACCCATACTTTATACAGCAAAAAACATGTCGTCACCTTAACATGTCTACATATTTTAGAACAAGATTCTAAAATATATAAGTTTATAAAAAACATTTGTATTTATTTTATATTCACCAAACACTACTATCAGGCGAAACGACAGGTATAAAAATAAATTTTTCATTACTCATACTCTGAAAGTAGGTCATTACTGACCTGAGAAGCGGGCTGAAAGTAATACTTTTCATCCCTAGGGAGAATCACTTTCAACTGACAGCTGTCATATTATTTAAAAAAAAACTAGTTCTTTTTCACTTAACTATTGAATCATGTTCAAACTTTCTATACAGCCACAATGTAAAATTGAAATAACTTAAAGTTAAGTATTGATTAGAGAATATATGTTTTTTAAGTAACTTTATTATAATTAAGTTTCAACAATTTCTTTAAAATAACCTAGTTTTGAGCAAATTATTTACCATTTTTCCAATGATGAAAATAAAAAATAATGGCTGAATAGCGGGCCGGCCACAGAAAAAAAAACAAACAAAATAGGCGGGAAAGCGGCAATTCGATCTTCATGAATTAATTCATGTTTTTATTTTTACTTTCCTCGTATTTGTAATGAAAAGCACAGTGTTTACCTCGGGTTAAAGACTTATTTAGTCCCTCGAACTATTGGCGCCCTCACTTCGTTCCGGGCGCCAAACCCCGTCTCGGGACTAAATAAGTTACTTTCACCCCTAGGATAACAATGTACTATAACAGCATTCCAAATGATATAAAAGATTTAGCAAAACCGAAGACCTTCATAAGAAAACTCAAGCTCTACCTTCTCGAAAAAGCGTTCTACCTACTCATTAAACGAGTTTTTTGAGGATAGTCGCCAGAAATGATTTATGTATCTCTGTTTTTATTTTTGTGTGTATGTGACGTTCTCTCTGCTATATTCTTGCGGTGCGGTGTCACGTGTTCAATGTACTGACTATTTGAATAACACCTGTTAAACCATGTGACATGCAAAATAAATAAATGCACTCCCTATTAATGGCATTTGCATTCATACATCAAGTGACTTGGCCTTCAAGTTCAGGTGGGCCCTGAGGCACCATGAGAGCGTTTTTGCAAGCATGCAGCAATTGTAAGTTATTTACTTGAGTGTTGCCATGATTCCCAACTTCTACCAAAATGGTAGGTAATCTTTTAAAAAGGCCAAAAAGTATGAAATGAGAAATGACAGCTGTCAAATTGCAGACCAATGACAGACTACTATATTTTTTTCTACTGGCAACCCTGTAATAAATAGCAAAGATAAAAAAAAAACAGTTGTAAGGTCTTCAAAGTTGTGGTATACGTATGGCGAAATTGCAGCCGATGAGGTACAAAGAAGAAACAGGGGGGCTAAAAAGGCAACATTTTAGATGATTCATAATATGAAACATCTAACTGACGTTTCATCTAGAGCGCGGTCCGTTTTGAGTCAAAAGTGATCATAGCGCGCTCACGCTCAGACGTCAGTTAGATGTTTCATAATATGAATCATCTAAAATGTTGCATTTTTAGCCCCCAGGCCCCTACTTGTGTTGCAGCTGCGCGTGCGCCTGCTTGAGCTGTGCGTGGTCGGCGCGGCGCTGCCGCTCGGCCGCCGCGGACGCCGCGAGCGCCCGAAGCGCCTCCTGCTCTCTCTCTCTCTCTCTCTCTCTCTCTAGCTACATACTTGTGTTGCAGCTGCGCGTGCGCCTGCTTGAGCTGTGCGTGGTCGGCGCGGCGCTGCCGCTCGGCCGCCGCGGACGCCGCGAGCGCCCGAAGCGCCTCCTGCTCTCTCTCTCTCTCTCTCTCTCTCTCTCTAGCTACATACTTGTGTTGCAGCTGCGCGTGCGCCTGCTTGAGCTGTGCGTGGTCGGCGCGGCGCTGCCGCTCGGCCGCCGCGGACGCCGCGAGCGCCCGAAGCGCCTCCTGCTCTCTCTCTCTCTCTCTCTCTCTCTCTAGCTACATACTTGTGTTGCAGCTGCGCGTGCGCCTGCTTGAGCTGTGCGTGGTCGGCGCGGCGCTGCCGCTCGGCCGCCGCGGACGCCGCGAGCGCCCGAAGCGCCTCCTGCTCTCTCTCTCTCTCTCTCTCTCTCTCTAGCTACATACTTGTGTTGCAGCTGCGCGTGCGCCTGCTTGAGCTGTGCGTGGTCGGCGCGGCGCTGCCGCTCGGCCGCCGCGGACGCCGCGAGCGCCCGAAGCGCCTCCTGCTCTCTCTCTCTCTCTCTCTCTCTCTCTAGCTACATACTTGTGTTGCAGCTGCGCGTGCGCCTGCTTGAGCTGTGCGTGGTCGGCGCGGCGCTGCCGCTCGGCCGCCGCGGACGCCGCGAGCGCCCGAAGCGCCTCCTGCTCTCTCTCTCTCTCTCTCTCTCTCTCTAGCTACATACTTGTGTTGCAGCTGCGCGTGCGCCTGCTTGAGCTGTGCGTGGTCGGCGCGGCGCTGCCGCTCGGCCGCCGCGGACGCCGCGAGCGCCCGAAGCGCCTCCTGCTCTCTCTCTCTCTCTCTCTCTCTCTCTAGCTACATACTTGTGTTGCAGCTGCGCGTGCGCCTGCTTGAGCTGTGCGTGGTCGGCGCGGCGCTGCCGCTCGGCCGCCGCGGACGCCGCGAGCGCCCGAAGCGCCTCCTGCTCTCTCTCTCTCTCTCTCTCTCTCTCTAGCTACATACTTGTGTTGCAGCTGCGCGTGCGCCTGCTTGAGCTGTGCGTGGTCGGCGCGGCGCTGCCGCTCGGCCGCCGCGGACGCCGCGAGCGCCCGAAGCGCCTCCTGCTCTCTCTCTCTCTCTCTCTCTCTCTCTAGCTACATACTTGTGTTGCAGCTGCGCGTGCGCCTGCTTGAGCTGTGCGTGGTCGGCGCGGCGCTGCCGCTCGGCCGCCGCGGACGCCGCGAGCGCCCGAAGCGCCTCCTGCTCTCCCTTCAACGCCGCCGATACCTCCGCCTTCAGACGACGAACCTCCTCTATGAGGGAGCAACGGCTGTCTTTTGCGTCTTTCGATTCGCGGGACTCGCGCTGTTGAAGAATACATTTTTATGAAAAAATTGGCAAATAGCAAGTGTTTTACCATTGTGAAATCTTAAATAATTTGGGTATTTTTCTAAATACCTTGGCAAAGAATCCTAGTATTTATTAAAAAATAGGGAGCTGAGAAAACGTTTTGAACCATGACTAGGGAATGCAATCCGGATAATCCGTAATCCGTTTTATCCGGATAATCCGTCATATTTACTTGATTTTTAAATCCGGATTTGAAAATCGAATCCGGATATTCCGAATATTTCATCGACAATGTGTTCGTACGATCACGTCCTGTACAATCACGAGTATTAATATGTATGCACACAAATGCTTCATTTAAATTTAAATTCTTTTTACTTTTTTGTTCTATCTTTAACGTTATTGTGCCATTATAAAAATGGTTTATTAGTGTCCAAACGAGAAAATATGTAGTTATTAATAAATCTCCAGGTGCCAAGGATCCAGGCTTTACTAAAGGTTTGAGCAACATAGCAATGAGAAAGTATCGGCACTATTGGCAGGTAGGCTAGATATACAATTCACGATTAGTTGTATTTAAGTGGTACGAGAATGAAATATTGTGGTCGTTTAGTTTGTAGGGGATCACCTCTTACAATTGTACCAAACACAAGTTCGGTCGTGTATGGGGTACTGCTGCCACCTTTGGGAGGGCTCTGCCAAACACCAGCTGGATGCACTGGGCTCAGTAGACCGAAGAGCCAAGAGGCTGATAGGTGACGACACGCTCGTTTAAACCACACTCCGCTCAGAGCATCGACGTGGAGTTGCCTGTCTATCGGTTTTTTTAAGGTGTATTTCGGAGAGCGTGCGCAGGAACTTCATGCCCTGATACCACCCTTTACTTTCAACAACCGGATCCCCAGACGCCGTGAGGGCTCTCATCTGGAGGTGAAAGCCCTCACGGGGTGGTGGACCACGCCCTGTGTTCGACTTTTCGGTGGTCTGGACTAAACGGTTTGGTGCTTCCTTTCTGGTCCGCACCGCTATGGAGTGGAACGCTCTCCCTGTGTCTGTGTTTCCGGATACATACAACCTTCGTGGCTCTAATGCAAGAGTAAATAGGCATTTTCTGAGTAAGCGTGTTACACCTTCGAACTCATCGTCGGCATCGTCGCTTACCATCAGGCGAGACTGGAGTCAATCGAAAACTCATTTTTAATATCAGAATTAATTTCATAATCAGAATGAAAGGTTTTAAAACCGATGATATTATGCGATTTGACTCTCTTATGCGCACTTGTGATTACGGAATACGTATTTTAATACTTATTTTGCACTATTTATATGGCATTTTTAAAGTACTTAGAATTATGTATAGTGAGGGGCAAAATCCGGATTCCATCCGGATTATCCGGATATTTTCAGAATCCGTTTTTCAAAATCCGGATTTTGAAAAGGAAACGGATTTGCATTCCCTAACCATGACACAGTCGAATTCTTTTATTAACTTATGAAGCTCTAAGGCATATATTTCATGTAAACTTTTACAAGTTAAATGAAATGACATAAAAAACACTCAAAGTAACTCTACCACCGGTTCGGAATTAGTTTCTATCGAGAAGAATCCGGCCAAGAAACTCGATATTAGTATAGCCTAGCCTATTGCCCTGTGTTCAATTAAATGTTCAATTTCTTTTGTTTTGCTTTCCATTTTCACAAATAAAAGGCGTATACCATATGAAAATATAATGATTAAGATGAGATCGTAATGTAGCATTTACAACACAATTACTTGTTATTGCGTAACGTAACATGTAATACTAGGAAACATCCAAAAGTACGAATGTTTATAAATAATAGTCAGATGGACTTGGAGCAGAGCTCAATCGACGCAAAAAAAATCGCTGATTCCGAATTTGTATATAACTCAATATCGACCAGAATGCCGCTTCATACGTTTTGCCTTTTGACACACGAATGGCGCCTACTTCCATGACGGCAGGCCGTTTTTGTATATGGGCGCTGGAATTACTTAGCGTATGCCAATAGGGAATATGCACTTGTCTTTTTTATATTTTTTCATGATAGCTTATATCGTTTTGCAAAAAAATGCGAAATGTAGTTATGTTTACAAATTGTTAAAAATTTCAAACTTTTCAACCGTTTCAAATGCCGCAGTTATGGCGCGTTCGGTTATCATAGACTCTGACGTCACGCAAGTCTATGACAGCACAAATGTAAACTACATACTGTTGCATTCTTCTTCTTGTCGCGCTTTTGGCAGTGACATACACGTAGACTTGGACGTCAAACTCGACCTACTTTGTTTCAACCGCTCTGAATTTCCCACTTTTTTTGCACTTTTCAATAATTATTTTTACATCGACAAAGAAATAAAATTAGGGAACATTGATAGAGACGCAAGGAGAATTCAAAATAGTACTCAAAAATATAATATGACTCTCATCTGTTCCAAGTGCATAGATATGGATGCATAGATAGGGATATCGCACTGCAGTTTCCGTTTCATTTATTTCATCAAATGCAAATATATAATTTGGATATAGCGCATAATATATTTCTTTAAACTTTCAAGGTCACTAACATTTAAATCATTATAACGGGATTGCTACCATGTACCTTTTTTGTTTTTGTACTTGTTTTGTGTACCATTCGGACCCGAATCTAACAAATGCTCCGCTATTGCCGATTTTTGTCTGTCGTGGTTTTTGACCGCTTTTATGTTCTCCCTCATTCGGCACGCTACAATACGTTTTGTTTGGCCAATGTAGAAACTACCACAATTGCAGTCAATTTTATCGAAATATCGGAAACTCAAAGGGTACATTGTAGCAATCCCGCTTTCAGTGATTTAAATAGTGCATAATGTCTAAAATATCTTACCTGTTCCTGCTCTCTTTCTTTTTCCCTTTCTTTCTCTCTTTCCTTTTCCTTTTCTTTGAAATAATTACATTCTTTATTTTTTACACTTTCTTTTGTACTTTCTACTTCTTTAAATATACTTTGTTCTTTTGCTAAAATGAACAAAACACATAATTAAAATGATTACTTTAAATAAATAAAATTGGGGAAAATTATATTTTAACATGATGGTTAAAAAGGTTACTTACTCTGTTCTGTACTCTTATGACTATCGCTGTCCTTATCTTTATCCTTACTTTTATTCTTTTTTTTCTCTTCTTTTAACGTATTTGACTCTTTCTTTTCACATTTTGACTTTACACCACCTGTGGAAAAAGAATTAAGTCGTTTGATTTTTTGTCTGTCTAAAAGCGAATGATTTTGTGAGTGAACATGTCCTAGCATAATACTCGCCAAAGGTTCAAGAGAGCATCAGAATAACAATTAGCCTGAAAACATCCAAGCACGAAACGAATTTTCTGAAAACTAAAACTGATAGTAATGGATGTTTTCATTGAATTTACTTCTGAAATAAGCAGAGCTTTCATAGGTATAATATAAACTTCAATAGAAGTGGATATGGTACGAACTTATAAGTATCAGACTTTTAGGCTTGAGTGATATTGAGTGAGTGTTTACCTGGTTAGGTGTACCTCACCGGGAGTGCTTACAATATTTCTGAGTTGTACTTTATATCAGTACAAACATTATCTTTGAGTGGGTACCTTATATGCGAGTGTATACCTCATCTGTGAGATTGTACAGACGCCTTTAGAGTTATGTAACCCATCTTAGTAGAGAAATCGCGTAATATGCTTTCGGTTTCCTTGAAGGGAATTATGTAGCGGTGAAGATTCCCATCTATTTCGTCCTCGTAGCAACAAGTCGCTTAGCTCAGCGGCACAGGCGCCAGCCTCAGACTATGTTGTAATCAGTGGTCGTGGGTGGGTGTGATATCTATCTATGAGTGAGTACCTCCCCGAGGATACTTAAGGTCGTCAGCGCAAAAGTGGCGAAAAACTCAATTTACCTTTACTGTGGTCGTGTTTGGGCGTCCCCGCGTCCGCACTGCCGGGCGGCGCGCCGTTAGTGGCGGCGTGGCTGTGCGTGTGGCCGGCGGTGTGGCCGGCGGCCTGGCCGGCGGAGCCGTTGGCCGTGTGGCCGGCCGCGGCTTGCGCCTTGTCGCGCGTCTGTTGCGCTAAATGCTTCTCTAGCTTATCTAACTGTTGACGAACAAAATGAATTTATGATTAAACAATGATTCTTTTTTGAGTCACAGTCACACCAAACCGTACCAACAATATTTTTTGACCACACAACCATCCATAGTCATCTCCTATCTGCTAAGGTTTTCGTGGGCAAGTGACATGATCATGATTACCTTTTAGGAGATTGCTGACAGCTAAGGAGAAAATATTAAACATGCCAAAAATTTCAATGAATTTTCCTCTACGATAAGCATATTGCGATAAATCGACAAAACATCGTTTATTTCCGAAGACTTTAAAATTTTTGGCAACAATCGTTTCTTGAATTTGAGTCCCTCACCTGGCTTTGCCTCTTGGCATGGCTCCCTCAAAACTGAAAGTTTCTGAACTCTAATCAAGTATTGCCTCTTAAGATGGGGTGATGTCTGTGTGGTATAATGCTGATAGTCACCTTAAAGAGTAAGTCAGGCGGAATGTGTCCGTTCTGTTCGGTCTTGCGGCGGCGGCCGGCCGAGCCGTTCATGTGCCGCGCCTCGCTCTCCGCCTTCTCGCTTGACGCTTGCGACGCCTGCTGGCGATGCAAACAATATTGACGTTTTTAATTATTTATATTTACTTCTAAAGACAATAAACAAGTAAGATTCGTTGAATCAATCGTGCCAAGATTAATTCAGTGTTTCAAAAAAGTAAATTCTGTGACATCTTCCTTTGGTTTTGGAAACTATGATATAGGTCAACACGTGATTGGGTCAGCACTCAGAAAAAACATTAATATAATACATTTTCTGTGTATATTCTGTGTCCAAAGTTTTCTATTATATCTAAAAAATACACTCAATACTCAGTCATTTATTGCATTTCACAGGATAACTTAGGATAAGGTCTTATTTTTTTTAGGATCACCACAAACCCTATGTAAATAAAGCAAGTTATGCATATCTTAATATTAGGATATTCAGAAAAGAAATCTAGCAGTTTAGGATAAATATTTCAAGGCTTTTAAATCATCTAATCGGACATGCTGTCCAGTTGGCTTCACCAGACACCAAGTCAGTATGTGCTCGATATTTGGGCCTTCGTATGCAGTCACCGAAACTTCTGTCTATCACTATAGCATGCTCGCGTTAAGAATGCAGTATTTTTTTAATTGAATTCCGTTACCGGGATCAAAACTCAGGTACAAAACCGTTGCGTTTGAAAGAATGCGTTCAACTGGGCACTGCGACTTGGCTTTCTGATTAGAAACGATTTGATTGGTTAGGGGTCATAAGAATGAAAATCACTGCATTCTTAACGCGATCGGACTATAGTGTTTTCCCTGTTGATATGCTTCCTAATCGTCCTAACTAATGCGTCACACGACAAAATTATGTCACGAGTTTTCTCGTTGGTTCAAGAATGAGAAAAAGCGTGAGATGATTTTGTCGCGTGTGCCTGCTCATGTGTGTGTGTGTGTACCTGCTCCTCGTGGGGCTCGGGCAGCGCCTCGCGCATGAGGCGGAAGTAGAAGTCGTTCTCGGCGCGCACCGCGCGCACGCGCCGCAGCCGCAGCCGGTGCCCCACGTACGACTGCACAGACACACACAGTCACACCCAACCGAACAAACCACTTCTTTTCATAAGTTACACCAACATCACAGTAAACATAACAGTAGGTTATCTAAGACCGCCCGCCGAGTTATTAGCCTAGGGTGCTCACAGACACGCGGCACAGCCCGTACGTACTGCCGCCACCTTATTCCCCTATATTTTATGCTAGTGCGTGCGTGAAATCGCGTGCCGACAATAAAATAAAGACGGACGTCACCTCGTCTAATCATGAGTGAAGAATATTATCAGCTGCCAGTTTAGGTGTGGGCGTGACTAGCACGTGTCATTGGCGCTCGCACGGAGTAAAATGGCGTAGTTTGTAGCGCCTAGTTGTTTTGTGAGTGTAGCGGGTCGTGTACAACAAACGAAATTGTAGCACCTTGCATGTTTCACATTTTTTTAGTGTGATATTTTCCGTCCGTCTTTCTTTTACGTCCGTGACCATCACCATCATAGGATAATTTACTCCTCGGCACGTTTTGTTATGACTGTACTCTGTTACTTCAATAATTGAGAACAAAACATGTATGATGAAAAGAGTAACTATCTCTAGTTTCAAAATACTCTAAATACAGAGTGGCCCGAGCCTGAAGATTTATTTCTTTTTAATTGACCAAATGACCTAATCATTGACTGCCATAGACGTTTTAAAGCATCCCCAAGATTTTGATCCAGACGTCGAAAAGACGCCATTCTGCATCATTGTTTACTGTATGTTTGACATTAAAATAAAATGTAATCAATAATAGCCTGGCGGTCAATGGGTTAAAACCGCCAGGAAAATAACTGATTCCTGGGGCAATTCGTTTTTTACCTGGATTACAACATATGATTTTTGAGATATATTGATGAACAAGAAACTGATTTGCAAAGATTCATGTGTGCATGAGTTACCTTCACTGCGAAGCCGAGCGTGACAGCGGGGTACCCGACGCAGTGCGCCGCTAGAGGGCGACACAGGCCCGCCCCGACGCTCGTGTGCTCGAAGCCTAGCCCCCACACACTCCCTTCGGCCCCCCGGTCGCCCCGCAGCGCCCCCTCCACCCACACCACCATACAACACACTGCCACTGTCGGCAGGCAGATACCTTTATCTGCAACTGGAAAGGAAAGAAATATAATTCTAAGAGAGTCGTGGCCTGGTTGATAAGCAGTCTGGTTTGGAAGCCCACGGTGTGTATATTGTATAGATTTGCGGCTAACTCTCTGGTTAAGGAAAGCATCTGAATAACCCCGCTCACGGCGGTAGGCTCGCCCCTTACCACGAAAGCTTCTTAATTCGCCTGACGAGATGTGGGCTTCTGAATGTTCCATTCACTATGATGGCAACTATAAGTATGCCTCTGACTACCATGTTTCAGATAGTCGTGAGTCGCTTTTGTCAAACTGTCAATACCTTCTGACGACTATCAAACACAAAATAAATCTCATATTCACACTAATCTTTATTAGGATACAAGAATTTGATAAATTAAAATCACGAAGAAATAAATACTCACATGTGTACCAGACATATTGTACCCATACATAAGTACTGGCGGCGAAAAATATGTACTGAAGTGGTATGAAGAAATAACATATCATATCTGATGTCAGGGCAATGCATATGAAGAACACTGAAAATGCCTGAAAAGGTAACGTCAAATTGATAAGATTCAATATTCAATAACTAATGATTACTAGGCTCATTTGCCAATAAATAACATTATATAAAAAATGTATTCAATCTAGTCTATGAAAGCTACAAAGTTTCATGCAAATTATAGGTTTGTTTACATTGCCTTGATTTCTATGTCGGCTTTTTGCCCTATTTAGTTTAGGGTAGCTATACTTTTTTATATCAGGCACTATGTGGTAAGCAGTACTGTAACTGCAGGTTGCTTTAATTAATCATACTCCTAAGATCAATAAATTATAATTAAGTACTTACAATCCCTTGATATTTGAAAGAGTCATAGACTGAACTGAGCATCATCCAGAATGGCCAAAGGAACTCAATTCTGAACTCAAGCATATAGTCGACCAACACAACAGTCACCCACAGCAACACAAACTTCAGGTACAGCAATGAACTGAAAATATTGACTAATTTTAGCAATAAACTACTGACTATAGTCTGTTCACATTAAGAATGAAGTGATTTATTAATTTAATTCTGTCGCACACAAAAAAACTCAGATGCACAACCGTTTGAAAGTAGGCATTCAGCTGGTCACTGTAGACTTTGCTTTATAATTAGGAATGCTTTGATTGGTAAGGGATTGTGCTAGGTCAAAGGACAAGTACGAAATCACTGAATTCTTAACGCGAAACGGACAATAGATTAATCATAGTGTCAAGCTCTCAGTGTTACACCAAGGCTATTTCTCAGAACCAGTATCTGAGATGTCATATTATGGGTTGAATCCTGCCTAACACCAACAGCAAGTTGTTTTTTTATGGTGTTTATCTCCAGGTAACTCAAGATACTGGCTAAGCTGGTTATTCAGCCAGACCCTACCTACTTGAGTAATTGAATAAATAATTTATTTATTAAGTTATGATGATTAATAATGATTACTCAAAAATGCTGTTTGCATAGAATATAGGTAATTCTAATTGGGTAACACACTAATCAATCATACTGCAGTTAAAGTGCCTAGCTGAAATTGGTGTATCTGTCACCGGAAAATAACAAGAACCGTAAATTTATAAATTTCCTAGGAAATTTATAAACTTTCGTAGGATTCTAAACGAGAGATAAATTGTATTATTTTACGCCCTCATTTCCGGAAATTGATAAACTTTCGGAACGCATCCGTAAAATAATAAATGGGCGGTAACCAAACGCCATGTGCGCTCTGATTGGTCGAATAAGTCACGTGTCATTCCTCTCCTCCGCCATTTAATTTTGGTAGAAGGCCGGTTTTAATGTTTTATATTTTGTAAGAACAATTCATTTTCGTGTTCATTGTATAATTTGCGGCTAACTCTCCGGCGATGAGAAACACCGATAAAAAATCTAAGCAACCCAGATAACGGCGGTATGCTCGCTTCTTACCACGATGGGTTCAAATTGCCTCGGTGAAATGTGGGCTTCTGAATGTTCCATTCGTTCATCGTGACGGGAACTCAGTGTGACTCTGACTACCCCATTTGGGATATGATCGAGATGGTATGCCATGTTTTGTATGTTTTATTTTAAAAGTGTATTTCATTTTTTTATAAACTTTTTTAAATCGTAAAACACAATTTCTGCCGTCTTATTTTGATTAAGTAGGCGTTATCAGCCTATTAATTGTAAAAAGTAACCCGTTAAACCTACCCAGTTTTAAAGTAAAAGTTCAGACAGGTAGGTATTCGAAACTGATAAATGTACAGTTTGGCAAATGTGATTGTACCATAATCTACGAACACAAGCATTGCTACTGTCAACATCGACCAATCAGAGAGCAGTGTGTTATTTTCCGTAATTTATAAAAGCGTAAAATTAAAAGCTCTTCTCTGATTAGTCGAACCGTTTAGAATCTTACGGATAGATATCCGTAAGTTGATAAATTTACCGTGAGTCGTCGCAAATTTATAAATTTCCGGAAATGTGGGCGTAAAATAATACAATTTATCTCTCGTTTAGAATCCTACGAAAGTTTATAAATTTCCTAGGAAATTTATAAATTTACGGTTTTTGTTATTTTCCGGTGACATATCCCTAAGCAATACTGTGTACACATGGTCTTTTTTACATATTTACCATGGAAAAGGGAAAAATACCACATGGTACTGATGTGACATGAACCCAACCCTTGGTATGAATTTTATCACTTTTAAGCAGAGAAATGATTTCTTTTCACAAATATGTTTAAGCAAGAAAAAAACATGGTCACTATGGTCATATGAGGGAAATCAGAATAATTAGTTCAATGTTGATTTAGCAAGTGACATTAGAATTAGATGGATTAATGGCTTGTGGTAGCTGAACACTAGCAGTATTCTCTAAGTTTCCTTTTTTTGGAAAAAAAAAACATCAAATAAATTATTGTGATTAACATACTTTTTGTCTGACAGTTGGAGCCTCAGTCCACAATATCATGCCTGCCCAAGGTCGCAATTCCAAGTAAAGAAACACAGTTTCAATGGAACCTGAAATTAGGGTTTCCATTTCAAGGCTGTCTTCGAATGACCACCTGTGAGGAATGCCCGTGGAAACAGAGCCGCAAATCGCGCGTCTCCGCCGGACTTGGCATCAGACCGTGGGAAACAGGAGGTAAACACATGCGGCACATATCACCACGCGGGATAGGCAACAAAAACATCTGCAGCCCCGGTTTCTATCACGTTTTTTGTCACCGCACACGAATAACGTAACCATGATGAAAACCAGATGGTAACTTCTACCCACACAAAAAATATCACGACTTGCTCGTTACACCTAGCCTAGCCCCAGGATAATTCACCAGAAATGCACTTGATTTAGCGCAGATCCAGATAATAACGACTGAAAACCGTATACACTCACTTTCCATACATTCCTTCGGTGATTTTTGTGCGCTTTAGGGGGCGCCGCATTTTGCCACTTTCGGCATTCCGTCTCTTCATATTTTGTCCTCCACGATGTAAATCACTATTGTAGGCTCTCGATACAGAACACTACTTTACAGAGAAACATTTATAACAACAGTGCTCCTCAAAATACTGCCTTTTGTTGTCAATCAGCCTACTGAGAAATTTACCGAGGTCTGAGGGAGATGGAAGAAATCGCAAGCTTTTTTTGCGTTCACTTTTAATAATGTTGCCAGCTGAATGCAATTTATGGTAATGAGGTTACGGACTATGAAATAGTTTCTACTATTTCATTTTATTTTATTTATTTATTATTAATCATAGTCGAAGGTTGATTTTACACAGTAGGTGCGACGTCAATTTCTAAGGGGTTAGAAAAAAAGTGTGGCGCGGCGCCTTAAAACAATGCTATTAGGCGGCGCGCTTCATGGGAGCGCTCTTTGAATGATTATATCTTTTATCCAAATGTTAGGTCAAACTTTCTGTATAATCGATGGAGGAGTCTTTCAGCTATGTTGTGCTGCCCGAAATTCATACCATCAACCTCAATAAACCTAAATTATTTATACATTTTAGACCATCTTAGACTCAAAACTCGGTTGTCAAACTTGGTGGAAACAGTCAAAGAAATTGTACTTATAAACTAGAAAGCGCACAAAAATATTTATTGTTTTGCGAGCAGTAAATCTATGGTTTGGTGGATTAATAAGAAAATAATTTTCCTTGCTCAAAAGTAAAGTGGCGGAATGAACAGCTTGACCAGTTTTTAAATAAATTTAAGCGTTGCAAAAGCACATGTTTACCACAACAAAACTTTACCTTTTTAAGTCTTTCACCGCCGCCGGTCACTTTAACAATTGAATTCCTATTGTTTGTGACCGGCGTGGCGTTCAACGTGTTAAACTATGTAACAGGCTAGAGTATGGCGAAAAGTATGCTTTATTGTTTGACAATAAAATCAATATTCAATTATACGTATATTCCTTCACGATTGACAGTTGAACCAATACTTTTTATTGGTTTGATCTTGTCAATGTCATCATTGAGCAAGAAAAAATAGATCTTATACTATAGTGATCTGGCTCTGAAGCAAAAATTATGATCCCAAATTTAAACATCAAAGGATCAACCACAAAACCATTTTTATACATTCGAAACAAACAGTGAACCCTTTTTCATACATTCCGTTCCTGGCAATTCAGGGTTATTTTTCCCTTTTGGAAAATAAAAAAATATGCCGAACTGCATACCGGTAAGATGGGTACAAGTAAGTAAAATGACAAATATGGCATTCTGGTTGTTCAGAGAATAGGGATTTCCTAAAAATGTTGGTCTACATTTCTTTTTCTTTTTCCTGGGTTGGGCATCATATATCCCCTTCTAAGCATATTCCACATCATGTCCAGATTTAATCGAAAATCTCATGAAATGATGGGTTTAACAAGAATGTGCGCTATGGGGGAAAAACCAGCCCGCTGATCTCATTGTTTTCTCCCAACCCAAATAATAGTTGAGCTCACGGAACAGAAAAAACAGTGGAAGTGCGAAGTGGGCGTGCCACGCGTGCCACAATTCAGCACAACTAACACTACTTGGTCCCAGTCGTGTTCTAACGTCGCATCGAGTTGCTCGTCTCGCGACAACTTCATATTTCCGTAGTTATGCCGTATTGCTCCAATTTGGAGTGCAAAAATGATAGTAGTATCAAAAAACTTGAAAATGTAGGTCTTTCCTACCATCGCTAAGAGCCATTTTATTTGTTTTCTAATAAAATCTATAGACTTTTATATGTGATAATTTCAATAGACAGATAGATATCGACCTATAACACAAATTTCAATCTTAATGCTCATACAGTTAAATGTATAAATGCTACCAATAGAGAATACCTCCATCTATGGTCAATCAACGGAAATAACTCGTCAATCGAAACTAAATTGACATTAGATTAGAAGAAGTCGTAAATACTGTCAGCAGTAAAGCACAAAAAAATATTATCTGTAGAGTGTGAAGGTTTATTTCCGGATGTACTATCTGTGAATTAAGCTAATTTGGACTAGAATTGAAACGACCAATCAAACGGTTTTTTCTTTGTAGTTCATTATATGACTTTCAACATATTTGTGTGAGTTTGGCGACAGCGGTTCCTTCACTAATGCTGTTGCATTGCACTTCCACTGTTTTTTCTGTTCCGTGGTTGAGCTGGCAAGATGTCAGACAAGGGCACACAACCACCACCAGACACATTCTCGAGCCAGACATTTTTTGGCTACCTCCCGCCCGCTTAAAAAGAAATAGCAACCATAAAGTCAAATAATGAAATGGAGTTTTAGCCAAACATATATTTTTGGTGTGCTTTCTTGTTAAAAAGTATTACTTCTTTGAGTGCTGTCAGCTGGCAATGAATTTGATTTTGACGTTGACGTGTTTATCAGCATGAATGCATGCTGTTCCGTCTCATTCTCGCACCATAGAAATCCATGTTCACTGGCGCCATCTCGCCGTCACTCGCCATTACTAATAACATTTTTATATGCGTTCAGAAAATGTTAAGCGATTCGATTTACTTAAGTCAATTGTATTTTTTTGTAAATATTGGTAGATAAATCTCTAATTAAAACATCTATCATACAGTTAACGAAATCAAAAACAAAATATGACCAAGCATAACGATTCCTCCAGAATGAACGCAACTCTAAACCTTTGACATCTTAAGTCAATGTTTTCTAGTGATGTGGTAACGGTTAAATCGGGGAATCGATTGAGTGTTTTATCGAGAAAATGTTTCTTGTCATAATGATTGTCGAAATAGAAAGAACATGTTCATGGGAATATGACAGAATGCCCGACGGGCTCTTGCTTTGCTGGTGTCGACATAGCTACTTCATTTTTGTTTTTGAAATACTGATTTAATAACTGTAGATCAAAAAGTCTAGTTAAGAATTACTTATTTAATGATTACTTAGTATTATTTTCCTATCCGTTTATTTTTAGTTTTGTAATTAAGCCATAAAATGTATTGTACTGTAAAACGGGGTGATTCGACACTGCAGGGTGTATTTCGAGACTTGTATGGAAAACTGTTTTTTAATTAAATCGTGCTCTTCTTTTTTTGAATAAACTTCAAATTTTCAAACTTGGTGGTGTTTTCTTCTACTCTATTCTTTTCTTCCACTCTTTTGCAAAGAAAGGTCATTTGGCACGAGTAAGATGGAAAAACGGAAATGGGTAGCCTGATGTACTGCTGACTGTACCTAGTGACAAACGTCAACGAATAAAATGGCGGCTTGGGAAAACTTATTTATTTTTAAGAGGGATGACTCACAACAAGCAACAATTAGCCAAAAAGTTGCTTTATTTCAATATGAATTCACCTGGTGTTAATAAAACCAATAGACACGATCATAACTCGTGTAGTATTGTTTTAAATTCAATACCAATTGACAAAAATATCAACTAGTAAACTCCAAAATAGTGTTTCGAGTCACCCCATCTTACGGTACATATTTGTAAACAAATCATGATACGATTTTATTCATCATATTGAAAAATGTATCGATTAACCGATAATTGAACGTCAATCTCTACAGCGAAACCGTTCCATTTAACGCACCTAGTCATTACAGTAAATTTTTAGATTCATGTTTTTTAATTTCAAGTTATAAATTTAATAACGTAAGTCTAATAGCAGCATTTAATACGAATTTTAATCGAAATATACTTTATGAGTCCATGATTTTGAGTTTATTTTCTGGATTCACAATTTTTCATTGCTTGAATACATCGTGCGTGAAATGAAATAGCTTCAATTGACAGCGCGCCTTCCAGGACATTTGTTAAAAAACACTTTTGCTCGTTCTGGTAGTTCTTCAACTTTATTATTCGTTTTTACTCATATAATATTGCATTAAATAGTAGTAGTAACTTCGAGTAGAGCGTGTTAGCATCCTCAGTTTCTACCTTAAGTTCTTATTTACCTGTCTTGATAGTAATTAACCGTGCCTCAGAAGATCTGCTGCATTCTTTCTTGCAAATCCTCTATCATTGAAGGTAAGTTCAGTTCACATTTCAGTAAAAGTACATGATAAGTAGTATATTTTACATAAACGCTGATGCTTATATGATCTCACTTTTAGAAGATAATAACCTAGAATTTATCAAGTGTATATCCTCTAACAATTACAATCTTTTGGGTTGATTATACCATAATTGTTAATCATAATTTATTATGTTACTGGAGAGCAATTTTCTGGAGAAAATCTTTCAACCACTTATTAATTTCCAGTATTCAGAGTCCAATGGAGAAAATTAAACATTATATTTAAACAGGAGTCAGCTCAAATTCAAGCTCAAATCGTGCTGTACCGACAGTTTGTGTTTGAATCCTACCCTTGATTACTTATCTGGTTTTACAGGTGCAGTCCTGCATGCGTTTCCGAATCCCGCTACAAACTATGTTGAGTTCCTAGCATGGGTGAAAACCGCGGGGCTTATGGACGAAGAGCCTATTTACGTTTTTCAAAATAGAAGAATAAGTCACCTACATTTTGAAAATGTCCTTCATTAGCCACAAAATAGGTTAAGCAATGTGGCCATCCCAACACTGCTCCTTCCAGGTATGTAAGTTTTAATTTTAGTAATTTTGTTACAAAATGTGGTGATTCTGTCCATGTCGAAAAACAATAGATAGATAGATAGATAGATATTCTTTATTGCACAAAAACATTACAGTTGTATTAAATTACAAAGACCGATGTACAATTGAGGCGGTCTTATCGCTAGGGAGCGATCTCTTCCAGACAACCTTCAGGTAGAGGATCGTGAGAAAACAAAAAAACAAATGTGGGTAAGGTAAAATAGTAAGATGAGAGATTAAATGATAAATAAAAATAATCGAAACATAACGTTAGAAGATACCGCATACACACCACATACACATAAATTACTTCAATATACATACAGAACAATAATATTTTATAACAAACGTACATACACCATACATATATACATAGATTCATTGGCAAGGGGCACGCTGCAAACCTATCACAATAAAGGGATAGGGTGGTGGTTTTGAACAATCATTTTCTGAAGCTTGATTTTATATCATATCTTACAGCTGCACCTGAACATGAGGTCAGGGAAGGTCCAGTACCTGTTGCAGTGGATGAGCAGCAGCAGCCTTCTACAAGTACTACAAATATTTGTTGTGGACCCGTTAAGAGTGAGTATTTCATGTTGTTTAAATTAGATTATTAACCAAGGGGATAAAGCAGTGTCTTCTGTCGCGGGTGACGATTGAAATCGCGAGCGTAACGAAGGAAGGACTCGAGGTTAACTCCTGAGCGCAGCGAGGGTGTCAAAAACTTAAATCACGAGCGAAGCGAGGGATTTAATATGAGTCCTGAGTGTAGCGAGGGATTGAAGTTCACCCAAGACTAAGACAGCTTTATCACTGAGGAAAATACTCTACTTTTCGTACCATTTGCGAAAAAAAATTTAATTACCTATTAAACTTTTTCTATTTTATCACATATAATACTGGCAGGTCATAAATAAAAATTGAAACTTCTTGAATGAAATTCACAATTTTCTTTCCCTGTTTTCAACAGATTAAAAATGACTATTGTTATGTTCTCTTTTTGCGGGCTAGAATGTCCCTTTTTTTAACCAGTGGTACGACAAGTTAATTTTTTACTTATATATGTCGTCACGCGCATATTTGGCAACATTGTCAATTCGCGCGCACACCTGGCAACATTACGTTTTTTTTACACTAAAGTCCATAGAGTAGAGTAATAGACTGCTTTAGTCTCTGGATGACACGGCGCTCTTTTCTGATTGGTCGATTTTGGTGGTAAAGTGCAGTGAACACAGTGTGGTGGCGCTAGTATCGATTTAGCAGTTTTTGGCGCGCTTTCACGAGGACAGAGTCGAACTATGGATTCCGATACGCTCAATAATTTTGCTTTGTTTATTATCGAACCTGTCATGTCCACCGTACTCTCCTACCGACGTGTGTGATTCCTAAATTTATTAAGAGTGGATTGCTACTTGAGTTTCACTGAGTTGCTTCCCGGCAAGGAAGCCCCCCATACAAGATGCCGGTGACGAGTTGCCTACCGCTCGGCCAACCTCGCGCCGACATATATAAAAAAACTAAATTGTTTCTCCAAGGTACAGGCAAAGCCTTGTTTTTAGACCTCTGGTTCAATGCCCACTGTCTTTGTGTAAATAACACTGTTTTAGATTTGTAATTGTTTTGCATAATAAAAAGATATTATTATAAAAGGATTATAACAAAACCCTGGTCCCGACGCTGAAGCGCGATCCATGACGGAGCGCGATTTAGGTTTCACGCCCTGAGTACGGTGAAATTACAGTTTCTATTTTTCTCTTTTTCAGGTGCAGGGCCTGATTATATTCCCTTGAATAAGCCGCCTTATGACACGATCAAAATAATTGATATTACAGCGTCTCTGAGCAGAAGTGAGTATGATATTTTTTAACTGCCTACCTATATCAAAGAGGAACGGTGCGCAGAACGGTGTCTTAGACGGCCAACAGGTTCTCCGCAATAAACTAGACATAACATACCCTCACGACCATATCCCTAATGGGTTAGTCCGACCGGAATTTAGTGATGTGTATTTCGGGCACCTCCGTGCTTCGGAAGGCACGTTAAGCAGTTGGTCCTGAGCCCGCGTGTTGGAGTATGGCTCAATCCACCTCATAGTTGAGGTGAGGCTGTGCCCAGCAGTGGGACGTATAAAGGCCGTTTATGTGGTAAGGGGCGAGCCTACCGCCGTTATCTCGGGTTGCTTGGGTTTTATGTATTTATTATTTATTTATGTGTTTTCCATCACCGGAGAGCTAGTAGCATTTTGTACAATGAACACAAAGTAGGTGTGTTCTGGCCAGATTTGATCTCGGGACCATCGGGTTCCGAGTCAGAGTCAGAGTCTTTAACCATTGGGCTCATAAACTAGACAGATAAACTAGACACTGTAAATTATTTGATAATATATTCCTTATTCTTTTGAATCCCTATAATGGAAATCAACAAACAGTTCTTGATAATGTTATTAACTGTTCGTAACTACTATACCTAGGCCATAAGGCATTTCAGAACTCTCATTCGCACTTCTAGTGTTGTGTTGTAATTACAAACATTGCTCTATTGGTCGTTGTCTTCGCCTGACACACTGGAACCAATGAAACTCTGTTTTCTTCTATGAACCTCGTAACTCCTGTCGCGAGCGTACAGGCAATGTCCGCGTTCCCCGTATGATGCATGGATTCAGGACCGTAGGTGCCTGAACAGTCGTACATCCGAGGTCGTCAAATCTTTTAAAATATTGTTTCCTTTTCAGGAGCTCTGCAAAGTACAATCTGTCAAGACCCGGACCCCATGGCAGGAATGCGACAGTCTAAGATGTTGATCCACGGACTAGACAAGAAAAGGACCGGCTAACTGATGAGGCTCTCCAGGAGCAACACCCGCCTAGTAATCGAAATAGTAACAGGACACTCCCGACTAAACAGACACCTGACCCTGATAGGTGTAAAAGACGACCCCATGTGCCCGGAGTGCGGAGAGTGCGAAGAAACCCAGAAACGGGTTTCCTATGCCATATCGAAACACTATTCACAGAAACACGTTTCCTGACTGACATTTCATATAAAGATCGGTTTGTAGAATATTTGTTTCCTGTAAAATTCATTAGCCCGATGCATCGTTTCCCCGAATTTCGAATGACCGAAGCTCATTAGCCCGAAGGATCGTTTTACCGAAAACCTTCTAGCATAAAATCTGTATACCAACATACTTAGATTCTTCCTGTAGAAAGTAATACTATTTGCCTACATTAATAATTTTATTTTATCTTTTATTTACAATAACCTTACATGCTTGAGACGAAAAATACTGTGAAACTTATGAAAAGAATTAAGCTCATTCCGTTATTTGAGATTTACTAAATCACTCTGCAAATTTTAAAACAGGCCAAGTGCAAGTCGGACTCGCGCACGAAGGGTTCCGCACCATCATCTATAAAATAAAATCTCGTTTTGTTGTATGGGAAGCCCCTTGATATTTTCGATTTTTTGTATTTGTTCTTAATAGCAGCGTTTTCTTAATCGCCTCGTCGGGAAATCCCCCAACAAACGGTATGAACAGGCTCTAAAGCAGCAACGAAAATACATCGATTGGGTAAATTCTTCAGTTTTCTATGTATCGGGGCTTACAAGCCTGAAATACAGCCTGATGGCAGACAGACAGCGGAGCGGCCTCCGTACCTCGGCAGGTACGGAGCCCTAAAAATTCCCACATAGTGAATTCTCTTAGGCGACGTCGAGCTTGCGGTCGAGGTGTACATTCATAATTACATCCTAGCACCTAGGTCATGCTCAATGCACACTTCACTTCACTTTGATTTTGGCCTTCTGTAAACCTCAATACCTTCGCAACTGTGATTGTGATCTTCGCGAAGACGATTGCAGTGAGCGTTTCTCCTGAGGGAGATCGAGATCACATTTCACAGTGTGAATCCCATATTTTGTGCCTACTTAGAAGCTGAAATTACTCAAGTTTAGTTGCAAGTTTGGACCCATCATCAAAAATAAGATAAACGTTCAATTATTAAAATGCAGTATTATTATTTTATTTATTTATTCATTTGTTATTTATTGCACATAAACAATTGGTACAAATGGCGGACTTAATGCCGATAAGGCATTCTCTACCAGTCAACCATGGGGCTAAGCAGAAAAGTATGGTAGGCGGTGCAGTGTTAAATTAAAAAGGAAAAAAACAATTATTATTCGTTACGAGTACAAGTTAATGCTACCTAAAAGAAAAGAAAAATCTAGGCAAATAGTATTGCTTTCTATAGGAATTATCTATGGTGGTGTACAGATTTTAAGCCAGAAGGTTTTCGGGAAAACGATCCTTCTCGCTGATGAGTTTCGGTCATTCGAAAGTCGAGGAAACGATGTATCGGGCTAATTAATCTTACGGGAAACAAATATTCCGTAAACCGATCTTTATATGAAATGTCAGTCAAAAACGTGTTTCGGTGAATAGTGTTTCGATATTTCGTAAGAAACCCGAAGAAACAAGGCTCCACCCTATCGCAGAATGCTTTATGTACGCACTGACCAGATGGGAGCTCACAGGATCGGACAAACTAGATATAGAACAAATACGAGCAGTGACGGTGGATCATCGTTTCAGTCATCAGACTCTGTGAGGCCACTCGAAGATTCGACGGGACGCCGTGACGATGGGACAACTTGAGGCTCCCACGGAGCCTGGGGAAATGGGTAAAATGGCCCACAACAAGCGGACCGATCACCCGGCCCACTGCCAGTGTCCCCAATCGAAAATAATATTAAACTTATTACTTTTGTTTTCATAATGAACCCTGTTTTCAAAGAAAAAGAAAAGGGTAGGCAATTGGGGATATAAATTCGTTCCTATTTATCGGTATACCAACGGATGAACATACTTTAATACTATACTTAGGGTATGCTTAAGTATTCTTTTATTTTAAAAGGTTAACGCATCCGAGGAATATTAGTGTCGTGGTGCTGCGTCACGCACGACATCTTAAACAGAGCATTTTGGTACTACATATTACTGCCAATCATGTTTACCTTTAATTTTGTGATTTTTATGTGTTCCAAATAAACAGAGCATTTTGGTACTACATATTACTGCCAATCATGTTTACCTTTAATTTTGTGATTTTTATGTGTTCCAAATAAACTATTTAATTATCTTTGGCATTTTTTCATTTTTAAATACATAATTAAAATATATAGGAAACAACCAAAACAGTACAAGCATGTTTAGGCATACTAATCTGTGTGAGGATCGAACCCGCGACCTTTGGTGTTGAAGGCAACTTCTTAACCATTACACCAAACCGATCGTATGCTATCTGAGCATGCTATAGTAGGAAGGTTCAGAGCTGATATCACGACGAGTGGCGGCTAGATGGCACCACTGTACATACAAATCTTGAAGTCGGCTATCTATTCCTTATTCTTATCTATGCATGAATGCAAATAGGAGTTTAGCGCTCTTTAGTTATTTTTAATATTATAGCATTCGAGATTCATTCATAATCGTTGAAAAATAAACTTTGAAAAGAAATATGTCTATAGAAGCTACTGTAAATTCTGTGCGGCAGTATCTAGCTTCCAACTGCATGCTTGTTGTTGACGAATGGCTCGCTGGGTATCGTCTCGTTCAATATTAAATATTTATGTATTTACTTGGCAATTTCCATTAATAAAAGCAATTTATTACTTTTTCTAGCTGTGTAGAATACTTAATTGAAGATAGTAGCAATAATTATACTGAAACGGATATTAAAAACTTGGCCAAAGAACAGTGGTTATTGAACGATCTCAAGGAAATTTGTCCAGGATCACTGCCGCGAAATCTGAAAGATAACGTAAAAACAGTTTTGAATGGAAGATTCGTACTGCAGATTAACGCTGCTGTCGATATAGGTAAGTAGGCAGAATAGTATTCACCTGTAAAATGTTTAATGAGAAATACTTGGACCATTTTATAGAGGGGGTCCGAGGTGACGGCCTGCTTAAAATTAGACACAATAATCTTGCCAGTGTTACATTACAAGATCCTTTACAGAACCACAAAACATTAAACATAGCATCACCAACATACCTTTTGGTAAATGAAGATTTTGAAACCAACCCTTATTTTTTTGTGATAATTTTAACTGCTTGTTTAAGTTTTGTGATTAATTAATAATGTTTCATGATTGTAGGAACTCCAGCTTATCAGCAATATCTAAAATTGCAAAAGGTTAACACAGAAAACATTGAAGCCACAACCAGATATGATGATAAAGTTCCAAACCACAGGTATGGTATAAAATATCTCAAAATGATATTAAATTTGAGAGGAATAGGTGATTGTTTTCACAACAATATCCCAGAACAATCTATTACAAATTGGCAAGGTTAGAATTTGCTTGTCTTACAAGATAAGATAAATAAACTTAATTGCATACATAACAAAGTATAGTACTTAATTTACAGATTCTTACAACAACCAAAGTTCAAATCACTTTTCTAACTTCATTGTGATGACTCATCAATTAAGTACTGGAAGCCCAGTTATTTAGGTGGGATAGAATATAAATCAGATCATAAATTTATTGTACTAATGTGGTTACAAAGGTGTTACATAATTAAAGGCTCCTCTTTTTGAAGGTTTAAGAATTGTGTTCGTCTAATTCAATTCATTTATTCAATCAGTCAACATAAGGTCCATTACAGATTTTATAAAAAATCCTAAATTACATAATTACAACACAAATAACAAATTACAAAAAATTGAGATGTCAATAAAATAGAATTTAAAAATTGATAGTGTCAATAAAATAAATTAATTTAAAACAGTATTTTGACATTCGTTTGTGAATGTATCATGTTACAGTGATTTATGTACAGGCAGTCAAAACATTTGGTTATTGTGTCTTAAGTTGCGAAAGTTAATAGTTCTACTCATTTTGTCTTCCAGAATGATTAAGCTATATCTGACTGATGGCATTCAAGAGATTAATGGAATAGAGTATAAACCTATGAGAAATCTAAGCTGTGACATAACACCAGGATGTAAGGTGCTAATAAAAGGTAATGTAATTCTGTTGGAAGCCTACTCTCATTTGTGTTGTAAAATAACATGACATACCATCATGGCCATATCCCTAATGGGCGAGTCAGAGGCACACTGATTGTTGCTGTATGGTATGGTGAACGAAACATTTAGAAGCCCGCATTTGTATTGTATTGTAATAATAAAATATTACAAGTTATCATTAGTTGTTAGTTGTTCCATTTTAAGTTGTTTTTCTTATTTAGGCAAACTATTGATTGATATGGGTTATTTTGAATCCGAAATCCAAATTGTTCAATATCTTGTTGGTATGTACCGTATTAATTAAATAAATAAATAATAAATAAATCTTGTCTTCTCTTCCTCTTTTTGCTATTGTTGTATGAATGCATTGAGTAGTAATTTTAGGTTGTAAAATCTAAGTTTTTTTGTTGCCTGTAGCTATCAATGTGAATGCTGTGTATACCTTTCATTGGTGCAAATACTAGGCTGTTGTTTCCTATATTATAATTAACAATCAATCACGATTTTATTTTATACATTATGCACTGTTGGTGTGCATTATAAATAAATAAATAAACATAAAACATTGGTAGGTTTGGAAAACAAAGCCCTGTATAAACAATACAGGATGATTGATTAAATACGTCGTGTTTTTAAACAACACCTAGAAGTAATATTCTGATTATGCTGTGTGTGTAACAGGACCGGTAGAATGTCGCCGCGGTGTGCTTCTGCTGACAGAGAGTATGGTGGAGCTGTTGGGCGGCGAAGTTCAGGAGATTGCAGTATCTAACTCACTTGCTGGTCTTCTGTCTACAAAACTCGGTCTCCCTATGACTCAAGGTTTGCTGATTATACATATTTAATCTACACAGCACATTTCATAGCTCATAACTGCAAGTATGAAGACACAGTTGTTAAGTTCATCTAATCAGTTTCACTTTGACTATACATATAAATATTTCTGTATTTTTAAAAATATCTGTCTTTCACAGTGGTTGATTGGTAGAAAATGCTAGTATCATCAAGTCCGCCTTTTGTAGTAGTTTGTGCATTCAAGAAATAAATACTATTAAAAGCTTTTTCAATACAAAGCTGATCCTAATATATTAAACGCGTGTTTCAGAACCATCAGACCTCAATTTCACATCATCGCATCAAAGAAATACTAACTTGCCGTCACCGCACGCCTACATGCCGTCAGCGGCTATTGTCAACGATGACCAGGACCAAACCGCCCGGCCAGTAGCGAGGGTCACCAGTGTACAGATGGCCAATATACCAGACGACGACTTCAACTTAGATCAAATAGCTGCAATTGAAGCAGAGTATTCAGAAAATCCTGGCAAAAGATCACTCAGACACCATGACACAAAACCTGAGAAAAAACTAAAGACAGACAGTGCTAATATAAATACAAACACAGCTGACGATTATCCGGACGATATAGATTGCTTTGTAGGCGAAGATGAAGATTATTTAAAAGAAATGGAAGCGCAGTTTGATGTCGAAGAAAGTAAAATTAGTCATAAAGGACCAGTAGCTGTGTCATCAGAACCATTTGTATATATTAAGCAAATCAATGATATGACGGACAGCGATAGGGCGGGAAGAGTGTTTAAAGTTAAAGCACAAATAATGAAGTTGTTGTCTAAATTATCGGTAGGTTTAAATATTAATTTAGTCGCGCAATTCTAGCAAATCTTCAGTAAAACACTTTTTGTTATGAAATTCGCTCGTCACTACTAATAATTATTTCTTTCCTGTTTACAGTAAAGTTCGTAGTATAATTATTAACCGGTCTGGTGGTGGTTTGGTAGAGAATGCCTCTAGGCATCAAATCCGTCAACTATACTTTTCTTATGGAATGTTTTGCTATTAAAAATAAATAAATATCGACTGCTTTTTAAGCCGAAACGTCCTGGTTGGACTGTCTTCATTGGATTTTAACATTTGTAGATGAAGATTATTTTTTGCACACAGGTAGGCAAAGACGGCTGGAGTCTTAGATGTACACTTATAGATGGCACCGGCAACATTGACGTGGACTTTACAAGCGACGTGCTATCCAAGTTGGTCGGGTATACGCCTCAGCAGATGAATGACTTGAAGAGAGGAATGGCATCAAACCCCGCGCTTAAAGAAAAGGCGATTTCGGTAAGTGACCTAAGGCTGATTACATACTGCGACTTGAAGCAGCGTTGCAAATGCGATACATCCTGACTGTCTATGTTTATACTCACGCGCAACTTAAAAGCAACGCAGCAATGAGGTAGACGACTATGAGTCGTTTTGCATGTTTTTTATGTTCGCCATAAATAATTAATTGAATTCAAATACATACATATATTGTGAAACCACTATCGAAACTTGTTTCATAGGCCTGCAAACTGGGGTGAGCAAGTCCATTTCAAAAGTATTAAATTTGTAAAACAATATCACTCTTTTGTAACCCTTGTGAGTCAATTGTGTTAGGAGACCAACAAGTAACAGTAATATTGTGTTGTTGCAGGCTTTACAAAAAGCGAAAGACACGCTACAAGTACTATACTGCATAATAGAGTTGACAATATTAGAAGTGCCTAAGATCACTTGTCTAGTGCCTTTTGAAGACGGCCATGTGGAGCTGCTGAGTAAGCGAGTGTTGGGCTTCCAGTCGGGGTTATAGCATTAAAGATATTTACGTTAAAATTACTTTGATCCTTTACTCCCGTTGAGTAACACCCTAATGTGTAACACTGTGACACATTGGGAAAAAAATTACCGATGAGTCACACTGTTACACATTGCCACTTATTTTTGCCCGTTGAGTGCCAGTGTTAATTTAACAGACTTAATACAAATATTAACCCGCAAATACGAGTATTTCTTGAACCAACTGAACGTTAAGATACGTAAAGTAAAATCAATCACGAATCACATAATGTTTTAATTTTTTTAAAGATTAAGATTATTGTGATATTTTTAAATTATTGACCATCAGAAATATTCAATTATGATTAAAGAAAACAGTATAGTTCGTTACCTACAAGTTGTTTTTTTTAAACCTGTTCACACCAAGCATTTGTTGGGCGATCTCGCAGCGTACTCGACTTGAGTTGAAAAAATGTGATATACCTTTATAAATTGTAATTAGATGTCTTATTCAGATGCATAAACTAAATGATTGTAGAGTTTCATTTAAATCCATCTAGTAGTTTTTACGTGTAAAAAATGGAGTAACTTTTCCCGTTTTCCCAATATTACCCTTCACTGCTCTGCTCCTATTGATCGTAGCGTAGTGAAAAGTATACTATAACCTGCCTAAGAGTATGAAGAATAATCGTGCCAAATCGAAAAATCCGTCGAGTAGTTTTTGTTTCTATAATCAATATGCAGCAGACAGAAATACAGACAGACGGACAAAAATTTTACTGATTGCATTTTTGGCATCAGTAGCGATCCCTAATCATCCCTTGATAGTTATTTTTCAAATATATTTCATGTACAGAATTGGCCTGTCTACAGATTTATTATAAGTGTAGATTTATTATTAATACACAATCATGATTAAATGAATACCTACTTGTAGGTAACTAATTATACTGTTTTCTTAAATCATAATTGAATATTTCTGATGGTCAATAATTTAAAAATATCACAATAATCTTAATCTTTAAAAAAAATTAAAACATTATGTGATTCGTGATTTATTTTACTTCACGTATCTTAACGTTCAGTTGGTTCAAGAGATACTCGTATTTGTGGGTTAATATTTGTATTAAGTCTGTTAAATTAACACTGGCACTCAACGGGCAAAAAAAGTGGCAATGTGTAACAGTGTGACTCATCGGTAATTTTTTTCCCAATGTGTCACAGTGTTACACATTGGGGTGTTACTCAACGGGAGTAAACGAATGTCCCCTAGCGTAATTACCTATGATTTGACCGTGTGTACAAGATAGCATAATTATTTACTAGAGCGTAAACGAGACAGATACATGTTGCACTGTGTTTTCTCAAACTGTCAATGCTTTGCTCAGGTGAGCAAAAGTCCTGATCAGGTGCCACACTTTTTTTAGCACAAGTAACCTATGTACCTACTTATTTGTATTATAATATCATAAAATTGTTTTCTCCCGTTTGTCTGAACACGTAGTGGCGTTAATATTTACCCCCATTACCTACTCTGCAGCACTGGTTCACCGATTAATGCGCTCTGTCACTTAATCGCCACAAATAAGAATAAAAGGTAACGCGGCGTTTTGTGGCGCCACACGCCACAAGATGCACACTATAGGGAATTCTGGCGGCTTTTAGTGGCCTGTGTGTGGGGGGACGCTTACTCGCAACGGCGGCAGCAACACGAATAAAAGGGACATTGTTACAAAAGTTAACGTGATGCCATAGCGCTGTTCCAGTTTTTATGAATATGGACTGTGTTTCAATAAATTTATTTCATTTAAACTGCTGTGTCCCACTGCTAGGCAAAGTTGGAGAAGTAGGAGACCTTTGCCTAAAGCTTTGGGGGAGCCCAAAGCTTCTAACTATTAGCTTTACTAAAAAAATATGAAGAACGAAACTAATATTTTTTTACGCTTAATGGATAAGAGAAGGGAATTTTGAGGAGTATTAAGAAAGATATTTTAAACCAGTAAAACACCAACTCATTTTACAACTATGTTTATTTAAATACACCTGTTCATAACGCAATAATAGTGTGGAGTTCAATGTACAAAATTTATCTCATAATAATAAAATATAATTAACACAGGCTAACCAACAGTAAGACGAACCTAGTCCTCACAAATGCAAACTTTAAAACAACATTACTTTATAACATAAACATAGCCTTGTGTCCTACGTGTGAAGCGTTAGGTGATACCTACAAACTATTTCCATGACAAATTCATTCATACCAATGATCACTTAAAATTACAATTTGATACAAAATTCTGCAAAGGTTACAATAATCTCCATATAGGTAATTCATTTTTAATTAATAATGAAAAATGCAGGAAGGCCACATTTAAAAGTTGTTAGACTAAATAAAACTAAAATTAGGGAAGAACTTCTACATTTATGGATTTATATGACTTCACATTACACATTCTAACCAGAATTTTAGCTTAAAGTTCTAGTTACTAGCTGTAAAGATGTATGCAAAAAAATATCATCACGCTACTCACGTAGGACACCCGACCCTACTAAATACAAAAGAAAAGCATTTCGAAGTGACAGGAAACAAACATGGACCACAAAATCCAGCATTACACACATCCATTACATTAGTTCACGGATGAAGCTTAACTACCTTGAGCACTCAATGAATAATAGATTACATAATTAAAACTTAGTTACAACTCAAATAACTAGGTCGCTAGAAAGAAATGTCGAAAACATTAAGACTACACAGATCCGTCGCTCACCGGAACTGGATATGGGGTAAGTATTTAATATTTATACAAGTCCATTATGACAGGCTATGCAAAGATTACCTACTAGCACCGTCGTTACACTTTAGAATGGATATTTTACAAAAGACATTCAACAGAGACCACGGTGCAATTAAATTATGATGTGTAAATACAACCACAAATTTAATCCAGGGTGTTGTTTTGAAACTTGCCAAATTTGATGAGAGATTATGATCAACGTTTGCGAAACCTTTCGAACGAAATTCGAAAAGTTGACAAAAAAACTTCGTATGAAGCAACGTTTTCTCGAAACTAAAATTCCCTTGACCTCAAGTTCTGAAAGCAACACCCTGTTTAAAACTTATGTCTGCTGATTTACATCCTATATGGTTGACCGTCACAAAAACACCAATTCCTGACTTAATCAACAAACACATCATGATAGTAGATTGGATATTTTGAGGATTGTTCCAAACAGGAATTTGGTATTTTGAAACAGTTAGGACTCAATAGACCATTCCGAACTTAAAGGACTTCTAGGAGCCCTTGATTCCACTGTCATAACAATAATCAAAACCATAGTCTCTGGATACATAGTTTACTATATTATAATGTACATAGCACTAAAAATACTTCCTTTTATAGGCGCGCGTAATCTTAACATAGCCAATAAAGTATGCGTTAGGTAACATTTAATATGATAATGTTATCTGGCAGAGAACCTCTGCGTCCTATCGTCATGATCTCACCATGACATATGCCTCTCCTCCGTCGAAACCACGACATGTAAAAAACTTAAGACATCCAAATAATAGTTGAATTAAAATAAATATCAGGTATGTATGTACAACTTAATACGACAGTGTATGACTTGTATGTGATAATAACATTATAAAAGATACACATAATCGTAATGTATATAAATAAATACATGTAAAATGTCTGCGTAACATCACTAGTGGGCTAGAAAAATAGTCATTTCCTTGCCAATTGTAAAATTCTAAGTGCTATTAAGATACTTCATAAGATTATTAATGTTTGATCAAACTGGACATATTTTTGAACACTGCCTTCCTTCTGGCAGTGAGATACACATGCGTAGATGCAAGTTATACGAGTTTTGCATCAAGTTTAATTAAAAATACGTTTTCAAGTCGACGTAATTGTTAGACACCACAAGACAATAAATAACTAAGCTAATTATTATTTTCACTAATGAAGCATGAATGGGTATTCTCTCAAATAAAATAATTCCGTTTGAAACAGAACTGCCGCAAGAACACTCAAGCGCAGTCTCCTCAACTCTAGAAAGATATTCGTTTCGTCCCATCTAGTATGAGAGTCCATGAAATAGGGAGATCTAGTTATACTGATAGTATTATACTCGAACTGTGGTTCATTAAAAGTTCTAGACTTCTGAAGTTGTTAATTTTTATGCCAAATATTAAATAATTTAATGGTAACATCCTAGTTAATATCTGAGATATTATTTAATACAACCACGTATTGCGTCTTGTTTTTCAGGTTCATTTAGCAATTTTATAGAGGTTTATAGGTTATATAGAGGTTATACCAACAGCGGAGATTACAATTTAAGTATGATAGTTTCATTGCGTGGTACTTTTGAAACAGTTCTTCACTACAAAAAGATATTGCAGTTTGCACTGCCAAACTGAAACGCTTCAATGGAAGACTATTCTGATTAAAGTTGCCATGATAGCAACAAAAAACAAAAATGTATCAATGTCGGTACTGTCTGTGAGTAGTTTTTAAGAGATTTTTTCTCAGTAATATTAATTGCCCAGAGTATTCCCGGGGAAGACACGTTTAGTTACTAATTTCGAACTTCCTTGTTAACAACATATATTTATGCCTGACCTTTTTCATCACCTGAGAGTGGACAACCCTAATAACAAAACAAACGGTTGTAATAACGCAAAAACGATTATCCGTAAGTTTAGATCAACTAGCGTTCGTACATTCTGCCTAGTGATGGTTTTTGGATCTTAGCGATAAATCTCACAAAAACATCGAAGAAAAGTATCTTTGTTTCATATTCCAAAGATTAAACTTTTAATGTTACCGTTTTTATACTTCCGAGAGTAACTACTACTAATAGTTTTCAGTCGCTAAAATCCAAATGTACCTACTTTAGTCTCGAAGTTATCTACGAAGCGAACTATACTGATAGCGTCTAGCTTCGACGAATAACATCGTAAATGCACTAAATCAAATCCATTTTATTAAAGAACTCTGTTCTCTTAATAATCTTATCACTTCTGTTGCTATTATTTGGCCATCTATAAATACAAGGCAAAAACACAGTTATTCGCAGCGACTGCGCAGTGCAAATCGTATCAAAAAGTAGAAAATAAACAGCGCAAAAATAAATAAGAGCCTAAACATATTGCGCTAAATTTAAACACATGTTATTATCAACAATTTTGGGACGAGCCATTATCTACACATTACACTGTTAGTTATTGTAAAATAATTTAGGTTTATAAAGTACATCGCAGTCACTGAAAAGTTAAAAAAGAAAAAGCATGATAATAATATTTAATACGTAGCTATATACAGCACTCGGAACATGCAGGCTTCTATCCGACTAAGCATCAGTCTTCCACTTAAATGCCACTCCTCTGAAATTAAACTTTAGGCCATCCATGGGTCGAGTTATCTAGTGTAGGAAGCTTATAAGATCCGTTCGTAGAACAACAGGTAGGCCTGCGCCCTCAATACTTTCTCCTCGGTGACTTCGGAGACCATGCTGTCGGATACATAGTACCACTTTCCGGACGGGGCTTCGGCCGCGGAGGTCGGGCCTTCGCCGGACTCGTAGCCCGACAGGTCCGACTCGGAGTCTGCGTCGCCGTCGCCGCTGCCAGGGGGCGCTGGCATCGTGTTCGCGCTCTTGGGCAGGAACCACCACCGAGGATCTCCAGCCTTCACAGGCTGTCGCACCTTGACATACGCCACGTAATGCCCTCCGTGCATGCCGCCCGAATGCTCCACTACTCCATACAAGGAATATAGTAGTTCAGATTGCCCCCGAGTTACATTAGGCAACTTCTTCAACTTGTCCATGGCACAGAACGGTGCCAGATCTAGAATAGTCGGGAAGTCGACATGTTTGGACATCTTCCTGAACATGCAACGGGGACCCAGCTGGAACCGCTTCAGGTGCAGTATCAGAATCGCGGGCGGACTCGATACGAGGAATCGCTTGGTGGCGTTGGTGTAGACGGTCTTCCCGCCCTTGCCGCTGATGCGCTCCGTGCAAGTCTCGCAGCCTACCTTGTTGTTCCCGGTGAGCAGTTCTAGGGCCGTGAACTGGCTGAGGCAGGACTGGATGCTGCACTCGTCCTCGTCGCAGATGTACCGCGGCGACGACGGACTCTGTCTCGAGTACGGTAAGAAATCTCTCTGTAAATTGTTCTTCTCCACTTCAACGTTGTTAATTTTCGGACGAGGAACCGGCGGGGGGTCTACCGGACTGTCGATCGAGACCGGGGAAGGTAGCGTCGGTTTCTTTGTTTTGACATCGTCCATAGCCAACTTGAGCTCGTAGTAATCATCGAGGGCATCTTTGTTTTCTTGTTTGGCTTTGTTTTCTGGATGCGACTCGTAGCTACTCTCCCCGCTGTTCTCCAGCAAGTTCTTGCAGCCTTGCACGCTGATACCCCTAGAGACGACTTCGTTGGAGTACTCAGGGGCGAAGGACCGCCTCGAGGCCGGTCGTTCTATCTCTCTCCTGTCGAAGTCGCTCTTATCCGGCGAATTCTTACTATGCTGTGGACTAGACAGGTCCAAGTTGATTTCACTCGAAAGCGAACTATGACTGCCGAGTTCTTTTCCATTTATCGGCGAATCGACATTATCGACAGTTTCTGTCGAATTGTGTTTAGTCGCCTCCGGACTGGCGACTCCTGAATCGGGGTTGGAGAGGTTCTCCAGTGAGATGAGGGGTTTATATTCTAGCGGGATCGCTGTTGTGGAGGTCGAGGAGTCTGCGAATTCGACTTTATCCTTATCGGTATGTTCGGGTGTATTGTCGGTTTTTTCCTTGTGTAGGTCGACAGGGCTGGTCCGAATGGAGTCGGAGCTGATGACTTTTTCGGAGTTGTAGCCTGACTCCATGTGGTAGGCGGCGAAGTTGGCGGCGGTGTGGGCGATGGCCTGGGTGCCGACGGAGACGGAGTGGGTGTCGGGCCGGGGAGCGTCGTCCAGGTTATCTTCGACGTCGGCGTCCGACTCTGAGGAAGACTTACCGTCCTCTTTGGTGCCGTTCGTCTCGCCGGTCCCATTCTCGTCCTTGCTCGTTGAGTTACCTGGAACAGACAGGATTGTGTTATCGTTTGTGTGAATGAATATTTATATTGATTTTTAAATTTTATTTTGAGTATTTCGGGTTCGATTTTATTTTTCTTTTTGCCTAATTCAATGATATTTTTCATTCATTTAAAAACTAAATGACTGTGCACAGAAATAATGAATTATGAAGTGGCATTGCAAAAAAGCTTGATTTTAATAAGTAATTTCAGACTTTCAGGTCAGGTCTTCGATAGAAACAATCCCCATCTCGGTGGTAGAGTCACATCTATTCATGTATGGCATAGTGTTTGATTTGGTTTTCGGTTAGATGATTCATAATTAAATTACCTTATGTAAAATGTGATATAGATTACGCCCTTAGTCCTAATCATTTCTTTAAGCAAATTAAGAACTAGGACAAACCTCAATAAAGCTTTGCTTATCAAGTAAAAAAATACTAAGTTAAGATACGAGAATCGCAGTATGAATAACACATAAAAGCACAAATAACTGTCATGCAGCTATCATACCACCTTTGTTTTTACGAGCGGCCTTCCTGGCAGCGTTCCTCTCTTTCTTCAGCTGGTGTTTCGACGGTTTGTTGTCTTCTTGAGTATTGTACATATTATCCTCTGAAATAATGCGGTCAGATCAATTTGTGCCTCACTAGCTGTGCGATAAGGCCCGTTTTGGAAACACACCAAGCCAGGGTTTGAATGAAATTAGGGGTTATGAAGGTTTTAGACACAGGCAAACAAATGAAGGGTAATAGTTAGTACATGTTAGGAGCTTTTGTTCCTTTAATAAATGATGACTAACAATTTAATGGTAAATAAATTAAATTCCGACAAACATTTGCTTTACAAATTATTTAAATAATAATTTAGGATGTCCTCTTTAGAAAAGAATTAAATCATTTAGTAAGAAAATGTACCGGCGCCTTCATAGACAAGTGACCTATCTAAGTAGCGTCAGTAGTACTGAAATGGGTCATTTGTTTCTGAGGTCGTCTATACATACGAGTATAATGTAATTGTAACTGCTAATAATTGGCTTTACATTCTAAACACTAACGGTTTCTACGATATGCTTGTAGAAACTATTTTACAAGCTCCTAAAATGTAAAGGAAATTTTTGCCTATTCTACAACATTGAATGTCTACATACACGCAGTATGTGTTCATGCAACACAAATAAAGGTCGGAAAGATGTGTAAGGTTTTTCAACACGATATTCTTCTAGTAAAATTTTAAAGTCAGTAATGCCATCATGCCTTTACCAGAATGAAAGTGTGTGGTGTTACAACACGTAATACTTACACTTCCAAAATTACTGTTTGATTTATTTAAACATTACATTTTGACTTTCTTATATCATCCCAATAAAGGAGTGGTCTATTAAGGTATGGAACACGGTCTTGATGGCCTCAACACTATTCATGAAGACAGTTCAAACTTTATAAACTCTTTCCCTGTTTGAAAGGTCATTCGGATGAGACGGGGTCTTCCAAAATAAATTAATTTTGATATAATTTTTTTCAACTGGCAAGACAAAACTAGACCATGATTAGACAATCTCCTTTTTACTGGTAGAAAGTAACAGTTCTGTCAGAAATGACTGAATAACAACCGCCTGTAAAACCCTACACATCTTTCCCAACCCACACAGCACAGTTAATATCCACAGTAACTGACCATTGGGTCCCTTCCTTCGCACGAGGGCCGGCGGCTGCGGCCGACAAGCCGCCACTGGCAGCGACAGGTCCAGGAAGTACTCCGCGCGGTCCGACTGGTGGAAGCAGTCCTGGCACTCCAGGGTCGACACCAGGAATCCGCGGAACACCTGCAATGGACCAACGGACTGGGTTAGGTTCAAACTTTTTCGTTAAGTCTTTTTTAAAGATATTTGGTCTTGGCTGCAGGCGGGAATCGAACCCGCCTCTTTCACAAAGCGGGCGACTGCACTAACCACTGTGCTAAGGAGACCATCAACAGACCAGCTGATTTTTTCTGGTATATTTTACCTGGCAGGTTTGTTTCACCAATGTTTAGGCATATACCTCATATTATCCCTAATGCTAAAATAAAAAAAATACCTATTAAAAACCTAGTCAGTTTCATCTTTATCGAAAGTCAAATATTTCTGGTTTTTCTATCTTTAGTAAGATGACAATGCTTTATCCCTAAAATAAAAAAACAAGTATTTTTTGCTGAAATATGGCTCATCTTTCCATCTTTGTTTATACAATTTTACGTCACCGGTAGCAGAGAATGCATCCTAGCAAAAAGTCCGTCAATGGTCCTCTATGTGCAATGTCTGTGATGTTGTGCCGCAATTATCATATTAGATTGTAATCAGATAAGGTATACTTTATTGCACAAAACTTCTACAGAAATTTAGGATGTACAATTTAGGCGGCCTTAGGCGCTAGAAGCGATCTCTCTCAGACAACCTTCAGGTAAATGCAAGAAAAGAAAAGTAGATGCGGTGGTGTGTAGCCCATAAATAGCTAGTTGAATACCTGTTCAGGCCTCAGCATGGTATCAGAAGCCTGTTGTCCATAGAACTTGACCTTCTGCTTGACCTCGCCGTCCACCTTGGAGGGGTCCACCTTCGAGTTCATGCCCAGGCTGCTCAGGATCACGGATTGGTAGCGTCGGAGGTCTTCCGATCTGGAACCAGTGTTATAAAATTAGGCTGATCCCTTGATTTGATTGAGTTCTTACAACTAACAACATATTTTTAGAAGATTAACTAGATTAACTAATATTCAATGTTATTATGATATTGAAAGAATGGATGTATGGCGATTAACAAAAGGGATTTATAAGGCAAGGGTAAACGGAACTGTTGGAATGCCTACACAATTGGACAAGCTAGAGATGTTTTCAGACAGGGTCAGATCGAGAGTACCTTTAACCAACAAGCATATAAGGAATGACTCAGGAGAGTAGAAGAAGCGCAAGACGTATGGCAGGATCGTAGCAAGTGGAAAGAAGTGGTCTTTGCCTACCCCGTGGAGATAGGGTTGTGATGGTTTGTATTAGGATGCTACTAATAAACTGATGTGCCACTAGTTTCATCGTTTCATTCCATGTTGGAACTAGTGGTCACATCTTTTATAATTAAAATAATCACCACTAGTTCCATAATAGAAGTAGTTGCAATAAAGCTTTCATGATAATACATTGGCTGTCGCCAATTTGGCGCGGACTCCCGCTTCGCGCTTACTATGTTTGCTTATCTATGGTAGTAAACATTCCTGCTGCCGTATGGGCTCATTATAAACTCATTATACTAACGACGCAAGGGAACGAGAGGTGCCCGTGGAGCAGTTGTGACAGTGATCGGCGACGATCTGTGTGGTAAAGCAACACACGCCGGGTCGGAAATAGGATGGGTGACCACCCCGACCGAAATTTAGTGATGTGCATTTCGGACATCTCCATGCTGCGGAAGGCACGCTAAGCAGTAGGTCCCGGGTGACGTCGCTAGATGTCAGTCGTTAAGCCTAGTCAGAAGCCTTAGGCTGGCTTGATAACATCTGACATTAAGGTTCCTCACTAACCTTACACCCCTTCAACAATCCGCACTGAGCCCGCGTGTTGGAGTATGGCTCGTTCCACCTCATAGTTGAGGTGAGGCATGTGCCCAGCAGTGGGACGTATATGGGCTGTTTATGTTTATGTTATGTATACTAACGGCTCACCTGACAGCTTCAAGCAAATGCCTTAGCAGCTCATGGGCGTCATGCTGGTCTCCACCGCCGAACTGTGGTAGCTTGTTCACAAGGAACATCAGCAGTTTCCGAGGAGTATACACGCCAGATTCGCCTGCAACCATTTAGTAACTTTATTAACATTACTTACCCAGCGAGCAATGGAGAGAGCGATGCTTGGTATTTCCCTGCTTGATCGAATCAGAAATGATGAGATCCGCAGGAGAACTAAGACAACCGACATCGCTCGAAGGATTGCATCGCTGAAGTGGCAGTGGGCGGGACACATAGCGCGGAGAACCGATGGCCGTTGGGGCGGAAAGGTTCTCGAATGGCGACCACGTACCGGACGACGTTCCGTGGGCAGGCCCTCCACAAGGTGGACCGACGATCTGGTCAAGGTCGCGGGAAGCCGCTGGATGCGGACAGCGCAGGACCGATCGTTGTGGAGATCTTTGGGGGAGGCCTATGCCCAGCAGTGGGCGTCGTTCGGCTGATATGATGATGATGATGATGATGATTAACATTACTGTAGCATGAGATTGTGGATGTATCCCAAATTAAGACTTCACGATGGCCTATGGGTCATACAGGGCATAGAGTTCATCAAGAGGGGTTTAATAAGGTAGTTACAGGGTCAGCAAGACAGGTCTTATAGACCTGATGTTCATGTGCTGAATACTATAGACCAAGTAGAAGCAAATTTTAAGATCATCATTTTTTATGGCCATTATATCATCTTACATCCATGTGGACAGTGATAAGATTAATTTAATCTACATCTTTTTAAAATAAACAATATTATCATAACAAATACTTCAATCACACTGTTTTGATCCAAGCTCTAACTGAGGGTATTTTTCAGACATCTCGCAGAAATGAAAGTAGGTCAGGCTAAAAATATTTTAAAATGTAGTGTTAGGCATTTCCGAACGCAACTTGTCAAGAACAGTATTCCCCGCCATTATTTGACGTTTGTATATCTATCTCGCTCACTCTTTTTCTTGTACAACTTGCATTTGTTTTAGTTTGTGAATAAATTGTAATTTAAATGGTTTAATGCGTTTTTCTGAGCTTCCCTTTTAGCTCAGAAGTGGGATTAGTGTACCGAGCGCCTACAAAAACGTTTTCCTGACGAAACAATAAGTGGAAGTAACTTCTGTATCGTTTTCCAAAATTTGCTAAGCGCGGCCGCGCCGACCGGGACGCCTTGCAGAAAACAAAAACCGGTTCGTACCTGTTGCCGCACGGGTACTGTGAGTGAATTGTCGAATCGAGTGTATTGGGGATTGTTGTGAATTTGTGATAAAAGTAACTTTCAAGCCAATAACAATAAGTGGACGTGAACTTTTCCATGATATCGGATTGTCATCTTTGAAATGTGTAGTAGTGACGGACGGTGTACCCATATGATACGTTGCCTCGTGAACTTTTGAATAGTGTCTCAAATCGGCAGCGTTTTGGCGGTCCCGAGCGGAGTCCGCTGGAGCACCGCGGCACCGGACCGTGTGCGCGGTCACTGACCTCTGCCTTAATCGCTCTCTTATTGCGGAGTGTTCATCATGCTCCTGATGGGAGAGTGATTAAGCAGCAGGTTCTTGCGAACCTGAACAAGTTTCATTCGTCAAACTACTCCTAGTTAAAGTGCTAGGTATCTACTATGCCTAGTACTTTGAATAATGGAAACCAGTAGCCACAGTAGTGGTCTGTTTTTACCCCACTTCAGTAGTACCCCACCATTTCATCTGTGCCATTGGCAACCTACAGCTGATTTAGTTCAAGTCTATGCTGGTCTTAATGATACATTTTCTGATTCTGATCCTATCTGATCTGTTAATTATTATTGAGTAAGTAAGTTAATCTGAAAAGATAAAGGTATTTTGTATTCTGTGGATGTATGACTGGTGATGAGAAAACTATTTCTGAAACTTATTTGGACTTTTAAATTTAAAAAAAGAAGTATGCCGAACATTGATACCAACAACTATCTAAACCTAAACTAATATCTCAACCTTACATAACTCTAATGTTTATTAACTGCCTTTCTTTCCAATCACTAAGTTAGTCAGATGTGTGACTAAGTTAATGCTTATGGTGTAATGTTCTGAATATTATTTATAAATTTTAATGTGACAAGATCTATTTAAGGTTATGCTTGTGGGTTACCCGATGCAGGTTACAGAAGCAATAACAGGTAGGTACCTTCCGTACCAGTAAGTTGATGCTATTTCTGCTGGTTATCAGGACACGTCCAGCATGTTAAGATATTAATTTTCATCGTTGAAGTAAGTCAAGTGTTACTGATTTAATAATTAAATAATGCAGTTGTAAGCATTGTGGTCACATTGCACCAACATTACAAAATTCATAAAACTTGTGCATTCTGTGGCTGTGTCTGTCATGATGATGAAAACAATTAGGTAGAAAAGGTGTTCATCACACTGTTATCATCGTACAGGCCATGATAAGAATGAATGTCCTGAAGTAAACTGTTACTTCAGACAAACTTATGTCTAATTATTTACAGATATTACTGTAGCTGCAAATTATTAGTTGTCATTTTTATTGATTTCAGTTGTCTTGTCTTGCGTAAAATAATAATAATTACAGAGTTATACAGAGCCCAGAGGTTACAGTTACAGTTGAATATTCAATCCATGCAAGTCTAGTTGTTCAATTAAAATTTTTAATATTTAATTATTTATTTCATCTTCATTGCACATAATAGTACGGTATGGCGGGCTTCATGCTGAGCGCAATATCTGCCAGTCAACCATTGGGCATTTGAGGTATGTCATAAATTCGAAAATAAATCCTTCAAGGAGGTGGCTGATGAGGCCAAACTGTGCCCAAAACAGAGGTTAATATTAGTCAGCCTGTTACCAACTGTTTAGTCTAATTCTAATGTTAATACGGCAGAAAGCAACTTATGTGAAGTTAGACACCATCTGTTACTAGATGGCATTGCTAGTCACTTGAATCGCGCAAGCATTACGTTTTGTACATAACAGATAAGGTTTATGTCACTTAGAAAATATATTCTGTTTTTTTGATATCATGTAAATGTGAGTTTTATTTACACATTCTGACCATCAAAGGCTTTTGGGATTTGTACATGGTCCTTCAGTAAGCCGGATTGGCATTCTAGAGGATGAAGATTATTAAAGGATTTTCGACCTACGGCATTGCACTACTGCAGCAACTGTAGGCCAATGTTGCCTTTACTGGAAGTGGTTTTGAACGTGGAATATTGGAACTAAACCAGTCGATGGGTGGCTCTGCTGGCGAAGAACTAATAGAAGGCTTGATTCATTAGTGAGTGAAGTATGGTGAAGTAACTGTAAGTAATTTGAACTCTATAAGCTTAACTTCTTGGTGCAGGCAGAAAAAATAACAAGCTAAAATTGAAACATGCAAAATTGAACTTTATTTACTGGAGTGAATTAACTTGTGGTTTGAAGACAATATTAGAGACTTTAGTTTGTTTGTAGAATCTAGCACTTAGAATAGTTTTCCTAAAAGTGAACCAACGGGGAACCTATGCCCGATTTTCAAAATTTGTTAAAACACTTAGAATATTTTTATGTTAAAAAAAACTTGTTTTGCAATTTGTTCTTGTAACTGTGTTTCTTCTGTGTAGTTTGACTTTGAAGTCCTAAGAGTTATTTTAGAAACATCCTTAGCTAATTTGTCAACAATGGAGTCCTTGGTAAATGTTCAATTGGATTGTAAAACAGCTATGTCTAAAGCTAAAATTAATTTTAAAAAAGCTGGCAAGGACCGCTTAAGTGTACCTTATATCGAAACTCGGTTGGAGGCTTTAGATCAGCAATGGTCAACGTTTTGTGAAACTCATCGTCAAATTGTAAGCGAATATCCAGCTGATAAAATAAAAAGCTCACCTTATCAGTTAGATGAAGTTTACGAAACGTCTGAAGAATTGTACTTTGATTACAAAACATTGTTAAAAGAAGGTTTAGATAAGATTTTATGCACCCGCAATAGTGAGGTTGCAATGTCCGGAATTTGTCCTGCTAGTAATGAAAATAGTAAGTATAATAACCAAGTTAAATTACCAAAGATAACGATTCCTATGTTTTCCGGAATCTATACCGAATGGACCACATTTAGGGATCTCTTTGTTTCATTGATCCATAAAAATGATACGCTAGATGAAGTCCAAAAACTTCATTATTTGAAGGGTTATTTAACTGACGAAGCAGAGAAACTTTTGCGACATATGCCCATCACAGCGAGTAACTATCAACTTTGTTGGGATCAATTGAAGCATAGATATGACAACAAAAAATATTTATCAGATAATATTTTAAAGCGTTTCATGAGCATTAAAACATTACACTTAGAATCTTGTGACGCTATCAAAGACATGTTAGACACTACTAATGAATGTTTGTTTGCTTTAAGAAATCTTGGTATAGACACAAGTACTTGGGATGTGATTGTGATTCACATTGTTAGCCAGAAACTAGATCCGGATTCGCGGAAGTTATGGGAGGCAAAGGCAAGTGAGACGTGTGATGAGCTTCCCACACTTAATATATTCAATGAATTTCTAGAGCACAGGTTCCGATCGTTAGAATTTCTGTCTCCTAAGTCTAGTAGATCATTTGGTAGTCGACATGCATCATCAAACACTTTACAAATTCAACAGTCTCTGCATGTAGCCACACAATCGTGCCCATATTGTGATGAAAATCATAAACTTTATAACTGCAAAACATTTGCGAAAGCAGAAGTAGAATTCCGACGCGAGTTTGTTCAAACGAATGGGTTCTGTTTCAACTGTTTAGGTCCCAACCACTCAGTGTATACTTGTCGCCAATCCTCTAGATGCCGCGTATGTAAAAGAAAGCATCATTCGTTGCTTCATCCTAAAAGTCTTTTGAAATTGTCTGTATCAGATGATAAGGAGAATGAGTCAGGAAATCAAAGCGTTAATAACGTTTCAATATCAAGAACAGATTCAAGGGAATCAGAAGACGAGTCTGCCAATGTCACTTCGTGCTTCTCCAATGCTACGAATCAAGTTTTGTTGGCGACCACTTTAGTGAGAGTGGTCTCTTCCAAATCAGGAGAGCAAGGAACAATAAGATCAGGGCTCGCAAGCCTCGTTTATAACAGAGTCCACAGTTCAAACACTGGGCCTCAAGAAAGTGCCTAACAAGGTTTTAATCTCTGGAATCGGTAGTGGGCCAGATGACAACGCGTCTCTCGCGTCAAAATCTGTAGTTTTTGTTAAGATTCAGTCCCTGCACGATCCTAAAATTATTTTGACTGTCAAAGCACATGTACTAAGCAAACTAACTACAGTTCTGCCTCTAACTAAGGTTACTTTAAGCCCTTGGCCAGAGCTAATCAAAGTAAAACTCGCTGACCCTAGGTTCTACATACCTAACAAGATTGACATGCTGCTTGGTGCAGATGTATATGGCCAGATATTAGAAGACGGTATAATTAAAGGTCCCTCGGGTGGTCCAGTGGCTCAGAATACAAAGCTAGGATGGATTTTATCGGGTCAGATTGGGTCTGGATCTGTGGCTGACCCCAGCTTATGCACCCATATCGTGTCTATGCATACACAGTGGAATGAAAACGATCTTCTAAGAAAATTTTGGGAGTTAGAGGCAGATACATTCGAAAGCAAACGGACTCGACTGACCGAAGAAGAACAGTCTTGCGAAGAAATATTCGCCAAAACAACTACCAGAGATGAAACTGGTCGATATGTAGTAAAACTCCCATTCAACAAAGAAGACCCTCAGTGCAAAAATGGAAATTCAAAGAAAACAGCAGCAAAAAGGCTTACCATGTTACAAAAAAGATTGGACAAGAATCCTGTTTTGAAACAGCAGTATTCTGACGTCATAGCTGAATATATTGACCTAAAACACATGGAAGTTGTGCCCGAAGATGAACTTAATAAACCTGGAGCAGTATATTTGCCACATCACCCTGTGGTACGCGAAGATAGAACTACTACTAAGGTACGAGTTGTGTTTGATGCGTCCTGTCAGTACGACAACGGAGTATCGCTAAACAGCGAACTGATGGTAGGTCCATCGCTACAATCAGATTTACGCCATATTGTTATGCAATGGCGTACACATCCTATCTGTTTAATGGCAGATATAGTTAAAATGTATCGGCAAGTGAAAGTGACCGAAACAGATGCAGACTTTCAACGCATATTATGGAAAACTGGATCAGACTTGCAACATCTCAGGATTCTTCGTGTGACTTTTGGCACGGCCTCAGCGCCATACCTTGCCGTTAAGGCTCTACAACAGTTAGCCAAAGACGAAGGTGAAAGTTTTCCTGTAGCAGCAGAAAGAGTCCTTTCTCAGTTTTATATCGACGATTTTATGAGCGGATGTGACGACATTTCAGACGGCGTCAAAATCTTTGAGGAAATGAATGCGCTTTTAAGTAAAGGAGGATTTGAACTTCAAAAATGGAGGAGCAATAATGAAGAACTATTGCAGAAAATAGGAGTTAAGACCGAAAATGTTAAGGAGCAATTAGAGATCAAATTAGAACCTGATAATGTTCAGAAGGTTCTCGGCTTGGGGTGGAATAGCACATCCGATCATTTCGAGTATTCAACTAACTTGCCAGAATCAAACACACCCGTGACTAAGAGAAAGGTGATTTCCGATATTTCTCGTTTATTTGATCCCTTGGGATGGTTGGCTCCAACGATAATAACAGCTAAAGTCTTTATTCAGAAGTTATGGGTAGCTGGAATAGAATGGGATCAGGAACTACCTCCACATCTTCTTAATGAATGGGTGAGGTATCGAGACAATCTTTCTAAAGTAACCAATTTTAGGATTCCACGATGGATTCAGACGCACCAAAATGATTTAAGTAGAGAATTACATGGCTTCTGCGATGCGTCCAATGTTGCGTATGCGGCTACGGTGTACTTGAGAGTCATTGATAAGAATGAGAATGTTCATGTCAACCTAGTGACATCAAAAACTAAGGTAGCACCCATAAAACAGGTATCAGTTCCGCGTTTGGAACTTTGCGGTGCTGTGCTGTTGACTAGGTTACTTTTGGAGGTAGCAGAGGTATTATCCATACCTAAAAATCAAATACATGCTTGGACTGATTCATCGGTTGTGTTATCGTGGTTGAGTGACCATCCAAGCAGATGGAAGACTTTTGTTGGAAATAGAGTGGCCGAGATTTTAACTCTAACAGACAGAAGCCAATGGTCACATGTTCGATCATGTGAAAACCCTGCAGACTGTGCATCGAGAGGCATAACTTCTCCCGAAGACTATGACATATATTTGTGGAAGGAAGGCCCAGGTTGGTTGAAAGAACGTATGATAAATTACAGTCCACTCAGTATTCAGGATACCAACATGGAAGAGCGAACGAAAAAGTATGTCATTTAACGACTGAAGGTGAAGATGTCTTCTGGGAGCGGTTTTCAAATTTGCGAAAGTTATGTAGAGTAACAGCCTTCTGTAGGCGTTTTGTTAAGTTGATAGCTTCTAGGCAAAAACCTGAATTTCCACCATTTTTATCAAGTGCAGAACTAGAGGAATCTCTCATTGCATGTATAAAATTCTATCAAGCGTTGCATTTTAAGGACGAAATACAGAGCATAGTTAAATCCAAAACTGTTAACAAAAAGAGCAAAATCGCGTCATTAAGCCCTTTCATTGATGAAAGCGGTATTTTAAGAGTTGGTGGAAGACTGAACAATGCAAATATTTGTAACAAAATGAAACACCCTATTTTGATTCCAAAGAAATCTCATCTTACAAATTTAATTATTGAGGAAGCCCATAATAGAACTTTCCACGGAGGAATTCAGTTAATGCTAACTCATGTGAGAACAAGGTACTGGATAATAGACATGAAAAGGCAAATAAAGCAATATATCAGACAATGTGTACGGTGTATTCGGTATTCTTCTCAAGTTTCACATCAACTGATGGGTCAACTTCCAACTGAGAGAGCTACTCCAGCACGACCGTTCTATCGAAGTGGAGTCGATTATGCGGGTCCAATAGCGGTTCGGTCAGCAAAAGGCAGAGGACACCACTCAACGAAGGGATATATTTGTGTTTTTGTCTGTATGGTAACTAGAGCGGTACATTTGGAAATGGTAAGTGATTTAACATCTGAAGGTTTCATATCCGCATTTAAGCGTTTTGTGGCAAGACGGGGTCACTGTGGGGAGTTGTGGAGTGACAACGGCACTAACTTTGTTGGCGCAGCGCGTGAATTAAGAAGTTTATTTGTTCTAGAAAAATCTTCTGTAGCTGTTGACATCGCTGACTGGCTTGCTACCAATGGAACACACTGGCATTTTATACCACCTCACGCCCCGAATTTCGGTGGACTATGGGAAGCCGGAGTAAAGTCCACCAAACATCATCTTAAGCGAGTCATAGGCGAATCTAAACTTACATTCGAGGAAATGATCACGGTTTTGACTCAAATTGAAGCGTGCCTAAATTCGAGGCCGATGTCGCAGACTGTTGATGCAAGTGCACTAGAACCTTATCCACTAACGCCTGGTCATTTTTTAATAGGAGAGCCGTTAGTATTAGTGCCTGAAATAAATTATGAAACGTCAAATGTGAGCAGTTTGCGGCGGTGGCAACTGACGCAAAGGATGGTTCAGGAATTTTGGCGTCGTTGGTCTAGAGAGTATCTGACACAATTTTTTCATCGTTACAAATGGAACAACGAAGTAGCTGAACCTAGGATTGGTGACGTAGTTTTAGTAATGGAAGACGACCTTCCACCAGGCAAATGGTTGTATGGAATAATAGTTGAAAAGCACCCAGGTTCAGATAATCTTACTAGAGTTGTTAGCTTACGATGTAAGGGGTCCAACATCATTAAACGACCTATGTCTAAGATACGTGTCCTACCTATTACCGAATAACGTTTAACATGTTTTTGAATAGCGAGTTTAGCATTTTGGTTTATTTTGTCATAAACATTAATGTTATGTTGTAAAAAAAAATGTACAATTACCATAATGTCATCAGTCAGAATTTGGTGAGTGATTACTAAGTGTACTAACTGCAACATGCATAGGATTATTTGTTTTGTTTAATTTTTGGTATTTTTAAGGAGTTTGCAATTTGTGTTTCATGATTTTTTTTACTTGTTGATGTCGATAATGAACATTCTGTTCATAGGAGGCGGTATGTTTAGTCTAATTCTAATGTTAATACGGCAGAAAGCAACTTATGTGAAGTTAGACACCATCTGTTACTAGATGGCATTGCTAGTCACTTGAATCGCGCAAGCATTACGTTTTGTACATAACAGATAAGGTTTATGTCACTTAGAAAATATATTCTGTTTTTTGATATCATGTAAATGTGAGTTTTATTTACACATTCTGACCATCAAAGGCTTTTGGGATTTGTACACCAACTAAGCGTTTGAGTATTGTCATGGTGATTTGTGTTATTTAAAAAACGTAGTAGATGTTTCGTATTTACAAAATTAATTAATCGAACTGCCAAATGTAAGTGCAGTCGTACAAGGTGTTAAATAATTGCCTGTCGATTAGATTCGAACTTGTTATTTTGATGTTGATATTTCGTTTGTTTTGAGTCGTTGATGACCCGTTTAGCGCAGTGGTTCAACGGTTGAGCATCGAGGGGTCGCGTGTTCGATTTCCGCACAGTGCGGGGTTTGTTGATGAAACAAGTGTTTGTGCTGAATCTGGTTGTCTGTGGTACCTTCGTTGTTCCTGGTTTCACAGAGCGAGGCTCATATTTATTATTATGCGTTATTTAGATTCGTGACAACCAAACCGTTGTAGGAAGGACCCTAATACGGATATTAGTACACGAATTATACAGACCAACATAATATTGCTGTGACGGGGTGTGTCGTGACAAGACAAAAGAAAGGCTATCAGTTTTGTTCAAATGTGATAATCATATTCACATTGGTGTTTTGTGGCGTTGCGCCACAGCAAGTGCAATTATATTAGGCACACAATCATATATTTCAGGGTTTACAATATATACGGAGTGTCTAGAGCAGTGTGTAATACCTTAACTAATTGACATCCGCACGTTGGTCACATTATCTTAGGATCAGTGAGCGTCGTGCATTGCATACATCGTTGTCTGAAGACATAGATCGGCGAAAGCTTACCTGCTGAAATAGTCTTGATGAGTATCAGATGAGTTTTCGAATTGTTTTTTTCTGTAATTGTAAGATTGATAAATGTTCTACAAAAAGTGCGTAGCTTACAGATTCAAAGCGCTCATATTATAGATATTGTACTTTGTCGATGGCCGAGCGGATGAAAGATCGCGGCAGTACCTACATCGTTTTGAGTCAACACGTTTTTACGAATGTTTATGACTGGTGAATCACTTACAGCCTAGCAGAAGTCAAAGCATTGATTATGAGACCCTTGCTGTTGTTGTAAGTTAGTTTAAATTTAAGGTGTATGTTACAGGTATTAAATTAAATAGTTACCGATTGTACTGATTGGAGACTTTTTTTAAGGTCGAATACCGTGCTGGTAAGTCAACGGGCCACCTGGATGGGTTTAGCCGAAACAATGTTATTTCCGTTAAGTGAATAAATGATACATGTTTAGTACCTACCTACTTTTGTAGAAGCAATGCAACAGGGAGACTTCAATTGGTTCAACTGTAGACCAATAATTGTAAGGTAAAATTAAAAGTCGCTATTTGACAGAACTTGCTTACTTTTACCGTGTTTAAAAACTGGTTTGGCAATTACGGCGCTGCATTTAGGAACAAAAAGTAAAATGTACATGGTTGCATCTCTTAACACTATGCGTGAAAAATATACAGGGTGTCAAGCAGTGTTGTTGTATTCTTTATGAAAGATGCCGTTGCCGTTACACATAGTACCTATACATGGGCCACCTTGGTGTTCGATTTACGACATTTATTCACTCTAGCTCTTGTAGTTAGAAGCTGTTCGTGTTATTATAGTATTACAGATATTTGGAGTTGTATGCGACCGAAACAAAGCTTTCATTTGTAAGTATTTTAAGGATTATTGTGGTCTACAAGAAACAAATAAAATACATTTTGACTGCTGTTGTCAATCCGCGCGCAAATGAGCAAGTCTACTACCTACTTTAAAAAAAAAAAAAAAACTGAATCGTTTTTATCAGATAGTACATTATCTGATTGTTCTTAATAAGAATGAAACATTACTTCTTGTATTCTTAAGATTTATATTGTTTGTTTGTGATTGTTTGTAATATTACTCAATGAGCTGCCATTAAGAAGGCGATATTTGTTCGCTCATTTGTTACATCATCTGATTTTTGTTTGTGATTGTTTGTAATATTATTCAGTGAGCTGCCATTAAGAAGGCGATAATTGTTCGCTCATTTGTTACATTATCTGATTTATATTGTTTGTTTGTGATTGTTTGTAATATTACTCAGTGAGCTGCCATTAAGAAGGCGATAATTGTTCGCTCATTTTGTTGCATTATATGATTTATATTGTTTGTTTGTGATTGTTTGCAATATTACTCAATGAGCTGCCATTAAGAAGGCGATATTTGTTCGCTCATTTGTTACATCATCTGATTTATATTGTTTGTTTGTGATTGTTTGTAATATTACTCAGTGAGCTGCCATTAAGAAGGCGATAATTGTTCGCTCATTTTGTTGCATTATATGATTTATATTGTTTGTTTGTGATTGTTTGCAATATTACTCAATGAGCTGCCATTAAGAAGGCGATATTTGTTCGCTCATTTGTTACATCATCTGATTTATATTGTTTGTTTGTGATTGTTTGTAATATTACTCAGTGAGCTGCCATTAAGAAGGCGATATTTGTTCGCTCATTTGTTACATTATCTGATTTATATTGTTTGTTTGTAATTGTTTGTAATATTAATCAGTGGGCTGCCATTAAGAAGGCGATATTTGTTCGCTCATTTGTTACATCATCTGATTTATATTGTTTGTTTGTGATTGTTTGTAATATTACTCAGTGAGCTGCCATTAAGAAGGCGATATTTGTTCGCTCATTTGTTACATTATCTGATTTATATTGTTTGTAATATTACTCAGTGAGCTGCCATTAAGAAGGCGATATTTGTTCGCTCATTGTTGTTACTTGACTGTAGGCGATTAAGGACGCTTCAGACTGTAAGTTATTTGACTGGAGGCGATTAAGAACGCTTCATACTTGTTAAATAACTGGAAACGATTAAGAACGTTTCAGACTGTTTGTTACTTGACTGTAGGCGATTGAGAACGCTTCAGACTGTAAGTTATTTGACTGGAGGCGATTAAGAACGCTTCATACTTGTTAAATAACTGGAAACGATTAAAAACGTTTCAGACTGTTTGTTACTTGACTGTAGGCGATTAAGAACGCTTCAGACTGTAAGTTATTTGACTGGAGGCGATTAAGAACGCTTCAGACTTGTTAAATAACTGGAAACGATTAAGAACGTTTCAGACTGTTTGTTATTTGACTGACTGTTTAAATCTCGAGATTTGCCTTAAGAGGTGTTGTATAAGTCGCGACTTGGAAGGTGTACTTCCTGAACTGGCATTAAGAAGTCAGTTGTGGTGGCATTAAGAAGTCACCTGAACTAGCATTAAGAAGTAAGTTGTGCTGGCATTAAGAAGTCAGCTGAACTGGCATTAAGAAGTCAGTTGTGGTGGCATTAAGAAGTCACCTGAACTAGCATTAAGAAGTTAGTTGTGCTGGCATTAAGAAGTCAGCTGAACTGGCATTAAGAAGTCAGTTGTGGTGGCATTAAGAAGTCACCTGGGTACATCAATATTACTTAGCTTAGTTTTACTTTTACGTTGCTTTACATGGAGAATACTGCTCGGGGCGAGCAGTGGTACAGGAAGGCCGACTGTTAGGCATTTCCGAACGCAACTTGTCAAGAACAGTATTCCCCGCCATTATTTGACGTTTGTATATCTATCTCGCTCACTCTTTTTCTTGTACAACTTGCATTTGTTTTAGTTTGTGAATAAATTGTAATTTAAATGGTTTAATGCGTTTTTCTGAGCTTCCCTTTTAGTAGGTTGAGCTACCATCATTCATACAACATCCACTTCTATAGATATTACTGGCATAGAGCTTACTTAAAACAACTGTTGAAGCCGCGCTTCTATTTAACATTTGCCGCGCGACATGTTGCACAATATGGAGCGCAACATGTTGATTAACGACGTGCAACTGCCCTATCGGTGCGCATAGAATCAAACTTATTACTTAGCGCGAAACAACGCGCGCTGTTGCAATACGTGACGCTCAACATGTACGGCGACGTTGCACAACAGCGAGCATTGTTTCCGACATGACGCACGGCTTGTCGTTGATCAACATGTTGAGCAGCAAATGTTGCTTAGTGGAAACGCGGCTTAAAAGAAACAAAGAGAGAACATTTTTATGTAGGTAAACATTGTTATCCGCTAACAAATGTAATCCTACGAAATTTCATACACACAATGAAAACAATTAAAGCCAAACAAAAAGAGTACAAAGAAACACCTATGTAGCAAGACTGTAAAGATGATTACAATCGAAGATTATCCTGTCTGTGTGTAGAAATGAAGAATTATTTATAGTTTCCATCAACAAAAAAATAATGTAAAGATTGTTCAGTATGATTTGTATAATTGGCTCTCAATAACAAGAACTGACTGATTAGAAACTTCTGTCCTTGTAACAAGGTAAAGGTATCTCCTATAAAGGCTGACCTCCAAACTAATAAGAAGTAGGATTGTATTGGAAACTTCTATAACACTTGATTAAGATTTAAACTGTAAAATTATTTAAAAGATATATCTGAGCACTCAGATTGTTTACATGTAGATACAAAATATCCAAACATAATTTTAATGATTTTTTTATCTAGAAATTATTGGTACTAGATATCAAATAAGAATTGTTATTCAAACATCAATTTTGAATTCTTATTATGTAATGCTTCAATTAAGGTGAAATATAAGCTAGAGGTGTTGTGCCTTCATCTTGAAAATAACGCTCAACATATTACATTAATTAATTTTGCCAATTATTTAAATGAAGAGTCCCCAGTCTCAAAGGCTCTAGGGTTGTACCTTGTGATAAGGCAGCTATGTATGAGAATACACTCTCAAACATACAACTATATATATAAAACATCCGATTCATCAAGAAATTGTAGCACCAGCAGTAGTTTTATTCTCGAAATAGGTATGCAACCCCAAATCACTCATGCAAATTATGTCTCCACCACCAGTGTCCACTAGTATTGTTGGTGCTCTCACCACTGCAGTGCACTCAGGATGTTTATTTTTATGAAATTTTATTAAACAAGCCATCCTTGTAATTGTTTTACAACCTTCACCCTGAGTGGTTTGTCCTTGCTTATAAACTTTACAGATAGCAGTGATAATGTTATCTTATCTAGTCTAATTGGCAACAAAATACAGTGCCTTAATTTCAAAGGTTCAGCAACTAACTTAACAAGTTGACAATGTTACCACACAGCTTTTTTTGAATCTTTTTTATCACAATGTTTGAATAGAATAGATTAATTAGAAATTTGGCAAGTGAATAATGTTCATGAATTGAACAGATTGATGTTTGTGCATTTGATACCTGATGTTCTATCTATCGTTTTCAAACCAAAACATTGGACTTGTCCATTCTCATCCTTTGACCTAGCACACCCCTAACCTATCAAATTGTTTCTAATTGGAAAGCAAAGTTCACGTTCAATGCATTCATTTCAAATGCCCGTTGCATACCTGACTTTGTTCCTGAGTTTTTCATACTTAAATTAAAAAATGTGTACTCAAAAATTCATACAAAGTATAATCATATTCACAAACTTTAATCTTTATCTTACCTGATTGTAGGTCAGTCAGTGTCTCGGCTAGTGTCCTCGTCAGAGTGCCCCACTCTGCTAACTGTCCAGCAATAGGAGGCAGGTCCATCTCCTTGTTTTCATCCCCATCTATCTTCAACTTCATTTTCCCACCTGGGAGAGTGAATCGCTCCCCTGGATTAGCCATTTCTTGCAAAACTTGCACTAAATAAGGTGTTTGGGCTAAGCACTGCATAACAGAGTTGAAGAAGCATGTGTTCCCTAAATTGGACAATCCTCTCACTCTTGGCAAGTTCAGAGCCATTGCTTTATCTTTCCCTTTGTCCATCTTTGTTATTGTTTCTACTGGTAACTCTAAGTCAATTTTCCGGTTTTCAAAAGGCAGTACAATTGGGGGAAGAGATTTAGGATTGCCACCAGCCATGGCTTGCTTTTTAAGGTATTCTACACACTCATGGAGCCTTTTAGAACTGGATGCTGTTACTTCATTGTTGCAATTGTAACAGTATATCTCCCAAGTGGTAGTATTGGCAGTGAGGGCATGGCAGTCCGAGTGGGGAGTGTTGAAGTGGTTCAGAGCGTGTTTGTTCCTTGCTCGGCCACAGAGCTGCGATCCACAGCGCAGGCACATCCACAACGTCAGATCTTCTTCAAAATCTGGGTCAGAGACCTCGTTTTTGGCGGTTTTCTTGCACTCGGAACATTCTTTGTCGAAGCCCCCAGTCTTCAGAGACTTCTTCAGGCGCGTGAGGTCGACCGCCTTCGCGACGTGAGGACATGCGCTTTTGTCATTCTTGACGTTTTCGTCGCAGGACTCCGTCGACTCGTCTCCGTTCTCACCAGGGTCACTTTGTCTCTTTTTCTTAACCATCGTGCCGTCAAGTCAGGAAATCGCCTGCAATAGGTAACGAGAGACGTGGTAATAATAACCCACGAACACAAAAAGAGAAAAATGACAAATCTGTGTCGATAGCCATTGCACGCGTGACAACGCACATTCATCAAGAAACTCACACAGGAGAGGCATATAAGTGCCAAAGATATATTAATACATTGATTTGCTACTTACAATTACATGCAATCTGAAGGAACTAAGTTTAGAACGTGAAGAACAAAGAAAAAAATCTAACTTTCTGAAAATTTGTCAGAGAAGTAAACCACGGCCGTCAGACATTTTATTGGTCAGTGTTGCCATACACATTCAAGGAAGAACAAAAAAATTAGGTTGAGTACAGACTCACGAATCACGAAAAAAAACAATTCGAGAGCTGAGAATACCACCCTTGTTTCTTGAAGTCCCTAGCACCATCTAGCGGTCAATAGCGTCATTAAAATTCTGAAACGTCAACATGATCGTGGTTGGAACTTGCTTATCAAAAATTGAGAATTTTTATTGATATCTTCTTTAATTGTGTAAATTCACCCGCAACATTACGGAATAATCACTTCAAATAATCTGCTTTGAAGTGAGGCGTTTCTTGCATTGCAGTGTAAATATGTAGTATGTGTAAAGTGTTTCTGAAAACCAAGTGAATTTTACTACGGTGTTGATGTTCGATTTTAGTGAAATAATTCAATAAAATGTCTCTTCCTGGAAATGGGATCTTTGTGGTCCAAGGCGAGATGGCAATGCTCGTCACGGCAATGCGAAGAAGTACTCGTTGGGGCTCCCATTCCTTCCTCAACGAAGAATATGATGTGCTAATGAGAACCTTTCAAGATTTGAAGATTATCCTCAATCAAGTGGACGATTTGAGACTCCTTGACCCAGCGACGTTTCTCAGTCCATTTTTAGAAGTCATAAGAAGCAAGGAGACAACTGGACCAGTCACTAGTCTTGCATTATCAGCTATACACAAATTCTTGTCATATGGACTCATTGGTATGATCATATTTTATTTTTTCTTGATCTTATAAACACTCCTGGGTGTTTAAAGTCCTGACTAAGTCCTTGCTTCATCAGATCATAGCTTAAATTAAAGTGCCTCTTAAATTGGTAAAGATTTGTATGATAATCTCAAAGACTGTCATCATCAATCAAATCAATCAATTATTATTATTAATGATCTTGCAGTGGCCCAACAACACTTTACTATCCTTCTATATAATAAGTAATGTATGTGCCCTTCTTAGTACCTATATAATCCTCCTAAACAGTTTTGTGTCTGGCCATCACTATTCAATGTTGACTTAATAAATCTCTTGGATCAACATACAAAATTTCAACAATAATGGAGTAAAAAGTTGATAATGATTGTTTATTCAATTATGATTCAAAAAATATTATAATGATAAATGCTATTAAGTTGAAATTTACATACCTGGGTATAATGAGTACCTGGGTATATGCAGTACCCGCTAAGGGTCACTAAGTTACAAGCGCTTTAATTATTTACAAAACCATGTTTTCACTTAGTCAACAAAGTAGTAGCGTAATAAAGTTTTGAAGTTGGATGATGACAAAAATATAGCTATGAAATGTCATTTAATGAGAACAGCAAGTTCATAAAATTAGGACTCAAGATTCATTGAAGATTGAAGCATGATGTGATTACTTGAATGGCAATCATTTGTATGTTACAATGAAGTGCTCTTGCATAGCACTATGAAAACATAAAGCTCTACAACGGTTTTTAACATTTCATATCACCTTTCAGAAACGACCCATCCTAGTGTGCCAGCAATTGTGGAGGACATTGCAGATGCAGTTACACATGCCAGGTTTGTTGGCACAGACCACTCATCTGATGGGGTGGTGCTTATGAAGATATTGCAAGTGAGCATGTTTTTCTTTTTGTACTTTATGTATGTTGCTTAAGTATTCAGATGCTATATCTTACTAACTAACACTGAATTTCTTTGAAAGTATGTATAATTTTTATAATTACCAATCACCCAGAGTAGTAAAACTAATATATATTCTGTTGTTATAGACCATAAGTAAACAGCTTACATTTCCATGTTTTTTTTTGTATGTCTTGGGAAGTGGACTAAATTATTAATTTGTTGACAGGTTCTACGCACCCTAATGCTTAGTCCAGAAGGAGTCATGTTGACAGATGAAAGTGTTTGTGAAATTATGCTCAGTTGTTTCCGAATCTGTTTTGAAACAAGGCTTACAGGTATGTCACTGGAGACTATCACTTAAAGTTTTGTTATTTTTCTATAACTTTTCATGCTTTGGTTATTTACCAATAAGCCCTGCTCATGCCTCAAAATCAAGCACTAGATTACAAAGGAAATAAGCTGCTTTACACTTATTTCATTCCTCAGAACTGCTCCGACGCAACGCCGAGCAATGCCTCCGAGACATGACACAACTGATCTTCATGCGGCTACCACAGTTTCCGCCAGAGGACGCCGCCTCTGCTAACTTCTCGGCCGTCGGTCTCTCGTTGAAGAAGCGCGATAAGGCCGCTAAGAAAAAGAGCCTGACTGGTCTACATGGTGAGCAATATTTTCATCATTGGAGTAACCATGGTGCCAGATTAGCCTACCATTGCTACATACACCCAGATGCACCAGTTTTGTAAATTCATCTCTAAAGAGGGAAGAGAAACATTATACTAGAAGGAATAACCCTCATTTTGTGTTAAAATCAGTCTTCTTAAAATCTAGTGTGTTGCTGGATATCACCAGTAACGTCAAGGCGCGTTACCCCCTTATTCGTAAAAGTAGATTCAGTGCTGTAGTGCTGGTTTTTGCGATTGAAGCATACTGTTATGAGTAGGTAAATGCTGACTGCATTAAGAATGAAAGAGTAAAAGTAAAAGTTAAACTGGTGCTGAATGGTGTTATTCGTAAGTTCAAGTTCAAAATATCTTCATTTAAATAGACCCGTTACAGGTGCTTTTAAATCGTGAAATCTAAATCGAGCAATTCAAGTTCTTATACCAATTCGAGACGCGTAATTGAGCTCGCAATATCACTTTTCACCACACTTTTCAGACCCCTGCGGTCGAAAAAATAAATGTTGAGAATTATGGAAACGTGCACAGAACCCGATAATAGATACCGGCACGTGGCAGGTCGCTTTTCTCCCCAAACATATGTCCGATTGCCCTCTCCGAGTAACGCCCTAAGCTGAGGTTCTGACCCCACTTTGGGGTGCTTGTTACTCTAAATATTAGTGGTTGAGAGCCCTCAGCGCTCACCCTACAGTCCGGTAAAGCTGTCAAGGCTCCTTCGAGAAGAAGCAGGTAGTCATTTAAGAAAAAAAAAGTGCGATTCTGTAAAAAAAAACCAGCATTAGCTCCTCACCAATAGATGGCGTTGGGGGTAATTTGAATCGCGCTAGCATTGTGTTTTCATCGACGTACTAAGGGGCCGTACGAGTTCAGTCCAGTTTATTAAAAGGGTGTTTGCCGCTTTGATGGCTCGCGCCCCGGCCTCGGGGCGTGGGGTATGGTTATCAAGACATACTCAACACATTATTTTTGTAAACGAGAGGCAGTTGGCTACCCCTATGTACCGGCGCCTCTTTAGTAAATGAATAATTAATTGCTTGCCTTGTACATTTGCACTACTAATTGGATAAACTGCAGCAAGCGCAGCTTTTCCAATTAGTAGTGCAAATGTATGGTAACTAGTTAACCATCTTCGCTTTTGCACATTGAGCAAAAATATTATTTATTTAAAAGGTACACAAGTACAGTCAACAGCACATCAGGTTACCCCATTTCTGTTTTTTCTTTCGCTCTTGCCAAATGACATTTGTTCGCGATAGAGCAAGGAGGACTGACCGGAAATCGGTAGCGTGATGTTCCGGCCACCTTACAAGGCTTGTACGGATAACGGCAAAACAGGCTACTCATTTCTGGTCAGTCGTCCTTGCTTTATTGGAAAGAAATGCCATCGCAAGAGCAGGATAAAACCCGAAAATCGGTACCCAGATGTGCTGTTGACTCTAAATTGGAAAATTGTCATTTAAACATAAAATACATATAATTATTCAGAATGTGTACAAGTCGCGGCACCTAAGTCTAGCGCTGAGCGAACCGTGGAAGGGATAGCTGTGCATGGTACCGTCGCGCACGGAGAGCTTTATCAAGTAATCATTAAACATCATTTATTAAATAATTAGTAGTTGAAACAATGTTCATTATGTTATTCTAAAACACTGACAAACTTAGAATATTATGTAGCAAAAAAATTATGGAAAAATTATTAAGGCGATGGGTATGACTTTTGGTATTTAGCCTTGAATTTTGTAAAGTTGCCCTCCTGTGCGCGATAGATGGCTCGCAGTGTCGCTATGATGATTGCTAAAAAAGAAGTATGACATAAACGTTTTGTGAGTATCACAGAGAAAACAATGCACGTCATAGACCATTTTTCGTGCTTGTCTTTTCAAAACATTATTTCTCCTAGGCATATTCACATATGAAATAGAGATAGTAATGTTTACTCTTCGAAACAAAAACAAACTGAACAAAAAAACTATAACAAAACTTAACAGTAATAACAAAACGATTTTGTACGCGACGGTGCTCTAGGGAGTGCGCGGGACGTGGCATCAGTGCGGGGGACGTAACGCGACCGGAGAGCCAATCAGCGCTACGCACGCTCGCCCTTCGTCCCTCTACCCCCCTGTGATACCTTATTTTCGTCTTCTGCGCAGAAACGGCCAGCGCTAAAGTTACGTGCCGCTACTTGTAATTAAAAGAAAAATGTACAAATCTGCGCAGCTACGGAGCCATTGTGACTACGATTGTCATTGTTTCAGGTACCAATTCACTCGAAAGAAATTCGTCCGCCACTGAACCGAGTATTACAACCATAATTGACACGGAAGCCGAGAACGAAGCAAACAAAATAGCGATGCTCAGGAATAGGTAAGAAAAGTTAATGAACATAAGCCTAACTGATTTTCTCATTGACTGGCTTGTAATTAAGCCAGTCAATGAGCGTTCCTGTTCCGACCAAAGTTGCAAATGGCGCCATTTAAGAATATTTAGGCCATCAGTTACTTTAACCTGCTAATCCGCGGGGATACGTCGACGGCCTTAGTTTTCTACGGATACGTCATTCCTCTATTGAGGGACGCGATGTTCAGCAGTGGACGTCTTATAGCTGGTGATGATGACTGACATTTCGGATACTAAAAGAACCACTAAAAGAAACACTCACTTCTCACAAAGAAAAATTATCCGTTTTTAATTCAGCAAAAATTTTATAGGCAAATAATGCTCAATCCTGCTTTGTCTTAAATCCAATCTCTCATCCTTGCGTTAAACGGATATATTTTCCTTTCCCCTCAGCCAAGACAAGAACCTGCTCAACGAGGCCGAGATAACAATCGAACCCGTAGACCCCGTGAAGACTCCTACCAAGAAGCACAACCGGCACTCTTCCATGGACCTCGCAAGCGGGAACACCTCCATCACACAGCTGCTGGAGAAGGTGGTCAGCAACACCGAGCCTGAGGCAGAAGCGAAAGCAGAGGAAGTGGTGGTAGAAGACGAAGTCAAGAATGGTAAGTTCCCTTCCAGCGTATGCGTTCGATGACATAGGCGCAGTTTACACTATAGTCTGTTCCCGGTAAGAATGCAGTTATTTTCAAATTCAATTCTATTGCACACTAAAAATACTCAGATCCTCAACCTTTACGTTCGAAAGTATGCGTTCAGCTGGTCACTGTGGGCTTTCTAGTTAGGGGAAGTGCTAAGTCAAAGGACAAGTATGAAATAACTGCATTCTCAACGCGAACGGACTGTAGACACAGCGTTTGTGTTCACGGTCTGTTTCCTAGACCACAGTGAGTGCGCCGAGCATACGTGCATCGAACCCCTACCCTACACAAAACGCTAGTGAGAAGGCGCACTAAAGCTAGCAACTAAAGAAGCGAATCAATTTAACTATTCATTTTAATTTAAATAGATTTGTAATTTACATAAACTATACTAGAGATCGTCTAAGGTCACTCTAAGCTGAAATCTGCGCAAACAAGAGTGCTTACTTCTATGCATAGATGCAGTGTAGGGGCGCGTCATTTCACCTTAGAAGATCTCTACTACTGTTTATCAGAACCTAGCAATCATTAACATATTACTGCTGACATTTTAATCTGCTCCCTCGTGAAGGTTCTTCTAGGTTGCGGTCCGAATTGTATATTTTGCACTTACTGTACTGGCGATCGTTATTGCTGGTCCGAATTGAAAACACGATTATAATAGTATTTTTTTAAATTTCCAGATGTCATAGAAGACTTAGAGGTCATAGAACAAGATGGCAATACATGTGGCAAGCCGGCTGAGGAAGATAGCGCGGAGAAGGAGAAGTTAGAAGAGTATGTGAACCACAGAGGAATCAGGTTTACTCCGCAAGATGAGACTCTCAACCTTCAGCCTTATGGATTGATCTGCGTCAGGGAACTTTTTAGGTGTGTTGGTTTTCTTTATCTTTTTCTCATAGATCACCAATTATGTGTCAGATAACTGGAAATATAGATAAACGGATAAAGTTACTGAAAATTCACAATGACCTAAATAATAACTGTACCTGTAATAACGCTCGCGCGTTGGTAAAATTCCCAACAGAAAGGTTAACTAAAAATATTAATTAGAATTCATTAGAAAACATGAACTCCTCTAACTAATCCTGCCTTTAGGCATTAAGTCCGCCAATTGTACTTGTTTTCATTGTGCAATAAAGAATAAATAATAAATAAATAAATAATCCTCTTTGTTATAATATACCAAAAACTACGAAATGTACATTTAAAAATTATAGATTAATGTGATAATGTACAATTTGGTCTGCTTTATAGCTAAAAAGCGATCCAAGCAACCCTCAGAGTAAAACGTAAAAGTTGAGCAAGTGCACATAAAAACTAGTAATCAATGCATTTAATGTATCTATTTAAGCTCACCCACATTTGGTTTATTTGATTCACTTACGATCTTCTACCTGAAGGTTGTCTGGAAGAGATCGATCTCTAGCGATAAGACCGCCTAAATTGTACATCGTTCTCTGTAGTTTGCTTGTAATGTAATGTTATTTCACAATAAAGAATATCTAGATAGATATTCTAGATAGATAGATATCTATCTTAATCCGTGGTGTTTGTGTGCAGGTTCCTGATCTCCCTTTGCAACCCTCTGGACGCCCAGAACACTTCTGGCATGGTGCACCTAGGGCTGTCCCTGGCTGGAACCGCCCTGGAAGTGGCGGCGGACCAGTTGGCGGACTACCCCTCGCTCTTCTATCTGCTGAAGGACCCGCTGTGCAGGAATCTACTGAGTGTGAGTACTTAAGGAATTAAATATTCTTATAAAATAAGATAAATGATTTGTCGCACAAAAATACATATACCAGTAAGAGGACATTATTTGTACAATTACTCTAAAAAACGATCCTTCTGTCTTACACCTAGCATATTTGAGAACATAGTAGATCAAAAATTTGACCAGGAAATAACTGCTGCAGTATCAAATCGATTCAAAATGGTTTTTGCGACTGCAAAGGCACGGGCTCGCAGGCAATTAATTGCCATATCTTTATCTTGACTTGACACATTTTTTTTATGTATGTCGTCACGCGCATATTTGGCAATATTGTCAATTCGCGCGCACACCTGGCAACATTACGTTTTTTTACACTTAAGTGCATAGAGTAGAGTAATAGACTGCCTTAGTCTCTGGATGACACGGCACTCTTTTCTGATTGGTCGATTTTGGTGGTAAAGTGCAGTGAACACAGTGTGGTGGCGCTAGTATCGATTTAGCAGTTTTGGCGCGCTTTCACGAGGACAGAGTCGAACAATGGATTCCGATACGCTGACTACTTTTGCTTTGTTTATTATCGAACCTGTCATGTTCACCGTACTCTCCTACCTAAGTGTGTGATTCCAAATTAGTTAGAGTGGATTGCTATTTGAGTTTCTCTGAGTTGCTTACCGACAAGGAAGCCCCCATACAAGATGCCGGTGACGAGTTGCCTACCGCTCGGCCTACCTCGCGCCGACATGTATAAAGGAAAAAAAAATACCGAAGTAAATGCTTGATGTATGTTATAATTTTTGTTTGCAGCTCCTAAACACAGAGCGGATATCGATCTTCGCCCTCGACCTACAAGTTTCCTTCCTTCTCTTCGAGGCTCTCCGCTTCCAACTTAAGTTCCAAATGGAGGCATTCTTCAAGAAAATCATTGAAATCATTTCACTTGACACTTCCAAAGCCAATTATGAGTTGAAAGAAATCCAACATTTGGCCCTAGAAAGCTTAGCACAGCTATTCAGAGTGCCCGGTTTCTGTACGGAGTTATATCTAAACTATGACTGTGATGTTTACTGTATGAACGTATTTGAAGAGGTAACTAAACTGCTATCGAAAAATGTAGTGTCTTCTACAGCGTATAACATACATACTTTATCGCTAGAAGCGCTGTTGACGATAATAGACGCAATCGAGATGGGAACGCAGCCAAAAGTGGATAGTAAGAGTGAGACAGAAGTAGCAAACGTTGAAGAGGAGAAAGAGACAAAGTTTGGAAGAGGAGGTCACGTGACGTTGGAGTTAGGGGGAATGGACGATGCTTCGGTACTGAGTGATCACGTGACACACGACATTAGCCAGTACTTCGCGCTGAGCAGGGCGGGGAGACACAAGCCGTCTTCCAGTCTACCCACAGAAGCTGAACTGGATAATATCAGGAATATGAAAAAGGTAAATAACACATAACGGGCCACATATTTTAGTTTAAATATTCAACATCAATCGGGTTTCTACAGATTGTAAATTAATCCCAATCTATCTTTGAGATTATATCTTCGATGTAAAAAACAAAATAGAATGATGATATAGACGGTTTTTGATGATAACCTGAAGTTTTTGTCATTAAATAATCACTTTTTAATAAATTGTTGTGCCATGTTGAATGAATATAAATGAATAATAATCTGTTTTGGTTTGTTTTAGGTATAACCTAATTAATTTTATATTTATAAGGAGAACTTTGTATCAACAAACCTAACAGGTTTTACCAACTTTTCGTAAGTTTCTTATTGCAAATAAATAAATATACCATTATTATTACAGTGGGTAACTCAAGGCACGGAACTGTTCAACCAAAAGCCAGAAAAGGGAATAGAATATTTACAAGAACATGGAGTATTGAAAACACCCACAGATCCACATGAAATTGCTATGTTCCTTAGAGAAAACCCGGATTTAGATAAGAAAATGATTGGTAAGAATTTCTAGTACAAGAAAAATATTTTTTTGTTCTAAATTACTCATATTAGTAAGCTTTTGCTTAGTGAAAGTTTGGAACGTTTTTAAGGCTGCAAATCAAAGCTTACAAAAAAAAGTTATAATTATTTTGAATGGATATCGACTATTTCTTTTCAATGCCCCGAACTTGATTGCTCTAGGCTTAATAAAAATCTTGTAAATTCTTTTGTATGACATGATGGATTGATTCCTCATAACTTTTCTATTGGATCTTTGTATGACGGAAAATTCTTATGTAAAAAGGATTTTATTTTATTATCATATTAAACCTTGACACTTGTTGAGTCGACAACCATTTAGCGCCACACATAAGTGTTAACTTATGTGTGGCGCTAAATGGTTGTTCGCTAAATAAACTTCGAAATTCTCTTACGCGGAATAACTAAATTTTCTTGCTAATGAATTTGTAAATCATTTAATCTACCCTTTCTGTGTTCTTTCCTTTACCTGTGGGGTGGCCTAAATTGTACTAACTCTAAAATGTTTTCCTTTGTTAATTACTCTTGTGTTTGTGTGCAAAAAAGTGTTTTTTATCTTATAATGATCTCGTTCAGGCGACTACATCTGCAAGCGTTCCTCCCGCGGCGAAGACGAGGACATCGGCGGCAGCAGCGTGCTCTCCGCCTTCGCCGACAGCTTCGACTACGCGCGTCTGCGCATCGACCAGGCGCTGCGGATGTACCTCGAGACCTTCAGGTTACCTGGGGAGGCCCCACTCATCTTCCTCGTCATGGAGAAGTTCGCGGAGAGGTGGCATGTTAGTAGATACACTGTTCTTAAACTTGTACTTGACAAATAATTGATTGCACGCACATACAAGTTACAAAAAAAAAAATACAAAAATATTCATTGCTCTAACAAAAAACAGATTATGAATGACAGTGGTAGACTCTTTCTTTTAAGTACTGTAGCACCTGTGCCAGAAAAAGCCATAAAAATTAAATAAAATACACGTTTACTTACTGTTACATCAAGTTATATAAAAAAATCTTTGTTTAAGAACTAATTAACCAATCAAACTAAATAATAGACTTAAACAAAATAATACACAACAAACAATGTGACGCAACCCGGTGTCGGAAAGTAGTTTCTGTACTGACAACTCCGAGTACGCGCGCCTGCGCATCGACCAGGCGCTGCGGATGTACCTCGAGACCTTCCGGCTACCTGGGGAGGCGCCGCTCATCTTCCTTGTGATGGAGAAGTTCGCGGAGAGGTGGCATGTTAGTAAACACACTATTCTTCCTTAGACTTGTACTTGACCAAGTCAATTCAAAATATCTTTATTGACACACACACACACACACACACACACACACACACACACACACACACAAACACGAACACACATACAGTGTCACAACAGTCTAAAATTAATTATTTTATTGTTACGTTTAAAAAGTAAGAAACTGTTGGCAGTCAGTTTTGTTTTAGTTATTAAGTTTATATTGTGTTTATACTAAGTGGTGTTGGTTCTAAGATCAAAAAAAAAATAGACCAGTCACAAGTAAGCACTTCTAAATCGTCAAAACTAATTAACCAATCAAACTAAATAATAGACCTAAACAAAATAATACACAACAAACAATGTGACGCAACCCGGTATCGGAAAGTTGTTTCCGTACTGGCAACTCCGAGTACGCGCGTCTGCGCATCGACCAGGCGCTGCGGATGTACCTCGAGACGTTTAGGTTGCCTGGGGAGGCACCACTCATCTTCCTCGTCATGGAGAAGTTCGCGGAGAGGTGGCATGTTAGTACACACTGTTAATATACTTGCACTTGAAAAAAAAAAAGTTTGCTCATAAATACGAGCTAAATTCAAAAAAGAAAAAATTAAAAGAATCGTCAAGAACTAATTAACCAATCAAACTAAATAATAGACTTAAATACGATGATCTTTAAGAAGAGAGTGAACAGCCATTTGTTAGGCCGACATGTATCATACTTGCACTCGATAAAACAAAAACAAAAGAAAAATTGTTTGATCACACATACAAGTAACATAAAAAAAAACTTTATTTAAATGTACCTGTTACAAGTAAGCACTTCTAAATCGTCAAGAACTAATAAACCAGTCAAACTAAATATTAGACTTGAATACGATGATCTTCAAGAAGAGAGAGAACAGCCATTTGTTAGGCCGAGATTGAAGCATCTTAGACCACATCATCACTTACGATCAGGTGACATTGTGGTCAAATGCGTGCCTAACTAACCTATAAAATAATAATAATAAAAAAAATGATACACATCAAACAAAATGTGACGCAACGGTGTCGGAAATTTGTTTCCGTACTGGCAACTCCGAGTACGCGCGCCTGCGCATCGACCAGGCGCTGCGGATGTACCTCGAGACCTTTCGGCTACCTGGGGAGGCGCCGCTCATCTTCCTCGTCATGGAGAAGTTCGCGGAGAGGTGGCATGTCAGTATACTTGACCTGATAAAAAAAAAAGTTTGCACATACACACAAGTTCCATCAAAAAAATAATAATAATAGACCGTTTCGCCCGTTGTCACAAGTAAGCACTGCTAAATCTTCAAGAACTAACTAACCAATCAAACTAAATAATAGACTTAAATAAAATAATACACAACAAACTTAGGCCCTGGAGTGTCGGAGAAGCTGATTCAGCTCATCAGGAAATTGGAGCAGTTCCAAGCGGAGAATTTAGGCCAAGTATAATTATGTCTTTCGCGGTAAAAAATTAACCATTTTGGCCATTTTGGTGCCAAATAATGACGCGCCTGACAGCTCGTATGTCTCCGACACTTGAAGAAATAATGTGACGCAACCCGGTGTCGGAAAGTTGTATCCGTACTGGCAACTCCGGGTACGCGCGCCTGCGCATCGACCAGGCGCTGCGGATGTACCTCGAGACGTTTAGGTTGCCGGGAGAGGCGCCGCTCATCTTCCTTGTCATGGAGAAGTTCGCGGAGAGGTGGCATGTTAGTAGATACACTGTTGCTATACTTGCACTTGATAAAAAAACATTGCAGTACATAAAAGTTACAAAAAAAAAATACAAAAATATTTATGGCTCTAACAAAAAACAGATTATAAATGACATTGGTAGACTCTTTCTTTTAAGTGCTATAGCACTTGTGCCAGAAAAAGACACTCTTCCAAAAAAAAACATCAAAAATTAAAATACACGTTTACTTACTGTTGCACCAAGTTACATCAAAAAAATCTTTATTTAAGAACTAATTAACCAATCAAACTAAATAATAGACATTAATAAAATAATACACAACAAACATAATGTGACGCAACCCTGTGTCGGAAAGTTGTTTCCGTACTGGCAACTCCGAGTACGCGCGTCTGCGCATCGACCAGGCGCTGCGGATGTACCTCGAGACGTTTAGGTTGCCGGGGGAGGCCCCGCTCATCTTCCTCGTCATGGAGAAGTTCGCGGAGAGGTGGCATGTTAATAGATACACTGTTACTCTGCTTGCACTTGATAAAAAAAATGTTTGCACATACATACAAGTTACAAAAAAAAGACCTGTCACAAGTAAGCACTTCTAAATCGTCAAGAACTAATTAACCAATCAAACCGGTGTCTTCGAATTAGTTGTAAGGTAAAGATCTTGTATAATTTTTGGTTTGCTGCGACCCCAGCGTCAAGCTTAGTGCAGAGACTACCGTTATTGTAATTCCTGTGCAATGCGTTTTATTAAAAAAAAAAAAACTAAATAATAGACTTAAATAAAATAATAAATGTAAAGTAAAAAAAACATTTATTCATGTAAGCTTATTCACAAGCACTTATGACACGTCAAGACAGAAAATCTAAATGAACAAAATGACTCTACCACCGGTTCGGAAGTTGCTTCTATCGAGAAGATTAAAGTAAAGTAAAGTAAAAAAATCATTTATTCATGTAAGCTTATTTACAAGCACTTATGACACGTCAAGACAGAAAATCAAAATGAACAAAGTGACTCTACCACCGGTTCGGAAGTTGCTTCTATCGAGAAGATTCCGGCAAGAAACTCGATAGTTACTCTTTTCAATCTTGTTTGATTACAATAGTAGTATATGTTACATATCAAGTATAGACAAGACACAAAATGTGCAGAGGAGCAGATTATATCTATGATGACCACAAATTCTTATCATTCAAATAATCATTTACATTATAGTAACCTCTTTTCATTAATTTCGCTTTAACCAGTGACTTAAACTTGTAAATAGGCTGCTCAATAAGAGTTTGAGGTAGCATATAAAAAAAAGTTATACATTGGCCAACAAAATGATTTGCCTACTTTGTGTAGTCTAAGATTAGGAATTCTAAGTTTGGCTTTATTTCTAGTATTTAGTTTATGAACATCACTATTTTTCTGGAATAGATGCCAATTTTTACGCACATACATTATATTACCAAATTAAATTGAGAGTATACAGTTACAATATCTATCTCCTTAAATACCTCCCTAAGCGAGTCGCGTGGTCTAAGGCAGTAAATAGAGCGGATAACTCTTTTTTGAAGAACAAAAATGGTGTTAAGATCTGCCGCAGAGCCCCACAGTAGTAGACCATACGACATAATACTTTGGAAGTAGCTAAAATACACTAATCTAGCAGTTTCAACATTCGTCAAGAGCCTTATCTTTCTCACTGCAAAAGCAGCTGAACTAAGTCTCCCTGCCAGGGTTGTAATATGCGGACCCCACTGTAACTTAGAATCCACAGTAATCCCCAAAAATACAGTGGAATCCGTGAATTCTAAGGGTTTACCATTCATATTAACAAAAGTATCTGCCTGTTTCACGTTAGGCATAGAAAATTTTATACACTTTGTTTTATTTGCATTAAGTAATAAATTATTACTGGTGAACCATTGCAAAACTTTTGCGAGAGCATTATTTACATCGTCAAATAGTTGTTTGCCTCTGTCTACTTTAAAAATCAACGAGGTATCATCAGCAAATAATACAATCTCGCATAAATCCTTTGCAAAGTAAGGAAGGTCATTTACATAAATTAGGAAGAGTAGGGGTCCCAATATCGATCCCTGGGGCACGCCCATGCGCATGGTGGCACCGGAAGAGTTAGTTCCGTTGACACTCACTTTTAGTGTTCTATCTGTAAGATAGGATTCAATAAGACAGATTGCACCATTCGATACACCATAATGTCTCAATACACAACAAACATAATCTGACGCAACCACTCGGTGTCGGAAAGTTGTTTCCGTACTGGCAACTCCAAGTACGCGCGCCTGCGCATCGACCAGGCGCTGCGGATGTACCTCGAGACGTTCAGGTTACCCGGGGAGGCGCCGCTCATCTTCCTCGTCATGGAGAAGTTCGCGGAGAGGTGGTATGTTAGTATACACACTGTTAATATACTTGCACTTGATAAAAAATAGATTTCACATGCATACAAGTTACAAGAAAAATACAAAAATAGGTATTTATTGCTTTAACAAAAAACAGATTAGAAATGACAGTGGTAGACTCTTTCCTTTAAGTGCTGTAGCACCTGTGCCAGAAAGAGCTACTCTTCCAAAACGAACATATTTTCTTTAACTTAACTCATAAAAAAGAAATAAAATACAACAAAATAAAATACACGTTTACTTGCACGTGAACTAATTAACCAATCAAACTAAATAATAGACTTAAATACGATGATAAAATACTACACAACAAACAATGTGATGCATTCCGGTGTCGGAAAGTTGTTTCCGTGCTGGCAACTTCGACTACGCGCGCCTGCGCCTGCTAGGTTACACAAAGTTGTCAGCGGTCAAAAGTCAATCAAAAATGCAAATAATTTATTTGTTCAGCACCCCTGCTTCTATGAGCCTCTTTTTCTAATGTTATAACAAATGGAGTATAACTAAGGCTACAATTTCCAGACAACAAACGACGAGCCGTTCGCGAACACAGACGCAGCGTTCCGTCTCGCGTACGCAGTGATCATGTTGAATATGGACCAGCACAACCACAATGCCAAGAAACTGAACGTGCCTATGACCGTCGAAGACTTCGTGAAGAACCTACGAGGGTGTAACGGCTCTGGGGACTTCGATCAACCCATGCTGGAGGCGGTCTACAATGCTATCAAGTGGGTCTCTTTTTGTAAAATACGCTACAAGTTGATTTTTTTTTCAAAAAAACAACTCTAAATCATAGTTTAAGCAATTGACGTGTTATGTCACTTTTGACGTGTTATGTCACTTTTGACGTGTTATGTCACTTTTGACGTGTTATGTCACTTTTGACGTGTTATGTCACTTACTCGCAAATGGCGGCAGCAACAAGAATGAAGGTGACAAAGCAATACTAAAGTTAACGTGTTGTTGAAGCGCCGTTTAAGTTTTTATGAAAATAATGTTTATAGTTTCTTTAAATGTAGGGTTTTTGATGTCTTTAAAAATAAGCCAATAAAGAATATGGATTTTCGCGCTTCAAATGTAACCTTGCACTTGTTTACCTGGTTCGAAAATATCGTGGCGATAACGGGGGTTCTTTTCCATGATTGAAGTGTACTGTTTTTTTTACCACGTGCGCTAACTGTAGATAGGATTCAAAGTCACTCCTGAAAATTTGATAATCCCTTACAAAATTAGAAATGTTAGTTTAGTGATATGTGGACAAAACAAAATAAATGTCTGAATAAATCATTAAGTGATTGATTTCTCAATATAGCTTTACGTTTGATTGTTCCACACTACGCTCAATATCAGCTAGCAAGCAGTGCTGACTTGAAAAAACTCTCTTTGATTCGACACTTGACATAACGATTTAACGTTAAAAACTAAAACACATACTTGAGGCTGTTTATTTTTTTATGAAACAGGTTCATAAAAAAATAAACAGCCTTCGAACAACATGTTAACTTTTGTATCGGTTTGTCACTTTCATTCTTGTTGCTGCCGCCATTTGTAAGTGACATAACACGTAAATTGCTTAAACTATGTTTTAGCGTTGTGTTCGTTTTTATGAATTCGGGTCTACCCACATTTTTCGACGCGGAATCAGCTTAAGCCGAGTGCGTATCACCACACTATTCGACAGCGCCGTACCGATGCGTTCAGCTAATCGACAAAAGCTCGTTTCGCCGTCGGTCGGTGTCGCGTCGCGTCGTCGGTGCACCGTCGGCGGCTGTCAGCGGCCAAGCCGAGCCGATGCGAAAGGCATATATTTTTTTGACCGGCGTTAGCCGTCTCCGCGTCGATAAATGTGGGCAGACCCTAAGGGGGATGAGCGCCAACGTTAAAGCAGGCGTTTAGAAACTGTTGTATTAAAATTATAATGTCTGTGTAGGAACGAAGAGATGGTAATGCCAGCAGAGCGAGTGGGTCCGGTGCGTGATGCTTATCTCTGGCGCGTGCTGCAGCGTCGCGGCGCCACACACGCGGCGCTTTATCGCACCGCGCCGCCGCACCATCCGCACCACGCCAGGCTCTTCTGTGTCGCCTGCCCTCCCGCTGTAAGTATACAGGGTGGCCGGGAAGTTGAGGTCAAAGCTAAAATTCTGATTCCTCATATCAAGGTGTATCCAAATCGCTTAAATTATTTTTTTGATTTTTTCCTTAATTTTCCACCTATCATAGGTTTTTACATTTTTTCTCAATCTGACGAGTACTTGGTGGTCCAATTATCGGAAATAATTAATTACAATACTTACAAATAGCACCCTAAAAATCCGATCTGTCTAGGTATTGCGGAACTTCCTCAAAATTTAGTCGCAAATTCAAAATTACGGTCCGATCTTGGTGAATGCACATCTTTAATGTATGAAAAAAAATGTTTTAGGGGAACCTGTAGATTCAAAGTATTCTTGAAAACTGCCTAGGACATTAAGCTATAAAATGACGTTAAATAAAGCGGCTGTTAACGGAGGAGTTTTCCTGAAGTAAGTCCTGGCCTTTTAGGGTAATAAAATCCCTAGAAGTGGAAACACTGCTTGCTCACCTCTTGTACATGGGGCACACTAAAATATTTGCACTTCTGGCTAATCGAAACTATTTGAATAAAGAATGTTTTATTTTTTAATACGTCGAGCAATCCTGGCCAAGTGCGAGTCGGTCTTGCGCCCGAAGGAATCTGTATCGACATCTATAAAGTAAAATTTCGTTTTACTACAGATCTGAAAACCAGAAAAAGACATTTGGTCAGGTTGGCATCAGGCAGGCTTCTTTAGTAAAGATACTGCATGGAAAATGCTAAAGCAATAATAAAACCAAAATCACGTTTGGCGTATGAGATTTCAATAACAATACAATGGTTAATTTTTGTTTTATGATGTGAATTTATGTAAGACTGTGAAAGAAGTTTTTTTCCACTGTCACTAGATGGCGTTATACTACATTGAATCGCGGAAGCATTGTGTAACGGGTTATAGTTCAAGGTTGGGTTGCACCATCTGACTTTAACAATAACAAACATCAAAATTTCGGTTAAAGTTAAAGTTAGGCCCAAAAATGACGTCAAATTGTCAAATTTGACAAAAACTTTAACCTTAACTTCTACTATGGTGCAACTTACCCTAAGTGTTCATTGATTCTTTCAATTCTTCGATTTGGTACATGACTTCCTTACTAATTAGGAAGAAATTTTTAAAAGTTTTCTATCACAGTTTTTTGCTGGGGTAGTGTTGCTGCATAAATATCTTGTACGTACATGGAATAGCGTCATGTCATGTCAGTGTAATACATAGTATGAATACTATACATACAAACATACATACTCTGACCTTACAGTCCTGACAGAATATTTTGACTTGACTTGTCAAGCTATCAAGGTGTTATATTAATCGCATAGTATTGAGTTAAACAATTTTGCTCATTTACTTCTCTGCAAGCACCTTTTATGGAGTAAATATGGGTCCCGTCGTACTTAAAAGGTGAAAACATAAAACGGAACCCTATTACTAAGCCTTCGCTGTCTGTCTGTCACCAGGCTGTATCTCATAAACCGTGATAGTTAGAGAGCTAAATTTTTCCCAAGTTATGTATTCCTGTTGCCGCTATAACAACAATACCAAACAATTAAATTATTAAGGGGTTTCCCATATAGTGAATGTGTATTTTTCCTATTTTCGCTCAATTTAATAAAAGTTATAGGAACTCGGCGGTATAACTCGTATTTCCTAATGTAATGTTCTTCAACAGGTGACAGCCCTTTCAGCAGCGTTCGAGCGCTCAACCCCTCCCACCTCCGAAGAGATCGCCAACAACAACACGCGGTCCAGCGCTGCACTCAGCGCACTCAGCGGCCTGGAGCGCTGCGCAGCGCTGATAGCGCGCTTGCCGCCTGACGCGCTGACGCTGGACACGCTGCTGCTGACGCTGTGCAAGTTCACCGGCCTGATGCAGCAGCAGGCGCAGCCGCAGCCGCAGCCGCAGCACAACTACATCGCTATAGGTGAGAAGAAGGAGAACAATACTACTACTTCTTTCTAATTTCAAATTTTGCACCGCCAACAGCATCTCTGTCTCGCCCAATGGTTGACTGGTAGAGAATGCTTTTAGCGTTAAGTCCGCCCTTTGTACTTGTTTCTGCATTAAAGTATAAATAAATAAACAAAAAGCAGTGCGAGTCAAGTAGCCAAAACAAACAAAAACTTAGCGTTTATACGTCCAATTGCTGAGCACAGGCCTCACCTCAACTATGCGAGAGTCAAGGTCCAAAATGCGGGCTCAGTGCGATTGATTGGAGGATTAAAAGGATAGTGTTAGGTGATGAATCTTACTTTCAGATGTTATCAAGCCTTAAGGCCTCTGACCTAACTTAACGGCCGAAACGTCACCCGGGACCAGCTGCTTCACGTCCCTTCCGAAGCATACATCACTCAATTTCGGTAGGGGCTGATCACCCATCACATTCCCGACACGGTTTGTGTTGCATCACAGCGGGTATCGTACCGATCCGCTATCGTAGCAGAGTTACGAGCAATTATTTCGGAAAGGTTTTTTTTTTTTTGCATTAGGGATAATACAATATCATCTTACTAGAGTAAGATAGGAAAACCAGAAAAAGACATTTGGTCGATGACCCGCCTGATGCCAACAGACCAACTGTCTTTTTCTGGTTTTCCTATCTTTAATTGTTTCCGAATCCGTGCAACCAGACCTACTCCAGCTTGAACGTTTAAGATAGTAAGGAAAAACAATGAGAGAAAGCAGCATTATTATTGTACAGAACATATTGAAAAGAGTAACTGCTGAGTTTCTTGCCGGTTCTTCTCAGTACAGAAACAACTTTCCGACACCGGTGGTTGAGTCACATTATGTTTGTATACTGTGTATTTATTTATTATTTCTAATATAGTATTTAAGTCTATTATTAAGTGTATTTTTGTTTGTTTGATTAAGTTTTTGACGATTTGAAAGCACTTGTAACAGGTCTATTTAAATAAAGATATTTCTGATTCTGATTCTGATTCAGGGAAGCAGTGTTAAGTGTAAATTTTTTAAAACTGCATACTTCTCCAATCGGCTCAGTATAACCTTGTTTCCAGGTGTAACTCTGGGCCAATCGAGCAAGGCGCAGCTAGCGCTGCGGCGCGCATGCGCGGTGGCTGCGCGCCACGCGGACTGCGTGCGCGACGCCTGGCGACATCTGCTGGACATAGTGCGGACTTTGTTCTTGGGACGACTCTTGCCGAAGGTAACTGGGTTGTGATGAGTTTTGGGCGCTTTCTTTCTTCAGATAACCACAAAAAAACATGTTAACTTGTCTGAAATAATGATCACCTTAAAATCTTAGTTTGACGTCTAAAAAGCGAACCGGTTCTCCCAATATTGTTTAGTAAAAAAAGATTTAACTTAGGGTGGTTTAAACAATCTAATCTTTATATTACAGAATGTAAAAAAATACCCCCTTACTTCCCAATTCTCTAACGTCAATCAAAGTTGAGCACGTCTTCGTACTCAAGGCATCCCATAAATCGTATAAAAAACTGAAAGGGGCAGCTATACTTTTGGGAATTGCTCAACTTTGATTTGTGTTTGTGCATTCGACTTTTAGGTTTCTTAAACATGATATCGGCGTCAGTAGGTTGGCTACACGGAGAAAATCCAACAGCAAACTCAGCAGTTTTTCTCAAAAAGATTACATAATAAGTTTTTTGACATTCTGCCAACTCCCTTTGATCCCTATAACGGACAAAGGGATGTAGAGATCCTCTAAGCTGAAATGACGCGCCCCTCCACTGCATCTACGCATACAAGACAGATGCAGTTGTAACATTGCTTATAGTTGTTAAGTATACTGTAATATATACTGTTTTCTTACAGAGCATGGTGGAGGTAGAGGACTACTTGGCGCCGAACGGGACCGTCTCTCTCATCAGAGAGGCGGCGCGCGGCTCCGACGCCGGGCTACTGTCTAGTATCTACTCTTACATTGCTTTAGGAGAATCAGGTCAGTCTTGTTGGCGATGGTGGGAAAGAGAATACGCAGTTTGAAAAATAATGGTTTGAATGGCGAAATTGACCTGTTATATTTGAAATCTTAGAGCATTAAGAACTGGAGATGCCTTACGTGCATTACCCCTCTGCACACGTTACGATTAAAAATCCGAACGTTGAACAAAACTACTTGAAACTCGGAAATTTTGACATAACGAGTCATACGTCGATGAGTAAAGAGCTCTTCAAAAATGCCGTTTTGTGCAGTAGATAGTTGTAAGAACACTTCGAGAAACTCAAATTGGAAGAAGGATAATGTTATGTTTCATCCGTATGTATTTTTTTGGTTCAATTTCATGTTTCTTTTGCAAAAATCACTAATAATTAAAACACCTGAAACATTGTTTGGAATGACATTTGAGTTTTTTCGTAATCACACTAGTGTTGGGGTTAATGTCAAGAAAAATCGATTGGCAAGTTCCGATTGCATTCGAATAAAATAGTTCAATTAGTTCGATTGACGTAAGAATAATGTTTCTAATGATTCATTTATTTATTATCCGACTGCGCTAGAAGGTGGGTTATGTTTTTCGAGTGTATCTATGTATATATGTAAGTATGCTTGTATGTAATAGTGTTTGACACGCTCTGCAGCCTGAACGGTTCGATTTATTTCAGCTTGAGATGTGTCGTTAGATTTGTAATTACTGTGAAAGTGATACTGGGCCTAAAAATATAAAAAACATTAAAATTCATTTTAAAAAAAGATTAAATAAAATTTGTCAAAATTTGTTTCCGAGCATACCTTGTCATGATTTTGATGTACTATTTAGTCATAACGTGGAGTTAGCAAGGTCAGTCCTGAGGAAATATTCCGATACAAGGATATCTTTCTTCACCAAACAAAGCAACCCACAAAACTGTATTAGACACATTTATACAAAACTCTTTCATTTTAAAAATCAATAGCGTGTTGATCAAAATAAATATACATTCAAATTGTTGTTTCCTGAATGTTTAAATTTAGAAGTTAGACGTACAAATATTTACTCTGCTGTTTGTTGCTACTTTGTTCTGTTTTTATTGTTTTGTTTTTTTTAAGAGTTATTATGTGCAGTGAGCGATATAACGTCAATAGCAAACAAATCAGTTAGGAAATGACTTTTAATGGCTATGATAACATCATATCATCCTATTCATTTATAGAAATTAATCGGATGAAATGATTTTCTATCAGTTGATTAATTAAGAGAAGTTATTCAAATATTCACCAAAAAATTACTGTGGGTGAGGTAGGTAACACTGTTTGAAATAAAACTTGTTATTTGTCCAGCTGTAAGCTTCATTATCTTACAAAACGAAAGCATGCATTTAAAAACGATGTTTCCAATCAGATAATTTACTACAAGTTTACTAACTTAGGCAGTCTGTCAAGCCCTTGAAACATACATACAGCTCGTTTCAGTTAGGGCAGATTATTCAACAGTTAGATCAAAGTTATCGGATGAACAAATAACAACTCGGCAGATTTCAAAATATTGAATTACGAAATCTAGTCATAGTAGATTTTAAAATCTGCGGCGTTATTATAGGTTAAAAATAAAAGGTTAACCGGTTCACAGTTCACAGCCCACATATGGGCTGCGAACAATTAGCTTTTGATTGGTATATATGTGGACAGTGAACCTGTTAATTTAGCAGACCAATAGGTCTGATAAGTTTTTAATCCTCAAAATTGGTCCTTAGTCCAAATTTTTACTCTAATAATTTATTTAATGATTGCTTACTGCTATATTGCTTTAAAAGATTAGAAGAATCTACACGTTTCAATAAGTTTGTAATTTATAATATTCGTCTAATAGCTTTAAGTAAATATTCATAAAGGTAAAAAGCCTGATTTTACCTGTTTACGTGGACTTCTAAACAGTTAAAATCAGGCTTAGAAATTATGGAAAGTGCGTAATTTCTAATACATAATATGATTCACAATTTCTAATCGAAACATTTGTTCAATTTATTTTTGTACATCTAATAGCTGTGTTATGGTCAGCACTAGCCAAGTTGACATGAGTACCGTGTAAAGACACAACTAATGTCAAAAGTTGTGGTAGTGTGAATCATGTTATTGACATGTACGTGTAAAATATCCCTGTGTTGCTTATTTAGGTTTGTGTGCGATTGTGCCAACAAGCCTCTTCTGTTATAGTAGAGGTAAGTTTCTTTGTGTGAGTGTTCCCCCTGCCCCCGCAAAAAGGGACAGACTTTTTTGCATTGACGGGCGGCCCAATCGCGAGTCCATTTCTATATTGTCTAAGTTTGAAATGAAACATCCAAATATCTGTGCTGTGAGTTACGGCGATTTAAAATCTAGTATTCTGGTGTGTTTTTGAACTAAGTAATTCATTGTTAGATAATTTCATTTTTTTCTATTAAAAATTCTCAAAAGATTAATTAAAAAGAAATATAGCCGCCAAATTTATTATACTGTTCTCTATGATTTTAACAATGCTTCGAAAAACCTGCCATACCGGGTGACGCCAATATTTTAAGTTGTTTTTTTTAAAAAGAAATTAGTGCTTTTGTTTAGCGTATTTACTGTTAGACGCATAGCACACACGCATAGCTTGGATCAGTGAGTAGAACAGCCACCCGGTTTGCAAAAGATGCAGGTTCGAATACCGTGTGATGCTTTGATCGAATGATTTTTTCTAGTATTTTTATCTTTCACCCTTGGGAAACCTCGGGTTCCAACGTACTAGGAGTTGTTATTTTTGGGTGATAACATGAGTTACTACACCTGACGCAAAAAGGTATATCCACCGGTCACATCGGTGCATATTATTGATATTAACAGTGATAGCAGTACCTTATAATATTATATTCGTTCCTGTCCAGGCCTGCGAGCGCCGACGCCACACGAGAAGGGCCTGATCGACACTGCGATGGAGTGCGTCGCCAAGTGTAACCTGCCCGGCCTGCTCGTCACCGAGACCAAGTTCCTGCAACTGGAGAGCTTGCAGGTTTGACCTTACCTTTACACCACTGAATAAATAAATATCCCTGGACATTATTCCACACAGCGCCATCTAGCCCCAAGATGAGCTAATTATAGCCCGTTTTTATGGGATACTATACAACGGATAAACATACTTAAATACTTTTTCTTTTGTAAATATATACAAAATATACATAGGAAACACCCAGTCCAATACAAACAGACATGTTCATGCACAAAAATGTTTGTACTGTGCGGGGATCGAACCCGCGACCTTTGGTGTAGTAGTCGACTTCTCAACAATTACATGAAATCGTCTTTGAATAAATGAAACGAACAAACAAAGCAATGATTATTGACATTATAAATGTTCAACCGTCGAATTCGCCAGTTATACTCGGACTTTCTACGGAATACGAGTGTCCATGACATAAATACCAATTGCAAATATTACAAACTAAAGTGAAGTTTGGCCAAAAACAAGTAATATGCTGTATTTTTAGCATCTATCATTAAAATCGATATGAAAGCGTTGAGGGAGTAGAGAAAAATTACGGAACATTGACTGCTACCTAATGAGCTAAGAAACTATGTAGGTATCTGAAATGTTTTATATTTCTGTGTAGGAGTTGGTGCGAGCTATGGTGATGATAGGCGCTCCGCCCGACCCAGAAACAGTACAACTGAACCCTCATTTAGAAGACATCACATTATTTTTCCTAGAGCTGTTAGGACAGACGCTGATACAGAATAGGTAAGTTTGTTTTCTAAAGCTGTTTTTACGTTTATTCAAAGCTACTATTTGATTGCGATCTCATCTGATGGAAAGCGACAATGCTGTCGACCAATTCACTATTTGCTTGGAAACATCGTAATTGTACTCAACCGAACATATACACTGGTAAAGCATTCTACTCCTTTACGCATGGTGGAGGTCGAAGCAAAGCGCTTCGTGCGAGTTGCGGCACGTTTACAGTACAAAGGTGACGCCAGTTAGCGCGTCTGGTTGTGTGATGGTGGAAATAGGACTTAAGTTGTGCAATCTCAAGGCATTCTTTGTAAGATGCAACCGATAGAAGATGCCAAAAACTACCTCTTGCCGATAATTTGTATGTGCCGTTGTCTTCTGCCGAAACATTCTTCCTGTTAAGTTTGTGTTTTGCAGAAAACCAGTAAAAATAATACTAAATTTCGTGCTTGTCTGAGAAATAACTATACTCCATTTATGCATTAGACAGAACTTGACAGAAGTAATAAAAGGTTCTTCTTAGGGTACACTTAGTAGTAAAAGTACTATCAATATTATAACTTTTAAGATTTATGCCGAACTTATCAAAATCTACATCATATGCCAACTGTCACATTCGAAATAAACTTACTTGTTCGCATTCAAAATAAATAACTTCAAAATTCATCAGGCTTTTTAACAAATTAAACTACTTTGTGCTACGTGGAACTATATTGTCGATCATAAAAACCTAAAAGAAGCAGGGGTGATGTATCCAGTCGTGCTTTTACTGTCATTATAACTCTACCAAATCTAAAATGTTATTTAGACGCTTCATACTTTTTGGCGGAAGGGCCAATAAAATTTTGCCAGGTTATACAAATTTGTTAGCTGGCAAAAGTCAATCACAAATATAAATCATTAATTTGTTTAGCACCCCTGCTTCTATGAGCCTCTTTTTTCGAATGTTATGACAAATGGAGTATAATTTAAATGTTTGTTTGTCCAGAGACCGGCTAGTAACCGTCTGGGACACAGCAGGCCCACACCTGTCCCACGTGGTGTCCTGGTCCTCGACCCGCTGCAGCTACTCGTTATCCCGCGCGCTGACGGCGCTCCTGCGCACCTCCGCGCGGCTGATGCGCTGCGACCACTGCGCGCACCACGTGCTGCTGCATCTGCAGCTGCTGCTCCAGCTGCCGTACAAGCTCTTCTACCAGCAGGCGCTAGTGGTACAGCTCTTACTCTCTTTAGCAAAAAAGTCCTAGGTTTAGGTTGGGTTGCACCATCTGACTTAAACAATAACAAACATCCAAATTTCAGTTAAAGTACCGGTTAGGCCCAAAAATTACGTCAAAATTGTCAAATTTGACAAAAACTTTAACTTTAACTTCTACTATGGTGCAACTTACCCCTAGAGTAGGCGCTTAGCCTTCATTTTTGCGAAGTTACTTAAGTCGATGATGGACGCTCTGGGCACATTTGAAAATCGACCTGCGGCCTCGCCGGGGTTTGAAAATCAACGCTCCGGTCTACGCCCTACTCAAGAGTTTGGCCTTCGGTCTCACACTCGGAAAGTTACTCAGCCCGTTATTGGGGGACGCTCCGGGCTTCGCCCTAGGCGGTATTCAGCATCACATTCGATGCTCGGCCTTCGACCTCGCTGGTTTCTCGTCTCTCACTAATATATTTTTTATTCAAAGTACATCTGTGAGCAAAAGTTTGGAATCACTTGCTTGAAATGGGTTTAAGTGAATGATTTTTAGAGTGACTACCAGTACATTTAGTTTAGAATGTCTTAGTTAGGCGACCCAAAAGTTGATTATTCTTAATTCGTATTTCAAGTAGTAAATTACGCTTAAATGGGTCAATTCGTTTTGAGATGGAAGTATTTAACAGAACAACCTACTTTATTTTTAAAATAACGCCACTTTTTTTCGGGGTAAATCTCAGTTATACCCTGAAAGTGGTGTAGTTTTTCACAATCCAGTCATCAAAATATTATTTAGGTTCTTATCGGTTTGATAAGAACCTAAATAAAATTTTCATGTGAAGCGATGTACACTCCCTACATTTTAACCTATTTTGGCCATATTTCGTCGCACTTTTCATTCCTTTTCCGAAAGGTTTAGGGATATTTGACATACTTGTTTCAGTAAAAAGTTCTACCATCTAATCAGTACCCAGTGATGACATCCTTCTACTGTTACTATTGTACTGGTCCATGGAAGACCAGGGATCAGTTTGTGAACATCATAACTATACTGGTGTGCCTCAAATCGCGTTCGGACCTTAGAACCTGATTAATCCCGCCTTCACCGAGTTTCTAATAATGTTTATTATATTCCTGTGTCCTAGATCTCGTGTGGCCTGTACGAGGTGGTAAAGACGTCTGCACAGAACGTGCACAGCGCAGCCGAGTGGAGGGTGCTCCTGGCGCTGCTGTGCGCGGCTGGAGCCGGCGCCTGGCCCGCCGGCTCCGAGGGCGGGTACAACACAGGTATGTACCTATGCTACTAATATAGATGCGAAAGTTTGTGGGTTACGATGTTTGTTATTCTTTTACGTAGAAACTGCTGGACGGATCGGGATGAAACTTTACAGTCATATAGCTTGTACATCAGAATAAGACATAAGCTACAATTTTTAAAGATATTGTTCTAACTAAAGTGCACGAGGACGAAGCCGCGGACTTCGTCCTCGCGGCCACTTCGCTAGGCCAAATCCTAAACTAGGGAATTTAAAAAAAGGTCAGAATAGTCTCGAGGCCTATTTGGATAAAAACCAAAACTGCATACTAATCAAATAAAAAAAAACTTCTTTTCTATCCGAAAATCGATCGATGTTTTATTATGGCGTCTCGTAGTCTGATCCATTTCTGTAACTGTTTTTTTTGATAAAATATGTTGATTTTCCTTACATTCACAAAACCGCTAATAATGTAATTGAGAGCCTTCATTACATTATTAGTGGACCGCTTATACGCTCTTAGCGTCTAACGGGCTACAAACCGCTGCCGCTGGCATATTCTTATAGTTTGTTCTGTTTTAAATTTATTATAATCCTTTGATTCGATTCGCCTGAGTGCAAAGACATTTTAGCAATGAAGCAGTCAATTAGAATACCTAAATGATTGCAGCGTCCAGCCGCTCTGAAGGATCGGAGGAAGAGAGCGAACGGCGACCGACCAGCGCCTCCTCCGAGAGTGAACTGTCACAATCGCCTCAGCAAGGGTGGATACTGGTAAGTCTAAGTCTAAGCAGCGCGGCAAATCAAAGTAACCGAAGAAATATACAGTAGACTTTGGTATATTGAATATGTGCAAAAAAATATTGTACTTAAATAAAGACTGTACTTTTGTACTGAGGGGAATTGGCGATTCACAACTCTACTGTTTACAATCTCCTTAGCCTTGAAAGATAACTATGCTTATTTACTAACGCAGTTACTAGCGATTTGTAATTATTTGCAATATTGGGCAGTCGTATTACTAATAGCTAGAGGCTCTGTACAAAAACTTAAACAAAACACGTCAAATAAAAAACGGCATTTTACACAGTGGTTATTATTTGCGAAAATTCACTCTGAATTAGCTTTGTTCTACAGAGCCTTGCGTATTTTTTTATAATAGCATTTTTACTTTATTGTTTTGAAGTCTATATTGTCGTAGTAATATTTCTGCCAATCATTATTATATCTCACACAGTATAGTGGGCCGATCCCGCTGTTGTACATTTGGTCCCTCGAGCCGGATAAAAAGGGTCACTACATCCCAGTGTTTATGGAATACTTGTTAATTTGACCTGTATTATTATTTATTTTTGTCCGAAGTATGTAGATTTATTTATTCATGTAATGTAATTATGCACATTTACCCCTTTTTTATTATTTTTTTTCCTCTACCCGTAGGTTGTCTGGAAGAGATCGCTATTAGCGATAAGGCCGCCTTAATTGTGCATAACTTTCAATGTATTACTAAACTGTAAGTTTTTAATGTTAATGTGCAATAAAGAACATTATGAAAGAAAAAAGAAAAAAAAGAAAGAAAAATATATTTATTGCCCAATACAGTTCTTATTACCTTATCTAATAAAACATTAAAACTAAATCAAATACAAAATGGGACAAAAGGAAAAGGGACTCAGCATATGCATTATCTATCTATCTATATGTATTTACTGCACAGGTGAAGAACTCAGTCCCAGCCTGCGACCTGATCCTCGGCGACACCTCTGAGTGGTCCCTTTCGTCGGTCCCTTTGCGCACACATCGCACGGCGGCCCTGGCGCGCTGCTGCGAGGCGCTGGCGCTGGTGCTGCGCGACGTGGCGCACGTCACGCCGTACAACTGCCGCGCCGCCGTGCGCGCGGTTAGGATCTTTGCTAAGGCCACGCTACATGAAGGTGAGATGGGGAAAAGAAGTAAATATTTGGGAATTTAGACTACATGTAAATTAAACCTGAGATTAGACTAATTTATTGACACATGCCAAGTAGAAAAGTGAACCAACTCGTACAAAAAATAACAACTTTTTCATAAATTAACTAAGCCATCGACTTCACAGACGCTAGACGCTTGTTGTTTGATTTCTTGTAAATGAAGTAAATGGTTCTCTATTGTGTCTCATAAAATTTTTGTCCATAATTTAACGTGTCATAATGTTTTCTGACATAATTATCATTTGTCCGAATGATAGGTAGCCCTAATTTACTGTCTCATAATATCACTTGCCCTAAAATCATAATTCCGAAATGTTATTTGTCCTAAAATTCTTTGCTATAACTATCACAATCTATAATATTTATAACACCCAAAATCTTTTCTCATAATAGTGTTTAGTCCTAACGTCTCTTCTCATAATATATCGAGCACTAAAATCGAAATTGCATAAATGTTAATAAATGTCCTGAATATTAATTGCTATAAAAATTGCAATCGATAATTTGCAAAAGACATCGGTTTTCTATACTAACATGAAACGGTTTCGCTAAAAAATACTTATCCCCCGAAGATAAAGCCTACGTACGAGTACCTATCACGGCTAAGTCGGATTCAACTTCCTCATTCAGCATGCAAGCAAGCATGAAGCATGCAGGCAAGCATGCAGGCCAGCATGCAGGCAAGCATGCAGCATGCAGGCAAGCATGCAGCACGCAGGCAAGCATGCAGCATGCAGTTATGCAGCATGCATTTTATTTTAGGGTTTGAAAAAAAAATAACTAACCCTCGAAGGTTAAGGCGTGAGCTGCGCTCACGCCTTAACCTTCGAACCTATCACGTCCATGTCGGATCCGCCCTCGGCATTCACCATGTAAACAAGCATGCAACATGCAGGTAAGCATGCAGCATACAGGCAAGCATGCAGGTAAGCATGCAGCATACAGGCAAGCATGCAGCATGCAGGAAAGCATGCAGCACGCAGGCAAGCATGCAGCATGCAGGCAAGCCTGCAGCATGCAGTTATGCAGCATGCATTTTATTTTAGGGTTAGAAAAAAAAAACTAACCCTCGAATTCGGACTTACATTGTTATAATAAACCACCATTCGGACAAACATTCATTATGTCAAATCATAGTTAGACCAAGTAATTTTATAGCTAGTAAAATTAGGACGTCTAATTATTATAGCACTCAATTTTATAACACAAAAACCATTATAGTTGTAGACGATTAGGTAAAACAAAGTTTCGTATACGAGAGCATTATGGATAGTGATGATTATAGAAAACGCGTTCGGGATATCGTTTTTCGGACGTACGATATTCGGAGAAGAAAGGGACTACCGAAGTAAATTATGAAATAACTGAAGTGAGGGGCAACGTCCCTTTCAATAGACTTATTGATGAAGCTCACGAAAATGTTAGAAAGTAATTGTATGGTAAATTCCGATAATATACGTATTAATTTGACTCGCTGACGACAGTCGTTCGCTTGTTATTAGTAATATTTGGATTCGATGTACTTACTTAGTACATTATTATGGTTGCCAACAGCCAGCTTAAGACAAAACATAATCATTGTTAGTAATTCTACACACAAATACTGTATCATGATAAAACATGTTAAGACCCTTTCGAAACTATTTATATACTATTTTCGATAATATTCGTTGAAGCTGATGATATGTTTCTGTTTAAACAGAAACATGCAGTTCGCAACTTTAACTGAAACTAATTATTGCCACAGCTAAAAAATCTCGTGAAGGTCGCAAACAGCGGCCGCACTCGCGCCGGCGCGACGACGACTCCAGCGATGAGGAGGTCGACACGCTCGACCAGTACCACTTGATCAGCATACAGGTAAACAAATTTGAACATAAAGGTTTACTACTAGCTTAGCACAGAGGCCAGAGATATCACAATATCACGCTATTACCAAAACGGCCCTATATAAACTTCTCGCGTGTTGTGCAAGCCAAAAGCTTCGAAGGCAGCACACAAATGTCTAATTAGAACGTTTATTTAGTCTTACACTTACCCACTTTCTTTCTCATTCGCACACATGGACATCCACATGTTAAAAGTATAATATTAACTTTCACTTTTGTAGAACCAGAAACAATCATAATTTATCTAGCATCTAAGGCTTCTGGCACACCTAACAATACCTTCTGAACGATAGCAACATATCTTCTAATACAAATAACAATTACCTATGTCTGAGTGTAGTCAGTCTGTACAAAAAAACACTTCATCGAAATGCTAAAAGTCTCATAGCTCCGGCAATGGTTTTTAACTACTTATCTGTCCAGGAAATGAATAGTGACTAATGGGACTTGCAATATTTCAATGTTCTATTTATATAAAATTATAATGTTTCAGTTGCTAGATCTGATGCACACACTGCACAGCCGAACAGCACAAATATTCAAATGGTGGAAGGACGAAGCTGATCAAGGACAAAGTAAGAATGGTTTGCACTACTGATAATATTGTTATCTCATATAAAATTACCTATTTAAATCAATTAAAATCACGTTAATTTTTTTCAGTGTGTTTAAAGATGAATAAATGAATGGTTTTTTATTTTAGATGCTGAAGAATACGACCTATGGGAAGTGGCTTGGATGCCTCTTTTACAAGGGATCGCTGAATTTTGCACCGATAGGCGAAAGCAGGTAAATTGATCGTTTTGAGTAACGTATAACGAACCTACTTGTTGATACTCAATATGAGTTGAGAAAATCAGACATATTTGTTAGTTTCCTGCCTTTTTTGAAGAAAAAATTACTCAAGATTCAAAAGAACCGGATGATCATTTGACTTTTATCGTAATAAGGTGATTAAGTAACTACTGCATACGGTCATCAAAGCAGCAGGTAACAGTAGATGATTAATTTATTTCTTTATCTAATTAATAACCAAATATTCCTTCGTCCCCAGGTAGCAAACAGCGCCATAGCCTACCTCCAGCGCGCTCTGCTAGTTCCCGGCCTGTCCGGCGGAGCGGGCGGCGGCAGCACCGGCGCCTGGGAGGCGTGCTTCCAGCGCGTGCTCTTCCCACTGCTGGACAAGCTGCCTCGCCACCATCACCAGGCGCTGAGGGCCAATACTATCATGTGCAAGGTGAGATACTTATCTCTACAGGTAACATTGAGTTCAGTTCAATCACGGAATACTCATTAGCATTACTCCCATGCGATATTTTGTTACCTGACTAAGCTAAATGATTAACTTAGAATAATAATTAAGATTAAATCTCATTGTGAAACAACAGTATTTTTTTACAAAATGTGGCCACAGTAGCCTTGTAGAGATAGGTGGGCAAGTCCATTCAAAAGTATGAGAATTGATGAGAGAAGAAATTGAAGATATCAAATCTTAATAGGGAATATGCACTTGGAACAGATGAGGGTCATATTATTTTTTTGAGTACTATGGTGAATTGTTACGTCTCTATCAATATTTCCTAATTTTATTTCTTTGTCAATGTAAAAATAATTATTGAAACGTGCAAAAAAATATGGGAAATTAAAAGCGGTTGAAACAGACACGTGTCAGTGTTACGTCCAAGTCTACGTATATGTCACTGTCAAAAGCGCGACAACAAGAAGAATTCAATAGTTTGTAGGTTACATTTGTGTTGATACAGACTTGTGTGAGTCTGCAATTTATAAATATACTACATTTCGCATTTTTGGTGATGAAGATTGTTGATCAGTCATAAAACGATATAAGCTATCATAAAAAATATAAAAAAGAACAGTGCATATTCCCTATTTGATTATTTTATCTAGGCTTAGTAAAAAAATGATAATTATTTTGTATGGCAAAATTGATTCTTTTGGATATGTCCTTTATATGACGTAAAATTTTTAATACAATTGAACCATTCATCTTGATTATTATAGGTGTTCCTCCAACACCTATCCTCCCTGTCGCCCCGGCCCAGCTTCTGTGCACTGTGGCTGCGCGTGGTGGAGCTCCAGGGCTCGCTCGCAGCCGCCGACGCCGACGACGCGCTCACTGAGGCCGCGCTCGAGGCGCTCAAGAACATGATACTCGTCATGGACTCTGTCAGGGTGAGTGTTACAGCTAGAGCAGTAATGTAGCTAACTGTATCTGTAGGTGTTCCTCAACACCTATCCTCCCTGTCCCTGTGGTGGAGCTCCAGGGCTCTCTAGCAGCCGCCGAGTCGCTCAAGAACATGATACTCGTCATGGACTCTGTCAGGGTGAGTGTTACAGCTAGAGCAGTAATGTAGCTAACTGTATCTGTAGGTGTTCCTCAACACCTATCCTCCCTGTCCCTGTGGTGGAGCTCCAGGGCTCTCTAGCAGCCGCCGAGTCGCTCAAGAACATGATACTCGTCATGGACTCTGTCAGGGTGAGTGTTACAGCTAGAGCAGTAATGTAGCTAACTGTATCTGTAGGTGTTCCTCAACACCTATCCTCCCTGTCCCTGTGGTGGAGCTCCAGGGCTCTCTAGCAGCCGCCGAGTCGCTCAAGAACATGATACTCGTCATGGACTCTGTCAGGGTGAGTGTTACAGCTAGAGCAGTAATGTAGCTGTATCTGTAGGTGTTCCTCAACACCTATCCTCCCTGTCCCTGTGGTGGAGCTCCAGGGCTCTCTAGCAGCCGCCGAGTCGCTCAAGAACATGATACTCGTCATGGACTCTGTCAGGGTGAGTGTTACAGCTAGAGCAGTAATGTAGCTGTATCTGTAGGTGTTCCTCAACACCTATCCTCCCTGTCCCTGTGGTGGAGCTCCAGGGCTCTCTAGCAGCCGCCGAGTCGCTCAAGAACATGATACTCGTCATGGACTCTGTCAACGTGAGTGTTACAGCTAGAGCAGTAATGTAGCTGTATCTGTAGGTGTTCCTCAACACCTATCCTCCCTGTCCCTGTGGTGGAGCTCCAGGGCTCTCTAGCAGCCGCCGAGTCGCTCAAGAACATGATACTCGTCATGGACTCTGTCAACGTGAGTGTTACAGCTAGAGCAGTAATGTAGCTGTATCTGTAGGTGTTCCTCAACACCTATCCTCCCTGTCCCTGTGGTGGAGCTCCAGGGCTCTCTAGCAGCCGCCGAGTCGCTCAAGAACATGATACTCGTCATGGACTCTGTCAGGGTGAGTGTTACAGCTAGAGCAGTAATGTAGCTGTATCTGTAGGTGTTCCTCAACACCTATCCTCCCTGTCCCTGTGGTGGAGCTCCAGGGCTCTCTAGCAGCCGCCGAGTCGCTCAAGAACATGATACTCGTCATGGACTCTGTCAGGGTGAGTGTTACAGCTAGAGCAGTAATGTAGCTAACTGTATCTGTAGGTGTTCCTCAACACCTATCCTCCCTGTCCCTGTGGTGGAGCTCCAGGGCTCTCTAGCAGCCGCCGAGTCGCTCAAGAACATGATACTCGTCATGGACTCTGTCAACGTGAGTGTTACAGCTAGAGCAGTAATGTAGCTGTATCTGTAGGTGTTCCTCAACACCTATCCTCCCTGTCCCTGTGGTGGAGCTCCAGGGCTCTCTAGCAGCCGCCGAGTCGCTCAAGAACATGATACTCGTCATGGACTCTGTCAGGGTGAGTGTTACAGCTAGAGCAGTAATGTAGCTGTATCTGTAGGTGTTCCTCAACACCTATCCTCCCTGTCCCTGTGGTGGAGCTCCAGGGCTCTCTAGCAGCCGCCGAGTCGCTCAAGAACATGATACTCGTCATGGACTCTGTCAACGTGAGTGTTACAGCTAGAGCAGTAATGTAGCTAACTGTATCTGTAGGTGTTCCTCAACACCTATCCTCCCTGTCCCTGTGGTGGAGCTCCAGGGCTCTCTAGCAGCCGCCGAGTCGCTCAAGAACATGATACTCGTCATGGACTCTGTCAACGTGAGTGTTACAGCTAGAGCAGTAATGTAGCTAACTGTATCTGTAGGTGTTCCTCAACACCTATCCTCCCTGTCCCTGTGGTGGAGCTCCAGGGCTCTCTAGCAGCCGCCGAGTCGCTCAAGAACATGATACTCGTCATGGACTCTGTCAACGTGAGTGTTACAGCTAGAGCAGTAATGTAGCTGTATCTGTAGGTGTTCCTCAACACCTATCCTCCCTGTCCCTGTGGTGGAGCTCCAGGGCTCTCTAGCAGCCGCCGAGTCGCTCAAGAACATGATACTCGTCATGGACTCTGTCAGGGTGAGTGTTACAGCTAGAGCAGTAATGTAGCTGTATCTGTAGGTGTTCCTCAACACCTATCCTCCCTGTCCCTGTGGTGGAGCTCCAGGGCTCTCTAGCAGCCGCCGAGTCGCTCAAGAACATGATACTCGTCATGGACTCTGTCAACGTGAGTGTTACAGCTAGAGCAGTAATGTAGCTGTATCTGTAGGTGTTCCTCAACACCTATCCTCCCTGTCCCTGTGGTGGAGCTCCAGGGGGCTTAGCCAAAGTAACTTCTCTTGTGAGCGAAACGTAACCATAGATAGCGAGTTGTTATCGAACGCTATCCATGCCGCTGTCATACAAATGAGTACAAATGCGTAGACAAGCAGCAGTTTCAGTGTTCGCCTTCATTACGATTTCGATCGTCAGAAATGATATTTGAACGAACACTCGGATGCTGTAGTTATCGAAACAAAATGGCCGATTTCATTCATCAGCTGTGATTCTCAAAATAATTTGATTACGGCTTAATATATTAACAGAGCCTAAAATGCATGCGTTACGTTTATTGTAGGCTGCACATAACAAAAACACATGGGAAAGATGCCAAAAGCGATTAAAATTACGACGCCAGTTGGAATAAAAAAGTAATTTATAAATATGTGGCGTGCATGAATGTCGACGCACCTCAATGATGTGGTGCGCATTATTGTCGACAAACCTTAATGATGTGGTGCGCATGATTGTCGACGCACCTCAATGATGTAGGGCGCATTATTGTCGACGCACCTCAATCTTCTATGGCAGCGATTGAGGTGTGTCTATGCCAAGCCAAGTGACGCTTAGCCTAGCCACTTTTTCCTGGCGCGCAGAGGCGATCATCCATTAATGTTAACCGGCAAATTCCTAAATATTATATCTAACGTTGTGAAGAATTACAAGTTTCGCGAAGCAATCCAGCATTTCATTTTTAAAAACAGAACATCTCCGATAAACAAGCGCGGGCAGGCAGACCCGCACAAATACAAGTTATTTAAACTACATTTCAATACAGGCAGTCAACTTATCTTACCTTTCTAATTACCTAATGAGTAAGAGACAAACAAAATATAATATGAATAAGTTCCTTTTATGATAACCTAGACTGATTAAAGCTTTGAATAAAATTAATAGAACCAAAGTTAATAAACTATACAAAATTCAAAACTTATTAATAATTTAGCTATTAGTTTGCCATTTTAGTTTGTTACATAGAGAAAGATAAATATATACCAAAAGGGTTTGCTATTATCAGACTTGTCACAGAGAGACAAATCTGTCTGGTTACCTGACAGATTTGACCTGACTCTGGTAGGCTGCGGTCCGAATATAGCTGAAAGTACTTTTGGCACCCATAAAAGCGTCCCGAATTGCGCCGAACGCACTTCGAGCGCGATTTTGAAAGATATTGCGACGCCATAAATGACATCACCAACTTTCGCCATTTTGTACTTAACTGCACTGAAAGCACTTTAAGCGATAAAATCGCACTTTTTAATTCGGACCGCACGAATGTGCTAAAAGCGCTTAAAGTACTTTCAGCGATATTCGGACCGCAGCCCCTGTTGAACTGCTTGACACTGACAGTGACAGCAAAATTTCCGAATTTTTCGATACCATAGCCAATATTTTACTTTTTAGGGCCTAACAACTTCGAAACAACGATCGCGAAAGGATGGTACATTGGCTAAGCCATCGAAAACGATAACTTTTGAACGATGGCTTATGTCAATCCCATACATTTTGTTCTTTTCGAACTTCGCTGTCGTTTTCTAAATGTTACTTTGGCTAAGCCCCCAGGGCTCTCTAGCAGCCGCCGAGTCGCTCAAGAACATGATACTCGTCATGGACTCTGTCAACGTGAGTGTTACAGCTAGAGCAGTAATGTAGCTGTATCTGTAGGTGTTCCTCAACACCTATCCTCCCTGTCCCTGTGGTGGAGCTCCAGGGCTCTCTAGCAGCCGCCGAGTCGCTCAAGAACATGATACTCGTCATGGACTCTGTCAGGGTGAGTGTTACAGCTAGAGCAGTAATGTAGCTAACTGTATCTGTAGGTGTTCCTCAACACCTATCCTCCCTGTCCCTGTGGTGGAGCTCCAGGGCTCTCTAGCAGCCGCCGAGTCGCTCAAGAACATGATACTCGTCATGGACTCTGTCAGGGTGAGATGAAGAGAAAGAGAAAGCTAAGTGCAGGGAAATGACAAGGAATTCAACAGAAAATTATATTTTTTAATGATTAACAGGTTTTTTTTTTAAATTGTCTGAAAAAGCTGTAATTTTTTGACAAATTACCTTCAAAACCGAGAAATGTGATGATGGTGGGCAGGTGAAGAATTCATTTACCATTAAGTCCGCCTCTTGTACTACTGTTTGCGCATTAGAGGTTAAATAAATAAAATAAATAAATAGCACTGACCTTGGAGCGGTGTGCAACCTTTCGAGGGAATCCTCCCGGGACTGCTTCTAGATACCTACATAAGAAGTTCTAGTAAAAATACATACAGTTATGTCCAGCCTGCCGTTAAAAAATAAATTAAATAATTATTTAGATTATAATTTTGTAAACCTGTTTTTTTATCGGAGATTCAGAACTACGATTCCAAAACAACTTTCTGAAAACTTAATTTGGAGGTCCGACAGTCGAAACGAAGATTTTTCATGCAAGGTAAGTTATCTTCCTCCTTAATTCGGGCAAACTGTATTCCAAATTGTAGCTCGGTTTTGAACCTTCTATGACAATTTAGCAGTATGTAGAGTATGAAAATGAAAAGTCTTTATGTAAAGTCTGTAACCGATAAAAAATGAAAGATTCTTCCGTGTATATTAATGGTTAAAATATTTAACTTGTATTTCAGATATTCAGTAACGGTGACTCATACAACGATCTCTGGTATATCACATGGGAGAAGATTGCAGAGTTCCTGCCTAACCTCAAAAATGAACTGTTTCCTGATGGTATGTTTAAAATAAAATGAAATATCATGGTTATAATGTCCTTAAGGCTAGTCTCGCGTCTCTTATAAATAGCCCTAACAAAAAACGTGAATGTCAATTTAGTAACGTGCATGTAGCAATTCGGACCGTGAATTAGCGCACGACCCCGTAACGTGAAAAGAGGTCTTGAGATTTCCTGTTACCATAACGTAATTGAACTCTTATGTTTGAGAACGATAAAAATGTCTGATGGTATCCTCCGTAATATCACATTTTTTTTTCATTACACCAAAGTAGTGTGTTCAAGCGCTTACATCGAATCGGACCGGAGTCGAAAAACTGTTTAATATTAATTTTAATCTTAACTATTCTTCCAATGCCATTGGCATAATTATGAGATTGACTCCTTGGCGCAATGGATAGAACCCGATTTCTTGGTTATGTGCTTGCCAAATTTTCTAACACAACAATTCACAATCACAATTTTTGTGTATTTAGACAAAATTTTAGTAAATTTTATCAGTCTCTGATACCCATAATACAGTCAACGACATAATAATGTCACATGAACTTTGCTTCATTTGTCGTAGAAATCATGAAGGAGCTTTCAGATTAGCTACTATGTTTGTATGTGATCAGGCACTTTTGGCGTTGAGTTCCGATATTGACGTAGGTTTATTTATTTCCAGTTGCAGACGCGCCCCCGCCGCATATGTTGCTGCATCCGCCGGCCCCGCTCCAGCCCCCGCCTGCCCCCGCTCCCGTCCCAACCAGTACGCCCAACCCCTTACTCCCCCCTTCGCCCCCTCCCCAGTCCCCGCCGGTGGCCCCAACGAGCCTGAGCCAGGCGCCGACGTTAGTGAGCCCCACCGGTGGGATGGTGCCCATCCGCAACTCCCTGTACGACCAGGGCGGGTTAGCTTCCTCGGTTTTACTGCAGCCGCTGAATGAGGTATGTATTACACCACAGGTATTGCCGAAGATGTCAGGAAGTTGTTTTTAAAAACTAACTGTATTTATTTTCTACATTTGCACCGCTTCTGGCAAGCAGTAATGGAACTAACAAAATTCTGTTACTGAAAATTATTGTTTAGCTTGAACACGATATTTTTTAATGATTTCCGCTGGTTTATTGGTAAATCACAAATTATAATGACAGGTAAAAACTTAAAATCATACCAGCTGTCGTCAGCTTCACTGTGAGTAACTTGTCCAATACATTGTTCCAGATGATATCAACACCGATAGGTATATCCATCCAGTCTCAAATGCCGATACTCTACCCGCAAACCACCCCGGAGCTACCGCAGGCCCAGATTGTGCGGGACCCGCCCAAAACTGAACTCCACCCCACGGTAATACAGCCTACTTCTCCTTACCAAAACTCCTTGATAGACGCAGAAAACGTAGAGCAAAGTGAATTATTCGCAGAGTATCTCACAAACCCGTACCACGAGACGAAAGAGCTTTCAGCTAAAGAAGCAACCCTGTATGACCCCGAAAGCCTAATAGACCAAACTATTCCTTCAGACTACACTGAAATAAGGAGTCCTCTCCTCTCGCCTTTAGATAAGAAATCTTTGAGCACGAACTCGACACCTATGCATAGCAAGAATAAAGCTCAATTTGGCTCAACAGATAACCTGCGGCCAGAGTCTGGTGTTTTTAATTTTTCCAGCTACTTTAGTGCCGTCAACGAGAAAGGTTCCGAGGCATTCGATTTACTAATGTCGACTCAAGAGGGATAGCTACATACTGAATGCGATGTGGGGACTTGGCTCTGAAACTTTTAGTGTATAAATCGTTATAGTCAATGTTATAAATTATGTCAAATTAAATTATTTATGGCATCTTAGTAGACCCAATTGTAATGTTATATTGAAAGTCCAAAAAACAGTTTATACATTCACATTACACAAATAAAAATGTTTTTATTTATTGTACAGCAATTTGTCTTCATCCCCATTGTTCATAAAAACTATAGCAACGCTTCAGCATTGTTTGGCAGCAAGCGACGTGTCCTGTCACTTACAAATCCCGACAGCAATAAGAATGAAAGAGCCAAAAGGTTACAGTAGTGCTGTATTAGTTGTTATGAATAAATTAACAGGTATTTATTGAATTAATTTCCTGTATTGAATGTTAATCGGTTATCCAATTAGATATGTTTTAGAAGCACTGTTACTCAAGGTACAATACTTACGTTTAGGTTCGCAACTTTGTGTCATGTTGTGATACAAGTGTGCCCTAGTTCTCACGAGGCTTGTTGGAAACCATGCGGTCTACTTATAAATATCTTGTTCAGTTTGATTATTAATTAAACTCCATTAGTGCAATATCAAACGTGGTTTTGTTCTGACCTTTCTAGCTATCCAAAGTTTTTGAGCATTCGAGAAATTGGGAAAATGGGTTAGTTAGATCTAATGTAGGTAGTAGATGTTAATACTATCCTATGTACTAAAAGGAAAATTTATTTATGTTGTTTGTATGAATATTATATGACCAATTCTTGGTTAGGGTCTTTGTAAAGATTTAAACTTAAGTACTAATTTGTATTATAACTTTTAAAATCTAGTAGGTTCTTTATCACAGGAGATATTTATCATTGATACCATAAGTTTTTGGTGTTTACCGAACCCGCTAACTATAGGGCGCCTTAACCGTTTGTCCATGTCGCTCATTCGGAGTATTATTAATAAATGATTAATATCTTCTGCGACAGAAGTGGCGAATGCTATCGCTAAATTTAATGAAATTAAATCATTTGAAATTATGTAACTCTTTGTTATGTTGGTGGCAATAAAGAAACTAACCATCGGCCTATTATTAAAGTTGATATCATTTATTGCAATATTTGTATGTTCTATTATAACTACATTCCACTTCATTTTATTATAATATGAATTTATAGGGTTTAATTGTATTTATTCATTTAGTTGGAAAATAAATTAGACGTCCAAATCGAGAATTCAGTTCGTTGTTTTTATGTAAACTAAATTTTCAGGGTCGCTGTATTTTCGGACTGCAAATAAATTGTACATTATGTAACTATATTAGGACGCTTCATTTTGTATAGAGAGATATTCTACTGAACTATCAGTCTTACTGTATGTTTAACGTTTTATTAATAAAAATGTGTTTAACTGAAATGGGTTTTCCTTTTGTTTGACCACTTACAGCTGTTCGGTAAAAAATATAAATTGAATAAGCCTTTTCTCTCACTGAGAACTCTTATCTGGTATTATTATATTTAAAAGCTCAGTTATAAAAGTACATTTATTTTGCTTGACTTCGAAAAACTAGCGAAAGTGATTACCGTGTAGCGTAAACCATGGGTTAAATATAGGATTTAGACTGTCAAATTACAATTAGGAGGTATATTTTAGTGCCGCCAGAGGCGCTGCTCAAAACATGGTACAGTCGCCATCAGATATATAAGCACACAAGGTGACCAAATACTTCTGAGCATTTCCACAGCCGATAAGTTTAATTCACCAAAGTTGCCATAAATAACTGAACATGACAAGTGACAATGATCTGTCTCAAGTGTATAGAAGATAGAATGTACAATGAGCTAGCATCAGCTAATATGGTAACTTAGGTGTATGGAACTTATTGGTGAAACCGATCAGATTGCTCGCCTTGTCTGCTTCAATATTTTTAATGGCGACTGTACATCACAATTTACGCTACACGAAGTTGTCTACTTTTCAGCATCAGATATGAGTCGCTTAAATTCAAACTCAGATAAATCCACTCTACCCTCTTAGGAGATATTAATGAAAAAGTGTTATCTAACCTAAATGAATGATTTAAAAGAGCGTATTATTTTATTTGTGGTAACAGTATTGAAGAAAACGACCCTCTATAACGAAATCAATTACAAAACCATCGTTGAATTAATTATAAATATATTTAGATTGGATTTAACTGCATTTGATTTAATGGAATGCAATTTATCCATATTTGAAAAAAAACTTTTAATTGATTTATGGAGTTTTGATTCATCGGAATACTATCGACACTTAAAGTGTGTTTTTTGTAAGTTGTTTTTTATTTAAATACAATAAAAAGCAGGAAAGTACGGTGATACTGTCGGCGCGTTTACGTCAATTGACGTCCATGTTGAAAAAATGCTGTTCGCTGATTGGCTCGGAGGGATCTATCTACAGTTGAAAAAAACTTTGTCACGGATCTATCTGGTTTTGATAAAATTGTACGATTTTAACGGTATTTTCCTCAAGAGCCATGCGGATTTATACGCAACTGCTAAAATAGCTCCAAAACTAGTTTTTTACGCTTTTTTTTGACACCAAAATCTTAAAAATTCTCAGAATTGGATTTATCCGAGTTTGAAGTTAAGCTACTCATATGTGCTCGGTCTATTATAAATTTACGTTGAAATCAGTTCTTTGCAGTTCAGAGGGTAGTAAAACAAAGCTTTATAAAAAAATCAACAATGTATTTTAACATTTACAATATTTACATAACTACCATTCTATTTACACGGACAGCAACGAGAGCGCCTTCACAGAAGGCAATAAGTCAGGCACTACACATACAGTTCAAAGTAGTCCTTGCACACACAAATAGTCTGTCACCAATCACTATAGTCACTATCATACACGAGACACGTGTAAAGGTCTCTTGTAGTAGGGGTGATGTGGTCTGAGCAAGGGCGGCGCGCAGCACGGCGCCTTGCGCGGCGGACACAGCGCGCGCCGCCACACCGCCGCCGACTTGCGCGACCACGACCACGCGCCCGCCGCCACGCCGCACACCACCACGCAGCACACCGACCACGCGCTCGACACGCCTGCCTTCTGCAGGTTGCCCGCTTCCAGAGCGGCTAGCAGCGCCAACTCACTTTGAGTCTCACGCATCTTCGCTTCGACCACTCTAGCGGCGGTCGCGCATGCTGCTAATACTAAATAAAGCGCTCCAGCGGCCGCCGCTCGCGCTGCCAGCCTTCCGACTCTCCTCGCCCCTCGCGGGTCCAACGCTCGCCTCACTCGCATGATTCCCGGGCAAGCTCCTATCGCCAGCGCTACGGAAGTCACCAGCAATGCCCCTCTAGGCACGCCCACGAGCGCTGCCGCAGCCGCATCCGAAATACCACAGGTTCCCGTTAGCTCATCCGCTGTCACCCGTCTCAGTGCTAACGCGACTGCCGTCCACGCTCCCGCCCAGCCCCAGGAAACAGCGTGTAAGTACGCAGCAGCTCGTTCTAGAGCCTCGGTGGACCATTCGCTCGCCGCAGTCAGATACCAGGCCACGCATGCGTTGGCGAACCACGCGTCCGCTGCCAACGTGAAGTAATACGTCAGAGAGAAGAACGCGACGCAAGTTGGCGACGCTAATCCGTCCACCGCGAGCGTAGAGCCAGCACAGGAGACGATTTTAGGCCCAAGCCAGCCTCTGGTGACGTAAGCGAGGGCGACAATGGCGTGGCAGGCGGCCATCCATATTACTGGCCGTTCCGGGTATCGGTATCTCGAGGGCTCCGCACAGAAGGTGAGTAATGCGAAGGATGTCGACAGGAGCGAGAACCAAGCGAGTGTTGTCATCCATATTTCGGCGGCTCGCTTATCAGCTTCAGAATGTATGGCGTGCTGTCCGCAAGCAGGCCAGCACTCGCCGGTGGGCGCTCGCGTGTGCGCAGGCGGGCAGCCGTGCTCCCTCAACTCGTGTTCTTGGAAAGGCCAGCGAGGTGGCGGGGGTGGTTCCGGTTCCAGCTCGCTTGCGTTAGGAGGTCTCATGCAGAGTCGTTTTTCTGCTCTTCGTGGGAAAGCAGAGCAGTTGAGGACGATATCGGCAGGCAGCTGCTTGAGTTGTTCGCCGCAATCCTCGACGACGGTCTCGCAGAGCGCGCGGCACGCACTCACGGAGCCCGACACCTGCTCCGAGCACAGCGGGGCGAAGGCCGAGCACAGCAGGAAGCGTGCGTGAGGGGAGCAGCCGCTCGACAGGATGCCCGCGAACATTTCCATCTGAAACAATAGAAACGGTTCATTAGTTAGGTCAAACAGATTCAAATCAAAACAACTTTTAAAATATACGCTGGAAATAAATTCGGGGCCGTTGAAGTTATTATTGAATCGTCAAAGGCCACACAAAGGGCACTGTTCCCAGGCTGGGTTGTCGAAGCCGGGGTTAGACAAAAACTCGCAAATGAGTGGTTCGTCGAGACAATGGCAAGGTCGCCGCGCGACTCGTTTTTGTGCGCCTGCGCCGCTGCCGCTGACGGATGTCACGGAATGAAATAAATAAAGAGTTGAAACGTCGACGCTAACCTAACCTTATTATAGAGAAATCTTGATAGAAATCTTCTCATGCCATAATACGACCTAGCAAAAGGAAAAGCGTGAGATACTATGGTTTCTCTGAGGATCGTAAATGTTGGCAAGAAGAAAATTGAGGAAAGAAGTTTGTCACATCATGAAACAATAAATAGAACAAGTACCCAAGTAAAAAAGTTACTTCGAAATCTTACACCTAAATGTTTCTGAAGAACGTTGTCTTCCCACGCCACGCTTGAGCCTATCACTATCTCCCAGTAAATATTAATTTAACTCTGTCCACCGTAGTTTTCAGAAATGATTAGCAACAATCTTGCAGTCGGCGATATTACACGTACAGGTAGAGATGCGATAACCGAGCTGAGCCAATTACTTCCCCCCGAGCCGACCGCGCTCTTTTTCAATGGAGGCTGCGTCTGCGCACTTCTTTGGATAATTCTCGTAGCGCAAAAAACGCGATTCAAAACGACCGGCCTTGGATTACGAGGGAGCCGCAGCTTTGTGTTGTTCAAAAGCAAAAAATATTTAGTAAACGATGAGTGGTTTAATCTGGAAACTTGAGCCTTGCTGTTTTTCGAAACTGGGCTTATTTATATTCTTTAATAAAATGCGAATTGTGAATCTTCAAACAAGAATGGATGTTGTAGATATCCAATGAAGTCAGCTATCTTGGTTATTTTAAAGTAGCGTATTTATTATAACTGAAACGAAGATGAAAGGAAATACTCAGTGTACTCAGTTTCATATCTAGCACACAGATATTTCTGGCTTCTTCATTTGTAAGACGGTGTTATTATCATAGTTCAAAGGAATTGCAAGTCCATTCAGCATGGATGGACGCACGAAAATCTTCAAAGAGCACTTCTGCACATGCCTGCCACCCAATCTTGCGCTTTGATCACTATGACTGACTCCTTTGAACCCAGAAAAGTCTACTTTAATGCAAAATTTACGAAATTTTAAACACTAGTGTTTTCCAGTTTTCTAGTGTTCGCAAAAACTGATAAGTAGATAAATGCGAAGTGCAAATGTTATTAATATTGGTAGGACGTCATCCCCATGCTCTAGAAAGAAAGGAGCAATAGAGTTGAATGGATGTTTGTTTTTAAATTGTAAACTATGAATCACTTAGGTATGAAGGTATCCGATAATTTGTTAATGTTCAAATACAAAAAAAGTTTTTTGTCTTTTTGAGATGTGCTCTAACAAAGAGTTCTTTATAAATCTATTTTTTTTGCAAACGAAATGCTACCGATATTTTGGTATTCGATTAACAATAAACTCAAGATCGAGTCGATATGGCGTAACTAGGTAGATAGCGACTTTATAAAAGCATACTGAAAGTGTTTTTTACCCGTTACGGATTAACTAAACTCTCCAAACGGTTTTACCTGGCTCTATCCTATTACGGAACGGTAGAATGCACCGGAGTGGAGTGTATCTTTGTTATTTTATAAAAACGTTTCGTTTTGAGCCAACAATTGTGGGTAAATACGCGTGTTTGCGCTCCAAAGAGCTTCGGCATCGTTTGATGTTTCGTTAAGGCCAAGGCATGCATCCGTACAGTTATTTTTATGTGTCGCGCGCACTTTGGTGTGCTTTGGTCGCCATGTGTTACCGTTGTTATGATGTTTACATTCTAAAATTGCGTTTTTTACGTTTTAATGTTAAAGTTGTAAAATTTAAAGAACAAATTTACTGTAGATAATGATTAAGTTTAGCTAAGGCGGTCACTTTGAAAAATAAATGACAAAATGTTGTTTAAATATGTGTGTATGCCATATGCGCCTATCATGACTTTGCTTTTTGAGCACCTATCACACAGTATTTTCTACATAATTTATACAGGTATTAATGTTTACGAATACACTTACAACCTAATCTTAGTTATTTTGTAGTTGAGACATTTACAATACATAAAAAAACATTGTTCCTTTCATACACTCGTAGGTATCAAGTTAAATATAACAAGTTTACAATTCGACGCGCATTTTAGAAAAATAAACAAGCACGACTGAGTCACGTTTTATGCAATTTAAGCTTCATTCATACATCGTACAGAATGAAAATAAAAATATCACAACAAAATGGTTTTTTTGCGATAAGTTTAAAAAAACACCCATTCACAACGTAGTAACTGGCACTGATCTCAAATGGCTCTTAAGCTCTACCTTACTTAACAAATACGTGCCTCACACAAGTGGAATCGGATGTTTTCAGATCATAAACAAGAGTTTTCATTGATATCACTCTACAAACTACTCCATTCCAAAACATGTCCCAACAAAAATCTACCTTATCTTTAACAAAATAAAGATTAAACTGGCATTGTTATAGTTAAGCACGCCTGTCACTAGTTCACTTCATAGTTTTGTTGACTTTAGCTAATCCATCGTCCTAGCCGGTTCTTGGAGGTTCTCATATTATTTATTTGCTGAATAAATATCGGGCGGCTAAGTATTGAAGTTGATTGATGTGATGAATGGCTGGGAACGCAGTGCGCGGGCGCATAGTTCACGGTTTGACTTAGGTTTAACCTGGACAATGTTTCTACCTCTAATCGTGCGCCTGCTGTGATAGGAAAGCTTAAGGGGTTCGATTACTGCGAGATGTCACCCGCACATTATGTTCGTTTGTTTTCAGCTCGGATACGTATATAAACCTTCGTCATTAGTTAGTTTGAACGATATTCACTCGCCAACGATATTGGTTTTTACGCCGAACAAAAGATGTAAGGATGGTCACAGAATTTCAGTGGATGCAGGCCGCCTGCAACCGGCCGGTCTGGAAATCTACGGGGGAGGCATGGTCACAATACACGTCATGTGACTGATAATGATAAAATTGTTCATTTTATTTTACATTGATTCGTCATCAAAGCGTTGTCTGAATAGGGTATCGAATTGCAACTTCCTGGGAATAGTATTACGAGTTGATGTTGAATAACGTAATTTTACACCTGGAACTTGCAGACGTTGGTAGTTTTAGCTTTTACTTACACGTTAACAAATCGATACAGGAAGGAATTTGTATGGAACAACACTGAATTCTGATTAATATTTAAATCTCTATGTCAGTAAGGAAAAATATGATATGAATGATGTGAGTACGATTTTACTAAATAATACGATTATAATAAACAAGTATTCGTCACATGACGTTTGTTCTGGCTGAACTGCGATCGCATCCACGACTGTACTTGATCGGCAGGTTCACTGCCAAGCCAAGAGCAACAACATAGACATCATGCATGTTTTTTTAAGGACTAGTGATGGAAGATTTAACTACAAAAATACTTTTTCAACATTGTACTTGTCCCTTTGAAGCCGAGTTCAACAACAAAGGACGACAGCGACAAAAAATTAATTACGAGCAGGTCCGAAAATAGCCGAGTGCGCCCTCGGCTGCGCGAGCGCCGCTTTGATGTGCGCGCGCGCCGCGCCGCGGACGAGTGGCGAGGCGATTTGCTACACGCAACAGGCGATCAAAGGTACTGAGAATCTAGCAATGTAGATGATAGTATATTTTTGACACTATACCGAAATCAGCCATCACAGACGACCACAGTTGAGGTTACAATTTCAATTTGAGCGAGCGGGAGCGGGTTCGATACCGGCCAGAACATCAAGCAGATGTTCTGGCCGGTATCGAACCCGCTGAGTTTATTCGAATTTAATGACTAGGTTTCCTATAATCAGAAACGATTTTAGGCTACCCATGACTCTAACTATTCCATCGGGCTCAGTGCGGATTGTTGTTGAGGTCTTAAGGCTTCCAACTAGGCTTGACAATTAACAAATCTAACACCTGATAGTTGATGAGATCTGTACCCAGCAGTGGGATGTAAACGCCGAATTAATGTTTAGAATTGTCTCCACAAATAATCCTGAAATGTTCGTGCTCCAACTGAAAAACAATATAACTCTTAGATCTATTTTCGAGGACCTCTTACATGGATAAAATGATTACTCCCCTCTTTTTATGGACCATAAATTGTTACGCTTTTTACTGTCAACCCGCGCACAAGCATCCTGGTAAGTAGTAATTAATAACAAAGGGGCTTTGATCACGACAGTACGTCGGCGCGTCTTTGAAGTCACGCGTCGGTTCACACACATGGCTGGACGCAGAGTGCATTCGCAGGGTTAAGCGTTTGAATGATGATTATTAAGATTTTAAAGATAGAGCGTTGTCAAAGTATAAGTAGTTGCTAAATTAAGGAGACTTGAAGGAGAGCATTTTAGAACCTAGAAAGCTGCGACTGCTTTCTTTGATAGTTTTCTCGAAAGCTGTTAGTCGTCTTTAGGAACGCCCTTTTAGGAAAAGTAACAGCACGTAAGCTATTTTCTATACAATATTAATTAACGGCGCGTTTGCAGTGCATTCCTTCCGCCAAATGACTCGTGACTCGGGCTTGACTGTACTTGTGGCGAGGTTGACAACACTTCCTCTTTTCTACGGACTCTTTCACGGAAGTGCTATTCACCTTACCGGAATAGTTTAAAACAAATCCCTTTCCTTTGCTAAATTATTTAACTATTATCAATAATTGGATAAGAAATCAGTTCATTTTGGCTTCCATTTACTCGTGGTTAAAGGCCATTTAGTGATAGCAGTGAGTACAAAGCTTCGAGCCTGAAGCGTTGACCTTGATTTATCATTTGAAAAGTGTTTAATTTATTCGAAATGACCTAAAAATGGATTAGTTATAGATACCCGCGTTACATTTTCCGAAATACTCTACATTTCGGATAGTTAAAGTACAGAGTAGGTAGTAAGGAACCCTAATCTAGGCACCAAGGAAAATATGCAACAAGAGCTTTTGGAAAAAATCCTCAGTATTTCAGAGGACAATATCTCCTAATTCTTATGTTAGGTATAGTGGCCCTACCACGGCGGCATCAAAGCCGGCGCGGGCGCTGCCAACGCACGCACTCGTCACGGTGCTTGTTTTGTAAATACGCGCCGCGAATTACGAGCTGCGAAGTAATAGTTGGTAATACGCGTCCGGTGAACTAAACACGAATTTCAAATGTGCGTTAGTACCGCACTTTATGTGCCATGTACGCAAATTATTTAATATCATAAGTATAATAATACCAAATATCAACAAATCGAACTTAGAAAATGTATCTTGCAAGGAAATTGATCAATCAACTACATATTTATTCCAATACATACATCTTACAAATGATCCTATGATTTTGCAAGGTTATGCTTGAATGTATGAGCCTATGTGGCGTATGATGTGAGCCGAATGTAAGCTAGACGCGTGCTAGCTCATCACATCTGTATGTGACTATGCCCTCACACTTACAGCCCAAGTTTAACACTTCTACCGTGGCTGTCCAGGGTAGCAGTGTTACACTTGAGCTACGAGTGGCTGTACCTTTCGTCAGGCTTTTCCAAAATGTAAAAGAAAATAACAAATTATAAGTACGTTACAAGACATGTTCTTCACCCTACCTAATTAAAATGCCTACCATTGGTTTTATGGCTTCTGCAAAACGTCCATGACCAATCGAGTCCAGTAAAATTTTAATGTTCCAAATTGTTATTTTTAAGAACCGCATGTTAGCAATCAATCGGTCAGTAGTTCCCACATCATAAATGTAGAGTTCGTTGTTCCATTTCGTGTGGAGTGAGTGCTTCCGACCGTGCGCGGGCGCAGCCGCCCGCTTTAGAGTTGATTTATTCCTGTGCCTCGTAAAACTGCGCTGATTACCTATTTGGATTTTATAGGCTCTTTTTGATAAGGTGGAAAGTTAGGTGCGTATGGATTGAGGGCTACTTTGTTGAAAATATTTGTAAGGTAATCTATTCGTGGTTCTGTGAATATTCTGAAATGATTGTTTGGGATACCTGATTGTGATAGTGTTGAATCACGATACCCAAATAACTTAGAACAAGATAAGATACACATCTAAGGACTGAAAAGATGGGCCCCTCTGTTTATACATTCAGGATTTAGGGCTCCTCTTAAAAAAAGGGCTAACTCAGTAATTGGATCCCTTGCCTCTAGGCATTAAGTCCGCTATTTGTACTTTACTTTTGTGCAATAAAGAATAAATAAATAATAAATAATCCCTTATATTTGCCTTGACTTGCAGGATTCAACGGTATTGTATTATTTATCTTTTCATTTTGCTTTGTACATAACACAACATTTCCAGTACCTCCTCATTACAGATACATCATGAAAAAATTAAGATCCATGAAGATTTTCACGAGTGTATAGAGGCGCTCACTTCAACCTCTACATAGGGGCACCTTATGCGTTGACGTAAGACCCATTTTGCAATGGTTTTGTAAAGGTTGATGTGTGCGCCTCTGTACATTGAGTGTATCAGTATAAGTCATTAGTATTAATTGGCATGAATTTGTGTCCACTCCCATTTTAAGTGGATCTATGACCGTGTGACGGTCCAGTTAGCAGGTTCACGTCTGGCAGTAAGATCTGGGACACCACCCACCACTTGTTCAGTAATTGGAAGCGCAGACGCAACGATTAGATAAAACAGTAGTTCTTTATGCTCTACATTGATAAAAAATATGTTAAATAAAATTTTTAGTTCGATCACACTTGTTATATTCTTTTTGGCCGTCTTCAAATTATTTGAAATTCGTGTAAGTTGTTACAAATTTTGTGGTTTTTACAATAACTAATGAAACACGCAGCTCGTTGGCAAAAAACATGATTCGTCTTTCTTGCAAACTTGCAATGTTAAAATAACACAAAAAAGCAATATATTTTCTCTACTAGTTAGTAACCTTAGTGCCTAATTCAGATTTGTTAGTTAACGTTATACAACTTTAAGAATCCCTTAAAAGGATATTTTATTTTTTAGAGACGCAAATCACATTCACCTCGAGATGGTTCCGATAATATCTTGTGAATCTCAGGCCTTGCGAGCCGGCTGGCCGACTGTAGCTAATTCTTAATAACCGACGCTCGTGACCGATCCATGATAGCTGCCATCACTAGCCTAACCAGACACTTATCAAGCTCTTAAAAGCTTTTTACTAGAGTTTAAACTCGCGTAACGACGGTATAGTTGGAACTGGCTATCGGAGCCGCAAAGGTGTGGTGGAGGCAAGACAATTGGTCCTAGATTGCTGTAGTTGCAGCAATTCTAGCTAATTCATCCTAATGGTGATGGAGGACCCTGGTCTGCTCCCAGTGCATTGGCTTTTTACGATTTATCAGGAACTGAAGGGATAGAATTGCAACTTGCGTTTATAATGTACAAACTATGAAATAAAATGTTGACTCTGTATCTATTATTCAAGAATAAAATGCATCAAGCGGCAAGTAAAATCATCACAAGCAAGACCGAGTTTTTTAGCCTCAACATCATAATAAAAGATATGGATTTTTTTTACTGTGAAGGAAGCGAGTTATCATCTCCATTTCCCCATTCTATTAAGCGCAAAAAAAAATTGAGAACATAAAAATTGGACCGTTTTCATGATAACTTTACCCGCCAGCATTATGTAAATATGCGTATAAATCATCATAATCGCAAAATTCATGGTAAGTAGACTATCTATCCTCAAGCTCATTACTACTTAACTGTGGTTGGTCCTGTCGCCTAGTTTTATCTGATTTTCGTTATCTCTGGATAAGGAAGTTGTGCTTTTTCTCTCGCCATCATTACGTCTGTGCTTCCTCTGATCGTCGACTTAGATCGTATCTGTATTAACTCTGCCCACGAGGCGATACGTGTGTTGTGCTCTAAATGATACTGACTTAGGTCTATGTGGTATCGTACAAACATATGTACAGTCAGCGGATTGACAAGCTACCCATATACGGCCATTCCTCCAAGCTATTAACAAATAATTGTATTGTCATTTGGCAAGAGCAAGGTAAAGGTAGAAATGGGTAGCCAGAGGAGCTGTTGACAGTAGTTTAACGAAGTTTTAGACAAAATAACTATGCACATGCTACAAGACTCACTGAACTAAATTATTCTTATTGCTTGGTAGGAAATCAGATTTCTAGATGAATGATGAAAAGTTTAGAAAAAGCGTAGGTAACTTAGCTTTCTGAGCTTTGTGTGTGAACTTCTTTATCATTACCGCATCATATATCATCGGTATGTACTGTACCCTACCTAAAGCAAATGAAGTATTCAAACTTGAATTTATGTTGAGATTCGTACGAGTAAGGACACCTACCTTTATAAAAGACCTAGGCTAAAAGAAGTAAAAGATATTGCTTCCATTTACAGTAGCTCATTGTGAGATTTACTAGCATTCTAAAAGCTTGCAAACGGGGTAAAAAAAGTTGTTCTCCGATTTATTATGTATGCCAAATAAAAGTATTCTTCTCGGTTTATGAAAATCATAAACATTTATCATTAAACCCATCGGCTCATTACCATAACGTCTTTCTCAAATTAAGAGGCATCACTTTGATTTACTGCGCTGGGTGATTTCAAAACAAGTTCTCGAGATTTGATCCGATCATGCAATAAGATAACCATTTTTGGATGAACGAAGGACGTTTCTTCAATTCTGTTAAATAAAACTGACGAGGGTCATTGTAAAAGATAATTTAGTCAGTCGCGACTTCAGGAAGCTGTCAAAAGTTCGGTCTATTCAAGTAAAACTATCCGTGAAATCCAGAAGTGCAATTATGCCATTGCAAGACCTTCTGTTTTACGTAAACGTTTATCGTAAATATTAAACCAGGAATGAAGAGCCAACAGGAAAGAGTACAATAAAAGTGGAGCGTACGTTTGGGAGAGCTCGGCAGTAAAACAAAACATACAAACCGACATTCCTCCGATTGTTCCCAAAGCTCTGCTTCGGGTTGCGACATAACAGAATTGCTTCAGCTTACAGTAGCACTGATAAGTTGATAAGTCCGGTTGCACGCGGACGACTATAAGAGAAATACAATTCCTGAACCAGAAACCATTTTGTGTGTAAATATGTTTTTTTAGTTACGCTTAAAAAAAGTTAAGTTTATTCATGTAAATAGAACTAAAAGAGAGGGCAAGGTCACTTCCAGAAGTGATTTGTAGATATGCCTCAGACACATATCCAATAAAAATACACAAAATGAATCTAATTTAGCATTTTCTAAACAGTTTTCGTGTAGTACCAAATAGCTGAAGAAAACAAAAATAATATCGACTACTTCTGAAATCATCACGATGCGTTCGACTGTTTGATTAGGGCACTGAGAACACTAGAACGAATGGAAGTAGGTAGTTAAGTAGCATGTGTCGGAAGCCTTTTACAGTAGAGCGGCGCCACGGCTATCAGCTGATAACTTTAATTAGGGCAGTCCCATCTCTGCATTCTCGCTTCACGAGTGTGTACGATCGTGACTCCTGTCTAAGTGTGTTGACACTTTGCGTTTGCTAGTAATTAAAGACTGAGTTACACGCTTACTGTCTGGCTTAACTGCTTGGAGCTTCATTAAAACCATTAAATATTCATTTGCATAAAGTAGAATTACAACAAAACAATAGTTCAATGTAGACACAGCATGTGACATAGGAGAAGGTAATTCCTAGCAAGTAGGTGTTCTTATAACATCGGATCTGATTTTCCAAGTCACCAATAGGTTCCTTTAGTAGTTTTTGATCATTTAAAATACAATGTGAAAGATGTCGCTAATTGAGTCTAAAGACGTAATGTTAACTAACCTTAAATAGAAATAGCCTTCACTTTTCTGAGGTTAAACACTCTAAATTGACATTTGCTTACTAACTTTGAGGACAAGGCAAGTAAATATTGAAGCATATTTCAACAAACTCTTCGTGCAATATCCCCAAGTTTGCTGTGTTCAATGCCAAATATGTACTTCTTCTATATTTGCTATCAACAAAACCGACAAAATTTAATAGGTATTTCCTTGAACAAATCCTAAATCAATATCGTTAATGTTATGAATAGTTATGATGGACGACATAACTGACGAAGATCGCGCTTCAAACATTTTGATTATTTGCAAGAGTTTAATATTTTTTAGCAATATTGTTGTGCCCGTTCAGCACCTACGAGTTACCTCTTAGTGCAAGTGGGAAACTTCTTTATAAAAAAAATGTAATACTTAAGTGGAACAAAAAAATTGATGAGGTTTGAATCCATTAGAATGCCTATGCCCAAAGATTTTACAGTTCCAAATGACCATAATTAATTTAATTTCACGTCCGCATTAATTAGATCGGAATATCCGTATCAAAAATGTTAATAAACCTTTTGATTACGAACCAGTTGCGGAGGGCATGGCCACGATGGCCGCGCGAGGCTGGACCATAATTGATGTGAATGGACCCGATAACTGAAACTCACGATCGGCTGTGGAGCGAGATTTAATCTGTTTTATTGCGTTCGACGACGATTAGTGCGGCAAGGGGAGCTCGCCGACGAGCTTAGGGCTGCCAAACCACACACCGGGCGCGGCGTTGATCAGTTGTAATGTACTAAACAGTATGGCAGCAGCCACACAGAGCCGTCGCGACTGCAGCGCAACGCAACCGCAACGCGACTGTGTGGCTTGACCTTTAGCTGGAAGCATGCTGAAGTAATGGCAGATAATAAGACTACGACTGCAGCTGCTGTTTTTTGACAGAGTACGCGAATGAACCTGAATTAGCTCTAAATACACCACAGCATTAAGATAAGATAATTAAGAAACACTTTATTTCACACAAAAACAACAGAGAAATTAACAAAGTAGAAAAACATTTTAGAGCCAATGTACAATTTAGGCGGTTGCAGCATTTGCTACTGTATCCCTGTTCATCAATAAAGAGGAAGGCACAACAAGCCTATCGATGTGTCTTTTCGACTGTAGGACTTAAAAAAGTGCATCACATCGCCCAACATGAGAGAGCGACCCATTTCCACGAGTTAAGAGACGCGGTGCCATGTTCACGTGAAGCCTCAAGAATTGGCAGTATAATTTGTGTGATAACAATTTGAAACTGCCACTAGAAGTGGCATTGTTGTGAAGCCCAAAAAAATATATATGCCTTTAGGCTCTGCAAACTCTAACAAAACAGAACTGCAGTAACTTAGCTGATACAAAAACCTGATTATTTTATGCCGCAACTATAGCTTAAGAAAAGAAATACAAATAAGTTCGCGCGGCAACCCTATTGGCGGAGTCCATTACGGTTATAATGACTTTCTATTGGTGTCCAGCCATGCCACCAGCGGCTCCACTCGGAAACAAATGACGGCGGGAAACTGGCTGAAGCGCCGAGGGTTTAGTTTAGCCTTTAAAATAGGCTCTTCATATGATGCATTGGCTCTACCTAGCTTGTGCTGAGCTATAGCTGTATTTTTGTCAAATGAATTAGCTAGTAAGTGCTTTCTTTCTTTCTTTTTATGAGCATGGCGTTGCAATTGGTAATGCATCAGGCTCAGTAAAGTTCTTCCTAAATTGTGAACTTGTTTGTGAATCTTTTATTTCCATTTCTAAAAACGAATGCAGCACAGAAACTTGGTAATTCATTGAATGAATACAAACAGATTTTATACAAACTGCGAATAGTCCATATACAATTCCCACAGAAAAACCATTCAGTACTCTCCCTTTGGTCTTCTGTATGTCTGAAGTGTAAAAAAAGTCAGATCTACCGCGAGTGGTTGTACAAAAAGGGCCGCGCATAACGTATGCGCCGTGTGTCCGAATGTAATTGACAAGAGAACGAGCGCGGGCTGTCGTGCGCACCGATAAATACTTTTTAATGGTTATTTATGTGCGTCGGCGCACGCCAAGAGGCCTAAGGAACACTGTCCATTGGCGAGAGGAATAGAAGCGGACAGTGTGCTGAGGAAATATACTATTAAAATTGTAATTACCTACATATCAATTGAGAAGCAGGTATAAGAATATTGCTGTTTGTGATGCCGCGGCTGTGACTAAGGGAGGTTCTACTACATCCACTAGTGGACTGATGAAAGTTAATCATGATGGGATGAGATAAAGAGACACTATAGACTTTGAAATGTAAAATGTAATGTAGAGTATGCCAGTTCATAGCAAAGAGAGCTTAGCGATTACTGCTCAAGTGAGACTAATCTATCTATTTTTGACGTATAAAAATCGGGAAGCCAAGAATGACTTTTTGGTTTGCCACGGATAGATGGAAAACTATTAAAAAAAATGTGCAATTTGTAAAAAGATGTCGAAGTTCACAATTCATCGAAAAATTATGAATTGCGATAGAGATTGTTAACAAACCATGATCACAACATGCGAAATAATCGTTGCGTATTCCTTATCCGCTTGAATTTCAGTGGGAAACAAGCTCAAAATACTTGGAATAGATACCTAAATGAATAAGTTCCTAGCACTAGTAAAAATGGCAGTTGTGTGAAGATCAGCTGCGCTGTGTAATTGCAGCGTGGACACGGTATTTCAATTGATAGGTATACTGCGCCTGCGTCGAATGCAACGCTATTAAAGAGTCTCTATTGCTACCTAGAAACCATCACAGCAATATAAATTACTTAAGTGTAGGATAAAATATGACTTAATTGATCACTAATGACTCTTATTAGGAGTCATGTCTTGAGTCACGTTACGTCGCGTTGGAACCTTTTTTTAACATCATATGTCATAGGAATAGTGAACGGAATCTAGAAGCTAATGAGTTCTTTCGTAAAAAACGAGTCCGTGAAACGTCAATTTAAACAAATTTCATTAGGGTAGCTTATCCTTGAATAACCTTTGCCTTGTATGTACTGGCCATCATCAGATCTTTTAGAAATAGCTTATCAGTGACAGAAGGTTTGAACTAACATATGATGCGAAAATAAATGGTTTTTCTATTCTGTTCCAACTTATGTATGTATCTTCACTCCATATTTATACACAACAGGTAAGAAGCATTTAACAGGTCCAAGTACTTGTTTTCGCATGTTAAAGTGAAAAAATATTTAATTTTACTCCGATTAAATCTAAAAACCAAAACTGGCCCAGGTTTCCGTTGAATTTTACAGACATTGTTGCAAAACTTGTAAAATTAGCTACTTTCCTGTGCCATCGTATAATTAAAAAGTTTCAAAAGAGTAGCGAGCAATGATAAAAAAGTCTTTTGATGACGCTGATATGCCTAAGGACGTCGATTTGACGGAAATTTGATTTTTAAAATTGCTTTAGGTCACTTCAACTTTGCCGTTTTGCCCTACGGAACCGACAAACTGTATGTTAATGAGCTCACATTATGGAAATGCAAAATTAATATTCATTAAATTGATTGTTTTCTCTTTAAGGATGTTCCATGAATTTGTTGAATTACAATTTAAGTACTTTACCTAAACATACCATTTTACCACATTTACCTTCACATTTAAATAGAGACTTAAATCTTAATCGACACGAGACTGTCATTTTAAATCGAAATGAATCAAGTGGTCGTACTTTGATTTAAGTACGTAAAGGTACTGGGTCCACTCAGAATTAGCATGTACCTAAAGTGTGTTAAGTTTAATGGTGCCTGATTCAATTAGGTAAAGTATCGTAAGCAGATAATAGCTTTTTCTTGAGTGAGCACTTAGTGTTATTCGTAATGTAACTTCGTGACGAAATATAATCTACTAGTAAAGCTAACTATCGCCAAAGGGCAAAAGATAGTTAGGTTTAGAATGGAATGCAGAAGATATATTTTTATGGATGATAATAAGATAAATTTGTTATTAAATGAAGTTAAGGGTATTTCAGAAACACAGTTCGCTTTAAGTTGTTTGTTAATTAGATTTGACGATTTGAAAGTACTTTGTAACAGGTCTATTTAAATAAAGTTATTTTTCTTTGTTTGTTGTTGCTTGTTGCATATTTACACGTTGGCTCATTGGCACAGCAGTTACTGAAGTGAACTATAAAGGTGCTTGACAGTTTGCACCCAGAAATCCTGTATTTTGTTATTTGGTCTGTGCCTAAATGTGGATATAATAAATGTGTATTTTTGGGGAAGTAAGTAGCTTCGTAATAACCTATATACCTACGTCGTAATTCTAAATATTTGAATGCCACTACTTCAAAATGTTCACAAACACTTAACAATGATAAAATGATACCTAATCTACCTAATATGAAAGAAATACTTATTGAAACTGAGATAAATCGATCATCTGTTAAAAATAATCTGCTTACATTCTATAAACAGAGAATTCCCACATCGAAAAGAAATAACATATCGCTTGTCGATGTTTCGTAACTTCCGTGAGGCTAGATATCGGTTCTTATAAGGCAATAAAGCATCGGCGGGCTCGGCCGGAATCGAACCGGGATCCCTTCTAATTGGGCAGCATTCCTCGCGCTGCCCCCACTCCCCCCTCTGCGGGTTCCTGATACCCGATGACTGTGCCATTTTCGAGAAGGTTTCATTCTTTTGTAGAGTTCATTGCGAGTGTGGTATTATTAGGAATATAAATTTAAGCACTGTGGAATGTAGTGTAATAACACTACAACATAATAATGTTACACTAAATACAACATTTTAAGGAATCTTTCTTCTAAAAATAAAATCAGCATAAAAGCCAGTTGTTTGTCAGGAATAAATAATTATTCTTTCAGACACTGCCCAGACTAGACCAGTTGCCGCAATCCCGTCCTAAGACTGGTAAAACATGAGCAGCAACTTGTACGTCTAAGCAGTTCCAAAGTCAGAGTATCCCTGATAGTTGACCTCCAGGAGATAGCACCATAAGAGGAAGAATAGTTAGTTTTTTACACCGACTACTCAGCCCTTAGAAGGCTCAGCCGCTGGCCCGCGGCGCCCGCGCACCCAAAACGGCAAAAAAGATGGCCGCTGTACAAATTGCCCTTCCTAATTACCGCAGGTAGTCCCCCACAGGCCGCCGTCGTAAAAAGTGCTAAGTTATACCAAATAGGGATGCCGACTAGAACTGAGTGATGTTGAAGTTAGAACATCCAGTACTGGGGCAATAAGCAATCTTACTTACTGGTTTTTTGATTCGTTAGCAAGCAAGTTGCAAAAGTTCGCACATGTCGGTGATTGCGCAATTAGGAACTGTGATAGGATAATAGACAGAAGAATGAAGTCTTATGTTAAATTCGAACAAGTTAAAGTTAAAGATCAAATTATTACTTCTGTAAGATAACATTTACGAGTTCTTGAATCTATCAAAAAGACTATAGCTGAAAAAAACTCGCAAAAATTCTAGCCTACCGTTTTGGTCGTAAATATCTCGTCCCAGAACTCCAGATACGAATCTCGAATCAGAATGTAATCGCATCGATCGGCCCGATTGATCTTGAATTACGCCTTTAGTATACACACCGTAGTTAGTTTTTGTAGAACTACAAGGTAATATTTAGTCCTCCCGTCCTTCCGTCCTCTCTTCCCTTTTATAGGTATTTAATAGGTCGTCATACCGCCATAATTTTCTCACCTCTGTTTTCAATTTTCTTTTTCCTTGTGGAATTCATCCGTCACAAGTCCCACTTTGTTCTTTACTAACTAATTCAAAGCACCAACAATCTAGAACAACCCATGTTACCTCTTTTTCAATGTTGTAGTTCAGAACTGTCTTTTTATTCAGCAACATTAAAATGCTTTACGTTAAAAAGCTCGCATGCACGGTGCATGAGAAAATTACTACATGAGCTACAATGTAAGCGCAAATTATGACCTCAATGGAAAGGTCAGTACACCAATCTTCATCATCTGATTGAAATTAACCTTTTAACCGGAATTTCCTACCTTCGCAACAATTAATACGACGTAACAGGCAACCTACGCTTTTCTTGCCCTTTCATGTAGGTTTTACGATTTGATAGCATTAGAACGTTAATTGCTGACTGGGTAACGAGCACGGTTAATAAAACTGCCAATTAATAAACTTCACTTTCCGTTTTAATTAAATGCGGTCAGTCCTCATTACCATTCTTAAACTTGCTATTAGTCGGCAAAATATCAGTATGTATTTGCGAACTTAGCTCCGACTTTAACGGCCGCTATAAAGTCTATTTAAACTGCGGTTTAATTGCTTCGTTAACAATCACAAATTGCTGGTAATAAAGTTGTTATTAAGGGGGGAGGGGGGGTCTGTCGGCGTGATCAAAGGTTCGAGATGAGCGCGGGCGCATAACTCCGCTTTATTTTATTGCGTCGCGGAGTCCGTCGACCCTCTCGGTGCGTTCGCGTTCGCGGCCTCTACTATAGACACAGTATAAACCATACAGTAGAACATCTACATACAAACGTGCCACTCTCGGTTTGAATGTGTGCGTCAGCGTCGCGCGCCGTATCGCGAAATCACGCACACGCAATTTCACGCACACGCTAGCATAAAATAGGTAGGCATACGAAGGCGGCCGCTACCCTGAACAGGAACCATAACAGGGCTACCATGAACAGGGCAGCGGTGAGCCGCTACCCTGTTCATCATCAGCCACGACCACTCTGCCAAGAGTGTCCGACTAAGAAGAAGAAGACGAAGGCGGCAGTACGGACGGGCTGTGCCTCGTGTCTGTGTGCACACTAGGCTAATAACTCGGCGAGCGGCCTTAGATAGCCTACTGTATGGTTTATACTGTGCTCTCGGTGCGTTCGCGGCCTCTACTATAGATTTGTAATTAATATATTCTTGTATTGAACGCGCTGGTAATGAAGCAATGCGCATTAATTAGGGTTTTGTTGTATTTATTTACATCAAGGATAATGGCTTCGTTAATAAAAGTTAAACCAAGTCAGCCGGTCAAGAATTGCTTTTAAATTATCGTTTTTTACAGAGCAGTCTATTGTGTTCTAAATAAAAACAGATATAACGATGTGGGAATACAATTAAATGCCGGTCAAGACTTACTATGTCGAAAACCTTTAACATCTTTTTACAAAATGACAGATTTAAATTGCTGGTGTAGTCTACATGAAGCAATGTCATGTCCGCATGAAACATACCCACATTCGTGAAAAAAGGCGTTTCAATCTTTATAAGCTTAGATAACGATGTTTTTAGAACACAAAATTATGCTGAAGAAGTTCTTAGAACCTTTGAAGTATGAAGTAGTCATGCATGAACTTTTGTAAACGTTTAGCTTAAAGAATATGCAGAAATCTTGTGCCCACGGAAGCGTAGCGTGCCACACAATACTGGACTCCCAGAAATCCACGATGACATAATGGCGCCAAAACTGCCCTTGATCTCTCAAACACCGCCCCTTTATTCTCATAACAGGTTTGTATACCTGCGATAATGATAGGGTGCTCTAAAGAATACGCCAAACTTCTCAATAACACCTCGGCTGTACCTTCGGGCCTTTGGACGAAAACCGGGTAAGTAGTTCGATGGGATTCGAAACAGTTTTGGAATAATTTGAGGATCGACTTTACGTCTTTATGGTCATGGGCCGTTGGTGGAGTGGTTAGTTTTGGTGCCTATGCGCGAAGGATAGATAGATAGCTATATTCTTTATTGCACACCAAAACAACAGAAATCAACAGCAAAGAAACACAGATTAATGTTAATGTATAATATGGGCGGCTTAATCACCAGTCATCCCAAGGAAGGAAATACAACTAGCATTCGTTTTCATATTTTTCAGTGGCGTAAATATTTATTTCCAATGCTATTAGGCCTTAAACAAAGCTTACAGCTAAAATAGTAGGTTTTGGCTCTACGTTTTGAGTTCATGATCTTTTCCTACCAAATAATGATGCTGCTTTTGTTCATCATGTACGACTACGACAAACCTATCATACGAGTAGAGAGTTAGGATATAATAGAGCATTACAATCCTTAAAAACGATAAAAAAGAGATGTGCCTCTCCCGCCGACGAGCAAGTTTGTATGATGAATGTATAACCCAAAAGTCGCACCTTGAGGGTAATTCCTTACCTGCGCAGGAAAGCCATAAAGTGTTGTATAATTTTAACACAATCGACAAAGGCGCCGACAGAATTAGGGAAATGGGTTATCGAATCTGCCGCGGCGCAATGGCCGCCTATCTGGATGTTTTCAATGTTTATTGTTTTATGACAGAGATATCAAGTACCGGTGGTAGGGTCCAACCGCCGGGAAGCGAAGAGGACTCAGGCTTGGCAGTGTGGTGGACAAGCCACCCACCTGCTGCGGCCCGTAAGGGCGACACGTGGGATTGCGGGGTCAGTGGGGCCTGCAAGCGCCCTGGGGCGCGTGGTGGAGGCCTTTTAACACAATCGACAAAGGCGCCGACAGAATTAGGGAAATGTGTTATCGAATCTGCCTCGGCGGCGCAATGGCCGGCTATCTGGATGTTTTCAATGTTTATTGTTTTATGGCGGAGATATTATCGGCCTCTGAAGTGTAAGTGTAGGAAACTGTTACAGTTAGTCTTTTACGCTTGATTTTTTGTCACGTTTAGCATTTGTTTTGTAACGTTATCAAATATTTTAGAGCAAATCCATTTTGTAATTTGGTGGATAAGATAGCTTTATTATATATATTCATATTCTTACTCGTATACTGTACATAAACAATAGAAAGTAATATTTAAAATGTTCGAATACAAAGAATATAATTTTGGAACTTATTCCAAATTGCGCTTCTTGCTTGACGATGTTAATGGTAGAGGAAGAGGTGTGAGGCACTTTAAATTGGCTCATTACCATCTCGCTGTGAGCTCCTCTATATGCCTATTTGATCTTCAATTCTCGCCTGTGAAAGAGCAAACTACATTCTTCCGTCTCTGTTCAAAAAAACTGGCCTAACCAAAACCTATGATTTATCTTATTGTAACTCTTGCTCGAAATGTTGCGGCGAATGTAACAAATCATCGGTCCACGAGACCGCCTTAATTGCCCAATCTAAAGGTGAACGGCCGGCGACGGCCAAATCAGATGAGACGGCTCGTGAATGGCCGGCCCACGGGCAGTAGAACAACCGGCACGAGATGCAGCTGATAAAGGCACGGACGATTTTGTAAACGACACAGTCAGAGATGCAGATAAGCGATTATAAGCTCAAGCGTGCCGTCACTAAGGTCACGATTAAATTACCTCTGCAACAGATTTGTACAGATTTCACGTAGAAATATAACTTTAGGATGACAACCATCTTGAAAAACGTGACTTCCCAAAGCTAAATACAGTTTCAAAGAACTAGGACAACCTTTTAGTTCACTCAAAACTAGATTTTACAATGAAAACAGATCTATGCGATAACGTTATCAGTTGATTACTGACTAATACCATTATTGTCAATTAACGTAAGTACTAGTATATGAAAGGGCCGCTCAGCTGGTCTGACGCATGTCTTACACTATCAGCTTAGCGAAAATAATATAAAACTGAAGATATATTAGATTGAGAACGTTAAAGCGATGCCGGCGATAAGGCGGCATTAGCCGATACACATCGGCACTTAAGGCAAGATACCACCGGTTTGATAACGGATATAAATAAAAATAAATGGCTGCTCTTGCGTTATTGCGTTGTAAAGATACCGCTATCGTGTACCCGATATTAAATGTATGAAAGTGCCGGTAGTGTGTACTTTTAATAGTACTCTTACAATAATATGCCCATGGGAATTTGCTATGTTCCGATCACTAAAATCCGTAAGGGGATGGTGTTCTATACATTGGTGCAACATGTGTTTCATTATTCATTAGTATCCTAACGTTATTATTATCAACGAGGTAATAGTTGATAACTATCATTCATAAAATGACAAATATGACTTAAAATAAACTCAGATTGCAACAGAAGTTACCGCTTCTCAATTGGACATAATCCGAACATATTCCGAAAAAGGCAGCAATCTGATAACAGAACCTCACAACAGAAGACGTTGAATGAACTTATACATTATGTTAATCAGCAGCCTGATTGAGGTGCAGTGAACGCGGAAGACCAGAACCGGGTGTCACTAGTTGCATTACAACCCGAGGGAGGTGCGCCCTGTCTCTTACCTGAAGAGTAATTACTCCTCTCCGTTATTTAGAGCGTTGCTCCTCGATCCCTCACATTGTTGGCGCCGGGCCAGCGCAGGAGTTCGCGTTTCATCTACTCCGCAATCAATACCGACTTCACCGGCCACTATCCGTTCCCACATACCTTCCACTTTGCAAATAAACAATGGCCCTTTTCATCTTCCGACTGTACCACAGTATAAACAGTAGGTTATCTAAGGCCGCCCGCCGAGTTATTAGCCTAGCGTGCACACAGATACGCGGCACAGCCCGTCCGTACTGCCACCACCTTATTCCGCCCTATTTTATGCTAGCGTGTGCGTGAAATCGCGACACGGTGCGCGACGCTCACGCACAGATTCAAACCGAGAGCGGTACGTTTGTATGTAGATATTTTACTGTTATCTGTCTACTGTGACTGTACTCTGTAACATGTTAACTTTTTATGCTTTTGGAAGGCGAGGCTTAAATGGAGAGTCTGGTACTCTTGTTTATTGAATATTCAAAAGGTATTCTTCGGTTGTCTTGCGCTGGATATTAATTTGTTGCTTGATGGTATAATTTATCGTTCAAAAAACTCTTCGTTCGAGTTGTAATTATAAATTACATGAATAAATTCAGTTGTGTCTAAGTTTACGTTGGAGAGATGTGCAGAATTGTTGAACGATACCAAAACTGGTTCTTGTTATTTGGATCATAATCAAACGTTTTATTTAAAGATAAACAAAGTCAATTATTGCGGCTCGTGTGAAGTCAGATAGGTATGGTTTGAAGATGGTGCGGGCGGGCCCTTTGAAGTGTTTGCGATAAGCCGCTATTTGTCGTCTGTTATCGGCGACCGCTGCGCCCACGCACCTCACAAACTATATGAACATACTGTTTCTGTGTCTTTCAAAGTTCTGCTAACATCGGTGAAATTGGATCTCATGATCATTTCCAAGCTGTTTACGACATTTTTATTACCATTATCAAGTGCATTTTCTATAAAATACTTGTTTATTTCAGTCTGTTACCAACATCCTTTCGTTTTACAGGAACTTGATCAATGTTGTAACATTGTATAGGAGTTTTATGAATTTGTGGAAGTATAACTTTTTGATGTTAGCAATACATTTCCGCTCTTGTTGCTCTCATCATATTGACCAGTTGCTCAATAAAGATATCAATATCAGTTGTACTCTCTCTGCATAGGTATTGATTTCAACCTCCTGTTAAGGTAAAATAACGTTTTTCCGGTTCTAAGAGGAAATCTAAGAAAATTCAATGTCAGTAACTGTCAGATCAATGTCAAAGATTTCGCGCTCTTATTGGTTTGCGTTTCGTTACTGGCTGACAGTTCTCATGGGAAAAGGAGAAACATATAAAAAAATAATTGGACGAAAGGATCGCGAAACATCGTTTCTGCAATAAGTTCAGTTCTAGTAGCAATTCCCCTCAGTAAATGCGCCCTAAAGATCAGATACCTATCAGGTTTACAACCCATAAAAATGAACAGATATCTTCAATAAATCTGCCTCCCCTTGAGGGGTGGTCCGACCTCGGTAATGTCGACTAACCTCCCCTCGGGATATACCAGTGATTGTTCAAATCAAATACAAAACAAGGGTGTGAACTTTTTTAGACCGTATCAAATTAACTTGGGATCGTAAGCGTTCGATAAATTACAAAGTTTTGAACCGACTCTATCTAATGTTTTGAATTCTTTATGAATAGATATACTCATTTTGATATTGAATCGATCGAGTATGAATTGTCAAATAACAAGAAAACAACTTGCCGGCAGTCAAAACAATCAGAACGCCAACATAAACAGATAGCTATCTCATTTTCTCTCGCTACTTTCCCTGTCTGTTATACTGCTCATTCAGAATATCATTAGCTTCATTAGCTAATGATATTCAAATCTTAATTAATTTTGTCTAATGAAGTTGGATTTTCACTAATTTTACACGTATATAAAAAAACTTAACTGCAATTTAGAGCTATCTTGAATTAAGATAACGAGGCCTTGAATAATGTGACTGCTACACGAATGTTCGCTTTTTACAAAATAATTACTTGTCCCAATTAAAAACGGTTTTTAAGAGCTTTTCCAAACATTAATAACTTACTAAATACCAACAACCAAGTTGCTAATGCCTTTAAATTGGAAATTTTAACATGTTGACTCTACATAAAGTTAAAAAAGTTTGCTTACCGCATCCTCAGCCTCCTTTTGGTCTCTATGCCCCATCTGGTTGGGCATGGCTGTCCAGTTGTATCCTAGATCCTGGCAGAGAGGCAGCTTGATCCTCTCACACTTGCCTCCCTCGTCCTCAGCAGCCACCAGGGTCACAAACAGCAGCAAACAAATAATCCGAGCCATTGTTAACAATTCACAGTAGAAGCACAAGTGTAAATTCAATTTGTCATAATGAGTTTCAGTTACAAAATCACTGTTTGTAAACACTACGATCGTCTACATGGTTTATTTCCGAGCGCGAGTCAGGACGTGTGCACTGGTCGAGCGCTCGCAGCGGACTGATTTGAATTTTGAGTTTCGAACGCGGCGCGGCGCGTCAAAGGCAAAGAGCGAACCGGTCGCGGCCGGCCGGTGCATTCACCACATGCATATGTTCCGATAAAAGGTCTGAACGCATGAACAGGGCATTAAGAAGAAAAGAGAGAAAAAAGAAAAGGGCCTAATTCGTGTACGGCTCACTGCAATCAGTGGGAGCAATTTTGTCCATCCCGCTCCGCCTGTACAAGTGCGAGAGGGAAGGTAGAGACAATTTAGAACGTATAAAATTAAGTGTATCTGCCCATGGGGATGGATTTTATTTTACGAAATTGCTGCAATAAAAGTGTTGGGTAATTGAGAGGTTCGAAAGTTTTATTACACTGTTTTAGTATTAAAATTGCCGCACGGAGTCGACTTAATGAGTGCATAGACGAGATGGGCTTCAAGTATCAGCAATTTTACTTGTAAATATGTACTTCTAATGGTGGTAAAGTAAGTTTTAAGTCAGGATGGTAAATACTTGCAAATCGCAAGAAGCTGATGTCATAAAAGTTATCAGTCAAATTAATTACAAGTTCATGCAAACATTTATCGACTTGATCATTTCATTGAAGATCTGTTTTTCTCAGTTCTATGCTTTTAAAGGCTTAAAAAGTTAAATGTAGAGTTTCAAATTATATGAATGTTTTCTAAAGTAAATTAACAAAAACTAGAGTCCGACCGAAACTGGTTTTCCGGCCGAAACCGAAACCGAAACCGAATGTTCGGCCTGGGCTTCAGTTTCGGCCGAAACCGAAACCGAAACCGAAACTCACGTGGTCAAGTATGAAATACCTACAATTACTAAACTCTGAAAAATTTCACTCATTATTCTGCCAATAACATCAAAACTAAGTGTATCATTTTTTTCAATACAAGATGCCACGGCTGGGCAAAGGTCTCTCCCAAATTTTTCGATTTACCCCTCAAGTCGGCTGACTTGAGGGGTAAATCGAAAAATTTGGGAGTATAATAAGAGTATAATAAAAATTCGCTAGAGTAATGTACCAGGTGGTCGCACCATCGTTTTTTAGGCCTCGGCTTCCAATAATATCAGTTTTTGAGGAGCCATTTTGTCAGTTATGAACACCCAGGCTTGTGCATCGTGGGCAGAATGCAAACGTCAAGAAGTTCTCGCTTTGAAGATATAAGAAGGTGGCACTCTATTTATATGAACTTCATTCATTTGAGCTAACTTTTCAAGGCATAAGCTTAAGGTCTAAGTGTTATGAAATTTGATTTCCTCATCCTGCCTGTTCTCGAAGCAGACTATCTTTTTTTTCGGGGGAATCCATTTATGGACTAGACTGGTTATGCACGATCCAGAGGGTGGGACTCTGGGTGAAGGCCGGGGGTGTGTGAGGCTCGCCTGCCATGAGGCGGCAGAAATTACTCCCGAAACCCCCGGTGACCTGCTTCAGCGCGTATCCAGAGGTCCCCGTAATCTCTGGTCAAGAACTCTGTGCCGGTGGATCCCTGGCGCGCTTTGCTAACCAGCCCACCTTGAGGGGAGTTACACCTCCCCTCTACACCCGCCAGTGTGTACGGCGGTGTTAGGTCAATCTTACACCGCCGCCCTTCCTCGGGGCCACATGGAATGGAGGCACACAGCCCCCGCCGTGTGCACTCCGAGTGACTCCGAAGGCCCCCCTTTTGGTCACCTCTTACGACAGGAAGGGGGAACTGTGCCAGAATTCTACGCCACTCGGCGGATGTGTTTGCGAAAAGCACGATATCGTCGGCATAACGATCCGATAATTCGACATTGACTCTTTCATTATTACACTAGGGTCTTGCCAACTGCGTAAAAACTTCCGCCAATGCGATAGTAAGTAACGAAACGAAAACTTCATCAACAACCACACTCATGACGTCCAATTCTGAACATCAGGACTACCCCTTAGATTTTCGGAGCGACTGGTAATGGGCGGCCCACATCCACCCAAACCCTGCGATCTCTATCTGTTCCTGGTCCTTCAGCGTCTTTGCTGGTGGGAGTCCCACGCTGCGTTTGGTTTAAAACGATATCCCCTCGAGAAGTTTTGGACCCCAAACTGATGGCCCAGTTTCTCGTGCAATTTGCCCTGCCAACTGACACTTCAACCTACTTTCCTTAGTGCTACAATTAACCTCTTTCTCGAAGGTGGACCTGCCTACTTGAATCATTTGGCCAAGACATACTCGTCAGCAACTTCGAGAATCGAACTCCCAACAGAACAGTCTCAACGAAAACTTACAAGTAATCAGTTCCGTTGTAACATTACCTCTAAAGAAGTTTTGCGTCTGGCGATTATGCACTGACCAATTTTAGTGTTGCTACGGAGCCATCGAGCCATGTCCCACGACAATTCCCGAAGATTGTGGAGGTCACCAGGCTCTGCCATAACGTTGCCGCGAGAAACGAAGTTATACGAGCGCACGACATCTTCCGAAGTGAGTTTCGGTTTCGGCAAAAGTTTCGGCCGATTTTGGCCGAAACTCGATTTTTTGGCCGAAACTGGCCGAAACCGAAACCGAAACCGAAAGTTCGGTCGGACACTAACAAAAACTTCAATTTGAAAACTTTATCTCAATTTCTTTCTGGCAAGTTAGCCTGGAGCCTTGGAGGTGCCCTTCGAGCCTTCTAGCTCTTTTTTGAATGAGTTTATCCAACTCCTTTTGTGACAACGCGCATAGTTATTGACAGAATCATTGATACTTTACATCGTTTTATTCCTTTACACTGGTTGGAGCAATCCTGCGCAATCTCTTCTATTTTACTCAATCTGTGTTTCTCGTGCAGCCAAATGTGTTGGTTCAAGTTGAACGAGTATTGTCATACTCACGTGGAATGAAATTTATTCATAGTAAAGTAATGTTGGGTTTTCTGGAAGATTAATTTTAGCAATGAGACCACCCAAATTGTCCATCAATATGAAATACATAATATGAAATATACTTTTTTTGTGTGAAATAAAGTGTAGGTACCTTATAAGGGTCTACATTTCTCCTTTCCAAAGAACTGTAATACCTATGCATTGTTTGGAAACGGGTCATAATGGTAGTTTTTTGGCTGCCTATTTTGATTTTGAAGCAGACAGAATCACGTGAAAAGGCACATTAAAAAAATTTATATGAGATACATATTTAAATTTGAAATTATGCAAAATAGCTCTACCACTCCAAATTAAGTACTTTTATCAGTGACCTAACTTCGAACATTTAGTCATTAAACGCATTATCCACTTCAGGCCACAAAGATACGAGAAAGAGATAGCAGCCTTTCCGCCTCCTTTTATCTCCAGGCCGGCATCCCAAGCAGAATACACAATTAGGTCCCTTCATTACATCACTCCAATAACACCTTCGACATTACACCGTTACCACCCAAACTCTACCTTAAACTCTACATCTAAAGTCGATATTCTTAAGTGCTGACGGATATCTTTCTAAGTCATCGTGACCAGTTTACATTGAGCTGCAAGTGTAAGGGGTTTGTTTGATACTGAAAGAGGTTGAGGTGGCAGGTTACGTTGGTGTTGGAGGATAAATAGTTGCATTGTGGAAGCGGGACGGGAGAGCGTCAAAGGGGCCGCCGCACGGTGCGCGTACGCAGGCCGGACGCCGGCGGAATGCCTAATTAAGGACGCATGCGTGGACTGCGCGGTACGGGCGTGGTGCAAATGTAAGCTATTAGCGTCAACTGGGTTGGAAGCAAGCCGACCCTTTAAACTCGAACTCTATGAGGTCTTTCACAGAATGAACAAAGAACCCCACAGTATAGCTAGGTATTTTAAAACATTACAAAGAACTATGAAAAACTTCAAAAAAGGTACCGCAACATGCAACGCAATGCTATTTGTCCATTTCTTTCAGAAGGCGCATATTTCCTTATCTGCTTCACGGGCTCTTCAAAGCAGAGGCTAGGGTCCCGGCCTAGGCTCGTGCCATCAATCTGGCCATTGGCTCTACTGTGTACTTGTTTATCTTTCTTAACCCACAATTACACAAAGTGAATCACCCCTTAAGTACGAGTACATTTAACGAGGCGGTTATAGGTTTGAAGCCGTATTCAACTTTGATTGACATATGAGAAGTCAAGACCTATCCTCGGGTTTTTAATTAAGTAAGTGCAGCAAAATGACAAATTATTAGTCAAAAAACTCTGTCTGCCAAATTACCTATAATTTAACTGCACCTAATTAAAAGTTCGAGTGTAGTCAAGAATCCCCTATGCCTTGCGCCACGCGGCTCCTACACAGGGCTCGAATCGTAATTAAAACGTCAGATATGGCGGCGCACACGCCGCTCCGGCCACATGCAAATATCACACGATTGTTCCACCACTCTATCACGGAATATTGATTACACAGGCGCATTTATATTTCACTCGCTAACTAATGTCTATATTCATCATCATAAACATTAGCAAGACGCATAGATAGTTTGTAGTCTTGGAACCTAGAACACCGCGGGAAAACTGATGAACAATGTAGAGATAACATTATTGGACATGGCAGAAATAGACAAAGATGAGGTTAGGAACATTGATGTTTTGGTGCAGGGTAGGCAGATACCACACTAAACATTTTATCTGACTTGGTATAAGTCTGACATAAATGCTCATCACTTTAATGTACCTAATTGTACAGTCAACAGCACATCAGGCTTCGATAGAGCAAGGAGGACTAACCGGAAATAGGTAGGCTGATGTGCTGTTCACCGTACTTTTCATTTGACCCTGATTGGGAATATCTAAATAAATTAAGACGGACGTCGGTTAGTCATTCTGACAGACCTTTGCTTCGAAAAATAATAAATGGAATCATACATCAAATAACTGTAACCTTTGAACATTTTTACCAATGGATAAGAAAAATGTTTTTCAAATATTATTCCTAAAAACATAGGTCCTAATTTGCCAACTAAGATATGATATAAGAATGCTGATTGTTTTGAAAGCTTGTTGAAAAATTGGGACCTTGTTTTCTTTAATTTAATGTATAAAATCATTCTTAGTCATTGTTGATATCTTGGAAAATAATTTATGACAATACGTCTTGAAAGCGCTATAACTTTTTACCAATTAGATGAACAGCTGCGGGCAAAACTATAGTAACTTTAACTAACATAGTTAGAAGATACTTTGAAGCATTTGTAAACCACTTTTGTTGTTTACAGTTTTGGGTCACATAATTTTTGAAAACGTATATCTGAGAGGTCGGAAGTAAAAATGAAATTAACTTAATTGTGCTCTTTAAAAATCACTGATATTTCACCTAAAATTATCTTTTTTAATCACAATAACGAAAGACACTTATTTGAGTGTAATGTAAGTAATTGAATTTCATGTAGGTATAAGTTCAAAAGGTATCTACGTAGCACAGTGCAGTTTAACCATTTGCATTGATTTCTACTCTTGACTGTAATGGCGTGCCATTTTTTGTCAGTATAACAATAACATACAGTTTTCGAAACAATTTGACCGAATCAATTTTGATTTTCTAGGATTTTCCAGTGACTTTGGTGTAAATCTGCGACAATTGATGATTAAACGAACTTACCTTAAGTGAAGTTCTATCATAATTATATGAGTCGCTGCATCCGAAGGGATTTTATCACAAGGTAGTACATTTCTTCATGTACCAGGCATCAACACGTTTTAGAGCTGGTATCACTGAAACAGAAAAAAAAAAAAAAAAATCCCTCCCTACGGTAGGTGCGTCGCTCTGACAGGTGACAAGTTCATCATTCTTTTAGAGACAGATTTCCCTAAAGTTACTCGGGTCCAGTTACCAAAGGGTATGATGGTAACTATGGGTAGGGTGGGAGCTAAAATCCCTTCGGATGCAGCGACTCATATAATTATGATAGAACTTCACTTAAGGTAAGTTCGTTTAATCATCAATTATACTTCGTCGGTGCATCCTCGGAATTTTATCACAAGGTAGATGTTTAGAGGTCTAGGGAAATCAATATCAAGGGTTTACTAAATTTAATTTGATACCAAATTTTATTTTTGATGTGAAATAGGTAACGTTTATTATAATTTTACCTGTTTACTATAAAAACGCAACAAAATTAAGGACCATGACCAAAAGTCAAAAGATCATCACAGCTTCAGTATTATGTTCCAAGATGAATATATATTAAGATAACTTCATGTTATAAATATGCTTTGCATAATAATTAATATTAATTTAAGCAATGTTAATTAAAAAAACTTAATGGTAACTGTATGAACTTTGCTGTTACCACACACAAGAACAGGTATACATATACCACCCAATAATAAAACCTAATTTACTCGAATATTTAATCCATAGTAAATTCGGTATCAAAGAACGACGTCTATTGAAACAGGTTAGCAGCTTGAGGTGCAACTTTTCCGTTAATATTTTCGTAATAAATGTAAAGCAAGGTGGTACATATTTATATACAAGTACACTGGGCAGTGGTTTATTACAACAATTTAAATGCCCAGCATTGTATGTGCTCGTTGTGTGGGTGACACATAATTATTCACCTAACTTAATTCTACTAAAGCTGTTGTTTGGAAAACCTATTCCTAAATAGAACCCAACGGCGGCAACGGCAGTGGGTACTAAAGTAAGTTAGTTAGTAACTTACTCTCCTAGTTTTTGCTAATAATATTTCTTAATGTAAGTATGTTGTCTACTGCACAGAGTAAGCAGACTTTAGAATCCGTAAGAATAATAACCTAGGCATAATAAGCTTTAGTTTTTATTATTTTTCTTAAGAGTTTCTATGACTCTCAATGATTGAAATGTCCTTCCAAGATAGAAACTACACATGACCTAGTCAATGCAGCTGGTCTATGTTTCTAATCTAATAACCTAACTGAGGTATTATTACTTAGGTAATTTATGCCACTCTGGTGAAAGCTGGGGCGTTTTGTAAGGATGAGACGTCTTACTATTCTTTATGACAATGTTTTCGTGAGTGGAAATCGTCTATTTTTAACTATCGCTATGCGAATAATATCCGTAACACTGTAAGTAGGTTGGTACCTACAGTTCCCTGTTGGTACAGTTAAGGTTAGAATTGCATCAAGATATTCTACTGACTTCTCTCCTTAAATCTTCTTACTGTGAATTTCTTATTAAATGTCAAATCTTGTTTGGCTTGGTACACTACTAAAGTGTAAACTAATAAAAGAGCTGTTGCTTATGCGAAGGTGTTATTTTTCATTCCATTATTATTGTGATTTCAGTCCTATTCTCACGAAAAACTTAACTTATAACCTATTTCGGTCATTTTAAAATGAAAGACCACGATGTCTTCTACTCGTGAGTGCGTATGCAACAAATTCTTAATGGTAGGTCACCTACCTACATAATATCAAATACTAAAACTATTAAATTGCAATTTAGCATCTGATTGCAATTAATTTCTTAATCAACAAACCTTGCCAGATGCGAACAATAAAAGCTAAAACTACTTCCTATAAATTGGTTATCTGCAAATCATTACCAAACATTTTTGTCTTTAGGTATATGCTGTCAGAGTATCTGCAAATGACTAAGTACTAGTCTTACTGAAATCGAGACAAGATAAACATCTTTTTCCCATACATTTCCTGTATTCAGAAATGCGATCAATGTGAGATGGTTTTAGTTCAATTTATAACTTTTAATCCCAAGTCAAAACCAGTCATGGCTTGGATATGGTTATCCACTATACCTATTGATTGATTTTGTTATTTCAAAAAATAACCACGGAATCGAGGTACTAAATCAAGTCTACATTACAAGTTGTTCCTATTGAACGGCTAAAACAGCAGTTATACCTTTAAAAATCATCTACTCAATCGTTAAATGACAAATTTAACGCTTGCTGAATTATGAGTAGTCACTAATGTTTGCTAAACGGCAAAAGTGTAGCATTTTGCATATAAAAGAAATCCGCGTGCGTAGCACACCACTCAACAACAACAACAACAACAAGTAAATCAAGTAGATACATGTATGCATATACATTTAAAAGACGGCTGAGTTTATGTACTTACACCATTATTAAGTGTTATTATTCAACTTGTTATTGTTAAACGCGTGGCTGCATTAAATACTTACTGTGTTAATTATTAGGTGGATTAGGTTTATCGCTTCATAAGAATAAACTATTAATAATAAAGAATTTAAGTGTCTCTTCAATTCATGTTGTTTCAAATGCTTTTGCTTATTTATTATATTAAAATAAACTACTATATAAAAATAAGTCGGGTTTTCCTTTCTGACGCTACAACGCACAGACCGATTTCCACGGTTTTGCATTCGTTAGAAAGGTCCCGCGCTCCGTGAGGTTGATAGCAAAGAAAATTCAGCAAAATTTCAACAGCAAAGCGGGAAAATCTTTTTTCACATACAGCTAAGGCCACGCGGACGAAGTCGCGGGCGGCTGCTAGTCATAGATAATTATTTCTTGAATAATAAAGGAAATTTTGGAAAACTTACATGGGTTCTCTGCCACCAGGTAAGGTTATCAAACCATCAGCAAGGTAAGATACAGAAAAATACTGGTAAGGCTAGGTTGTTTAATACATACCTGACTTTTCATAATCACTATGAAAATACTTCATTTTATTTCATTTTATTTCATTTTATTTCATTTTATTTCATTTTATTTCATTTTATTTCATTTTATTTCATTTTATTTCATTTTATTTCATTTTATTTCATTTTATTTCATTTTATTTCATTTTATTTCATTTTATTTCATTTTATTTCATTTTATTTTATTTCATTTCATGGGCCATTCACGGATTGAATATAGGCCCTTAATTCAGATATTGCGATATCGTTACCGTCATGTTGACTCACGGCCAACTCCCAGGTTTGTTCCTTATGTACAGATCAAGCTATTAAGTCTCAAATTTGAGATCATTTTTCTGTATTTATATGCCTTCGTGATGACTCGCGGCCAACCCCCAGGTTTTTATTATACCTTCGTGATGACTCTCGGCCAACCCCCAGGTTTTTACAATACCTTCGTGATGACTCTCGGCCAACCCCCAGGTTTTTTAAGAAGTAAATAAATAAATAAAAAAAAAAAAAAATTAGGCGCCGGTACTCACCGGGATGGTTTTCGGCGTCGGCCTCTAATTACATAGCTAATTGAATACTTCATTGTGCTAAATCCGCATTGGATTGTCATTTTCTCATATGTTGTGAACTTCGTGGGCAGCAAGCCTACGTGAGTGGTTATCCCGTGGTAACACGAGTGTTAGCCTTCATCATATTATGAATATTGTAAACGGTAACCACGAAGTGGTATCAAATGTATTTAAATATAAATTGTATAGCAACTAGAGTAAGTTATGATGTTAGCCATAGCTGTATAGCTACGAAAGCTGTGGCGTGGCTACTCAGATGTGTCTGTGTAGTAGCAAAATGAAACATAATTTCAATGTCAGGTACTTCCATTACTAAGACTTATTCTTAGTCGTTAGTTTTCAATTGAAATCACAATCTTATTCTTGAAGTTTTTAGGTACTAGTGTATATAGAAAGAAAGGTTTTTGTTATGAAAGGATAGCACAAAATAACTTACAGTTTGGTCTTCGATTTGATTTTCACCTTAAAATGCTTTCGAAACCACACTCGCGTTGTGGGCCTGGCCGTGCTCTCGTTACGGGACGTCCTCTTGGACAGGAATAAACAGGAACCTTTATTCTGCTTGGCTAATTTGTTGAAAATGCACCGACCAACTTGGTACGGGAAAAAACAGGATCTTCTTCTTCTGTTTGTCTCGTTTGTTGGAAACACACAATCAGTGTGCGTTTTATCGTAATCTCGTTACGGTGGGTCCATTTTGGACAGGCCTCAACAGGATCATAAATAGCTAAAATTAATGCCAACATTGATTAAGACCACTTCACGGTCTCATCATTGACGTGTTTTGTTAAATTTAAACATTGCATCGTCATGCTATTGCTTAGCTTTGTTTACAGTCATACGAAGATTTACTTTTAATCACGAGTTCTCTTATTAAAACATTTTGTGCAAGAAAATGTGGGTAGATTTTTATTGTAGATCGTTAGTTATTGTTTAAAACGAACGGTAAGTACGATCTTAACGTTGTATTTCATTTAGGATCTATCGATTTACACTACTACAACTATTGCAAACACTTCAGCACTTAAAGAAACCGTTATATAAAAAATATAACGAGAGAGGGTGTGTCGATGCCCGAACACTAGAAACGAATGATGAACTTGTCACCTGTCAGAGCGACGCACCTACCGTAGGGAGCGAATTTGTTTTTTTTTTTCTGTTTCAGTGATACCAGCTCTAAAACGTGTTGATGCCTGGTACATGAAGAAATGTACTACCTTGTGATAAAATCCCGAGGATGCACCGACGAAGTATAATTGCATTTACGACTTACAAAACATATATTATATCCTTCACCGACGACAAACTCGCTGATAAACCTGCGTGTGCGCAAAAAGCCTAATCCCACACGGCTCATTTGCGAGCTATTCGGCCGCCATTAGCTGCGCAGGAGTGCCGATTGCCGCCGCGCAGCGTAGACATAATTAAATGAATTTGCCATTGCGAAAAACTATGCTTTGTGACCACACTTTGGTGGAGTTTGTTAGAGATATTTTTGGTTTTAACTATTGTCGGTCTTTAAGTTTAGATAGTGCGAAGAACTGTGAGCCTAATTTGTGCAAAGTTAAAACACAAACGCGGTATGGATCGCCCACCCACAAGGTGGACGAATCTTCTGATGAGGACTGCATGATTCTATGGATGTAGAGTATCTTGATGATTTTTAATTCTTAAGGAAACATACAAACATAAACGGCCTAAATACTGATGGGCACTAGCCTCACTTTAACTATGAGGTGGCACGAGCCAAACTCCAACACGTGGGCCCAGTGTGGATTGTTGGGGGGTGTAAAGTCAGTGAGAACCTTTAATGTCAGATGTTATCAAGCCGCCGTAAGGCCTCCGGCTAGGCTTAATCACATTCAATCACTAACTTTCGGTTGGAATGGTCACCCATCCCTTTTCCGACCCGTGTTGCGTTACAACAGCGATCGTTGTAGATCCACTCCACCACGGGTACCTCGTCCTAAGGTTCTGAATTATGATGACGGTGGTGTAGACCTGCGCAGCGTTATCCGAACTATTTTAGCTGCCGCTAATTAGCGTTGCTATTTCAGGCTCTGTCATCCCATTGCCTCTTCTATCGTCATGCTCTTTGGAGGAAAAATTTCCCCTCAGAGTTCATGATTGACATAATAATACAAACATATCAGGTATCACAAATCTACCAAACCCCTCGCCTTCACCAGTCTCCGCAGCGATTGGCTCAAGATTTCCACAAGCCCTCGTTAAATTACGCCATGTTTGGGAGTTGCTCTACCTCCTGATCGCACCGAGTTTGGACCAGAAATGTAAATGGCTCATTGAATTTTATAGGACGTTTTGTTCGTAAATAGAAAGTAGTTTAGTAACGACGACTCTACAATTATCTAGAAAGCCTGCCTACGTCGAGTGTAAAACTTGGACATTCAGTCTTCTTTTGTGTGTTGTGAACTAAATTGTAGAGTTTTCACGTGATTCTACATTGAAAGGTATTATCCTACAGTGATAGTTATAGTAGAGACAGTTGAACTGACATTAAGGATGCCAGATACTCACATTATTTCAAAATACAAAACACCCAGACACTAATGTTCGTTAATTGAATGTTCCTTTATCCTTTATCATCTATGTTATTTGAATTCTCAAAAGGTTTCTTAACGTATGGTCACCAGTCTTCACAAGTATAATTTTAACGGAATGTCGGCGGGAGGGAGACAAAAACTATGACGGACGCTCTGTCCGACTCGTCCGCAAAAACGGAGCGAAGAAATGCGAAATTCGGGCTCCCAAGGACGGGAGCGGTCATTTGCCGAATTTCAAGCGATTAACTTGCAATCTTACTTAATAACACTTGTAATTAACGATGATTATTTCGGTAATAATCCCTTGTTTTGAGTACTTCTCCAATCAGAAGTGCAGAATGAAAAAAACGTTTATATCCAACTACTTAGTACTTACAAGTATGATTAAGTAAATATTTCTTTAATTTAGATGGAGATACCAGTGCACTCCTGAAATGTTTGTTGATGCGACCAATATTATTGTCATAGGTTTGTGAATTAGTAGAGTAGAGTAGGAATTTTATTTTTCGTAACAATGTCAACAAACATGTTTTAGGATTACTTTGAAGCATTAATTTGCAGTAGAAAATTTACTTACGTTGACTATAACAGTTTAAACTTGACATAGACAAAAATATTTTAGTAACAATAATAAATTCAACATTTTCTATTACAAAAAAAAACAAATGCCACAATTGTTTGCTACTCAGCACGTCATCTCATCAATAAGTGATGATTCCCCGACACACAGTAGGCTACACTACAACGGTGTCATTGTCAGCCGCCGTGCGCCGGCGCACGCAGATGCCACGCGGCGCGAGTGGGTGTTAATGCAGCCCCCCGCTGCGCACTCCATAGAGTCCACACAAGATTTATAGTTTATATGTTATCTTTGCCACTAAACAAGTTTTAAGTGATATTGATTGTCAAAAATAGGTTTACGACTTTAATCAACGTTTTGAGCTTTTAATGTAGCTTAGAGAGAATGTGGAAGTATTTTTAAAAACAAGGCATATGAATTATTATTTGCAACTACAACATGATTGCTAAAAATTGTGCTTCCTATTTATTAAGATGTCTTACCATTCTGCGACATTTAATAGACGTAGCATAATTGATGGTCGTGACTCTGTGGTTGTATACTCTGGCTCAGAATCCGTGTAGCCCGAGCAAACTACTTTGTGTTCATTGTAAAAATAATTTAACTCTACGTTGATGGGAACCACTGATATATTTCACCAGTGGTTCCAAGCAATTCTGATAACGGCCAGTAGGACCTTACCGTGAGTTACCAGAATAGATTAAAAAGCCTAGTCTACTACAAGACATGGAATCTTAGAGTTTTGTGGTACTGGTCTCAAAGTGTCTCTGTAATCCAATGTGTTAATCAATAGAAACAAAATATGCTGCTTAATTTTCAACACCTAATTCCATGGGTCTATCATCCATTGAAATAAATTCCATTGCGGTCTAATTTGAATAATTCTCTCCATTAAGTTCTGTCGCCCAAAACGTTGATCCCTTTCCTCTTCTGTTAAAATTCCGAATGCGGTCACATGGCCCCCACCGCCCCCCATTCACAAGGCGACAACATGATGACGTCGTCGACTTTTGTCTGCATTATTCATAGGCAGAAGCTCACACCTACTTGTTTTTAAGTTTGGGTGGCCTGTTTAAAGCTTCATCTAAAACTGGGCGTAGGTACTTGGATGAGAGATAAGTCCGTTAAATTTAACCTAACCTATGTAAGTAATAGCAACTGATGCGCTGATAAAGCGAAGAATTTAAGAAATAAGAATCAAAACTATTTCTGTATGTATCTTAACGAGTTAATTTCGTATGGTATTAGATACTAAGAGTCTTTTTATGTATTTTGCTATCAGCGAATTCACAAACTTCAATCAACGATAAACACGCTCTCACGCTCTCGCTGTCCCGTAAAATGTCAATAGAACTGAAAGAGATAGCTGTACTTCTGAGGGATGCCCAAAGTTGATTTGTGTTTGTGAACTCGGGGGTATGGCCAATAAAGTATTTTTAAAAATGTCGTTTACCTTTCGAAAACGTTTTATCCTTACTACTTAGTTGAGAAATCAGCGAATATTCTTACTCCTATATTATCTACCTAAATTGTAATTGAACTAAGGTTTTCGTTCAATTACTTTTGAATAAATGATTATAATTTTAGAAGCGACAAAGTATAAAACTCATGACAATGGTATATCGTTTTTGTTATGGTAAGCAAGGCGGGCTTAAGACACAAAAGCGCTTTGTGTCGGCCAGTGGCCGTCGAGTGTGAGATTCGACAAGGTTGTAAAACGTTTTAGAATGTAAAGAAGTGTTGTGGGTCCGACACCTAATATTGCGTATTAATGTTAAAAGATCTTTATTGTTCAATTTTATGTGAGGTTTCCGTACTATTGTGGGTTTTTTCTCTTCACCTAGGTGTTAGAGTCACAATTACTTATGCACTTGAACAGTGTCGCAATAAGTAGGTAAAATAAATTTTAGAATAGGCATTCCTTGGCGAATAATATTTAAATATCTTCAAATTTTCATCCAAGGGTTGCGTCAAATAGTTTAGCTCAAGTTAAAGTAAGAAATAATGTATGACACAAAACACTTACAAACGTAAAAGAAACCGTTACTCAGGTACAATTAAGGCGGTCTAATATCTAAAAGCGATCTCGGCCAGACAACTTTCCTAGTTAACATTCATGAAAAAATATTTTTATAACTGTTCACTATTAAGTTATTCAAGATGGTAAATATTATGTTGAAAAATACATTATTGTACACAATAAGATATTATTGCATTTTCTTTATCTGTTTCTTTATTGTTGTAGTTTGCCCCCAAGGTTCTCGAGATCGATTTAAGCAGATTACCTATAACTACTAAGCCATTTAGAACTCTCAAATTGTTCATGCAATCGCATTACCTTATCTGATTACAGCAGACTGGCGTCAAGATCGAAGGCATGATATGATAGCACACAGTCTTTGTCTTATCGGCAGACAACGCGCCCACTTCCATCAACACAGTTTGAAATTATGCGACTGATATCAACACTTGATAAAAATATCATAAACAGGATTAAGGAAGTTGTTGAATAGCAATATACGAATAACCCCCCTTGGGGATGCAGTGCTGTAGGTATTTTATGGTCGGGGCAATTCGGCGCTATGATGAAAACTATAAACAACAAAAACATAAACCTTAGGGATATGGTCGGGAGACCATATCCCTAATGGGTTAGTCAGAGGCTCACTGATTGTTGTCGCCATGGTGATCGGAACATTTAGAAGCCCACATTTGGCCGAGGGAATTTGAACCCAACGTGGTAAGAGGCGAGCCTGCCGCCGTTATCCGAGTTGCTTGGGTTGCAGATCGTTGTTTTCCATCACCGGAGAGTTTCAATGAACACATAGTAGGTGTGTTCCGGCTAGATTTTATCTTGGGATCACCGGGTTCCGAGCCAGTGTGTTCAACCACTGGCCCACGAGGCTCTCACAAAAATAAAAATAACGAGACGTTAATCCGCAAGGCGCCGCCTATCGCCAAACTAAGTTAAGCTTATTACAATGTGGCAAGCAATAAAGAATTTGAAATTGAAATTGAAATTGAAATTATATTATGGGATGCTAGACAAGGAATTAACAAACTTAAATACTTTCTTGTACTCAGGAAACGCCCAGCCTAATACAAACGGACATGTCCATGCACACAAATGTTAGACCTGTACGGTGACTGAACCAGCGACCTCTGGTGTATCAGCCAACTTCATAACCTTCAAACCAAAACGGTCGTCAAACCGGCTATGTGAAGAAGAAGAACTAATATCAGGAAAACTGATTGAGGATCTTTCTTCGCAAACTTGTTGTCTACCACCTGATTTCACAAACGTCACTCAACGCTAAGCAAGCGCTCACGCTCATGCTGTCCCGTAAAATGCCGATAGGACTGAAAAGGACAGCTATGTTTCTGAGAGATGCTCAACGTTGATTAACGTTTGTGAATTCGGGGTATGATTATTAATTACATAAGTGAATACCTCAGTTCGAGATATTCTTCTAACTAAAGGATGCACAATAGCACACCCACATCGTATATTTGACTTCATCCAACCCAACACCCTTCCGCTGTTAAGCCCAAGTGTTAAATGATACGCAGAGAAAATTAGCTTCCATCAACTTTATGGCACATGTGAACCTTCATAAAGCTATCAAATTTCACTCAAAACGTTTAAATCAAAAAATCCTCTATCTCTAATTCGATAAAGTCTCAGTTCGCATGAACAAACTTAGAGCAATAAACTTTTAACATGACAACACGAAATTAAGAGTATTAAAACAACATATGGGAGACAATGGGCGGCAGGAACAAAGAGAGCGGCGCCTTTGAAGCGGCGTTGGCGGTTAATTTTACACCACGCGCCCACGTTGCCTGCGCCCGCGCAGCTGCGGCTGCGTTCGGCGGGTTAGTGTGAACTTTTTAGGTGTTAAAACAGAAAAACATAGTTTTGAGTTTCTTTCATATACTTTGTTACGCAAATTAGGGTTGGAGTGGAAACTTTACCAGAAACCTTACCATGTAACTTTACCACTTTACAGGTAAATGAAAATGTATTCAACTAAAAATAAGCCTGGGGAAAATTTTGCGTTTTAGGTACCTACTTATTTTTTTTAGCAAAAAGCCACAAGGTAGTATTACATATTCTTTTTCCTTATAACTGATTTTCTGACTACATAAAATGAATTATTAATATCAATATTTACGACTTGTATGAACGTCTATCTACTTTCCAGCAAAACCATAATGAGCTTATATTTACACATCACCTTGCCACAATTACACCATCATAACCCTACAAATGGCTTATCTATCCATTATCCCGACAATCGCTTATTGTATGTTAATTTGTTAGTTATGAATCGACCGGTGTCCGAAGGACCAGTGGCAAGGGCAGTTAAAATTAATTGTTATTATGTAATAAACATTTTTATATCCCCTAATAGTCCGGCTAGATCATAAAATAGGGCTTTATAGGAAAAGGCGGCATTCGAAATTAATTGCTGTAAATTGATTAATTATTTCGAGAATGTTATGGGCTAGCTATGAGCTCAATGGTGCAGTAATGGTTTAGGGGCCTGACTGAACACGCTAACTCATAGCAGTTCTAATCAGAAGTTCATTAAGAAGTAAATAAGTTTATATAGCTTTGAGAGATTTACTCGACTTAACCAACCATAGGCCACAAGCCAAGCGTAACATAGATACCAATTGAAAATTGCCTTTCGTCGTACGGCAGGCTATCCACTTAGGGTTAAGGGTTGGTTGGTTTGAGCTGTCACTTAGCCTGAGGCTTGTATTACAAGCTTTGTTGAAAGATACTCTGAGAGTAAGAAGTTCTAGCCATGTACATAAGTATTTATCATTCATAAACATCATTTATTCTTACTTGCTGTCTATGTCGTCCTACTGCAGGGTAAACGCCTATGCTTCACTTATATTGAGGGCTGTAATGTGCATTCAATTTTTAATATTTTTTATTCTAATGATCTAATAAGCTTCGTTTTCTCGCAAACGTCATAGAGGACCCTTGTAAAAACATGGTAAATTAAGTGAGAAATGAATAGCTTTTGTTGCTCAATAATCGAGCGCATGTGCAAGTGCCGTTTGTATGGAGCCATCGCCGGCGGCGCGGGCGCAGGCGTCGGGAACATTATCAATTGTTGCGTTTGTTGCACGCAACACTGCAGCAGGTAATGTATCATATTGTGCGCCGGACAGTTGCTTTTGCGTTCAAATGTTATGATAGAGTGCAATTTGATAAACGACATTATGGTACGGTTATGTTATAGGGCAAATATGGTTGATACGAAAATTCAACTCGTCTTATTTCCCTTTGGATGTGTGTTCTTTTAAGTGCTCTAATAATGTAATAATCTGTCTCGTCCGTTAACTATTTACATACGCTTATTAAGCGTATTATGCTTTTAAATCAAATTAACGTTGACAAATAAAAGGATATAGGTTAGATCTCACCTGAAATGATGTGATTTTTCGGCCTAGCTTCCACATAGGTACTCATATACCCCAAGTGGCCCGAACTTCTAATCTGAGCCTTTACAGGTTACGTAAGAAAAGGCCTATTGTTCATTGATAAGATAACATAAATTGCTTGAATAGTTATTCAACGAACTCTACCTTTGATAGGTTTCGCTACAAAACATTTGCTTTCGCTAAACAAAGAACTTTACTGTCGGAACAAACCCGCGGTTACTTTGTAACGTCGGCGTTCTCTATTGTTTTACTTTTTACCCTTTGTGGCAATAACGCCGACAAATTGACCAAACCCTTTGTGCTTTGTACTGTTTTCCCTTATCTATTGTGCTGAAATAAACCAGTCATAAAGATATCAGTTCCCGTAAAAAGGTTAAAAGATTAAGCCGTAGGTAAACGTATTGTAATTTGTTTTTGGAATGTAGGTACAATTAGTTTAAAAAAAAATGTTTTAAGAGCAATGCTGAATCAAAGATAGAAATTCCAGAAAAAGAACATTCGGTTTGGCTTTTAGGCAGGACTCGAACTGCCACTTATAATTATAAAGAGGAAAGACAGAAAGATACTTTTTTTAGAGATTTGATTGTTTTAGAAATATGATTAGAATTATTCGCAAATGAAGTCGCGGGCGGATGCTGATAAATAATAAAAGTGTTCGTGTTAGAGGCGCATGTTCTCTTATCCCTCCTTGCAAGACTATATTAATATCCCAGCATGATAAAATCTATTAGCTCATGCACGCAGTTATTAAAGATACGGAGCTATTTCTGGCGAGGCTTCGTCTAGAGATTTACTCCTCGATCGTGAACTTAATGTTTCGTCGGTCTTACAAAGCTTCGTTTAGCTAACTAAAGGGCCACGTTACATCGAGACACTATGCGAGACTGTGTTTAAAACCAAGTTCAAGCTCTGAGTGCTGAAAACTAAGACTGTTCTACATTCATTTTTAAACAATGTTTTAGTTCCCAGTTACCACTTGTTTCTTCTTACATTTTAATGGAATGGGCTAAAACTGGCTACCTCAACTGAGTGATTCATTGTCAGACTCTGAAAGGAAAAAATGAAATGAAATGGAAAGATCAGTGTAGGATTTAGGGTACTAAGGACGAACGAGGTGGTGACCCATAGGCTGAGGGGCAAGCCGCAGTCACACGCGTCTTGTGCTCCATTTTTTTTTTTTTGGTGTGACTACTGCTGTTTAGCCTCAGATGGCTTTGACAGCTTTGCCGGACTGTAGGGTGAGCGCAGAAGGCTCTTAACCCTAATATTTAAAGTAACGAGCTAAGGGCCCCCATAGTGGGGTAGACCTCGGCTTAGGGCGTTACTTGGAGGGGGCAATCGGACAATATTTTTGGGGAGAAAAACGACCTGGCACGTGCCGGTATCTATTATCGGGACGATTTGTGCTCCATATCTCAACTTACTAGGTTTGGTCTGCAGAGGCCAACCACAGAACAGAGTTGACAAGTGACTTCTCTTTCATAAACAACTTATTTTGAGTTTTCTTGCAAGAGTATTAGATACTACTAGGAACTTTTGTGTCACACAGCATTAATAATGAGAACTCTAGGATCATGTGGAAAATCTGCCAGCTTAACCTTAACCCCAGGGAATAATGGTCAGTACCAAACGCCGGCGACAGTACAGAAGACAGAAGTAAACAAACAGTATCCCCGTAAAACAGAAACCTGAAGAATATGCTTCACTTAATCACCCCCCTCCCCACCCCCCTCCGCCGCCGAGGCGTGCGCCGGCGCAGAGCGTGCGTGACAAATTGCAGCTCGCCGCAAAATGCACTTAATGATAGCTTAATTGCGCGTAATTGCGAACCGGCAGCGCTGGCCACTCTGAGGAGCCACGCCCAAAGACAAAACAATGTTATCGATGTTTTGGAAATATTCATCGATAAGGTAATAGGCATGTATTGAAACGGGCAGCTGATTAACTGTATCCAGAGTACAGAATGCTAGGTATAATGAAATAGAAGTGGATACCAAAATTAATAAGCTGAATTTTAATATCGTAGCAAGAATGTTGTATAAATCTTTATGTAAGTCTGTAGTAAGTATTTTTCTAGTAGAAAATATAAGTAGCGTTAAAAGTAAAACTATAAGGAAGATTAGCATGTGTGATGGCATTGTTTCAATTCATTTATAAGTGTTTACTAAAGTTTCAAGTTATTAATTAAGTAATTTCTGGGTTTCGGTTGAAAAGACATCAACGACATTTATATAAGAAAAAAAACCTAACGAAATGACAGTACCTACGTTTTAAGTAATATTGATTCTGGTAGCTACTGTCTCATTTTTTTACTCGACTAGGTCATCTCGGACTCTTACCGACGGAAATCCCCCGGCACTCAACCGTGGCACTTTGGCGGCAAAGCTGGATTCACAAAACTGAACCACTGGCACTGCTCCGCCGCCGGCCCCGTGAGGGCCTAGCACTTGGTGGCAGTCACGACAACGCGAGAACTCCTGAGTTCTCACCTGTCGTGTTGCCACAGGCAGGCCCAGGCAGTACGATCCCCAAGTACAACTTTCTACCGCTGTCGCCTGGTCCGGTCAGGTTGGGCAAAACTCGACTTAAGGCATTCGCCGTCTTTGCCAATTTAGGCGCCAACCTCTCGAAGTGGGGACGGAAAAAAAAAAAAGGCCCAGGCAGTAGCTTAAACTTCGGAAGCCTTCTTGATTCCTTGAATTCAATTTGTGACAAAAAACCATGGTAGAGTAGGTTCTACGACGATACTTCGATGCTCTCTTACCCAAGTGTTTAACATTGCTTGATACATTAGCCTCTGAAATTATGTTTTAGATGCTGAACTTAGATTTGAAAAAATCTACATTCTGCGGGGGGGTTTATTCAAAAGTAGTCGTCGTGTGATGGCGATGCTGAAGAATATCGATAAACTTAACTATCGATCTCATCGATACACCACACGTTGCCCCTAATAGTAAGGACACAACAGACTCCCGGAGCTCAGGGTAGGCTAGCCAGCGCGGTCACGTAAGGGAATGCCGGTCCGCGGCCTGTGGCGACTTTTTGTCCATAATTATGCTTAAAAGCAGCTTAATGAATGAGCCCTCTTTTTGCCTCTAATTGCAAATTACGCTTTATTTGTTTGCGCAAGCCAATGGGCTCACAGCATCCTACAAGAGAGGTCATTGTAACGCGGGAACATTTCCAGAGACTATCCTTCTGATTTTGGAATTTGAATGTGAATGTGTACTAATTTGATGTGTTTGACAGAAGACCGCGACCGGAGACCGCAACAGTTACTACACTACATTTACATACATTTACTACAGTTACATTAGGCACTGTATACGCGACAATTCGCAAATGAGGCAGAGACAAGAGACAACGTCAAGTAAATCTTCGGTCGCGGTCTCCGATCGCGGCCTCCTGTCTCAACAAATATTTTAGGAAGTTCTCAGTACTTATCGAATTAACTACATAGGTTAGCCACATCAAATTATACAGCAAGACATTTCATAATAATTATATTGTAAAAGTGGGATTTTAATATCCTAATATCGGAAGAAATAATCTACTATATAAAAATAAGTCGGGTTTTCCTTCCTGACGCTATAACTCCAGAACGCACGAACCGATTTCCACGGTTTTGCATTCGTTGGAAAGGTCTCGGGCTCCGTGAGGTTTACAGCAAAGAAAATTAAGGAAAATTGCAACAGAAAAGCGGGCAAAGCTTTGTTCACATACAGATAAGTCCACGCGGACGAAGTCGCGGGCGGCTGCTAGTAAATTATAAAGAAAATTAAGCTGTTAATTAATAAGCAGTTTAAGTTTTTCTTAGAAATCAACCCTGGTCAACATGCGCCTGCTCTTGAACGGCATCATACGCGCATATACCCTGATCTCCAGATAAGGCTAAAAGATTCAACACTGTTTACGACTACATGCAAAGCCATCAGGGAAACTGGACATTTAGGAGGCGATCACTTAATAAACCCAGCTGTGTGATGCGTAATGCCACAGGCGGGCGGTAGAATGAAAGGTAATATCAAGGCTGTACTTTTGCGACACATTTTAAGAGGAAATTATAGTAAGTTTCATTTCACTTCAGCTAATCAAAAGTCCAACTTCAGACTGGTATATAAATCAAGCATGATCCAAGCTCCCAAAACCTCCTTGGACCCTGTGACCCTGCCTGGTACAGCGGAAGCCACAAAAATAAGAGACAATTTTCAAACTCGCTGTGCATTGCATGTAAATCATACGTCAAATCTAATCGTAAAGATCGTCTAAGCTGAAATGACGCGCCCTACCACCGCACTTACGCACAAGCCAAATTCGAATAGGTAATAATTGCTGGTTGCGTTTGACGTTTGAGCCTAACCATCAACTGAACAACCAATCATAATTGCATGTTTGTGTATTGCGTACTTATTTGAAAGAAGACTGGCGAAGTTCCTTGAGTTTGAGCTCCAACTATAATAGGCCTCGGCTATGAACGAAATTAACCAAGATTTTTACAACTTAACACTGCTATCAAAATGATACTAAAACTTACACTCTAAAAGTTAGGAATATAGAGATATAAAAATAATAAATTAAAGAGGATAGGTTATAATGACATCAGGTTATAAAGAGTTTTTCATTAATTTCTGTACCATGCATCAGAGCACTTTATGGCTTCAATCGTAAGTCCGAGAAACACGCGTAGTCCAAAGATAAATCACTGTAAAAACACCACGAAATCTTTGCAAACGCAAGCAAGCACGAAATCGAAGTCAACAACAACAACAAACAAACAATGCACGCATGTCTGTCTGACTATGACGTTTGACACAATTTGACATTTAAACGTTCTATTTTCTTTTGCTGTTTGACTTGCCATTGAACCATTTTGTTAGGGTAAGTTGCACCATAGTAGAAGTTAAAGTTAAAGTAGAAGTTTTTGTCAAATTTGACAATTTGACCTCATTTTTGAAGCCTAACCGGTACTTTAACTGAAATTTGGATGTTTGTTATTGTTAAAGTCAGATGGTGCAACCCACCCTTAAAATCTAGAAACACTTGAAACATCGTAATCTAGTTAGAGATGCTTCAATAACAGTAAAATAAGAACAGCAAAACTTGTCAAAACAATACAACCTAGATGAAGGTTCAGTTTAGAAAGAAAGTAAAATAACACTGATGCATGAACAGGAACGTCCTTCACTTATCCGGTTTTCTGTTTAGTTTCATCATTATTTACGACGTTTTGATCCCTTCTTTACAAAATCCTATAAATTATGGATAGAAATCTACTTATACCATTTTATAAAGTTATTATCAGTCTCAACGTGAAGGTTCCCAAATAATGGTTGGGTCGACGTTCGCCATTCTTCTTTGCTAGATGCGGTGAAGGGGCGCGTTATTTCAGCTTAGACGATCTCTAACAACGTAATTGATACTTTTTGGCACTAACAGAGATTGGTTTAGTAAATATAATGTTGGTTTTAATTACATTCATTGCATCAGTTATTGTGTGACTAGGTTCCTCACAAAAGAGCAAATCCACCCGATGGGCTAAGTTTTTTAACCAGACATCAAATAATATTATTTGAGTTCGGCATAAATAGATGGCCATCTATCTATCTGGGTTACCTCAATTCTGTCGAAATACCAGTCAAAAATTATAAAACTTAATTAGTGTTGAAACCAGTACAAACGATTGTTATGTAGGTATGCTAATTACTAGTTTATACAGTGATGCGGAAACATGCCAAAACCATGATTGAATAAAAAATATGCCAAATAAAAACAAACTTAAATAACTAGGAAAGGTTCATATGATTAATTTGTACCTGGACTACGAAAAACCTTTACACCTTTTGCTAACTTTTTTCCGTAGAAATGAGTCCGTAGTAAAAACAACATTTATTAAAATAATGCTACCACTTAATAAGCTTTATTTGGGCGCCGTATTTAGTCCTGTTCTGGCGATAGCGCTTATCAGCGTGTTATCAATAGACCGGTAGCAATATGTTCGTCAATAGGCTTTGTTTACCGAATGTTCAAAACACACCGCGTTTCCCATTGATAAAGGGACTGCTTTTAGGGGGATACGAAACAAATTGGACGAACTGGCGTTGCAATACCTACTTAAGTTACAAATGACGAACGGTTTGGTGTAATTAAGAAGTTGGCTATTACACCAAAGGTCGCGGTTTCGATCCTGGCACGGTACAAACTCTGGGTGTTTTGTATGTATTTACAAAAATATTTTCGTATGTTTATCCCATACCACAAGCAAAGCTTAATTTGGGGCAAGATGGCGCTGTGTCAAATAATGTCCATTGCAGTGATATTTATTTATTTATCTAAATGTGCTTTGAGTGAGATCCTGGCTCTTTCCATGGCTGGTTTAGGCTTAACTAATTTGATAGATAATTTATGAATCGTATTATTATACTATATAAGTTTATTAAATGGTTAAAATTACTTGAATAAATACATTTTGCATGCCAGAGTCCAAGATACACTTCGGGTCGCTGAACCGAGAGTTAATAAGTGCATACTTATAAATTAGCAATTTAAGGTAATTAATGCTTTTACAAAACACCGCATATCCACCATGTTAATCGGCAGTCAAAAAACAAGTAAAATGACACATATTGCTCACCCATATTCCTTCAAACCTGATTTCAAATAAACAAGCTCGAAGGACATAAAAGCAGGCTTTATCACAAAATGTACGCAAAAGGAGCAAATCTTAAATTAACGACGGCAAGGAGAAGCCATTAAGAGCGACTTAAAACTGCATTTGAGGGGAAATGGACGATGCCAATGTATCGAGATATCTTCAAGCGCAGATATAAAGTTAATGGATCTTAAGGCAATAAAAAGATTTGTTCGAGGTTAAGCTTAGGCGAAGGGAGGTGGTGCTTGAAGATTTTTTTATGTAATTCTAGCAGCGGACTTCAATTAATCACTGTTTTAAAATTAACTTATGTAAAGAAGTTATATCACCAAGACTGGCGTTGTAACTCTTACTTTAAATTATTATATTAATATTAGATAGACAAACGGCATTATGACTCTGTCGTTGTAAATATCAATTGCTTTTGTCAAACTGTTGATATCTTTATTTGTAAGCACAGATCATACTGATGCCAACTCTACCTTTCGAGCTACGAGTATATCATTTATAATCTAAGTGGATGAACTGGATCAATAATCCTCCTTCCTCAACTTACGAATGAAGTTTTTTTAATATTTCTATTGAATACTTCCTCAATGTACAGTCAGCATCAAGATGATGTGTGCGTACAGAGTGGTCAAATCTGTCTGTTTTTTTTAGAAAAGCAACCTTATCTCTTCAGAATTAAAATAGTGTTTCACTTGTGAGTAAACAATAAATCATTGCAGTATTACGATTGCTTTTGTAAAATCCTCAAGACCTTTTAGACCACTCTGTACGTGAGATTAATAATTTTATGACAAAAAGCTTCAACGGTTACTATAGTCTATGCGCTTCTAATGTAATGAAAAGTAATGTTAATATGCCGTCACCAACATCTTAGTTAGGTCGCCTAATTAAATACCCTATTGGTAGTATCTAAGAAGTAGTTCATTTGTGCCGTAATAGGCATAATTATGAATCGTGAAGTCATTGTCACTGTAGGCTCTTACTAACTGTTCCTCGTAATAATTAAAATGATGTTTTTACTGCAATTAATACATCGGAGCGTAATTTCGAATACTATTTTAATGAGCAGTGACGTTTGTTGTCATTATTATCCTATGATACAGTTGATTCGAAGCCGCGAATAAAATAATACTTATATTGATGTTATTATATAACAGAAATACTTTATTTGATGTACGTTTCAAAGATTGGAGGGCTCTGCAATTTGTCAGTTGATTCTGCATTCGGATTTACCGCATAAAACTTCATGAAAAATTACTAAGTAGTTTCTAAGTGATGCTGGAAAGACAACATTCTACCTATATTTAATCTTATATATAAAAATGGATTGCTGTTCGTTAGTCTCGCTAAAACTCGGGAATGGCTGGACTCGCTGGCTTGTAATGGTCGAGGGAAGGTTTAAAAGGTGAGTAATCATGAGAAAATGATGGGAATATAGTAAAAATCTCAATTTTAGTTTCCTTTTAGTAAATGTTACTACCTGTCACGTGACACTAAATGTTTGACAACAGAACGAAGTCTGTAGGGACAGCTAGTAAAAAATAAAAAATGTGCGGTTCACTGCATGACAGGCTACCCATTTGGCATTTCTCGTTACTGTATTTCAAAGAATTGAAGATAAAGAAAATATGAAATGTAGGTACAGTTGTATCAGTGACAATGAATAACAATTTGAGAGCTGTGTGCTACATGTGTTAGGCGCCTGTCCCCTGCACTACAGCGCCGATACAAAGCGGCCGGCCGTAATCGAATTGATTCGTTAATTACGTTTTATCTGGGCCATTAGCCGGTCCACCCACGCCGCCTTAATTGCCAGAATGCGCGGCCACTCCAAGAGAAAAAACTTTGAGCTATTCCCATCTTGAGAACCGGCTCTCTAGTCTACACTCTTAGATATTTCAAAGTATTCGCCATGTCATAAGGTAAATACTTGTAGTATTACTTGATATTATGTTTTAGAACTATCCTTAACTTAGGTTTAGAAAATGCTTCAATAAGACAATACATTCACTTGCATACCTAATGAGAGGGGTACCAACCCCCTAATTCAAATTGTCTTACAACTAGACAATTTGAATAATTATGGTAACCGTATCTTGTGAAGCTCGTGCCAAATTCCTTCAATTTGAATTCGTGATTCGTTTGACAAACTAAAGTCATAAAAGTATTTTTAGTACCTTCACCTATTCTATAACATCGATATAATATTTATATAAACATCGTTTTATATCTTCGCAACATGCGGCTCGAAAACCCGTTATGTGACATATTTTGCAGACACTCAAAAAATTTGAAAACTCAATAATCTGAGACATCGTAAACATTGCCCCTTAGCTAAATAAAATACTAACCCCCACATTTATGGAAAATAAAGCAACGCTGCAGCATTGGTTTAAGTATCAGCGTGCTCTGTCTCTCAACTCGCAAATGCCGACATTAATATGAAATGAAGAGACAAAACGTTACAATAGCTAAAGTGATGTTGTTTATGTTTTTATTAATAAGGGGGTATCGTTATCAGAGAAACACATTCTTTTTTGCACACCAAAATTTTCTATGGTTTTTCTGTATACTAGTGAGTTTTGGTAACTACTGTCAGTAGAGATAGGAAAACCAGAAAAAGGCATTCGGTCTTAGCATCAGGCGGGACTCGAACCCGCGTCCCGCCTGAAAATAACCTACTGTCAGTAGAGTTTTTAAGCACCGTTTGCAATTAACGTAACATATAACTATATCGCTGACTTATACGCTACAAATAATACCTGATAACGAAACCAATTAAAGTTATGCAAAATGTAATAAACACAATGTAATAAGATGAACGCTTTAAAGTTGCGCAATTCGTAATTAAATTTTGTGTAAGAATTACATACTCTTATTAGTTAGTTAGTTTTATTGCCGACAATATTGCGTAAATCATCACTAGACAAAAATGATTATTACGTAGTTGGAATGGTCCACACTATAACTCACTGTACACGGCTTAAGGTCATAGCTCATTATTAGGCCAGCACCACAACTGCACGGCTCCGACCCGGCAATTATCTTGCCATTCAAATTTGAATCTTAAGTTTTGAGTGGTTCAATATCCGTTTGTGCGGCACAGTGCTCAACAGGGTGGACCGTTTCAAGTACCTTGGTCATTGGGTCTCGAGTGGTCTCTCAGACACAGAAGACATTGAGAGGGAGCGAAGGGCGCTGGCTGTAAGATGCAATATGTTGGCTCGTAGATTTGCTCGATGCAGTAGACCAGTTAAGATTACTCTGTTTAAAGCCTACTGCCAGAGTTTTTATACATGCAGTCTATGGGTAAACTACACGCTGAAGGCATACAGCGCCCTTCGCATCCAATACAACAATGGCTTCAGAATGTTGTTGGGGCTGCCACGGTCACAGTATAAACCATACAGTAGGCTATCTAAGGCCGCCCGCCGAGTTATTAACCTAGCGTGCACACAGACACGCGGCACAGCCCGTCCGTACTCCCGCCTCCCTATGCCTCCCTATTTTATGCTAGTGTGTGCGTGAAATCGCGTGTGCGTGATATCGCGACACGGGGCGCGACGCTCACGCACACATTCAAACCGAGAGTGGCACGTTTGTATGTAGATAGCTTACTGTATGATTATACTGTGCCACGGTGGTGTAGCGCATCCGGTATGTTCGCGGAGGCACGAACTGACGGGTTTCCCGCCATCATACGGAACAGAGTCGCTTCCTTGCTTAATCGCGTGCGGGGTAGTGCCAACAGCATTTTGAAGTTAATGGCTGGCAGAGTGGAGTGTCCAATCCTGAGACATTGGGTCAGGTCTCATGTCTCTGGGTGACGATGCAGGCCGATTTTATTTTTGTAATCTATTTAAGTGATTTTTACGTTTCTTTTTTCTTTACTAACATAGTCTAAGTATAATGTTACTAACAAATTATATGGATCTTTGTTATCTGATTTAAAATAAATAATAATAATAATATATTTTGCAATGATAATATGAGAAAGCCAACGGCGAGCTGTTAGCGCGCTCGCCGCTACTATACCACTCAACTCGCAGCTCGCGTCTTTTCATCTAAAGGTTCGAATTTGAATGGCCAGATAATTGCTAGGTCGGAGCCATGGTTGTCGTGCTGGGAAAGTGTGCTATGAGCTTTACACGGGTGGGAATAAACGCTTTTGCTCCACTAAGATAACTATCAAAACCGGCGCAAACATTTGAATGTAGATACTTAAATAAAACATGCAATCACATTTTTATTGCTATTTGTAATTAAAGCTATTACATCTTATAGTTACATCTGTACCTCAAGTTTATTTATATCACACACAGTATAGTAAAAATATCCGTGATTATTACACATGAAAATGTTGAAGTTCAAATATCGCAGTGTGTCAGCTAACACAAAAGTTTAATATGAGACGCCGAATGAAACAAAACATAAAATTCACAAGTCCATACAAAAAAAATGCTTAATCTTTTTTAGTCAGCACTAGGTATACACATATTTTTGCGAGTGCATTAATGAATGACTATCTAAAGCACAAACATCTGAAGAACACTTTTTTCTAAGCTCAGGGAAATAAAACTTTTATGTATGAAACTGCAATTGCAATTCCTTATTATTGATAAATATTCAGGTACTAATCGATATATTATGACTTTTTTTTAATGTGCCCGAAATATGGATTGGTTATGGATGGCATAACTGAAGTAGTGTTCAGTAAGCCGTAATCTATATTATAATACTAATTTTACTATTTTCTATATGTGACACGATATGCACTGTAGGATCAATGTTGATTACGGAAGATCAATTAGAGCAGCTGCAGCATCGTCCTAAAACCCTTCTGTTCAAAAACATTTTTCCGACCAACACTTAAATGAGTTTCTAATTTCCCTGTGTAGTTAATTAGGTAATTCGTAACTAATAAAGCTTGCATTACATCACATGATATTATTTGCTATTATGTCCAATCTGAACCATTACGACTCTAAAAACCGAAATTACATCAACGCATCTAACCATAGCCGGGCCGGGAATCAAACGCGGACCGCTCCGAATCGATTCGACACACTCGCGGTCGAGCAATTTGCGTCCACTGGGAAAAAATGTAATGGCCTTCCGAGAATAAAGATGTACGCTTTGATTGTGTGTCGAATTATAAGATTTTGACGAAGCGAAATGGAACACGTTCACTGGGCTTTGAAATCGTTTGGTCAGAGTTTGACCGAAATTATCTATGCTTCAGGTAAGTCAAGTAAGGTATGGTATCTGAGATGTGAAGAAGAAAAGGATGTAGCTTAGCAGCTGTGACTGAAATAGCTAGAAGAAAAGCGACCTACTCGGGATAAACAGTGTTAAACTCAAAAACTAACACACACACACATTTTGAATGTTATAATTTGAAGAAGCATGGTATGTTTCAGTAATTGTATATTCAAGTAAGTTGTCCTTCTGTTGTTAATGTGCAACTGTGCTGTTGAAACATTGTTTAAAATAAATAAAGTAACGAAACAAAAGCTTATACCTACGACACACTGCTGGGCACAGGAGTCACCAAAACTACGAGTATAAAGTGAGTCCTAAGGCATTTGACTAAGCTTAACGACATCCTTAATGTTATAAGTTGTTTCTCCACAAACAGGGAAATTAAATATAGTAAAAAAGCGGTGTAAATGATCTATTAAGTTGCTGAAATATTTGTGATGCATGTTACCGATACAGTGTGTTTTATAACATTTGCTGAAGGTGAAGAAGAACATTGATATGTTTTACTGTACCTACTAATGCATACAATTCTTACTAGATTAGTCAAATCTTAATATTTTAAATAACATGTAAGTTCTAAAACAACGTAAAATATTATTACCTCTGCAAATGAATTGGACTCCGATTGGACTCGGACATTAATATGGAATGGTTTTTTTGGCTCTAATGATTTAGCCATCAGTAAGATTTATTAGGTTTTTTGTTGCATCATTAGATCTTTTTCTTTAATACGGTGCAACTTCACTGTTTTTTGTTTGAAAAGTATGGTTATTTTGATCTAGCTTTAGGTAAATATTTTGTTCTCTAGTACCTCAGGCAGGTACTAGAGAACAAAAATACTTATTCACGGTAATATCGAAATACATTAATTGATGACCACATTATTTTATGTTCTATTAAAATGGCCACGTTCACCACCATCTTCTTGTACGAACTAGAAAATCGCATTTCCTGTTGTGTCTCTGATATCAATAGGCCTTTTTTATTGACTTTCTGTGAGGCCAAAATAAGGCTTTCACAGCTTTACCGGACAATGGGATGAGACCCCACAACCACAACCTATTTTTAATTAGGGCACCCTAACTTAAAATACTACAAGGGGGTCCTAGCCTCGGCGTAGGCTTAGGTACTGGTAGATGACAATGCGAAGGGAAAAGCTCTGCCATAGCTTTTCCAGACGTCATCGCCTATAGAGGCTTCTTGGCACAAAGAGGCCACCGAAAATTTAAATACATAATTGAGTCAGTCTCCAAAGTAAGAACTAATTAAAACCGTTTCCCAAAATATCTGAGATAAGAGTTCGTTTAAGAGCCGTGTAAGATAGCGAATTTTACCTTTAATTGCACTTTGTTGCGGCAAAATGATAATTAGTGCATTTTTATGCGAAGGAAGCGGAGATTATTAATGAGGATAAAATCGGTGCCTTAAGGCCGCCGAAAGATATAGGATCTAACTAAATAATTAAAGCAGTTTATGAGTAGTAAAAAGTCCACTAATGACCGCCCGTGGCTTTGCCTTAGGTAGAAAGAGTTACAGAATTCTTTTAAAAATGATTTTTTTATTCATAACTAGATTTAAGTATGATGCGTTAAACACGATTTAGTGTAACTACCTCCTGAATTCTGACTACAGGGCCAAAGGTTACTCCTTCGATTACCAACCGAGCTACAATCAATAAGCTTTTAATCTGTGATTGGAGTTTTATAGAATAAAACATAAGTTTTCGTAACATGAATGCTGGTGGTTGGTGGGAATTGAACCTACAACCTTCGGCGCTACCATATCCATAACGTTAACATGCCAGTCAAGTCACTTCGAAATATATTCATATTCATATAATAATATAATGGGTGAAACGTGTCCTAGAGAGATATATTAATCCTATTATTTTAATCAATTATTTTCTCAGCTCCTTATTAAACCCCGGCCAGTAGTTTTTATAAGTTGTGGTGAATGTATGACCCATTATTAAGTGGTATTATTATATTTTCTAATAATTAGAAAATACACTAAGGTTGAATTAAAAACTCTTTTCTAAGCTATACCCTATCACCCTATGATGTCCAATGGAATTTCAAACTTAAGGTTGACAAGTTCCCAGGCCGACTGTACTACGAGAGGGCCGGCAATAATTACACGACGAAACAAAACTATGGCTGCGCCCGCGCCGAGTGAGCTTTCAATGCCGACTAATGAATGCACACTTTTTTATTTGGAACATACTTCGACGAGGATATCGTTAAATTCACTAGATGATACATGATTGTGTGAGGAATTGTGATATACTTAGATTATTTTGTATGTGTCCATGTGTTTACAATAAGATGTGATGTATGTTTTCAACATTATCTACTCACGGTCTCCAAGCGGAAATCTAGATTCCTCCTGAAAAGGCCTGCATAGTGGTCTGAACAGGCTCAAAACGATGTATTGAAACAAAAAACTTTCTCAAGATTTGGTCTGTTTGTTAGTTTCAAAATCATTTAAAATTTTGAACAGAATGTATACTAGGAAGTTAACTAACTATAAAGGGTAGTCTGTAAAGGGTAATACTATCTGAGGTATTTTTTAGCTTAGCTTTATTCTAAGAAAGTGGCGATTGGTATTACTTTAACCCGAAAGAACTTGTGGGTGACGCTTTACTTAATTAGTTAGTGTAGATAGGTAGATATTGTGGATAGTTAAATTCTAAGACAGGCTTGAAAAAAATCTGCTTACATTATTTTTGAAGGTATCGAAATCACGAAAAGTAACAATTAACTCCTCGTGGACAAAGTTGTAGGCAACAGATACCGATATAAGTTATGTATCTAGTTACCCTACCTAGTCATTGTAGATGTAGATCCGTGTTTCGTCGTGTCCGAGACAGTGACGTCGCCGTTTTGTTATCGAGCCGAGATCTCGCCTCTAATATCGATATCTGCTTAATAATTTTATGGACTATGACTCGTTTTTTGTACAACTAATCGACGTATCGACAAAGGCAGGCTGTGTGGGTATTTCGTAACGGATGTTCACTGCTTTTTGCCGATGGAATAGAGTTCTGTCGTGTCATAGGTTTATTATAGTGTTAATTAGCGTTAATGCATTTTTGGTGACCTGGGGGCTTAGCCAAAGTAACTTCTCTTGTGAGCGAAACGTAACCATAGATAGCGAGTTGTTATCGAACGCTATCCATGCCGCTGTCATACAAATGCGTAGACAAGCAGCAGTTTCAGTGTTCGCCTTCATTACGATTTCGATCGTCAGAAATGATATTTAAACGAACACTCGGATGCTGTAGTTATCGAAACAAAATGGCCGATTTCATTCATCAGCTGTGATTCTCAAAAGAATTTGATTACGGCTTAATAAATTAACAGAGCCTAAAATGCATGCGTTACGTTTATTGTAGGCTGCACATAACAAAAACACATGGGAAAGACGCCAAAAGCGATTAAAATTACGACGCCAGTTGGAAACGATTGAAATAAAAAAGTAATTTATAAATATGTGGCGTGCATGAATGTCGACGCACCTCAATGATGTGGTGCGCATTATTGTCGACGCACCTTAATGATGTGGTGCGCATTAATGTCGACGCACCTCAATGATGTAGTGCGCATTATTGTCGACGCACCTCAATGATGTGGTGCGCATTATTGTAAACGCACCTCAATCTTCTATTACAGCGATTGAGGTGTGCCAAGTGACGCTTAGCCTAGCCACTTTTTCCTGGCGCGCAGACGCGATCATCCATTAATGTTAACCGGCAAATTCCTAAATATTATATCTAACGTTGTGAAGAATTACAAGTTTCGCGAAGCAATCCAGCATTTCATTTTTAAAAACAGAACATCTCCGATAAACAAGCGCGGTCAGGCAGACCCGCACAAATACAAGTTATTTAAACTACATTTCAATACAGGCAGTCAACTTAACTTACCTTTCTAATTACCTAATGAGTAAGAGACAAACAAAATATAATATGAATAAGTTCCTTTTATGATAACCTAGACTGATTAAAGCTTTGAATAAAATTAATAGAACCAAAGTTAATAAACTATACAAAATTCAAAACTTATTAATAATTTATCTTTTAGTTTGCCATTTTAGTTTGTTACATAGAGAAAGATAAATATATACCAAAAGGGTTTGCTATTAACAGACTTGTCACAAAGAGACAAATCTGTCTGGTTACCTGACAGATTTGACCAGACTCTGGTAGGCTGCGGTCCGAATATAGCTGAAAGTACTTTTGGCACCCATAAAAGCGTCCCGAATTGCGCCGAACGCACTTCGAGCGCGATTTTGAAAGATATTGCGACGCCATAAATGACATCACCAACTTTCGCCATTTTGTACTTAACTGCACTGAAAGCACTTTAAGCGATAAAATCGCACTTTTTAATTCGGACCGCATGAATGTGCTACAAGCGCTTATAGTACTTCCAGCGATATTCGGACCGCAGCCCCTGTTGATCTGCTTGACACTGACTGTGACAGCAAAATTTCCGAATTTTTCGATACCATCGCCAATATTTTACTTTTTAAGGCCTAACAACTTCGAAACAACGATCGCGAAAGGATGGTACATTGGCTAAGCCATCGAAAACGATGACTTTTGAACGATGGCTTATGTCAATCCCATACATTTTGTTCTTTTCGAACTTCGCTGTCGTTTTCTAAATGTTACTTTGGCTAAGCCCCCTGGACTTACCATTCAAAAGAAGAACTTAAAAGCTTTTAGGACTAATTTAAAACTTGCTTGCATTTTGAATAGTCTTTCGCTGGTTGTAAAAAACGACGCTAAAATCGTCGGTGCTCTATTGGTAGAGGAAAAAATAACTAAAACACCACTTATAAGAAAATAGGTACTAATTTTACGGTGTTTTACACAAAAAACAGTCCAACATATTTGTTTTATAAGGGCCAATGTTCTGCAGTGGCAGCCTTGTGGAGCGGCTGTAGATGGTAATGAGTAAATAAACAGAAATATGATCTTGTAAAGTAAGTATATAGGTTTAGACTACGTTTGAAGACAAAACTTTGTCCTCTGAGGGCCTCTGGTAGAGGCAATATGTAGAGTATTTCTACTCTAATAGGTCTTTCATACGTCTCCAAGATAATGGTATCTCACGACTTGGAATTATTATATTAGAAGCATCATTAATCTCGAAGGCCTGATTGTCAGCGTTGCGATTGTGACCGTGACGAGCCATTCACGAGGATCTACAATCACTCGTGATTGGCTGACAGGGGTGAGGAAAATAGGGTAAGTTTCATAAATAGTCAAAGGTACAAATTCCGAGTTTTTTTTTGCCATAATGGCCATTTTAGTTGTTAAAAAAGGCTACAAATTCCGTGACATTTTTTTCCATTGTTTTAGTTACATGCTTAATCCATATCTAAGTTTCAAAAACAGCTAAGATTTTTTTAAATTTTGTTAAATTAATTTTGATTAGGTAATGAAGAGAGTCCCGAAATCAAATCTGGCCGGAATACACTCCCTTTATTTATTTATTCTTCAGGAAACATACAGTATTTAAATAAAGAACTCAGCTTTGTTAGTGATTTAAATTAAATTCCTCATCCAAGTATATTAATTATTCTTTCAGGCCCTGTGTGAAAGTTACCTTATTTCATTTAGAGCCTGATTCTATCATTGTTTTGTATAAAGGTTACAATTTTAAGCTTAATCTACTTTAAAATCAAAAACAACGAAAGTTAGTATGGTCATTTACCACCAAAAAACTCTGAAATGTTAACCTAATCGACATAGCTGGAGCCCTAAATTGCCACCAGCTATTTAAATGTACCTATCCCTTTTGTGGAACTTCGACATAATGACTCCAAGATTGTCATACCTCTGGCCGTCATTATGGTGCTCAAAAATGTCATCTATCTACAAAAAGCGTCCAAATCGTCTATTTAAGTGGAAATCCTGTCGGCCGACGGTCTCTGACCACAAAAACTTGCTGGGTGCACCAAATTACACCTTAGCATTCGGTCGGACACTGCCGCAAGACTTTTACACTTCACGATGCGGTTTCGAATTGCCGATGCGACATTGAAAACTTTTTATACATCGTTGCTTGCTTTTTCAACTCATTTATAAATTTTCTGCCATATATCAAATTGACGAAATATCTGAACACTAACCTGGTTCTCTGAGTCGCAAAGCACCTAATTTAAGTTCACAATGTTTCAAACATTGAGTACTATGCCTAATACCAATACCTACTTATTACGAAATCCCACCTAATATGATGCTTTTCATATTAAACACTCAAATATTTATAACGTAGTTAAAGCTCAGTTTCCCATAATTTCCACAAACTTATAAATGTATATTAAGTATCTGAGCCAACATGGCTCACGAGTTTGTTTCAAAAAATATTTGAGCCAAATGAATCGCCAGCTATAAAGCGCACTCTCAGTCGGCGCGCCAGAGGATACAGTGAATTATTTTTTAGTTACTTTGAAATTTAGGCTCTGATGACACATAATAACTGAACGGCAGATCTCGTGGGACATCGCGTCGCTCTAAACCGCGGTTTTTGTCCACATTTCGACATTAAGGACACCGCGCTCATGTTTACCGAAGGCCCTGTTGTCGACAATTGAATGGTTCATAACACCATACAAGGTGAGCTGGTGGGTAATCGCGCTGCATCGCGAAATGTAACCGCAACCACTAGATAGAGCAACGGCCGTGGAAAGTTGTTTTCGTTGTTTTGTAGGATTGCCTGAGATCTTTCGATCTAGAGTTCCTTGGCTTGACGTCGTAAATTTGGTGTCTGGATTACGGTGAAACCATGAACAGTGCGTACAGTGTGTTTAAGGGGTTGAAAACAGTCTTGTCCTTGCGTGTCGTAATTTGTAATTTGCGTCCTTAATCAGGGTAAAAATATTACACTCGTCTTGGTATCTACTTACAGAAAAACAACAAAACAAATACAAAGAAACATTGCAAAAAAAACTAGTGAATGTGGTCTAATTTCATCGATGGCTTTACCATTAACAAGATGAACTCTAAATTGTTTTTTATTCAAGTAATAAACCAAAAAGCTGCCGATGACTCAGTACTTCGGTGGTAAATAAAACTTCATCTAATTTCCCTAAAATTACCCGTAGCTACAATTGTAGGTGTTCTGCTAGCTAAACACCTACAGCAGCTTGAATGGGATAATACTTAATATATACAAATCTGCCTTATTCAACAGTGTTTCCGATTAGAAAGGTGTTTTGATGTACTTTTTGAACCTGATGTTCTCAAGTAATTTTCATCATACAACTACCGCCCAGAAGTTAAAGCTAGTCCCAAATTGCCATGGTTACGGTTACATCATGGAACTATATTTGTCAAAGCGACAGTCACGATCAGAGGCGCTAGACGCCATCATCAGCACCGGAGGTGTGCCCTCGCCACAATCAACCGCACACCGTAATCAGATTGTGGCCACAAAAAATATCAAAATCATCGGCGGGCAATGCGAGGAAACATCACTCGGGGCGGGGCGGGTGTGTTCCGCTCAGTGGGGCCGTTCAAACAACGCCTTTAACTGCTCACATTGATTTTGCTACACTTTTGAATGGACCTGAAAGTCAAGGCCACCGTTGTATGGGAGTATGAGATAACATTCATTTTAACTAAAATCAAAACCAGAGGAATAATTCCACATCTGGTAAACTTGCTAAACTTATAGTTCGTAGGTACCCGAATTTCAGGCACAACGTTTAATCGCATAGGCCCTATCATATCGTAACCTATCTTTAAAAAAATGTAACGTTTACTTTTCGATAACGAAAACGTTACCGGTAGTGCTAGACCTAACCTGTCACAAAGCGTTTTTGGAATACGAACAATAAACTAAGGTTCGTAGCTACAGATTCTTTTTAACAAGAAATCAATGTAGACATAAGTGTCTCCTTAGATACTTTTCTATGTTGAAAATAAATTGATTAAAAAAACAAAGCTTCTCAGAAACAGACTTGTATTCAGGGCCAAAATAAGATTGTCTCCCTAGTTATTAAAATCGAATGTACCCCAACACCATACCATCTTTCCATCGGAACGCACATCATTCCAAGACATCATCGCCTCGAAAAAGAAAAAGAATCGTAAAAAACAAAATGGCCGCTGCGCTTTGAGTCGACCGCGCGTCCATTACTGGGTAATTACCAGTCATTAGGGCCCCGACTCGAATTAATGCCTTGCGAGAGATATTGCCTTTTAATACGGACACGATACAATGCCATTCGGCTTTGGAGTGCTCGTACTTGGAGCTTGGTTTCGAGTTTTGAACACCTTGGTGATAGATACGGAGCAGTAGCTAGATGAATATATTTCCATATGTAGACCTTTGTCAGACAAGCTTTTATTTACACAGTAGGTACATTTACAACCTTCCATTTATTTATCTCAACTTTAGTAAAGTATTAGATAAATATGTTTTGTTTTTCTTTTTTTTTTAGTTTTGTTTATTGATTACTCGATGTTCCTAATAAAAACACTTGACAAAACAGTACTACCTAAGCTGTAGAACTTTTTGTTGAAAATTTATAGCTATATTCTCTACTTAAATATTTAAATCAGATACATTTTGTCAAAAGCTAGCTTATTCAGAACCCAGACACAGAGAATAAAACTAAAATCAGGCAAATCTTGGTTGCAGAGTCAAAATGCAAAACAAAAGTGTTGTTCTATCTACTACTTACCTGATGAGATTAGCAAAATACAAATCGCACTAGAAAAAAGACTAGCTTTCCTAGTTTCTGATGAGCTATCAATAATAACAGCAGGTGTGGTATTTGCAACAGGTCGTAAAGCATTGAGTCAATCTAACGTTCTTTCATCACATGCGTCCATAACTATACAAAGAAATAATTAATTGAGTTAGTGGCAGCAGTAGCAGTAGCACCTGTATCGATACAATTTGCGACAAAAAGTCGTTAAATATATTAATATCTTACAGCACTTTGAAAAAGTGCCATGATGTGCGACGGAAGGTTTTTCTTTCACAAGAGCATTCACACACATATCTCATGCCTGGTGTTTATGAACTTACATTATTTTGGGAATTTGAGAGGCAAAAGTTAGTGAAAACGAGTTTCAAAATAAAATTATTCAAGCATTTAATTTGTTAAATAATTTACTGGAATCAAAGAATGCCAAGAAACGTATGATGAGTTATTAGTATGTTTTCTGTCACACCACATGTGCCTGAGAACCTAACCCATGTAAAAAAAGATCTCATTGCTAGAAGTTAAATACATTGTTGGCATATTTGGAAATAACGTGATATTAAACGGAAATGGGTACCATAGATTGTAAGCCTTCATCTTCGTGCCACCTCTTTGTGAGGCTTACTGCTCTATCTAGACCATAGCTAACCGGTGGATTTGTTTAACTCGTATTACAAAACTTATAGCATTGTGCATCTTAAATAACAAAAAAATATTTACATAAAGCTTATTTCTGTACTTTAAGTTTGTAATATGTTTGTTCGACACTCGATTTTTCGTAAATACATTTGTCAACGCAACATAAAGCCCCTCTTCTCATGGTTCCTAGATTTTATCAACCCAGTCACAGTGTTATCAACACAGCTACCTACGTCCTTTTGCTTTCTCTCGTAAAACCTGTCTTGCAATTAATTGAATAAATAATTTATTCCAAAAACCTGACGAGTTTTAAAAGTAGCTGCTTTATTGAGCCGCCTGCGCTTTTGTCGGCCTGAATATCTACATCAAGTAATATAAAGTATTTACCAAACGATTTTGTCACAAAAAGTGTCACTGAACGACAATTAAAATTCTAGTCGTGGCTTGGTACACCTTTTAATAAACAATTCAAGGCATAGCCAACTTGTATTTAACTCAGTATAATTACTTGAAGTACGTTTTATCCTGTCAATATCATTAAACGCATATCGCATCGCAGTATTCCGGACATCAAAGTGCGTGGAGCCGCTGTGAACTCTTGTGTAAAAGATATTACATAGTATATTCGAAGTCAGTAGTTCGATCGAGTCTTCCATGCATGAGAAAGGAAAATAAGGCAGTTCATGCAGTATTGATCAGGGTTTTCGATAACACTTTTAAGTTCCGCTGCAAAATAAATTTGTCAAAATTAGAAATTAAGATTTATAGGTAAAATACTGCAGAACAGACACAAATTTTTATTTCATATTATTGTAAAGGTGTATTAAAGGCTGTATTAAAGTAACTCAATTAAAAAAAAAACTAATTGGTGGTTTTGGTAACATTAAGTTAGTTCGGACTACTCGTATAAAAGTAATTCCTTTTCTTGCCCATATATTTAGATTCTTTTCATTTTAAAAGAAATGTTTCATAATATGATATTTCAAGTAAATAAACAAGTTGTCAAACGTCAAGTTGTCGAATTTTTAACACTTAATTTAAAAAATACGTTTTTTCTGCAGAATAATAACAAAAAAAAACGTATGGCCCAAAATAAACCCCGTTGGATAGAATGTCAGGAGGGTTTTTGTGCTGCCTCTTAATAATAAAGGACCTGCTCTGCTGATCTTCACTGTACTGTGGCAGGTTCATAATTAAAATGCTATAAATGTCAGCAAGATAAAGCGACAATTTATTGCTATCGGCCTCTTTCCGCGGCCGCGGCCGGACGCGACCGCCTGTCGCTGTCGCTCGTGGTCTCTGCACTTGCAAGAACGTTCACATGAGCCATTTATAAATAACATTTCTTTATTTTTAGTCTAACCAGAACCAGACGGTCGAACAAGCTGTCGTGGTTGAAGTTTTAAAAGTTGTCTTAGGAAAGACTTCAACGCGCTTGAAATTTACTATTGACATTTTGTTTAATATTATTATTATGACATTATTTTGTTAATTTTTATATTTTTGGGGACCACCGTGGCCCGTTGGATACTCTGGATTGGAACCCATGTCGTCCCGAGCTCAAGGCTGGCCGGAACAACTAAGTTGTTTTATTGAAAATTTTGCGGTTCACTCTCAGGTGAAGAGAAACGCCGATAAAAAACCCCAGCAACCCGAATAATGGCAGCTGGCCACTTACCACGATGGGTTCAAAAATTTGGAACAAAGTATGTATGTATGCGTATGTATGTGCAAATAATCACTACCAATACAGCTTTATTAGCTTTAGAACTCCGGCTACGTCATGTATTATTGTAGCTAACAGCAGGAGAAATAACCTTAGAACATCTCCAATTAAACCTAGTCAAAGGCCTTGAACCGGTACATAACTCTAGCTATTTAGTAATCAGCCATTATGTTGTAATAATCCGTGGGTAATCGCGGCCTTATGGCTTATAAATCTGCTTTATGACAGACTCTCGATTCAATTTACTGTAATTACTCGTTTAGGTGTATTACGCACGAGCAGGTAGATAGGTAGGTATACAATATTTTATTTCTGTTGTGAGAGACTCAAGTTTGATAGTTACTGTCACTAAATAACGTTTTGTTTAAAAAAAACTAGTGAAAAGACTCGATTTTTGGTAAACTGTAACGTGATTTTGATAGTAGATAATCGTAAAATAAATCATTCATTTACTTATTCTTTATTGTACAAAAATAAAGTAGAAATGGCGGACTTAATGCCTAGAGAAATTCTCTACCGGTCGACCTCACTGTCAGACAAAGAAATTAACACACAATTGAATGGTCACTATTTTGTTGGTGGATTTCCTTAGTAAACCAGTAGATCGATAAGTGCCCTCTACCCTAAAATCGTTAGGTTTGAGTTGTAAAACCTCGTCTAAGTAGTTAATTTTTGAACAGATGACCGATCAGGAAACTAGCGAAATATTCTACAAACCCTATCATTCCGAGGGCTATTTCCGAGAATAAACACGTTCTGTCCTCTGAAGCCTGTCCAATCGGCGTGGTCACTCGGAGGCACGGTTTGATCCCCACTTCCGTTCCACATATCATCTCGCTGTTTCGTTCTTTTGTGGGATTTTTGTTTTTATCTCTTTCGTTAGCTAAAGGCCTCACACGGGGTTCTATGAAATAATTAGTGAATTTCTGAATAGTTTTTATGATCAATGCAATGGTTGGTTGAGAAAATATTTTCTCTTCAGGTTAACTTCCAATAGATAGATAAACACTTTATTGCACACAAAATAACACATTTGTAAGGAATACATATTCACATAAATGTACAATTTAGGCGGTTTTATTGCTAGAAGCAATCTCTTCCAGACAACCTACAGGCAGAGGAAATATGATAGGACCGGTTCGCAAGCAATTGGATAACAAGCTTAAACATAGCTTCGATAGTACCTAGTTACTAACGTATCAAGAATCTTGTTAATGTTTTTCATTTAAAAAAGGTTTTTCATAAGTAATTCGTTACAAACAAAAAACAGCCTTTTTACGTCCAAATGCTGGGCACAGACCTCACCTCAAGTGGTGAGCCATACATTGTCATACAATATCATTCCGTGCTGTGTAGTGTAATTTAGCAGTGTAGTGAAAATAATATCATTTTTAAGTATTTCTAAAAAACAGTGTTATGTAAAATGGACCTCAATGTCTAGACTTTCTTTGCCCAAAAACTAGGTGAGTTTATCTAGGGAATTCCAACTTTGAACTTTTCCACATACTTCTGTAGATTAGTTAAAAGTCACTTAATTACTGCCTACAGCTCTTAAACCTCGAGTCGTGTACAGGCGGTTAAAATATTTACGATGAAATATGCACTTATAGTCATTACGCCCCCATTTGTCAGACTTGACGAGCAGCTGGACGAAAATTGCCTGAATAAATCAGTGGAAAGTCAATTTAAGAGCCTTCTGCTTGATCAAAAGATACAAAGTCAAAGACAAGTTACACAGATGCAAGAGCTTTATATTTTCGACGACAACAAAAGTATTCTGTTTAAGCTGCCGTCTAAGCTTTTAGCATAGGACCTCCTAAGTACATTTCTTATTTACGTGAAATTGTTACCATAAGTATCTACCTATTCACTAATCACGTATCAATTGTTTCATGGAAGGGTCGCTGGGACTTTGGCACAGGGTCTCCTATTTAAAGTACCAACCGCTATACTATTAAATAAAATTGTACTTTGATTTTTTATATTTTTTTAATAAGTTATTACTATTACTAAATTGTTACTATTACCACTGTTACTAACACATTTTTTTTTAATTTGATGTGCAATCAGGTGGTTAATATCTTATATCCTCAGCCGTTACTTTACACTCGTTTTATTGGCTACCCAGGGTTACGTAACGTACGCAGCGCAGTATATTATGCTCAATTTTTATAGATATTATTAGATACGTAATAATAGGTATAAAACTAGGCTTCATCTATCTATAGGCTTCAAAGCAACTTCAAAAACAAAAGGTTTGTCATTCATTTTATAAAAATGAATGGGCCGGGACGAGTGAAAATGGATTACTTTCCGCACATGGATAACGGCTTGTTCAATACAGCTATTCAAAAAAAATTACTTTTTAACGTAGCTGTACAGTCAAAAGCACATTAGACCACCCATTTCCTTTTTTGTCCTGCTCTTTCTAAATGACAGTTCTTTGCTAAGAACAAGTAGTAATGACCTAAATTGGGTAGCCGGACATGCTGTTGACCGTACATAGGGCGGAAGGTTGAATATTGCGCACTAGTTGTTCTACCCTACATCCAACCAAAGAGGTAGTCTTATAATTGAAAGTCTCGCAACTTTGTAGCCACTTCTTATAAACTATCAAATCCGAAATGTGTCTGGCATTCAGAAAGTCGTTGCAGAATAAAGCGATGCATTGTGTTGTGTCTAGGTTGTAGAAATGTGTGCAGGCGCAGCGTTGGGGTTCGCGGAATAATAATAATGATCCACAGAGTACATTGAATGGGAAATAAATTACTCCGGACAGGGATGCGACTTTGATCGATATTGGCAAGGAAATGTAGAGATATATTTTTTATTTTTTTTGACTGGCCTGTTGGCGCAATTGGTAGAAGTTCTGCTTGTAACACTGAGGATCATGGGTTTGATTCTCGCTTAGGATTACACGTTTAGGAATATCGCGGTTTTGGTGAAAATGGCGTCGTGGCCCAGTGGTTAAACACTCTGCCTCGGAACCCGGTGGTCACGAGTTCAGGACTGGCCGGAACACCTTGGTGTTCATTGTGCAATTCGCGGCTAACTCTCCGGTGATATAATTCCCCAATAAAACCCAAGCACGTTAGGTTCAAATTCCCTCGACGAAAGATGGGCTTCTGAGTGTTCCGTCCACTATGGTGGCAATAATCAGTGTGCCTCTGACTGTCCCGTTTGGGATGTTGTCGTGAGAGTGTGGTTTGTAATGTTTGGAACTTGCCTAAATATTTTGAAAATATCGTAAATTATTGTCTCGGTATCGGGCCATCCTTACCCGCGCCCGGGGCGTGGCGCGTACGCAAGACGGTCGCAATTTCGCCGGCCGGCTCGCCGCTCGCTTATTAAATCCTTCCGCCCCGCCCTAATGCCCCCCATTACGGGTAATATAATAAAACGTGCCAGTGCGGCCCTGGGCGCCGCTGCGTGACATCCAACCTGTGTAAATACCTGTAAATAATCATAGGTTGCAGGTGGGTGTTGCTATCCAGGCGTTCGAATTTTTGGTGGACAGTCTGAGTAATTATTTGAGGTTATTCGCAGACTTGGTCATCAACAGCAGTCTCCTCTTTTAAAGTGCAGACTATCAAGGCAATGTTATTAATTTCGACGACCGAAAAGTCCTTTCTTTTGGCGGCAGTGTCCGTACCAAAATGGTTATGTCGATGTATGCACTTCATATACACTGCTCAAAAGTGTCTAAGGATATCTCAAGCATTTTCATACAAAGTATAGCTATTTGGGAGGCTGTAAAAATTAAAATATTGATACCAACGTAGAAGTTTTTAGAACACAGAAACTGCTATATCTGCCCTTTCAGATTGTATAAAGAAATTCATTGTAGTAGCATTATTGTACAATCGTAAGGACGTTAAAAAAAGACAGATTTTTCTTTTAAAAGGTGTCAACATTTTAGCTAAATCAAAAGTTTTGTGTGTGTCCTCCTCTGACTTGAAGCCTGGTCATGCGCCACGACCGGTGATGAATGTACCCATGCCAGTCTTTGCAGCCAATTTGAACTTACTATATATTCGGTGCGTCATACCCAGATGATATACATAACAATGGGTAGGCATTATAACTTAGGTAACTTGCTGCGGTTATGTAAGTACCATCCTAAAACGGTTCAGTTCCTAATTTTGGTCTCAGTGGTTGTCTTTTACCTGCCACTTGAAATACACACATCAAAAGTGTCTAGGGATATCTCAAGCATTTTCATACAAAGTATAGCTATTTGGGAGGCTGTACAAATTAAAATAATGCTACCAACGTAGAAATTTTTAGAACACAGAAACTGCTATATCTGCCCTTTCAGATTGTATAAAAAAATATTGTAGTAGCATTATTGTACAATCGTAAGGACGTTAAAAAAAGACAGATTTTTCTTTTAAAAGGTGTCAAAATTTTAGCAAAATCAAACGTTTTTTTTTGTAATATTCTTAACCTTTATCTTATGCCACTGTCCTCGCGTTATTCTGAGATAATGCTAAACTTGTAAACCAACTTAACTTTATGAAATATTTGAAAAATGATATCCCTATGATATCCATGACATCCATCCATCCAGATGACACTTTTGATGTGTGTAGATACTTGTCTACTGTATTTTGTTGGAGTTTACGCGCGTTGAATGCGATCAAATAAAACACGCACTTGGTCCCCAGAACTCCTCTGTCTTCAAAATCTAACGCATTGGATAGCGGCAATTCAATGTGCTGTTTTGGTTACATGTGTTATAAAACTTAGATCGTACCACCATCGAGGTTCGCATGATCGTAACCTTGTACAATCACCAACAAACTCTTTACCTGCTGTTATTCTACGCTATTTCACTGAAAGGTTATCTTGATGGCCAATATTACCAGATAGCTGGGCATGAAGCGAAACGGGCTAGAGATTGTGCTTCGCCATAAGTGCCAGCTGTATGAAGTCATCGGGCGGAGTTACGGCGTCTATGCTTACGACGCCTTTATGGCGGCGGTGCATCTTTGAGGTTAGAAGATGGAGGATACACTGAGATGAAAAGCGGAAAAACCGCGATTTCATAAATGCCACTTATCGTGCGACAACTTCCCTACTACTACGGGCCCTATTCAATAAAGCTGACAATCCGACAATTATGTCAAAAAGTGACATAATTGTAGAATTGTCGCGCTTAGGCTGTTCAATAAAATTGACAAATATGTCGAAAACCGACAGGTGAAATCCTGACAAATTTGTCAGGAAAAATAGCATTCAATAAAACTCGACATACCTATGTCAAAAACCCACAGTAATTATTTTCTACAATTGTCGGTGACAATTGTCAGTGACAATTGTCGGATTGTCGTGACAAATATGTCGACTGTTGAACTGTTTGCAAACAGGTAATTTTGATTGTTGAAGCTAATTAGGGATAAGTAGTAATTTAGTTTTGCCACAATGAGAATTAATCAGTCTCTAGTGCAACTCGTATGTAAAATAGAAATGAACAAAAAATACCTATTTTGGGACTAATTTACCCAAATAAAAATATACTCTTTGGTAAATTTAAAAAGGTTTAGTTTTTTTAACTAGTTTATCTATCAGTCAGTAATTCTTATTTTATTTATTTAGACAGACAGATACATAACCAACTTCAAACAATGGAATTATCACTTAGATTGTTGGTACACTGACTTGGTATCAGTACCAACTAAATATTATAATATTAAGAAAAAAAAACAGTTATTTACACCTTACAACTTCAAAAAAGATTTCGCGACAAAGGGTCAAGGCACCTGTCAGAATTATCTGCCAATTCTACAAATATGTCGGATTGTCGCGACAATTATGTGTTTAATAAAGCAAATTTGACAAGTTTTTCACGACAAATTGTCACCTGTCACCTGTCGCGTAAAAAGTTTTATTGAACGCAAATATGTCGAATTGTCGCGACAATCCGACATATTTGTCAATTTTCCACCATGACAATTATGTCACCTATCGGTTTTGTTGAACAGAAAAATTGTAGAATTGTCACTTCTCGACATATATGTCGAATTGTCGGATTGTCAGCTTTATTGAATAGGGGCCTGTGCGTGATAGGTTGAGGCCTGTCGCAGTGGCGTTTTTGTACCGCGCGCCAAAATCTAGCAAGCGTGGGTCGCATTCTAGCAAGTCCCAACTTATTGCGCACGTGCATGATAGAATGGAATAGTCTGCCTGCCTCTGAGATTCCGGTGCCTTATAACGAAGCTAGAAGAAAGAAAAGAAAAGAGCAAACTGGCTACTTCTAGGCAAGGTTGCAAACTGTGGCCAAAATGCAAACCCATAAAAAACTAGGTTTTACGCCCAGCATGTTGGGCATCAAATGATGCAAGTAAAATCGAATGTTGTCCACCAAACTGACGTAGTTGAACCTAAATCCTTACTTTAACATGTACAGAGCCAGCCGATGATTTTATCACAAACTGGTAAAACTTCCTCAATAGATTTTAAAGTTAACATCAAAAGGGACGAGGTTCAAGACAAGCTGAGTTAATTTTCCAGTTTTTGCCAAGTGCCAACCTATTCTGCAGGGAGGAAGTATATATCTTACACCTGTGTGGGTACCGAACCTAGCGGGTGATGTACCCAGACAGATTCCGTCCTTAGTTTTAAATACTTGTTTCGTGTTTGTGTTGAAAATTCTGTTCCTTTGTATTCTATCCGCTACGCCTGTGATTGTGGCACAGGTCTGCCGGTACCACAAAGATGAGATATTGCGATTCTGAACATGTGCGCGCGTTTTGCCTCACGCCCGCCCGCGCCCGCGCCGGCCGCTTCGCGAATTGCCTGTATTTATTCATAGCCCGAGCGTGATCCATACGGGCCTTTGCGCATGCTGTGTTGCACTTGTCTTTTTATTGCGTGTCGACGTTGAATGACTAATAGATTAAGGTACGAGTAATAAACGTCGCTTTAGTAGGCCATAAAGTTATGACTTGCGCGGCGGATATCAAACGAATTAACTACACTAGCGGCCGCCCGCGACTTCATCTGCGTGGAATTAGAGGTTGAATTTAAGAAATTCCTTTCTCAGTGCTCACTTAAATCTTGAAAGGATCCCTATACCAAATTTTAAGTTTCTAAGTACAGTCGCCATCAGATAATATTCGAGCATAAGGCGACCAAATACTTGTGATCAGTTTCACAGCCAATACACCCAAGTTACCATCAATACCTGAACATTCACTGTTGCTGTTGCTTCAATAATTATGTGATAACGGCTTAATAAGTAGTTTCGGCTGCATTGATATAAAAGTCCGTCAGGTACTTTTCTCATATTATGCACCTTCCACCTTTGAGTGTTTTCCCTGCCGCATTGCACTTCCTTATAACTCTTTTCCTAGCATTTTATTTTAGTTGTACCTAGGTTGTCTGAAGCAATGTTTTTAAAAGATGTTACCTAACCCTAAGCGGAAATTATAACCGGTGCCAACGTGCGAATGACTAGCCATTTTATCGCTGAATCTGAAACCTGCGTGCTGAGCTTACCTATTCATAGAACTCAGCTGCGGTGCGTGCCAGTGATGTCAAGCTATCTGATGTCCTGGTTCACATGGCTTAAAGTCAAGTAAACAACATTATACTTGTATCACTTGTTCATCTTTGAATGCGTATAAACTGCGTACCTAGTGATTTTTATCCAACCCACGGTGTTTCAAGTTCTCCTTTCAAGTACAGTCAGCGGCAAGGCACGCTAGGTTGTCCATTTTCGTTTTTTATCTTGCTCTTGCCAAATGACATTTCTTCGCAATAGAGCAAGGAGGACTGAATGTGAAGCCTGATGTGCTGTTGACTGTACGTAATTATATTATGACTAGATACTGGATTATTAGTTTTATCACAATTTAATTTGGTGAATTTAAGTTCCTACACAACATACAATTTTTAAATTACAACATAAGGTACACTACACACTACTAACGCAAAATAAGCCTCCGTAGCGAAAGCCGGCGTATGCGTGTGCACCTTTTTTTTTTTTAAATAGGGGAAATGCCTTACGCATACCCGTCCACCTGGGGACGGACGGGTTATGTCGGACTCTCCACTGGAAAGGTGGTTACCAGTGGCCCTATCGACTAAAACCCCTACTACTCCTTCTGATCGTCCGTAGTGGAGGAACACGCCGTATAGCACGAGACCCTGTGCGCGCTGGGACCCTGTACCCCACGCCGCCCTTACGGGCCGCAGCGGGTGGGTGTCCAGTCCACCACGCTGCCACGCCTGGGTTCTCTTCGATTCCCGGTGGTGCCCCTACCACCGGTACTAGGCCCCCTCGGCACGCCGAGGCGAGAACCCATGAGGGAGATGCGTGTGCACCTCATACTGAGATAGACGCGTAAGAAATAGCAGGAAGTCTACCACGGAAATCGATAACGATATATGCGGATCCATCGACAGTGCCCCGATACGTTCGCCTAGTAGCTACTCCGTAACATTGTCGTATCGTGGTCGTATCTCTCCACGACCGTCGTTATCATAGACAATAATCGTGAATGAATGACTGAATAAAAAGTTTGTTTTCCTTGAACCAATTGTTTTCACTCCTTTTCACCCCAATTGGTTAAACGAAAACAAACTTTTTTTCGGACTCGTTGCCTACTAAAAAAAGAAGTCGTCAATGTCAAAGTGACAAAATAAATTCTTTTTGACAGTTTCAACTGATGAACTTTTTTTTAAAAAAAATGTGCTAATCATAAATCAAATTTAGTATTGTGCAGTTATCTTTATTAAAGGTGTAAAGAGTTTTGTGTAAGTACCTAAATAGTGAATCCATTTCCATGCAAGTATTATTGTAAACATCTTGTTTTGTTTTACCTATTTTAATTATTAAGCAATGCACTTAGTCCAAAAGGCAGCGAGGTTCGACCGGGAAAGAAGATACGGAGTCCGGTGTACAAAAAATTAGTCAATAGTTGAAGAAATCACAGGTAAAGAGATAAAAATTCGGAAACGATGATGGACACGATAGCTTGGCTGGTATCGTTAGAAAGTTCGGAGATTTGACATCTGTGTAAACGTCAAACTCGATTTATCGTGTACGCAAGAGTAACATACGACATCCCTTGTCAAAAAAAGTTTCGGTCGTTCCTTCGTTCAAACGATGGTCGAAACGATGCGTAAGGGAGTAGGGTTAGACACGAGGAAGAGCACGAAGGTTCGATTATCGTGTTCTGTGGTAGACCTCCAGGCTCAAACAAAATAATAAAAAAACAGGAATTTGTTTCGCCGCCTTATCGTACCACACTCCACATATAGAACTGGGTTATCTTTTTATTGACTATGAAAACATAAAAAACCTTTTATTGTTTATGAAAATGTTGTTTAAAAAATGGTTTTCGTTTCATTCAAAAAACTCAATCAGCACTATAGCATTACCTAAAAAGCTAATAAAGTGCCAGTCACTCACTCGCAAATGTTGACAACAATAAGAATGAAAGAATCGAAACAGTATTTAAGTTGAAGTTCGAATAAGACTAGAATACCTGATTCATTAAAACCCTTAATCAGTCTTCAGGGGGTTCTAAGTGGGTTAAAAATTCGGGTCCTTTCCCACAGGATTCAAAAGAGGATTTCTATGGCATTCGTGGTGCGTTGTGCGTCAGCGTTAACTTTCTCGTTGCGATTACCTATTGATATGCGATTGATCGAGAAAACTCGCACTAGTCACTACTTTCTATGGTTTTGAAGAAAACTGACGAGCGCCTGCACTTAATGATGAGAGTATGTATTTAAGATTACAGAAAAAAGGAATTAAAAAAAGATATTTTGGTTTCTGTAGAAAGGTTTCTTTTTAATGATAGTAACTGCTAAATGCTAAACTATTATCGACATTTTACATAATATTACTTACATTTTTATGCTTAGCATATTGATATCAAAATACATTTAAAATGACGCAATAAATACGTATAATTAGGGTGCCAGTAATTGCTAGAAAGTCAAAGTGGTTATTTATATCATGCTGTGAAATATTTCTAGCGGCCTAAAAAGTAGTTTCAGTGTACAATAATGTGTATATTGTCTTCCTTAGAATTACTGGCTAATTTACACAACCTAACCACTGGCCACTGATACTTTTTCATGAACTCATAATGGATCCTTAATTCAGCACAGATTAAATAAAGTGTTAACTCGGAAACAAAGGTCGGGTCTTCATATGAAGATAAATGATACTACAGGCAATAACGTCGGATTCTTCTCAAGACACTTTGGCTGCGGTCCGAATATCGCTGAAAGTACTTTTAGCACCCCTAAAAGCGTCCCCAGTTGCGCCGAAAGCACTACTAGATTTTGGAATAAAGTGCGACGTCATAAATGACGTCACCAACTCCGCCATTTTGCACTTACGGCGCCTCTGCTTTTTGCGTTAGCACTGTGAGAGTTATCTCAAAGTCAAACTGCGGTCCGAAATGATTCCTGATCTGGTGGCTGAAAGCACTTTATTCGATAAAATCGCACTTTTTAATTCGGACCGGGTGAAAGTGCTAAGCGCTGAAGGTACTTTCAGCGATATTCAGGCCGCAGCCTTTGTATGAAAGGATTTAAGGGAGTGAGGGTGAATGCGAATCTTATTTTAGGAGTAGAATCAGATAGTCCATATATGAAACCAGAATCAGAAAGTTGGCACTTCCACACACCGCACCCAATATATTTGTGCAATCACGTCGAATCTTAGAAACAATAAGGTCGGTAAAAGTTAAAAAAAAAACAATTGCTGGTAGGTCAGCTGGCAAGTTGAAGTGGCAGCGTGCGTTGGGTAAACTGATAGTTTTTACAGATAAGAACTGTAATTATGACCATTCCTTGCTAACACGGAGGACCCAATAAAGGTCAGGATTGAAGGTAGACCACCTACATCTAACTGGGAATATTATTATATATGGAAGTTATGGTTATCATTGATTATAGCCCATTCGCGTTAAGAAAATAGTGAGCCATCGTTGGCCACCACGTAGCCCCGCCTCTCGCCCAATCAGGTCGCAGTAATAAGTTAATTTTCTATTTTTTTGTGGTCGAAGGGCGGGTCTAGTCATAGATGATTCACTATTTTCCTAACGCGAATTGACTATAGTGTGTTTAATTTATTGTTTTTACAATTATGTTCGTAAAAGCACTAATGCTATCACTACCTGAGGAACTGTTCTATTAAATTGACGTTAAGTTTACTAAAGCTGTATTGTGGTGTATTTGTTTTGTAACTATCACGGATTTCTAGCAACAATAGTACAGCAGCATCAAAATGATGTGTTTAATGGTCGAACATATCTAAAGTTTCTATCAAAACCAACCTTATCTCTAATGAATTGAAATAGAGTTTCACTTGTGTAACATTTTAATGACGCTTCAAACGACATAGGACTCTTGTTACTGCAGTCACGGTAAAGAAATATAACAGTATTGTGACTTCGAACAAGCGGACGTAACGCAAGTTATACCTACGCGACCCGGCGATGTCGTTCATAGATCGGCTCTCAGTTGCGAATGCGCCGCGCGCCGTGCAGTGTCGGACGGACAGTTTTGTGTGTTTTGTACCATTTTGTGAACATAATATTGTAAATGTACTATGGCAGGGCAAGGTAATTTTTTTATTGTGCTGTGTTTGGTTGTTTAAATTCATCAAGAACGCACCCAGAGTTATTAAAGTTATATTCTTTACATTACCTACGAACTCTGAAACGTAATTTTAAAATATTTTGTTTCGTACCTACATAATAGCACGTAATTTGTTACAATATGTTTAAAGACAGGTATTTCGCTTTATCCTCCGAGTAATACTCCTAGATTATTGAATAAATGAGTTGACAGGGTGAAGGATAGTGACAGACAAGTGAAATAGGTGGTTCATCGGTAGGTTGGGTAAGTAAGTAATTCGTAAAGTACGCTTGCATTAAAATTTGCGGGTTTACGGTTTAATTTCACCACACCGGGTGAATGACCTTAGGTCGGAAATCCTTTGCGCGCATGATACCTACGTGCTTCTCAAGTAAAGGATTTGCTAACGCAATAGTTTTATAGCTAGTCCGCCGCAAAATTTGGTTCATTGTAGGTATTAAGAAAGGAGGTCTTTCAAAAAAAAATTGGTTGTTTGTAAAGTAGGTTTACGATCGAGATGTTTACGTGATAACGGCATTTCACGGAATGACTGGCAGCGCTCCAGATGAGATGGGAGATCGGTCCGTCTCTCTCTCGTTATACCTGCGATCGCGCTCGTGAGGTTTTGGTGTGACACAAGTTTCTGAACATGTCACCCGACTAAAACGATTTTAAAGACGTTATCACGTCAAAATTTACGCTCTAAGTAATCTTACTTCCTACTAATATTGTAAATGCCAAAGTTTGTGAGGATGTATGTATGATCTTTTTTTCACATCAACACATCCTTTTTCATTCACATAGGAATTTCATTAATTTAAATAGAAATACAATATTTACCATCACAAAAATCAATTTCAAAACTAGAAAGAAACAATCCGGATCCGGATGTTTTAAAATACTACAGGCGGCAGCCCTATCGCGTGGCGACGAACCGCGCGGCGGTAGGCACATAACTCAAGGACGGGGCCGAGTCATATTACTGTTATATTTCTTTACCGTGCTGCAGTGTTACAATTGCTTTTGTCAAACCATCATTGTTTTTTCCCTTATTTAGCACTCATCATTTTGATGTTGCGTATAACAATACTATCAATGATATTATAATAAAAAGAGGTAGATAGGTAATGTGAGTACTGATGAGAAGTCGAAAATTGTCCACTGGCGTACATACCTATAATTTGACCGTGTGAACGAGATAGTATGATTATTTACTAGAGCGTAAAGGAGACAGATACATGTTGCGCAGTGTCATCTCAAACTGTCAATGCATTGCTCAGGTGTTCGAGAATCATGATTTCGGGTGCCACTTTTTTAGTACAAGTAACCTACCTCTTTTTATTTTAATATCATTGAATACTACATTATAATAACATGTTATGAAGGCATCATCCCCTGGCTCCGCTTCCACTGGGCGCCTTGCCTCCGGTTGTGGTTCCCTCGGGACGATTTCTGCTTTTCTTTCTTGTCTCTGTTGTGTACGACCTCCTTCTCTTGACCTTGACCTTTCGGCTTGCCTATCACGTCCACGTTCCTAGAAAATGCGATTGTTTTTAGGATATTTGGTGAACTATGTATTTAAACAACAAAAAGTTAAGTTTGGTGGCATATATTATGACCTTTTGGTAATTTGGACCAATGAGGGTTTTCGATACTTTATTTGCAACCACGCGGCACTTAGACGCCTACGAAGTGGCGCCTGGTGGCATAAAAGTTTCGGAAACCCCGAACACCCAGACTGAAATTTTGTAATGTACTTTTTGGGCAGCCGGAAGGCCTTTAAGCAATGGTGCCGGCACACTAGTCACTATACATCAGTCGTTAGGCCTAGGTGAAGGGCTTAGGGCAGCCAAGTTCATGAACTAAATTAAAAGAAAATACATATATGACAAAATCCCAAAAAAAAGTCCTTTAAAAAACACGGATATGAATACTTCCTGATACCAAGGCAATCATCAAAATTTCGAATGTAGGTACAGTCGCGGAATGAAAAGGTTGACCAGTTTTTGAATAAATTCATTTACGCGTTGCAATCACATGTTACCTTTTTAAACTGTGTAACAGGCTAGAGTGTTGTGTCGAAAAGTATGCTTTACTGTTTGACAATAAAATTAAAATTCGATTAAACGCATGTTCCTAAACGTTTGACAGTTGAACAAATGTTTTTATTGGTTCGATCTTGCCATTACGCTGATGTGTCAAGTTTGATAAATCGAATAATTACATCTTCTTTGCTCTCAATGATTAAAACTACAAATGTGATTAACAGTTCCTGTCAATGTCATCATTGCAAGCAAGCAAAAACAGGGCCCCAAGTCTGCTGATTTTAAAACGCTTCAATTGAAATGTAATTGAGTCTCAATAGTCTAATTTGACTTATTTTTTATAGAAGATGTGTCAAATTAGCCGATTGAGACTGAATTACGATTCAATTGAAGCGTTCCAAAATTAGCAGACTTGGGGCCCAGATCTTAAAGTGGTCAACCTTTTTATTCCACGACATTTTAAAGATTTATTTATTCCAAAAACTAATTTCATCCTTAATTACACAGTTGATTGGGGTCGCCATTTAAGCAAGTAATGCCTGTATTTGGCGGCCTTTCTCTTCCTTTTTAGGTATACATTGTTTGTTTGAATACAAAAACAGACAGTACTATCAAAATCACCCTGTTTAGTTACCTAGGTCTAGCCGGTCCGGGCGCTGGGCCCCCGCGGCCCCGGCCCCGGCCGCGCGCGCTGTAGGCGGCCTCCCTGCGCGCGCGCAGCTCCGCCGGGTTTACGCAGAACTCCATCCGGTTCCGGTTGCTGTAGTTGCCACTACTCGACTGTTCTGATTCCTTCTCAGGCTCTTCTTCTTCGGATTCCTCCTGGCAATTGAGAATGAATACATAAATTTAAATTTGACTCACTGTACCTTCCATTCCTAGCGCAGCCATTCCAAGCGCTACCAAGCCCAAAACGAAGCTTAGATTGTACTATAGCATACCAGACAACGTATCAACATATTTTGATACTTCTTTGGTAAATACCCTGCACGGTATTCAGAAGAAACACCCAGCCCGAGACAGAGAAAGATGTTCATACGAGTATACACGAATGTTTGTCCTGTGGGGCGTCGAACAAGTGTTCTAGTGTACTTCTTAACCGTTACAACAAATCGGTTGGTCAAATTGAGAAACCAGACATTCAGTTTCCGATGTTCCAAAGGGTCTACCAGGAATTTCGGCTTGACTACTTGTGATTATTTATAAAGAATTCTTACAGCGTCCTCTAGCGGATACTTAAGCAACTACTAATATTCCACAAATAATTGACATAGAAGCTAGAGACTTCGTAACAGAAAATTCCTTACTAGATTTTACGATTTTATAAAATATTTTTTATTATGTACGCAGAAAAAGTTTAGTAACAGAACTAACGTAAAGACGGATCACGCTTGAACAGGAACCAAGTTTAGATATAACAAACATATTTCCTGCTCTCATGAATAAATGCTGCTTTACTCAAAGCTGAAACGTATCATGTGACAGTACATATTACTTTGCTTTCAACAATAATTTAATAGGGTATTACACCAATTTTTGAAAACTGATTAAAATCAATCTTTGGGCCGTAATTTACTACCAAAAATTTTATTTTAATTTTTAAATAGCGATAAATAGTCTAAATTTATGTTTAAAATTAGGACTTGACTTTGACGTGCGAAAACGCTAGCCGCCATGATGTTTCTTCGCGTGACGTCACTCGGATAGTAAACAAGTAAACAATACGTACAACATTAATCATTTAATCTGAAAATAATGAGTTCTGGTCCATATCATTGGTGTCTGGTTCCTGAATGCAAGAACACAAGTGTTAAAACGCCACAAAAACTATGGATTCAAGTGCAGAGTGATATCAAACTGAGAAATACTTGGTTAAAACTGGCTAGAAGAGATCCAGAATCATTATCCACAAAGACTAGACTGTATTTCTGTGAAGACCACTTTGATGTAAGTGATAAGAACTATAAATAGTAGAGTAATAATCTAACAGGACAGACAAAGAACTAAATATGAGGCTTAACCTCTTATTTAGTGGTTTTGTCTGCACCTAGTGCATTTTTAGGTTAAGTTTTTGTACATAAGTTATGTAATATTATTTTATGTTTTAGCTGGAAAATTACACCGGGTATAAATTAATGGGTTCTGTCAAACGCATTCGGATGAAACCAATCTGCGTACCATCCAGAGTTGATTGCCAAGTGGAAGGAAAACATAGGTTAACACCAAGTGAACCTCGACCTGCATTTAACAAAAGGCAATGATTTTCTACCATAATGGAAATTGAAGAAACTATGAAGAATAAGAAATGTGATATCTCATTACCTTCTTGTAGTCAAGGTACATAATTCTTTTTGAGTTGTTTATTCAACATTGCCACTTAGACCGATATTACAAACATTGACTAAACTTTTCTATTATTTTCAGATTTTATGGTTCTTGAAATGATTAAGAATAATGGTAAAGCAGTCTGAGTAGCACCAACTCAGGAACACAACTCCATTCAAGTCTGTCGGATGACACACTTTAATCGTTATAATAAATATTTAACTAAGAGTAATTCTTTTATTGTTTAGTTTAATATTATTTGTATGAAACATACAATAAAGTATAATTTATGAATATCTCCATAATATTTCGGCATAAAGGTAGCAATAAAATAACATTTTCTTTGTAAATTGTTTATTTTTGATAAATATCTACAGAAATGGCAACTATTAACTATGAGTGCACGTCGGGGTTTCGGTTCGGCGGTGTAACCACAAAAAAATGCAACACTGTTTGCAACCACCTTCTGATGAGGCACAATCGTGGCACTTGACACTAGTCACAGATTCTTCCACTTCATTTACAATACTGTTGCTGGTGTTACGGTACGCACTTTATGTTCAGGGCATACCGTACACTTAACCAAGCATGTGTATTGAATTTGCTTGACCTGCAAATAGCCTATTGCGTCGTGTATTTAACATTTCTCAACTCAGCAAAACAAAAATCGGGTTTGGACACAAAGAAGTTCGCCACCATTAACGAATCAATTTTTGGCAGATTTGTACTATCTGCTTTTACAAAACCGTCTTCCATGATGAAGTTATAATAATTTATCCAAAATAGCTTAAACAATGTAGACTAACAACCAAATAACTGAGAAAAATTAAAAATTTTCACAGAACACAAACGAAAAGTTACTTGTTTACTATCGGAGTGACGTCATATCGGATTCCGAAATGGCGTTTGCTGTTTTTGACATATTAAGAACAGATTAAAAATGTCGATTCTTAAAATTCAATTATTAAATTAAAACATTTGATTTTGGCAAAATATCAACGTTTTTCTATTTATTTTGTTCAAAATCTATCACACAAATGCATTTTTATATTTTTTCTTACATGGTGTAAAATACCCTATTGTCAAAATGACCAAAAGACATTATCAATCAAGTGTCCGCTGTCAGAATGACCACGTCCATTCGTACTCATCCAAGTACAATTGTCTGTACACAACTGTCCTTACCTCTACCTCCCTCTGCTGCCTGGCCTGTAGCGCTCTGGGTGTAACGAACGGTCGCCGGGTGTCCTCGCCGGTGTCCGCCGTCGGCGTGACCCCGTCAGAGTCGTACGTATCATCGTACTCGTCTGAGTACATATCTTGCTCGTCGCACACCAAACTGAAAAGAAAACGAAATTCGGTTTTCTTTCATGATACCTTATTTTAAACCAAAGTTCTAAGTGAAAGAAAGTGTGGAAAACTCAAGCATGAAACTTTTACGTTGTGCTACATTTTAGTATTTTTATACCCTAAATAAACGTGAAAAAGCCCATTCTCTTATAGCATTCAGGTACTTTTCTTTTGCAACATTTGCTATCTATTATCCCAATTAAATAAATACTGATACAAAAAACAACTAAACGTATGGTCAAAATTGTGCAACTAAGCCTAATCTTATAGAATACAGTTTTAAAATGACCCAGAAAAATTTTAGACGTCAAATCGTTATAGACACACTCAGACACTGTTACTTGCATTTATAATATCAGCATGGACCACGTACTTATACTTGCTGTAAATATCCGTCATTTTTCTAACATCCGTCTTATCGTTGAGTAAGTCCTTCAAGTCTCTATACTTCTCCTTCTTCTTGCCGACGTGTACACGCGTCAGATCGACGTCGTCACGCGTCATCAAGTCAAACTCGTCACCATCGAACACGTTTAGCCGCTGTATACCGGTCTCTAAGTATTTATTGTCTACGGGGTCTTCGGGGATTATTGGCAGGTTTTGGTCCAGCCCTGGAAGTAATGGTATTGTTAGTTATTCATAGTCAAAATAATATTTGTAACTACATCATTGTGATGATTGTAATTTCCAATCTATCTCGTAATATTTTAAGCTATCGATGTATTGTAAATTGCGACATGTGCTTACAAATTGAAGTTATTATTTTCCGATAGTTTATAATCTATCTATGGCAACACGAAAAATTGTGTCACAAGTATTTATTTTGGGTTTTAAAAAAACCACAGCATATCATCTTTAGTCGTTTTGCCTCGAAAATATTCCAAACTATCGAAGAATAACACATATAAGGTGACGCAAGCCATACTCCAAGACGCGGGCTCAATGCGGATTGTTGGAGGGGTGTGAGGTTAGTGAGCAACCTCAGTCTTAACCTTAACCAAACTTTTTTTAACCTAAGGGCGACCCTGATCGAAGAATGGTGCGTTTAATAAATAAATAAATAATTAATAGTAAAACCATGCTTACCTCTCAAAGGAGCAGCTAAATTATCTTCTAATATACTATTAATTACACTTGCTGAATTATAATCATAATGTTTCAAACATTTCAAGACGAAACCATCGCCTAAATGGGGTAGGATATCCTTAACTTCAGTGATAAGAGACTCCTCTCGAATTTGGTCGGGTATATCTTTGTCTCTGGCAGGCGAGGTTTCCGTCATGTTGTCTATGGTTTCAAAATGGCCATTTGTAATCGGTTCGTTGCTAAGTACACTTTCTGGTATTGGATCGTCGATGTTAGAATATATTGCTTGTAGGATAAAATCAGTCTTTACAGAATCACTGTTTTTGTACTCAGGATATTATTGCTGTATTTTAAAATTGCCTATAGTTTTATTCTTCAATTGTAATTTTTACATTGAAATGTGTAATGGGAGATAAAGAGAAAACCTAAACTAAATAAACCTGGGAAATATTGGGTTTTGAGATCAACCCTTAACCAGGCCCCGGAATACATTCTTCCCACATTATTTTGAACCTTAGTCCTCTGAGATAAAGCTCAAAAACATTGAAATATTCACATTACCCGGCCTGGGTAAGCGGTAAAACTTCAAAACTTTATTGCCAACTACAGTCCAACTAATCTGAGAAATACATTTTGACAGATGTCAGTGTCATTGAAAATTGCACTTCAATCTAATAGAAATAAGATTGAAGCATGCCACTTCAGCATTGCATAAAGCTTAATTTCTAATGACACTGGCAGCTGTCAAAATGTATTTCCTATAATAGTTGCTCCACTAAGTGTTTAAATGAAGACTCAAAAATTCTACTTTCCTTACCAGTAGAATATTAAAATGTATAAGTGAACTTTTAGTTGCAGGCTAACAGATATCGTGTGTAAAAGGATACATGTCAGGGTAGGCCTGTCGCAGCATCTCGATGTCGTCGTGCAGCGGGTAGCAGGCGTGGTAGTCGCGGATGAGGAGGCGCTCCGAGAGACCGTCCATCAGCACCGATAGGTAGTCCTCCACGGCAGCCGCTATACTGCCTCTGATCAACGTTTTTGTTTATCAATAGAAAATGTGGCAATCGAATAAGGATTTTTTCTCATGCATGCTTAATCAAATGGGCTTTTGAATGAAAAAACGCAAAGCTGATGCTTTTTGCGTTTTTGCTCTTTTTCTCTTTGCGTGACCGCCTATTGAAAAAAAACGTGTTTCGGTGGCAAATGATGAAACACATGTCAATCGACAGAGTAAGTGATTACAAACAAAAAATTTAATACACCACAGAGATACGGTTTTTGAGATATTTGAGTCCAAAATCTAAAATAAACAGCAACATAGATATATTTATTTAATAGATGCCACCAGTTTCGCGCAGTTTAGTGCGCCGCGAATATCCCCGCCCCTTTCCTCACCCCACCAGCTGCCATTTGTCACTTAGGTACAGGCACTGTCAACGTGTCAACTTCTACTCGTAATTAAATAAGCAATATAATAAGTGTATGTGAATGTGAATCAAAAAAAAGTGAAGAAGATGAAATGAAAGACACTGACATTAAGCCAGGCTTAAAAGGGCTTGCACCCAGAGCCATAAATTAAATATTAAAAAAAATGTCAACAGCACTTCAGGCTAAACATTTCCGTTTTTTTATCTCGCCCTTGCCAAATGACAATTATTCTTAAACCGTATCCAATTCGTAAACGAGATTTCGTATCCAGATTTATACAAGCAATGGGACGCTATAGGTAAAAAATCAAATACCAACTACTCACTCGCCGCTAAAGATGGCGTTCTTATACACCGCTAACACTTCTCTAAACACATCAATCAGCTCGGCCCGCGCGGCGTCGATGTGCCCTTCCACCTCGGCGCCGGCTGGGTCGCCCACCTCCTGCAACTTCTCGTACAGAAGTGGGACGCCGTACTCGTACAACTGGACTATACTACAAATTCATCTAGGGTTAACTTTCATTACTGTGTCGACAGATGGCGTCAATGGTCTAAGAAATACATTCTGTTAGCTGCCAGTGTCATTGGAAATTGAACTTGAATCCAATAGAAATAAGATTCATGAATTATGAGCTGTGGCTTGACTTTTAAGCCTGACAGAACACTTAACCCTTTTCGCGTTGCATAAAGTTCAATTTATAATGTTCAGCAATTCAAAATGTATTTCTTCTATAAGTTGGACTATAGTGGACTCTCAGAGTTTAATGGTAACAATACCTAACAACCAATTAATATGTCGATCTCGTATCGTTTGACAGGTACCAGGTACAGTCAACGGCACAACAGGCTACACATTTTTGTTTTTCACTTTTGTGAAATGTCATTTTTTTGCAATAGAGTAAGGAGGACTGATCAAAAACCGTAAGCCTGTCATGCCGTTGAGTGCACATTTTGGGAAAATATTAAATTCATAGAATCGAATTTAATATATTTTCATTATTCTTATATAAGAGGCCGAGACCAATCCAGCAAATTGAGTTATAATAGGCTGTTACAAACCCGACTTCGTCTTAAACAGGCTGACTATTACAAGTGGGCGTGGTAGGCCAAATCTTACACTATGCAAAATATAGAAAAATGCTAGGGCGGAATGCGTCAAGACCTTCGGTGCACCGACGGGCGCCATTTGTGGACATCTATGTCTCGTGAACCCATATGTTTCAAAAACTATTTCATAAAAGAAGCATTTCATAAAATCATAGTCAAACCTACTCACCTAATAATAAAATTAGTTTTCTTAAATATCTTGACTGCTTTCGGGTACGCTTCGACAAAAACTCTAAGCGTCATAGCGGTATCCAACAAATGTATAACTAGATCTCTGAGAACTTCAAACGTCAGTTTGTCTGTGCTCTTGGTGTTGCTCGGCCTTTTGATTTCACTGAAGCCTTTGAACGTTTCTGGAAGGTTCGGCGGACCTTCGCTGTCGTAGTCTTTGTTCACTTGGAGAATTATAAACTTTAAAGCCTGTAACAAAATAGATCCTCAGGTAATAGGTACAAAGAGTAGACATTTCAAACAACCTACAACACTAAGGGGCCTCGCCCACGGGGCGTTCAGAATCAGTCGCGATGCTAACGCGATACTGTCACGCTTCTGTCGCGATTTCGACGACTGATTCGGTGTAATAGTTGAAAAGTCGGCTACTACACTAAAGGTAACGGGTTCGATCCCCGCACAGTACAAACATTTGTGTGCTTGAACATATCTGTTGGTCTGGGTATTTCCAATGTATTTTAAGTGTGTATTTATGAATGAAAAATATTTAAGTATGTTTATCATTTGTCTAGTATACCATAATATGAGCTTCGATTAGCTTATCTTGGGGCTAGCTAGATGGCGCTGTGTGGAATAATGTCCAATGCCCTGAGAACATTAAGAACATGGCACGAAATTTCTGACGGAGAAACAACCGAGAACCAACCAGAAGCACCGTGAGTGTGCCAGATATTTCTCTATTTATTATAAAGCACATTTAGTGAACTACAACTACAACAAACCTCTTTAACAAACGCGACAGCCGATGTAGCGTCAGCCTCATACTTGGGCTGTATACTGAACACGGTGTCAAGTAACCTGGAAACGTGTCGGCTGTTGTCCACACCATACACCAGGCACAGATCCCACATGATGGGAATTGTGAAGATGAAGTTGTTGTACAGGATCTCTGCAAGGTACTCCTTGGTCATCCATTGTGCCTGAAATCAGTTGGAAATAGATCAATATTATACAATGGAACTAGCTCGACATATGCTTTTGTGTCGCTAGTGCGAGCCATCTTAGGGCGCGGTCCGTTTTGAGTCAAAAGTGATTATAGCGCGCTCACACGCGTCTCGAATTGATAAATTGTATGAGCGTAAGCGACGTGAGCACGCTATTATCACTATTGACTCAAAACGGACTGCACTATTGTAATAAAATAATAATAATAATAATAATAACGCCCAACGATTATCGGATCAAGTGCGGGCGATCCAGCGTCTGCAGATGTTGGATCAACCTACCCTTGATCGGTTGCGCCTGGAAGCGCTTTCAGTTCGCGCGTCTTCTGCCTTGACGCGGGACCTGCCTGATACGATGCCGATACCGGTATCGGCTCCCGAAGCGGTTTCGGTAGCGTCACGGATAGATCCCAGTGTCAACGGGGAGACCAGTGTGAACGCAAGTGTGAGTATCCAGGCTAATGAGCAATTGAGGAGGGCTTTGGAGGACGCGTTTTTGGAATATCGTTCCACTATTGCCTCGAGGCCGCGGTTACCTCGTTTGCCTACTAATAGACGTAACCTAGCGTTAATGGGAGCCTTAGACGCTTTGCTAGCTCCGTACTTACGGACTAGTGAAGATTTAGTTGATACTCACTCGATTTTGTACTGCGGGGCCATTACGGCGTGTCGTGTTGCTCGTGTCAAGTTCCCGGACTCTGACCGTGCGGCACGCCCCGTCACAAATGTACCCGCATGGCAAATGAGAATCTATTTATTTATTTATTTATTCTTCATTGCACAACATTGAATGGTACAAAAGGCGGACTTAATGCCAAAGAGGCATTCTCTACCAGTCAACCATAAGGCTAAACAGAAAAGTACAGTAGGCGGTGCGACATAATAAAATAACATTTAGGTTTATGATTAAGAATCATGAAAATAATATAATTACAAATATAATACATATTATAAATATTAATAAAAACAAGAGGGGGGGGGGGGACTATAATAAATAAAATAAATACAATATATATACGATTATGGTTTGGATGATGACGAGTTGGAGCTAGATGAAGATGAGAATCGAGCGGCGTATCAACACGTTTAGGACTCTCATTGCAAAGCTGGTCTGCTTCAGCCGGGGAAATAATCGTCCCCGGGTCATGCGTTACGTGAACCAAGCCTTTGCTGGAACCGGTATTCGGCCCCAGCAATATTTGGCTTGTGTCACGGAACGAATTGATTTTCTGAAGCAGAAGGTCTATGCGTGGGCAAACCGTATCCGTCGCTACGAGGCGCGTGTGGATAGGTACTCGCAGAATCGCCTCTTCCAAAGTGACCAAAGGAAGGTGTACCGAAAGTGGGAGAGAACCGATCAACGTGTGAATGATGGTCAACGACCTGATGCTAGTGACATGATTGACTTCTGGCGCAGCATCTGGTCGGTGCCTGTCGAGCACACGAAGGGGGATTGGATGCGCATTGTTGAGCATGAGTGCGAGTCCATTGAAACCATGGGGTCAGTCATTATTGATCCTGAAGACGTTAGTTGTGCAATCCAAATGGCTCAGAACTGGAAAAGTCCTGGTCCGGATGGCTTGCACAACTTTTGGATTAAGTGGTTTCGATGTTCGCACTCATGCTTGGCCATGCAATTCCAAGAAGCTCTTGAAACCGGTTCACTTCCTAGTTTCATGACTACTGGTGTCACCTTCCTTTTATTCAAATCAGGTAGTACCTCGGAGGATAAAAATTATAGACCCATCACGTGCTTGCCTACCATCTACAAGCTCCTTACATCCATTTTAGCAACAAAAATCAACGCACACATTGTTGCGAACAAAATTTTGGCCGCTGCTCAGAACGGATGTAGGGCTGGGTCCCGAGGTACTAAAGAACTCCTCCTCATAGACACGACCATTTGCCAACAAGTCCGGCGGAGCAGGAAAGCTCTTTCTACTGCCTGGATTGACTATAAGAAGGCCTATGATTCGGTGCCTCATTCATGGCTTGAGAGGATTTTAGAGTTGTATAAAGTAGATACAACTTTGAGATCTTTTCTAGGCACATGCATGAGGCAGTGGATCACAGGCCTCTGTCAACCAGGTAGTGGAGACGGTCCCCCTGCCCCGCAGGACTTGATAAGGATTGAGCGAGGTATCTTCCAGGGTGATAGTCTGAGTCCATTGTGGTTTTGCTTAGCTTTGAATCCTCTTAGTACCTTGCTGAGGGATTCAAGGCTGGGCTATCGGCTTCGTAGAGGGGGTGAGGTCATTTCTCATCTCTTGTACATGGATGATCTGAGGCTATTTGCACCAAAGCGCCAGGTTTTGGTGGAATTGCTAAAAATCACAGAGGTTTTTAGCAATGCCATCAAGATGGAGTTTGGTGTAGATAAGTGTGCGGTCATGCATGTACAGGAGGGGAGGGTTGTAGATTCTCCGAGCCTACAACTCTCTGAGATAGTGACACTTCATTCCATCTCTGAAACCGAAACCTACAAATATCTTGGTATGTCGGAGTCGTTAGGTATATCAGTAGGGGACGTCAAACAATTGGTGAAGGAACGGTTCTTTAGTCGCTTGACAAAGGTACTTAGGAGTTCTTTGTCGGGTGGCAATAGGGTCCGCGCCTTCAACGGTTGGGTGATGCCCTTACTAATGTACTCCTTTGGCATACTAAGATGGACTCAGACCGAGCTGGACGCCCTGGATATACGAGTGCGAAAACTGCTCACAACGTACCGCATGTTACACCCACGGTCGTCTGTTATGAGACTGTTATGAGACAGACGAAAAAACTGCAATCGTTACCTACTATGCCTACGCACATGCGTGGCTTAGCTACGGTATAATTTTATGGGGATACTCTACAGATGCACCTAACCTATTTATTAAACAAAAAAAACTTTTAAGAATAATTTTTAACCTAAAACAAACAAACAGCTGCAAACCATATTTTGTAAAAAATAATATGCTCACTTTACCAGGCCTATACATATTTGAAATATGTAAATTTGCACGTAGAAATCATCATATGTACACAAAACGTAAAGATTTGAACGTAAAATATGAGCTACGACACAGGAATAAATTAATACTACCGCCTTCAAAATTATCGCTTCACTCTTCTAGCCCGTTTGTCATGAGTAAAAAAATTTACAACAAGCTGCCAGAAACTCTCAAACAGGAAGCAAATGAAAACCACTTTCTGAATAAACTGAAGAAACATTTGACAGCCAAATGCTACTACACAATTGAAGAATATCTTTCAGAAAGATGAATATAAGTTAGTAATATTAGAGAAACATGTAGGCTTACTGAGAATTAATAATGTTATGTTTTAGTCATTCAGTATAATATAGTTTTAAGCTTTAGGTTTTTTTATTTTTAAGTTTTAAGTTGAAAGCGTCCTCCTCTATCCTATTTGTTGTGCCCGAGAGGGTCTGTAATGAACATACCAAGTTTGTAACATCTACCACTACATTATGGAATGCAAATAAATGATTGAGTATTGAGTATTGAGTATTGAGTACATTCCGCGGAAGGTGGGGGGTCGTGGCTTTTTAAATGCTAAGAACCTTCACAACCGCGAAGTGTGCAGTCTTAGGAGATTTTTCCTAAACAACGAGTGTGGGATGCACCGCGACGTTGTGGCAGTTGATAAAGGCCTCACGCCGCTTTCCTTAGCAAACGAGAACTGGCGACAACTACCGGTGCTCAGCACCGATGATCGCAGGGACATATGGAAGAGCAAGGAGCTGCACGGGAGATTCTATCGGGCCTTAACAGGGCCTGATGTAGATCTCTCTGCATCGGTGAACTGGCTACGTTTCGGGGACCTCTTTGGGGAAACCGAGGGTTTTGTCTGTGCAATTGCTGACGAGGTTATCAAGGTGAACAACTACCGGAAATATATCATGAAGGACGGTACGGTCGACATTTGTCGGGCATGCCGCCGTCCTGGCGAATCCATTCGCCATGTTATTTCCGGTTGTTCTCACCTTGCTAATGGCGAGTATTTGCATAGACACAACCTAGTAGCCAGGATTATTCACCAGCAACTTGCTCTTCAATATGCCCTTGTCGAGTCGGAGGTGCCGTACTATAAGTACGCACCGGTGCCAGTTCTCGAAAATGGTCGTGCATTGCTCTATTGGGACCGCTCTATCATCACGGACAGGACTATTGTAGCCAATAAGCCTGATATCGTTCTGGTAGACCGGTCCCAGCGCCGGGCAGTGCTCGTTGACATCACCATTCCGCATGACGATAACCTCGTGAAGGCTGAGAAGGACAAACTCAGCAAGTACCTTGACTTGGCTCACGAGGTGACCGCCATGTGGAATGTTGATTCGACGATCATTGTTCCGATAGTTGTTTCGGCTAATGGCCTAATAGCGAAGAGCCTCGACCGACACCTTGAGAGGCTCTCGCTAAAAGGTTGGATCAAGGGTCAGATACAGAAGGCGGTTCTCCTGGATACGGCACGTATCGTCAGGAGGTTTCTTTCTCTGCAGCCCTAACCACCGGCAATTTGAGCCCTGCCCGCCCCGTTGCCGGTGGCATCCTAGGGGTTTTGACGCAGAACGTCACTTTCGCAAATGGTCACCTCGAAAATTTTGGTCACTTTCGCAGAATGTCACTTTCGCAGAATGTCATTTTCGCAAAAGGTCACTTTCGTACAATGTCATTTTCGCAAAAGGTCACTTTCGCATTTGGTCACTTTCGCAAAACGTCACTTTCGCAAAACGTCATCATCATCAGAAACAAGTCGGTATCATATTGAATTAAAAACAGGTCCATCGGAGCTGTTTTTTGTGTGACCGCATTTAGTACGCAGCCATATTTTCCTTTTTTTGTAATACGTTATAGGGTTACTTAATAAAACCCTTATTGAAATAATTGTATTTTCCTATTTTTATACTGAGACTAGACTACCGTAATAAAGATTTGATGGAGTATACCTCTTTTATATTAAAACACTTAATAGAGCATTTATAAAGGAAATTCTAACAACCAATCAATAAAAAACAAATATTTAACATCAAATCTTTATTACGGTAGTCTAGTTTCAGTATAAAAATAGGAAAACGTATATAATGTATTCCAGAAAAGGAAGATACGGCTGCGCACTAAATGCGGTCACACAAAAAAACAGCTCCAATGGACCTGTTTTTAATTCAATATGACACCGGCTTGTTTCTGATGATGATGACGTTTTGCGAAAGTGACGTTTTGCGAAAGTGACCAAATGCGAAAGTGACCTTTTGCGAAAATGACATTGTGCGAAAGTGACCTTTTGCGAAAATGACATTCTGCGAAAGTGACCAGTTGCGAAAGTGACATTCTGCGAAAGTGACCAAAATTTTCGAGGTGACCATTTGCGAAAGTGACGTTCTGCGTCAAAACCATCCTAGGTTAAGGTTTTTATAGTATTTTTGTAGACTTTGTTTCATAGCTGACTTAAATTTTATAATTGTAATTATTTAATTTTTATAATTATAATTCTTAAGTGTTTTTTAATTGTTATGATCCTTTGTTTTTATAATGGTACTGTAAAAATGTTATACCTAAGTTTAAGATTAAATAAAGAGAATAATAATAACTTACTGTCCCAAACTGAGCTATATACACATCTGCCGACACAGCCTGATACCCTCTCCAACTTACACACATTATCACAAAACACGCTGTACGATACACATGACATACATACACAGCGAACAAATCAAACACAAGTACCATTATTTTCAGTGAGCTCAAACGCTTCCATGCAAACAGAAGCGACAACGAATCATATGGATTATGAAAGTGAACCAGTACAACAACCTTCCATCATGACGGATGCTACGACACATAAAATCCTGGAAAACCTGCGGACTGCGTTAACTGAATATACGGGAACCGACCCAGCACTCAGGCCCAAATTACCAAAACTGAGATATAGCAAACATCTTTCTCAACTAACGCATTTATTTAACTCAGTTATTCTGAAGCAATTTATGACAAACGACTCTCAACGTAATGACATTCACACTCTTATTTATTGCAGCGCTTTAGTTATTTCACAAGAACTTGGTTACAAAATAAATGAAAGTAATTATCGACCACAGCTTAACAGAGACAAGAAGCCCTCTTGGCAAATCAGATTAGAAAAAGACGTAACACAACTGCGATCGGATATTGGTAGATTAACTCAGTATATTAACAATAACAGGACAAAGGCAATAGTAGACAGAGTGAATATGATTTTCAAAAGTACAAAAGTGCACAGCAGCCACGAAAACAATAACAGAAGACCCGAGGAGTATCTAGACACTCTGAAACAAAAATTAGCATTAAAAGCCCACAGACTTGCTAGGTACAAAAAAGCACTGAAACGAAAAACTGACAACCAATTATTTAACAGGAATGAGAAGCTATTTTACAGACAGTTAAATACCAACCAGGAGAGGCCTATTCCAAGTGACAATGAGATACCGGAAGAAGATAAACTAGAGCAATTTTGGGCCGGCATTTGGGAAACTGAAGTCCAACACAATAAAGAAGCTACATGGATTACTGAAGAAAAGAGTAGATGGGAAGCCCTAGAAGAGATGAAGTTTGAAAAAATTACAGATACCGACATTGAAGCAGTTACATCCCGTTTACATAATTGGAAATCACCGGGGATAGACAAAATACACAACTTTTGGTACAAAAAGTTCTACGTTCTACACAAAACTATAGCAAATAACCTAAATGAGATAATTACCGGTCAGCAACCAACACCACCTTTTATTGCAAGAGGCATTACTTACATGCTGCCGAAAGGAAAATTTTCCCCCCAACCGTCACAATACAGACCAATAACCTGTCTTCCAACCATATACAAAATTCTAACTTCAACCATAACGCAAAAATTAACCGCTCACATTGAGACCAACAATATTCTAGCCGAAGAACAAAAGGGTTGTAGGCGAGGCCACATGGGATGCAAGGAGCAACTTATCATAGACTCCGTTATTAATCGACATGCAAACACTAACAAAAAGAATTTACACTGCACCTACATCGACTACAAGAAAGCATTTGATAGCATACCTCATTCATGGCTAATACAGATATTAGAAATTTACAAAGTAAGCCCAGTTATAATTACATTTCTCAAAAACACGATGAATCTCTGGAGTACGAAACTGCATTTAAATGAAATCACAACACGAGAAATTGCAATTAAGAAAGGAATATATCAGGGAGACTCTTTAAGTCCCTTGTGGTTTTGCTTGGCCCTTAACCCAATATCATATATGTTAAGAGAACGCAACGCTGGATATCGACTGAAACACGATAACACTGAAACGTGTATATCCCACTTGATTTACATGGATGACATCAAACTTTACTCAAGAACAGAAAAAGAACTGAAAGCACTTATGGATACCACAGAAGAATTCAGTAGGGATATTAACATGCAATTCGGATTGGAAAAATGTAAGATCGTTCACATAGTAAGAGGAAAAATTAAACCCGGTGACCACATAGTAGGCGATGGCGATAGGATAAAAGCTATGCAATCAGATGAACTATACAAATACTTAGGATACCAGCAATCAAGAGGGTTAGATCACATTAAAATTAAATCAATACTGACACAGGAATACAAACGCAGAGTAAACGTCATATGCAAAAGCCGATTAACGGGCAAAAGTCTGATCAAAGCAATTAACACCTATGCGATTCCAATCCTCACCTACTCCTTTGGGGTCATAAAGTGGACCAAGACTGATATTTACCACATTGAAATCTCTACCAGAACCATTCTAACAAAGCATAACTGCCACCATCCCAAATCTGCAATAGAAAGAATGACGCGGAAAAGACAAATAGGCGGGAGAGGCCTAATCAGCATTAACACGCTATGGGTTATGCAAATCGCAAATCTTACAGCATTTTTTCAACGCAAGGCTAGCGACAGTGACTTTCATAAAGCAATAGTATCCAATGATTTTAACTTCACACCACTTAACCTAAATTCAAACAGTATACCAAACGCTCAAAACCATTCAGAAAAAAACAGACTAGAGCAGTGGAAAAAGAAAGCTTTGCACGGCCGACACCCTCATGACTTAGAACAAGCACACGTAGATCCCACAGCGTCCAACAAATGGCTATCCTTAGGATTCTTGTTCCCAGAGACAGAGGGTTTCATGATTGCAATTCAGGACCAGATCATCAACACCAGAAACTACAGAAAATACATAATTAAGGACACTTCTCTTCCAGACGATAAATGCCGCAAATGCCACATTCATTCGGAAACCATTCAGCACATTACCGGAGCATGCCCGAACCTGACACAAACAGACTACACACATAGACACAATCAAATAGCTAACATCATACACCAAAAACTTGCACTCAAACATGGACTCATACAGGATACACACACACCATATTACAAATACAATCCTAACCCAGTTCTAGAAAACAGCACACATAAAATGTACTTCGACCGCGCTATATTAACCGACCGAACCATCCACTACAACCGCCCTGACATCACTCTACAAGACAAGTACACTAAAACCACCTACTTAATTGATATTGCTGTCCCTAATACACACAACATTGTTAAAACTATCACCGAAAAAATACACAAGTACACAGACCTCAAAGAAGAAGTCAAAAGAGTTTGGAAACAGGATAAAGTTTATATCATACCCATAGTTCTCTCGACAACCGGTATCATACCGAATTATCTCCACCACAGCCTAAAAACCATAGACTTGAAACCCAACACCTACATCCAACTTCAAAAAGCTGTAATTTTGAATACATGCCGGATCGTAAGGAAATTTCTGCAATTAGACGAAGACAACAACGACATCGACGAATATAGGATATAAGTACTGTGTCATTTACTTGGCTTTGGCCCGTAAATGGCACTCAATTTACCAGCTTTAGCTGAGAAAAAGAAATACCCAAAAAAATAATAATAAAGCCATTTATTATCTTTCAACAATTTTTACAGTAGCAGTTTCATTCACTTTACATAATGTAGAAAATAAGTTTCTTAATTATATTTGCTGAAAGTTTGTCCTGTGACATAGGCCTCCTCCAAGGCTCTCCATTCCTCTCTCTCTCTTGCCGTGCGCACTATTGTAATACGCGTCGAAAATACATCCGGCAAAATGGTTGTTACAACAATTTGCTTTTGGTTTTGTCAAATTTAAATTCAAAAGCTTTAAAAATCATTATGAACATGTATGTTTAAAAACAGATTTTAGATTATATACATCGCCGAAGCTGGCCTGATTTCTGAAGAATTCATTCAAAATTAAAGAATTTGAAGATGCAGAAAGATAGCCAAGACCTATTTGAAATAGATGTTAGCTATGTTTATGTACAATTTATGTTAAGTGCAATCCAAAATGAAACTCAGAAAACCATGTTGTCTGATTAAGTCAGTCACACACACACACAGCTGTCTCTAGTACTCCTTCAGCAATTTTCAATTGTATGTCTCAACAATTAGTTGTTTAGCGTTGCAAATGATACACTTAGGAATACTCAGAATTTAGGTCAAAGTTCAAACATACTAAGTAAGTAATAGGTTTCACACAAACTTCCTGAGATACTATCTCATCTCACTCCTTGCAAATGTAAATTTCTGATGAAGGTGAATGTAGTTTGTTTGTTTTCAACAAGTTTTCAATTATTTTTGTTTGTACAGATGCAATAAATACAATTTTCCAATAGCAAACTTACCTTTCATTTGTCAGCGTAGTCATGGGCTGACTGAAGGGGTTCGGCCACTACGCCCTCGATCCACAATGCGCTCGGCCGGGACGCCCACGAATTGGAAAAGGGCGTAACGGCCGGACCCCGACTAAAGTAGGTGTAAAATCTTACCTTACTTTCTTTATTGGTCACTAATCTGCTGAAAACCACAAGCACCAGCCGTCTTATCTCGGCATACAACTTTTGTATTTCTCTGCTCTCATGAGGAGGGATGTAAGGAGGGCTTGCCTCTTGGAGGAACGATACAAGGGTGTCCATGCATTGCGGATGAAACAGTACTGTGCTCCAGAATCTAGAAATTAATAGATAATTATGCATTAATAAGATATCAATATATCTGGGACAGAACACACAAGATTATCTGACATCTGACTATACTGCGTGGTCTGTCCAGTGATCATCCACTTTATCACTTTATGATAATGTGACTGTGAATCTTAATTACGCACTTGAACATTTGTTGTGTCGCACCCCCTACTGTACTTTTCTGCTTATTCTTATGGTTGACTCATGGTACCATTAAGTCTGCCTTTTACTATTCAATGTTGTTCAATAAAAAAAATATAAATAATCATGAACTGTTAGCCAACTTTTGTTATTAAAATGAAAAGTACTAACTTGTGATGAGGTAAGCATAGCAGCCATTTCAAATCAGCAATATATGCCTCAGCCTTAACTTTCCATGAATCCAGGGCCCATAGCACTGGTGTACTGCCCGATGGAGGCCTCTCATACAACAGGAACTCTTTTTTCACTACCCAATAGGTATCCTGAAACATTTTTGTAGAAGTTCAGGGAAGGTTAGAAAGGTAAGTTAACATGAAAAATGCTAGGCGTATAGTATAGTCCACAATTCAGTTTTCACTTAGCAACCATTTCTTCCAGCTATTTACATACAATTATGAAAGAATGAAGTAGGTACTAAGTCCGTCAAGAACTTATTAAAGAAGACTTGTGTCTGGCAAAAAGCTAAAGTTAATACAGTAAAAAAAAACTGATTTGTTTCCTATAAAAATGGATGGCACTGTTTCATCTTAAGATAAGTCTTATTAAATCTAAAAATAGTTTCTCATGGATGAGGTGATATTTTTACAATAGTTTATTTACAGTCCACTTAAACTGTAAAGATTACGGTCTTAAGTTCATAAATAGTTTAATAATTCTTTTTTTTCTGGTAATATTTGATTGTTTTAAAAGTTTTTTTTCATTTTCCAGGTGAAACAGGAAGTTCCATACAAGAAAAATCTACAAAAGGGAGGTGCATATGGTGTGCAAACATATAAGTATTAGGATATCTGATACATTTTTTGGGATTCTTTCAGAGGGAAGGGTACACATGCACACACAATATTTTTACCATATTGCATCTATCTAACCAACTATTTCACAACTATCTTGTAATACTTACTAACGCTTTTATATTCTGTACCACACCCGCGTTTGTTACAGGCAACAAAAGCTTCTCCACCGGCAAATTCTCTGGGTTCTGTAGAACGAAATAGGTTTAAATTCACTTTAAAACATAATTTATAGAAGTTACCAAATGAAACTTACAGAAAACTCGTCATTTGTATTCGACATGTGTAAAATATTAAAATGAAGAGATTATGAATAGTAATAGGCTGGAACTTATTATTGAAGACAGACAGGAAACCCAGACAATTAAGTGGGTTTTCTAAAATAAATTAAAAGAATATTGATTGAAATAAATTCGTCGACGAATCAAAATCAGTCCATTGACAGTTTGACATTTGACTTTCTTTTATTTTTGGGACTTCTTTGGTCAGCTGTGGCGATTTGGTAATCAGCCAATGACATTTGACAACGACAAGTGAATTTTCACCGTTGACAACTTAGAGGTGCCCCAAAAAGTAGTAGTCGAGCCGAAGTCTAAGTTCTCACTTGGTTCTCGTAAACTTTTTTTTCCTTCCTTCCTTCTGTAGTTTGCTACAAAGGTCAAATAAAATTGTTTGTATTTTGTGGCCTGATGCCGTAAACATTATCTCAATGAAATTTACAAAGCAAATAGTTAATAGGAAAGATTTTTTTTGAGGTTTGAGAGAAGTTCAGGTTGCTTTTATACTGAATTCTTCTTTAAAACTTTGGAATTTAATTATTTTTTATTACGCAATGGTCCACGATGGTTTTTGCGGCTGCAACGTATGTTAATCAAACTAATGTTATGAATGCGAATGTTTGTATGTTTGTTGCTCGTTCACGTAAAAAATACTTATTGGATATTAATGAAACTTTACATCAATTATTTTGCCTGAACATCTGAATAGGACATAGGTTACAACTACAAAGGCGATATCCGAAGCAGTCATTTACAAAAAAAAACAACGTCAGTGTCAAAAACTGTCAAATTTGATGTGTCCGTTTTTCAGCCGCTATGTTTGTTTTGAATATTAATTTGTAAAAAATACATTAAATTATGAACAAGTATGGAAGTGATGCTAAGGTTAAGAAAACTCTTGTTAGAAACTTTGAACAAAAGGGCAAATCGTTGGCGCGCAAGCAAACAGCCGTCCTCGATATGGGATGTTCATCAAACTTGCTAACAACTGAAAGGAGCTCTGGCTCTTCACAGAAGGAGAACGCACTGACTCAGCCTTCATTATGTTCAAGTGAAGCATTGGCAAATTATTTATCTGACGTGAAGAAATCTCTACCCTCCCCTGAACCCCTGGGTGACTCTGACAAATGTCACTTAAGTGCCAAAGTAAGTTCTAACGTATTTCTGGTCTATTAGGTACAGTCAGCCAAAAATATGGTCTACCACCCTACGGTTGAGATTCGTTTTAACGTCATGAAACAACAAGGTCAATTTTCCCTGGCAATGAGTTTGTGTCAGCGACTATTGCTCTCTTTGTCTTTCATGATATAAGGTCATGCCAAGTGTCAAGTTTGAATTATCGCATCTTGATTGGTATTATAATTTCATTGACGGAAATACTTGACAATAGAATTGTCAGTGAGACTTTCTTTTTCAGTAGTAATAAGTTTCTCTTCAAAAAGATCGACATAGTTCTAGCTGAGCAAAATAGATTGTATCGCATTTAATGAGGTTAAACTAAATCACCCAATGACGTCAAATGTCAGGCATCTCAAATAACAGACAAAACGTCATAACATAAAATTTGTGCATGTGTTAAACTCTGTTAGAAAAGTCAACCTTAGCGGTCGTTACATCTCGCAGAAACTTTTGTCAAAAGTGGTAGACCACTTTCTTGGCTGACTGTACTAGCAGGTTTGATATTAATTACGAGTAATGTCCGGTCCCCCCAGAGCTGAGTTCAGTGAAAATGTGTGGAGGTGACCATGAAAATGTAACCATCAAATGTTGCTTTTCTTCAGGCCAGTCCTTCAGTTCCTTCATAACGTCATCTGTGCTTTGGTGTTGCTGTTTGCCCACAAATCATATTGAATTTGATGGGATATGTGTTATGTTCATCTGATTTGTTATTCAAACTGTTAACTTAAGATTCTTGTATCTTTTCTAATTGAAGTTGCCAACTTAATAATACTGAATTAAAACTTTCTTTGTTTCAGATGACAAAAAAGCTGAATTTCCATTTCAATGACAGGATATACAGAAATCTAATAGAACTGAATGCAAATGTTGGAGAAATTAAACAAAGAAAAGACAAAAAACTTGCCAACAGTACAAGTTCAACAAAACGAGATCTAGAACCTAATATAGACGACTTTTGTGAAGATGATACAGAAAATGACATGATTCCCAGTATTCCAGTGATTAAATCCAAATTCAAGCCTGTAAGACAAGTGGACAATGGACAACTTCATAGGTTAATTGCATCATTTGAAGATTTATGACCCTTAATAAAACTGTTTTATTTCATTTACAAAGATTTGTTTTGATATTTATGGAAACCTGTTTAAAACTGTAAAAAATATGGTACAAACTTCAGGTACCTATGTACTAAACTAGCTGTCCATCGAGGCATGTACTCAATGTTTTTGTTTATATTTATATATGTATAAAGATATCATTTACAAACATAAAATATTGCACTACGACCAGAGTTCCTGCCTGCCTGATACTTTCGGGCTTACTTCAGACTACAACTTCACCCTCCCTGTCTATTAAATTGGAATGGGAACACAACTAAAGCATCAAGTTAACTTTCGTAACGTTTCTTTATTTTTTAAGAATTAAGTGTGACATTATTAGCCACCATTAAGTTTGAATCGTATTTTAGGTTGCCAACGCAATATGGCCCGCCCCTCCCGCTGGATCTCTAACAACTGTGGTGGCTGGTGGGTGGGCGATTTTCAAAAAAAGTGTACATAGGTGAAAGTCAGTGTCCTACTACTTTCTCGATCGATAAACGTTTATTGTGTTGATTTTTATTATCAAACCTTAATTTTACAGTTAGAGTAACAACATAGCTCTTATGTGAACTAAAAATAACGAACAAAGAATTGAAAAATCTAAATATATTAAATAAAAACAATCTTACAGATCGCTGTTTCTGTGAGGTCCTACACCCACCTCTACAGATAAAAGTCCATTTTTTTTAGTTTTTTTATACCTAACCCAGTATTTATTTCTACTTGTACTAATAGATAAAGATCTTAGTTTTGAGTTGAAACCCTAATATGATCCGTTTTGGAACAAAATCAATTAAATAATCCAGTTTTTATTTTGTCCGGCGAAATAGCGCATGGCGGAATTTCCCTCTACGTCACCGCATTATTGACTTCTTCTAGATGAAATATTCCCAATTTAGTACTTTTTTTTAAAATGTAGCAACATTATTACAAGTATAGTGGCGGCCATGTTTAGTTTTTGTCAGCCAATTTGCCAAGAAATCGCAACAGAAGTGGTCGCTTTGGTTGGTGAAAAAAAAGTATTCCATCAACGACTCCAGATTTTTCCATTTAAGCAAACCCAAATTGATTTGGCTCTCTTTGTATTCAATTTATTGACTTATTGTTATATGAAATGTTTAGTTAAAAAGAATGCAAGTTTCTTAATCTATTGGTAAAATAAGTTTTCAAAAATATTGACGTGGTTACGTTACTTCCATTACCGCTACAGTCTCATGAATGGATCATAAAAGTGACGTAATGGAATCCTAAAGGTCGGTTCACCAGACTTCAATTAATAATGGTCATTGAGGAGTACTATTTGAAAAAAATGATTATTTTCCGAGCATTCATTCACTTAAATATTATTGTTATCTGTTTTCATTCCAGTTTTGAACTTTAAAACGCCTACTCGTCTAGTACCTACCTACCTACTAATACAAACTGTAATATTTCAATTCATAAATCTAACTAGGAACCCTAATTATTGATAATAATATCTTGATAATAACAAAGTGTATAAGAATTTCGGTATTCAACCGCCGCTGCCGTGGCATGCTCGCTTCGCTCGCTCAGCACGTGCTTCGTTGTAACCTATCCTAACTCTTTGGTGGACTGGACAAATCTATTGTGGTAACGCGAATTGACGTTAAGTGGTTTCGTAGAGACAGTCCGTTGCAAAACTTGACTTCCATACCATATTGGAATTACGCATATTTTTCCTTCAGCTTAGGTCAAACTAGTTAATCCTAATTTGTTTTTAAGACAAACACTTTTGTTAAAGCAGTTTATCCTAAGCCCCACAGCCTAAAGCGATGAAGCTTAGGCCAAACTAGTTTATCAAATGAAAGAGTGCTAAGTATGAAATAATGTTGCCCTTTCTGCTTAGTGACTAATTTCAGGCTAAACTTGTTGATTTGCATAATCTTCAAGTTCCTTGATTTGATTTAATCACTGTCATGTGAACGCTGGCTTAGGGTTCCTAAACGTTACCCAAGTGCTCCTTTTGACGTCACTGTCCTATTATTACTGTAGTTTATTTGCTAAGATTAATTAATATATCTCAAAGAAATTGTATTTTGTTTTTATAGATTTTAGTCAATGATGAGTTAATAATTTATTATTAATAAACGTTCTAAGAAAAAAACTTATATTAATGTTTCTAAAACAGATAATATGTAGTCCAAAGTATCCAAAAGTCGCGTAAAAGAATTATTTTGATTAAAAACTTATTATTTCAATTATATGAGCGGACTTACTCATATTTTTTATTTATTTATTTATTTAAGATCACCAACAAGTTTACACTAACATTAAGCTGAAGTATACATTTAGAAAACTGATTGTGTTTTAATTTCGGAAACAAAGATTTGAAGTTATTTACTTCTCTTCATTTTCTTTAAAACGTTCATGAAATTAGTGACGTGAAGGAACTTCTTCCCTACAGAATTAAATTTCAATTACATTTATTTGCGAAGTCTTTTCATATTTTATTTATAAATTCGATTTTTCATGCAGTTTATATACAGGGTGGCCGGGAAGTTGACGTCCAAAGCTAAAATTTAGATTCCTCATATCAAGGTGTATCCAAATTACTCCCATGTATGTTCTACGATTTTGCTTAGTTTAGGAGCTAGAATTATTTTTATGATTTTTTCCTTAATTTTCACCTATCATCGGTTTTTATTTTTTTTCTCAATCTGGCGAGTACCTGGTGACCAAATTATCGGTGATTATTAATAACAATACTTACAAGTAGCACCTTAAAAATTGCGATCTGTCTACGTATTGAGGAACTTCCCCAAAATTCAGTCGCAAGTTCAAAATTACGGTCCGATCTTGGTGAATGCACGTCTTTAATGTATGAAAAAAAAATGTTTTAGGGGAACCAGTAGATTCAAAGTGTTTTTAAAAACTGCCTATGACATTAGGCTATAAAATGACGTCAAATAAAGCTGTTGTTAATAGGGTTATTTTTCCTGGAACTGACCTTTGAAGTCAGGTGAAGAACTTTTTCGGGGTAAAAATACTACTTTATTTCATTGCAATAGTTATGATTCTTCGAGTTATGATGTTTCGTGGTCGCGTTTTTTGACCTTGACACCAGGAATTCAGATCAAAAAAACCGCCTTCCCCATGAATTCTCGCCTTGTAGTCATCATTATGGTTACTTCCCGGCCTCAGTCATTGACATATTTTGTTAACAGCGTAGCATACCAACGTAATCAAGTGGTAAGCAAAATTATTTTACCTTTTGTTTAAATATCGTGGAGTAATCCTTGACAGAAAAAGCGCTTTGAGTGCGTAGGCACTTCCGTCGTCTCGGTTGACGCCGTGTAACATAAGCCAGAGCACCGCTGAACTACGGCGGTACGGCTCCACCGGGTCGCGACGTTCAGGTGGATCAGCCACTGATCGCTGATCACACACCACAGGGGGTTTAAGGGCCCAACGAGGTCTGCAACCAAACCTCTCCCATCTGGGTGACACTGCCACGCCTAAGTTATCTTGGCTTTACTTTGGTGTGCTATTAGTCATTAGCCCGCTGTTAACATAATGGGACAATAAATGAGGTCGGGAAATAACCATAATAATGACTGCAAGGCGAGAATTCATGGGCAAGGCGGTTTTTTTGATCTGAATTCTTGGTGTCAAGGTCAAAAAACGCGACCACGAAACATCATAACTCGAAGAATCATAACTATTGCAATGAAATAAAGTAGTATTTTTACCCCGAAAAAGTTCTTCACCTGACTTCAAAGGTCAGTTCCAGGAACAAAATATGTCAATGACTGAGGCCGGGAAGTAACCATAATGATGACTACAAGGCGAGAATTCATGGGTAAGGCAGTTTTTTTGATCTGAATTCTTGGTGTCAAGGTCAAAAAACGCGACCACGAAACATCATAACTCGAAGAATCATAACTATTGCAATGAAATAAAGTAGTATTTTTACCCCGAAAAAGTTCTTCACCTGACTTCAAAGGTCAGTTCCAGGAAAAATAACCCTATTAACAACAGCTTTATTTGACGTCATTTTATAGCCTAATGTCATAGGCAGTTTTTAAAAACACTTTGAATCTACTGGTTCCCCTAAAACATTTTTTTTTCATACATTAAAGACGTGCATTCACCAAGATCGGACCGTAATTTTGAACTTGCGACTGAATTTTGGGGAAGTTCCTCAATACGTAGACAGATCGCAATTTTTAAGGTGCTACTTGTAAGTATTGTTATTAATAATCACCGATAATTTGGTCACCAGGTACTCGCCAGATTGAGAAAAAAAATAAAAACCGATGATAGGTGAAAATTAGGGAAAAAATCATAAAAATAATTCTAGCTCCTAAACTAAGCAAAATCGTAGAACATACATGGGGGTGATTTGGATACACCTTGATATGAGGAATCTAAATTTTAGCTTTGGACGTCAACTTCCCGGCCACCCTGTATATTTAAATTAATGTAGGCATATATTTAATCGAAATTCAAAATCTGACTAAGGTGGAATTCCTATTACATCACCGACACTTTTTTTGAAAAACGCCCGGGTACGTGTGTTGTGTGTTTTATCTATAACGGCTTACGGAATATTACGAAATTCGATAAATGTGCCTGGCTGACTAGCTCAACGCAGTTATAGATGGGGTCCCCCTCATGGGTTCTCGCCTCGGCGTGGCGAGGGGGCCTAGTACCGGTGGTAGGGGCACCACCGGGAAGCGAAGAGAACCCAGGCGTGGCAGCGTGGTGGACTGGACACCCACCCGCTGCGGCCCGTAAGGGCGGCGTGGGGCTGCGGGGCCAGTGGGGCCTGCAGGCGCCTTGAGGCGCGTGGTTGGGGCCGCGGCGCACAACCGGTTGGTGGGGGCCAGTGATCCGAGGCTGATCCCCCCTGTGCGTCGCGGCCCGGCGAGGCCGTACCGTCGGTTACGGCAGCGGAGCCGCCCTTTGGGTGGCTCGTGGTTGCGGGCCCAGTAGGGTCGCTGCGGCCCGTAAGGGCGACGCGGGGATGCGGGGCCTGCAGGCGCCTTGAGGCGCGTGGTTGGGGCCGCGGCGCACAACCGGTTGGTGGGGGCCAGTGACCCGAGGCTGATCCCCCCTGTGCGTCGCGGCCCGGCGGGCCGTACCGAGGGTTACGGCAGCGGAGCCGCCCTTTGGGTGGCTCGTGGTTGCGGGCCCAGTAGGGCCTGCGTACGGTGGCCAGCTAGCGCGTGGTACGGGGGTGCCGCCGCCAGCATTGCACGGGTTTCACCGCTGCCTGGTAGGGACGGCTTGACATCCTCGGCTGTCCCTTCTGGCCTCCCCTCACGCGGGGGGGGTCGCTTCCGGCCCGCCGTGCAGGCGGGCTCCGTCCGGGGGAACGCGTAACAGGCAGGCGCTATTCACCGTGTTCCCCCACTAACGGACGATTAGAGGGAGTAGTAGGGGTTTTAGTCGGTAGGGCCACTGGTATACCATCTGTCCAGTGGTGAGTCCGACATAACCCGTCCGTCCCCCGGTGGACGGGTATGCGTAAGGCATTTCCCCTACTTAAAAAAAAAAAAAAAAGTTATAGATGGGGTTTTCCCTTTGAGTGTAATTAATATAAAGTCCATAACTTTCAAGATTCATGACGAAATGATGTCAGGCTGCGCTCTAAAACGAGTAACACCCATGAATTCTCGTGAGGTCGGTGTATCTAATATCTACAAGCATCGACCACACAGTCTCCAAGACACGGTAAAATTATTCCGTTAGCGCGTCCAAGGTTTAAACAACCAAAAAAGTACGACATGTATGACATTCGGGAAGTTGATGATATTCTGGTACCTTTATAAATAGAAGTGGATTTCAAAATAAATAAGTTTGCTTACATAGTCGTTTCTTAAAATTTCACAAAATGAGTTGCATTAAAATAAAATATTGTAATTAAGCGTGGGTACATTAAACATTTTAGACAACTTGGATTTCAAAGAGGGTCCTCCCTTTCAAGAATGTATGTACGGTGGACAGCACATCACTCTACCCATTTCCGCTCAGTCCTCCTTGCTCTATTGCGAAGAAATGACATTTGGCAAGAGCGAGAAAAAAACGGAAATGGGGTAACCTGATGTGCTGTTGACTGTACTATAAACGGTCATGATTAAATTCAACATGCAACTAGCTTTTGAATCATTTTCGAAGTAAATCAAGTACGGGAGGTAGCACGAAGAATCACATGATTTGACAGCTAAAAAATCGTCCATTAAAATTATTTTAAGTTAACTCGAATCATTTATTAGAAAACGTTTTTTACGAACTGTCTTTTTTGTGGTCACGTGGTTTTTAGGCTGACAAGGTTCTAGCGGTTCTACTACTTCTTTCATTAATAGTTGTAGACCCTGCACTGCACGACTTCCGGGCCTTCCTGTGTCAGGTAGGCAGGGCCTGAAGGAGAAAAATGAAATATTATGGGGGATAGAATAAGCGTGTTTTTTATGTTTGCTTATTATTAAAAATCATAATAGGGAACCTTTCGTGCGCGAGTCCGACCCGCACTTGGACGGTTTTGTTGTATTGTTCTTGCCAATTTGTCATTTTTTTGCAACTGAGGAACAAGGCGGACTGACCGGGATGGATAGCCCGTCATGCTGTGGTCCGTACTCCATTGAAATCCGTTCAAATACCATCATTAAAACATCGAAATTCGAATACTCGTTTTAATTGCGTAACTTACTAGGTATAGGGTGAATAAAACAATCAATAAGAGTTCACCAGAATAAATTAAATGTTATAATTATGAAAGCAAGTGCGACGTGCGACCTGCCGCGTGGATTTGCGTAGATTTATATCGATTTTCCCGATCACAATCATCAAATCTAAAAAAAACACTATGTTATATTAATATGAACCTGCTTTGATGTTATCAATTTGTAGAAGACGTCATGGCAACAAATTGACTATAAAGATGAAATACTTTGTTTTCCCAATCTCAGTCGTCCAGTTACCGGCGCTTTCGAACGCCACGCGTCGACTCGCTCGCTCTGAAAGAAAGAGACGTCGCTATTTCATCTCTTCTTTCACCAAGCTTTTGCCAATAATTTTTCATTCCGTTCCGTCAGTCAGTCAATTTCAGACATTTGCCTGTTGTGGTTGTGCTCAGGGTTTTAGTGCAATTAAATAATATTGAATATTTTTGTAACAGTACAAACTAAGAAGAATAAAATCGCCATGGCTGAGACGGAAATTATATCGAATAGTGAAAATAATAACCAGTTTTTCGAGGGTGTAGAGAAGTTGATTGAGATATGGTTCACGCCGGTTAAAAATGCGGACCTAAGGAGGATAACCAGGTAAGCAAAATCAATATAATTTTACTATTCTTGCCTTGTAATGATTAAGACACTAGATAAACTCTAAATAAAAAGAATTGAAATTAAGTAAGGTTACCGGCGTAATCTTTTTTGGGGTGTAATATTGTGGGTAAGTTAATAAGAATTTGTACTTTGATTATAACCTGAGATTTTAGATTATTATCAGGCAAGACAGTAGTGGTTTTTAAATGTTAAGAATTGATCTCAAAACAATAAATGAGAGTTTGTTTTTGTGGAATGTTCTGGATCAGCTGTTACTGCTATTGGGCGGGCCCGGGCTTCTGGTTGGTCTAGCTAGCCGTCTTAGCAGGCGGCCCTTGCAGAGCGCGCTGTTCAAATTTTTGCAATGATCTTGGTAAAATTAAGCTTTTGTCTTAGAATTCAAGTGTAGCTAGAGAAGTAACTAAATGGCAACTCTTTCCAATTATTTTAAGTCTGATTTTTGATGTATTTGTTTTTTTTTTGTTGACAATATGAAATTTTAAACTTGCAACAGGTCTATTTGAAAAAAGTTAGTTTGATTTAATTTTATTTTGTGCCAACTTTTAAGTATAATGTCAGAGAGTTTTGAACAAAACTTTAATAATGTCGCCTGACTTTTTTACTAGCTGAATTTATGTTCAAGATACTTCATTCAAATTTGTCAACATTTTCGAATTGTAAAATAGTAGAATAAGGTTATCCACAGTCACAAAATGAAAACATAAATAAATAAAATAACATTTCTTACAAATAAAGAAATATGAGGTAGATCTTACACCAAGATCATCTGACCCCAAACTAAACAGAGCTTATACTATAGGTGTCTCAGTCTTTAAGACATACTAATACTTTCTTATTAGGTACAGTCAGCGCCACAAATATGTTTAACACTTTAGTACTTTGTCACACTGGATAATTTGACAGCATCTTCATAATTTCTTTGACAATGTTAACAAAGTTATTGTGACATAGTTTGGAAGTGCATACATATTTTGTTGCTGACTGTACACATGAAAATCGAAACATTTGTCTCATGAACTGTCCTAGGTTAAAATTGAACTCACAACCTTTAGAGCCATAGTTAAAAAGGCTGGGATCCTTCTAGGAAGAATCTAGGATTACTTTTGTCAGATTTGTTTTTTTTTAATCTCTCTCAATAACACTCAAATAAGATTCCATCCAGTTGTATTTTTTTTCTTTTAGTAATGTGCCGGCCTATACACTTGATGATACAACTAAAATTAAGACAATAATACACATACACATTAAAATTACACTAAGACATTGATTCATATAGTGGCATGCAAAAATGAAATGACCACTAACACCCAGACCCAACAAAAAAAAAACAATAGGCAATGTCTCTCATGTTCTTGGGTTTCCAGGCATTCTTATTCTTGTCATGTCTATACCAAACCAAGCTTAAATTCTATGTAATCAAAATTCCACATACTAACTTTCAGTATTGTTTGCAGGCAACAATGGGAGAGTGTATTGAAGATCGTCCGCTGTGAAATCATCTCTTTCACCCAGAGCGAGCAAGTCGACGCCTATGTACTTAGGTGAGTACAACATACATTAAATGGTGTGTTTACATAATATACTGAACAATTTCTTGACATAGAATTTTCTATCTGTGAAATAAAACAAATTTGGGTTTGTAACATCTAGTAGAATAATAACTTAAGAACTGCTGGACAACTGATTTGTATGGTTCTTGATTTGTTAGATTTCTCTTCACATAGTTCTCTCATAGGAGAATAAACCATTCAAAATTGGAGTAATAACCAAAATAAACATTTAATTTTCCCTAAATATGTATGGGTTTGCTACTAACAAAACTCAATTTACACTATACATTCTATTCCCTGACTCTGACTGATATGTTTAAAATAGCTAAGAGTTTTCTGCTTAGCCCTATGGTTGACTGGAAGAGAATGCATTATCGGCGCGGCGTTAGTCCATTGTACCAAATGATTTGTGCAATTAAGGATTAATTAATATGGTTCACACAATAGCTTAACAAAAGAGTAACCCTAAGTCTAAAAGTCTGAAAACATAACTAATGGGAAGAAAAGTGTGGACTTTATGTGATAAAACTTATCAGTATTGATCAGAAAGTGCCAAATGATTTATTATCATTTATCACACACCACCAGTACACAGATTTGCTGATAAACAAGAACTTTTCCATGTAGATAGCCTTCTTGTTAAGTTTCGTCCTAATTCTGTTCACAATGAAGTCTAAAGTGATGATTAAGATTGGAGATTAAACTAATATGCACAATGTATACTATATGTTTGTATATTAGGTATTGTGTAAATGGTTTATTGCCTGTTGTGAATAATGTAAACTAATTACCTACTCAAGAACTGCAGCACCAAAGTTCGTGGATTTGATTTGCTGGATTTGTATACGTCCGATTAAGAATAAGGGATTAAATATTAAATAATCGGAAAATTTACAAATGAATAACCCCTCGTAGCTAACTTTCTCAACCTCCTTCATATTTCGCGGTAAAAACTATCTTACGTCTTCTCCCAAGAGTCCATTTCATCTGTTTAAAACCAAATTTCTTTTAAAATAATTTAGTAAGAAAACGGCACAGACAGAGCTACTTTCGCATTTTCAATATATGTATCCATAGTTATTTATGCTATTAAACCAAAATCTGTATTATCCGCGTTTTGCTCGCTGAGGAGTCCCCTCGAGACCCCTCAACAGCTTCGACAATTGGTACTTGACCTTATTCGAGAGACGGTTAAGAGTCTAGAAGGAAAAATGCTAGCCATGGCGAATCTTATACAGGCACGTTTTGTGCAAAAGATGGAAGACGCTATTGAAATAAAGGTCGAGGTTTTAGTTTAGAATAAATCGACTTCATACTGGTTGTTTTTTTAAAGATCTGCCTAGAGCATTTCAATAAACAGTTTTCATGCATTAGGTTGAATAAAAAATATCTTTAATACTACAATGTAATAAAGTCGGTACCAAAATGTTTTGTAAGAGTCATTCTGAAACCCTATTGAACATTGGTATTCCTAGAGCCCTGCAAAGCAAAGCCGTAGTCCAAGCTACTACAAGGTCCTGCCGACAAGGCTGTCGTTCTAAAAACATAGGTACCTATATTTAGCTAAAGATAGCTTTCCACCCCTATGTGGTTGACATCCCGGCAATCCGCACCAACCGTTTTGGTAACACATTCATAATGCGAACAGCAAGGAAGTGGAATGAGCTTCCCGCTGAAGTGTTTCCACAGCAATACAACTTGGGCCTCTTCAAGAAGAGAGTGCACAGCCATTTGTTAGGCCGGCATGTACCACCTTAGGCCACATCATCATTTACGATCAGGTGAGATTGTGGTCATGCGCGCCTAATTAAGCTATAAAAAAAAGCAATACTAGAAAAAAAATCGGTCAAGCTATGAGGCGGGATGCGGACCAGCCTCTATTGAAAGCCCCCCTGTCCTCCAATTAAGCTTGGCTTAAGTCATAGAAGACTTTTGCTTACCAGCAAAATCTTTCTAGTAGTGTAGTTTAGCTTTATTTTAGAGCTTTACTTTAGAGGCCTTTAACCTAAAAACTCTTTGTCATTATGCTTCTATCTATTGCAAATCCTGTACCTATTATAACCTTTATCATCAGATAACAACATACTAGATGATTCTCAATAAAACATACACCCTGACAAGTCACTGTTGAACCTGAGGCTATCATCATTTTGGCTATCAGTTCTCGTAGTAAACTACGCAAGAAAGAGGTCACGGTGATTGTGACGTCATTGTTGCTAACCGCACCGTTTGATTAAACAAATGAAATCGAGAATGGAACGGGGTCATCGGTTGATAACCGAAATATTATCCCATTCGGTTTTACACATTTGCTGCATAAAAAATTGAGATGTAAATTATCTTTAATGTTTATATAACTTTTTGACATGAACTTATAATAAATTGATAACCGGTCATTCCAGAGTCCATTTAAAATATGTACTCAGGGGAAGTATATCTATGTAGTGGCAAAAGTTTGAGCACCTAGTGCTTAATAGTTTGTGTTTACTTCTATCCACGATTGAATTTATCTTGCTTTAATATTTTCTATGCCCACTGATAACGGCCTTTCACATTAAACTGAAGACTTTAAATTGTAATGTATCAGTAACGCTCATGAAATTAAGCGTAGTTAAAGCTGTAAGCGAAATTTAAATCTTAAAGTCAGTTCTGCTGCCGGTGAGTGAGACTGATGCCAAGCTGGCCCACTGCAGAAATCTTATCTGATCATCCACCGTAACAAACTCCACCGCCACGTCTTTATCAACGTACCGTATGACGCCATCCGGCTAGGGGGGACAAAGGTTTGAGAAAGGCTGGCAGGTGGAGCGGCTAGCTGAGGATTTGGCGCGCTTTAGGGGAGGACTAGGACCAGCAGTGAACCTGTTTAGGCTGATAAACAAAATTCCTATGCAACCTAGATCGGTCAGTTAGCACCCACAAGTCACACAACTATACTGCAATTGGAGAGGCAGTAAAAATCTCGTCGTCCTCTCCACATTCGCCTCGAATATTGACTTTTTGGTAGTAATTCCTTCACTATTACCCAAAAACAATACTGCCAGCCGTGATATAAACGTCAACACGAACGTAACTGTTCACCTTGCTTCTGTTATTTGCGAAGTCGCGCACTTATGCATCATCCGTATTCTAATAATATGAAATACTCTAAAAAAACAAATCTATCGACTCCTGTCACAGAATTTTCTCGATCAAACGCATGTAGAAAAATAACGCGGATTTAGAAATAATGGTTACGCCTTCACGCTACTGGAAGCGTCACCACGGATGCCAAACAAATACACGTCAACTTTCTCAATGCGTTTGATCAAGGTCCTTCCCACTGGGTCCTCAGACTCAAAAGACTGACAATCCTGCTCCACTTTTCCTATAGGCAAAAAATGCCTGAAAACAACCTCATTAATCAATGATCAAAACTAAACAGCACTATCTTTCAGCTAATGAAGTGTCATTTCAATAAAAAGTGTGCGACAAGGCTGTTTCTGTTAAAACCGAATTCTTTTAAGATACTTTGAAGTTTATTGACCTAAATCCTCAGGGTCAACAGTGTGTGGTCGTCTAGCGTGATTGTTTTATCTTAATGATAATCGAAATAGATTTTTATTTTAATTTTGACTTATTGGTTCCATTTTGCAACTTTTGCAAAAATGCCTTTGGCACATTGCGTATGCGAGCAAACTTTCAAATATCTACGAGTATAACGCGCAAAAAAGACCTTGTCAATTTGCAAATGATTCTCACTTAGCTGACTTTTACCTGCATCAAATTCCGAAATTGTTAAACTCCCGTTCGTCCGAAAACTAAGTAGCGATTTTTGAGATTCTAAGCATTAAATGGTATTGGACAAAATTAATAAAACCTATTAACTGCACAATAGCTATTCATTTGCTTTTTACCTTCCCAAATTTCACGAAACTTCGCAAATGCTACGCCAGAGTAGGCCTCCACCGTGCAAATGGGTCACATCGTTCCGCACAATCGATGCAACCATCCACACCTCCTGTTTTCGGGATTACACGATTACGTATTCACAAGCACGTAAGCGTCGCGCGACGGACGCATACGCAGTCTGCCCGTGACGTCACGAGGCAGTTAGCCAACCGTCGACGATAGCGAAAGCCAACTCAACATCAGGCACACCTGATCTTACATGAACAATGTCAATGCCGTTTATTAAACCGTCTGCTTTTCCGTAAAGAAAACTTATAAATAAACCTCTGAGCTCTGGAGTTATGGTATGACGATCATTATCGTACCATCCGTACGATGCATAATCATTTATTGGAACTTGGCAATTGCAAGGTAGCCAATCAGTTTGATCTGATAGTTAATCTGTAATAATATCGTTTAGCAGGTTCATTAAATAAACCCACCCCGAACCAGAATTAGATTTGCATTAATCTGCAAATCTTATGTTTCCCATTCATGTTTCCTCTCTTCAAGAATGCCAACCTTTGATTCAGCAATAATATTTTTTTCATAGTTCTTTATACTCTTTGGCTTTTCGTCTGTCGTTTTGTTTTATGCTGCGTAACTCACATAACGTGTAGTTTTAAAGCAACATAAACGAGTTGAAATAACTTTATCGTTACACAAGTTTGCGAAATATTCTAAACAAAATGTTAAACTTTCATCGTATTGTTTGAAAGTCCGCGCATAACGATCCCATCACCAGAAATGTGTACCTACTGAAAAACAGCGTCCTACGGTCCCACCGTTGGGCACAGGCCTCTTAACTATAACGTAGTAGAAGCCACACTCCAACATGCAGTTTTAGAGCGGATTGATAGAGAGGTGTACGTAAGGCTAGCCCTTACTCTTGATTCTTGATCTTGAATGTTATCAAGCAGGCTTTCGGCCTCTGTCTAGCAGTGATGACTGGCCTGTAGCGATATCAGCCGAGACGAGACGCTTAGAGTACCTTCCGAAGGGCGGAGTTTTCTCGAAAAAATTATCACTTTTCGCTTGTTGCCAACGAATAACACTGTAACCTGTCACACTGTGACTCGTTCGGAAAACTTTGCAGAATAATTCCCAACCAGTCACACAATGACATGTTGGGACATCTTTCTAAGATATTTACCAACCAGTTACACAACTGTGATACCTTGGAAGACCCTTGTTTCGGTTGGGGTCCACCTCATTACCTAGCGATCGCTGCCGATCCGCTGTCACCTCATGAAGGTGTACAGAGGCGCACACATCACCCTTTACATAGGGGCACCTTATGCTGCTGACATTAGACCCATTTTGCAATGGTTTTGTAAAGGTTAATGTGTGCGCCTCTGTACATGATGGTTTAATCATCACGGTCCGCCGCAGCACGTGTCTTCAGCATAAGAATGCGCGCAATGTATATTTAGATGGTCACGATACTTATTGGATTACCTACGTGTTCTGTGTTGGAGACAGGTGATGCCAAACGGTTCCGTCTTATGTAAAGCTAGATGATATGGATTAAGGATCCTTTCATTCGTAAACCTTTGACTGTTGTACAGACTTGTTGGTAATTCTTCAGCAGACTCAGTCTTTTTACAGTTTTGTTGGAATATTTCTTATTACTACACTTATAAAAATGAATCTTGATAAGGGTAACTCCAATGTTATCTCAAATCATCATCATCATCGCTCTGGAAATCTATCGGGGAAGGCTATGTTTAGCAGTGAACGTCGTGTGGCCGTTGATCATGATGAATGTTTGAAAAAACTTTATTATATTATCACTGTTTGTAAATCGTTTATTACTTCCGTACATTGTTACCATTTATTTTTAATTAGCAGTTTAATCTCAACCAAAAGAACAATTGACAGCATTCAAAAGATCTTCACTGTATTATGAATGTAATGTTTATCCCATTGTTTTCAATGTCTCTTATTCTTTTTCCTTTACATTTGGAAATATGAATCATATTGTCCACGTCTTTGATCAGATAACGTAATTGGCTGTAACTCAGAATACAAAATAATCTACTGCCAAATTTTAGAAGATAGAACTTATTTTCGGCGTAACATAATCTATTTGGGGTCGTTTGACGTAAGATCCTGCAGATTGATTGTATAATATCTCAACTCTATTAGAGTCTATCACAGTCCAAAGACCCAGATATAATTATGAAATCTATTATCAAAAAAGCCTTGAGAAGTTTAGATCCTGCTTTTGATCTCTGATCGTGCCTAAAATTCGATTACAGGTACACTTTGTGTTCTTGTTCAAAATACAATTTGAGACTCTCTGGTTACTGAAAGGACCGATAAAAACTCTAAACAACCTGAATACTTGGGTTTGCGAATACGCTCATGAAATGTCTGAATGCTCCGCTCATCACAACAGCAACAGTAAGCTTGGCTCTTGCGTGTTTAGGAAATCGTGAAGCTATATTAATATTTTTGTTAAAACTTGCAAAATGCGACATTTCCTTAGTCGATTTATTCCGATTTGGTACGAAATAGGTATTTGATTGAATTTGTATTATATTAAATTTTCCGCTATATTTCCAATGTCACGAGCTGTAAGTGACTCGTCGCGGTTGAATTTTTATAGCTTTTGTTTTGTGCATTAAAATGAGGCTATGATTGGTCTAGCAAATATAGGAATGGAAACTTTCTACTAGAATTATGGTGCATGGGAGTATGCCAGACAGTTTGTCTTACAAATACATAAATTCAATTTAAATTAAGATGATTTCCTGCATCTAATTTAACTATTGGTGTTCGTATTTAGGGCTAGTGATTTTTTAGACACTTTTGTTGAGTTATCATTATTACTGATCCGCAAGCATGTAGGTATATTTGGGAGGTGCCCGTGGCGCAGTTGTGACCAGCGACATTCGCTGTGTAAAGCAACACACGGGTCGGAAATGGGATGGGTGACCGAAATTTAGTGATGTGTATTTCGGACATCTCCGTGCTTCGTTCCTCTTCATAGTTGAGATGAGGCCTGTGCTCAGCAGTGGGACGGATATAGGCCGTTTATGTATGTTGTGTGAGCATGTTTCCTGAATTCACTATATGAGTTGAGAAAATGTGAAATAATAATAAAACTGAGGTTCTCACTCGACGTTTGTGGCACTTTTTATTATATTCTTCGTCATTATATGAACTTAAATCTGAATTTAATGTCGTCTGTGGTTGTGAAACTGTGTTAAATGAGATTACATCCATCAAAACAGTTGACAAGTGGCAGTAAAAATGCATTCAGAGAGTTGAATCATTGAACAATGGGTGGTGCATCCGATCGATTTGCCTTTCATAATAAGACAAGTGCAAGCAAAGTTGAGTGCAATTATACCGAATGAGGATCAATTGCCAATAACATCGAGGTCTTTAGTTCAAATGCAAGTATGAATATGCATTTTAATAGTTAATCAAATGCGTTATTGGCAGTTCTGTTTGTTGATCATACTGATCGTTGTACTCCTTGATATCTCTAGTTCAACCTCGCCTTCTACTTTTACTAAACAATCATTGCTACACAATTTTGAAACTAGTTGATTTTGCTTACACATTTGAGTTCTGAACTACTTTCCCCAGCCAGAGAATTTACTTTCCTATTTCATGGTATTACGTACGTATTAATTGAATACCTTTATGCTGATTATTCGGCCTATTTTCAAAGAATCACCCTACAGGTATTCAATTCAAAATTGTAGGGTGATTATTTGAATATCGGCCAGCGGAATTACTGCACTGACTTATAAAAAAGTTGAGTGAGATTGTAACATCACTTGTAGGAAAATGTCGATAGTAGTAAATTATCTGACAGGTGACAGACTGGTGGGGTGGGTGGGTGGAATGATAGGTGGTCAAGATCGAAAGAATTTTACAGATTTGCTCTATCGGACAGAAAATCGTAGTTTGAATTTATTACACACAATCTTGTGTCGTCATTATTTATTTCTGTCATGATAATATTTGACATCTGTTCATAGTTGTACTACTCGTATTAAATGGTTCTATTTCTGTTTTAATAAATACGTATAAATCTTACGCGACAAGCTTTTATGTCTGTCCGTCGTCAGCTGTAAAACTGTGTGATTTATTTGTTTTGATTATACATTTTATTCCATCTCAGTTTGAGAATCTGCCAAATGTTCACAAATTCTTTCTAGAAGACCTTCTAAGGCAGTTTTAAATAAGCTATTATCACTGGGTGATAGTTGAAAGTCGGTGATTAACTCCCGAATTCACAATCGTCAATCAATGTTGAGCATACCGTCAAACCTATGCTGTACAGTAAAATGTATACAGGGTGTTTCTTGTAAGGTGTCAAGCCGACGCCAGCTGATAGTAGGGTACAATACCTATCGATTTAACCCCCATGTATGTTCTACGATTTTTTGTAGTTTTCGAGATAATGATGTTTTTGTTATTTTTAAAAAAAATGTGAGCACTTGGCTTTAAATTATTTTTCGTTTGACTTTTATTGGATATTTTCTTTTTATTATAATGTCTATTGATTGCAGTTTTATAATTAAAATAATCTCTGTCCTAACTTAACTACAAGATACAAAAATTTTGATTGATAGTGAAAAAAAAGTGAATCATGCAGAACATAACCAAAATTCAATCGTAAATTTAAAAAAAACAAAAGATATTCCATAGCTTCTTACTAATTTCAAAAACTGCGCAGCATCATAAGCTTTCATAATAATACAAGAAAACATGTCCTTTGTGGGACATTATTCGCTGTAATCGATGCTCAAGTCTTGAGAATCGGAAATAAGTGTAATTTTCATACTTAATCATTTTCTAGTATTTTGGCATAATTTTGTCATTTCTGAGATTTACTGTCTTCTAACGTTTAAACAAAGCTCATTTGTTAATAAAACAGTCATTTTTTAACTTCCAATCATCCGAAAGTCACAACTCCTGTTGTAATTAAAATGACGAAATTGAGGAAACCGGAACATGTTCTGAATCGATTATCGAACTGTTTTGAGTTACTATGTTCAAAATTCGCGCACATAAAAAATAATAAAGATGGTCCGGTTTCCTCAATTTTAATTTTTTTATTACACCAGGAGCTGTGACTTTAAAATAAAAAATGACTGTTTTATTAACAAATGAGCTTTGTTTAAACGTTAGAAGACAGTAAATCTCAGAAATGACAAATTTATGCCAAAATACTAGAAAATGATTAAGTATGAAAATTACACTTATTTCCGATTCTCAAGACTTGAGCATCGATTACAGCGAATAATGTCCCACAAAGGACATGTTTTCCTGTATTATTATGAAAGCTTATGATGCTGCGCAGTTTTTGAAATTAGTAAGAAGCTATGGAATACCTTTTGTTTTTTTTAAATTTACGATTGAATTTTGGTTATGTTCTGCATGATTCACTTTTTTTTCACTATCAATCAAAATTTTTGTATCTTGTAGTTAAGTTAGGACAGAGATTATTTTAATTATAAAACTGCAATCAATAGACATTATAATAAAAAGAAAATATCCAATAAAAGTCAAACGAAAAAAAAGTTATAACAATTTAAAGCCAAGTGCTCACATTTTTTTTAAAAATAACAAAAACATCATTATCTCGAAAACTACAAAAAATCGTAGAACATACATGGGGGTTGAATCGATAGGTATGGTACCCTACTATCAGCTGGCGTCGGCTTGACACCTTACAAGAAACACCCTGTATAGATTTAAAAGTGACACATTGACCTGTGAGATATGAGCATATCTTATATGAGCATAACTTAGCCTTTTAGAGTAATGTTCGCTCGAAGTCTAGGCTGTTAGGCCTAGAATAACGGCATAGAATTGAATAGCTTTTATTGTCAAATTTTTTTGTCACTGCGTCATTACTGTTGGTTTTTGTGGGAGAACTCATCTGTCTATTGCTCAGCAAATAAAACTCCGAAACTCTTATAGTAAAATATATTTCATTGTGCGTTGTTAGACACATTGCGTCGCATAATTCGACGTGTAATTTCAATCTCAACACTATTATTGATTTCTTGGATTTGTCGCATAAACTTGCAATCACGTTTGACTCGTGAAATTGCCAACCTGTCGCTACTCGCAGCCATAACGTCTATTTCAGTGCACCGACGTTACACGGCGGATAGCTTTATTGATCGAGCTCACCTGAAGCGTCTAGAATTTATGGCACCAGTTAGGTCGGCCCCCTGTCGCTTACCCCTGGTGTTGCACGTGTGCAAAGGCTGCGGTAACCGCTCATCATCAGATGGTCCGCGTGCTTGTTGTTTAAAAACAGTCAAGATAAGGAAATCGTACGCCGAATCTCCTGGAGGAGCTAACTGGTCAAGGCTTGTAATGAAGTGCAACCTTCCTATATCTTTAAAGGCGGCTTTGGTAATAAAGCCGTAAAAACCTATTTGCCAGGACCACAATTAACTCATCTGTCTATTGTTCAGTTAAATTGTCTTGTACGTGTACCTATGTAATGGACTGTATCTTTGTAAAATAACCAGTAGATAAAACTCCAAAATTCATACAATTAAATATATTTCATTGTGAGCTGTTTGACACTTTGCATCGCATAATTCGACGTGTAATTTCAATTTCAACACTATTATTGATTTCTTGAATATGTCGCATAAACTTGGAATCACGTTTGACTCGTGAAATTGCCAACCTGTCGCTACTCACAGCCATAACGTCTATTTCAGTGCACCGACGTTACACGGCGGATAGCTTTATTGATCGAGCTCACCTGAAGCGTCTAGAATTTATGGCACCAGTTAGGGCGGCCTCCCGTCGCTTACGGCACAGTATAAACCATACAGTAGAACATCTAAATACAAACGTGCCACTCTCGGTTTGAATGTGTGCGTGAGCGTCGCGCGCCGTGTCGCGATATCACGCACACGCTAGCATAAAATAGGGAGGCATAGGGAGGCTGCAGTACGGACGGGCTGTGCCGCGTGCCTGTGTGCACGCTAGGCTAATAAAGTAATAACTCGGCGGTCGGCCTTAGATAGCCTACTGCATGGCTTATACTGTGCTTACGGGCAATATCATGATATTGCCCCTATGCACTTTTAAGCACATTTTGCATGCAATATAACCTGTGTAGTATCGGTAGATATCGATGTTTCAATTAAACATCACCGCCTATCTGCGATATCGTCACTTTCAACAATGACCTATCGATGTCATGGACATAATTATCTCTGCAATTTGTTCTTTGTTCAGCTCCTGTTTTATGGATTTTAGAGTCAATGTACAATTTAGGCGATATTATTGCTAAAACCAACATAAACGGCCTATAGTATACGTGCCACTGCTGAACACAGGCCTCACCTCAACTACCTATGAGATGGACCTATGGGTGGTGGTATAACCAATCTCTTACATTGAACGAGGTTTGCTTAATTTAAGGTTTAGTTTCTAAGTGTGGGGTTTTGAAGATATTTTTCATTATTGTTATTTTCATAGCTTCAATCCTTGTTCCTTCTGCTGCATGAAAATCACTTGAGTTCGGCGCTGTTATCATGCCCACTTTAATCAATAGGACGTTGACTTTCTTATCTTCTGAGATTACGCAATGGTTTCTGATAAGATTCTTAATCATCTGTATAAGTGAAAGAAAACTGCAAATTTTCGTTATAGATAGTTTTAACATGACTTATGTAAGGAAACTCAATATTTATCTTACGCGTCAAGACTTATTGAAATTTGAGCTTTTGTATAACCGGTCCAATATAAGTTACTCAATGGATTCATTCATTCAATACCAAAATCAATTGATTATTATCATAACACTGGATTTGCCAATAATTCAAACAGGCCTCTTATTACGAGTACTTTTACAATATCGTTTGATAGGACTGAGTTTGAACTTGATAATAAAGTCTGAGGTGTTAATAATGATAATATCTTAATATGCTCCAAGTACTCATACTAGTATAGCTGTAGTGATAACATTTAATACAAATTATTTTCTGATATTGACGTGAATAATTGCTTAACAAAATGAAAAGGAAATAACGGTTTCTACAGTTTCAATGTATTTGCAATTTCATCCAGGCGTTCCGATTATTTGTGAGTTTTGATCTTGTCTAATGTGAGAAGCAAATGCGATTACATACTTCCAAAGATTTTCCAAAATGGCCAGTTCTATGCAACCTTTTTTAATTGTTAACGTTGAAAAAGGCTGTGAAGTCTGGACTTCATCTAGACTGTCATCCTCATACCCAGGTATAAGTACCGTTATACAGTTACTTCTCAGCTCATCAACCTCACTTTGGCTTTGAACGCTGGCATTTTAGGGAAAGGAACACTTATTTAACATCTGCATAATCAGAAACCTACCATTAAAATATCCTATGTTAGCCATCGAATGAAAGATCATTCGATGGCTAACATAGGATATTTTAATGGTAGGTTTAACTCCTGAACTCCTTCAAGCAAGAGCTTGAAGGAGTTCAGGAGTCTGTCCCATAAATCATAAGTTTCTGACCACTGCGACTTCAAAAACAAAAAGTACGGTGGACGGCACATCACTCTACCCATTTCCGCTCAGTCCTCCTTGCTCTATTGCGAAGAAATTACATTTGGCAAGAGCGAGAGAAAAAACGGAAATGGGGTAACCTGATGTGCTGTTGACTGTACCTTTAGCACTAATTGTTTGACAAAAACCGAAATATTAAACAAGGTTACTAAAATAGAAGATTACAAGATATTATTTATTCTGAACTAATGATATATTAATGTAGATATACATGGTGCAAATATTAGATAATAGGCAAATGGTTTGAAGTGCATATTGACACTGTTATAAGGCGGATATTTGTAAAGTCTTACGACTTTTTAGTTCAATAGTTCAAGGTTTATGTGCAGTAAACTACATGTGACCGTATTGACCGTTGGAAGAACTGTGACCGTATTTTAGGCTTCTGTCAGGGAGAACTAGGTCGGTAGGTCACCACACAACAAAGGCATTTATGCAGACCCTCAAGATGTGAGTGATCAGCACAGTTGTAACTGCATGATGGCTGTTTTCCACCAGGTGGACTGAGTTTATCCTGAGAACACAATAGAAAAATTATACAGACTGACGCATAGGCGGTTCCTTAAAGCCATAAAGCTAAAGCCATGATCAATGTTTTTGATTTGTTGTAAAATTTATGAAAAACAAATATTTACCCAGTTGTTTCCCTTGTTGGTAGGTAGTAAATTATTGTTCTTATTGACCTCCCCCAGACCTATAGTTTTGGATAGAACGACGTTTGTCTGGAGAGCTGGTTTTGGTCACAAGGGAATTTAGCAATAATTGTATTTTTTCCCAAAATGGGTCGTCCTTGCGCGTGACCCCTGAAACCGTCTGTACTCCAGTTCACAACTCGCTGAAAGTGCTGAAAGTGTAGGCGGTAGCTATTTTTGGAAAATACGCGTCGCTAGACCAGGGGGGGGGGGTCTGTCGATGGTTGCGCTGTTTACAAATGTTGCGAGTGCGGCTGAAGTGTGGGCGTCTGTCTGATTACTTGTTTATATCTTTTAAATGATCTATCGTCATTCTATAACAGTAATATTGTTTTATGGTAATTAAATATGTCAAAAGTCAAATATAACTCCAGCGTTGTCCTAAAACCATTCGCATAATTTGAATTAAAAGTGCGCAACTTAAAGTCTTACCCCCTTATTCATAAAAACTTAAACAGCTCTACAACAACACGATAACTTTTGTATCGCTTTGTCACTTTCATTCTTGATGCTGCCGCCATTTGGGAGTAAGTGACACAACACGTCAATTCCTTATACAATGCTTTAGCGTTGCGTTCGTTTTTATGAATAAGTGTCAAAGCCGTCAGCGGCCAATAGCACAAGTCATCAAAAAAAGTGAATCCCTCATTTCCAAATACTTATTTATAAACTAAGGTATAAACGCCTGAGTTACAGCTAGGTACATAATAATTTCAATTCGTGTGACAAACGGTGGAAGCTTAGGCAAGTACTGTGACATCACCGTCAGCTTTGTTATGAACATTCATAAAATCCTTCAACATTTGTATTATTTCAACTTGTCTAGTCTCGAAGTTTCTTTTCTTTCTCCATAAAGCTTCTGCGACAAGAAACGCCGTTAATAACCTCACATCCAACATGCGAACTGCGACCCTTTTGCGGTAGGCGTCTTCGTTTCTAGAAGCTTCCATCGTTGTTATGTCTGAAGAGTCTAGAAAGGGGTGTGGGGGCTGGCGAGGGTAAGGTCAAGGCAGGCGTCCCGACGCATGCGCGCTGCACCGCTGGCAGCGTATGCAGGTATATGCTGCGCCCGCCAATGATATTGTAATAAAAAGACGTAGATCCTGCAAATCAGAACTTTCCACCACCAAAACAAAGCATTGACGGTTTGAGACGACACTGCGCAACATGTATCCGTCTCGTTTACGCTCTAGTAAATAATCATACTATCTTGTACACACGGTCAAATTATATGCAAATTATATAATAATTATACGCACGCCAGGGGACAAATTATGACTTCGCGTCAGTGCTGACATAACCTATCTACGTTTTTTTTATTGTAATAACACGGGCGCCCGCCCTGTGTCATGCGTAGTGCTTCCAGAAGCACTGATATGGGCGGGACGTCCTGGTTTTAAGAAGTCTTCCGACTAGGGCTGCCACACGTACTGTATTGAGTAGAATCCGTCAGTTGTACTTTATAGGCTGTTCCAAAATAATCAAGTGGTAGTCTAAAGTATTTTTTGTCAATCTTGATAAGTACATGCATGGTGACATGATAATAGTCTGAAGACATCGTTGTGGTGCAATGATGGATGTGAGTTGCGATCTCTCGCTTATTTCTTCAAGTGTCGGAGACATACGAGCTGTCAGGCGCGTTTAAGGTTACTGGTTTACTTCAAGTTCTTTGGGTTAAAGGAGAATGGCGTAGAAAAGGAGGGTCCATTACTCAGCAGCAGTCGGATGTGGGCTGAAATAATGATGACGAACATTGATGATGACTATTTTTATTTGTTAATACAGCTTAGAAATATTAGAATTATTAGATTATGGCTCATGCGTGAGATTCGTACTTGTTTTCAATCTCTTGGGCGCGAAATATCTGGTATTGAAATAAATAAAAGTATATTGTTTTGGATTGTAGTTAATTTCAAGCTTTTTAATCCAAGGGAATCAATCTATCAGCGTGCAGTTCATGCAGTACATTTCCTATCAAACTAATTAAGGAAAAGGTATAAGTCTTCAGCAAAATTTAATAGGTACCTATGTTGCCGCGGTGGTTACTTTGTGAGCGCTGGTTTTCAGCTCTTCGCCCCCTCCTAATCTCAATGTTGTAATGGAGAGCTAATTGTATTCGCTGACTGACGGTCTTAAATTCATTAAAAACTAACAAACAAACATACATTTCTCAAAAATTAGGTTCACAAACTACCTCTAAACATACAAATAAGACGTAGACGCAACTGAAAAATGTTTCATGCTGCTCTAAGATATTGAGGTTGAAACTAAGCTAGACTCCTTACGACGGAAGATTTATAGCGATATCATTCACAAGACGGTTCATTGGCCAGTTGGTGATAAAAACAACTTAGCAAAAAATAACTGATTGGACTTAAGAAAAAGGCCTCTTACTCACGATTACGGATAACAATTTATTCCTCGTTAACTATAGTTAATGACCTATAGGTATACCTACAATAAGTTTCCATGTTTTTCCAACAGTGTTTTCTCCCTTTGACGGTATGTTTGACCGTAAGACAGTGCCTCTTAGTGTAGAATCCGCTATTTGTGCAAATTCTATAGGTTAATCATGGCATTCTTCACTAAACGATTCCGTATAACTATTTATTACTAGATAAACAAGCCAAAAAAATAAAACCAGCAATTTTACCGCCGTGTTAAATCGTTGAGTCTGAATGAAAAACATTAGTATTCGTTTGAAATAAACTGTGTAATTTTTAAATAAGAATGAGCGTGTGTAGCACTACCTTAAAAGAACTACCTAGGTTCGGCCACATGCGGTTCTAGCCTGTTCTTCAAGGCCGAACACATCGTGTTACATAACAGAGGCAAGCACTCGTGTCCTCTAGTGATTCATCAAAGAACATTGTTTGTGTTGCTAAGGACTATTCGAATTTAGTCTCAGTACCCGACGAAACGTTTCCTTCTTAGACCTCTTTAATAGTTTTTTTTATTCTTGCATTTTTAATGGGTTCTTTGATTTGAGATGGTCTGTTACTTGGTACTAGGGATGAGGAAGTGCGTGACAAAACTGTAACTAACTTTTCATTGAATTATTAAACTTCTGCCCACCAAAGAAAAAAAAGAAAGAAAGAAAAAACGTTTATTGATTCTGAACATCGCAACAGATAAAAAACATACAGAACAAGGTGGTTAGGAAAAAACATAAAAATAAAACAAACAATGCTCTACCAATGTCCTCCACAGTTACCTCCAGTTATTATTTATTTATTTATTTAATTTTACTAAGTATACAGGTTTTGCCATTATGTGCTGTGCCAGGCTTTGCTACACATACTTTTATTTATTACATTCGTATTCTATTTTTTCCATAGGTCTTTACCATTATTTAAATTAATTTGTAATCGTTAATATAATAATGTCTACACCACTTGTATTTCCGTACTGTCAGTTCCACTAGATTTTGGAGTTAAATGAATGCTCTGTACTTGTATAACCTTGAACGAAGGTCAACTACGCGAATTTGCATGGCCAGTATATACGAGTATAGTGTGATAAACTTTTGTATCGCTTTGTGTAGGAAATAGCTAGTAAATACTGCCAATAGGAAGTAAATTTGACTGTGACATCAAACACATTTGATATCTCCATTTAATCATTGCAATATGCAGTGCACGTAAAATCCCAAAATAAAATATTATGTTCGTGGAGCCTGGTCAAAAAAAAACAATACGAAATGACCTGTCCAATAGCATTCGACAGAACGACGTATGTCGGGGCAGCTAGCATTTTTATAATAAGTTGTTTAAACAAACTTCCGCGCAGCGCCATTTTGGTGGGAACCAAACCTGGCCTTCTGAAGTGAGGAGGTAGACCGTGCACCAAGTGCCCAAACATTGAACGTGACTTGATGTGAAGTCCCAGCGTCATCAAAATAAATAGGGTTAATGGGCGTTTGCCAATTTCAGTTTATTTAAAACTGTTCACGACACTGTTGAACGCGGAGGCGTGTTGAAGATCTAGAAATGTAAATAATAACAGGCGGATAGAGTCAATGCTTCATGAAGTTAGTATGAACGGAAAAGTTGTTACAGAAAGCAAAAAATGTTAAAAATGTTGACAATTTATTACGGGCCTAGTCGGAGGCCTCAAACATCTGGCACAGTAAGGTTTGTCATTAGCTTTGTCCAACAATTCGCCAATAGTAGGGGAGCCGCAAGATAAAAGATCCTCCTAACGGTGAACAAGTAAATCCCCTTCTTCTTTCTACAATCTCATCTTCAGAATCCACTAGGTCTCCACATTTAGCCTCGTAGGCTTTTCTTACATGAGCTCGTGTGTTAGAGTAGTTGGATTGAAGCACAACCTCTCAATTCAAACCTGTGCCTTAGACGGTCGATGTTTGTTTATTTTAATTTTATGTCGACAATATAGCTATACGAAACCAAATCCACATAACATGAAGAAACTGATCTTGATTGCCGTATGATATGATTTAATCAGCTACAATCTCACGGCTGAACTGTTCCAACAGAGATAAGCAGATGCAATTCACAAGAGATAGTGTTCCGGAAATAACATGCTCCACTTTCTGTAACCCATCCCAAAGACGACAGTTACATCATTCCTCTGTGGAACCCTGTAAGAAGTGTTGTCTAGGCGTATTAAATGTGTTTGCTCATTTTAGGAGCATCCTTTCGGGTTTGTTATGCCATTTTTGCGTACGTGACAAGTAGCAGTGTGACGTCACCAGAAGACCCTTCCTGGGCTGCCTTCACCCCCAAATGACACTTATTATGATTTTGAGGAACAAATTAGTTTACTGAGTGCCATCTATGATTCAATATGTAATGACTGACGCATTTACTATTTTTGATAATAGGATCATAATTTAATTGAAAGTTTGTTGTAAAATTCCACTTCCATAAAAAAAATGTAGTCAAACGAAGGTGTTACTTGTTAAACAAGTGGTGGGGTCTTTGTATTCAGACAAGTGTGGTGATGTGTGGTCAGCTGGCAGCTGTTCGCTGGTGTTCACCTTGCTGCCTACATTAGTCTTAGGTCAGTGCACGCTTCCTCGTGCTTGCCTGTTCTCGGCGAACCCAACTCAGGCCACATCTCAATTATGGGTTGGTACGCCATAATACTAAACGCAGGTATAGTGGTGATTGTTGAAGCAGAAAAACCTTCTTGTCTGATATTGTCAAGCCTTACGGCCTTCGACAAGGCTTTCAGGCTGATCCTAGTGACATCAGCCATTAGCGAAACAGATTCAGTTTTAAGATCGACCCGAAAACCGGATAGTGTCCCGTCTCGCTCTCCCTACGTGATGTACGGCGCAGTTCGCGACCGCTTTCCCAGGTCGCACGTACCTACGCGTCTAGAACGGCGAGTGCATATAGTATCGCTCCGGGCCGCCCGGTATCGATCGGGACCTGCGCGTTGGTGGACGAGAGGCCGCTTGTGTAGGGTTACCATCTCACCGGAAAAAAACGGCTTACACAGGAGTCTAAGAGACTGGACGCCGCTCGAAGACCAGATTATTGCCCATCCAAACTAACATAGTAGCGCCCAGCCTCGCTACCGTAATGGAAACGAACGCAAAGATCAGGGAAATGATTATTGCCATTAAAATATACATAATCCGCAAAAAAAAATTGTCATCACTGAGGTAAATAGACATAACAGAAAATACATAATACCTTAACATCACACATTATTTTATGTGCTATGCAGCCATTCAAAGTATTACGACACTTCGTACTACTCCGAAGAAGTCCTACGTCTGATTTAGAACGTTATCGAACGATCCGGTGAATTTCTCTTGTATGAGTTGCGTCTGCGGTATCAGACCAAAATTTGAAGTATCGAAGATTTCGTTCCACAGCGAAACTTTTCTCAGCCCCTTCACCCTAATGGCGGCCTGGTAACCCTACTCCTGTGACGCAGTCACATGCCATCTACTACATACTCGACTGGAGTAGACCGCTATTGTGCGAGATAAAGCACATCCTCCGACGGGTTAGGGCCCGTTAGGGGTGAGCATGAACAGAATTAAACAGGCTCTTCTTAAGACTGTAGAGGCTATTCAGAATTCTGAGGGCTTCGGGAGAATCTCAACAACGAATCTGTTCAAGACTCTTCTAAACTTGGCCATATTTGATATTTCCTAGTCATTACCTTACGCCAATGTAGTAAAGATAATTTTCCTACTATTTGGCCCTTCAACGTAACTGTTAAATATCCTCATTTGAGCTTTGTTATCGAAACCTGACAAATTTTCAAAGGATACAATATATTTAACTGAAAGGGAAAGTTTGTTCTTTGGGAAAGCAGCGGTCTGTAAACAAAATTGTTTGTTGTTATCCTGTTTTAGTCAACTGTTCTTTCAATTCGGATTAGGTGTTGTTTTATACACATATAAATTGCCAAGCAATCGCCGGTGACTTTTGGCACTAAAGATAATTGTTTTTCTACCCACCAACCAGTTGTGTATTACATTGACTTTGACTGATTACCCCACGCGGCCACCACGTGGGAAAACGTTAAGGTTATGGACGGGACGGACATGGTTTGGTTCAACATTGTGCATTATGTAACTGCGTGGGTCATGATAATTATGAAGATGTTCAGACAGCCTTTTAGGTGGTCACAAACTTGATGATTTCGATCTTTATGTCAAAGTGATATGGTGCGTATATGCCACATTTGATATCTTTTACTACGTCGGATTGGGATAGTACCATGATAGTATCGTTACCGACGAAGCTCTTTTTTATAGTAGAAATTAACGGTAGCTGGTCTCGACCGATCATTATGTATTCTTATTCATGCGGTTCAAGCATCATCCAGGAGTGATTTTTATCCTGGAATGATACATAATGATATTGCTGGCTACATGAAAATCATAAAGGCATACATTATACACGTGCGCTATTGTCTTATTCTTAACCAGATACAATACATAGCAGCCATTATTATGACTGCAGAAAAGCTGATATTTACAAAAAGTTTGTATTGGCTTTGTCGGAAGAAATATAACACATGTATATTTTGTTATTTTGATTTCAAAACAGCGATGAAACTTATTGCATTTCCTCTGTTATAACAAATTGTTATGATAAGCAGGAGTGTTATTTTCAGTTGCTTTACATTTCTCCATGTACCCCATATTGCAAATAACTTTCATAACAACTTTGTTAGATGCCGCAATTCTGTATGAAACCTATTGGTTTATTAACAGGTGGAGACCCAAATAACGATATCCTAACTGCTCCGCTTATTCTCGTCGATTGTTAGACGTCGAGCATCGGGCCAAGGCATGGTTCATCGAAAGCTGCTGTCGATTCTTTAGAGATAATTATAATGTCTCCGAAAATGTCTCTAGGGTAAAGACGTCCCATGAATGTTCTGACTACAGAGTACAGTGGGTGTTATAGACAATACAATTCACATTTTTTCATGAGGCATCGGTTGAAAAGGCTATATCTTCCGGCTTTAACAAATACCCGTTCCCTTTCAGCATTCTGTGAATTTGCAAGGAAATCAATGAAAAAAGCAAATCCCTTAAGATTTCTGTTTGTTTATAATAACATAGTATCGTATCGGTTGCTATTACGTATGTGTGCAACACGCGCCGCTTAACACGGCGCAGTTAGTATATGGCAATGACACGTGGCATAAGTACTTACGGGAGTCACGCAGGGAAGCACAATCGGACCTCTTTTGTATAACCTGCGAAGGACAGAGTCTTTCATTAAAAACACACTGCCTTGCTTTGCCTTGAATAGGCGAGTGAGACGCTGTTTTCTGAATACTCGAAACGCTCTGTAACGTTCACCCCTCGTATTAAATGATATTACTCTATAGGTACTCGTTGCATATAGAGTTTACAGAGACGGGAGGGCGTGTGTGATGAGCTGAGATAAACATGTTGTGATGGCGACGAAAACTCACATGTGACGTAACAGATAGTTCGTTTTTTCAAGGACTTGTTGATGCAACGATCTAGTTAATTTGAAAATAGATTGGGGTTAAGTGGAAGATCAACTGTCTCACCCACCATAAATCCTACTATCGTTTAGAATCATGATGATACAATTTAATATTTAACCCAAGTGGATCGCTTGATAATTCAAGTAGTAAGTACTAATTAGGGGACCTACCTACACACATCAAATGTGACTATATGACGCGAAATAGGCTAATCACATCACCATAAGCTGGTTTTAAATATTAAAACCTAGTTCTGTCTCTAGTTTTCCGTTTCGAGAAGTTAAGAGAAAATTATGTTTGACTGAAAATCTTACCTTTTCAGAACTCAAATCCAAATAATAATTTGTTCCGAAAATACAAAAGATTTCTAAGGTGTGCTGACCTTAGCAGGTATAGCGTGACAAGCAGCTGAGCGTTTAATATGTCCTTGCTGATTGGTTCGTTAGAGCTTTTTATGAATAGTTAGTTAGATTTATTTTGTGAGCCTTCATAAGTGGGGCGATTGGTATTAATGAGCCTAAGTAACACAGCTCAAAACACAAAAAGGAAGGGTTATAAAACATTGGCAAAATTACAGAAGAGAGGGGGCAGATTCAGAACCTGGAAATCGACGGTAAATTTAGTAAATCACTTGTCATTTTTTGCGCAAATTTGCATTTTTCATAATGGATGTAAAGCAAACACCTATTGTATTTGAACGGAATAAAAATAAAGTATGGGCGTTTAGTGGCGCTGTTATGTTGTGAATCAGGAAACCGGGTCTACCTGGGGCGGTAGCACAGAAAAATCACTCAAGCCAGAGGGCACCTAGCATCAAAAATCATGTTTGTGTAATTCAGTTAACAGAATAACATTTTAGATGGTTGTTCTCGATCTTTGCATACCTTGAACTTTAAATGTAAAATTTGATCTGCTTCATACTGGGTTAAGGTGTTAGCAACAATTGAAAGTTTTGCCACTGCCAAAAACGCCCAAGGTCCATTGAGTTTTGCACGTAAAAAAACTTCATCGCGAATGTGTTCTGTTTGTATACATTTAATAAACTTGCCGTTGTATTTCCTATAAATAACAATGTGGTTATTTTCATCTCCTGTACCGGTTTCTGAATTTTGTTGAGTGTTTTCAAGGTCTCTACGGATTAACATATGAAACGATTGGAGAATAAACATTCGTCTTACTACTGTTGGTGTATATGATGAAGTAAATAAATATTTGTTGAGAGCTCAGGCTAAATACATTTATTAGTTTATATAAAAATAGGCTGTAAAGGCGATAGAAATAAAACGTTTTGCAATTACTTAATAAACCATTTCTAATTAACAAATGCTATTTGATTTACAAGATTCGTTTTGCCTTATTTCAAATCACATCGTTTATTTAATTCACTTCTCAGCCGTAATAGTTGCTGATGAATTAAAAAAGACAGCAATCATTAAAGAGATAGGATAGGTATAACAATTTTGACAAAAAAGAACCAAATCGACCCAATAGGTGAGAAAACAGCACTAACACACTAATAACGGACTGAGTGTTTAAACAGGAATAGGGAGAGTACGACAATTTTAATATGAAAGTGAAATATGCTCATTTCTTACGTGATTCTAATACAACGTAGTACATTTTCCGAAAGGCGTCTATGTGTCTCGCTCAAGTAGTGAAATGTCGATTACCGAGGCAGAAGTTGTCAAGTACCACTCATGATTGTATAATACCTTATTCCTACTGATAACACCCTTTCTCAGTGGTAACATGCCACTGATAGTATACCTATACAGATAGTATGTCAACAGGTTGATGAATTATACAATAAGCTATTTTCATTGCAATAAAAATAGAAAATCGAATACTAATGAAGTAAGAGGTTAATGGAAAGAGTACTTCAGACAGTATGTAAGTGTTACGTAACTTACGTAAAAGCACCGTAGCCAGTACAGACAACTTACAACGTTAACTGCGAAAGCGCTGCCTAGTTTTGAAACCAGAATATAAAATGTACAATATGCCAAATATTTTAGTTTTCATCATTATTTAGAGCAATGTCTTTCTTGTCTCTAGAGATTTTCATTGCGTTGGAAAATGGTTATGTAGGTGTATCAAAGTTTCGTGTCATGCAAAGCCAGGGCAGAGTCTTGTCGTGTCCTTAATGAAGGGATGAACAAACGGAACGTGTTATATGTTATCGGTTACGCAACTGTATGTATATATCGACACATGTCAACACTGCAGACACAGTCATTATCATGTACTGTGTGTACATATTGGTATGACGCGTTAAGCAATGCAGAAGTGATTATCCATTCTAAACCTTACTCACTTGATTTAAAGACTTGGTAATAAATACTGGTCTTCTGTATCAACCAATTATATACCAATAATTGCATTATTAATGTTCAGCTTGTGCCTTAGGAGATAAGATCGACATATAACTGCACTGAGCTGGGTCGGTCGTACATCCGATGGGCTCGTGTTAAGATGACACATACAATACCTAATGATAGTAAAGACAATTTAATTATATTAATTGTTTTGTAAATATCTCGACTTGTGGTATCGTTTAGCACACATAATACATACCTATCTGGATGATTTTGTTGCTGTAGCTTTGATATTCTGGGGTATTTTTCCTTTTCAAGACATTTAAATAAAACTAGTCCTGTGCATATTCTTTACAAACAGGGAGTGATGTAATCCTGCAATCTGTCGTTAGATCAGGAAATGAAAATCATACTTCTGTTTATTTAGTAAAATTATTCCATATTCATAATGTTGAGTTTCATTTCTGACTTAATATAGTCTAAAACTTGTTAGTTATAGGTAGCTATTTCAATGTTTCCTAATTGGTGTCTAAAAACCCAACTCAATCAAGCATGAACGACCAAATCATCAACATGTTTCTTTGTAAATAATTTATTACATGATATTCACATGTACTTGTGACTTTCTGGCTGATTATAAACTGTAACAGGTCACTGACCCGGATTAAAAATAAAACTGTTTCGATCATTGGTCTATTTTTATAAAACACACATAATATTGTCACCGCACGTGGTCCGTGGTAGGTCAACAAATATTTAACATAATACTCGTAAAAAAAAGTACACAGCTTTTAATGAGTAGAATGTACTTTTGACTATAATTAAATTTCATAATTTTACGTATAATCTCACTAAAAAAAACTTTTAATAAATATTTCTAACTTTTAAAGAATAGAATAGGTTCACCTTGTTGCGTCTGATGATGATTTTAGTTACAATAAGCATTAAATATTCTTCGAAATCATAGCCTTAATATAGTAAAAAATCACTCATGTCCTGTCTCCAAATCTTTGCCATTAACCTGTTGGTCAGTAAAATAATTGTAAACAAACATTATCACTAACGTTAGGGTCACTTTACAATATGCGTATTGCTATCTTAGTGCCTAACATCATTTAAACTAGGGCATAGATAAAAGTCCAATGGTCTAACTAACAGTCTAATCACACGTCTGCGCTGTTTTAAGGTCAAACAAAGCCATCTTAGTTAAACAATCCATTGAGTACCTATTTTAAACAAATATTTTAATTTTAAAGTTAACTTGTAAAGATGAATTTCTGTATGATTGTTTTTTTGGTCCTTCGAACCGGATGTTGAACATGGTCCTACGAGCCGGATCTATACCGAAATCGACTAACCATATTTTTTCTTCTTTCACAGCGAGAGCAGTATGTTTGTCTCCCGCCGGCGATGGATCCTGAAGACATGCGGAACGACGACGCCGCTGCGGTGCGTGCGAGCGGTCCTCTCCCTTGCGCGCGAGATGGCTGGCCACGAACGGGTGCACAACGTGTTCTACTCGCGGCGGGAGTTCGCACGACCCGCGTCGCAGCTGAAGCCGCACGATAACTTTGACTCTGAGGTAGGTAAATTGAAACTAAGGCGTTGCTTTTGACCGATCAAAGGAATGATCACATTTTAAAAAAGCTAAATAATTAGGAACTATTTATTCGATTTACAGACAAATTCGATTAGCCACTTTCATTTGGTACAGCCCTATAAACAGGGTCGGGTTATTAACACTTCTATGTTGTTTTCTTTACTGGCAAAGTCATTAAAAAACACAGTCTCAGTTGAAAAACCTACCTAAAAAAACTTCTGATATCTTTATTCAGTCCGATCAAAGAAATACTTCTAGAAAATCCGTCCTGATAATAAAATAAGATACTAACTAGCCAGGTTATCAGCTTGAACCCAGAAGTGATCATTGCATCACCCATTGATTCTGCGCCTGGGATACGTAAATCAAGTCCGGTGGTGTAATAAACTTTTATCTGCTCGCGAAAACGTCGACACGTTTAATTAATAATATTGAATAGTCTTTACGGATCCATACCCATGTTGATAACACTATCAATGCTTCTAATACATTGTTGGTGACCTGAAAGGTGACCACGTTAAAGTAAGAGTTGTGGTAAATGCATATAACCGGAGAATGGAGTTGTCCACAGAACAGATATAAGTTTCTATGTTCTGTGGCTTTGTCATTGATCTCGAATCTGGTAACAGGACCAGAGGATGAAACCATCAGATGATGGGGCCCGAGACGCATCGAATGGCGTTGGTCACCCTTGGAACCACTTCTCGGGTGTTGGGTCCGGATTTTAATCGGATGAGGCATTTTTATGAAAATCTGTGTCCAACAAATGAAAAGCTTCATATGAAATCCACAACCACTGGAACATTCGATTACAATCCGGGGCAGTCTCTCGACAAGTGGCAACAAGCTCATTAGCGTGCTGATAGCTCTCTCACGGCACAATATAAACCATACAGTAGGCTATCTAAGGCCGCCCGCCGAGTTATTAGTCTAGCGTGTACACAGACACGCGGCACAGCCCGTCCGTACTGCCGCCTCCCTATTTTATGCTAGCGTGTGCGTGATAATATCGCGACACGGCGCGCGACGCGCACGCACACATTCAAACCGAGAGTGGCACGTTTGTATGTAGATAGCTTACTGTAAGATTATACTGTGCTCACGGTGCCGACTCTGTTGGACCAAGCTAGAATAAGATATTTTAAGAGATTTTAAAAGTACCACATTGGGCTTCATGTCTTGCATGTAGAATATTTTTGAGGGCAGATCTTTTTGTGTAAATCATTTTTAGTTCTGCATTTAAATTATGTGTGTACAAAGATCTAAGTATAGTAACCATCTCTTGTTTTACCATAACAGCTTTGGCGTCAAAGAAATGACTTTGTAGGTTCAAGCAAACTTAATGAGGATAAGTTACACTGTCAAACACATAGTATTCAAACATTGTTTGTATATAATCGTATAATTACATGTCACATGAAGGATATTACGGACAATAGGTAGTTAGCAATGATGCTATTAAGATATAGGTCTCTGTATGCAAGAAACCTTATAATACCGCCAATCTAGATTTTATTAAAAGATTTTCCTGCGTGTGATGCAATTTCAATGGATTAGGTATTGTTGTGTGGGTCTTTTGCCAACGAATATTCATTCGCTAATATGAATCACTGCTGTCGTGAAGTAGGAAAATGTAAGACGAGCAATAAAATTAAAACTCTAAGCTCTAATGGTAATACTAAATAATTAGGCTATTTGAGGAAGAAAGGAAAAACATTGGAAAAACATATTGCGTTTATATTCAGGTTCTGTTATATATTTAAACTCGGAGGTTTTTTATATACCTACATATTTTTAAGATTAATAATATTTTTTTATTGCATTTCACAATATTCCGAGAAGAGCCTTTGTTTGTTTGTTATCTTTGAAATGTGTCACATGCCTGGACAAAGTTAATTACTTGATTGCAAAATTTTATGAAACATTCTGTTATTATAAACAATATTTTTTATAACTGAAGATATATTTGCTCTAATCTAAATGATTTGTTTCCGATGAGTAGATACAATGAGATACCCTGGATAACTTAAACATACATAAAACGGTTTATTTAATTTTTAATCTCAAACAGTTTCAACATCTAATTATATTTTTTTCTATATATATTTTCCTGAATTAAACGACGTTTTGATGTAATTCCCATCACTCAATTCATGGAGTAATTGACACGGGTCGACGAAACGTCTGTTCAATGACGGCGTCGAGTTTCTATGCAGACAACAACAAGCACAGTAGTTTCTCGGAAATGTGTATTGATATTAAAATGTTGTCAATCTACACGCAAAATAGTCCTACCACTTCTATCTATGTATGTTCTGAATGCGACAACAAGAACGAACTTTGTCTCTCAGTTCTGGGCTAGCTCGTTTCAAGCAGTGGCCCGAGCATTTTCCCTATTTCGTCCCAGTTTCTTAGATTGAGCCCTAGGCATGTAAAGGTTGGTTCGTTGGTTTCGCTGCACAACCCTCTTATGCTCTCAACGTGCCCGAGTGGAGCGCTCTTCCAGCGCATGTGTTTCCTTCTTCCACAATACCCGGGATTGTAGGAACAATCCCGGGTTTTTTAAGCGGCGCGTGTAATGGAATTTGTGCAGGCCTTCAAAATGAGATTGACCGGCAAAGTAGTTCTCCATTACTGTGCTTGCCAACCCCATATCTTGACCTCACGGCTGCTTCGCTTCAGGTGGAGTGAGGTCATCCTGAAGACCAATATAAAAAAAGTCTTTGATCACTATTAAAAACCCTAAACACTGCCTTAACTCTGAAATAAATGAACCAATAAAAACGTACTTCTAGCTAAGGAGGGTGGAGGAGGTGGTCATCATCATCATCTTTAGCCTGTCTGTTTCTAATGTTTTGTCTCTATTGTCTCCAGGTGGAATTACTTGACTCTTTCTTCGGCGATGGGCGCGCCTACATAATGGGTCCCGAAAAGGACTGCTGGTACCTGTACACATTATTGCCACTAGAAGGTAAGTCCATCATCATTTCACTGACATGAGGTCACCGTTACATTTATGTAGTTCTGCGCTGTGGGAACATACTCTGCAGTAGTGCACATGTCTCGTCTTTATCTTCAGCCGATTTTAATTTCTGAAAGCATCTTGGCCCAGTAGTTAAACACTCTGCTTAGAACCAGTTTTTCGGAGCCGGACGGAACAGCTACTTTTCATGTTCTATGAACAATTTGCGGCTAAACCCCTTATTCATAAAAACGAACGCAACGCTATAGCATAGTTTAAGCAATTGACGTGTTGTGTCACTTATTCGCAAATGGCGGCAGCAACAAGAATGACAGTGACAAAGCGATACAAAAGTTATCGTGTTGTTTAAGAGCTGTTTAAGTTTTTATGAATAAGGGGGTAAGTCTCCGGTGGAGGCAAACACTGTTAAATACCCTAGCAACCGGTATGGCGGCGGCAGGCTCGCCCTTTACCACGTTGATGTAGCTGACTGTTCCGTTCACCATGACGGTAACAATCAGTGTGCCTCTAACTTCCCCGTTTAGGATATAGTCGTGATTTTATGCAATGAATTTTAGTTTACACATAGAATTTATTTTATTACAGGCACTGTAGATGCACTAGAAAAAGAGCAGCGTGAGGTGGTGAACGGGTCACGGGAGCTGACGGAGCCCGACCAGACCATAGAGATCCTCATGTCAGACCTGGACCCAGAGGTCATGGACATCTTTACGAGGCAGGCATCGGTGGATGCGGCGAGCGCGACAAAGGTGAGACAAATAACATAGATATAAGAAACATCAAACTAAATACAGGTAGAGGCTGTGGGTTCCAAAATCAGACTCAAGACTTTGAATATGACACAGTAAAATCTGTTTTTCTGGCAAAAACTGTCATTTTCTGACAATTTCCTGTCATTTTACAGCTCATTAATAAAAGCTGCGTAAACGCAAGGTAGTTTTTTTTAAAAAAAACTTTGCTCATTATGTTGTTAGTCAGTTGATTAGATGAGTTGTCTTTGGCCTTTTCGCTAAAGCAATTTCTTTCACTGTTTGTAATAGCGAATATGATCATTAATATTCTTCCTTTTTGTTTCAGGCGTCGGGCATAGACAAAATCATTCCAGGGATGGTAATAGACGACTTCCTGTTCGACCCCTGTGGGTATTCCATGAACGGAGTTGCCAAAGATGTAAGTTTATCTTCATACACCGAACACGATGTGAACACGGTAACAGCATGACAGGCTAAATATTTCCGGTTAGATCTACTTAGGGTTGCTTTAATTTTTTTCCCCAAAAATAAAGTAAGAAGGATATTAAACAGTATTTTAGTAAAATGAACAGTATTTCATTTATTTCTTGTCTTTAGTACATATTTTTAACAGCTTATCGCACGCTTACAAGATAATATGTTTGCATCTGATTTTGATGTATACTTTATTTTTGTTCAACAGTATAAAGTATAATTTGGCGAAAACAGTATAATACTGTTTAAAACAGTATGGTTGGCAACCCTAGGTCTATTTCAAGGAAATTACATTTGGCAAGAGCAAGATAAAAAACGGAAATGGGTAGCCTGATGTGCCGTTGACTGGTCTAATATTGGTCAAACTAAAATACATATTTACCTAATCAATTATTTTAAAATCTAAATCAACTAACCATGTCAAGGTGCAAGACATATTTAGTTGGATGTAGATATACTATAGTGATCATTGTTTCTCATTGTACAATTGTTTTCACGCCGCTAAGGGTGATAAGGATATACCATCAGTAAGTTAAGCATTTAGTTGTATTTGAATATAGAGCTCTGTATAGCAACCCGTAAGTAATTTTCGCGGAGAGTAGTATTTGTACATACATTCAAGTAGGCGTGGCGTCTATTTTCACTATTCATTTTAAATGTATATGTAGGTACTTCAAATTTCAATTGAGATATCACTGTCACTTATCGTATTACCAAAGATGCTTACCTATGCCATTATTTGTTCAGGAACTTGTTGCGATTCATGTATTTGTTCATAGGCAAAACCATAATAATTTTGTTAAAAATCGTTAGATTATCAAATCACTAGTTTTACAGTTCTGTACATGCATTTTCCTCATTCCATGATTAATAATATTGTCATCAAACTTTCAAGGAAAATACAAAAGAATAATGTGAATACCTACCTAAGTCGTACATTAAATTATAACAAACTGATGCTCCGATTAAATCAATGTTGACAACTACGCTTATTGCCACTTTGTGTGATAATAAACAATTTATTATGCAATAACTCGTAAATGGACAATTATTTACTTTGGAAAATCTAAAGTATAAGGAAAATAGAAACTTTTGTAGGCTAATAAGAGTTTTTTACTGCTTCCTCAGACTCAAATAACTTTGTTGTTTAAGAACCTACTTTTCTTCCTTTGAAGACATTTTCACAATGTGGTCAGGTTTTCCTGTATTCCAATGTTTCCCTTTCCCGTAAATTAATATTAATGAAACAGATATTTGTCGGGTCTGTTGTGTGTTGTAGGTACCTTCATTGTTTTAAAGTTTTTCGTACTTAGAGTTGATTAAATACCATAGCAGAGCTTAGACTGTGCATGTTTGCAATATGACCGATCAGATCCGACAGGAGACACTCCTTCACCCACACACATTTTGAGCTTTGATCTGCCGCCAGGCAGACATAATATTGTGCCACATCTTCACTTGTGTAGCAAGGTTTTTCTCCTAACACTTGCCAATAATTTTTCACTCAATAAATTTATTGACATTTAGGTATTATTAGGTTTTACACATGTAAAAATACACTTTGCCTTACAGAGGCATGCAAATGTCTACGAAATATCATACTAAGCTGTTTATTCCTTCCCTCCCAGGGTTGCTACATGACCATCCACATAACCCCGGAGCGGTCGTGCTCGTACGTGTCGTTCGAGTCCAACGTGCCGGTGTCGAGCTACGACGAGGTGATCAAGCGTGTGCTGGAAGCCTTCCGACCTGCTAAGTTCGTGCTTACAGTCTTCGCAACGCCGGTAAGTGTTGATCGCATTATGAACATCAATCTAAGGTGATTTCTGAGGTTATTTGAGCTGGAAATAACTTTGGCTACTTATCGGAATGAGAAATGCCATTTTAATCGAAGTGAATACATTGAATTTGACTTATTATGTTATGTTAAAATGAGAGCATCTGCTTTCTTCGTAAGACACGTTAAGCAGCTCTTTAAAGCTGAAGACGACAGATGTCAGTCTTTAAACCAAGTCGGAGGCTTCATGGCGACTTGATAACATCTGAAAGCAAGGTTTCTCACTAGCCTTAGACCTCTCCAACAATCCGCACTGAGCCTGTTCTTAACAGTGCGATGTTTAGAAGCTGTTGTCATTGAGAATGCCTGCCTGCGTAATGGAATCAAAATATAATCATGTATCGCTTTATTCCCCAGGACTCCCCCGGCGCCGACACGCCCCGCCAACTGAAGAAGTTCTCCTCCCTCGGCCAGTTTGAGCAGAAAGACGCGCAGTACTGTCGCTTCAGCGGCTACGAGCTGCACTACGCGCTGTACTGCAAGTTCCCGAGCTGAGGAGAACGGGCCCCGCGCAGCCCCCGCGCGCGCCCCCTGCTGGCCTGCTGCGGGCCCTGCTGGCCGAGCCGGGGGCCCCCAGGACATACACCGCGACCCAACCGAGACCTTATTCCGAGTCTGACGACTGATAACGTCTTAAACACGTGGAAAACGTAAAAAACATTTCTACCATCATCTATTATTAAGGCAAAACACGCTGTGATTCGACGAAGCTGTTTGCAATGTTAAAGTTGCAAGCGCTTCGATCGAAATATATTCTGTTAAGTTTGTGATCGGAAGGTAGAATAATTGTTACGAATTTCGGGGGCGTTCGCCCCCACCTGGCTAAGCCTGTTTTTGCCGGACTACCAATCGAGCGATCCTATGTGATAAGTAGGGATTCTAGGGTGGCCTAGTGTTACGAACTTTAGATTCTTGCCCCCGGGGTCGCGGGGGCGGGCCGGCGAGCGACCCAGCGCGGGGCCTCTATTGTCAGAGATTTAAAATCGAATAAAGATTTCATCTCAGTTATTATTATTGTTTATTTGTTTTTTTTCAACCTGAAACACCTTGTTCTAGTCCCCTTATTTATAACAATTCAGACAGCCCCACTACAGTAATGTTGGTTCTGTTTTATTCTTATTGCTATTGACATTTACGAGTTAGTGACAGGCTGCGCCAATCGCTAAACAAATGCTGCAGCGTTGCTTTAGTTAATATGAATCAGGGGGTAGAAAACTCTGCCAAAATCTGCACTTATGTAGGGAGGGACGCCTTTAGATTTAAATGACCTATCACATTAGAGATATCTTCTCAATGTGGGTCAGTTAAATCTAAACGCGTCTGTACATATGTATTATTATTGAACATGACATTAGGAATTAGCGTCGCCGCACACAGGCCACACGCTAAAAACTAGGATTATTCCGGTGGCAGCGTTTTGTGGCTTGTTGGCGAGGACGCTAAATAATCTATATATATAAAAGAAAGTCGTGTTAGTTACTCCACTCCATACTTTTATTTATTTTACCTTTTTTTCTTTTTTTTTTATGTATTGTCCTTAAGGCGGAACAAAGTTCGCCGGGTGAGCTAGTAGACAATATTATGTCACTATTGTGTGTCTATTACTAATTTTTAAATGACAAGACATAATTTCTAATACACAAAAAGTTTATTTGAAAACAGCAGTCTCACTGCTACATAGCACCATCACCTTCAAAATCCAGTACAAGCCCTTCCACATCATATAATACGATCAGTCTTACAAATAAAAGTCAGTTCTATAAAAATACTCAGTCAAATTCATAAGCAATGTTTTTTCTGAGTTTTAGAATTTGAATTGTTTAAGAAATAATATTGCAACCATCTACTTCACGGTGACCAGACGTACTTATAAACTGGTGACAAGTTTGAGCGCGCTAAATTCACTTGAGGTGGAGACCCATTTTTGACCGTCAGTGACCAGCGTATTGACCAATTAGTAACGTTGCAGTTTGACAACAAGAGTTGTCAAAACTAATTGAAAGGTGAGTTTTTGGATAAGACGTATTAGTCTGATACGCTGACAGTCTCCGCTCATCTTATATCATTTCTAGTGGCTGTAAGGTTGATGATTCCAACAAAGCTATACCAATGGCTTGAGGCCTAATACAATATTTTATAGCAGAAGAATTATTAATTAGCGATTCTAACAAAGTCACTTAAGAGATAAGATAATATACTTTATTGCACAGAGCAGTTACAGAGATAAAATAAAAAACCTTCAAAATGTTGGTATAATTTAGGCAACCTTATCGCTGAAACTGAGAGATTCATTATACTTGGTGGCTACACAATACGCCAATATAGGCGCCAAAGCATTGTACTACTAGGTAAAAATGAATATCTCTGTAACTGAAATTATCACAAACATTAATACAACACTTTACAACGGAAAATGAATCCTTATAAAATAAATAAATACCATGTACAGAGGGCAGCCGATCAGGATACCACGAACAGTCCAATTTCATCAATAATTAGTCTTACTAAACCTTAACACTTTGAAATAAAGATACACGTAAGTATTGCGGATTTTTGACAGTTTGAGGTAGCCTGTACTGCACGACGGTTACATAAGTATGAAGTCACTCCAGTAATAAATAGCTGCTTTGGAATGCAAGACGGAATTGTAAAACGTCTATAAAATATTTAGAAAATAACTAACATAAAATAATACATTAAACAACAAAAATAAAATAATGATTCGGGTTTTTGTACGAAAATTTATAATAATAAATAGCTACTCATTGAGAAAAATATAGTTTAAAGTAAAGAAACTTAAAATATTTCAGCGGACAAAACCACACAATAGTATTGAGTATCATAACATAACTGCCACATAAAGTTAATAATAGTATTTTCAGTTACCTAATTAAAACTAAAAAACCTTTTTATCATCCATCACCACATTATTATATGATATTTGTAAATGCAATGCAATTCATTAAGTATTTATTGACTTTGATCATCATAGTTGCTTGTGTACACACAATTCAATCATTTTTTTGTTTTGACATAAATTATAATTTTATCAAAATGCAATTCTTCCTCATCTCTCTTCTCTTTCATTTGGGCATGACTTCCTCTTGAAAGCTTAGGAGTAAGGAAGTACAATCAGATCAATCACTGTACAGTCGCGTGGATACTAATACGTGTTACCTCTAGAGTATTTTGTCTAATCATTTTTTCAACTATGAAGATGAAAACCTGCGGTTTAGCGTTGGAACTCTAGGAAGGTTCTACTAGGGAAACTCTTTAATCATAGAAACACTGTCTTTCTAAAATTGTAACTGTCCTCAATGTGATATTAGTATGCCGTGCAATAGTCGGTGTATAAAAAGGTGGTGAAAAGGGGTTCTCCTTTTCGAGGTACAGTCCACAGCAGAAGTACTTAAATAATGAATGATCGAGAAAATTTCTACTTTGGTCTTGTTACTAAAAGTTGTAAATTAACAAGTTAGGAGCAGCTCCAGTGTTGATTTTTATTTTCAAATCATGTGTCTGGTCCAAACAAAATAAGCACTTACATCTGCTGTTGTTTGTACCTTAACTAACGCTGGGTTAGTGCCTACTGGGGGACCTTGCAGGGCGGCACGAATCCCCCAAACTCCTTGCTGAGCAGTTCTGCGACGGCGAGACAAAGCGCTTCGTTCTCTGGCGCCGCCACCACTTGGATACCTAACGGCAGCCCGCGACTGTCTAAGCCGAGGGGGACCTGTAATATTCCAATATTAATATTTTGTTTATCTTGTATTATATTCGAAAGCTGCCAGTGTCATTGGAAATTGAACTTTATGCAATGCTGAAAGGGTTCAAGTTTTCTGTGTCAAAAGTCGGCCAATAGACGGACTCAATGCTCAGATGATCAACAAAAACGCTGTCACCTCAACGCTACAGGGCGAATAAAATTAAATACCTTGATTGTATTCATTACGTCATTTCAATTTTGTTCACTATAGTCCGTTCGCGTTAAGAGTGCAGCAATATCATACTTGTCCTTCGATCTAGCACGCCCCTAACCAATCTAATTGTTCCTAACTATAAAGTCACAGTGACCAGTTGAACGCAAAGGAGGTATTTGTGTGCAACAGAATTAAATTTAAAAATTACTGCATTCTTAACGCGAACGGACTATAGGCGAGAACCCGTTTGTTTATGTATCATCGATTGTATTGCAGGTACTTTATTATATTCTTTCAAGTTAGTAACTCTATTCGTTTATGTTTAACGGTGAACCCTTAGGCCGTATTGCTCACAGCTCATTCATTTTGTTTGTTGTCAAGATTCGTCAGATAGTGTTTTAAACAGGTCTTGGTAAGCCCTATCCCCCTATCCCTATTGGTAGTCCCTATTTATGGCCCCATAATTGGAAACGTAAGAAAAATAAACATATTTTATTAAAAATGAGACCTTTCCTTAACTTTGCCATATAATGTTACTTCCAGAAATTGATCCTTATAAGCGACACTATGAGATGGCATAATAATACAGGGTGACCGTTTTTTATAAACTAACAGGTTCAATTCCCGGCTAAAAAAAAGTTTTATGGAAAATCTGAGTATGCAGTTTCAGCGTTTTTCGATATTCCTCATAGTCTGGGATTTGGCCTACCACGCCAACTTGAAAAACTCAACCTGTATATCTTTGAATGTAATTAAGTTGCCTTGAATAATTTATGGTTATTCCCTCCCTAAACCCTCTGTTGAGCCTTGCGGTTGACTGGTAGAGAATTCCTCTTGGCATTAAGTTCGCCAATTATACTCTTTTCTTTTTTGTAATTTTGTGCAATAAAGAATAAATAAATAAATTATTATGAAAACAAACCTGTGCTGAAGGGAAGTGGATAGTGTTGAGTATGCCCCAGTAGGCGAAGTTGAAGGGGCGGAGCAGCGGCGAGTAGTGGTAGGGGGCCACCAGTGGCGCCGACGGGAACAGTAACACTCCGTCCGTGCCCAGGGTGCTCTGGACATTCACACAAAAAAATATATATTTTAAGCTTTGATAAAGCAGTGTTTTTACTAAAGAACAAAAGCCGCCTGAAGACAAGACCAAAGAAATGTCTTTTCTGGTTTTCAAAACTTTATCCACACAAACAATCTTAAAATTACCACACATAGGTGGGAGCCCTTTCGGTCGCATAAACTCTTTCGTCATATGTAGTTTGGCATAAAGTTTTTTCGCATAAATTATGATAAGCAGAGTATTATAAACGCATAATGGTTTCATTGGCATAATTATAATTTGCTATAATTGTATTTATCATAATTTAAATAAGCATAAATGTGAAGAGTATAATTGATAAATGTATAACTTTACTTTATCATAATATAAAAAACGCATAATAGATGAATTCATAAAATACAAAACGCATATTTCGACCCGTCTGCCCAACAATAGAGTTGGGGCGAAACCGACTCGGCTAGATTAGGTTAGAAGGTTTAAGGCGGGAGCAAAGCGAAGCGTAGCTGTAGCGTGCGTGATAGTTTTTCAAAACCTAAAAAAAAATGCCTGCTGCGTCCCTGCATGCTGCTTGCTTGCCTGCATGCTTGCCTGCACGCTGCATGCTTGCTTGCGTGCTGCATGCTTAGTTCGAGCCTTACGCCTTAAGGTTAAGGCGCAGCTCACGCCTTAACCTTCGAGGGTTAGTTTTTTTTTTTCAAACTCTAAAATAAAATGCCTGCTGCATCCCTGCATGCTGCTTGCTTGCATGTATGCATGCTTGCTTGCTTGTTTGCATGAATGCATGCCTGCTTGCATGCATGCCTGCTTGCATGAATGCTTGCTTGGTTGCTCACTATACATTTGCATGCTTGCTTGCATGATATTTTCGAAATAAAAATATTTCATGATAACGAAGAGAATAATAAAGTTTTTAAATTTTGATTAAGTGTTTTTTAAATGGTGATATTATGGTATTCTTATTGTATGACTTGAAATTTGTATGCCATAGGGTGAGATGCCAATGAGTGATATGCTAAGTAATCGTTATTCTAAAAACAATTGTGCATAAACCTTTGATGCTAATATATCATTATTATAAAAGAAGTTATGCGGGAAAAAAGTATGCCTTATGATTTATTCTAAATGAATGTTATGCGAAACGAAGAGTATGCCAAAAAACGTTATGCAGACTTAAGATATGCCTTTTTAATTTTTGCATCCCAATATGGAGCCCACATAGGTACAGTCGCAGAATAAAAGGGTTGACCACCCTAAGACTTGTTTTTGCTTGCTAAATGATGACATTGACAAGATCAAACCAATAAAAAGTATTGATTCAACTGTTAATCGTGAAGGAACATACGTCTAATCGAATTTTTATTTTATAGTCAAACAATAAAGCATACTTTTCGACATACTCTAGCCTGTCAAAAAAGGTAACCTGTGCTTGCAACGCGTAAATGAATTTATTTGAAAACTGGTCAACCTTTTTATTGAGCGACTTTACATATCGACGACGGATTTGGTGTAACGCTTAGGAAGTTGGATAATACACCAAAACTTGGTTCGATTTCTGCACAGTAAAAACTTTCGTATGCATGACATGTCCGTATTTTTCAAATCGTCATCAAAAATTACAGAAGTATATAGTAATCACTACTTAGCGATCTCTTTCAGACTACCTTCAGGTAGAGGATCGTAAAAAAACGAAACAAAACAATTACATAAACTTACAAGTAGATCATCTGTCAATTCCTTAGTCAAACGCTCCGCCCACTCCTTGTTCACAGCCGGCATCACCTGGTCGTCCAGCAACTTCAGTATGGCGGCGAGGGTGAACTGAGACACCCCAACTAACTGTGGAACAATCAGAATCAAATAAAGTATACGGCGGTAAACATTGCATAACAATCAATGCATTCACGAATACAAACGAACTACTATCCATGTCTATCATTTTAATTATCTTACATTAATTTTAAACATTAACAGGTAATATGGAAGTATTGGAAGTTTTAACGAGACTATAATGCCCCTTATAAAATGTACCGAAACTTTATTCTCATGCGCGGCGGGTTTAAATTGGACCAGAGATTTTGGTAATTTCTCTGGTCTTAGCTTTTATGTTCCCCGTATTGGGGCGTTACATTGCTGTCAAGTACCCCAAAACGAGGCGTAGCATCACTTCTAAGTACCCCAAAATGAGGCGTAGCATCACTTCTAAGAACCCCAAAATGAGGCGTAGCATCGCTTTAAAGTATCCAATAAGGGGCGTAGCATTGCTTAAAAGCACCTTGTATTAAGCGTTACACCACTAAGTACCCTGTATAGATAAGGTTAACAGTCCCTCACCTTCTTCCCAAGCTCCACAAGTCCATTAACTTCCCCCTGGTTGTTGGCTAGTTGTCGCGCGAACTCATCGGCCTCGAGCGTCATGAATGAATCGACGATGAAACATGTTGATTTAGGTGTTCTAACAGGCGACTAAAATGTTTAACCCTTCGAGACCCGGTGGCTCTCGGAAGAGCCAGCTCTAAAAACCGTCAAGACCCGATGGCTCTCCGGAGAGCCAGAAGGTTTGCACCAGAAAATACGCCGAATTTGTATTAATTTAAGAAGGATATTGGCTTGAATTTAATGCTTAACCATAGATAATTTAATAGGCTTTCAAATGGTACCAAAAACATAACTTGACTATGGCCACAGTGTTTCAAATTTGCAGTTATTTGTGCCGCGTCGTCTGTGCACTTCAACTAGTGAAAAATTGAGTTTTTACTACATAAAACGTAAGTATTATTGCAATAATTATAATTTTATACAGTTCACAGCCTAAATACACATGAATATGATCATTTGGACAATGAAAATCCAGAAAAAACAACTAATGAAAATACGATTGGGAGATTCCTTAGACACTGTTTTTGTAATGAAGATTTAACATGTTTTTAGAGGTGAATGAGGTAATAATACTGCTTCATTCTATAGTAAATTTTGTCAAGAATCTGAAAGTGTGTATATTTTAAGGATTTACAATATACAGAATAATATATTTGTGAATAAACAATTATCGGGCGAAATTTGGCGGCCATGTTTGCTCATACAGTGTGTTCAATTTTTGCATTTGCTTAGAATGCCCGCTGGCTCCCTGAGCAGCCAATTACAATTTTGTTTGTTTGTTTCAATTTGTATATTCTTGTTTTTAGATCAATCTATGAGGGAAAATGTTCAGCAGTGGACGTCATGCGCCTGTTGTTAGTGATAATGATGACACAGCATAATTATTAAAACAAATTACAACTAAACGCATATTTGATAGTATGCATGCAAACAGCATGAAAGCAAACATCTTGAAGATAAAGAAACACCATTGTCCCGAGGGGAATTGCCTTCCGAACCATCAAAAAATAAATAAAATATTTGATATTTTTCAATATTTCTTAAGTTCTGTCTTGACTTGTGTCTTGATTTGAATATAATTTTCAGAATTTTAAAATACATACATTTCTGGCAGCTCGATAAGCAAAAAAAAGGATTTTGTATGTGTCTGTTACTCCTGCTTTATTGTTCGCGATAAATGGTTCTTCTAACTGTATAGCTTAAGTAAATAAATATTACTATATTGATTTGTTTTTTTATATATATATATTTATATTTTTTTAACACTTATCTAATAACTTGACCATTTAGAAAAAAAATATTTTGCTTTAGTGTTTAGTGTCATTTTCTTCACAGAACCACATAGAGAATAATGTAAAATTATTTTCGCTAACAAAAAAGAAACAACCTGTAGTACTGAATTTTAGAATGCCCGCCGGCTCTCCAGGGAGCCAGCCGTCTGAGGCCGAAAACGCTCGGGTTCTGACGGTTTTTGCGTATTGCAGTCCGGGTTTCGAAGGGTTAAACGATTTTTAAACATTTTATCGCGCGAACAGGGCAATTGATGATAATTGGGTGTCCTAAATGAGGTTCACGCGATAATAATGAATAGTGAGCGGGGGAGAGCATATTCGCGTTCTATTAGGACACCGAGATTTCGCTAACCCGCGATCATGCGATAGTACAATCTTGTAATCGTGCGATGATCGTGTAATCGCACGATGATTGGCTGTTTTTCTTTTAATTAATTGCAGTAATGTAAAGTTTATTCTCTTTTATAGAAAAGGTTAAGAACGTACCTTCTTCCCCAGTTCCACAAGTCCGTTAACTTCCCCCTGGTTGTTGGCTAGTTGTCTCGCGAACACATCGGCCTCGAGCGTCATGGCGTGCTTCCACAGCGCGAACATGTGCTCGAAGCCTTTGTGGTAGTATTGAGACTTTATATCGCTATTCGGTGCCCCGTACAGAAAAGGTTGTTGCCGGATGAGCATATATATATATATATAAAGTCGGTGTCGTCCATCTGGGGTGTCATTCTCAATGTACACTTTGATCCCTTACTCGAATTCACCTTTCAGAGTGTGTACTACTTACTATGTGTGTCTTTTTTAGATCTGTTGAGTGATTCTGTAAATCTCGAAATAAGTTTAGTTTTATCAGCTTGTTTTTTTTGTTAAGTTTAGTTTTATCAGCTTGTTTTTTTTGTTAAAAATGATGAAATCAGTTAGATCTGACAGGTGAATTCGAATTCACGATCGAATTGAGTTATCAAAATCGCTAGGCTGGCCATAGAAAGATTTTTGGGCACACACTTGTGTACCAAAATATCTTCTGCTTACCTGGGTAAAGTCATTGAGATTGGCCGCTTATTTTATTTTTTATAGAGAAGGTTAAGAACGTACTTTCTTCCCCAGTTCCACAAGTCCGTTAACTTCCCCCTGGTTGTTGGCTAGTTGTCTTGCGAACACATCGGCCTCGAGCGTCATGGCGTGCTTCCACAGCGCGAACATGTGCTCGAAGCCTTTGTGGTAGTACTCTTTGGGCGCGCAGTCTGTTGATGTCACCGTTTCGGTTAGCTTCTTGACCACTCTGGAACAAATTTAGGTCAAATTGTGAAATACGAAATGAATTGAAATTGAAAAAACTTTATTGCCACGTAAAACACTCAAAATTACAAAAGTTGTTAATTACAAACATAAACGATTAAAGAAAACCAGAAAAAAATTTACTCAACTGTGTTCGATTTACCCCCGAATTCACAAACGACAATCAACGCTAAGCACGCACTCACGCTTATGCTATCCCATAACATGTCAATAGAACTGAAAGTGACATTGTCCTTAATTTGCAATAATGTTTCTTTCGAATGTTTAAGGCATATGCCTAAACATTGGTGAAAGAAACCTGGCTGCCAGGTAAAATATACCAGAAAAAATCTGCCGGTTTGTTAATGATCTCCGTAGCACAGTCGTTAGTGCAATCGCTCGGTTTGCGAAAGACGCGGGTTCGATTCCCGCCTGAAGCCGAGACCGAACGTCTTTTTCTGGTTTTTGTACCTTTAGTAAGATCCTTAATGCTAAAATAAAATAACCTTAGATATTCTTTGGTATAACTAACTTATTCATAGCCTGGCGCAGGTCCGCGCTGACGGGGCTCACACGCAAGTCCTTTGCCGTCTCGGTGTAGAAATATTTAACATTCTGTGGAGCAATAATAAAAACATTTTACATTTTAATTGACGACTGATTTGTTGTAATGGTTACTACATCAAAGGTCGGTTCGAACCCCGCACAGTACAAACATTTGTGTGCATGAAAATTTCAGTTTGTATTGGTATGGGTGTTTTATATTTATTTATTTATTATTTAACCAAATACATTATCATTACAGGAAAAGACCTTATGCGATAACATAGTAAAAACGAAACACTTATGCCATGTAACACAGAACATACATTGTTAGTTTTGTGAATTCACTCAGCGCACACGAAAACAAGTCGATTCTGTCCGCCACCAAATTCAGCGTGTGCAACGTCCGCGTGTTACGTGTTATATGAATAAAGTCTTCCTCAAGAAATGGATTATTCAGAATAAAAATACATTTTTCATTCGAAGCAGTTACCTTGAGATATTCGCGTTCAAACTATAGTCCGCTCGCGTTAAGAATGCAGTAATTTTATACTTGTCCTTTGACCTAGCACGTCCCCTAACCAATCAAATCGTTCCTAATTAGAAAGCCAAGTCCACAGTGACCAGTTGAACGCATACTTTCTAACGCAAAGGTTGTGGATCTGAGATTTTTTGTGTACAACAAAATTAAATTTAAAAATCACTGCATTCTTAACGCGAACGGACTATAATTCTATAGCTTTATATCATTAAAGTATAAATAGATAATGATTATTGAAACAAAATGACCTTCAAATCGACAGGCTTGTCCAAGTCTAGTTTAGGCGCGACGAGTTTAGTGAGCGGCGCCAAGTCGGAGCAGTGGCGAGAGATGAAACCGATGGACGCCATCGTGGGTTCCTTGCCCGACCGGAGCACCGACCCTGGGGGGTGACAAAACTGTCCATTAGTAAGTGAGCTTTCAAAAATCTGCAATCTATTCTTGTAGACGCCCTAACTACGAGCTACAAGCGGGTTTTAATACAGGTCAGCCTATTTACATCCGAATTAGTTTTTTTATAGAGGGTATTATAACATTTTAAACAACAAGTAACATCAGCTATGGTATTCCGGTTGGCGCCAAATCTCACTTCACTCGTGGTGAGTTATCTTTAAAATTCAATTTCTTTGCGACGAGTAATTTTTTAATTCTGTCAATTTAATTATACAGGTTGTCCCGCAACGTGACGTCAAGCGGGCACGGGGTGATAGGCTACCTTATACCGGCTCTGGGAAAAATAAAGAAAAAAATCTATGTCACTTGGTTTAGTAATAAAAACAATATTTTTGAAAATTTTGGAAATCGACACCCTTGACTAAGTTTTCATGTACTGTACTCACAATCACCAAATTTCGCAGCGTTTTATTTTTTTATATTAACCCAGAAAACTATGCTTTCGATTGTAGTCAGTTTCATGATGATCAATATTGGACATTTATTAAAAAAAAATGAAGTTCGATTGGGTCATGGTCAAGAATTTTTATATCAACTAACTTCATCCCTTATTTTCTTCAAAAAACATTACTAAAGCATCCTTGGCAAGTTGTCTAGAAAAATAGCCCACTTAATCAAGATTTCAAAAAGGTAAAATACTAATTATTTCCTTGTCTTATGTTTCCATGAAAAATATTATGAACCATAATGGGTCGTTCAAAACTTGAACTAGGTGAAGTCTAAAGTATGCTATAAGTGGTTAATGAAACAAAAAGTGACTGTAGGTTAGTAGCGGTAGCAAATAAGAAATAATTGCTGTTGCTAAGCATTCCATGCCTGTTCGGTTAATGTGATGGGTGACCACTCCAAACATTTTTTTAAAGTATCTTGTTTCTCCGTCTTTCGAAGGCACGATAAGGGGTTGGTCCCGGAAGACGCTGCGTGTGCCCAGTGTTGAGCATAAGTGTCTCTACTTATGCTCAACTTTCACGCTTACGGTCAACGCAACTATCCCGTATTGCTTCAACGTCATACTCTAACATGCGGGCACAGTGAGCTAAGTGTGGATCGTGGTAAAGTCACCGGCATCTCTGGCTGCCTATTTACGTTTTCTATCTTGCTCTTGCTGAATGACATTTCTTTGCAATAGAGCAAGGAAGACTACTAATGTATTATTCCGACATCTCTGTACTTCGGAAGGCACGTTAAGCAGTTCGTCCCGATTACATCGGTGGATGTCAGTCGTAAAGCTTAGTCGGAGGCCTTAGGGTGGCTTGATGACATCTGAGATTGACTTTTTTCACTGATTTTACACCCCTACAACAATCCGCACTGAGCCCGCGTGTTAGAGTATGCCTAGCGCCCACCCTTGTAGTTGAGGCCTGTGCCCAACTGTGTGACGGATATAGGCGGTTTATGTATGTATGTTTGTAAGGAGGACTGAACAAAAATGGTAAAAGTAAGATACCAGACCTTCTATTGAACCATGTAGTCAGATGTTATTAAGGCGCCCTAAGGCCTCTGAATAAAATTCGCGGCTGACTTCTACTAGCAACGTCAGCTGGGAACAACTGCTTAATGTCATGTGTACGGAGATACTATGAAAGAAAAAATCGAAATGGTCACCCATCACATAGACCGACCAGGCATGGAATGCTTAGCAACAGCAATCAGTTCTTATTTGCTACCGCAACTAACCTACAGTTACTTTCTGTTTCATTCACCAATAATAGCATACTTTAGACTTCACCTAGTTCAAGTTTTGAACGACCCATTATGGTTCATAATATTTTTCATGGAAATATAAGACAAGGAAATAATTAGTATTTTACCTTTTTGAAATCTTGAGTAAATGGGCTATTTTTCTAGACAACTTGCCAAGGATGCTTTACTAATGTTTTTTGAAGAAAATAAGGGATGAAGTTAGCTGACATAAAAATTCTTGACCATGACTCAGTCGAACTTTTTTCTTTTTTACTAAATGTCCAATATTGATCATCATAAAAATGACTACAATCAAAAGCATAGTTTTCTGGGATAACATCAAAAAATAAAACGCTGCGAAATTTGGTAATTTGTGCGTACAGTACATGAAAACTTAGTCAAGGGTGTCGATTTCCAAAATTTTCAAGAATATTATTTTTATTACTAAACCAAGTGACATAGATTTTTTTCTTTATTTTTCCCAGAGCCGGTATAAGGTAGCCTATCACCCCGTGCCCGCTTGACGTCACGTTTCGGGACACCCTGTATACAGGTTACCCAACATCTAATAATATTTGTTCGTGGTGATAACATGTAACTTAACTTAAATTAATTCAGTAAGATTTGTTGTATCTACATGTAAGTACACTCGTTATGTTTATTATTAATGTAATTGTAATTTCTCAGTGAGTGAATTATATGTAAGTAATTCTTATGAGAAATAATAAAGTTCTTAAATCGTTTTACTAAATGACAGGAAATACTAATTCAGAGTTAAGCGTATTGGTGATTTAAGTAAGCGTGAAGCACCGAGATGTGAAGTGATGTCTGCCTGAATCATTAGGTTTTCTATGGATATTTCCAGTACCTTTCAAGCTAGTATGTCCAGGCGTGGGATTGAGCGCGAAGAGACCGCAGTAGAAGGCAGGCATGCGCGTGGACCCGCCGATGTCGGAACCTGAAATACACAAATTGGATAACTTGCGAGACAAGTGTATTTGGAATAGTTGCAGTTTCCGAATATGTATACAGGGTGGCCAGGAAGTTGACGTCCAAAGCTAAAATTTAGATTCCTCATATCAAGGTTTTTCATTTTCCTTAGTTTAGGAGCTATAATTATTTTTGTGATTTTTTCCTGCATTTTCACTTATCATCGGTTTTAATTTCTTTTTCTCAATCTGGCGAGTATTTGGTGGTCGAATTATCGGTGATAATTAATAACAATACTCACAAGTAGCACCCTAAAAATTTTGATCTGTCTGGGTATTTAACTTCCTCAAAATTTAGTCGCAAATTCAAAATTACGGTCCGATCTTAGTGAATACACATCTTTAATGTATCAAAAAAAATGTTTTGAAAATTGCCTAGGACATTAGGGTACAAAATGACGTCAAATAAAGCTGTTTTTAACGGGGGGTAAACAAATGAATCTGAATCTTGGTCGATGTCTATAAGAGTACGTACAGATAGAGATGGGCGAGGCGATGGCGGCCACGATGGCGGCCTCACCACCGCTGGAGCCGCCGACGGTGCGCCCGGCGTGGTACGGGTTGTTGGTCTGACCGTGAAGCATGTTGCGGGTCTCTTGCCTAACGGGTAATATACACATTTAATACATAAACTACACACATCAAAACTGTCTAGGGATATCATAGGGTTATCATTTTTCAAATATTTCATAAAGTTAAGTTTGTTTACAAGTTGAGCATTATCTTAGAATAACGCGAGGACAAAGGCATAAGATAAGGGTTAAGAATATTACAAAAACAAACGTTTGATTTTGCTAAAATTTTGACACCTTTTAAAAGAAAAATCTGTCTTTTTTTAACGTCCTTACGATTGTACAATAATGCTACTACAATGAATTTCTTTATACAATCTAAAAGGGAAGATATAGCAGTTTCTGTGTTCTAAAAAATTCTACGTTGGTATCAATAATTTAATTTTTACAGCCTCCCAAATAGCTATACTTTGTATGAAAATGCTTGAGATATCTCTAGACACTTTTGAGCAGTGTATGAAGTCGATTGAGGGGTGTAAGATTAGTGAAAAACCCTAATGTCAGATGATATCAAGCCGCCCTAAGGCCTCCGACTAGGCTTAACGACTGACATCTCACGACGGCACCACATTCAATAATAAATCTTTATTTCGGACCAATTACATACATGGGTTAGTAACAATTTCTATTGAAAAAATAATGTTAGTACTAAAAACAATGAAAAATAAAAATCATACTTTTGATCCCATCAGTGCAAACGGGGCCCTGGGATCACCCTATGTACAAAACACCAACAGATTGGCAAAGTGTGCCTATCAGCTAGTGTCTTCGGATGCTGTTGTGGTCGTCCCGCACCTTGTTCGCTTGGGATACCGTTTTTTTGCACATAATAGCGTTAAATTCATCAGTTTGGTATTAAGCTACAAAAGAATAAATACAAATTAATGCACATTATTCCACACAGCGCCATCTGGCCCCAACTAAACTATTTAAGGTATAGAAAAACGCCATTCCATGCCACGACGCCATTTGCGAATAAGTGTCTTAACACGTCAATTGCTTTAACTATGCTTTAGCGTTTCGTTTTTATTCTATAAGGGGGTAATTCTCACCACTTGTTGATCTCCGGCACGTTGGTGTTGGCAACACAGATGGCGCCGGCGTCGCGCACGAGGCGCACGCACTCGGCGTCCTCGTGCGCGCGGACCTGCGCACGCGCCACTATGCCTAGAGGGTGCAGCATGCCTGCTACTGCGTGGCTCTCTTTGCACGTGAATGGGACACCTACAAATATGTCGATATAAATAACATTTAAATTTCTGAATACCTGAAAAAGACATTTGGTCATTTTGGCATCAGGCGGGACTCGAACCCGCATATTTCGCAAACCGGATAGTAAGATGATAATGCATTATCCCTAATGCTAAAAATAAAATAACATTTAAAGTGTTATCTAAATCGAAAAGAGACTGAGATATATCCGAATCCGGTATCATAATAAATTATTACTATAGTGGATCCAATCCATATCCGGAAGTAAGATGATAATGCATTATCCCTAATGCTAAAAATATCATTTAAAGTGTTATCTAAATCGAAAAGAGACTGAGATATATCCGAATCCGGTATCATAATAAATTATCACTATAGTGGATCCGATCCATATCCGGAAGTAAGATGTTAATGCATTATCCCTAATGCTAAAAATAAAAATATCATTTAAAGTGTTATCTAAATCGAAAAGAGACTGAGACATATCCGACTCCGGTATCATAATAAATTATTACTATAGTGGATACGATCCATATCCGAAATTTCATTTAAATCACGTGTTAAGGAAAAATTAAAACTAAAATTAAATCACATTGGAAATAACGTGCAAGTTCTATTTTCAAAAATTACAAACGTAAATATTAATTTAATACAAATGAGGAAATTCCAGAATTGTGTCATTATGTCACATTTAAAAATCCATTAAATTAAGAGATATTGTTAAGTCTAAAAATAAATTTTCAATTTACCTGAAATACGTAAAATTACATTTATACAATTTGCGTAGACAATACGTAAAGATCCTAAATAAGTTTTAACAAAGCAGTGTAAGACGTGTCATAGTATAAAAATCAGTCAAACATGCAATTATGCAAAATAAACATAGGAACCACCTTAACAATACAAACAGCGTGTAAATGCACACGAAAGTTTAAACTGTGCGGGGATCGAACCCGCGACCTCTGATGTTACTTAGTAGACCAAATATCGGTCTGCGATAAGATGTACATACACTCTCGCAGATATTAACTGGTTCAATGCCACAGCACGCACCGGTGCGTTTTGACAATTAATTTTCTATTGTAATTTTTGATTGGCAGCGAATGGGTTAAACCCAACCCAAACTCCCTAAACTCTCTGTTAAGCCTTGCGGTTGACTGGTAGAGAATGCCTCTTGGCATTAAGTCCGCCAATTGTACTTTTTTTTTGTAATTTTGTGCAATATCTTTATTAATAAATAAAGATATTGCACTATAAATAAATAAATTAAAAAATCCCAAGGCCCTTATGCCTGTGTATTTATTTACCTAAGAAAGGTTTCTCTTTGAAGTACTCATCAGGTAGACCTTCAGCGATTTTCTTGTCAACCTCCTTCGCGTCTTTCAAGGCGTCTTCAAATCTCTCGTCTACTACTGCATTGAGGATGGGATTCACCTGTAGGAACACCCAGATTAGACAAATTTATACAAATATTATAGGGCTGATTAGTTTGTTTGTACGCGCTAATCTCAAGAACCACTGGTCTGAATTGAAAAATACTTATTTGGCTGAATAGTCCATTTGTCGTGGAAGGCTATAAGTTATACAACATCAAGCTACATTAACAAATAGGAGAGGAGTGTCTATGATAAGTGTTGCAGACGCACGCTGACTGTTGTCATCGTGATGAAACGGAACATTCAGAAGCTCGCACTTCGCCGAGCGAATTTGATCCAGCGTGCTAAATGGCGAGATTGTTGCAGTTTCCCAAGTTGCTTGGGTTTTTTATCCATCACCGGCGAGTTAACCGCGAATGGACTCAAAAGAATTTATCCTCTGGGCCACAACACTCTCCAGAAAAACAACATAAAATCTAGCAGATATAACTCACAGCCTTTATCCGCTGGATACATGCAGTCACCAGCTGTTCAGACGTCAACTGTTTAGTTCTGATTTTCTCAGCAAGAGCCACAGCGCTCTCAGCCAGCATGCTGTGCTTCTGCTCCAGTTCTGGTAACGGCTGCTGGGCTCCCTCGAAGATCAACCCGAAGATTACATCGATCAACAGGTCCAGAAGCGACCGGAACACCAGGAAGGCGTGCTTCAACATGTTGGACACCATGCCGTTGAGGATCTTGCTGGTTTTGGTGTTACGGCGCTGCTGAAAGATATGAAAAACTATTTTTCATTACTCATACTCTGAAAGTAGGTCATTACTGACCTGAGAAGCGGGCTGAAAGTAATACTTTTCATCCCTAGGGAGAATCACTTTCAACTGACATCTGCCAAATTATTAAAAAAAAACTTAGTTATTTTTCACATATCTATTGAACCATGTTCCAACTTTCTATACAGCCACGATGTAAAATTAAAATAACTTGTTAAGTATTGATTAGAGAATGTATATTTTATAAATAACTTTATTATAATTCAGTTTCAACAATTTCTTCAAAATAACTAAGCTTAGAGCAAAATATTAACCTTTTTTCAATGAAAAAAATAAAAAATAATGGCTGAATAGTGGGCCCGCCACAGAAAAAAAAAACAAACAAAATAGGCGGGATAGCGCCAATTCGATCTTCATTTATTTTTAAATCTTTTTCTTTGGCTAATTCATGTTTTATTTTTACTTTCCTTGTATTCGTAATGAAAAGCACAGTGTTTACCTCGGTGAAAGACTTATTTAGTCCCTCGAACTATTGGCGCCCTCACTTCGTTCCGGGCGCCAAACCACGTCTCGGGACTAAATAAGTTACTTTCACCCCTAGGATAACAATGTACTATTAAATATTATTTCGAAACAAAAAACCAACAGCCTGTGTATAAAATGATAGCATTTTATTTATTTATTAGTTAAAATGAGAGAGTCTTAGGTCTAAGTCCTAGGGCGGTAATTAGCGGCAAAAGAAATGGATAGGTTGACTGAAACGCCTTGTTTGCTGTTGATTTCAGTTGTTTTGGTGTGCAATAAAGAATATATATATTTATTTATCTATCTGCACCTGTCTGGACGACAGCGGGCGTGGCGCAACCGTGGTGGAGAGGGGAAACGAGCCTGGCGGTGGCGCGCTATAGATCGAAATGCATGGACTAATATGGAAACGTTTTAGATGGTAATGTCGCGGCGATTTATACAGCCACTCGCGTCAGGGATGGGATACGTTAATGAGACAATAGGGTAGATGACTATGAGTCATTTTGCATGTTCTTTTATCTACTATATAAAAATAAGTCGTGTTTTCCTTCCTGACGCTATAACTCCAGAATGCACCAACCGATTTCCACGTTTTTGCATTCGTTGGAAAGGTCTCGGGCTTAGTGAGGTTTATAGCAAAGAAAAATCAGGAAAATTTCAACAGAAAAGCATGTATGTGAAAAATATTTTTTCACATACAGCTAAGTCCACGCGGACGAAGTCGCGGGCGGCTGCTAGTGATCAATAAAAATAATAATTAAATTCAAATCTTATTGTGAAACCACGATCGAAATTTAGCCACAATAGGCCTGCAAACTTGGGTGGGCAAGTCCATTTCAGAAGTGTAATTTCTTGCAAAACAATTCCACTATTTTGTAACCCATACCATTATGAAGCAATTATGTTAGGAGATCATTTTCATAAACGCAATATTTAATACAGCTGTCGAACAAAGTTCTTGCGCGCTCATTACAGAAACAGTGAACGTGACGCCATAATCACAGTCACGTTTGTATTAAGCGTTTTTGGGCAAGTCCGAAAATGTGCATTACAAATTGTGATATCTCAGGTAGTATTGATCCTAATGAAGTCATTCTTTTAGGATTGTTTACATAAATGTAAGGTCTTTCGATAATAGACAAAAAGAAATTCAGTCATTTAGCCTATCCAACGAGAGTGGCAGTTTTTAAAAAGATGCGCCTAATAGGCCGCCCGCGCAATCTACTTCAAGGAAAGACCGAAATAAAACAGGCCGCAAGGTACGGCTGCCGCTCCTAGTTTGATGTATATTACAGAAGCGGCGTAATTGGTGAGCGCATGAGCTATCACTAACGGTTTCGGGATCTGGCGGACCTGTTGGCTCAAACTAATGTGGATCATTGAAACATACAAATGGGAATAGCCACAATCACCTTAACCACCTCTGAGAAAAGCTAGTAAAACAGCTCAGGCCCAGTTCAATTTAATTGAAGCAAAGTTCCCTTTATTCAAAATCTCTAAAGATGACTGTAGCTGATTTATAAAAAGTACATTTTTTTAATTAACAATGAACCAAAATAATTGTACTACATTGTTGATGCACTACATGCACTGATTAAGTTTCAAACTTCATGCAAATCAACTTTCTTCTGGGACCTTTTTATTATGGGGGAATCCTTTTATTGACTTCCCGCCCTCACATTAGGAAAAAGTTTACCTCATACAATAGCTTAAAAAAAGAATGATTCTCAAAATGTATACAACTTTCTTTTTTAATGATTAAAAATCTAATTTATCTATTTTTGCTTAATCTATACTAATATTATAAAGGTGAAGAGTTTGTTTGTTTGTTTGAATGTGCTCATCTCAGGAACTACTGGTTTAAATAGAAAAAAATATATGTGTTGAATAGTATATTAATTGGATACATAAAATTATGTTAAACCCTCGGGGACAAAGTTGTGGTCATTCATAAATTGTACTATTATTTATTACACATTGAACATTATTCTGTACCCTATGTTTGTTATGAGTGTGATAAAGAGGTATTTAGCTGATTTAGTATTTTATTTATTACCTCACAAGTATCACCGTCAGCCGTATTTGATGTTGACATGCTTCCCGGAGCTAGAAATGACAAAATTGTATCATAATGAATTTCCAAATAAGAGACAACTTACAAAACATACTCAAATAATGTACAGCAAGATAGTAGGTTCTCAGTAGTGTTGTTTGCATAAAAAGTTGTTATGGCATGGATAATCCAAGAATTAAACTTATTTAATTAAACTTAGATACTTTTTATGTGATGAACACTGCAGCCTAGTAATTCTAGTACAATTGCATTGCAGTGTTTACCAAGCGATTACGTAGACAAAAGGCACAAGCGCAAAAAGTGCATCATAATCATTGCGAGTTTTACAGCTTTTACAAGTTAGTAACAAACACATACTCACCAATGGGTCAAAGTGGAAGTTTTGCTGGCCGTGGATTAAATACACACAACAGTAATTCTTAACTACAAGACCAAAACAATTACAATACACAATTATTATTCAAGTTATTTATTTATTCATTAAATCAATCGGAAATACGATAGAAAAGTAACTTCGGCTCGCTGACATTGACATTTAGGATTAGGAAATTGTTTGGGTGCGTTCCGAATTGAGTCGAAATCGATTACAGCGCGATCACAGAGCGTCCCGAATTGAAATATCGCGCTGACATTCATCTAACGTCAGACAGCGTGACGTCATGGGTGACGTCACCAACGGCGCCATATTGCGCTCACAACGATAATGCTCCAGAGCGATATCACCGTGGGCCTTATGTCAGATTCATAGATGAAACGTCAAACAGACATTTTAGCGTAAAAATATTTTTGTAAATATTTCTCAGAATAAATCTTTGCTGGGACAAATCTTTTTCTGTGATAACGTAACAGAAAGTTTTACTACAAGAACCGCTAGTTTAACCTGGGAATGATAGAAATTAAAAATTAAAAATTGTTAGGTTAAGTATCACTATTTAGCGGTCCGAATTGGTTTTGACGCTGATAGCGCTGTGAGCGCTGTTGACGCGATATTTCAATTCGGGACGCCTGATATCACCGTGAGCGCTCACATTACTGTAATCGCATTACGGACCGCACAGTTTGACACATCGCTAGCTAAACATTTCTGACGTCTGTGCTCTAGGCTAAATGCAGATGGTAGCGTTCTAAAAAGAGTGAAGATCACACTGGGTAGGGTGATAATCATCTGACGCGTTTCTAAAACAGCCTAAGTTAAATCGAGAGTAGTTGACCTTTTACTCTGAAAGTTTTGCGTGTAATTTGGAATGACTGAGAAGAGTGATTCTCACACTGAAAACTACTGAGGAGATAAAAAATGCAATTTCTATCGATGCCTGGGTGGGGCAGGGTACAGTACAGTACTGTCTGTCACCTAGAAGTTAAGTTTTGCTACTTTCGTTGAATAGTACAGTCAGTGACACATCAGGTTACTCATTCACGTTTTCCTCTTGCTCTTGCCTTAAGACATTTCTTTGCAAAAGAGCAAGGGGGACTGACCGAAAATCACTCGTTTGATGTGCTGTTGACTGTACATAACATAAAGCTCCATCTCTTTCTTTTCATCGAGGGTGAAAACATGGTGAAAATGGTGAAAATCACCTTACTACAGCAATGGCTCCTTTTGGATCGTAACCTAGAAACCAAAGTTAGCAAACAAACCACAATGGCGCGTAATGTCGTTTGAAATAAAAACTTTCATAGAACGTCCACGTAAACATGTCGTACATAAAGTTAAATGAGCGTGTTAACAACAGTAACTGCCATACGATTGACCGTAGGTACTTTGGTTTAAATAAAACCTACTTTGAAGTTATTTTTAAAATAAAGGAAATTAAATAAGCTCAAAATGTAACGTTACTTTTTAGATTATTAATAGGCGCCTATTTCTTAACAATAACAACTAATTTGAGGATTGTTAAAAAAAAATATACTGTAGTATCCATAGTATTTCATTGTTTTGTGGGTAAACTTTATATTGTCTCAACTGTAACTCCATAACCCAGTAGAACTGCTATTTTCTACTCAGTCACTGTTAGTGTTTAAGAAAAATAACGTCCAATATTTAAAGAATTAATAACTGTGAAAACTACAAGTCGGTAATTTATTAAATGTACATAACCTTTAAGGTAAATGTTATATTTTGGTCGTTTTATTTTCACTGCACCGCATCATTCGTTACTTTCATCATCACATCAGTCATCATTTTAAATATCTCCACCACCTATCCACCTGATTAACTGGTTCTGCCAGTCAGTCAGTGTCTCACGCTCAACAGTCGCGTTCGGATGCGCGCGAACTCGACTCACAAACTACTTTCACGTGTGTTATAGTGTTTTGATTTTTATTAATACGCTCACAGGTACGCTTCTCAAAGCCTTTAAAATACTTCTTAATTTAAAATTAAGTATTTAGTAGACCTAAAGTTATAAGATCAGATAATTTTGGTTGCATTCGTAACACTAAAGTTACTAGACGCACGATAAACAAGACCGGTATTAAAAGTTCATTGATTCCCATGTTACGGTTTGTCTATCTATTAGGTAATAACACAGTATATATTTTGTTTTGCCGTTATCCGAGTGAGGTGTTTCGTGAGGTAGTTTTATCATTTATTTGGCCGAATAGTTTGAGATAAAGCTGTGGCAGAGTTCACGAAGGATACTTACATACAATCACAATTTTATAGCATTGGTATGGTAACTACTAAAATGGTAATTACTAATTATAGGTTAAAAATGGTAATTACTGGTTTACGGCAGAGTTAGCTCAGCAGCCAGCTTTTAGTAATCATAGTTCATTTCACAGCGTTCAATATAAGTAACTACTTACTTATAAGACTTTTGTCCCCATTTTTCGCGGCGCGGCACCGGGGTGGATATCGTCCGTCATAAAGTCTTCTTCACCAGCGTGTATCTCATGGATATTTTACCGTATAACAAAATAGCTTAAATGTACTCTAAATCTGTTCTAAAAGTTTGTAAAATATTCCATGAATTGAAAAGATAAGTGGTTTTCAACATTACTTCCAATTGTTACTTCCATTCCTTTTAGAAATTAGAATAGGGTATTATCTGTGTGTCGAAATTGCCCTTAGCCATTTTTCCCCGGGGACCTGCCATTTGACCAAAAGACATCTGGCAAAATTACATTTGACAAACAACGTTTGGCAAAAAAACGGTTGGCCAATTGATCATTTTACAAATAATCATTTCACAAATGACTCACTTGACCAAATGATCAACTCTTAAATTTTCATTTTACAAAAAAACGTTTCACAAAATGTACACTTAACAACTGTATCATCTGATAAAACTACGTTTGGCCAAAAAACGTTTGACAAATGATTAGTTTTTAAATCCCGAAGCCCAAATTGCCGAAGAGTGTGAGCGGGCATGTCGTTTCATTGGTTTGAAGAAAAACGGTACCTATGTCAAGAAGAAATGGGTAAACGAAACGCTGACTTGTCGTGATACTTGTCTGCCCTATACTAGAGTCAGGGCAAAACCGACTCGGATAGATTAGGTTAGAAGGTTTAAGGCGGGAGCTACGCTTCGCTCCGCTCCCGCCTTAAGCCTTCGTGGTTATTTTTTTTTTCAAACCCAAAAACGATTCGCCTGCATTGCATTTCGTCATTTTGGCATTCGGGATATCGTCCATTTGGTTACTTTAACATCGGTATTTAAACCATCGGTATTTTTAACAATAGCATTTTGTATTTTGATTTTCGAGACTCAAAACTAGGTATTTAAGTTGAAAGTTATCCCTATGACTGCATGCCTTCTATCTTATCTTGTACCTTACCTGTAAATAATTTGCCCCAAATGAAAGTTGCATCCATGCAGAAATGTTTCTTCAAAGTTTGAGCTCAAACTTGAGATGACGGCTTTCTCAAAATTTAAAACGCATACTTTTGGCTTGATGACAATGTTATTTTCTGCCCCATATTCCATCAGCATTTCGAAAATCATGTCATAATGTTCTTTTATCTTTGTGGGAACAAAGGCAAAATAAAAGTGGAAATGTCTTATAATTGTCGTCCGAGAACTTATTTCCGAGTATTGTATGTAACTGGGTAAAAGTACTAGGCACAACTTTAAAAGCGCCATCTAGAATCATTACATTTGGATAAATGCTTCATTTGTGAAACGTATTATTTGGTGAAATAAAAATAGGTCAATTGATTTTTTGTTAGTTGTAACATTTAACAAATGAAATGTTTGCTAAATGATCATTTGTTAAATGAGTTTTTGTAAGATGATACTTTTGTCAAATGTCTCGTTTGTCAAATGAATATTTGGTGAAACGTTGTTTGTCAAATGATCATTTGTTAAACGTTTTTTGGTCAGACATTAGTGAACCTTTTTCCTCACTCAAGTAGAGCTTGTCCTTAGCATTTTCTGAGCCAGTGCATTCCTCTGACGTTTGAAAACCGCGAATGGAGCGTGCCATTTTCCATGTTACGTTCCTAACAGTTCGGAAAAATACCCAGTAATTTAAATACAATGGCAATTAACAAACACCACCACTCACTACTACACAATCAGTAGCGTAACTGCAATTTAAAGCTCATGGCAAATTAATATCTTTTGAGTGGATAATAATAATAATAATTTACAGGAAACACGGTACATAAAATGATGGTAACAGTTACATAAAATATGGTAGTTTCACATGTCGCCAAATATATGGCATGTAAAATATTTAATTACTTATTTAATAAGCTCTCCAACACTATAAAAATTCTTATCTAGGAGCCATAAATGATTTTTTTCATAAACTTTGATTTCGTTTTTATGGCGTCTCGGTGGTGTTCCGATTTAGCTGGGGGTCGTTCGTGCCTTTTGTGGCGAACGACGAAACAGCGTCAGTTGCAAACAAGCAAGTAAGCGGTTACCGCAGCTTAAGGACACATTGCAGGTAACACAGTGCCGATGAACTTCGGTATAAACAACGTTATGGAGGGGCAGTCGGAAATTTTGCACAACAATAAAAAAAGCGCCGTGCTAGTTGTAGTACGGCAGGAGCCAAGCAGTGAATCAGCCAGTATTTTTTTAAATAATAGCATCACTAGGACCCTGTGTCCGGCTGCCACGGTATAACCTCTTGTACCCACGGGTGAAGACGGCCTTGGCAAATGCTCTTGCTAATACCTTACTTCGGCACTGTTAATGCAATAGTGCATTATTAGGTAGGTACCCATTACCCAACAAGCGGGTCAACGACATGCACTCGGTTGGGCCACTCGCGCACCTGTTAGCGGTTGGTTGGTGGTTACGCACTATGGAACATTTGAATTCGTGTATGAGATAAGTGCCTAAGCAGGTACTTAAAAACTACGATCATAATCATAAATAACGGCTATAAAGTGCTTAATTTGATAATGTCACGGTTTATCAACTTATTCGCAACCACATCAAGTGTTAATTGTAGAAAGAGATAGGTCGAGTGTCAAGTTTGAAATTATTTCTTGTGATAGGTACATTTTGGGAAATGCATGTGTGAGTTTCAAAGTGTGAGTTTGTGGTTACTTAAGTATGTGTGCAAGTAAATATAACTAGGTAAGTAGTAGGTTTTGGCAATTGGGGTATGAAGTAAGACGTAAGACGGCCGCTATGACATTGAACACGATAAATATCCTGTCAATCCAGTTAGACACAGGAACTTATATTATAATAGACAGAAGAATGGAAAAAAGTGTAAGATTTTATGATCATTAACAGCTAACGACCATGCTATCCCGTAAAATGTCAATAGAACTGAAAGGGACAGCTATATTTCTGAGGGATGCTCACCGTTGGTTTGCGTTCGTGAATTCGGGGGTTAGCAGTCTTAGAAATCTATGACGAAGATTATTTTAGTGTTTTAAGCGATATTTGATTTGATTGTTAGGTATGAATTATTAAGGAATAGGAAAATGAAAATTGAACATTTTATTTAAATTTTGTTGCTTATTCATTATTATTATGCGATGTCAACCGGTCTCGTACAGTAGGTGTACTCAAATTGAAATAAGACTTGACATGAACCCCTGTGACACGCTTATGAAGAACAATGCAAAATTCAAAACAGTTTATTTTCAATAGTAGCAAAGTTCGTGTGACGTTATACTTATAAGTATGGCCTGGCAGTCATAACATTTTGTCACGTGCGCAAGCGTCTGGAAAAGACGCAATAGCAATAGATGACGGTGATGACGATGGTTAAAATGTAGATTTGTGAGGGAAACTTGAAGTCAGATAGAAAGCCACAATTTATCAGTGTTGCCAGATCATGATCTAGCTTTCTCCCCAAATCTCACCCAAAATCCCCCCAAAATGTTACTGTTTTGACAAGAAAACCTCCAAAAATTAGAAAAATATTTATTTACTTAAATACATTCATCTATTTCTAATAATTCAGCAATTGCTTCCATTACTGGATCAGCATCCTCACTTGCGTCGTCGTCTGCAGTTCCGTACTTTTTCACCGAGTTAAATCTCTGATGTTACTTTGAAATTAACACATCCTTCCGGCATTGAATATCTTCTCAAAATAGATTCGGCCGTGTTGATGGCTAATCTGTTCCTCATTTTGTCTTTAATAGTCGCAACTTGCGAGAAAGCTCTTTCCACAACCACGTTAGAAAAGGGCAACGACAAATTGCCAATGAAAATTTGCTCACATGTCCGTTATTTCTATCACCGACTGCATTTTTGAAGACATACACTCCCTCCAAGCCAATTTTTATCCCCCCACAGAACCCCCCAAAGGATTTTCCCCTCCAAAAAATCCCCTGTGGTCAGAAAATACCCCCAAATTTGGGGGAATCCCCCCCATCTGGCATCACTGCAATTTATATCATACATAACACACATAAACGACCTATACATATACATACGTCCCACTGCTGGGCACATGCCTCACCTGAACTATTAGGTGGAACAAGTCATACTCCAACACGTGGGCTCAGTGCGGATTATTGGAGGGATGTTAGGTTAGTGAGCAACCTTATTGTCAGATGTTATCAAGCCGCCCTAAGGCCTCTGACTAGGCTTAACGACTGACATCTAGCGACGTCAACCGATCAATAAATATCATGCTTGTACCACTCCACTCAGTATCTCTATCTAGTAGCATTAAAATTAAAAAAAATACTAAAATGTTTCAGACAGGCAAAAAAGAAGGTACCTAGTTTTTTCCTTTAGACAGTGTTCATTCAATTCACAGGATTCACCTATGTTAAAAATTCAATGAGCGGAATCGTTCAACAATCCGTTTGTTTTGTCTGTTCAGTTACCGCCAAGGCATCACCACTCGCCAAAATGTGTAGAATAATCAAGGCCGTATTCTTCTTCGGGCGGAAGATAGTCGACTATGTGTTGGAGTTCTTCTTCTCTCTCGTCTGGGAGTGCAAGAAGGAGCCGATTCCAGACCTGAGAAGCGGCCAGGAGTGTTTGACGCAGAGTGCAGTGAGCCTGGCGATGATGATCAAGAATAGAGAGCTGAAGTCTGAGGACTTGGTCAACGCTTGCATTCAGCGAATCAGAGAGGTAATATATTTTTTAATATGAGCCTTTTCTATCCCACTGCAAGGCAAAGAAAGGGATCGAAGGTTACCTCTTTCTAATTTTTGCGGTCCAAACCCAAGTAACACACAAGCATGATAACAGTACCAATGCGACTCATAACACAGTTAATAGTTACGTAACATTTGTGTTACAGTTAAGTAAATAGCTTCATTCTGACTAACGTCGTATTACGGCTTTTATACTTTTTTAAGCTTAGTAACTTTTCAATAATTTCGGCTTCTTTCTTAAGGCTTAGTAATAACTTTTATCCTCAATATAACACAAACGTTTCTAAGCTTACAGAGTTGCACATAGCTTTAATTTGCATAACAGTAAGCTAAAAGATAACAAGCTGAAAAAACGTAATGTACAATACTATTATACAATCATTATTAAGCTTATTGCTGTTAAAAACGCTATATAATCTGTATAAAGTATCCTTAGCAACTAGATGCTGAATAACAGCTCTAATATTATTTCGAAATCTTATAAGGTTCCTTATTTTACGAATTATTCAGCTGCTGATAAAAAGTACTTTCTGGGTTCTAATTAAGCTTATATTGTTATAAAAGAAATGTAGACTTGGTTTATAACTCACTTATACATACTTCTATTCTTATACCGAAACTAGCAGTTTTAAAGTTAGTTATACAGTATTTACACAGAAAAATGCTGAATACTATTAAAGGAAGAAAGCGGTCAAGCTAACCTTAACAGTCAAGTGCGATCGTACGTGGAAGAGTGTTCCGTACCAGCAATTTCATATACAGACTGTGCGGGTGATGATGATTACGCATCTAGTGGCCATGAATTAGACAAGAATATTAACGAATTTAAATATACCAATTTTCGCAGTAAGCTAAAATAATGGGCTATGAGTAAAAACATATGGCAAGTGACTTTAAAAGAATTAATGGTAATACTAAATGGGAATACCTTAAGTTACCAATAGAACCTAGAACCTTTTTTACAAACTTCCAGAAATGTTACCATAAAAAATATTAGTGATGCGGAGTACTGGCATGAAGGGCTAACAGAACCATTAAAAAAGTTTTTGAGTGAATTGGAGGACGTACCAACATAAATGGTATGCAGTACACACGAGTGGTTAACTCAAGCTAGACTTATTAGGTACGTAAGTTGAAAAAAAAACATGATTACCACAGCATTTTTTCTAGATGAAACAAAAAACATTCATTTATCACATCATCATCATCATCATCAGCAGCCACATGATGTCCACTGCTGAACATAGGCCTCCCCCATAGATTTCCAGAGCTGCCGGTTGGAGGCGGCCTGCATCCACCGAGACCCTGCGACCTTTATGAGGTCATCCGTCCACCTTGCGGGCGGGCGTCCCACGTCGTCATTTATCACATTTAACATCAATTTTAACGTTAGATTGGTATAAATACAATAATGTTGACATCAAAAAAAAAAACAAAAGCTCTCATCAAAACCATTTAAAAACACTCTAAACGTAAAAGAAGACCGGCGAAAATCGGCCCATCATTATTTGGGAACGTTCACGTTGAGACTGATAATAACTTTATAAAATGGTATTAGTAGATTTCTATCCATCATTTACAGGATTTTGTAAAGAAGGGATTTGATTTTTAAATAATTTACGGCAGTTTATTAACAAAACGTCGTAAATAATGATGAAACTGAACAGAAAACCGGAAAAGTGAAGGACGTTCCTGTTCATGCATCGACACTGATTTTACTTTCTTTCTAAACTGAACCATCATCTAGGTTGTATTGTTTTGACTAGTTTTGCTGTTCTTATTTTACTGCTATTAAAGCATCTCTATCTAGATTACGATGTTTCAAGTGACTAGATTTTAACAAAATGGTTCGATGGCAAGTCAAACTGCAAAACAAAATGAAGTAAATGCCGGTAACGGAACCTTTAAACATCAAATTGTGTCAAACGTCTAAGTCAGACTGACATGCGTGCATTGTCTGTTTGTTGTTATTGTTGACTTCAAATACAAATATTTTATTGTAGTCTCCGAGTTGATCGATTAAGACGACATCGTTTATCAGATGAAACGGAGCAAATCTTGGAGAGAGCCAAGAGATGGGTGTATCCACGGGATGTAAGTTTATCTATAAAATCTACATGTTGCGCGAAAAGGAGTCTACGTTAGAACCTTCCTTTAATCGTTATATCAGATAGCGTTGTGAATTTTGGTAGTTGTTACGGCGTCTATGTTCTTATTATTTATTATTACCTGCCTTCACAATCGAACAAAATAAACTAGACATCTAGACATTAATTAATTGCTTATTCTCTTTTAGTTGACGGGTGCAGAATATTTATGTCATGCGTGTTGGGAAATTATAAACCAGAACAATGAACAACCACCTATGGCAGTGATGGGTCATCGCAATGTCTGTGCCATATGTGACAGATCAATTTTGAGGCGAAGAAGTCGCACAGCTCTTAGAACAGATATGTCTTAGCGAGAGACACTTGTTGTTCGTACTATTGCAGAATGGATTCAACCCCGTGAGTTAAGTAACATATTGAATCGATTGTTATAAACAGTCTTAAAATATGAAGATGCTTTATGTTATACTATTATTCCAGCTACAGTCTGTTGATGAGGTGTGTATACCATGCTGGTTAAGAGCTCAGAGAGCCACAGACAATGGTCAACAAAATAATCAAGCAGATGTTGTGCAAGAGGAACCACCTAACATAGAAACTTCAAGAGCTCCTAGTCCACTATCACTTGAAACACCAAGCCAAGAAGAAGTGCCAGTTTCCGAAACTCCGCAAATTGAAGAGGATCCAAATATGGCGCTTCCTACTATAAGATGAGCTGCTGCCACTGCTCGTCGTTGCTTGTTTCTTGAATGTAATGACCAGGAAAAACTTCATGTTCCTGAAGTGATCAGGAGAAGAGTATTCGTTGATTTTAATTTTTATATACCAATTAATGCCAGGATTTGTGAATATCACTTGAACAGCAATTTATATGAGGATTTGTATGCATCTGAAATCTCTATGACGACATTTACTCCTTGTCAAGTCGAAGATATGGTGTTCCTTCTCCGACCGACGATCTGGTCAAGGTCGTGGGAAGCTGCTGGATGCGGACAGTGCAGGACCGATCGTTGTGGAAATCTTTGGGGGAGGCCTATGCCCAGCAGTGGGCGTCGTTCGGCTGATATGATGATGATGATGACATGAATAAATAAATAAACATAACAATGTGTTTTTCATTTCACTCAAGCAAACTCTATGTGAAACGTAGTTAAGCATTATTCTCTCAAAGCTAATGTAATTGAACATTTTAATATTGAGTTTACACAAAATACAAAATAGTATAATTGAAGTAAATATACATATTATGCTAGTTTTATTTAGTTGTCAAAATAGTTATGAAAGCTTTAACAAACATATATAATCTTAACATTAAAAATAACAGAAGTACATAGGTAATGTAGGTTACCTTATTTTCTTAGATAACTCTAGAGCCTAGGGTTTTATTAAAAAAGTCTAAGGAGTCGAGTTATAGTCACAAAATCATAGTACTCCGATGAATAATACAGAAAATAATATAAAACTCGTTATAACCAGAGGTTATTATAACCTAACTTCTTTAATTTATTATTTTTATATCTTTATATTCCCAACTTTTAGAGGGTTAGTTCTAGTATCATTTTGTTAGCAGTGTTAGGTCGTACAAGTCTTGGTTGATTTCGTTCATAAACGAGGCCTGTTATAGTTGGGGCTCAACCTCAAGGAACTCTGCCGGTCTTCTTTAGAAAAGAAGAAAAAGGAAGTTTTTTCAAAAAAAAGTTAATGTTACATCAAAACTAGAACGTGATTACACATGACATGATCACTTAGCAAAAAAATAATGATAGAGTCTTTAAATAGTTAATGAAGCCTAAAATAGTTCACTTGAAGCTAAGATATTAACATCAGTTTTTAGGTAATGATTTAGTGCATCTAATAAAATGAAAAAAAGGTATGATCACGGTCTAATTTTTATGTAACGTTGCGTTTCTTAAACATAAAACTTATTCTTTTCTAAAAATTTCACGTTCTAAGTCATTTTTAAAGGTTTTAGTGGGAGTTTGATATTTTTTTCATGACAACATATTGTCTACTTATTCAGCTGCCTATCGAATCCTTTTTCATGTTTATGTGTCCTGCGCATCGGTCTAGATATTCCTAAATATATGAACACAACCGGGTTCGGCGAAAAAAAACAAATGGCCGCCATTTTGTAATAGAAGGAAATAAAATATTTTAAAAGTGGATTGGTCGATAAAATGTATTATATTAATGAACCCTCACGGGTCCGACACCGGTGATCAGACAGACTATTTAATAAAGTTCGATCGATCACCTAATCTTTTTTCCACGAGATGCTAGTTTTTGATTGTTCTGTTTTGAACCCTAATAAGCTGTATAATGAAACATGTGAACAAATACTCAATTGTTATGCAGAAATGATTCCGCCATACCGCGCTTTGCCAAATAAAAGCTTAGTAATATGACGTATCAAAACTATTATTCAGCAGTTCTCTGTAAAACAGCTCCGTGAGCAGCTTATAATCAGATTTATAGGCGTCGCCATTATAACCTCAAATACAATATTTTTGGAGTTGTTTTTCCTATCAAATGCTGTGTTTTATTGACACAGATACAAATTCGAGTATTATTCATAAACTAATTCTTGCTTTTAAAACACTAAGATAAGGAATCACGCAAAAAGGTTTTTTTGCCTTATTTCTGTCTTGTACAATAACTTATTTCTATCATTAAACGTCGATATTGAAGGGGCGCGTAAAACCAATCGTTACAGGGCATACGTTATTGACTACAAAATTACTTGCGCAACACCATTTCATTATGTCTAATAGCTAAAACTTATATTTAAAAATTACTTCCCAATTCCAAGTACCATTTCACATCAATAACTTAATAAATATTTATGATGTCAACAATTTCTTGAAGGAAACACACATTTTGTTTGAATTATTGTAGTACAAAATGTGCTAATAGCTGGGTAGTTTTTGAAAATCACAGCCACGAATATTTAACTGAATAAACATAATAAAATATCTGTGTATAAGTAACGACTGCCGTTTTTCAGACGTTATTAAGTTGTGTGGACAATTACATTGCTACTTGTCAGATTTTATATTGCTATTATTCAAATTAAAGCATTTAAAAGTGTGCCCAATTTGCTTGAATAAGAGCTGAGTACACGTCTACTCAGACGTTAATCAACAGCTTTTTAAGCTTAGCGCTCCTGGGTCTGCTGTTACTAAGACCTTATACTACTAGCTGTGTTACTTGGGAAGCTACTGTCCGCCAGTCAGTAAGGTAATGGCCGACCTAAATCCTGGATAGATACCACCGGTAGGCACACCATTTACCACGATCGGTTTAAGACCCACTCGATAAAATGTGGGCTTCTGAAGGTTTCGTACACCTGTGTACGAAATTCGTTGCCAAATTTTCAGGAGCAACTTCAGGTAGGTACTAAGACTGAAGTGATTGCAATCTGTCTGTATACCTTTCATAAATAAATAAATAAATAAAGACAGTACTTCAAATTTGTCGTTAATAAAATTTTGGTCGACAGGTGAACCCGATTCTTAATGCTGTCATAGATGACAGGTACCAAGAAGCGCTGAAAGAGGCCAGGGAAGTGGACATTCGCGTCGCAATGGGCCTGACTGTTGAAGACATGAACAAGCCATTCTTAGGTGAGATTACCTTCGCTTAACCAATAAGAAAGGAAAATAAACTGTTTACCTATTGGCTGTACCTAGCCAGGCCTAGCCTAGCCTAGGCTAGTAATAACAAAGACAACAAATACACAAATTAAGAGAATTTGTCATTTCAATAGGTAGTCATGTTAAATTAACGATATCGATTGTCCTTGATGGTCACCTCCCAAAATACTATGTAATTCAACCACAAAAATAACGATATGTGTACAGTCTCTTTAATGTTAAGATCACGAATAGCTCAATTCAATAGTTTTTTCCTTTATGAATAAAAGGAGTAACTAGAATAGTTGAAGTCGCAGTGAGAATAGACGTATGTCGAGTGGGTGATGATGATGATGATGAACTAGGTAGAATATATTTTGCCCTGTATAGTTAGTTAGGCAAGAGTCATATCAACTCTTCTTTAAAAATGAAAACTCATAACTTTAAAAATGACAACAAAGTAAATCCGTTAGCAATATAGAAGCCTTTATTCTCAGGTGTCCCCTTCACGACAAAAGAGAGCCAAGCTGTGCAAGGACTTTCGCTAACATATGGCCTCTGGGCGCGTCGCAACGTACGCGCCAAAGAGGACAGCGAGGCAGTTGTCAGGCTCCGAGCAGCTGGTGCTATTCCACTGGCTGTCACAAACTTGCCTGAACTACTGATTTGGTAAGTTAAGAGAGCCAAGTTATTAAGGGACTCTCCCTGACATAAAATATGGCCTCTGAGTATACGGCAACGTTACAAGCTAAAGAAGCCAGCGAGGCAGTTGTCGGACTCCGAGAAGCTGGTGCTATTCCACTGGCTGTCACAAACTTGCATGAACTACTGATTTGGTAAGTTAAGAGAGCCAAGTTACGCAGGGACTCTTCCTGACATATGGCCTCTGGGCGCGTCGCAACGTACGCGCCAAAGAGGACAGCGTGGCAGTCGTCAGGCTCCAAGCAGCTGGTGCTATCCCACTGGCTGTCACTACTTGCCTGAACTACTGATTTGGTAAGTTGAGAGAGCGAAGCTGTGCAGGGCCTCTCTCTAACATTCTGACCTATGTGTACGTCTTAACCTTCGAGATAAAGAAGCCAGGGAGGCAGTTGTCAGCTACTGAGAAGGTGGCACTATCTCACTGGCTATCACTAACTTCCCTGAACCTTTTTTTTCTGGTGGGGAAACCCCCATGGATACTTCGCCGCCCGGGGGGGATGACGAGGTTATGTCGGACTCCTACCGACTAAAAGCCCCCGGCACTCAACCGTGGCACTTTGGCGGCGAAGCTGGATCCTACCGAAAGTGATGATGCACTGCTACGCCGTGCAATGCAAGCCAGAGCACCCCCGCACTAGACGCAGATCCTAATAGGCCCGCAACCACGAGCCACCGAGCCGCAGCGGGTGGCTGACAAGTCCACCACACTGCCACGCCTGAGTTCTCTTCGCTTCTCGGCGGACCCACCACCGGTACTAACCCCCTCGCCACGCGCCAAGGTGAGCACTCATGAGGGAGAACTTTCCTGAACCTCTGACTAGGTAAGTTGAGTAGCGAAGTTGTGCAGGGACTTGTCCTGACAGATGGCCTCTAGGTGACTCACAACGTGCGTGCCAAAGATTTTTAAAAATTCTACCCCTAAGGTGATGAAAACGGGGGTGAAGGTCCACACGGACGAAGTGGCACTAAGATACTTAAGCTTTTGACAGTCAGAGTATCAGACGAGGCATGGCATTCAACATGGTTAAGGTGTTCATCTGTTTCCAGGAACGAAACCCGTAACCCTGTGTATGGTACTACCAAGAACCCTCACCACACCGGCAGGTCGCCCGGTGGCTCCAGTGGCGGTGAAGCGGCGCTTATGGCTACCTACGCAACCCCCATTAGTTTAAGTATGTTCTTTTATTTAGTGTTTCGCTTGTTTTGGATGTAAGTGACGCCTAATTATTTGTTATTGCCGACCAGTATAATTTATGGATAAACCTATGATTGCAGCTTCCGATGTGGCTGGTTCGACTAGGATACCATCTTTCAATTGCGGTCTGTTTGGATACCATCCCACGGCTGACACCACTTCCCTGAAAGGTAAAATGTTTTTTTGTAACAACATAGCGTATCTTTTCATACATTAACGTACGTACGACGTGTTGGCTTAATTAAGCTGTAAGTTTGTATCTTGTTTTAAAAATAAATAAATAAATTAATTAATTGATAAATGTATTCCCAAACCAATACAACTAGAAATGACTAAAATATTTTCGGTACATCTTCGCTAAGCAACAAACGTTTTCGAATTTCATAAAGTAAACGAAAAAGAGTAACGTTCGCTTTAAAATTTGAAAACGTTAGCGGTTTATGGTACATCCACTTCTAGTGAGTGTAGTGAGTAGGCAAGCAGTCACTGTCTTCAAACTACAAAGGTACCTACTGACGATTACAACAACAAAAATGTACTCACCTACTAGGTACCGATCCGACTTCTACCATTTTAGGTAATTTCAACCTAAGGTGTTTTCATAGGTATGTTTGGCAGAACGGGTGATGAAGGCACCAGCATATTCTGTCTCGGCTTCATTTCAAAGCATGTAGAGGACCTGGCTCCACTGATGAAGGTTGTTGCTCATGACAATAGCCCACAATTAAATCTGGACCGACAAGTCAGCGTAAAGGTTGGTTGTTGGTTTTATCTCTTTGTTAAATTCTCAAAAGTTTGATACAATTTATAAATTCAATCAAAACTTTTCATTTCTCATTCTCGTAGGTAACCATTGCTTGTTTGTTTTAAGGATGTGAAAGTTTACTACACTGAAAGTTTCGCCGATATTTGGATGAGCCCGTTACGATCAGACGTGAAAGATGTAATGAAGAAGTAAGTAAAAATTAATGAGGTAGGTACAGAATCGCGATAGAAAATCAGAGAACAGCCTTTCTAACGGTGGAATTCACAAAGGCAAATCAGATCACTCGCTCAACTAATTAAGCCATCAGTTTAATCGCACGCTTAACTTAAATGCTATTCACAAACGTTCATTAAGCAGTTTTCTACCGTGATCAGCTGAGCATCTTTCAAACAAACCGAAATGCCAACATTGCAAAAAGAATCATTCGTTCTTGCTAACCATTTGATGGAACTATGGTTTTGTGCCTCGATTCGTTTCGTTGTTTGTCGAAATTATTGCTGGAAATGAACAATTCTTGGGTTTTTTCACAGATCTATCTCAATTTAAGATGACTGTAACGTAGCTTGCTTATTAATTTGAAATTTACGCATTTTTGTACAAAAAAATAAATGGAATAAACAAAACAATACTGTTTCATTTTTTAAAACAATATTTATGTAAAAACGGAACGCAACCAAATGTCAAATAAGTGTCAATCAGTCATTTTAAGAATTTAGGTTAGAATTACGTATTAAATTTGTTTATGTAACTACATTTACAAGTAATTATCTGGGTTTCTGGAAGATCATCGTTACAGTCAGTGTAAGATCTTGCACTTGATCTTATCAGATCTTGACTGCAGATAAACTACCTGCAAAGACAATAACTCAAATAAAATAACTAAGCTGAAAATTGATAGTTTGGAAATGGATTATTAGGTAAGCAAATAACTCTATTTAGCTGTGTTTACAATCTTCCATACAGTCAGTTAAAATCAATACAGTTTTTTGTTTGATGTTAAAAGTTTCACTGTGTAAATTTAGCCATTACCTACCTTTCTTTATTTGCTGAAAAACAAATGTAATTAACAAGTATTTTACTTTCCAGCTCTTCAAAGAGTAGCAGATAACCAAAGTGAAGGGAATAATTAATAAGGCAGTAGTACCACAAAAGTTGAACATAAAATATGATGATATTGCACATTATTTGCCAACTGTGACCGCTATAGTGACTAACTTCATATGGAAAAGGAGACCTAGAAGGTGCAAGAGAAGAAAAATTATAGGAAAACCAGAAAAAGGCATTCAGTCTTGGCCTCAGGCGGGACTTGAACCCGCCATCGGGATCATCTTTAGTAAGATGATAATGCATTATCCCTAATGCTAAAAATAAAATAACCTAAGAAGAATTCTGTTTATGCCAAAACAATCAATTTTATTGGTAGTAGACTATTTAATGTATTGTATGTATTGGTATTGTTTGTAAAACACATAACTTACTATAAACCTTAATTTGGCAGGCATTACAGCAAAATATGTATTTCATAGCTGTTCGAATCTTTAACCACTTGCATCAAATCAATAGTGGACACTGAATATATAATGCGATATAAATAATAATGATTAAAATGATAGCTTTTTTTTAAAAACACAGTACCTACTATTCTGCTGGGTATTTCAGCAACAAACTAGCTTGACTTGCTAACCTTTTCTGTCACTATTCCTCTGCCTGTAGGTTGTCTGAAAGAGATTGTTTTTAGCAATAAGACTGCCTAAATTGTATTTTATGGTGAAAATGTATTACTTTCATACCAATAATTTTGCTAATAATTAAGTGTGCAATAATGTGTTCCTCATCTTGTCAAATTGTTGTCTTGTTGTGATTTCACATTGTAATGTTCTATTTCAACTGTGTGAACCTCTAGTTTATTTGTTATTTTTGAATTATATAAAATAAATTATTCATATTTCGTTTTGTGTTTTTATTCATTATCTCTCAAAATCTACACTGGGGTCACGGCTCACAAAATTTAGCATAGATTATGAAGACTGAACAAACAATATTGTTTCTTAATACACTGCTCAAAAGTGTCTAGGGATATCTCAAGCATTTTCATACAAAGTATAGCTATTTGGGAGGCTGTAAAAATTAAAATATTGATACCAACGTAGAAATTTTTAGAACACAGAAACTGCTTCATCTGCCCTTTCAGATTGTATAAAGAAATCCATTGTAGTAGCATTATTGTACAATCGTAAGGACGTCAAAAAAATTTAGCAAAATTAAGTCAAAATTTTAGCAAAATCAAACGATAATGCTCAACTTGTAAACGAACTAAACTTTATGAAATATTAGAAAAAAGATATCCCTAGACAGTTTTGATGTGTGTACATAGGTACTTTAGTAAATAAATATAACACCCAAACACAGGATAGACACAAATATTCATTACACAATTTTAGGTGTATAGGGGGAAACAAACAACCTTAAGTAATAAGTAGGTGCACATCTTTTTTATTTCAATAACTTAAAAACTGGGAGTGATGGCTTTTCCCCTGCAGTGACATGATGGGTGAATAGATTAGGAAAAGAACTTGTGTTTTAGAACTGTGTAATAATTAGTTGTTAAATAAAACAAATATTGATTTGACGGTGTTTATTTATGCAGTTCGTGTTCACTACACTATTACATTATGTTAGGTGCCTTCTACACAACACCAACGACTTAACTTCATGTGTTCCTAACAGAGCCCACAGTACACTGCACATTCCACTGTTCCACTGTTGTTGGTGGGATTATAACTATACCAACATAGGCCATTCCCAATAGTTGATATAAATAAAGACAAGAAAATCTTCTTTTGAGAATACCAAACAGTCTCTTTATTGTGGTCCAGAGCCTTTAATGAAGCAATAATGTGTTTGTCCAGCAGCTATTCTTAAAATTTAGATAGAAACAAGGGTAGTCACACTTTGAATCACCAAGTTCACTACACTCTAGAAAGGCACACACTGGACTCTTTTTGATAATGGTACTAACTATTCTTTTGACCCAGGATTTTTGATAACTGGCATTGGCATCCAAGCTACAGTTTAGCAAACATTGGAGTCTGGAAGAGTCTCTTGGAAATGGTAGTATCCTGCTCTGATTGTGGGTCTTTGATAACTGCCCTTGGCATAATGATGGAGAGCGAGGAGTATTCCGTATATTGGCTGTGTTGCTTGATTGCTTTTCTTCCATTTGGGGGCGTGCTGACTAATTTCTTTTGTCGGAAACTGCAATTCTTAGTAGCATTTGAAATTGCGTTTTGACATATTTCTGTAGTGTTTTTAGGTATTACACATTACAGAGACTTCTAACAAGGGGTACTTCTTCTACGAAAGTCCTTAAAACGGGCGTTAAAGCTGAAATACTTCCAAATCAAATATTTAAGATAGGTCGCGACCGCTCTCAACTTTTTAAATATTTGAGCATGCTATTTGTCACATTTTATGGCATTTTATTATCTGTGGCACGCTGATTGTCTTTCATGAATACGATTTTTTCGTTTGAGTGCTTAATCAACTTAGTTTAATCACGTGAGAGGAGGAGCAATTGATGAACCTTTGTGAATGCGAAAAAACAGTTTGAGCGTTGTTCAAGTATTTGTTAAACGCTCAACTATTTAATTTGCTTTTGTGAATTCCACCGTAAGTCTCTCTGCTCAGGCGGCATTCACCTCAACATGTGGTGGTGCGTGTTTATTCCAACACACTGGCTGAGTGCGGATTGTTGAATAGTGTAAGGTTAGTGACAAACCTTACTGTAAAGATTTTAGCCTAAGGCTTACCGTTAGGCCTCCAACTGCGGCTTAAACTTACATCAGCGACGGCGACGTCTGCCGGGACCAACTGTTTAAAGTACCTTCCGAAGCCACCAGCTGCCTTGCTTGCAGGCAGGACACTAAGTAGGTCCAGATATTTTAAGACATAAGTAAGTATATTGAACGACTTGTATTCATTATAAATAAAAGGTTTGTTTGTTTGAAACACGTAAATGCTCAAAAACTACACTACGGAATTCGTTGCCGATCTACTGTCCCAACTGGGCCACGGACACCTCAATACTCAATCATTTATTGCAAAACCATAATGTAAACCTCCCTCTAACTCTCTCTCATACACACATCCTGAATACTAATTCATCTTTCTTCTCCATCACCAGCGCAATCTTGAACCTGGAAGCCCTCCTTCCAGCGAACAACGCTCCTCGGCCATACTACCACGCCGCCTTCAACGACTCCATCAACTTGTGGCGGTACTGGATGAGCAAAGAGCCAGAGGATTACTTCAGCCTCTACAACAATGGGGATGGAAAACCGAATATGTTCTTTGAGATTGTTAAGAAGGTACACTTCTCTTTCGAAAGTCTTTAGAAAGTCCCCCCCCCGGGCTATTTTTTTTGTTGTTGCAAAATCGGATAAATAACGGAATAACGGAAACTTGAATGTGACAACCTCTCAGAGGAAACCAAATGATCGTCTTCGCTTGTTTTATGTTCTAGTTCACTGGGTTCAGCAGACATACCCTGAATCTAGTAATGCGTCTGGCTGGTCTACGCTTCTGGCCGATGCCATCCTCCGAGTGGGCCGAGTCTTTGACAAGGGCGTTAAAGGACGATCTCTTCGTAAGTACTAGCTAGTCGTATTTATTATTATCAACTTTACCAATCTTTTAACAACAGATTTTTTTAAAATTTATAAAATGAGAACAACCATTTCGTACCCAAAAATGAAATTGCCGACCAGACAAAAATACTTACATAAATACTTCCTTTAGACGGTTTTTTCTGGCCAGATCTCCCGCGCCAATCGTATTTTTTAAATAGAGGTTTTACGGCTTTAGAAATCTGATGACATGCCAACGTCCTTATTCTTTCGCCATCACTATTTCTATCTCATGCTATTCCGGAATAAGCAAAAAAATTCAACTACTAATACCAGTACCGACATTAAGCAGATATTTTTTTTGTTTAAAATGTACGATAATATTTTGTTTCAGTCCAAGCTAGGAGACAACGGAGTACTGCTCCTGCCGAGCATGCCGTTCGCGGCTTACTACCACTATTTCCCCTACATGGGCCCCTACAATTTTGGATACTTGGCTATGGTGAATGTACTCAAGTGCCCAGCTGTGCAGGTTTGTTGACTAATATTGAATACTAACATTAATTCATTGGACCTGATGTCATGTGTCCTAGAATTCCCGAAATAGAATTAGCTTAATTTTCAGTTCGAAATTTTCATAATATTTTCTGTAAATATAATCATTTATTTATTTATGAAAAGCTTAAACTACCATTACAGGTGTCTTAGCCTAATGCGATAGCCTAGCCACATAGTACATCAATGATGAATATTGATGATTGAGGCTACTCATATTATTAATCTTATTAATTCATCTTGAGGTAACTAATTTGCTTAATCTTGATTTTGCAGGTTCCCCTCGGCAAGAATTCTAAGGGCCTTCCTCTTGGCATTCAAGTAATGGCTGCCCCCAACAACGATGCGCTCTGTCTCGCGGTCGCGAAGCACTTCGAGCAACAGTTCGGAGGGGCCATCATGGCCTGCAAGTCTTAATGTAGTAATCAGGGGTCGAAATGGACTCACCCCCGAATTCACAAACGTCAATTAACGCTAAGCACGCGCTCACGCTCATGCTGTCCCATAATTTAACAATAGAACTGAAAGGGACAGCTATACTACTGAGAGATGCTCAACGTTGATTTGCGTTTGTGTATTCGGGGGTCAGCGATGAACCTTAATGTATTTCCTTTCGAACCAACTAACTGTTAACGATAAATGTTTCGGTCCATTTCGAACATCTATAGTAATAGTAATACAAGTTTAAAGTTTATGGTTATGACAACATCAAGTCACTAATTAATTAGTTAGATCCAGGGGACGAAAACCCAACAAATGGGAGAGTGTGTGCCAAAGGATATGAAAGAGTGTAAGGTTCTCGAATACGATTTCGAGGGTAGAGCGAAGTTTTCTGCTAAACACGGAAGGCTGACCCCACCACCATGACAGGGAGAGAAAAAGAGAACGTAGGTATAGGTACTGACAAACATGAGAAGAAAATGAAAATATTTTCCATGTCTACCTTTTCATCTAGGTAATTTATGTAACACAACCATTTATTTTGTTTAATTTAATTATTTATTTCTTTACTATACTGCCTATTTTAGTACTGTTATGGGATGAGCGCTTTAATAGTTACCTGTTGAAGTTATTTTAAGGAATAATGTTTAGACATAAGAATAGGTAAATAATATCTAGGAAATCAATAGGTGTTTTATTAGTGTGCTATGAACTTAGGTGACGTTAACCTTTTGTATGTACTTTTTATGAATATATTTTTTGAATATTATTGCTTGAAAATAATGCAATTATTTTTTATTGATATTTTCCTTTCTTTGTACAAAATAAATCAGTTTTTTAAAAAACGTGTTTTTATTTTTGAAAAATCATACGTCTAGTTACACTGTGATATAGCCAGAAATAGAGTCTGTGTGGCACATGAGCATCCTAAAAAAGGCTAGCCTAACATGCCGTTGATTGTTTCTTTTTTGTCAAAGCATATATTATACAAAAAATGATGCGATAAATCAGTAAATCGCCCGCCGTAATAAAATAGTCAACTTTTGGAACATAGGACAGTTGCTTGCTTACACTAATGCTCTGGGCTTACACTACACACACCACACTTTAACAGTGGCGCCACATGGTGAGTACGAATAAACAGCCCCATTCGCATTTTGCCTTTGTCTAAGCATTTTGCACTCAGTTCAGAAACTGCTATTAGCAAAATAAATAGCAGTTAGGTTTTTAAACTTTGTTGTTGCAGTTTCTGAACGCAGCGTTAGTTTGACCTTGAATGACATTGCTTTGACATCCCAATATGTTTTTGACAGCTAAAATAACTTTCGTAGTTTCGTTTCGTGACCTTCTGATCTTTGATAATTATATTTCTCATTTATTTGTTAGAAATAAGCCGATGTGATAAGCTGTCTCGTAGCGTGAACAATTGTTTCATTTATTGAAAATGTCTAAAGTTGTAACAGTACCTACAAATCCCTACGAAGGCCAAAAGCCGGGCACAAGTGGTTTGCGTAAAAAAGTTAAAGTTTTTGTTCAGGAAAACTACACTGAAAACTTCATTCAGAGTATTTTAGACGCGAACAAAGATGCTGTAGTCGGCTCGACCCTTGTCGTTGGAGGTGATGGCCGGTATCTTGTTAAAGAGGTCGTGGATAAAATTATTAAAATATCCGCAGGAAATGGGGTAAGTTTTTGCTGGTTTTTCGTTTAAATATGCTTGAAAAAAATCCGCGGCATTCAATTAGGCTGCTTCAACTTTTCCCCATTGAGTAATAAAGTTATTTAGTACAGTGTCAAAAAATAAGGTATGTACCTACCTAATAATATTTGAAAATGAAACAAAACTTTAGCTTAATATTGTAGTACGGTTAGAAATATTAAGGGAGATAACAAGCAAGGGTCCTTGTTAAGTGCAGGTGTAAAGTTTTAAAGTCAAAGTCTCATGGTTGTTTTTCAATTAACCCAGCAAATTGCTCCTAAGTATACAAATCCACCAATCTCTCATCCCTGAATTCTGGTTGATTATTGTACATGAATTCCACTTGTGTTTTGTTTTAAAATACCAATGTTAACCATCATAGCCCAGCGCCCATAATAACTCTGCCTTGGAACCTTTGTGGTCCAGGGTTCAGGTGTAGCCAGAATACATGCCATACATTGTGTTAATTGTACAATTTATGGCTAACTCTCTGTTGAAGGAAACCACCAATTACAAACCTAAGCAACTTGGACAGCAGCATAGGTTCGGCCCTGGTTAGGGCCCAAAGTAACAACTATGGGTTCAAATTCAGCTTAGAAAAATGAGAGCCTCTGGATGTTTTCTTTACCATAATGGCAACAAATTGTCTGTATCCTTTTGGGATATGTTGTTGGAGCATTTATGATAGATTCATCATTAAAAACGAGAATGCATCATAAGCTACACAGAAGCTGGTGAAAGATATGATATAAATAATCGATCAAGGATTGATCATCATTTTTAAAGGATTTGTAACAGTTTATCTATGGACACACCTCCAATCGTAAACAAAAAAATTCAGGAACTGGCCTAGCAACAGCAGTTAGAGGAACAGCATAACTGTGGCACTTTGTTTTTTTGCCAAAACTCTTACTAACACAGTAAATTAAGGATGGAATTTACTGTCAGCAGATATACATCAAGGAACTTTATTATTTATGTATAAGGCCAAATTCACTTCTTAAAAAACTAGTTTTAACTCGTATGTCCGTAAACGGATTCCCCCCGTCAACAAAAAAAAAAGGAATCCTTTTTGGTGAGGCTTTCTTAAGACCCCTCCATGTGTGCCTGTTTTTGGCCTTGGTCAGGTGGTTTGGACTGGTGGTTATTGTTTGCTAATACAAGGATATTGGGCAATGCCCGAAATAAATGTTTTTTTATGTTAAAAAACATTAATTTCGGGCATTGCCCATATAGTGTTAGTAACAAAGGACTTATAAACTTTGTTAGTTAACTAATATGAATTGAAACTACAAAAATATGAGATTTTTGTGTCTTTGGCTAAGTGCATTTAATATTTTCAGGTTTCTAGGTTGCTGGTCGGCCAAAATGGGATTCTCTCAACTCCTGCCGTTTCATGCATCATCAGAAAGTACAACACTCTTGGTAAATATATTTGCATTTTTAGGGTAGCCCTAAACTTGCAGTAACATTAAGAAATAGCATTATTTTTAGAGTCTGACCGAAACTGGTTTTCCGGCCGAAACCGAAACCGAAACCGAATGTTCGGAATGCTGGGCTTCAGTTTCGGCCGAAACCGAAACTCACGTGGTCAAGTATAAAATACCTAAAAATACAAAATTATGAAGAATTTTACTCATTATTCTGCTAATAACAACAAAACTAAGTTACTGACTAATTTTTTTCAACACAAGATCCAACCGCTGGGCAAAGGTCTCCCCCAAATTTTTCGATTCAGCCCTGTCTTTTGCTAGCCATTCGCTAGAGTAATGTACCTGGTTGTGGCACCATCGTTTTTTAGGCATCGTCTTTCAGTGATATCAGTCTTTGAGGAGCCATTGGGTTGTGATTCAGGCCGGATGCATCTTACAGACTGCTCAGTGCTCACTCCCATTTTGTCATTTTTGCGACTTTCTGGCCTACGCCTTGAACGTCAGTTTTGGCACGGATCGTGGTGACCATTTTCTGTCTGTGTGTTTAATGCCTAACACCAGCACTCCATTACCCTTTGACCAATTCCGAGCCTTGTCTTAGGGTGTTCCATGAGCAACCAGGCTTGTGCACCGTTTGTAAGGATGGGCAGAATGCAATCGTCGAGAAGTTCTCGCTTTAAACATATAGGAAGGTGGCACTACATTTTTATGAACTTCATTTATTTGAGCTTTAAAAGTTAGCTCCTCTAGGTGATTCGGCATTCGATTTCTTCGTCCTGCCTGTTCTCGAAGAAATGAATCCGTTTCGGGGTGAATCCGTTCATGGACTGGACTGGTTATGGAAGATCCAGAGGGCGGGACTTTGAGGGAAGGCCAGGGGTGTGTGAGGCTCGCCTGCCGTGAGGCGGCAGACATAACTCACTAAACCCCCCGGGTGACCTGCTTCAGCGCGTATCCAGAGGTCCCCGTGATCTCTGGTCAAGACTCAAGAACTCTGTGCCGGTGGACCCCTGGCGCGCTATGCTAACTAGCCCACCTTTAGGGGAGTTACACCTCCCCTCTACACCCGCCAGTGTGTACGGCGATGTTTGGTTACTCGTACACTGCCGCCTTTCCTCGGGGCCACTTGAAATGGAGGCACACAGCCCCCGCCGTGTGCACTTCCAGTGACCCCGAAGGCCCCCTTTCAGTCGCCTCTTACGACAGGCCGGGGGGGAACCGTGCCAGAATTCTAACTCCCCATACCAGAAGGCGAACGGAGAGAATCTGGCCCAAGTCACTATAGGTACTCATCAAAGTTGCATTGTCTGTCGTCTACCACTTCCTTACTTTGTGTGCCGTTTGTTGTCAGTTTCGTTTTCGTCTGGTGCATCACCAGTTCAATGCAATAGCATGCTACACTTAGTTCTTTGAAAATTGTCTGCCCTGTCACTTGGCGGATGTGTTGGCGAAAAGCACGATGTCGTCGGCATAACGATCGGTCGATTTCTATAATTCAACATCGACTCCTTGATTAGACTAGGGAGGAAGGACTAGAACTAGGATTAGGGACGACTATTGGAGGAAGTTTTGAGGCAGTTGGCAAGAGCCACTGCCTCAAAACTTCCTCCAATGCGATAGTAAATAATCTGAGTGATCCAATATGGAACTATTTCCACAGAAATGAAACGAATACTTCATCAACAACCACGCGCACGACGTCCAATTCTGAGCATCAGGACTCCCCCTTAGATTCCCAGAGCGGCTGGTAATGGGCGGCCCACATCCACCCAAACCCTGCAATCTCTATCAGGTCATTCTGCTTCTTTGCTGGTGGGAGTCCCACGCTGCGTTCGGCTTCAAACGATATCCCCTCGAGACCTTTTCGATCCCAAACTGATGGCCCAGTTTCTCGTGTAATGTGCCCTGTCAACTGACACTTCAACCTACTTTCCTTAGTGCCCAGCGGTGTTGGATGCAACGATCAACCTCTTCCTCGATGGTGGATCTGCCTACTTGAATCATTTGGCCAAGACATACTCGTCGACAACTTCGAGAATCGAGCTCCCAACAAAACAGTCTCAACGAAAACTGACATGTAATCAGTTCCGTCAAAACATTACCTCTAAAGAAGTTTTGTGTTGCTACGGAGCCATCCGAATGTCCCACGACAATTCCCGACGACTGTAGAGGTCGCCAGGCTCTGCTATGACGTTGCCGCGAGAAACGAAGTTATACGAGTTCGCACGACATCTTCCGAAATGAGTTTCGGTTTCGGCAAAAGTTTCGGCCGATTTTGGCCGAAACCGAAACTGCGGCCGAAACTCGATTTTTTGGCCGAAACTGGCCGAAACCGAAACCGAAACCCAAAGGTCGGTCGGACACTAATTATTTTAGACTGTCGGTAAAGTAATTTGCACAGAACTCTCAGAACCATTGAACATTTTTCAATACAAAAAAATGTTTTTCATCTTGCACTGTTCAAGGTGAAATCACTTCACAGTTTTTGTGCTAATCATGATTCAGCTATAGTATGATAATACTATATATATGGATATGATTTTAAATGGCATTATATATTTGATTTATCACAATGACTTGCAAGTTAGATAACCATTACCTGATTACCTGTGATGAAACACAAAATGCCAATCATACTCTTGTCGAAGGACAACATAATAATTTACTGATCACACAATAAATCACAGTCACTCTATTAAAAATGTTTTGAAAGAGACAGAACCAAACTTCTGTGAATTTGATTCAATTCCTAGGCAACCTATTATAGGACCTGACGCCCGTTTGTGCGATCGACCTTATAAAGTAGCTGACCAGTACGTAAATCCACGCGCACTTGGGTTTCGTTGCTCCCGCGCCGCTGCCGCTCGCGGAGAAAGTAAAAGCGAAAGCCCTACATGTTTAGGCAATTATCGCTCGCTCGACGCCCAAGTTGCTTTACTTGTCTTATTGTACCACTTATGACCACAGTGTCTGTAGATAGATACGCATTATCGTCTTCCTCAGGTTCGTTTCACAAAAAGCATGCGTATAGTTCCTACAACTATACGCACATTATACGACACCAAAGGATCCCATTTTGGTCTCCTCCTAGGATAGGCAGGTATACTTCGGTACTAATCTTAGCCCGTAACCGCTGAGCGCTGTGGGGATAAGGCACCTTCATGTTGAGTTCACCTTTATTTTTGGGTGGCATTGTCCAGATCTTGCCCGTCTTCCTCCTGGCATTGTCCCTTTTGCTTGGCTTGCCATCCCTTAGGTTAAAAAGTGGTTTGGCGTTTATTACTGCCAAATTTAACCAAATTAGGATGAAAATCTTCAAAAATACATTAAACTTCCAGGTGGCATCCTCCTAACTGCGTCTCATAACCCTGGAGGCATCAACAATGACTTTGGCATCAAGTTCAACTGCAGCAACGGCGGCCCTGCTCCCGACCACACCACCAACGAGATTTACAAGTTCACAACCACCATCAGCCAGTACAAGACAGTGCCGGACCTCAGCTGCCCTGTGGACAAGATTGGGGTTCAGAACTTCACTGTAAGTTTACCTACCTAACCTAAGGTCATTTCGCCATATGGAAATAATGGATGAATGGGAATTACCGAAACGGATTGATAAGGCAAGATTGAATGTAGCTGTTAGAAAGGTAAGGTCACGACGAACGGTTCTCGGAAAGGGTCAGGCCAAGCGTACCTTCAACTGTCGAGCATGTATGACAGGGTTAATGAGAGTAGGGAAGGAAATCGGCGTTATGTTTGTATGTGTATGTACCCACGAGTATCTGTATGTATGATGAATGGAAAAATGAACCTAATACGTTGGGGCCACGGGTTGGGGCATTATTTATTCATTTATTTGCATTACATGAGACCTTATAATACTACACATACAAGTGCAGCACTAAATGTACACACGCGCCCTGGTAGGCATCGCCCTACCTTACTATAAAATATCCATAATATTTCGTGTCGTTTACAGGTCGAAGGCAAGCCATTCACGGTGGAGGTGATAGACGCCGTCAGAGACTATGTGGACTACATGAGGGAGATCTTCGACTTCCCTAAGATCAAGGCTCTGATCCAGGGTTCGGAGCAGAGGAAACCATTTAATGTTCTCATCGATTCAATGAGCGGAGGTAAAGTATAATACCTGGTAGGTATAACCGTTGAATTACAAACGCAATTAAAATTGAGCAGCTCTTTCAAATATAACTGTCACTTTCAGTTTTATAGAAAATTGACGAGACAGCATGAGATTGAAGGCGTGCTCAACCTTGATTGAAGTTTGTTAAGATTAGATAGATTAATAAACTGAATTTTAGAGTTCCAATTGTCATGAACACCTGTAATAAAAATCAGCGTCTGAGCCTATCAGATCCAGGCATTAGCTGAGTGGGGTCCATTTAATTGTTGTGTCTTGTTTATTTTTCTTATTTATTTTTTCTCTAACAATTTTTTTTTGTGTGTACGATGTCCAAGATCAATAAACGTTTTTTCTTTCTTTCTTTAATAAATTGTGTGTTTAGTTCATGTGTAATTTTTCGTTGCAGTCACTGGGCCCTACGTACAGCGTATTTTCGTCGATGAGCTCGGCGCTTCAGAGAAGAACGTCCGCCGTGTTGTACCACTAGAAGACTTTGGTGGGGCACATCCAGACCCCAACCTTACTTATGCTGCTGACCTTGTCAACGCTGTCAGAGACGGAGATTACGACTTCGGAGCTGCTTTTGATGGAGATGGTAAGTATTTTATTTGCTTTTTTGCTGGGGTACATTAACACCCCGGAAGAAACATAGCGCTAGAAGTGTTATAAATAAAAAAATGATTATGCTAATGTATTAATTAGCAATAGTCATGGCCTCAAAAGGAATTCCAACTCACACAGAAAAAATGGCTTGCGAACTAGGCTGTTATCTAAGTTATTTCGTTTTAGCATTAGGGATAATGCATTATCATCTTACTATAGATAGAAAACCAGACAAAGACATTCGGTCTTAAGGTATATGCCTAAACATTGGTGAAACGAACCTGGCTGCCAGGTAAAAATATACCTGACAAATTCGGCTAGTCTGTTAATGGTCTCGGTAGCACAATGGTTAGTGCAGCCGCCCGGTTTGCGAAAGACGCGGGTTCGGTTCCCGCCTAAAGCCAAGACCGAGTGTCTTTTTCTGGTTTTCTATTTTTAGGCTGTTATCTACAGCAAAACGGCGTTTCTACTTTACCATAAGTTGAAATAACAGTTTTGTGATATTTATTGCTTATTTATGGTTTCGTTATGCACTGATAATAGTGACTAACACAGGTAGCTAATAGTCATGATTCTTATACGAGAGCGCATATTCATTGCAATCATTGAAAATACTCCAGATAACACACTTATTAAAGATATCACTTTTAGCAATAAGGCAGTCTAATCATAGTGAGAAAAAATACTGTCTCAGTAAACTTTATGTAATACAGTATAATCTTATCTTAAAACTTTGACGACCGATTTGGTGCAAGGGTTAAGGAGTTGGCTATTACACCAGAGGTCGCGAGTTCGATCTCTGCACAGTACAAATATTCGTGTACAGTGGACGGCACATCACTCTACCCATTTCCGGTCAGTCCTCCTTGCTCTATTGCAAAGAAATGACATTTGGCAAGAGCGAGAGAGAAAACGGAAGTGGGGTAACCTGATGTGCTGTTGACTGTACATGAAGGGTGTTTTCTATACATGTTTATTATCTCATATTCCTCGTCTTCTTACGAAGTTACGACAGTACGAGTTTTGCTTAGTTTTTGTTTATTATATTTTCATTTAGATAATTTTGGTGTAAAGATGTTCTTTTTCTGATCAGATAACATCTTTTTCAGGTGACCGCAACATGATAATCGGTCGTAAAGCCTTCTTCGTGACCCCCTCGGACTCGTTAGCGGTACTGGCGAACAATCTGCACCATATCCCGTACTTCCAGCGTACTGGAGTACGCGGGTATGCGCGCAGTATGCCCACCGCAGCCGCCGTTGATAGGGTCGCGGCTGAGAGCGGGAAGGAGATGTTTGAAGTGCCTACTGGTGAGTGAGGTAGCAAGATTTTTATAAAAAAAAGGTTTATTTCAGAAAATTTAACAAAAGCCCATACTTTACGGTTAGTAAGTACTACAATTGACGTAAAAAGGGAGCACTCATCTAATGGTGCTTTTTTTTTGTTGCTGATGGGATGAATTAAAATAAAAGTTACGTAAACTTTTTAGCGTTGGATTTTGGATGCGTTTAGCCGAAGATAGGGCGCGATGGCGCGCATTAGGGGAGGCCTACGTCCAGCAGTGGACCAACATAGGCTGATGATGATGAAACTTTTTAGCAAAAAGTTATCTATTTAACGAACTATTTGCTTTGTTAATGTAATTGACTTATGTTAACGGCATCATGCTATTGAAAAATGCAACCCACAGTATGTGAACAAAATTTTTGGGATTTTGATTTGCGGACGTACGATATTCGGAGAAGAAAAGGGCTACCGGCTAGCGGGTACTATTTTCTATACGCTTTTTTCTGACGAGCGTGTTTTTAGTAGTCGGGGTTTAGAATTAGAAGTTTTTCAAAGGTTACTAACCTGTTTTAGCTTTAATATAAAACTGCTGTCCTCGAATATTGCAATACCTTAGCGGTAACTAAGTTGTAAGTACTTTCCTGATATTATACACCATAATGTAACACTTGGTATGCAATAAAAAAATTGAATTGAATTGAATTGAAACTCACATTCAAAACTACTGAGCCTAAAAATTTGAAGTGAAAAATTTTTAGAATTTTAACCCCTAGTTTAGTTTAGAATAGAAAATAATAGTTTCTTTAACAGTTAGAAACTATTATATTCTATTCTAAACGTAAGTAGTTCATATAACAGTTTTCTCATTTCTGAACTTCGACCTATGAAAACCACGCTGGCGAAGCTATTAAAAACATTTATTTATTTATTCTTTATTGCACGAAAATGAAAGTACAATTGGCGGACTTAATGCCTATAAGCATTCTCTACCAGTCAACCATCAGGCAAAGCAAAAAACTTGTTGTCTATTATACAAATCAACTGTTATCTACCATAAACATACACAAAATGCATACTTATATTCAAATATATGTGCAGGCTGGAAGTTCTTCGGTAACCTAATGGACGCCGGTCGCCTCTCGCTCTGTGGCGAAGAGAGCTTCGGCACCGGCTCCGACCACATCCGCGAGAAGGACGGGCTGTGGGCCGCCCTAGCTTGGCTCCAGGTCTTGGCTGCTACAGGACAGGCTGTGGAGGAGATCCTGACTGCGCACTGGGAACACTTCGGGAGGAACTACTTTACTAGGTAAGGCTTAGAGTCTCAAATAGGTTGGAAGTATTAGGCACCAGCTCCGACCACATCCGCGAGAAGGACGGGCTGTGGGCCGCCCTAGCTTGGCTCCAGGTCTTGGCTGCTACAGGACAGGCTGTGGAGGAGATCCTGACTGCGCACTGGGAACACTTCGGGAGGAACTACTTTACTAGGTAAGGCTTAGAGTCTCAAATAGGTTGGAAGTATTAGGTACTGGCGACCACATCCGCGAGAAGGACGGGCTGTGGGCCGCCCTAGCTTGGCTCCAGGTCTTGGCTGCTACAGGACAGGCTGTGGAGGAGATCCTGACCGCGCATTGGGGACACTTCGGCAGGAACTACTTTACTAGGTAAGGTTTAGAGTCTCAAATAGGTTGGAAGTATTAGGCACCAGCTCCGACCACATCCGCGAGAAGGACGGGCTGTGGGCCGCCCTAGCTTGGCTCCAGGTCTTGGCTGCTACAGGACAGGCTGTGGAGGAGATCCTGACTGCGCACTGGGAACACTTCGGGAGGAACTACTTAACTAGGTAAGGCTCAGATTCGTATATGGGTTGGAAGTACTTCCGTATCGCTGGCCGGTCGCTGGCCAGAAAAGGGCCAAGAAGACCTTTGGAAGGAACTATTTCACTAGGTAGACATCCATTATCTTTTAAGACTCGGACAAAGTGTTTAGCTGACTCTTTGATGATGCGAACAGCTTATATAAACTCAGTTTCAGCTCATCATTCCTACGAAACCGCGTGTGGTCTGGCTAGAGTGGCTACTCATTCTTGGCTTGAAGATAAAATGTTCTCCCATCCAATGCAAAGGCCTACGCTTTTGCCCGGAGAACACGTACCATAGACCACTCCCTGACTGCTCTGATAAAAATAATGTTCATAGTTACATACTAGTAAAACATGCTGAAATATTTGCATATCGCTAGAGCGGTAAAACATGTTTGAACTAAATATTATCATGTTTACAACATCTAAAATTGTACCGTGTTTTATGCGAATAAACAAATTCTATTCTATTCTATTCTATTCTTCTCATGTATAAATATTACGTTACTGCAGCATGGTCAAAAATAAGTCTAGGCGAGCTCACTATGCCATGTTTAACTGTTTGTTTTCTTGACTCAAGTAGTGTATGAAGATACGATATTCAATTTTAGAATCACGAGTTTGAGTTTCACGTCATCACAATTGGGGATTTCTTCCTAAATCTAAATTAACCATTAGGATCCCACTAATGGGCAAAGCCCTTACATCCCCTTCTCCACATAAGTCTATTGTGGTCCTTTTTAGGCCAGTCGTAAAGGCGTCTAGATTATCAATTAATAATAATGGTAATGAATCTTCTAAGGTACGACTACGAAGAATGCGCAAGCGACGCCTGCAACGAGATGATGCAGACCCTGGAGAAGAAGATGACTGAGCCTGGCTTCGTGGGTTCCGCACTCAAGGGGGGCGACAAGACTTACGTAGTGAAGATCGCCGACAATTTCTCCTACATGGATCCTATCGACCAGAGCGTGTCTATGAAACAGGTAGGTAGTTCTTATAATGGGTGTTATTGCAAAACTTGCCTATTCATAACCACGCTATAAAACAGAAATATAATTTGTGTACTTGAGAAAATTCGGTTAATTTTAATAATCCGCATTCTAACCTTTTTCATTTTCATCACAAAGATGTAATAATGTGTGTGTGTGTGTGTTGTAAGTTGTAGTTGTAGTGTTGTAATTTTTCTTTCGTCTATTTCAGGCAATGTTTTACTCTCTTTTTAACCTCCCATAAGAATTTGGTTGGACACAAACCTGCCTGAAAATGAATCATAATTAAATATTATGCAAGATAATGTCACATACATTAGTTTCACACAGCCACCATGTTTTACCTGTCTTATCAAAAAACATTTGTTGCCTTTTCTAGGGTCTACGCATTATTTTCGAAGATGGATCGCGTATCGTGCTGCGTCTGAGTGGCACGGGGAGCTCTGGCGCAACCGTCAGGTAAGAACCTTCAGCTCAACTTACCTTTTACATCATCATCATGTCAGCCGAACGACGCCCACTGCTGGGCATAGGCCTCCCCCAAGGATCTCCACAACGATCGGTCCTGCGCTGTCCGCATCCAGCGGCTTCCCGCGACCTTGACCAGATCGTCGGTCCACCTTGTGGAGGGCCTGCCCACGGAACGTCGTCCGGTACGTGGTCGCCATTCGAGAACCTTTCCGCCCCAACGGCCATCGGTTCTCCGCGCTATGTGTCCCGCCCACTGCCACTTCAGCGATGCAATCCTTCGAGCGATGTCGGTTGCCTTAGTTCTCCTGCGGATCTCATCATTCCTGATTCGATCAAGCAGGGAAACACCAAGCATCGCTCTCTCCATTGCTCGCTGGGTGACTTTGAGCCTTCTTATGAGACCCATAGTGAACGTCCACGTCTCACTCCCATATGTCATTACTGGCAACACACACTGGTCAAAGACTTTCGTCTTGAGATACTGAGGTATTTCGGACGCGAATATATGCCGGAGCTTCCCGAACGCTGCCCATCCGAGCTGGATTCGACGAGAGATCTCTTTCTCGAAGTTGGACTTACCTAACTGGACTGCCTGTCCCAGGTAAACATAGTGGTCAACAACTTCGAGTGTAATGTTCCCAGCGTTAACTGGAGCGGGTGCAACATGGGCATTGAACATGATTTTCGTCTTGTCCATGTTCATCCTAAGACCCACTCTCTGAGAAGCATTACCGAGATCTTCGAGCATTATGTTCAGGTCTTCCAAGGTCTCAGCCATAAGAACTACATCATCGGCGAATCGTAGGTGTGTTAGGTACTCGCCATTGATGTTGATGCCGCGTCCTTTCCAGTCCAGAAGCTTGAAAATATCCTCCAACGCAGCTGTGAACAATTTCGGAGAGATGACGTCTCCTTGTCTCACACCTCGCTGTAGTTGGATCGGATTAGAGCTCTGGTTCTGTAATCGGACCGACATGGTGGCGTTTTGGTATAGGTACCTAAGAACCTCGATGTACCTGTAGTCTATTTGGCACCTTTGGAGAGACTGCAACACTGCCCAGGTCTCAATCGAATCGAAGGCCTTCTCATAGTCCACGAACGCTAGGCAAAGTGGCCGAAGTTATACTCTTCGGTCTTCTGTATAACTTGCCGCAGCGTATGAATGTGGTCTATGGTACTATAGCCTTTTCGGAACCCGGCTTGTTCGGGAGGTTGGAAGTCGTCAAACCTGCGAGCGAGACGATTCGTAATGACTCTCGAAAACAACTTATAGATATGGCTGAGAAGCGAGATGGGTCTGTAGTTCTTCAAGAGAGTTTTGTCACCCTTCTTGAAAAACAGCATCACATCGCTTCTGCCCCATGCCTTTGGCGTTCTGCCCTCGAGGATGACAGAATTGAAGAGCGTCTGGAGGACCTTAAGTATCGGCCGACCGCCCGCTCTCAGAAGCTCTGTTGTGATTCCGTCATCACCCGCCGCCTTGTTGTTTTTCAGCTGCTTGAGAGCCATCCTAATCTCGTACAGGCTGACGTCCGGGATATCTTCGGTATAGTGTCGGGTAAGCTTGGCTCTAGGGTCTTTAGCCTTGCTTTCAACAGGTGTTTGCGTGGAATACAGCTGTCCATAGAAACTCTCAATCTCCCTCAGGATTTCAGGTGTTGACGTAATGATGCTACCTGCCTCCGTTTTCAGCCTCGTCAGTTGGCTTTGCCCAATAGACAGATCTCTGGCGAACACTTTGGAGCCTTTGTTCCGCTCAATGGCCTCTTTAATACGCTGGGTATTAAATTGGCGGAGGTCGCTCGTCAAAGACTTAGATATCTGTCTATTGAGTTGCCGATAACGATGGGCATCCACTGAGTTCTGTAGCCTCATTTCGTTTCTCTGATCCATGAGTAGGAGAGTATGGCTGGAGAGTTTCTTTGTTTTTGGACGGCGGGTTTTAAAGTGCTTGGACCCTACCGTACTGAGTATCAGGTACGCTACCCTGCTCGAAACACTTCCGATAGTTATCACGTTGTTGACAAGGGACTTGTGGACGATGAACCCGACACCACCTAGGGACTGTTGGTCGCCCTCCCGGTGGTATAGTAAGTTACCGGATTGCAGGGTTATCGAGTCCTCACCCTCTCTTCGGACTTCAGATAACCCAATAATATCCCAATGTAACTTACCAATTGCCTCTTCCAACTCAACCAGCTTCGCGTCGAGCCTCAGTGTGCGCGCGTTATATGTTGCCAGGTCGAGTCTTCGGTGTTGGCAGCCGGATCTCACCCGGGGATTCCTCGCACCCCCTGCCCCGCCGTTACCATAACCGCTGCCGTAGCCAGGAATAGCGGGGCCGCCGGGGACTGGGGGCCGTTTTTTGTGTCGTGCCATCATTTTGGGGGGGGGGGGTTTGCCATAATCGCCACGCTTGGCAGGCGGGTTGGCGATCGCAGTATGGCCTGCTGTGTGTGGAGACGCTGCTGCCCATCTCCTGGTGGCTGTTTTCCCTCAGTCGGCTCTTACGACACCCACGGGAAGAGAGGGGGTAGTGCTATTCTATTAACGTGCCGGCACTACACGGCACACCTTTACCAACCTTACGTTTTACAACTTTCTAATAAACAATAATTGAAGTATAAAAAAAATATACAAATAATGCTTATGTTGCATGACAGTCTCCATACTTGTGATTTCAAAAAATCAACAAGACGTAGGTATCTACTCACATTCCATTGCAAAAAAACTAATACGTTGAAGGAAAGACAGCATAGACTTTATTGCGTATAAAAAAAAAACCTAAGAAAAATCCGATATTTATTCTTCAAAAATCACGATGTAGTGAAGTCGTCGACAATATACTTTGTTCCAGGCTATACATAGACTCGTACGAAGCCAAGAACGTGTTAGAAGACGCTCAAGTGATGCTCAAACCGGTCATCGACGTCGCTCTGGAGCTGTCAAGACTGCAGGAGTACACCGGCCGAGACGCACCCACCGTTATCACATAGAAAACACCAAGTATGGACAAATTTAATACAACTAGGTCAAAATTATTTGCAGTCATCGCCAGAATCGCCTGTTTACAGGTCCCATAAAGGACACAGTTGTATTGGTTGATCACTAAATTCAAGATTCAAAAAATTATTATATTTTGTGTTCATATAAATGATTAAAACCACTATTCAACATTTTGGGGTGTAAACTTACCCCATATTCCACAAATACATGATTTTTACGCGCCCCACGTGGAGGTGACGTTAAGTCCTACCTCATCCATGAGCACGGCACTGAAAAAATTAGCTATTTCTTTCAACATTAAAATAAGGTCAAAATAAATGGGGTAAAAATGTAATAGTTAGACTCGCATTTGGGATGCTGGTTCAGCTGGCTCTAGACCGCAGTCAGTGGAAGAGGGGTAGAGAGGCCTTTGCCCAGCAGTGGGATAGTGCAGGCTGATTACAATAATAATAATGTACCCCACGATGTACAATTAGTAGTGTGGCAGTTTACAGTCACATAGCTGTTTGGATTTTTTTAAGTCCTTACAAAAGTGAATCATCTTCTGGCGGTGAATGTGCGAGGGAGTTACTGAGATTATTGAACTGTTTTTATTATTACTTGTTAAAATAATTTTTGATAAATTATTTCATGAACTTGTTTTGAAATTCGTAAACAAACGAATGTTTTTTATGTAAGGTTGTATAAATGTTTTATCTTTGTTCCTTCCTATGCAGGTGTACTATCTAATACTAACAATATTTTTATAATATTGTCATAGTTTGAGGAATAATAAAAAACACAAAATATAATATAAAGTCAATATTTTTAATTTGGCCAAAGATTTATAATGTTAATATCACAATGTTGTAATATTTTGTTTTCTTATAAATAAATTTGTTAAGTAAAGCATTGGTTATCATTTAATTAACCTAAATATTTTATTATGTATCATACAATTTAAAATTATGACTAGATAAATAGATTCTATTTAAGCGAGTTAATTCAATTTATTTCTATTTGATTGCGAAACATTCTATCGCCGGCACTTTTTAATATATTTGGTAAATGCATAAATATTAAATTAAATATAATTATAAATCACATAATCCTTGGCTTCGATAGAAGCCATAAATTATAATTTTTTAATTATCTAATTCTACCTAACTATGCATTTATAACATGGCAAAGCAGCAAACTTTTTTTTTTAGCTTACACCTTTTTTGCTGACTTTTCGATCTCTTTCAGAAAAAATTGCTACTGAGATTCGAGTCAAAAAACAAAACAGTTTTTTTTTGTATGACATCATACGGTATCCAGGAGTACCTACCAACATTTTATTGAAGTTCTTTGTAATTCATGATAATAATATATCACGACTCGCTCGCATTCTTATTACCTACGTTATTAGAATCAGAGCAAAAGCCAATATTAGCTTTCACTCCTTGATGAAGAACTGCAGGAGTAGATTGACAGCTCCGAATAGGGTGATGAGGATGTAGAAGGCTGCCTTCCCCCATGTGAGGATCCCGCGAAGTTGCAGCGACCGCACGTGCAGCAGTGAAGGCAGCGCGAATACGTGGACCAACCCGCTCACTGCTCCCGTGTATCTACAGATAGATTATATTATTAATTGGCCCCATTTCAGTTACAAATCAATTTTGTGGAGTCCCTGATCGCTGTAGGTATTGCTGACAAGTAGAGATTTGGGTGTTGTAAATCACGTTATATCACGTCTCTCTCTCTCTCTCTCTCTCTCTCTCTGTGTGTGTGTGTATCATGAGTGTATGTTCTCGCGTGTGTTTCATGAGTGTATGTGTGGGAGTTTGTGTTACATTAAGGGTGGTCAAGTTTTATTAGTTGAAATGAGTTTTGTCATTGTAAATAATAAAAAGTAAATGAATATCACTGACATCATTCCACACCAACCAAAAATTTGTATTTTTCGAAGCCACGTTAAGCAGTTGGTCACGGCCGACGGCGCTAGATGTCAGTCGTTGAACTTAGTCGATGGCCTTCGCTTGATCACATGCGTCAGCAAGTTTTATCACTGACCTTAAACCCCTCTAACAATCTGCACTAAGCCACACCGCGTGGTTGAGGGGAGACTTGTGCCTAGCTGTATGACGTATCGAGGTTGTTGTTAGTTTTAGGTAATTATGATTATTTTTCTTAGTATGGTGTGGGTAGATCGTGTTTCGAAACTTGAATGACTGTTTATTTCAGTTTTTTACCTAGCGATATGGTCGTTCATGAGCTAGAAATGGCGATTTACTATTGCCTCTCGGATTTCGGCGTTGCAAAAAAGGGCCTAACTTATAATCAAATTCAAATTCAATATTTATATATTTAAGTATACCAATAAACAGTACTTTCGAATCGTCAAGAATCTTAATTTTAACCACTTAATAAACATACACATAATAATACAATATATAAACGATACTTAAAATACATGCACATAATGTGACTCTACCACCGGCGTCGGAAGGTTGTTTCTACTGAGAAGACCCGGCAAGAAACTCAGCAGTTACTCTTTTTAAATCGTCCAATGTTTTACAGTACAAAGTGAATGTTTGAAACTTTGAATAAACCAACCAAGTCATACAGTTTTGACATGAAAATAAATAAAACAGGAAATTAACAAGTTAACTTGGGTAAACTAAGTAAACTTGAGCAGACCAGTTCCCGAAGGTGGCACCTGTTCACAAGTTGACGTGTGAGCCAGCCATCATCCCACTCAACCATATTTTAGGGAATGGAATGACCCGTCACACAACGCCACCACCCCAGAAACATTTTAGTGAGCACGACTAGCTCGCTGCTCGCTCATCGCTGCTAGCTCGCTAATCTTGCTGAGGCATTACATTACGTCATAACTATTGAGTATTATGCATCTGCTTTATTATTACATTATGGATCTGTCTATAGTTACCGTATAATAGTGCCGATGTTCGGACAGAAGCAAGCCACCAGAATACACATGGTTATTATAGTGATATTGATGGCAAACCGGAGCCACGCTGTTTCCTTCAACGGAAGCAGCAGGATCGCTTCGGAGCGCAGCATGAATGCGACTAGAGGATATACTGTCACCACCTGGAGATCAAACCATACATAAAACTAATTTATCAAGGAACAAAGGACTTCGCAATTATACAGCCGGATAAACTGGCTTTATCCGGCTCGAAGGACCACTATGTCAAATGTATGGACATGTATTAAACAACCTTGTCAATTCATGAGAAGGAAAAAGGTTTTGTATGCTCATTAATTTTCGAATAATTAACAAGTTATCTTTTTATACTCACTTGAAAAAGCAAAAGTATTCTTGCTATTGCTGTCATAACATCATGCATTTCAAAGTTGTTTAAAATATTCTGAAACAACAGAAAATTGAAGTCAAAACCAAATTAAATTAACTAAAATATTATACCTATTTAGTTCAAATGAGAATATGAATACTCACATCTTCTATACATGCTTTTGCTAATGGGAAGCAAACGTAAAACCCTGCTCCTACTAGCGTGTAAGTTAGGGTTACCAGTATAAACGCTATCGTCAGATCTCTTCCCTGAAAGAAAACAGAAATGATGCGATCAAGCAGTCTCTAAAGACAAAAAGATGACGTGGACAAGGTATTATTATTAGCATGCTTATCTTGACCAAAACTGTCTTGGTCACAAATTTCTTTCAACGTTATACTTATTTTTACGTTTAATAAAACGTACATTGTTCTCCTGTCTCTTATTGTTGCTCATAATGGTAATGATGATGTTGTGGATGTAGAAGGAGAGAGCCAGCATGCCACTGAGCACGGCGGCGTTCTTGGCCGCGTACGTCTCACCAGGCAGTTGGCTGATGTGAATGCCCCAGGTATAGCCCTTGGAGACCACGAATATCAGCAAGTAGATCACTGAGAGGGTACCTGGAAATTTCAAATTTGATTTTAGGTCATAATACTGTTTTGCATTGAGATGGTCTTGACAGTCAGCAATGGTCTTCTCTTAACTGTTAGTGCCAAAATGTAACTCACCCAAAGAATTAAACTTGGTGAAGAATGAGACGTCTCTAAAGTTCAGAAGTGGAAAGACTATAACGGCCACATATACAGGGACGGTGGAGTGTAGTCCCCAGTAGGGGGTGACAGGAGCTTCCACTGGGATGATCAGGGAGCCGTTGATGCCGTCCAACTTCGGGCACAGCAAAGTCGAATTGTATTCCGTCTGATTTGAAGAATTCAAATCTGTAAAAATTAGTAATTTTAATCATAATGAAAGATGGAGTGGTTCAATGTCATCAGAAGTATCGTTAATTGTTGCTACACATGTCTGGATAATAAATTTCATATTAGATCCAATATGATCAAATCAATAATCGTACTAATCATATTGGGTTTGTAAATATGACTACTAGCTTTCATTTTTATTCAATTTCTTCACAAAAGAGAAAAATTCGAATAGGTACGCATGTTTAATTTGCTTTTGAGTTTATGAACACTAGTGAAACTGACCTCTCGTCACTGGTGTCTTCATGCGATTTACGTATCAACTGATCACAACTTACCCGTGAAATAATTAACAGTGAAGTACAAGAAGTTCGTGATGAGGATCCAGTAGACCACGTTTGCTCCAAGCAGGACAAGCAAACTGAAAGCATGCGCGACCAGTTCCGCCCAGCGCCCGAGGAGTGCTCGGCACAGCGACGGAACTTCACACGTGTCACTTCCTGGAGAATGGATTTTGTATAGGCTATAGAACAAGTGAATAATAATGCATTAAGTATGTATGAAAAATGCTTAATCTGACCATTAACAAGTGCTTATTTCGGTCTCAACAAAATTCAACAAAGTTTTTTGCCTGAAAAATACCCACGACTTCTTGTCGAGATACCTAGTATCTGCGCAAACGTAAGCTTTTAGGTTATTTACTTGTGCTTCCCACAGGGCAGCATACTCAGTTATTTACTGTTATTATTAGGTTATCTAATTGAAGGCAGTTTATTTCACATTGACCCAGTTCTAGCGTAATATACATATAAAGATTACAGTCACAGGTTTATAAACTTATACCGTTAATTTCAACTGCTATTTTTTTGCCAGACAGACATCTTAGTCTGAACTTACCATGGTAAAAGTTGACTCTTAATAGCACGTAAGCTGTATAAAGACACAGCGCCGCCATCAATGCGACCAGCAGCAGTGCCGCGGGCAGACCAGCTCGCTCCACGCCCCACGCCATGGTCAGCAGGGAAGACCCCATGATCGTGTTCCATACTGAGAAACTGTGAATGAAACGCATTTTAGTATGTAAGAATGATAACAACTTACAAATGCCGATTCAGTTCTGTTAGCTATGTAATAACTACGAGTATTATACCGTCATGCCTGTGAACCTTTGGCATCAAAGGTATTCCAGGGTAGCGGTGTGACAAATGCTGAGTTGATAACGTTTCTGTGTCAATTTTTGGGTCTTGGTTTTCTATTATGTATTTTGTTATCATTGCATTATGTTGGGTAGTATCAAGACACGGATAATCAGTTGCTGTTACACTCGCGAAATTGTTACCAGACGCAGGCCTCTTCTCGTCATAGGTAAGTGACATTGAGAGAAATTTCGACTAATAAATCCTAGTACACTATCCACCAGTTATTCATATAGAGGAGAAGGTACACATACTCACATAGTCACCAATGAACTCTGCTTTTGTCGCTCGACTTTTTCTGGCTTCTCAAACACTTTGTACGATGAGGGATTTTTGTTTTCTGGCAATTCTGTGCTCTGTAATTAAAAATGAAACAGTTGGTGAACTTAACTATTTTCAGGAATAGTGATAATTGAACACGAGAATGCAAAGCACTAAGCCACCCCCCAGACTCCTCTACCTAATTAAAAACGCAACGGAAGACATCAATGCTGTCTAACCCTAAACAGTGACTTATTTTGCAATGAATCTTATCTTTCTTATGCAGTGTTATTTTGGGTTCTAAGGTTTAAGTAGTTAGCAATGACCAACGGTTAATTTTAGACTCTGATGACGACACTTTATAGCTTTTGCGTCGTGCGTGATACGGGTTGTTAAGGCTACGATTCCCGGCTGCAAGTCGTCAAAACTGACCTCGCCAGTCAAGATAACAGTAAAATCACTAATACTAATTGCTATCGCATTTTGTAGGGTGAACCACTTGAGTTTAACCCAAAATGGGATTTACCATTCAGATAACGGTATAGGTGATCATTTGGAATCTCTTACCATGAGCAGCATCTTCCAGATGGTCTCTTTTTCCGAACTTGTTAGGGCATTGGAATCTTGCTCAAGCGCTAACATCAAGAAAGCCTCAAGTGAAAGAGGTCCAGTGCCGGATTACGCCAGCGCAGGAAGCGTAGCAAATTATACAGAGAGGAAACATTTATTTTCAATCAGGCTACCTACGCTAATTCGGCATTGCAGTCCTTTTAAATACCAACCGAAGAAAACTACGGCCAAAGAGGCGCTGGCGTTTAGACTAACTAGGTAATAATATTGTAGAGTGTTATTTCCAAATGCATAATATTTTATGCACTTTCTAATACTTACTTGATATTAAGTAATTCCAATAACATGCTTAAAGCTTGGTTATAACAGTTACCCTAACATGATATTACGATTAGTTCAAAGCCATGTTCTATAATAATCGTCCCATTTAAACAGGTCATTGTCTTCGCGAATTTATCTTCGGTGATAAGTGATTGTTGGACGTCTCGTGAACATAATTTATAAGTTATTAGGTACTAAGTAGTAAGTATGCGGTCACGGTTACGTTGTCAGTAATTAACGTAAAGTGAGCCTTGTTAAAACTTTTGAAGGACGTTTTTGCATCACGTTTATTAATCACATAATAGTAGAGCACCTTTTAGCATCATTATTTTGTCGTCATGGACAGACTCGACTTTAACCTCACTCTACTTGACCTTCGTATTTCGGTAGTGATGGAATCTTTAAAAGAGTTTGAAACGCTTCGCTCTCCCGCCTCCCATTGATGGGAGGTGGAACCACCGGGAAGCCAGGAGGGCCCTTGGTGTGATGACCCACCCACTGCCTGCCACTGGGCGTGGTAGTTTTGCAGCGGTAAATGCTGCCCGCGCAGAAGAAATCCGCGGTGCGGCGGGACGCCGGGGTCGGTGGCTAAACATCGCGAGATGAGGGCGTGGTGCATAATAGTTTGCAGGGGGCCAGTGATCCGCGGCTGATCCCCTCGTGCATCGCACTACGGCGGGGCTGGACCGACCTCAAGTGGCTCGTGGTATCCATGATGGTCTCCCCACAATCAATGATGAAGAAAAATAAAAAGCGTTGAACGTTCCACCTAACCTTACGACGAAAAACCTTACCAAAGGGGTATCGGGTAGACTTTTGTAAGTGTGGGTGACACCATTCCCGAGGAGTTGGGCGGTCTCCATCCTGTCCATCGCGGTGCGGTAACTCTGGCCACTGCTCGACGTCGATGGGTGGGTGCTGTCAATGAGAAAAACAGTTAATCTACCGAGGTACTGAATTCGCGGCCGCTCATTGGCTGGTCCGTCCGTTGGCATAATGAGTGAAGGTCCTAGGTCCCCAGGGAAAATATATCCTGACGTTCTTAAGATGAAAATTTGTGTTTGAATAACAGAACAAAAGGCCTGAGCCTTTCAGGTCCAGGCATTAGCTGAGTGTGGTCCATTTGATTTTGGACATCGCGACACTGCTGTCTGGAGGAAAAATTGTTCTTTTTTTGTTGATTTGTTTGTTAATTTTTGTGTAACAATTTATTTTTTTTATTTGTTTTTATCTTTTTTTGTAATGTAGTTGCGAAGTCCAGATGAAACAAATGTTTTTTCTTTTTTTCTTTCAAAAAAGGATTTTGTATACGAATTGCACTTTTAAAAGAAAGAAATAAATAAAAAGAAAATTAGGTCTAAGTCGGACCCGCGTCTTCCGCATACCGTAAGTATTGACACCCTGAATATAAACTCTTGTTCAGTTTGGAGTCAGAATAAGCAACACACAGACAGCAGTTGCAGTTGGAACAGCAAGGGAGTGGAATGAGCTTCCTGCTGAAGTGTTGGCTGAAGCAGTATAACTAGGGCCTCTTCGAGAAGAGAGTGAACAACCATTTGTTAGGCCGGCATGTACCAACTTAGACGACATCATTACTTAAGATTAGGTGAGATTGTGGTGAAATGCGCGCCTACTTAATCATAAGAAAGCTGTTCCAAATATTTATTTTGATTTAAACATTAGCTTCGCATAGGTAGTCCTTCGAATAATTTTAGTAGTAGTAGTTAGTAGCATGCATGTTTCATTATTGATATAATAAAATCGTTCCCCACTGCAGACCTCATTTTCACTGCACTCAGTCTTCATTTTCCGAATGGGCCACTCCCGGAATTTATATAAGTAGGACTAAAATGTATGAGTTGTATGGCATGAAAAAATACAACTTTGATCCTAATTTCATAGAGTATGTCAAGAACTACTCCAAAACATTTAAAAAAGTCTGCGCGTTTGCCAAGGCTTTACACATTCGTGACAAAATAATTAAGTCCACCAACAAAATTAAAACCACTTGGGACGTAATTAATCATGAAACTGGTAAAGCTAAACCACGCGACACCACTTTCACTTTAAAGATTAACAATGAAATTGTCAAGTCCGAAGCCAATATCGCTGAAGCTTTTGAAAATTATTTTAGTAACATACCTATAGTTACTACAGCATCACTCAATTCATCACCTATTGAAGCAGAACAGTTAGTTAAAGATAATGTCTCATGCTGTAATGTTGTTTTCAAATTTAAACATGTAGATTCTTCTGATATATTAAAATCCTTTAAGTTAATTAATTTAAAAAATACTGCCGATGTTTGGGATATTTCAGTGAAAGTTATTAGTCATATTATAGATGTAATTGCTCCCTACTTAGCAGTAATCTTCAATGAGTGTGTTGATGAGGGAGTTTTTCCAGCGTTAATGAAGTATAGTAAAATTATACCACTTTTTAAATCAGGCAGCAAACTGGACCCAGGTAACTTTAGACCTATATCTATCTTACCGGCACTAAGTAAGATTTTTGAGAAAATTGTCCAGGAACAACTTCTATGTCACTTTAATGAAAACAAACTTTTCCACAGCGAGCAGTACGGATTCACCAGAGGTCGCTCCACCACTGATGCTGGGATTGCGCTCCTAAAACACATCTTCAGAGCTTGGGAGAATTCACAGAACGCTCTTGGCGTCTTTTGTGACCTATCTAAGGAGTTTGATTGCGTCGACCACGGAACTCTCATACGGAAACTTGATTTTTACGGAGTTAAGGACTCTGCGTTAGATTTGATCCTATCATATCTTAGTTTCAGAACCCAAAAAGTAGATATTAATGGGGTACTATCTTCTGGATCACCAGTCAAATTAGGGGTTCCACAGGGATCTATTCTAGGTCCATTTCTATTCTTAGTATACATTAATGACTTATCTTTTTATGTCAAAGACTTATGTGATATAGTATTGTTTGCAGATGACACGTCTTTAGTTTTTAACATTGATAGAAATAAAAACCTCTTTGACGATGTTAATGAAGCGCTTTCGAAAGTTTTACATTGGTTTACAGTTAACAATCTGCAGCTTAATTCGAAGAAAACTAAATGTGTTAATTTTAAATTGCCTAACGTAAATAATAACGACATAGATTTAAAAATCAATGATGATAAAATGGAGCTTGTGGACTCCACAGTTTTTCTTGGAATAACCCTAGATTCAAAATTACAATGGAACCCTCATTTGACAAGTCTTTCAGGTAGGCTTAGCTCAGCTGCTTTTGCTATTAGGAAAATAAGGCTATTGACAAACGTTGACACTGCTCGGTTAGTTTATTTTAGCTACTTCCACAGTATTATGTCCTACGGAATAGTACTTTGGGGTCAGGCGGCGGACATACAAGCAATTTTCGTGCTTCAGAAGCGAGCTATTAGATCTATTTATAAGCTGCGAGCACGGGCCTCTCTTAGGGATCTTTTTAAGGAAATTGGTATTCTGACTGTAGCTTCGCAATATATTTACAACTGTATTGTCTTGGTAAGAAAAAATATCAATCTTTATACCAAACACAGCGATATCCATGCTAAAAATACTAGGAATAAAGACAAAATTGCGCTACCATTTTTCAGACTACAGAAAGTTTTAGGGTCATTTATGGGGCAAAGTGTACATTATTATAACAAAGTTCCGGAAGCAATTTGTAAGCTACCATTACATAGATTTAAAAATCACATTAAAGCTAAGTTGCTGAAAAAGGGATATTACAGCACTAGAGATTATATCATGGATAAGAATGCTTGGGAATAAGCTCTCTGCTCCCGACAGAGTCTAATTAACTATTGTAATATAAACAATTAATACTTACGTTTAAGACACTAACCATTTTTGTTTTATATAGCTTCTCGTCGATGTACTTACTTAGAAGTGTTATTCTTTTCTTATTTTTTGAATTATGCTATCTTGTTCAAAGTTCATATTGTAACAACGACTAACAACGATTGTAAAAAAGAGAAACAGTTGAAAAGAGTAACTGCTGAGTTTCTTGCCGGTTCTTCTCAGTACAGAAACAACTTTCCGATCCGGTGGTAGCGTCACATTTATTTAAGTACAGTATATTTATTGTATACATTTAATATTATGGTATTCATGTCTATTATTAATTGTATTTTGTTTGTTAATTAGATTTGACGATTTGAAAGTACTTGTAACAGGTCTATTTAAATAAAGTTATTATTGTTTGTTGTTTGTTTGTTTGACCAAATACCTGTTGTCATTACGTGCAAGAGTTCAAAATTTATAAGAACTTTAAAAGTTAAAGTAAAAGCTTACCTTCTTTTGTATCTCCTCCTCTTTTCTTCGCCCTCGTCCGAGAAATCTGAACAAGTGCTGCCGAATATCCTAAAACACAAGCTTTGTGAATGCTTAAACTTTAAAAGTCACGATCACAAATTAATTGCTATGCAAGATAGCGTAAAGCGAAACCGAACGATCTGATTTAATTGAACGAAATGAGCAACTCCGTTAAAAGTTATTCATTAAATTGTCATACGCACCCATCGGTTATTGATAAATGATAACACCGCGTGTTTATATTCGTAAGATACTTTTGTTTATTACGTCATGGTATCTCAGTTAGGTATAAGAAAAAACACAGAATTCTGGTGTCTCACGTGTTTCTTCATTCCTATACCATGGGTTTTTTTCTTATTTACCATTCAAGGTAAAATGAGATAATTTTGCTAGCTAGGACCAAAAGCCACTGGGGGCGTTGAAATGACCTGCGTGCGTTTGTGATTTTTTTACTTCCAGAGTAAAACGGTGACATATCTTCTGATCTATGGGTCTGAAGGAGAGTTCACTCCTTTCCTAGTTGGCTAATAGGTGGTTGAGCGCTTCGAAGAATCTTGAATAGCATCCCGTCTGTGGGTCAGTGCTGTCTTTTAGGCCTGGCTGCAAGCATTATTATTTTAATCACATTAATAGAAAGAACGATGGAATCTGCAGATGAATTAAAATTACTTAGATATTCCATCAAAGAGGTAAGTGAAGTACAGTAGGATCATGGGTGACCAAAGTCAGAAAGTTACTATCTACAATAAAGATGACCTTCCTCATTGAGGCAATCATAAGCCAGACGGATTCCTTGACAAAAAGTTACAAAATTTCGTAGATGACCCACAGCAGCTGGTTATTAGGATAGTACCTACATTGGGGAGTCTTAAAGATAATGAGGATTATTTCTAGTTTATGGGCAAAAGTGCATGCTCTCCAAATAGCCTTCCAAAAGCCCGTCACGAATCTTCTTATCTGCTCAGGTTAATGACCAATTGTACTACCTACAATGTCAATCGACAATGAATAAGTGTATTTTGCAGATAACAGTTCTTGTAAAATTCCTTTTTTCCATCCCATAAATAAGTCAATTTTCAAGGAGCTCGGTTCGATCTCCTTTGAGCCTACACGACCTGACGTTTTGATTATTGATGCGTGTCCCCACACACGGATCATATTCCTATAGTTTGTACCGTGGGCTGCGTGTTCATGAAATGTATGAAAACTACTGGAAATATGCCGGTGGCGGCGTTGTGTGGCGTGTGGCCTGGGTGCGAAGACGCTAAGGGAAAAGGCCAGTGCACAATGGCGTTACTTGGTATACCGTTTGAGGCCCGTGGCAAATTCATCGGATGAGCCCAGTAGGTAAAACCAAAATTGTATACTTAGTTAAATGTGTAGCAATAAATGTTGAGATTCTCATCTGACGGCCCCTTCAGGCTGGGGCCCGTGGCATTCTGCCTACTTGCCACCCTGTAGTTACTCCACTGGCAGCCAATCTGTGGGGTTTTGACTGTCTTATTGGCTCGGTTTTTAGTGATCCCATTGGCAGTGATCTATGATCAAACCCAGTCTTAGTACGAAAAAACCGCAAAAAACGTTGTGTAGCTTATTGACTAATCTTGAGGACCACATTTATATGTGGACAAATATATTAAATTTATATGTGTGAAAGATTGACATTTAACCTTTCAAAATGGGAAAAGGATAGTAATTCACAAATAGTGTAACAATGTTGATATGCTTTATGCCGTTAGGACTTTATATGCTTGTCGCGAGATAACTCTTCTTGGTTTATGTAAAGACGGTTATTTCAAACAGATATCGTTTTAATTACACAATTTGTTGATAATTCGGCACGCGTGACATCGACGAATTGATGTACCTACTAAGGTAAAAGCACCTATTACGGAGGGATTTTGCAACATTTGAAAGTAAGACGCAAAAATAAGCATTTGTTAGTTTTTTTAAAGGTGCCAAACCATTTTATCTTCAAAAGTGGAATTTAATTTTTTTATTGCTGTTGAGTTTTAGTTTATTTTCATGATATTTCATAATTTAAAAAAATATTTAAGTGGTCGAGTCGATTTTCCCTAATACTGAGGTATGATATTGGTCAGAGCCTATTACTGCGGTGGACGGCTCCTAATACGGAGGTTCATAAACTATATTCATTGGAGTTCCGTACAAATAATATTAATTAAATAATATAAACAAATTACTTAAGTAGTTAAGTAAATTGTAAGTTTTTCATTTATTGACCATTGATTTGATTACACATACGTTTTAAAAAGAGTTTTGGATTATTCTAATTAGGTTGATTTTGCTTTTTACATTCATAAAATGTAAAAATGGAGCGAAGACGGAGGTTCATAAACTATATTCATTGGAGTTCCGTACAAATAATATTAATTAAATAATATAAACAAATTACTTAAGTAGTTAAGTAAATTGTAAGTTTTTCATTTATTGACCATTGATTTGATTACACATACGTTTTAAAAAGAGTTTTGGATTATTCTAATTAGGTTGATTTTGCTTTTTACATTCATAAAATGTAAAAATGGAGCGAAGCAACATCAGTCCGTATAGAAAGATCTTTCCGGACAGACTGACTCCGCTTCGTTTTTTAGTATTGTATTTTAACATGAGAATTGCTTAGGATTCTCTCATGTTGAAATACAATACTTCTTATTCCGGAATTCCAACAGATTCTGAAGGACTTTATGAATTAAAAAGTAGCACTTAGTGTATTTTTACACGCGCCAGTACAGCGTTAACTGATTTTATAGAAATAAAAATGCAAATTTATTTAGAAATCACCTGATCATATTTTTTTTTAATAATGGCGAACAATAATAAGAATTCACAAAAAAGGTACAATACCTTTTATTTATTTACGGAACCCCAAAACTTGCAATGTATTTTTGTTCTATGAATAGAGTCGTAATAGGAGATCATATATAACCTAATACAGAGTTATCTAGAATAACTACCACCGTAATAGGAAAACTACTCGTGCTTTTATTAATCCTAATTCTGACCCATCAAAATTGCGATAAACAAAAGAGTGTAAATGCTTAGTCAGAGGATAGCAAGTTTTTGGGTCAGATGTGTATAACTCAAGTCAAAAGTTATACAAAATAATTCATTTGTGATAAGTTAAAATACACCTTCCTAATTTGTCCATTTCTAAGAAACCAACAATTTGTACTCAACAGTTTTCATATTTAACTAGATTTCTAATAAAGAACACATACCGCAGAATATGGTTTCCAATGTATGAGACTAATAATTAATTCAACAACACTTGGAACTAATTAATCAAGTTAATAAATTGAAAGTTATAAACAATTAAACATGCCCAGTGTTTTTCCTATTTCGGAGTTATACCACCCAATTAGGATGAAGCTATGAAATGCGTATCCTTTCACGGCGGTATTTTATTTCTTGTTTTTTAGGTAAGAAATGAGTAACAAATATGAAACAAGCCATTTAAATAGTAAGTATGACAATAGGAAAATGATATAAATAATTCATAAACAAACTTTAACGGGTTTTTTATACGAAAAACTTAGTTTATAAATATCACTGTACTTACGTTTGTCGTTGCGCGTTTGTATGAAACCACCTCTCCCGTCGACGACGTTACACGGATTGATTGATTTTGTTGTGTTGTCTATGTGTTATACTTGCAAACGTCAATTCAGTCATAGAGCGATAGATTTAGAAGAAATATTTCACATTTTGGTGTATTTTAACTGAATAGAATAGAAATAAATCTCGAAAATAAAAATACCACCGTAATAGAATACGATTTTGACTACCGCCGTATAAGGAGCCTTTACCTTAATTTAATCACGCGGTTTTACACGTGTTTAGGCAAACGTCATTATTTTAAACTACGTATGTTATGAAGTAGTTATATTAGATAGGTAGAGAAATTGGGCTTCCTCCATGAAGACGACAGGCAACTGTTCGCCGTCTATATTATAACATAATAATCTGTAGCATCTATTACCCTAAACACAAAGTTAGGTTAGGTAGATTAGGTGTTGGCGATAGCGTACCAGAAAGAAACATTCGATCTAGGTTTCAGGTGGGAAACAAAACACCGAAGCCTGGCACAAATAGATATCTTTAAACGCATTTATTAAAATTCCTCTTTACTTAACGTGTAAGGTCGACAGGAAACTTTAAAGATTGGATAGAAGAACTAAGTTCGTTATCAGACCCCCTGTTTATTTTGATAGACAGGTTGTACACATAGTAATTGATTGGACAAATATTAATTTATCGATAATAGAATGACGAAACGCACATGCATCTTTCATCATTGTGACCCTGCAATGATAAGCAAGTACCAATAGACATTATATTTATTTGCTAGTCATTAAATATGTTAGAGGGGTGTGTCCATTGGCTTCTTCTTCTCAGTTCCGCACTCTTGTTGGAGTTCTGCTGGCTAGAGACGTTCTGTTCGCCAGCACTGGACTATAAGAATTTTGTTACCTTAATGGTTAGGCCAGTACAGCGAGTTGATGATCGGCCCAAAGCTCTCTTACCCTGCGCTTGACCCTATAGTCTCTTCAAAATGTTTAATTGCACACTTAACAAAAGTCGGTCTTTGAAAAGTTCTTATAAAATTGAGACATTCGTGCGAAACGCCAGCACCAAAGCAGCATATTTCCGGCGCTCTTGGTCTCAGAAATCAGATTTTGTCTCCGGAGAGAAATTGGAAAAACAACTAAAGTTAAGAAATGGAAAATGTATAATTAGTAATAGAATAGAACATCGTTGGTTAGAAACGAGCATGCGAACATGTTGGCGGCCTTAGCCCTAGCGTACGCACGGCACCAAAATACCCTCTAATTTATAGTATTGCTGGTGGCTTTTTCAGGTCAAGGCAGAGTACCAAGGGGATATTGACCTGGGGGCTAGTGCAGCTTAAATGCCAATGCCACTAATCACATCGCGTAGATAACTTTTGCGTCAGGAAACGAAAGTACACGACATGATCTATTGATTGGTTTAAGATGTTAGACACAGATATTAGGTTATATAAGATCGTTACCCACTAAATAATGGCAGTAATAATTCCGTTTTTTTGCACGAAACCGATTGGTAGATTCACAGACCTGGCATATTCACAGACGGAAAGCTACTCGGTCGGAACCTCCCAACCTACCAGCCAACTTCGAGGAGAATAGGATTCTGGATCTCAGAGATCGAGATGTAGTTTTCTTATCAAAACCACTAGTATCTACGTTGAAGCTTATTACGATGAAGACGTACCTTACTTAGATTCTTCACAATTTGGAAATATGGAACTTGCAAAGTCTCCCACCCTGTAGTGTGGTATAACATGTCTGAAGTACATAGCACAAAGAGATAGCTGCAAACCTCAATTCCAAAAACTTAAAGTACTGAGCCTACCATGCATTTACATTTTTGAAATTTGTAAATTTGTCTTTAAAAACCCAAATTTATTTACTAAACGACAAGATATACCCTTAAAATATAGCTTCCGGCCGAAGACCCAAGCACGATTAATGTTACCCGCTTCTAAACTTCACTTACATTCAAAAAGCCCCTTAGTTATGTGCATAAAAATATATAATGCATTACCAACTTCTTTCAAAAGTATTCCAACAGAAAATGATTTCCTAAAACAACTGAAAGATCATCTTATATCGAAATGCTACTATACGCTGGAAGAATACTTTAAAGACTGCACTAAAATATAGTTTTTAATTTAATGAAAATTGTAACCTCACATAAACTTATAATATCTATAAGCCCTTCTCTCACCTACTTTTGCTGTGCCCGACAGGGTCCGTATTGTCACTTTAATTAATCTTAAGACCAATGTATCACATACGAGAAAGCAATAAATAAATGATAAATGACACCACCTTATTTGCGAGTAGCGCTGACCACATGTAGGAGCTGCTTCTCAGGATGGAGCGCGTGAGCCATACGTTTGGGTTAAAGATAAACTGGTCTAAAACGAAGGTTATGATCGTGGATCGCGTCAACTACAATTCGCCGGAAGTGACGCAAATTGCGAACTGCGACGTAGTTCAGACCTACGTTTATCTTGGTGCTTTAATCTCGAATAACGGCGGCTGCACAGATGAGATAAAGCGACGGATGGCTATAACCAGAGCTGCAATGGAGAAGTTAAGGAGAGTGTGGAGGAATCGCAACCTTACTAAAGCCACCAAAATCAGGCTCGTGCGAACCCTTGTATTCCCCATCTTTCTTTATGCAGCAGAGACGTGGACAGTGCGCGAGTTGGAAAAGGGGAAGATAAATGCTTTGGAGATGTGGTGCTGGAGGAAGATGCTTGGGATACCGTGGACTGATTTCCGTACCAATGCATCCATACTCCAGGAGCTCGGCATCAAGCAGCGTTTATCGGCCGTAGTACAGTCGCGCATACTGCAATACTTCGGACACGTCTCAAGGCGGAAAAATGACTCCATAGAACGGCTGGTCGTGCAGGGAAAAGTGGAAGGGACAAGACCGCGTGGCAGGTCGCCAATGCGATGGACCGACCAAATAAAATCCGCAGTGGGATGCCGCGTATCTGACTGCGCTAGACAGTCTACCAACAGGAAAAGGTGGCGGGAGATCGTGCGGAAAGCTGTGTCTACCTCAAAGTGACCACGACCGCTCTGCCAAGAGCGAAACGATAGAGAAGAAGAAATGATAAATGAAGTATTTAGGATAAAACAAAGGTTGCTTTAACACTACAGAGTGCCTTTAGGAAAAAAACGGTTTCGTCTACCCGCCATCAAATGTTACAATGTACAACACCACGATGTTATCCATATTTGTCGATGCGTTTCATCGTGTAAACTCGCACTAGGCACTTAGAATGAAGATAGTATTATACTTTTGTGGATTGAAGTGAGGATTCAAACGACATACGTCTTTGTCTCTGCACCTACTTATTAACCTATCACATATGATTTTATCAAGCCGGGGAAAATAATGTCCAGTCAGTGTTCTTATATTCTCTATCTTTTGAATGTTTGTGAAATACCTATGTTATTCGTTATCCTGATCCCCAAATTCTCAAACGCAAATCAAAATTAAGCGTTACAACGGATAACCATACTTACTTAAATACATTTTTTTTGTAATTAAATACTTAATATACATAGGAAACACCCAGACCAGCACAAACCTACACGTTCATGCACACGCATGTTCGAACTGCGCGGGGATCGAACCCGCGATCTTTGGTTCAATAGTCAACGTCTAAACCATAACACCAAACCGGTCGTCCAAATACCCAAATCGGCTGCTGTTACTTTTAGTTTTTTAAACAATTAATGAGGCGTGCTCAGCTTTGATTAATTATTATTTATTTATTTTGTAATGTTTGCATATTCGAGGGAAACATTATTATTTGTAAATGACCTTACCCGTAACTTTCAACCGATTGCACTGAACTGGGCGCGGATAAGTCCTCCTCCCAAAGTTTTGCTGTTTTTTTAATAAACCTCATTATTAACAAGCGCGCACCCGACCCATCCAAGGCGGTTCATATGACTGATAACAAAAATAATTTAAGTACCTAATGAATAAAAAGGTTGAGATTCGTAGATTCGTCTGTTCTTATCCGAACGAGGGTCATATTGCGATACAACACTAGCTACTGCGCAGCTGATAAAAAAAGCCTACGTGACCTGAGTAGTATAATAATGGGCAGGCTATGCCAGCTTCAGCCCGTGTCAGCAAACATTCGTTTGCTTCCACGTACTTTCGCTAGCATATCCTGCCCATTATTATATTTAGGAAACATTTGAACTCCATCCCAGTTCCTACTTTCCTCAAAAGTATTTAATTACTTAGATTCAAGCTCGTATATAACGGTCAGCTCCACGGGTAAACCTTTAAACCAATGTGTGTTTGTACCAGATTGGCTCATGACTCTCCATCCAATACAGGTTAAATGTTAAACTAATAACGGTTTACTGATAGGCTACACATCCCTGAATACAAATATTATAGGCATGATGACACTATTGTCACTCCGTTGAAACCCTTCATCCATAACGGACAAGTTAACAAACCTGATATGAAATTCCTTAAACAAAAAGAATCACTTAAATTGGAATGTGTTTGTCCTGCAGTAACGAATGAAGTTAAACGACATGGAAACTTACTACCAAACACTATTCGCAGTATTGTCTGTGGTCCCTCAAACTGTGGGAAGACCAACTTAATAATCAGTTTGTTATTACACCCGAATGGACCACGATTCCGCAACCTCTATGTGTATTCAAAATCGTTGTATCAACCTAAATACGTATTTTTAGAAAAAGTATTGGAAAAAGTTGTGGGTACATCATACTACAAGTATAATTATAACAGTGAAATTTTAAGTCCACAAGAGGCTTCGCCTAATTCTATTATCATATTTGACGATGTTGCATGTGAAAATCAGAATAATATACGTGATTATTTTGCAATGGGTCGTCACAAAAATATTGATTGCTTTTATCTTAATCAAACTTACACCAAAATACCTAAACAACTAGTGAGAGATAATGCTAACCTCATCATATTGTTTAAACAAGACGATATTAATCTACGACACATCTACGATGAACATGTGGGGTCTGACATGTCGTGGTCGCAGTTCCGTGAAATGTGTACAACTGTGTGGAGTAAACCATACAGCTATCTCGTCATAAATAAGGATTGTGAACGAAACAAAGGCTGTTACAGATTGAAATTTGATACATTTATAATAGTGAATTAAATTATATTTTCTATAAAGCTGTTGCATACGTTACTAAGTAGCAGTTTGATTTGAGACGTCAATCGAAGTAGAATACTTGACATGGAGAAGAACCTTAAGGCGCAAATCGTAAAATCAGCGTCGGCTGTGAAAAAAAAAGTAGAAATGATGAAAAATATCAAAAATAGTAATGACCTGGCTCTGGAGACGATATTCGAACCAATTGTTAGCCCGCTCAAACTGCTAACAAGTAAAGCCGACAAAAAACGTTACGTAGACGAAGACATAGAGCAAAACCAAAATATGAAAAAGATTAAACAAAGCGAGAGCGAGTCTTCAAATGGTTCACAAGAAAATTTTACTGACTCCGAAAGAGATGTTGATGACGAAGAAAGCTCAGATAATGATGTGTTTAGTTCTAAAACACCTAACAAAACCCTTACTACATCACCGTTTATGAATGAAGAAATTCACGAAAACTCATTTAAATCTCTTCAATCATCACCAAGTACGAGTACTGTTAACGATTCCTTGTCCTGGTCTGTATCGTCTGAAGCGATGAAAGATATACCATATGGGGTAAGAAATGAACGAGGAAAACTTTTTCTTGGCAAAACTCGTTTACATGATGATGGTAGAATTCTAAAAATTGGGAGTCGCAGTTTGAAAAAAACACCAGGCTTGACAGAATTGTTGTACAATAAAATACCTAATTTAGATATAATTACAGACGATGACTTACAAAATTATAAATTAATACTCACCGATACTAACGCACATAAACGTAATTGGGATTCCTTGAAACCAATAAATAGTAATAAAGGATTCAAATATATACATGTTATTAAACCATTGTTTAAATTCTCAAGAAATCATACTAGCAGCGTAGAAAGTCTTCAGCAAGGAAAAGGAATCGATATTTTAAAAGAAGTGAGGAAAGACACAGACTTAGTATACTGGAATGATCCTAATGAGTTAGTGGAAAGATTAAAATTGTTATGTGCGTCATGGGCAGCTGGTAATACAGGTTTACAAAATGAAATTAATTCCATAGTCGAGGAAATGCATGAAGCTGGCATCATAAAAGAAATTAAATATATAAGACTGCCATCAGAAAAAATCAACAGTACTATTAATCTACAGAAGCTGACAAGACGGAAATGAATATAGATAAATTCGGTCATCACGTTCATAAGCGTTTACGATTATCTGAATTCACTGAAATTCTTACTGACACATTAATAAGATCAGATGCAGGAGACTTCGATTTAAAGTCATCAAGATTAAAAGGGGTACAAATTCCTGAAAAAGATGATGAGGCTGTGAATAAAGAGTACGTAGACAAATGTGTACAAGAACTGAAAAATGAAATGACTAAAATCCAAAGTAACGTGAGAAAGTTTCTTCATGATTTAGAAAAAGTGACTACTAATAATTTCAGTAAATTTTACTATACAAAACAAGAAATAGATGACTTGATTGCAGCTAAACCTGATCACAATGAGTAAACAAGATATAGTAAATGAACTACACAAAGGAGCGAGAAGAAATTTCGTTCGTCGTCATACGATCATTAAAGGTCTGGATGATTTATGGCAAGCTGACTTAATGGACTTTAGAAAATATTCATCGTTTAATAAAGGATTTAAATATATTCTCATAGTAATCGATGCTTTATCAAAATATGTGTGGGTTAGACCGTTAAAATCAAAATCTAAAAGATGTGTTTCAAGTGCAATGCTCAGTATATTATCTGAATCAACGCGAAAACCTACAAATTTACAAACCGATCTAGGTACAGAATTTTATAACGATAATTTTAAGCATGTAATGAAAACTTATAACATAAATCATTATTCCACATATTCTGTTAAAAAAGCTTCCATTGTTGAACGAGTAATAAGAACTTTAAAATCGTACCTTTATAAATTATTTAGTTTATGCGGAAAATATGAATGGTTTCAAAATAATTTAGACTCTGTTGTGCAACATTATAACAATACTTTGCATCGTATTACAAAATTTAAACCGATTGACGTGAAAAAATCAAATGAGAATTTAGTAAGATCTAATATTATGAAGAGCCAACACACAAAGAAAGTAAGTAGTGTAAAGATTTTTCGAGTTGGCGATTTTGTTCGCATAAGTAAATACAAAGGAGATTTTTATAAAGGGTACACTCCTAATTGGTCGACGGAAATATTCCGCATCGCGAAAGTCAAGCAAACTAGTCCTCAAACATACCAATTACAAGACAAACACAAACAAAATATTCTAGGCTGCTTTTACGGATATGAATTACAAAAAACTAAATTTCCTGACATTTACCTTATAGAAAAAGTTATAAAGGAAAAACGAAACAAACTTTTTGTGAAATGGTTAGGATTAAGTGACGAAGAAAACAGTTGGGTAGATAAAAGTGAACTAGTGATTTAGATATATAAAGCACATAATCACTTCTATATCACACTTTACACTTATCGATGAAGGGAGGTAGTGGTATAATCAATAGCTTAATAGATCATTTGCCGTTCGAGTTGCATTTACCCGGTTATCAATTTTGCGGTCCGGGAACGAATCTGCAAAAACGAATTCTACAAGGCGATCGAGGAGTTAACAAACTGGATGAAGCGTGCATGCATCACGATATTGCTTACATAAATAAAGATTCGAGTGCTCGACGTAAAGCTGACTTAGACCTTTTAAGTATGGCAAAGAAGAGGTTAAAATCAAAAGACACTGGTAGAGGGGAAAAGATCGCCTCGTGGATAGTTAAAAATGCTATGAAAGCAAAAATCAAGGCCGGAGGTGGTATAAAATCATTTAAGAAAGGTATTAAGAAAATACATGCTCATTTAAAAAGAATTAAATCTAAAGACCATCACACTGCTATAAAATATGCTTATGGAGCTGCGAAAAAACTATTTAGTAAGAAGAAAGGAATATGTTTACCACGGGTCATTCCACTCCCAAAATGTGGTGGACTTTTACCGCTTATTCCCATTTTTGCGGGATTGTCAGCATTAGGTTCGTTAGCAGGAGGAGCGGCAGGTAAAGCTAAAGCTGTAAATGATTCTAAAGCAGCACAAAAGAGTCTCCAAGAATCTAAAAGACACAACAAGATGATGGAAGCTGTAGCTCTTGGAAAAGGGCTATATATTAAACCTCATAAAAAAGGAGCCGGTTTATATTTGAACCCATCAAAAAACTAATTAAGAGGCTGCCCAGGCGTGCGCTCACAAACTTAGATATATTGCAGTTTGCTAGTGATATTCCTTACTTTCGCGGCGTTTACATGAGAGATACGTTGCCTTTGAAACCTAGAAAAATTGAATGTGGAATTTTAAATTTAGATACTAACGAAAATCCTGGAACACATTGGGTAGCCTTTGTAAAGCAAAACAATTACGTAGAATACTATGATAGCTTTGGTAATTTGAAACCACCGTTAGAACTCATGAATTATATGTGTAATTTGTCTATAAACTATAATTATAAGAGACATCAAGCATTCGGAACTACAAACTGTGGTCATTTATGTCTTAAATTTTTGAAGAAATATTGGAAGAATCATTTATATAATGTACGAAATAAATAAATATGTCAGTATCATGATGTCTTTCACTGTATCTATAACTGGGAGCGGAGCGTCTTTGGTGACAAACTATTCTCCAACGTTGGAACTTCGTGGAGACTACGAATGTGGGCTTTTGTACTTTTCAACTTTCAACTCCATACCCAATATAGATGAACGAAACAACAAGTTTTACTATGGTGAAAATGAAATGATTGCAATTCCTGAAGGGTCCTACGAGCTTCAAGATATTTGTGATTATTTGAAAACCAACATAAAAAGTACAACATTGAAACTAAGTTGCAATAATAACACATTGAAAACAAATATATTTTGTTCTAAAGATATTCAATTTAATAAAAAAGATTCAGTAGGGAAAATTCTGGGCTTTGGAATGAAAACAATTAATGCAAATAAAAGCACTGATTCACAGTATCCTGTCAGCATTCTATCAACAACCATCGTGCGAATTGAATGTGATGTAGTTAGTGGATCATTTGTAAACGGAAAAGCGAGCCATATTATTTACGAATTCGTGCCTAATGTACCCCCTGGTTACCGAATAATAGAAATACCAAAAAATTTAATTTATTTTCCTGTCAATCAAACTTCTATCAGTTCCATTAATATAAGGTTGCTAGACGCTGACAACAAAGAGATAAATTTACGAGGTGAAGAAGCACAATTGTATCTGCATTTCAGAAAAAAATGATAAATTTCCATAAAACCCCTTCCATATCAAATGTTCAAGTCAGTCTTAGAGGATCTACTCATAAAGACACACGACAGCAGTTAAAAAAGAAGCTTACCAAAAGTAATAAAGAATACCTTAAGCTAATTGGTTTATTAAAATGAATATTTTAAACATATCACAACAAACCTCATATGACAACAGCATCGAAAGTTTTGAGTATCATTCATACAAACCGTACGTGACAAGTTTCAACAAGAATGATGAAATAAGAATTCCCATCAATCAGCAAGACCTCTACGTGCTACCTTCATTGAGTAGTTTATATATTGAAGGAAAAGTGAACGTTTTTAACAGCACTACCAAAGAAAAGGTATTAAACGTACACTTCGTTAATAATCCAGCACTATTTCTATTTCAAGACATACGATATGAACTCAATGGAGTAGAAATAGATAAAATTAAGAATGCGGGTGTCACTACTACAATAAAATCTTATCTATCCTTAAATGAAAATGAATCCAAATGCGGTCGAGTTTGGGGCTGGTCAGCAGCAGGAACAAACAATACTAGTGGTGGAGCATTTTCTGCATCCATACCATTAAACAAGATACTAGGATTTGCAGAGGATTATGAAAAAATAATAATTAATTGTAAACACGAATTAGTATTATTACGAAGCCACACGAATCTTAATGCGATTAAGTTGAATGTTGGTGAAGTAGTAGATGATATTGTAATAAACAAAATTTTTTGGCGAGTTCCACACATCAAAGTATCAGATCGTGAAAGAATCAACCTATTAAAACATTTAGAGAAAGATAGAGCTATTCCATTAGCGTTCCGTTCTTGGGACTTGTATGAGTATCCATTACTACCCAAAACACGTAAACATACTTGGTCTATAAAAACTTCTTCGCAAATAGAGAAACCTCGATTTGTTGTTATTGCTTTACAAATTAACCGCAAACAAAATGCTGCGTTGTCAATGGCAGAGTTTGACCATTGTCACGTACGCGATATAAGAGTCTTTTTAAATTCATCATATTACCCTTATGAAGGACTGAATGTCAGTTTTTCAGAAGACAAGTTTTCTTTATTATACGAACAGTATGCAAGATTTCAACAGTCGTATCACGGACGTCGGTCAGAACCGTTGATGAGTATGAAAGAATTCAGAGACGTAGCTCCTTTATTTGTTATCGACTGCTCAAGGCAACACGAAACTTTAAAAGGTTCGATTGACGTTAGAGTTGAAATCGAAACAGATCAAGAAATACCAGATCAGACTGCTGCTTATTGTCTGATTTTAAACGATTGTCTGTTCGAGTACAAACCTTTAAGTAATATAGTCAAGAAAATATCATGAACAGTAATACAATAATCGTAGATCTTCAAGGATTCAAAAATAGTAAAAATGAATTTATAATAAAAGAATGTGCTATTGCTACTCAGGAGCATACACATATATTTTTAATAAAACCCCCCTACCCGTTCACTTCATTATCCCCACAAGAGAAAAAACAAGTTTGCTGGATTGAAAAGCATAGAGGTTATCGATGGACTGAGGGCTTTGTTGACTATAGAGAGTTTCACAGAATTATCAAGACATATTTGAAAGATAAAAAAATTATTTTAAAAGGAAGTGAAAAAATGAAATGGGTACAAGATCTTTGTGATGGAAATAATATCACAGATATAAGTTGCTTAGGAGCACCCAACTTAAATACTCTTTGTGAACTTTACTGTAAGGATTCTTTATTGTATAATTGTTTTACTCATAAGAAAATATGTGCGTTGAAGAATGTTTTATGTATTAAGAAATGGTGTTTTGAAAACAAAATGATTGTGTGATTTTCAATAAAATATATCTGATAAAAACTTTATCTTTTAATTTACCTATCAGTGTGTGCGATGAGAGGAGAACAAAAAACAAACGACATCTTTATAATAAAATTAGAATTATTTAATGAAACCTTTAATACAAACATACATTACTATTTACTTACAAGTGCTATCTTGAACTATATTTAATACTACATAAGTCCTAAATATAATTAACATATTCTTCTAGATGTTATCATCACAGATTTTCTTACAAATATTAGTTATTAAGTGTTCGGTTTGTTCCATAATGGGATTAAAATTATCGGTAACGATGTACTGCGCACTATAAAGTACTTTCTCGTTTTCATTGTCACTGTCACTTGGCACTGCACTTTTACTCTCCAAATCCACTATTTCAATTCTGATGAGACGAATTCCTCGTCTAGTTTCATTGCTGCACACGTAGGACGATACATTCTGTATGCATTGTTTCTTTTTCGATGAAACAACCTCGTTCTGATCATCAGCTTGACGTTTTGTTCTTTTTTTCTTTGGCTCCCGTTGTTGTTTAGCCAGCTCTGGATACATTACATCAAAATCAGCAAGGGGATCTTGAGCACATTGTTCAAATAAGTAACTGTCCATCTTTACGAGACCAATCTATTTGCAATTAAAACCGTGTAGCTTCTTCAATTATCACCTTTGGAATGAAGTTAAGTATGCTACAAAACTGAATCTAGAGCAAATAAAAATAAGCTAATTCTGCACTATTCGCAAACACGTGCACTTTGCTTACTCAATAGTTAATCAAGTTCTGACATGATTACGAAACTCCTTACTAAGCATAAAGTTATCGAGCTAAATTGATTGGAATTCACAAGGTAATTAACTCGGGTATTTAAATTAGAAATTGATATAAGGGTAGGTACTTGCTAAATAAAACCATCAAAGTCTATAACTAATATTTATTTTTCTTGAAACACATTAAAATAAACCTTAAAATTATAAAATTTTACCCTAACTTACAAAAAAATATATTTAATAAACAAACGAAATCTGATCCATCTAACCTTCACAAACAATAAATCTAAATTAAAAAATAATATTAATAAAGTGATCTTACACCAGAGAATCTACCTGTATGTCAAGTTACAGATAGATTATCTGGTGTTAGCTAGCTTTACTTAAATATTACTAAACCTTATACTACTTAAAAATAACACAGAAAATTAGTATAAATATAATATCCACATCGTTATAATATCTTAGAACTACCCCAAGCAAGGGTTGATATTTTATCAGATAAAATTAATCTCTTGTCATCATTACTCGAGAGTGCAATTTTATTTACACCTCTAGTAAATATTTCATGTCGTATAGATCTAAATAAAATATTTTTTTTACGTATTATACAATTGTTTTTAAGTACTGATTCGTAGTCTGATAATTGGAGGTCACGAATTACATTGGATTTAACACCTTTCGCTTTTTTAATGACTTTGTCTAAGGTTCTTACACAATACAGCTTGGATCTCAACCCAACAAAATCTGATATCAATTGTCCACTCATTTCGTCTTTGAATAGTCCTGGTACTTTTTTATTTATTAGAGGAAGGTTAAATTGGTTATTTTGATTGAAATTGCTAGTATCGAAGAATTCCAAAAATGATTCTCTTAAATCTTTGTAAAAATCAATACTTTGTATGATGTAAATGAAACTATCTGTATCAGTATAACACAGTTGAACGCGATGCTCATAGAAAGGCTTTATGATGTTGTAATGGAAATTATACATATGCGCTTTTGATAGCTCTAAAACAGAAAAACCTATATAAATGGGTTTATCTAACACAATTTGGTCTGGTTTTAATTGGATAGCGACTAGATTTTCAGTAAATACAGTTGCGCTGTGAAAATTAGGTTTAGAAATTAATTTGCTTGCACTTAATCTTTTTTTAGTTTTATTATTGATATCAGTCCACACGTTAACTAGATGTACGTTTACACGGGCTTCGTTATTTTCAAGTGTTTTGCCAAACACAGAGTTGTTCAAAAGCTTAAAAAAGTCTTGTTCAAAAGCCGACTCTGCTTTTTGACGCAGGCTTGTGTTTAGTTCTATATATTTTTTGAGATAAGCACTTTGTTGAAATGATATTATGCGATGAACTTTACTCAATACCAGCCCGTGTTCGAGACATTTTTTCAAGTGAACATAATGAATGACATAGTTAAATTTGTTGAATAAATTAGGTACCAGTTTGGTGTCTTTACCACCGGGTGGTATACATTTTTCAGGACAAAATGGTAAATCGTTATGGTCCTGATGCAGGTGTTCAGGATATAGTAAATCGACTTCAAGTATGTACCCATATTCTGCATCATCCTTGACCTCTAAAATATTTAACTTCTCTATTTCAGAGTTATTTAAAAATCTAAAGTTAGAATAGGGCAGAGTTTCACTCATACTGAACCCATATAAATTATTACAGTCCAAGTAAACTATAAATGAATCCTCCTTGGAGGAATCATAGTCAGGCATATATTTGTTATTAGCTTTAGCGTATCGGTGAGAACACATGCACAGTCCCCCTCTTATACCCTTTTGAATCATTCGAATCATTGTCAAATCATGAAGTAGTTCAAGCTGAACTCCTGTTATTAACAGCATAGCATCAAATGAAAGGCTCGGTGCAGTGACATAAAAAGCTGGATCAAGCTGATAATGAATTTTACAAGTTTTGCGAAATTTCTCAAAAATATCAGTGAGTAAAAGTACATCAGTTTTTAGATACAAGTCAGTGTAATCGCCTAAATCTCTGATTTTAAAATACGACCAAACATTTTGAGCGTGTTGGTAGTCACTACATGAAATATGGTCATCTGTAAGAGAGTTAAAGAAACAAGATTTAGGTGGTAACCTCTTTTCGGAATAAGTGTTCCAATTTTTCATATAGTCATAGGGATAGACTCCCTTCCTAGTCAACAAATCAAATTGATGATCGCTAGGAAAATGTGAACGTAAAGACTTAAAATCCTCCTTTTTCATTGTTTTGGCTAATTTATCTAAGCTTGTTCCTAAAAATTTGAACGAGTCCGTAAAACGTAATTGTATAAATTCTCCGTTGGCTGCAGGTAGAAACTTTACAAAGGATATATAGTTTTCTTTTGTTTTCGGTATTACTTTTACTTTTCCCGGCATTTCTCCTAGCTCTTTAATAAAAAGATGGCAATCATAACCTGATAAATTATGAAAAAAAATTGGAATGAACTGAGGTGTTTTGTAACGTAAATTACAAATTTGATGAGCAGCGCCGCGGTATTGCCCTGTTAAGTGACAGTGATCGCGAACTCTGTCGAACCATAAAAGGTGTCCACAAATATGACATGTTGTAGCATTGTCAAAGTTATTAGCATCTAGGTCTGAAAAAATCATGGGTTTGGTATAGCTTAACTTTTTATGAATAATTCTCGCCTCATCTTGGATAAGCGTAACAAACTTTGAAACACAATCTGTACCACGATAAGAAACAAATCTATTCTGGGATTCATCAAACGAACAAACTACATTATACCCGAAAGCGACTGGTACATGTTGTTGTAAATCGGTTGTGCCTGCTAATTTTGGGTCTGGTTCACAGCCTAATACTGGCTTTAACATGGTTTCAAAATCTGCATAAATAACATACGGTATATTTTGTTTGCGATCAAAGTTTTTGAATTGTAAAACTGAACCCTGACTCGGCAACACTGTAACTACACCTCCGCAGAGGTGACTATTTAGTTCATCTTCTGATGGAAAAAATATTAAACAAGTATCGCAAAAAAATATAGCACCGTGATGTTTTGTAATTTGATTCCTGACGAGACGACACAAATCTTTAATTAAACAAAAATGTGACACGCCGTTTTTCTCTACAAGTAAAAGATGAATGCGCTTACCATTTTTGTTGCTATTTTCTGATTTATATAAGGGTCCTGTAACAAACTTATCATGTTTTAAACCATAAACGTTAATACCGATGTGAGGATTATTTTTCTCAAAAACACTAATGTCAGAAAAAGTCACAGGAAATGTTATACCATTAATGTTAAGTTTATGTTTGTAATGAGGATAGGACGAGACACGCGTAGGGTGGTTACGTGTAGGATAAAGAGAAGCCATAACACACCACATGAAACATTTATTATCTTTGTTTTGGATGTTCAAACATGCCTTTTTATTTTTTATGCATTTAGGCAAGTCTATATAAGTAGATCCACTTAGTGGTTCATATCTGTTAATGTTTATTTCAAAATGAGAATTTTGATAGAACGACCAACCACTATCTCTTTCTTGAAACTCTTCAACAATATTTTTCAAGTAACTGTTAATCTTTGAATAAAGTTTGATAAAATTGTAATTTAAATGTAACGGAAAGTTGTGTGTGGAAAATGATTTGATTTCCTGTCTATCATCTTTCATTAGCATAAACTTTGAATACAGTTCGAAGTTAACTTTAATACTAGTATGTTTCTTTAACGATTCATCTATGAGAGATTTTACTCTGGTGCGGATGCTCTTGAAAAATGAATTTATAGAATTCAGTTGACTAGCTTCCACAGCCTTTATTCTATATGTAGCAATGCGAGCACGGAAGGCTGACCTAACTAATTCCACACCTGGGTAGTGTGTGGCTGTGGTGCTGTTGTCTTTGTGATTATTGCTTCGCAAGTGTCCTATCCATTGTCTTTTATCAACTGTAATTTTACAATATGAACAAAAAGGCATACTGACCAACTAAATAAGACTTACTTTAAAGACTAAAAATAAACGAATTATTGAGATGTTCTAAGGTGTTCTTTCTGCCCCGAACCACGAAATTGTGGAATGAGTTGCCGCATGCGGTATTTCCGGACAAATACGACCTGCAGTCCTTCAAGAAAAGAGCGTACTCCCATTTAAAAGGCCGGCAACGCATTTTGTAGCCCCTCTGGTGTTGCAAATGTCCATGGGCGGCAGTATTCACTTTCCATCAGGTGATCTGTCTGCTCGTTTGCCCCCTATCCTATAAAAAAAAAAAAAAAAAAAAAAAAAAAAAAAGGTATAAAACGATTATTGGATATTATAAATAAACCTGCCTACAGAAACAACATAAAAAAAATTCAAACCTTTGATAATTTTATTTATTATTTATTATTACTAAACTTAAACTTATCACTAAAGAAACTTGGACTGGAATCTTCGAAAAGTAGGTTTACGTCCTTCACAAATCGCTGCAAGGTTTTCCACTGGCTGGACTCGCTCTCGAGGTAGCAGTTGACGCGCAGCAGAGCTCTCTTCCAGCGTTCGTCGGGGGCACTTGTCTCGGCGTCGTCGCGGTGGTACACTTTCAGCTCGACGTAGAAGTCGCCGTCAGTGCAGGCGCTTCGACGCTGAGTACCGTTGGCGACTGTGTTGAGGATGTAAGACGACAAACTCGTCGGCTTAGCCTCCTCAACTTCGATGTTCTCGTCGCCGAGACCAAAGATGTCTATTATCTTTGATTTCTTGTTCCTGTAACCAATCAAACGACTTGTGTTAGACATATCACTAAAATACTACGCTACAAGTTATAGCCTTCTTGGTTGACTGGAATAAATTGAAACGACTCTAAAGTGATCAGCTTTAAGGTTTTTAATTGTGTGCTTTACATTTATCTTATTTATTTTACTCAGTTAAATCAATCGCATTTAAGCAATGATACTAACAGGTTAAAAATATAAACGTACTTGAATGTAATGTTTAAACATTATATTTTTTAAATTCAAAGAATAAATATTAATGTAAGTATATTTAAAAAATACCTATTGCTGCTGCTGCCACTGCTGGCGGACTTGCGTTTTTTGCCAGTGGACGACGACGATGACGCTGATGCAGACTTTTTAGAGGTCTTGCTCACCCCTTTCGGCGCAACGGGTTCGCAGTCGTACTCAGAGTCGGACCTGAAAGTAATTTCATGAATTAAATACATTATCATGACACTTAAAAAAATATAATCTTGGACTTACTATTTCATGACAAAAAGACCAACATAAAACTCTATTGAATCATCAACATTTAAATAAAAAGTGTCTTAGTACTCACGTACATTTTAAATTTTTTGAATTAAGTCTTGTACTTAGTTTCAATCAAAAAACTAGCACACCTTAGTACCAGAGGAGCGGAGACGGTAGCGAACTCGAAGCGAGGTACTTGCAAACACTTGAGGCACAGAGTCGATGAATGAAGACCGATCGGAAAAATACGTGGTTTTATTGTGAAAAAACGCTTACAAATCAAAATACACATTTATTCAAAAAAGACGTAAGTCCAATAATAATGGTTATTAGGTAAAGTAGACCTAAGTGATTACATATTATGAATTTGTGCTTACGCTAACTAATATGAATAATACGTAATACTACTTGTGCCCGCGACTTCAGCTGCTTGGAATTTTTAAATTACAAATTCTTAAAATTGATACTTTTTTTCTGTTATCCAATTTTTATGAAACAAAATTAGTTTGCACTTTTGGAGGAGACCAAAAATTAACAAATCAGAGATCATCAAAATCGGTTCAACCGTTCTTAAGTTAAAATTGATACAGGTACATTTTATTTCATTTATTATCATTTCACGAATAAGATGTAAAAATGGTTGACTTAATGTCTCATGGCCTTATCGACTTTATTTCTTTATGGCTGTTGAAAAAGATTAACCATAAGTATAGTTCTGACACAGTAAAAAAATTAACGTAACTGTCTATTATTCTTATAGTTCAATAAAATCATAGTTTCATTGTCTCTGCAATAAAAATAAACATCAAGAAACATAATTGGCTCACACCGGGAATCAATACGTATTTCCGTGCAAGACATTACGTTTATCGGGTCCAAGAAAAAGAGATAATTACATTCAAACTGTTGACTTCCTCCTTTTGTGAAGTCGGTTAAAAATATTAAAATAGGTACGATTATTAATTTGCTGTAATGTCAATTTCCAGCAGCGACGGATGTCGGTGAATTTCAATGGTTAATACTTTATTAGTCGAAATATTGCACAATTACCTCTTACTTGTTACCCAGTGCAAGCTATAAAATTGCAAAAAATATTGTTATAGTATTGATCTTATGTAGGGAAAGGTTTCCATTTTTTTCCATGAGAACGATGATTTGATGAAAGTTTTTATTCAGAATAAAATAAATACTATTATTCCTTGAACGTTAATGTTAGATATGACATTATTAATTAACGTCTATAGTATCTCATTTTATTGATTAGTACTCTATTTTTACATTACGTTAGTATGAGCTTAGGTACTTTAGGTAATCTATTGTATGGTTTATAGTTTATAGCTATAAATGGACTCAACCTTAATAAGAATGTGACGTCAATACAATAACATGATTGCAGCGCAGCGACAATGCAACAAGCAAACGCAGCAAAAATGTAGCGTACATCGAACACCACCTATTTTCTTTGAATAGTGCAAGAGCCAAGGTATTTGTATAGCATGTAAATAAAACTATGTTTCAACTACCGATATTTTAACTTAAAATTCATATTGTTGCATGGGTACATTTTAAGTTTTTTTCTGAAATTATCATTCTGTATTTATCATAATTGTCATCTTCTATAGAAAAATGATTTTATTGGAGTGTGAGTATCTATACATTATATGACATTTTTTTGACTTCATTAAGATTTTCTCATTACACACAAAGTAAATATTTATAAACTACTATTTGATTAGTTTTTTTTTTTCTACCAGTCAACTTTTGTCAGACGATTAAAGATTGCACACGACTCCTCGACTAAAAGTTCTAAACTTACTTCGAAGCATTATGTTTGGTCCAAGTAACAAGACCTTCAGACTGATTTGTAAGTAAAATAATATTTCTGTATTTGATAAAATAAAACGAAAAATATTATCATTTTAAAAATATTTGAAAAAGCTTTTATCATTTTTACATAGTGGGCGAATAAGTATTTTTAAAACTGTTTTCAGAATTGGTTACATATTAAGATTAGATAAGAAATACTTTATTGCACATAAAACAAATAAATTTACAGATAATAAAACATAAATACAGTAACACGTTGATGTACAATTTAGACGGTCTTATTGCTAAATGCAATCTCTCAAATCAATCATATTCTCATATTTTGATGTTTACTTAACATTTATTCTGATAAAAGGAAATAAATAAAACAACCTTAGAGTTTATTACGCATTACAAGCAGCTACAATTCACTTAGTTTAGCAATCACTAATTTTACAGTGTAAATCGCTTCAGCTTATGCGCTTGACCCGCATCGGTGTTGAACTTGCAAATCCTAACTTGATTATTCGCATAGTTGATTCATGTCGTACAGTACTATGTTAGTGTTCAGTGCAGCGAGACATCAATTAATTCACAATAAGATTTTAAGTTTTTGTATTCACGGATGTTACCTAACAGTAAACTGCTATTCGTTTAACTTTTTAACTGTGTTGGATGAAGAGTAAGAAAATGTGATCTCTTGAAGCAATCTGCTCGTCCACATGGTTTTATGGTTTACCAATGGTGTTATCACTGTATAAGGGCATGAGTCAAAGTGGCCTGTGAATACGAAACTGTGAGAGCTTGTGAATTATTGGTTTTTCTAGTAAGTCATTCAAGTAGGACTCAATCGATTCATACTTTCAGTCTCAATATTTGTATTCATGGATGTAACCTAACAGTAAGCTGCTATTGGTATAACTTTTAACCTGTACTGGATGGAGAGTCATGAGCCAATCAGGTACAGAAAATTACATTACCGTAATTTCTGGGTGTTCTCTCGAGGCAATCTGCTCTTCCACATTGGTTCGAAGTTTACTTATGGTGCTAAACGCTGTATAAGAGCATGAGTCCAAGCGGCCCATGGATACATAATTTTGAGGATAAGTATGAACTGTGATTGGGTTTTAGCTTGGGTATCCGTGGTAACATTGCAGGGAAGTGTTCGAACAATTCATAATGTTTATGGTTGGTTTTTTATTCATAGATGTAACCTAACAGTAAGCTGCCATTGGTATACATTTCTATTTATGTTGGATGGAGAGTCATGAGCCAATCTGGTACAGAAAAAAATTATAACTGTAACATCTGTGTGTTCTCTCGAAGCAATCTGCTCATCCACATGGTTTGAAGGTTAACCCATGGTGCTATCGCTGCATAAGGGCATGCGTCAAATTCGACCTGTGAATACAGACTTTACACAATATGTGAATTGTAGTTGAACTCAGACTAGTGATATTATCTGAATATCTTATTTACTTGAAAGTGTACAACTCGCTTGAAGTGCAGAATTAAGTCTTGGGTAAGTTACTACCTACTTTTCAAGATTTTCTTCCAAGGTATTAGTGGTTCGAATATTCTCAAAATAGATAGGTATAATAATGGGCAGGATATGCTAGCGAAAGTACGTGGAAGCAAACGAATGTTTGCTGACACGGGCTGAAGCTGGCATAGCCTGCCCATTATTATACTACTGACCTGTGACTGCAATATTGTAACAATAGCTACGACTAAATTATTGTCAGGGAATAAGTTAGTCATTGTTGCCTCCTCCCATAAACCCTTTTTTTCTTTATACGCGGAGAATGCTTTACGCACTATCCCGCTCCCTGAGTAGGAGAGCGGGGGAGTGTGGGGCTCACCCACCCCAGTAAGGGGTGGGCATATCCACTAAATCCCGCGAAGGCAATCTTCTGCGCGGTACCAGGAATAAGGGTCAGAGGACCCCCGTGAGGGACTCTATAAGTGGACCCCTGGCGCCCTGTGCCGGCAACCCACATCTTCACGAGGGGAGTTATGCCTGCCCTCCTACACCCGCGGGCGTTTACGGCAGTGCGAGACCCGTCGCACCGCCGCAATCCACACAATCGCCTGTGCAATGGAAGCACACAGTCTCCACCATGTGCGCTCCTGGCGACCTCGGGGGCAAGAGGATTAAACTGTGGGGCAACCCCCACAGTCTTCCTTATGTTGCACTTTTGTGAATTATTTATTTAGCACTGGCAGTCAACCGCGGAATATTAAGTAGGTACGGTCTACGGCACATCACGCTACCCATTTCCAGTCAGTGTTCCTTGCTCGACTGCAAAGAAATGTCACTAAGCAAGAGCAAGATAAAAACGGAAATGGGTAGCCTGATGTGCCGTTGACTGTACGTTTCATATTTATCAAAGAGCTTGCATCTTTTGCGACGATCCACTACCAGCTGTTTTAATTCGAATTTTCACTAGTATTCATTTATGAACTGCAAAAAAAACCAAGCACAGTTAGGGTAAGTTGCACCATAGTAGAACTTAAAGTTAAAGTTTTTGTCAAATTTGACAATTTGACGTCATTTTTGCTTACCTGACCGGTACTTTAACTGAAATTTTGATGTTTGTTATTGTTAAAGTCAGATGGTGCAACCCAACCTTAATATTGGCATAAATTTTTTCTTACATAGTGCCTAGCTAGAGGCATTCTTTAAAAGCCAACTGCAAGGTTTAACAGAATAAATAGTTTTCAATTTGGAATTCACCAGAGAAAAATAACAACAGTTATAATTATTACTACTACCAATACAATCTCTGACTAAAGGCAAAGCCCTGTTAAATCATTTACATTATTTGATGGTTTACCAAACACGCTTGTCTAATTTTGAAAAGAAGTCTAAAATAATGTATTAAAATAAGGATAAGACCCTCAAATGCAGTATTAAAATATTATCAGTTCATCTCAGGGTATGAGATAGGGTAAAATAAAATTAAGAATAAATATTAAATAACAAACACTTTATTTACAATTAAATTAAAACTAAAATAAATTATGTTACAATAGCAGGACAGATCTTGTTAAACTAAGACTTACATTTTTAGAAATAATTTTGATTACCCAGATAGAAATGGGCATTTTGAAGTAAAAAAACAATGAAAGTCAACTTGAATATCAATTAGGATTCAAATACTCTTTAGTACAGAATTTTAGAAATTAAACTATAATGATTCTGAATACTTTTAAGTAATTACTTGTCGTAAGTAAATCTTGAATTAGTCTACAATTTAGATCTATTCTAACTTATTTACAAATAATCACAAGTGTACATTTTTAAGTCCATCAAAGTTATGAGTTAACATTTCTTTTTGGTTTCTGAACATTAACATAATCCAATAAATAAGTACAACTACTTGGACAAATAATCGGTGTAATGAAACTATATTTAGTTTCATAGCCAGCCGCTTTCTAAACTATTTTAAAATGAAGCTGGCATAAAATGCATAAACTCTATTCAGTTGACGAAACTTTACAGAATTAAATTTTTCACAAAGTCGCTGATGACATTAGCAGTCTGCAATGGCACTGCTGAAGTCAGCTGTTAAAAATCACCTAAACCATATCACTTAGGCATCATTTGACATTTAGAAATTTGGGTTTGGATAAATAATTAAGAATCTTAGGTTTTGGTTTAGGTTTTTGAGTCAGTCAAGAAATCTTAACTTTAACAATGGTTACCAAACAAATAACATGCCATGATGATATGACTAGACTTTTAAACCACCAATACTTCTTCAACAATTTTTAATGGTTTAGTTATTTAAATATTAAATCCCATTTTCCTCATGCATGCCTTGTGTTCTTCGATAAGAGGCCCACAGTTTTCCTCTCCATTTTCAATAATACTGCAAGGGAAAAAAATGAATAGGTTTAATCTTATTACAAATGTGGAATATGATACCTCCTGGCCCTAAGTGTTTCCTCAAGTGAAAATGTGTGAGGACGACTAATTGAATATCATTATTAGATTGATTTTTAGAGGCATAGATCAGTGGGGCCAGCCATGAGTCACACTGTAACATAATTATGGGAATAAAACATACAAAATGGATAAGGTCTCCCTAAAAGTTGTCAAATTGACCACAGATTGAATGTTATTTAATGTTTGGGGGCTTGCTTCCTATGTGTTGGACTGTGTGTTGCTCATTGATTCATGTCCAAAGATCTATCTCTGCTCGGTATGCTTAGTAACTATTAAAAGTAAGAAATAACTATTTTCCTAGCAGTTGGTTGGCCGGCCGTGTTTTAGTTTCACATTTTTGTATGTAAAGGTTTTGTGTGTTTTTTTCCATTTAACTTTCTTAAGTCTTTGTATTTGTTCTGAACAACATATGACCTATCTCTAGTGCTTAAGGTAAAAGGTTCAATTAGCGCATATTGTAAAAAAGATAATTGAAAACAAGTTGTCCTTGAAGGTTTTGGTTTAAGTATTTTAGTACTTCAAGTCTTATCATGTGCATTAATCACATATAAGCTGCCTAGTTTTGTTCAATTATGGTATATTTAGTCACCGGTTACGTAACAAATACTAATTCGGGTGTAAATGTTTTAACCTTACCAAGCATCCCTCGCTCTTTTCGTCTCTGGACAAGCGCAACACGGCTTTAGCTTAGGTTTCTCTGCATTCGCAGGCACCGGCACCTCGGCCATCTTCACATCAGCAGCTTTGGCACTAGCGTTACCCATTATTTAGGAGATTTTCGGCGTAAAAAATGATGCAAAGTGATGCAATGCAATACGGAAATATCCGGCGCACGTGAATGACGGTTTGGTTGGCGTGAAGTGAAGGTCGCACACACAACTGTCAAAGTGACAATGACAGATGTCTTTTTTTTTAATGTGGCTTTGGCGAACAAGCTGATGGAAAACGCGAGGCATGTTCGAGCGCATTCCATAAAACTGCCTCATTGTAGTTCCAAGTTACTTGAAACTTCGAACAACGGCTTTCTCTTTGAAAATGGACAGTGTGTTTTCTAACCATGGAGTATCAGGATATCAGGAATCATGATTAACGACTTCATTCACCACCATTCGACTTACAATATCGAGCGAGCGGAATCTGTTAAATCATCGGCCTTATACATAGATAGTCAGTGCGATGCGCGCTCGGAAACGGACGTGCGCCACTGTGCAGTGAGAAATAATATTTCGTGATTTGCGCAGCAACAGCCGTCGCGCGTCATTGAGTGCTATGAGTGAACAACTTATAGCCAACGAGCTGTTGGCGTTCATACAAAATGCCATCGACACCATGGACGAGGTCAGCATCATGCAGATCTGCAAGTCCAACTTCAAGGAGGAAGAGATTTGCAGTGGCAAGCCGCTGCTTTTCCGGAGCGTCGGCAAGACCGACCAGATGCCATCTCGCCGGAGGGATGGAACCGAAAGGAGCGTGCAGGACATCATCACCCTGCTTAAGGAGACCGATCCGGATGATGTACCTTCTTTCGTCGCGAAGGAGCTGCACAAGCTGCCCCCCGTCAACTTCGACCATGTGGATGTAACTAGGCTGTTGAAGGACATTAACTCCCTGAAGGCTAGCCTAGCTGAAGTTGTGGGCAAGTTGGAAGCCTCTGACAACACCATCAGTGAACTACGTGCCCAGGTAGAGTTATTAAGTAGCGCTGCCGCGGTATGTAGGTCACCTGAGGCGTCTAACGTGACCACTCGTCGCGGAGCGCAAAATGCATCCGTCTGCAGTTTGGAGTCGGCGCACATAAGTGCGTCACCGGCCACTGACACCGTGAGCGATGCACCGCGCCCCGCTGCCCCGCCCTCCGCCCCGCCGGAGACGTCACGCGACTGCACGTCGACTCCTCAACGTGCTTACGCAGCTGCTGCCGCCAGCCGACCTGTAGCCAACGCTCCACGGCTGAGAGGCGGCCTGTTCAGAAGAGGAACAAAAGTAGCCCGAATAATATCCATGCTACTGCACCTGAGGCTCCACCTAGCCATCTCTGCAACGAGGAGGGCTTCACAAAAGTTGAAAAGAAGAAAGGAAGCCTGCCCGCCGTAATCTATGTGGTGCTGCACCGATCGGACCTAATCGTCTGCTGCGTCCAGCGATACCTACGACGCTGCTGTACGTGTCCCGGCTCCATTACTCTACGAAGACTGAGGAAATCGTAGAGTATTTGCAGAACAAGACCAAATTCACTTTGAGAGTCGAGCGGTTTGAGTCTCGCCATAGTGTGAATTTTAATTCTTTCGTGGTCAGAGTGCCTACCGATCATCTGTCGACTTTCATGAAGGAGGAACTTTGGCCGAAAGGAGTAATGTACCGGCGGTTTATAGGCCGGCTACCTAACTCCGTTCCACGTCTGACGTCAGCGTCGCAGAAATGCGTTAATTAATTTTTAGTATCTTTGGTTTTTATGTTAAGTATATATGTATTTAAGTATATTGCCCATATTATAAATACCTTATAGACTATATAAGGTATTTATAATATGGGCCGATTATATTTGTTAAGATCTTAAAATGTAATTTGTTGCCGGAAATAAATGGATTATTATTATTATTATTCAGTTTTATATATTTTTTCTCTCTTAAACAGAGGTGTTAATAAGGAGCACGGGCCTTGGCTAAGTGCATCTAACGCTATTCTAAGTTTAAGAACTTTCTCACAGTTCGGCAGGTATTGAGAATTACGGCTTTTTGAAGGAGTTTGTATAACGCTGAAGGTTTGTCCAATGTGTGGAGGCTTGTATGAAGTTCTCTTGGTATTACTCCTGTGGAGGACAAAATAATCGGGACTACTTTGACTGTTGACACTTTCCATTGTGACTTGATTCCAACTGATAAATCTCTGTATTTTGATAGTTTTTCAGTGTGTGTGGACTGCAGGTTGTGGGTGTTGCATACCGCTATGTCGATCAAATAAACTGACTTCGAATTCTTATCTAGTATAGTTAAATCGGGTCTACTGTAGTGTGTAGTCTTGTCTGTTATTATTGTCCTGTCCCAGTAAATTTTATAATTATGGTTTTCAAGTATTGCGTCTGGCTGATATTTGTAATACGGTACTTTCTGTTTTAATCGTAATCTGTCATCATCTACGGACGCGAGCAACATTACCCCCCCTACATTTGTTAATAATATAAAAAAAATAATTAAAAATAGTAAAAAAACCTACTTATGTGTACCTTTATTAATATTGGACAAAAACAGAAAAGAAAAAATATATTATTATAAAATATATAAAAATCTTATTTGTTTTCAAAGTATTTGTTGATAATAGTGGCAACGGAAATACATAACTTCTGCTTCAGTTCACTATCACGGTTTAGGAGATACACCCTGGTGACAGACAGACAGACAAACAGACAGCGGAGGCTTAGTAATAGGGTTCCGTTTTTACATTTAGGCACGAAAATCGAATGGATTTTTCTGTAAGTTCGTAAGTACATTGACATCTGACAACATTTAGAATAATATTAAGCAAACAAAACCTATTCAGTAGAAAATAAAAGAGGTAAAATATTTGAATGTCAAAAGCCGATAGAAACAATGTAATAAAGGCTAACGATTCGTCGTGTAGGGTAAAGAAACTAAACAACGTCCTGGATTAGCGGGATTACGGCGACGCGCTGTCCCGTAAAAGGGGCCGTCCCGTAAAATTCTCGTCCGGAATAGGGGTCGTCCCTACTTTTATAACTACACCTGCTTAATAGACTTGTAACACAAGACATTAAGTAGGTCTTCGTTACTTTTGCCCTGTGGTTCGTTAGAATTCGGAAGAGTGTGTGCTTCCATTGCACAGGCGATCCAGTGGAGAGCGGCCGTGGGAGGACGGGGGGCTCCTAGCACGAGCCCCGAGTCTTCGGAGATTCCTGGTACCGCGCAGAAGATGGCCTACGCGGAGTTTGGTAGGATGCCCACTCCCCACTAGGGTCGGTGAGCCCCACACTCCCCCCTACTCAGTGATAGTGAGTAAAAGCATTCTCCTCGTAATAAAAAGGTAGTGGTGGTCAATCCATTTCCCAACCCCAAACATTATCCTCTTCATAAAACGTCATAGTTAGTAGGGACAGCGACATAAGTCTTTGATGGTCAGTCGGCTGTGACGCAAATTAGGTTGCTTCACCATAGCTATCGTTGCCGATCCACTGTCACAATTAAACTGCTACAGACAAGACAGTTTCTGGGTTTTGCACCGGTCAGACATGGCGGGCTGACATATTTGATGGTTGTAAAACAGAGTTTTTATTGAGACCTCGAGGCTTGAACCCAATGCGGTTAGGGGCGGGCCTACCGCATTTGTCTAGGTTGCTTAGGTTTTCACTCAGAAGTAACTATCGAGGTTATTACGAACCCTCGTTGTTTAAGGTTATTGGTGGTAATTTTCCTTCTTTAAATGTCACCTGATGAAATAAATAATTTAGCATTTGGACCTCGTTGGCAAACTATATTTCTTTTTAAGGCCAACAGATGGCGTTAGTAAATTGCCGAATGTAACAATGCTGAATCGCGCTATTTAGATTTTTCTCTGTTGGTATAACCTTTAGCTATACATTTTATGGAGATGTCTTGAAATACACAGTCAGTACAATCTTGGTTTGGGTTTTATTTCCGACTTTCCGTACTACCTACGTGTTCAACAAGTCCTCAACCGTGCAACGTGGTTGTACATTTTGGTTCTTCGAGCCGACTGTGGATCAGTCGAGTATGCAGCAGCTGGCAATTAGTGTAAACAGCAACTTGCGGCGGAGCAACGTGTGACGGGCTTACTGCGGACGGTGCCAGGAACAGCACCAGTCAGGCTTTGGTGGAAGGAAGGGGGTGACTACGTCACATCACGGGAAGGAGAGTACAGCGAGTGGCAGGCGTTGTACTGGATCTTTACTATATAGTCCATTAAGGTGAACTTCGGAAAAAACTGTAAGTGAATTTGAACTTTATTCATATGAGAGGATTTACTTAGAAGAAATAACTTATATTAGTGAGTGATATCAGTGAAAGAAATTTGTGGCAACTTGAACTTTATCTCCTTGAAGATTTGAACTTTTAAATTAAATTTAACTTCAACTTAGAATAATTTTATAGTAAAATATTAACTCTGTTAGATTTTAAGAAAATTTGGTTTTGACGGGGAATCCATGCCCAATTTTTAGTAGACTTTGAGCAATGTTCAAACACTTGTAAAAATTTTAGATTAATCTGTAACTTGTAAATAATATTTTGAATTGTTGACACTGTGACTTTGTAAAATGGAGAACTTGATACATGAACAAATAGATACTTTCGATTGTATGAATAGGGCAAAAGCTAATTATGAAAAATCGCCAAAGGACAGAATTAATCCACAATACTTGCAAGTTAGGTTAGACAGATTGAATGAACTGTGGACTAACTTCAATGCTACACACAAAGAAATTGTAAGAGGAACATTGGATAGGGAAAAATCTTATTTTAAAGACCACATGTACGAATTGGTTGAGGAGTCGTATGTGGATTATAAGACGGAGTTAAACATTGTTTTAGATTCATTTAAAAAGCCTGTACCATCTCAAGATGGATATTCTCAAAAAGGTACAGAGTGTACGAATTTAAAGCTGCCTAAAATTGTAATACCCACTTTTACTGGACTTTATTCAGATTGGACCACGTTCAGAGACTTGTTTGTGTCTCTAGTGCACAACAACACGCACTTGGACAACGTGCAGAAACTCCACTATTTAAAAGGTTATTTGTCTGGTGAAGCCGAACAATTAATTAGGCAAATTCCCATTTCCGATTCTAATTATGAGAGATGTTGGTCTTTGTTAACTTCACGATACAATAACAAGAGATTTATGTGTCATGCTATTTTGAAAAGATTACTCAATCAAAAAAGTCTAAGGGTTAGTTGCACCATAGTAGAAGTTATAGTTAAAGTTGAAGTTTTTGTCAAATTTGACAATTTGACGTAATTTTTGGGCCTAACGTTGTCAAATTTGACAATAACTTTAACTTTAACTATAACTTCTACTATGGTGCAACTTACCCTAAATATGGAATCGGCGAATATGTTAAAAAGTTTATTGGACACAACAACAGATTGTTTGAGTGCTTTGACAAATATTGGAGTGAATGTCAGTTCCTGGGATATACTTGTAATACATTTGCTGACGCTAAAACTTGACGTAGATTCCAGAAAAGAGTGGGAAATCTGTATCAGCAATCAAAACGATTTAAACACTTTACCTACGTTTCCTCAGTTTGCAGATTTCCTAACGAGACGCTTTCGTGCTTTAGAATTTCTGGAAACTAAGTCAATAGGCCCAAATGAATGTTCAAACGTTCAGACACAAAATATTGGTAGGCCCAGGATTATTGGTCTCTGAATCAGTGTGAGTATTGTGGTAAACAGCATAAAATCAGATTTTGTGAAAAATTTGCAAAAGAGCATGTAAATCGCCGTAGGAAATTTACTGAGCAAAATGGTTTGTGCTATAATTGTTTTGGCCATCATGCTGTCAAGTTTTGCCGCAGTATGATGAGTTGTCAGGTTTGCTGGCGTAAGCATCATTCGATGCTTCACCCTGAAGTGAATAGTAATAACAGTTTTGAGAGGTCTTCAGTTAGTCATAATAATGTAAATAAATATACTAGTCAAGTTTTTGTTCCTACATCTGGGTAATATGATAAGAATTTGGATGATCAAGCTAGCAACATAACTGCTATGCACGTTTGTACTACTGTCGAAAAGGACGACTGTTGAAAAGTACTAAGGAAACGGAAAACTGATCACAAGGATCAACCGAAAACCTTTTCACACGATGAAGACGGATGTGAAAGATGTTTCGTACAAACAGTGCGCAGGAATTCGCAGGGTCACTTCATAGTAAGGGATCCTTTCAAAAAAGGATTTGGAAATTCTGAAATAATTGCAGAAAGAGAATTAGAGTTTTTAAGTTCAAGGTTTAAAAAGAAAAGCTAAATTTTGTGTATTGTCTTTAAAGGAATAATATATATATATTTTTTAATAGGGTTCTATAAGTTTACTATTGTTTTTTCTCTCCAAGGATTTATTCATCTTTATAACTTTTGGTTGGGTCATAGTTGGTGAATGGTGGGCGGCAATCTTAGTTACTTTAATTAAAGGACTAAATAAATAGATTATAATAGTCCTTGGTGGGCGGAATGTTTAAGGTTATTGGTGGTAATTTTCCTTCTTTAAATGTTACCTGATGAAATAAATAATTTAGCATTTGGACCTCGTTGGCAAACTGTTTTTCTCTTTAGGGCCAACAGATGGCGTTAGTAAATTGCCGAATGTAACAATGCTGAATCGCGCTATTTAGATTTTTCTCTGTTGGTATAACCTTTAGCTATACATTTTATGGAGATGTCTTGAAATACACAGTCAGTACAATCTTGGTTTGGGTTTTATTTCCGTACTACGTGTTCAAGTCCTCAACCGTGCAACGTGGTTGTACACTCGTTTTTGTGCAAAGAGTGTCCCACTTAAATATGTGCTTGACATCTCTAGCTCATTGTTTACTGCCTCCCACCTGTATTTGTTCAGGACGGAAAGTTTTTAACTGCTTGCTCAGAATTCTATCAAAAGCTAGTTAATCCTAGTTTGTTTTTCTTTGCTCCACAACATCGCTCCACAAGGTAAGTGAAATTACACATGGATTCTGTTGACGCTGTTTAGGCCGTAATATTAGAAGGTTATTCAGTCAAATATAAATATTAAGAAGAGATCTTCAGTTGAAACTGTGCTGTGCGGACTTAATGCTAAAAGCATTATCTACCAGTCAACCATTGGGCGAGACAGAAAATGCTGTGTAAGTTGTTTTTACTGCACCATGATTTAAGAGAGTAACGTCCTAATTGCTGAGTTTTTGGCCGCAGGCCGTTACTTACAGAGGGCAATATCGGTCCAATGTTTGGGGAATAAAGAAACCTGTCACGGAAATATCTATTATCGGGTCGACCGACCCCGGTGGTAAAGTCGTATTATCTGAAAACCAGAAAAAGATATTCGGTCTTGGCTTCAGGCGGGAACCGAAATCGCGTCTTTCGCAAACCGGGCGACTGCACGAACCACTGTGCTACCGAGACCATTAACAGACCGGCCGAATCTTTCTGGTATATTCACCCTATGAGCCAGGGTGATTACACCAATGTTAAAGGCATTCCACACTCCAGACCTTCCACACTGGCCTCCCGACTTACCGCCTGAAGCTCGTTGTGAAACTGATTTCCCTTTGGGCTACGTTGGACACCATAGCTATTCTACGGATTTTGTCATTCCTGAATCGACCTCGTATTAAAATGACGAGCTCAACCCTCTCTATTGCACGTTGGGTAATATTTGAGACCTATGCGACCTAAGTGACCAAATTTCGAATCTATAAGTCATCACTGGTACCCAACGGAACCCCGCCCGGCAGTACAGTCAACAGCACAGGTTACCCCATTTCCGTTTTTTCCTTCGCTCTTGCCAAATGTCATTTCTTCGCAATAGAGTAAGGAGGACTGACCGGAAATGGGTAGTGATGTGCCGTCCACCGTACATAAGCTAGGTATTTTCAGGCAGCCAGGCAGCAGAATATATTATTATGATTATTTTGTAACCCCACACTCTGCAAATTATAGTCGCTCAGCGGCCGAAGTGCGCCAATCTATTTCTATTGTTGTGGACGAAATGAATATCTCGGCAATTTTCCACGCGCGATATATCGCATGGGTCCGAACCACAGTATAAACATACAGTAGAACATCTACATACAAACGTGCCGCTCTCGGTTTGAATGAGTGCGTGCGCGTCGCGCGCCGTGTCGCGATTTCACGCACACGCTAGCATAAAATAGGGAGGCATAGGGCGGCGGCAGTTCGGACGGGCTGTGCCGCGTGTCTGTGTGCACGCTAGGCTAATAAATCGGCGGGCGGCCTTAGATAACCTACTGTATGTTTATACTGTGACCGAACGTCCGAAGCTGTGGCGTTTGTTGTCGGGTCAGATAGTGATCAATGCTAATAGTAATGGGTTTATACAGCTCATTGCTTTATAGGAGTAAATGTCTTGTTTTGAGATGGCCTAAGGCCCTTATCTAAGTGCAATCGTCATAGGTACTGTCTGAAATTAGTTTTGAAGTTGTTGGATAGACAAATATCATCATCATTGGACATGCTAAGCAAAACTAACTCCAACACTCTACCCAAAAGATTAATGTCAAGTTGGATCGTATTTCGATGGAGAATCATTGGTCTTTTTCAAGGAGCGGAATACCAAATGTGTTAAATTAGACGATCAGGATCCAATTACCACTCAATTGGCATCTTAAAATTAGCAAATTTTAAGATGCCCTAATGCACTGGGCCCCATGACTGCTGTCTTGGGGCCTAGTTTAGTCCAGCTATGGTATCCCGGTTGGCTTCGTAACTCACTCGCTCGTGGTGAGTTAACTTTAAAATTCAATTTCTATGCGTCTGTGGTCGTTTGAGAGAAAACATTTTTTAACTATTTAGAGTGAAGTGTATTGATTATTGAATTAAGCGTGAAGCATCGAGATGTGAAGTGGTGTCCACCGGAATGCCACCCCAGATAGTTAGAGACAAAAACTTAGTGCCCTTCAAGCTCTATAGTTGGGGAGGATCATGTTAGGTTAATTCAGAACCTAATAGGTTGAAGATGGTAAGGAATCTAGCGGAGTCAGCCAAGATGAACTATATACTTAACGTGCCCTGCGCCTGTGTGCACCGGCATGACGTGGCCCGCCGTCGCCACCACAAAAACTACAAAATTTTAATTAAAACCTGAAAAACTGTCTCAACCACACTTTCATTCCCACAAAAAGCTCCCTACCTAATCCAACTTGGAACTAAGTATCCATTCCCAATTTCCCAAACCGTACACGTACAAACCGTCAAACAGCTTGCTCGTATCTATTTATGTTAATCAGACGTCCTCTGCGCGTTAAAATTCACGAGTCGACATAACAGGCCGCGTAGGGCCGATTTGAGCCGTTTTAAATTTTTATTATCATTACCCACCTCAGGTTTTAGGCCCAGACTCCACCAGAGCTGAGCGGAGATGTGCGGCGTTGAGCTGTGTTTTCAACAACCAAAGGAATTGCGTTATTCACACATGGAGATGTGGAGATGTGATTCTATTGGTTGTTGAAAACACAGCTCGACGCCGCACATCTCCGCTCAGCTCTGGTGGAGTCTGGGCCTTAATGTCCACAAACACATCTTTCGAGTTTGAAGAGCTGGTTGGGGATTTTGTGGGAGCAGGTTGGGATTTTAATGATGTTAGGAATGCTTTTAATACACGGACACGGACGGGTGAAGTGATTTGGACGCAAAAAGGTTTGCACTTCGAGATTACCGTAATGCTTTAACCGATTTTGATCTAATTCAGTACCGAATTTGGTTATGAGCTTTGTGAGAATAGAGCCACCTAAGTTGTAGGCACATTCACATTATAATTTAGACTAGTCTGTGAACTATTGATGTTTTTTTAGTGTTCACTAGAGAATTTACATTTAGATAGTAACTAGCTGCCGCCCGCGACTTCGTCCGCGTGTACTTAGCTGTATGTTAAAAAAAGATTTTCACGCTTTTCTGTTGAAATTTTCCTGAATTTTCTTTGCTATAAACCTCACGGAGCCCAAGACCTTTCCAACGAATGCAAAACCGTGGAAATCGGTTGATGCGTTCTGGAGTTATAGCGTCAGGAAGGAAAACCCGACTTATTTTTATATAGTAGACTAGCAGCCGCCCGCGAATTCGTCCGCGTGGTCTGAGCTGTATGTGAAAAAAGATTTTCCCGCTTTTCTGTTGAAATTTTCCTGAATTGTCTTTGCTATAAACCTCACGGAGCCCGAGACCTTTCCAACGAATGCAAAACCGTGGAAATCGGTTAGTGCGTTCTGGAGTTATAGCGTCAGGAAGGTAAACCCGACTTATTTTTATATAGTAGATGTAGAGTAAACTTTTTTTTATATGACCTATTTACTCACTACTTAGCATTTATTTGGGTGAAATGGCCCACAATATGCGGACCGATCACCCGGCCTTCTGCCAGTGTCCACGATCGAAAATAATACGAGCATTTATGACAAGTTATTTTATTTTAGCATTAGGGATAATGCATTATCATCTTACTAGAGATAGGAGAACTATAAAAAGGCATTTGGTCTTGGCTTCAGGCGGGAATCGAACAACTAACTGGGCGACTGCACTAACCATTGTGCTACCGAGACCATTAACAAACCGGCCGAATTTTTGTGGTATATATTTTTATTTTAGAATTAGGCATAATGCATTATCATCTTACTAAAGAAAGGAAAACCAGGAAAACTAATTTGACAAGTCCAGACAAAAGAAAAGTGCATTTAAATAAACATAAAGTTACCCCACCAACTGCGGTACGGGGGTGAAGTCACAAAATTTTCACTTCAGTCATCCATTATCTAGTAAATAAACACACATATCCTGTACCTAACTTTAAAGAATTCCACTCAGACGAAGTCACAGCCAAAAGCTAGTAAGTTAATAACCACCCAACTCAGGTAGGTAATATTTTCATAAACGTTTGAAAATTGCTGCGGTGCGGTGCACTAGAGCTCGACAAGTACATAATGGTTAATTTCAGGACATAATAAAGGCGGGATCAAAGGCTGCGCCGCTCTAGACCGGCTTTTGATCGTGGAGTTTGAGTGGAGACTACTAGAACTGACTTGCAGATATTAAAATATGTTCTCAATATCAAGGAAGGAACAAGGATAAAGCTCGGACTATGGGACAATGGATAAACTACTTTTTGTTTTTTTAAATACACACTTGAAAGCCTTAAATTATAAAAAAACGAAACTTATTTAATTACTTTAAACTTTATAAACTTTTGTAGTACTTAGCTTCTTAACCATCACCCATTAGAGAAGAAATAACTATCTAGGTCATCTTTCCATCAAGATCATCTGACTTGACCATACTTGATTTGTTGAAATAAATAGTTGGACGAGATTGATGAATAAAAGATATATTTAAGAAATATTTACATTACAAGGTTTTGTTTATACAAAGGTGAATACTTCAGTAGTCAAAAAAGCAAAGACACTTGGTTCAAATCATTGTCATTCAAAATTATAAAGAATGTCTTATTTCCAGCTTCAGCTTACAAAACAGGTTTTACAACATGATTCAATGATATTATAATAAAAAAGAAGTAGATAGGTTATGTCAGTACTGGTGCAAAGTCGAAAATTATGCCCTGGCGTACGTACCTATAATTTGACCGTGTGAACAAGATAATATGATTATTTACTATAGCGTAAACGAGACAGATAAATGTTGTGTGTCGTCTCAAACTGTCAATGCTTTGCCCATGTGTTCGAAAGTTATGATTTCGGGTGTCACTTTTTGGTGTACCTTCTCTCTTAGTAAAAATGGATTGCTGTTTGTTAGTCTCACTAAAACTCGGGAACGGTTAAACCGATTTGGATGATTTGGATGAAATGTTTGTGAAGGCCCAGGGAAAGTTTACAAGGCGAGTAAACATGAGAAAATGCTAAGAATATAGTGAAAAACAACAATTTAGTTTTACTTAGCAACTGTTTCTACCTGTCACGTAACACTGAATGTTTGACAACAGAACGAAGTCTGTCGGTACTGCGAGTATTTTACTAAGTAAATAATTGCATAACGCTCTACATTTGTCTCTACATCTGCGTCTGCGTTTTCCCTGAAAGTTTTCTAATAATAATGTTCCGAGACGGAAACTCGCTGCGGCCCCTTCTTAATCGGCGGGGCCCCAACTTAATCAGCGATTATCATAGTTTGGAGCTGGTTAATCTCCACTCAGTTTGTATGTGGGTTTGTATGAAACTCTTCAGATACAGGCGGCAGGCTAATCCGTTTCATTGGGACATTTTGGAAATGATACTCATAATAATCGGGACTTGAGATGGTTTCAAGGATTAGGAACAATCCATTTTTGTCCCACGCGCTATAACGGCAAAAAAAGACCTTCCTTTTAATTTACCAAATATTCTTATTTTTGATGGAGCGTTATAATCTAATATAAACGTCCTCGGTTTAAAATCAATAGGGTTGATTCATGCCTTTTTTTTTTTTTTTTTTTTTGACGCGGAGAATGCATTTACGCACTATCCCGCTCCCTGGGTAGGAGAGCGAGGGAGTGTGGGACTCGCCCACCCCAATGGGGAGGGACTACCCACTAAACTCCGCGGTGGCCATCTTCCGCGCGTTACCGGAGGTCCCCGAGTACCACCGCGAGGGACTCTACCGGCGGACCCCTGGCGCGCTATGCCGGCTTCCCGGCTCTACTCGAGAGGAGTTATATCTCCCCTCTTACACCCACCGGTGTTAACGGCAGTGCGAGGCCCCCCCGCACCGCCGCCCTCCACGGAGTCGCCTGTGCGATGGAGGCACACAGTCCCCACCGTGTGCACTCCTAGCGACCCCGGGGCCCCCCTTGTTGATTCATGCCTAGCCAGGCAAGCGCTCATTACACACAGTAGAACGTAGAACTACGAGATTTTAAATATTTGCTATTAACTACGACAATGCTACGAGGCCGTTACGAGTGTGCTACGATGACAGGATTTCGTAGATGGTAGACTTTGATTTCAAACAGGTTTCATCCTACTAGGTATCGAACGCTGAAATAACCTAGTCCTCCTTTATCCTTTTAGGATAAGTTAATGCCTATGTTTAATGCCTATGTTTGTTCGCCTCATGTATCAAGTGTTTGTAAAAGTTACAAACACTTTTCTCCAACAGTTTAAAATAAATGAATTTGAATCGGTCAGCTCATCAGAAAGTTACAGACACTACCTAACTGTTAAACTATAACACCACAACAACAAGTTCTATTTGCATTTGTAGTTAAACAAGAATTAATATTTTTTAACTTATTCATCGAATAACTTCTAATACCGTCTAAACAAAAACTAGTTCGTATTCCCAGAAGCTAGCATAGCAAACAAACAAATAGATTAATTTGTGTCGACCACCATTGCGTGAACTAAGCCACGATTGTTAGAGTTTTGATTGACAAAACATGTTGTTTCCAAATATTGGTTTTGCTACAGCCTGTTAAAAATACTAGGAATTTAGTTTTGCAAACAAACTGTGAGATTTTTGTCATAGAATAATATTGTTAGTACGACATCTATCTAGAGGGGTAAGTTATACACCAATTCATGATGTTTCATTCAACATTAGGCCTGAAAATTGCATAAAAACCTGTACCTTTCTAACCTGTACCTTCGGTGATAGTAGAACCTAACATATCGAACTAATACATCACTCTTCATGAACTCATTAGATAAGTCATATTAGTTACATAAATATTAAATTCAGATGTTCAGATCATAGAAATGTATTCTCAAGAAAGACAAGTACATATCACTTATTTGAGAAGTAGCTTAATTACAATCATAAAGTGTGAACAAACAAACAAAGAGCACTAGTTACTATCAGCAAGTAAATAATATCAACAAATAGATTGAACCAACACGGGCACCGCTACAGTGTGCTCAGCATTGTAGCAGCTTATGCTTAGAAAGTATAAATTTATTTAATTTTGCTTTGAACACGACGCAAGTATCGGCACCCTTGATGGCCGATGGAAGCTTGTTGTAGAGCTGTGCCCCTCAATAGTAATGGGCTCTTTTTTCCAAATTTAGTTGATGTTATGATATCTATACCCTACCTACCCTGTTATATCCAACTGCCTTGACCCTTTGAATTTACGTAGAGACGTTGCATCCCTATGTGTTCAATATCGCATCCACAATGGCGAGTGCTCCTAAGAGTTGTTTGAAATCGTACCGGCCCGGCAGCTTTTCCATCTTTATCGGAAGTAAAATGTTTGAAATAATATTTCTTGCGAATGTTGAAGGTGTATCTATCTGCCTTTATCTTTGATGGAATCACCCTGGCTCATAGTGGTGCAGTTGTGACAGTGATCGGCGACGATCGCTGTTGTAAAGCAACACACGCCGGGACGGAAATGGGATGGGTGACCACGCCGACCGAAATTTAGTGATGTGTATTTCGGGCATCTCCCTGCTTCGGAAGGCACGTTAAGCAGTTGTTCCCAGTTGACGTCGCTAGATGTCAGTCGTTAAGCCTAGTCGGAGGCCTTAGAGTGATTTGATAACATCTGACATTTAGGTTGCTCACTAACCTTACACCCCTCCAACAATCCGCACTGAGCCCGTGTGTTGGAGTATGGCTCAATCCACCTCATAGTTGAGGTGAGGCCTGTGCCTAGCAGTGGGACGTATATGGGCCGTTTATGTATGTAGTCAGATAATTTCAACTGCCCTTAATTCACGTCAGCTGTTTATAACCTTTTTCCGAACGAACATGGTCAAAGAGCGTTGATTGAAGTGTGACGTTAGCTGCAACTGGCAATTTCCAATTGGATTTTTTATCGACTTTAAGAATCCCCCTGTAATTTTACTGTCGCTTTTAGAATTTGCAAAGGCTAATTCGTTTGAAAAGGGTAATAGTTGGCTCAATAAGTAATCCTGTTTGTCCTGAATGAAGGGACAATGATAATGATTGAGTTGAACATATGAGGCTAATTTTGGTACAGAAGTTTGCTTTTTAATCCGCTAAGGTTCTTTTTAAGTTTCAACTTATAGAAATACATTGGAGACGTAACTGTAAAGGAAAGTCTTTGTTCTTTTGAGTTATTTACAAGAAAACTTAAGTTCCAGCTAACCATAAATCAATAGTGATGAAATTAATAAAAAAATAAAAAAATAAATTAATAGTAGTTAAAAGCGAATAAATGAATATGAATATGAATTAGGCATTTGCTTTTGCGAAAGGTCGACGTTTCGAACTGCAAAATATGTCAAAAGAACTTTAAGTAGGAGATAGCTATTTTAAGCACTCCTTGAACTAGTATCATTTAGGTTACCTTGGTCTAGAAAGTAATTAAAATTCACAATATAAGTACGTGCCGCATATGCCAAATAGTTTTTGCAGTGTCGGATTAGGCTGCGGCGAGGGGCGCGTTGCAATTTTATGGAGTGGCTACTACGAGTAAGTAAGTTTTCCGCCTGTCATGCTCACCAAAATACAATAACAAGCGTGAACGCTTGCAAAGTGCAAATTGGACTCACGCACCGAGGGTTCCGTATGTGAATGGTCTCGATGATTTTTCCCGTTTTTCACTAAAATTAGTGTTAATTGTGAAATTTTGATTAAGTAGGTTCACAGTTTCCGATTTCTTCCCTTTCATAAACTTGCAACTTACCGAACTTCATGATCCTAGGGCTACAAAGACCTTTCGTCCTTTTGCCTCTGTTCATGTATTGATTCTCTTCCGGTAGTCAAAATGTACGACACAAACAACCGTATCTTTTCTTTGCATATAACCTAGTTCGATTTTTCGCCACTTCAAGGAATAACAGGCCTAAGCTTAAGATAAAAACTTCAGCTTGGATTTCAAACAAACAAACAAACAAATCATTCATTCGCCAAGAATACAATGGAGTGAAAATATGGTTTCTTACAAGAGACTAATCCTATAGGCGTTTAATTTTGATTGTGTCGGACCCTAAAAAAATTACCCTCGCTACGCGGGGCCCTTACCACCTGCCAAACTTGTTACTAGGCCAATCCGGCCCTGAGCTCCAGCTTGACAGGCCTGTGACGCGATCCCCCAGGAGCGATCCATCCCTGTCCACCAAACCTTCGGCAAACACAATAAAAGTTGTCCGCCTCATGACTGTTCACCACTTTTGAGAAATCGTTCTAGTTTAAGAACTGGAGACCTTTCGAGATTGGTGGTTATCAATCTGCCAGAAATCTGAGAAAAAACTACAAATTCATGTTTAGTATTTTTAGAGAACTGGCTAAGACTTAAAAAGGTTCAATTTCTGCATCAGCACTAATGTTTGTTGTGCCGATTCGGGGTATACTTTCGTAGTTTTCAGTTTTCATAACACAAATAAAAACCTTACCTTATCAAAGCGATGTGTGACGTTCCCCCTGAATTCACAAACGTTAATCAACGCTAAGCACGCGCTCACGCTCATGCTGTCCCGTATACTGTGAATAGAACTGAAAGGGACAGCTATACTTCTAAAGGATGGTCAACGTTTATTTTGCGTTAGTGAATTCGGGGGAAGTCTCATATTTATTCATTTAACCAAGCAGCTACCCATTAGCAGCATCATTTGAAATAGTATGATCCCAGCTCTAAAAACCTTTTCAATCTGTTCCTGAATTCAAAGTGCCGTGTTCTGTTGAGTGTACTGAGCTAGAAGCCCCAGTTAGTAAACGTAACTTTTAGTTATGTTCTGACGGTATGTCACAAATAACCGTCTGAGTTATCCCAATGTCTTGGGCCCAATGATATTATGATAAAAAAGAGGAAGATAGGTTATGTCAGCACTGATGTGACGTCAAAAATTGACCCCTGGCGTACATGGCAATATAATTTGACCGTGTGAACAAGATATTATGAGTGTTTACTAGAGCCAACGAGACAGATACAAACTGTCAACCGTTCGTTCTTATATCAGGTGCCCCTTTTTTGCGCAAGTAACCTATCTATCTCTTTTCCGACGACTTCGTTCGTGTGGACTTAAGTTGAAAAACAAAAAGTAATATTTCTTTATAAATTGTAGCCTATGTGCGATTAAGATGTACTCGTATGAGCTGCATTAATATAATGTTTCAATAAAATCCATTCAGTAGTTCTTACGTGAAAGAGCAACACGGCACATCCACACATACAAACTTTCGCTTTTATAATATTAGTAGGATAACGTACAATTTAACTCAATGTCTTGGCCACATTTCTCACAAGGTAATGTTAGCACTATTGCTGCTACCTCAGCTTTCCTCACGTGCACTTCTTACTCTTCGCAGTAAAGTCGCGAACTGCCTCTTATTCCGTGCATCTAGTTTCTCGGTGGAAAATGAACCGTTCCCATTAGATAAATGGCAAGATTAGCCACAGAAATGTTAAGCGGCGATTAATTGAATGGAATACCTTTCAGGACTGAGATAGTGGCGAGGCATTTCTCTCACTGAAAGGGAAGACTTGTCGGGCAAAGTTAAATGAACTGATAGAGAACGATAGCTCAGGGGTGTTTATCTATGACTACGAACTATCCCGGCTTTGCATGGTACAAATATTGAGATATCGATTTTAGTTGGTGAGTGATTGGGAAATCACTTCAACTTAGTGAAATTACCAAGTGAGTAAAAGTATTTTCATGGCAATGATGTGAGCTAAAGTTTTGTGATATTTAAAAAACACAAAATCAATATTCATTTATTTATTTAATAGCGGCCGCCCGCGACTTCGTTGCGTGGACTTGAGTTAAAAAAATTGTGATATACCTTTGTAAATTGTAATTGTAACGTCTTATTCATATACGACATGCTCTTTGGCAAACCCACACAAAGCTTTGCGTGTTTAATGAACAAGGAGATTTACTACAAGATATGTACATATTTGTACGCTAAAAATAAAAATAGGTACATCTGTAGTTCCGATGTAATATTCAAATCAAAGTGGGCTTGCTGGGGAGCATGCTCTGCAGCAGGCCAACTTTGATACACACGACTTTCAAAATACATTTATGACACCTAAGCTAGGAAATTAATTGTACTTCGGTCTATAGCAGTCAATTTATTAATTCGTTTAGTCCATAACAATTTATGGGCTAGAAGGATTAGCCGAAAAAAAGTGACTAAATTTGCAAAGCGTGGTGTAGCTCTACATTTTTAGTATTTTGTATAGATCTGTTAGGATAGTGCGATTTCAAATTTGCAACTTCAGAAAACTTGTAGAAATTGAGAAAATCACGAAAAACTTCATATTTTTGGTACTTTTTTCTCTCGAGGGCCTAAACTATAATGTTTCTGTGAATATTGTTATCTAAACTTGTAAAATGTATTTAATTGCCTACAATATGAGCCCAATAGCACCAATAGCAACTCTATTACACTATTATCCAACTGGGTTGAGTTAGGTTAAGTATGTAAAAGTTAGGTCAATTCTCGAACCTTTTTTTTTTTTTTCTCGGTGTCAAAAAATGCATTTACGCACTATCCCACCCATCAATTCCCGAACCTAACTTATCTCATCCAACTGGGATGAGTTAGGTTAAGTATGTAAAAGTTAGGTCAATTCTCAAACCTAACTTTTGTCATCCAACTGGGTTGGATGACACCCCCCTTCGTTGGGGGGTCGGTTGGAGAGGGCCCCATTAGGGGCTAGCACTGGCGGCGGAGCAGTGCGGTATTACTTACGGTAGGATCCAGCTTCGCCGCCAAAGTGCCACGGCCGAGTGCCGTGGGGTTTTAGTCGGTAGGAGTCCGACATAACCTCGTCGTCCCCCCGGGCAGCGAGGTATATCCATGAGGATTACCCCACGAAAAAAAAAAAAGGTTAAGTATGTACCCCCTCATGGGTTCTCGCCTCGGCGTGGCGACGGGGCCTAGTACCGGTGGTAGGGGCACCACTGGGAAGCAAAAAGAACCCAGGCGTGGCAGCGTGGTGGACTGGACACCCATCCGCTGCGGCCCGTAAGGGCGACGTGGGGCTGCGGGGCCAGTGGGGCCTGCAGGCGCCTTGAGGCGCGTGGTTGGGGCCGCGGCGCACAACCGGTAGGTGAGGGCCAGTGATCCGAGGCTGATCCCCCCTGTGCGTCGCGGCCCGGCTTGGCCGTACCGCCGGTTACGGCAGCGGAGCCGCCCTTTGGGTGGCTCGTGGTTGCGGGCCCGGTAGGGTCTGCGTACGGTGCCCAGCTGGCGCGCGGTACAGGGGTGCCGTCGCCGGCATTGCACGGGCTTCACCACTGCCTGGTAGGGACGGCTTGACATCCTCGGCTGTCCCTTCTGGCCTCCCCTCACGAAAGGGGGGTCGCTTCCGACCCGCCGTGCAGGCGGGCTCCGTCCGGGGGAACGCGTAACAGGCCTCGTGCTACTCACCGTGTTCCCCCACTACGGACGATCAGAGGGAGTAGTAGGGTTTTTAGTGGGTAGGGCCACTGGTATACCACCTTTCCAGTGGAGAGTCCGACATAACCCGTTCGTCCCCTGGTGGACGGGTATGCGTAAGGCATTTCCCCTATTCAAAAAAAAAAAAAGGTTATGTATGTAAAAGTTAGGTCAATTCTCGAACCTAACCTTTCACATCCAACTGGGTTGAGTTAGGTTATTTCGGAAATCAATTTAAGACTGGTGGTAATTAATTTGCAGAAGTGATGTAAGTAGTTTTGATTTTTGTCGTATAAGCCTGTTATAGTAGTGTGAGTTCCAGTTTGCAACTTCGAGAAACTTGTGGAAATTGAGAAGAAAACTGAAAAATGTTGAACTGGTTTAATAGAGTTGCTATTGGTGCTATTGGGGTCATATTATAGGCAATTAAATACATTTTACAAGTTTAGATAACATTATTCGCAGAAACATTATAGTTTGGGCCCTAGAGAGTAAAAAGTACCAAAAATATGAAGTTTTTCGTGATTTTCTCAATTTCCACAAGTTTTCTGAAGTTGCAAATTTGAAATCGCACTATCCTAACAGATCTATACAAAATACTAAAAATGCAGAGCTACACCACGCTTTGCAAATTTAGTCACTTTTTTCGGCTAATCCTTCAAGCCCATAAATTGTTATGGACTAAACGAATTAACAAATTGACTGCTATAGACCGAAGTACAAATAATTTCCTAGCTTAGGTGTCATAAATGTATTTTGAAAGTCATGTGTATTAAAGTTGGCCTGCTGCAGAGCATGCTCCCCAGCAGGCCCACTTTGATTTGAATATTACATCGGAACTACAGATGTACCTATTTTTATTTTTAGCGTACAAATATGTACATATCTTGTAGTAAATATCCTTGTTCATTAAACACGCAAAGCTTTGTGTGGGTTTGCCAAAGAGCATGTCGTATTCATATGCATAAACTATATTACTGTAGAGTTTCATTTAAATCCATCTAGTAGTTTTTACGTGTACAAAATGGAGTAATTTTTTTCCCGTTTACCCAATGTTACCCTTCACTGCTTTGCTCCTATTAATCGTAGCGTAATGAAAAGTATACAATAACCTTTTTTTTTTAAAGTAGGGGAAATGCCTTACGCGTACCCGTCCACCGGGGGACGGACGGGTTATGTCGGACTCTCCACTGGAAAGGTGGTATACACTGGTATAGTCACTGGGATAGTCGGTAGGGCCCTCTGATCGTCCGTAGTAGGGGAACACGTTGAATAGCGCGAGGCCTGGTGCGCGTTCCCCCGGACGGAGCCCGCCTGCACTAAATATATTTCATGTACAGAATTGGCCTCTCTACAGATTTATTATAAGTATAGATTAGGTCACCAACAAGATGCAACAAAAACAATGCTAAATGAAGCCTTACTTATAGGTAACTTGGCTAAGTTTGGGGCTAGATGGCAGTGTGTGTATTATATTTATTGATATAAATTCTATAGTAGCCTGTTTTTTCTTGCTATGTATGATTATATACCATTCATCATCATCATCCTGTCGTAGTCCATGGCTGGACAAAGGCACAAAGTGGGCCACAACTCCCGGTTTTGAGCCTTCCGCATCCAGTAGGATCCCGCCACCGTTCTCAGGTCATCGGTCATCTCGCTGGAGGGCGCCACTGCGTTTGCCGATCCGTGGTCTCCACTCAAGGACTCGTCTGCTCCAACGACTTACTGCAATCTGTAGTCCACATTTCATGCCGTGGCAGCCTATAATTGAGACGACACTTAGCTTTAAGTCCTATTGTTCAAAATGATCTAAATTGTATGTGTGTTTGTCTTGTTAGTTGTCCTAATAAATAGAAATAAAATAAAATAAACGGCTATTGGTCCTTCTACAGAAGTAACTAGCCCACTGTCACTTCAGCTTGCTGATTCTGCGAGCTATCTAGGCGACTCCAGACAGAGTGCTGGATTTACGTAAATAAATATAACTTTATCCATAAGCAAGAACTATTTAGCAGATATTATCAAGTCAAATACTTAGTCTTCGGGTGCAATGCAAATAATGGTATTCGAGTCAATAGAGGCAGATTGCTTGAGTCTAGTCAACAAGGCAGTCAGAATACTAGCGCAAGTAATTTGGACGAAGATTCTGTAGAGCTATTCTGATTATTTACAGTGCTTGGAACATTGGAATTGCTCTAGTTCGGATTTCAGATAACAGTAGAGTACCTGTATTGCTATTCGTAAATCTAAATCTTAATCTATCGTTAGGTATTTTTACATTAGCATTTTATGTTTTCGGGACGTGCTGTCAAAGTGATGTTTGTCAAAAAGGTATTGACGGTGTGCGAAAGCGAATTGTAACACACTACAACACTACAATAGTAGACTCGTATGTCGTTTGAAGCGTCACTATTTTCTAAAACAAGTGCAACACTATTTTTATTTATGCGTTTATTTTTATTGTATATGCATGTATCATTTTGATGCTAAATGTACAAACTGGTATGTCTAGATAGAAAAGTAGGTTATTATTTAATGCAAATAAAAAGCAAACTAGCACCACTCGTCACTTATGCTGATGCATGCACTAATGCTGACTGTACTTCTTTATTACCCCACAGTCCTGTAGAGTAGGGTTGAGAGACCTCAGCGCTCACTCTACAGTCCGGTTAAGTCCTCTGCGTCTAAACAGCAGTAGCCATTTAGGAAGAAATCTTGTTTATTATATTGCGAAATTCAGTGTCCTGAATGCGCAAGCCCCAGGCCCCGTATCCTTCATTTTTAAACCTTAGCTTTAACATAGAAGGTACCTTGGCATCTCTGTTCTAGTTAAGGGCGCCACTTTTCCGCCAATGCACCAGCTATGTAACAATGATGTGCCAAGACTACTATTTTTGGTTGCAGACAACTTTGGTACTCGCGAATTAAATAATCGAGTCAGAACTCGAGCTGCAGGACTCGAACACATATCAATTATACAAAGACAGTGGCAAACAGTGCCGCGTGCCGGCCGTCTGATGTTGAAAAGGTAACCGCGGCCTACGGAAACGTGTAACAATCAATTTAATATGTCATAATTTAAATATACTTTTTACAAACCAACTAAGTTAAGCATATCGATAGTTTGGATAGACTTTTACAAACCAACTAAATCAAACATAATATAGAGATAGTTTGGTTACTCTCCTCTAATATGGACTATGTGTTTGGTATACTCTGATCAGTGGGCTGGTAGAAACTCAACAGAGAAAAGTCATATTAAAATTTGCAGAGGATCAGATTATCCTATGATGACAAAAAAATCTTGTCATTGATATCATCTTTAACATAACATGACATACCCTCACGACCATATCCCTAATGGGTTAGTCTGAGGCATACTGATTGTTGATGTCATGGTGAACGAAACATTCAGAAGCCCACATTTCACCGACGGAATTCGACCTATTGTGGTAAGTGGCGAGCCTAGAGCCGTTATCCGGGTTGCTTGGGTCGGTGTTTTCCATCACCGGAGAGTTAGCTGCAGAATGTACAATGAACATAAAGTAGTTGTGTTCCGGCCAGATTTGATTTCGGGACGACCGGGTTCCGAGCCAGAGTCCTTGGCGGCGAACCAGGGCCACGACGCTGTCTTAGCATTCTCCCTTATAAATATTCGAGTCAAAACTCGAGTCAGCCTGACGTGGCACATCTCTATAAGTAATTCCCAACAGCGCCGAGCCGTCCCATTGACGCCTCATTCACATTCATGAATACAAATAATATTTGTGCTTGCTAAGCGACGAGTACAAATTTACTTTGCGAGAGGGAACGAGAGGTGACGGTGCAGGCTTGCTTATACTGCTCTAGGCTTTAATGGATGCGTATTATACATGAGTCTAGGTCCTGAGGCGTCCTGAGAGTATGATACAGGCAGTCTTAATAGCCTGAAAAGACGTATGGAACAGGAAACCTCCCTAGACACTGGAGCTAACCACACACCTCTCTGAATCAGCCAGCTGGAGAGTGTATTTACAGAGGTAATATTTTGAGGCTCGTTCATTGTTATGGAATCCACCCCTATTCTAGTCCAAGGGAGCATAGGGGAATCAAAGAAGCGAACAAACTGAGAGTCCTCGCCGCCATTTTTGCTCCAACTCTCAACCTCCACCCGGCCGGGTGGTAGGTTTTTCGCAGGAGGTTTGTAATCAGAGAAGTGAGGTGGCCCTCACTCCTCTGGCACTTGTTAGTGCAAGACCACAGATTAACTCTAGCTTCAGCAGGCTCTGTAATGCAAGGGTTGGTCTGCCTCAGGAAGTTTCTGCGGCCTTTTATTATTGCCTATTGGTACTATTACAAGGTACAACAAAATATCATTAAGTCAACAGATTCTAACTTTAGCGAATATCCCTAAAACTTGAAACCTCTTTTGACTAAGTAATTAACGAAAATCCTAAGTTCTTAAACTCCATAAATCAGAACCCAAAAAAATATCTCAGCTGAGATACGAAACTATGAAATCGGCAAGAAAGATACCCTATGGGGACTGTTACCATCGAATTGTAGGGCCACTTTACGTCGACCCTTGCAAAAACTCCCTAGACCTTAACGACTGTGTTGTTAAGGAGCAAATTTGAATGGTTTTCGTTAGTGGTGGAATATAGTGTGGTTTTTGGATACCAAAGAAATTGCAACAACTTATCATTTGTAGCTGTGGGCTATAAATCGGGCATGTCACGTGGCGCCATCTGTCTTGCTAAGTCTTTGTTTTGCAATATTTGTTTATGGGCCGTCGATGAGTAATAGCTGTCTGAGGGAGGTTTTGCTAGGGGGACGGATTTGGAGAGCCCTAGGTGAACAGACTGAGAGAAAAAAATATGTTGTTGCACCCTGTTGGTTCTGTGTTTGTAGTTGACTTAGTTGTATCACTTATTCTAGTACACAATAAATTGAAATGTAAAGAGCGTAAAGATGTAGTAGGACTATCAATTGAGCGAACTATTGAAATCTCATGTGTGGAGTTAGAGCAGATTATTATTGTTTGTGTGTACAAGCCCCCCTCGGCTGATTATTCTGTGTTTGAAGAGACTATGGAAGAAGTCTTAAAAAAAGTGTGCAAGTCAAACAAGAAGGTAGTTGTTTGTGGTGATTTTAATATAAACATTTTAGATGTTTCCCAGACAACAGTAAGATTTTTAAATTTGTTTAAATCTTTCAACTTATTTAATCTTTTTAATGAACCCACTAGAATTACTGCAACATCAGCTACCTGCTTGGATAATATTTTTTGTGAAAATGTTGGAATTGAAAAATCCATTATTAACTGCTTGAAGTCAGACCACTGTGGTTTGCTTACCAGTTTCGAACACCGTCATGTCTCTCAATCAGTAGATATTACTTACAGACCTGTTACTAAAATGCGAGTAGAGAAATTTAAAAATAACTTGATTAAAAAGCTACCCTCTTTATCTCAGGAAGACCTGAACATAGATGATCAGTATAGGCAATTATCTGATTTATTACTCAATGAACATAATCATATATTTGCCAAGAAGAAAGTAACAGTGAATAATTTCAAATTTAAGTTTAGTGACTGGGCTACTCCTGGTATTCATAAAAGTAGGATTAAATTATATGAGTTATACGATTTAAAAGCTAACTTTAGTACCCCCGGTATCGTAGATTATGTTAAATCTTATTCTAAAATCTTCAAAAAGTCGTGTAGTATTGCAAAGTCCATTTTTTTGCGCGAAAAAATACAAAACGCTAAAAATAAAATCAAAGCAACATGGAACATAATAAATAAAGAAACATGTAAGACTAAGCCTCCTGATCATTCTTTCTCACTTAAAACTGAAGACAGTATTGTAGTATCCGACATTGACATAGCAAAAACATTTGAAACATTTTTCTCGAATATACCTATTGTTACTACAAGTGAACTTAACTCTAGTCCCTTACTAGCTAGGTCGCTCCTTGCATCTAGTGTTGATGAGTGCGCCATTAGTTTCAGTTTTGATTTTATAACGCCGCATATCATCCTCAAAGCGTTTAAAGAACTTAATATAAAAAACACTGAGGATATATGGGGTATATCAACAAACATTCTTAAACCTATCATAGATCTGATCGCACCTAATTTAGCTTCAATTTTTAACAACTGTGTAGACCAAGGTCAATTTCCTAATTTAATGAAATTAAGTAAAGTTATACCTCTTTTAAAATCAGGTGAAAAAAGTGACCCATCTAACTATAGACCTATTTCGATACTACCAGCATTAAGTAAAATTTTTGAAAAAATTATTATGAATCAGTTACTCTCTCATTTTTCTTTAAATAAGCTATTACATGAAAAGCAATTTGGATTTACTAAGAATAGAAGCACAACTGATGCAGGAGTTGCACTAATGAAACATATATTCGATGCGTGGGAAGGCAAGCTAGATGCAATAGGGGTTTTTTGTGATTTATCAAAAGCTTTCGATTGCGTAGACCATGAGATCCTACTGATTAAGCTGAGACATTACGGTGTGTCAAACATGTCACTTAGCCTGATAAAATCCTATCTCACAGACAGGATTCAAAAAGTGAGTGTCAACGGCACGAACTCTTCCGGTGCCACCATACGTATGGGAGTGCCCCAGGGATCAATATTAGGACCCCTCCTTTTCTTAATTTATGTAAATGACCTTCCTTTCTGTGTAAAAGGAGTATGTGAGATTGTATTATTTGCTGATGACACCTCGTTGATATTTAAAGTCGGCAGAGGTACAAACGCATTTGACGACGTAAATAATACTCTTTCAAAAGTAGTGCGTTGGTTCACTAGTAATAATTTATTACTCAATGCTAAGAAAACTAAATGCATCAAATTTTCCATGCCTAATGTTAAACAGGCTGAAATTGTTGTTAATATGAACGATGAACCATTAGAAATTGCGAATTCCACTGTATTCTTGGGAGTCACTTTAGATTCCCAATTGCAGTGGGGTCCGCATATTACGTCCCTGGCAGGAAGACTTAGTTCGGCTGCTTATGCAGTAAGAAAAATAAGACTGTTGACTGATGTTAAAACAGCTAGATTAGTTTATTTCAGTTATTTTCATAGTGTAATGTCGTATGGACTAATGTTGTGGGGGTCAGCGGCGGACATAAATACTATTTTTGTACTTCAAAAAAGAGCCGTTCGCTCCATATACGGCCTTAGACCACGCGACTCGCTCCGAGAAGTATTTAAGGAGATAAATATATTAACTGTACACTCTCAATACATTTATGACAACATAATGTACGTACGCAAAAATTTGCACCTTTTCAAGAAGAATTGTGATAGTCATAAATTCAATACAAGAAACAAGAACAAACTTGTAAATCCTAATCTTAGACTTCATAAAGTAGGAAAATCATTTGTGGGTCAATGTGTAAAATTCTTTAATAAAGTACCTCAAAGTCTTGTTGAACTACCCCTTCACAAGTTTAAATCGCAAATTAAAGAAAAGTTAATGAAACGAGGTTATTACAATGTAAAAGATTACTTGAACGACAAGGATTTGTGGTCATCTCAGAAATAGTCTGCTCCTCTGCACATAATGTATTTTGACTTTACTGTTGTTACTCTGTTATCGCAATTATTGTAAACAAACAAGATTAAAAAAGAGTAACTACCGAGTTTCTTGCCGGTTTCTTCTCGGTAGAATCAACACCTTCGAACCGGTGGTAGAATCACATTATTACTTTTTAATTTTTATGTTATGACTTGTCATAAGTGCTTTTTAATAAGTTTACATGAATAAAAACTATTTTTACTTTTACTTTACTTTACTTTACTATCAGGACCATTATTGTAGGTACTAAGTCCATGTTTTTGTTCATACAGGGTGGCCCAGCGACAGTGGTCCAAAAATTTTTTTTAGCTAGAGGGCATCATAACAAGTCATTTAAAAGAAACATTAGTTCCGCGAAAATTAATACTTTAGAAGATATGATTTTTTCAAGTTTCTTTTGAAATTTCTCCATTCCAATCACTTAATTCATTCTTGTTTGGAAACTATCTCACTGAATCAGTTCAAATTTGGTATATATGTACAATAGGAATGTAAAAACCATATTATGTGCGAGTTTTGAGTTTATTCTAAGAATTTTTTTTTCTTTTTAATTTTCTTCAATAATTTTTCGCCATTTCAAAAACTAATACAATTTTCAAAAAATCACCGCTGCAATGTTTGTGCACTTGATGATTGGTTTATGATCTTAAAAACTGTACATAAGTATGATAATAGTCTATGCAAAAATTTGAAGTGATGCGACCAATGGAACACTTTCAAAATTAACATCATGTGCGGTAAGTCGCTAAAACTCAGAATGGGTCTTTTCAGCACTGACCCTAATTTAAAAAAAAAGTAGCCAAAATATATTTTTTTGGATAGAGGGCATCATAGCAACTCATTTAAAAACAACATTAGATGGTCGAAAACCAATAGTTTAGAAGTTATTATTTTTAAAATTTTGGGCCTAAGTGGCTGAACTTCAGAGACATAAATCAATTGTGTTTGTAAACTATCCGACTAACAAACTTCAAAATGAGTAAGAATAGAAGAAAGTGAAAAAGGATTTATCTCATTTATTCATTACAATACAATGAGTGATACAAAAGGCAGACTTAATGCTGTTAGGCATTATCCACCAGTCAACATAAAATAAAGCGAAGCCAATTGAAGTATGGGATTAATTATTAAGACATCCCATATTTGAAGTTCCTTAGTAGGATAGTTTACGAACAAAAGTGATCTATGTCTCTGAAGTTCAACCACTTAGGCCCAAAATTTTAAAAATAATAACTTCTAAACTATTGGTTTTCGACCATCTAATGTTGTTTTTAAATGAGTTGCTATGATGCCCTCTATCCAAAAAAAATATATTTTGGCTACTTTTTTTTTTAAATTAGGGTCAGTGCTGAAAAGACCCATTCTGGGTTTTAGCGACTTACCGTACATGATGTTAATTTTGAAAGTGTTCCATTGGTCGCATCACTTCAAATTTTTGTATAGACTATTATCATACTTATGTACAGTTTTTAAGATCATAAACCAATCATCAAGTGTACAAACATTGCAGCGGTGATTTTTTGAAAATTGTATTAGTTTTTGAAATGGCGAAAAATTATTGAAGAAAATTAAAAAGAAAAAAAAATTCTTAGAATAAACTCAAAACTCGCACATAATATGGTTTTTACATTCCTATTGTACATATATACCAAATTTGAACTGATTCAGTGAGATAGTTTCCAAACAAGAATGAATTAAGTGATTGGAATGGAGAAATTTCAAAAGAAACTTGAAAAAATCATATCTTCTAAAGTATTGATTTTCGCGGAACTAATGTTCCTTTTAAATGACTCCTTATAATGCCCTCTACCTAAAAAAAATTTTTGGTCCACTGTCGCTGGGCCACCCTGTATGAATAATTCGGTTATTGCAATGCCCTTGCTGGGCTCATATAACTTGTTCAAAGTACAGGAACAGTCTACGGCACATCAGGGTAAATATTTTTATCTTGCTCTTGAGAAAATTTATTTCTTTGCGTTAAAGTAAAGGCGACTGACCGCCAGTCAGTGGCCGGAAATGGGTAACCTTTGATGCCGTTGACCGTACATTGCACAATGGGTGATTTTGGTACACCTACACCAATCATAGTACAAGCTCTGCCTAACTTGATTTGATTTTGACTGATTTATTTCAATGCACCAAAATAGTACAAAAGGCGGACTTAATGCTGAAAGCATTATCTACCACTAGACCATTGGGCGAGACAGAAATGCTATTGGCATTACAAAATTTTAATTTAGAAAGAAAATTATTGACCATAACGATCTTCGTGTAAAGTTTACAAGCCCAGGTATCAGTTTGAACTACAGTACCCAAACAACTATAAATTGAACTCGCTTAAAAACTGAAGCTCACAGTGGCTGGCTTTACAGGAAAATTAAACAGAATGAAACGTTTCTCGACTTTTTACCCGCACTTGCTCCAGGATCTTGAACTAAATTATAAGAACGAGGCATTAAAGAGGCAGTTTAGACCTGACGAGAGGCAAATTACTCACTCAGTAGAAAGCAAAAAAGTGCCAAGTCAAATATTCATAAAATATTTACCAATCAACGAAATCTGTACGATACACATTTTACCACTTTGGAAGTGTCTCGCACAAATTACTTATTCAGTTTAGAAAAAAAAAATAGAAACTTCTACATCATTTTTGAAGACCTATCCAGAGATATTCCACACGTATGGGTTTGTTAAAGAAGACAATTTTGAATTTCAGTTCTTTTAGTTCAACCCTGTTCAAGCCCCAATTTTTTGACTACTTTTGTGTTAAAATCTTAATGTGGTTCACGGAATGCATCTTCCTAACAAGTTTTAACAGTATAGCTGTTAAAGTTTCGGAAAAATGTGTCTGTGAAGTACGAACGGGCAGACAGACAGACATGACGAATTTATAGATTCGTCATGTCTGTCTGTCTGCCCGTGGTTCTGTTTATATACGGAACCCTGAAAACTATTATAAGTTTGTAACACTGTCGCGGTTCGTAGAAATGAAAGCACAGATACCAGCGTACACGAAAAATATTTTATTTTAAAAAAACCACAGGGTAGGGGTTCGGATCCCGACTGACAATTTGCTTTCGTGGTCCGGGACTTTCCTGGCTATGGCGGCCGAAGGTGGAAGGTGGCTCGCTGGTGACGGGACGTAAGCAGCAGGGTGAGGTGATGTGGGTAGACGCGTCCTCCAGAAGGCCCGTACGTGGCGGCACCGCGTCTTGACCCGAACTTTGTTCCCTGGAAGTACATTCCATTTTAGGCTACGTCCCGTGAATATGCCCGTCGATTGCGATCACCATAAACCTAAGCCAAGCTAAGCCAAGACTAGAAGTAGGTAGAAGGTGAAGTGGCAATGATCGCAATCAGTCCGGAGCGTACATTTAAACACTAAGATTATAGCTTTTAACTATTTAAGAAAGCATCAAGCACTAATAGGTATTACTAGGAACATAGGCCTTTAAATTAACATACATGAATACCTAGGTACTTTATTTATTAAAAGGACAAGTCATCCTTCTATTTAAAAATTATTGAAGGTATTTAGATACTGAATTTTAAATTAAATTCACAACTGAAAATAACTACTACTATTTATCAGTTTTATAACACTATAGAAAAATACATTGGGAAAGAAACGACTGCCCCTTAACACGAGAACACTAGATTATAATATCTAACTACGCAATACCTAAAGCATTAAAACTCGATCATCACTTACCCTTTCGGGGAAATATGCAGGAACTTACGAACTTATTTAAAGTGGCACAACACCAAAAACTCAACAGTATCTACTGTACTTCGGTATGATTAAAACTTTAAGTAGTCAAAAAAGTGACTAGGTTTTAAAAATTATGTACCAAAATTTCTGAGCACAGCGACGTCTTCACGTCTTGTTGTTTAGTTGAGGTCTGTCCGTTGCAAAATGTGAAATCGCCGCTTGGACCGGCCGTCACTTGTGCGCCGCGCCCAAGGACATTACATATTCGAACAAAAGGATTCACTATTAAACGTTAGGGTACCGTGCGCGCAATCAGAAAACCATTAGCATGATATTTTACGTATTTCTGCAGTTCAAAATATTTGTTTTAATAATTTTATTGAGTGGGACTTAAATTTTATTACATGAATCACCCGTGATTCATGGAACAATTTATTTTTATTTTGAATTATTAATTCTAGGGAATGTAAATATAGTTTAAAAATAGTTTTAAGATGTAAATATAATTTTATTTGTTAATAGTTTTATTTGATTCATTGTTTTTATTTTTCCTTAAAAGTTATTTTTTTGATTTTTGTCTTTTTTCTTAGTTTTTAAGTTAAAATGAACGTATAACGTTACAACACATAGTTGTGACCATATAAACGGAGGTGCCCGTGCCACAGTTGTGACAGTGATCGGCGACGATTGCTGTTGTAAAACAACACACGCCGGGTCGGAAATAGAATGGGTACATGGGTAAGTAAGTATCTATTTATTTTCTATATTATATAATTTGTACTACAGTCCCTTTTCTACTTTAATATTTGTAATTCCCATAATTTCACGCTTAGTTAAGCATGACAGCCAGACAATTGTTTTCAATTGAGTAATTTATGTTTCCCAAATAGGCCGTCATTTAACTGATTGCCGTCAATAAATACATCAAAGGTAATTATTATGATGAGCAGGTAACAATGCTAAACAATAATACTTTGTTGTAATGGATTCATCACTACACTGACGAATGAAATTAGGATTATAATATAGGTCATTATTTCGTTATTATAATCTTTATACTTACAAAAAGTATAAATTTGGCAGCAGAAATAATTAGGTCACTTTAGTTAATGAACACATTAGAAGGCTAGATGTTTAGATATTTTCTGAACTAGCCGGGATGATGGAAAAGCTTATCTCAGTATTTGCTTTGTAAAGTACTTTGATAAAATTTTATAGGTACCATCAGACTATTGAATTATTACAACTTTGTACTTATGTGTTAAATTCAGACAGGACCAAAAGACATTATATTGAAAGATGATATAGGGTAAGGTCTCCAGTAGTCAGCCTTTTAACGAAAGTTCTGAGTTTGCACAGCTCTCATTTCATAAAGAAATTACTAATTGAGTGAAATGACGTTTTATGTCATCAGTCATTTATTAAACTTTGATGATCTTCAAGTACAACCCAACATAATTACTCGAACTCTGAGATAATTACGAAATAACAAAAAATGGCACTTTTCCCCAGTAGTCAGCCCCACGGAACCTTAAGTCAGCCTTTGGCTCCCCAGTACTCAGCCGCTACGTTGGCTGCTCATAATTAAGTTCAAAAACTTTAAAAAAGGGGTAAAATAAATTCAATTTGTGGCTCGTTCACTTGTGACATCGATTTGCCTAGTTTTAGGGTGGGACTTCTTCTCTCTCTGCTTTTTCTACCGCTTGTATAACGCGTTTTTCCGAAAGACCTATTTGATGTGATGCCCATGTCATTATTTCTCCTTCTTTCTATCATCGTACCACTCGCTATCGTCAGGGTTTTCATCTTTATACTTAATAGGCCCCTTGGGACGTTTTTAACTGTAAATAAAACACTGCTAGTAATTTGAGTTATGAAACCCTCACAATTACTGACCCTACAAAACTAAAACTGGGGGCTGAGCTCTAGAGCCTAGGCTCCAAAACTCCTAAACCCAAAAGTCAGCCCCATCAAAAGTTGTAAAGAGGCGCGTACATCAACTTTTACATAGGAGCACCTTATCCCGCTGACATAAGACCCATTTTGCAACGGTTTTGTAAAGGTTGACGTCAGCGCCACTGTCCATTATAGCGGCTGACTACTGGGTTTTCTTCATATTTTAGTTCTACGACCAGGCTTTAAATAATTTGTTTAAAAATTACGAATCGAATGGTGTACATATCACTCAGAAACAAAAAAACAACTCAAATCCAGAAGTCAGCCACCCCCGGCTGAGTACTGGCGTTTCTAGCGAAAATCCTGTACCCAATATTCAGCCGTCTCAAAAACAGTGTTCTCTTGGGATATACATCAGTTATCGTACAAAAATATGTTCTTTTTACATTCAATAAGATAAGCTAACAAAAATACTTCAGTAAAAATTTCAAATAAAGCAGCTGATCGCTAAAAACCACGCTACGAAAATTTAGAAAAAAAATGGTGGACATCAAACAATATGGTCTAACCGTCGTGGCACTGCTATGAATGTGTTTCTGTCTCTGTGGTGACTGCAGAACGCACCAATCTCGAGCTGTTTCGACCAATAAAGAGTCAAGGAATGATTTAACCACCATATTATTGGTCGTTTTAAAATATCGCGCTATTCGTGGCGAATAAAAGACCGAAAAGGCTGACCTTAGGTGCCTGGCTGACTACTGGCGACTTTACCCTATCTACGCTGACGACTTTATTCCAATCGGGCGGGTAGTCAGAAGGCTTCATGTGGCGACTGTCGACTTCAGCTATTCTGCCCTTATCTATGCCAGATATGTCTTATTTCCGTGTCACAGTAACGCTTAGTAAAAAAATATGCATTCAAAATGACAAACGCAAAAAAAACGGATTTGAAAACTTGATGAACCTTAGAGATGGAGACGCACCAACAAAGGTGGGTTTTTTCAAATTACATGACAGTAATAGTACCAAACAGGTCCCTGCTCAGCCTTTGTCGCAAAGAAACTCAATTGAAGATAACTCACCACGACCGAAGTGAGGTTTGGCGCCAAGCGGAATAGCATAGCAGATGAGTAACATACATGTTAAATCGCATCTAGTAATCATGCTAGTAAGCGTGTTAGAGTATGGCTCGCACCACCTCACAGTTGAGGTGAGGCCTGTGCCCAGCAGTGGGATTTGGGCTAGTTATTTGTGTATGTAAAAATAGCGTCGCAGCAATCACTTTATCATCGTAATTACAATAAGGCCAGAACCAAAGTTAGTATCCCTTAAAAGGGATTTTCGAAGCGCCTCCGAGTTTTACGCGGTTTTTATCCATTCTAGCTTTTATTTTACTACCAGTTTTATTTAAATCCATAATTTAAATGCAGATGAGCTCCGACACGGCGCGGCATTAGTATAATTTTTGCATAAATCTTTTGTTTTTAATTCATAAAGGTCGATAAAGTTTTCTCTGACAGTAATAAGTCATTACTGAGGATTGTAGGTATTATTAACGGCGTTTGAGTAAGGGCTGATTAATAATAAGATAAAATATATCAGACAATTTATTTTTAAATACCTTGCACTATCTATTGTCGAGGGTGTCGGAGGGTTTTCTGTTCGTTTCAAATGGTTTTATGCGTTTAATACTGGTATCGTGTATTTTAATGCTTCAAGGGGTTTTTAGGGTTTCGTACCGCGAAAGGAAAAAACGGAACCCATATAGGATCACTTTGTTCTCCAATTATCTATTTGTCAAAATGCTTTTCTTAGAAATGTGTGGTATGTAGTTTACCAGCTCGAATTTGCATCGGATACTGAGGTCTATTTGTCCCTAAGAACTGTGAATGAAACAAACTCCTAAATTAACACAATCAGAAGATACAGGTGATAAGATTTGGCAGACACTCATACTCTCCCTGTACTTTGGGCTTAGGTGCAACTAGTCAACTTAAAATAAACCAGTCCAATTTTGTAAAACTTCAACCGTTTTATTATTTCCACAAGCAATATCCAATCCACTAAGTGTCCCTTCGAACTGTAAACTTCCATAAGGAAGCAATCAGAGGGTTAAAATGACTGCACGTGTTTATCCCCAAGAGTAATATCCGCCAGTGCACAATTAGTTGGCGCACGATGCGCCGGCGGCTGACTCAGGATATTGCGCCTTTGACGACTGACGACATTCTGTCTCTGTCATACCACTACCAAAAACAAACATACCTACACTCTCGACTACACACACGCACTTACGCTCTCGACTGTATCCCGAACTATGTAACATAGTCATACAATGGTATTATAATAAAATAAGGTAGATAGGTTACTTCTGCTAAAAAACGAACGTGTCACCCGAAATCAGAACTTTTCATGTACCTGAGCAAAGCATTGTCAGTGTTGACAGTTTGAGACGACACTGCGCGACGTGTATCTGTCTCGTTTACGTTCTAGTAAATAATCGTACTGTCTTGTTCACACGTTATAACATGGTAAAATAGGCATGATGACTGTATTTTTTTTTTGTTTATTATCGAAAGACCTTACATTTATGTAAACAATCCTCAAAGAATCACTTCATCTGGATCAATACCACCAGAGATATCACAATTTGAAATGCACATTTTTGGACTTGCCCAAAAACGCTCCATACAAAAGTGACAGCGACAGTGACGTCACTGTCGCTGTTTTTGTAAGGAGCGCGTAATAACTTTGTTCGACAGCTATATTCAATATTGCGTTTATGATAATGGTCTCCTAACATAATTCCTTCATAATAGTTTGGGTTACAAAAAAGTGATATTGTTTTACAAAAATTTAACACAAATGAAATGGACTTGCCCACCCAAGTTTGCAGGCCTATTGTAGCCTCATTTTGAAACGAATTTCGATTGTGGTTTTACAATAACATTTGTAATCAATTATTATTTTTGGGGAACATAAAAAAACATGCAAAATCACTCATAGTCATCTACCCTATTAACTACGTCGTACCCCGTGGACAATTTTTGACTCCGCGTCAGTATTGTCATAACCTATCTACGTATTTTTTATTGTAATATCATTGTAGTCATAGGAACATTGACTCTGATAGGTAACTATTTAGATGAACACACTTCGCCGAATTTGATATCAAAAGGCGAGTCTACCGCCGTTATCTAGTTTTCTTTTCGGTGCTGTATACTGCACACGAACTATGTTCGAGCTAGATTGGAACTTGGGACCGCACATTTAACCACTGGTTTACGGCGCTCTTCAAAAATGCTAGAAATTGAAAGGATAGGATACCCAAATTTCTCTTATCAACTCTTGCAGTAAAGTAATCACTTTTTATTCTATAGATACTGAGGTAAAAGCGCCCCTGGATATTACGGGAAGAGAAGTGTATTATAAGTATCAGGTAGCCTCAACTTTGATAAATGTTTGTGTCATCAGCGAATTGACTTAAAAATCGCGTTCTTGTAGATTTGTTATACTTACCTGTCTCAATGTTAGATGTATTTTTAGAGACATGTAAAGTAAAATAAGTAACACGTAAATAGTCCCATACATCTTCGTCTGCGTTCGTCAAGGTTCAGACATCATATTAGAAGGCACCTTTTCCGCGAATCTATTCTTCATATGAAAGCGAACTCTGTCGCGACCCAGGCATTGTAAACCTTTCTGTAAGCACTAAACAAGTCAAACAAGATAAAAAATATTTTAGCTAGTCCGTTGTTGGGGTGATGAGTGCAGGCATACTACTGCATAAAGAACCGAAGGTCGCGGGTTCGATAAAGGCAAACATTTATTTTAGGTTTGTTGTGTAAATTGGTGTTATAATCCATTTATAAAAATATTTAAAAAGCTTACATATTTCGTTACACCTTGTAAGTAACCGAGCTCGTACTTTTAATTAGATGCAGTAATATCATAGGTTATTTAACGGAAAATCTGTCATTTCCTTTAGAAATCCTTTATTTACTTCCAAACTACCTGTCATTTTACTGCACCTAATAATAGTCCGATTACAGTAATTAGTTGTAAATAAAAAAAATATAACATAAGAACTTCAAAATTGAAACACTATTTGAATTCTGTAGTAATAAGTTTGCTTTTTATAAATAATACACTTGTACGCACACATAATTTCGATGCTGACGGTACATGAATTGAATCATTTGGTAATGTGGGTTGGCTTGGTATGTCCGGTGGGTAATGCCCCAATTTGAGTGCTCCGCGCCCGTAACCGTTCACTGGGAAGTTCAGAGACGTTGCCCAGTACATTACCATGTTTGAAAATAATTTCAACGCAAATGTTTACCTCCCCTGTCCTCAGGGTGAGATTCACGGTACACTGGATACAAATAATGAGTAGGTGTACCCCTAGCGCAGGCAGCGCTTCTAGCACTCACCTTGCTTACAGGTAGACTGTGCTGGGGTATATGTGCACGAAACTTATGTAGCTAGGCTAGATATTACGCTTTCCAAAACAGAAATCATGTAGGAGTAGAACAGAATTAGATTAGGTTAGATTTAGCCGCAAATTGTGTTATGAACTCAAAGTAGGATTACCGGCCAGACTTGACCCTGGGACCACGGGCTCCATCCAAGTAAGACTGTTTAATCACAGGGCCACGACGCTCTTGTATTAACATTGTATGTTTACAATAACAGATTTGTTTATAAATAGAACGGTTTCTAAACGACAAAGGAACGAATACTACTAAGACTACTTTTGTTGTTAATGTATTGGCCTATGCCCAGCAGTGGGCGTCGTTCGGCTGATATGATGATGATGATGATGTATTGGAATATAATTTATCTGCATCCTTGATGTGATCTGTCGACATAATGTTCTTTTCATAAAATGTAAATCCTTTATTGGCTGTATGACCTGTACGTTACCTTAATCATTTTACCTTAGAGCTGTGGATTTTGTTACATAAATAAAATAAAAATAGAATAGCTATCAAAATAAAGCTTCAATTACAGCTCTGTTCGAGAGTAATACGCTTAAACCTCTTCCAACGACACTCACATAGTTAAGTTTATAGTACGATTAATAATTGTAGTCAGCAAAATGACAACTTCAACAGTGACTGATACAAAAAAGGGTGACCCGCTACAATAGTGACGTTCGGCAATCACTAGACTTAGACATTTAGTCATGCTTTATTTTATTAGGTATCAAAGCCTTTTTTAAATTGTAAATATTGAATAGGTACACAAATAATTAAACAATACGATTTGAAAAATATGGATCCTACCTCCATATTAAAACTTCTCACTAAAAAATTAAAACCATAGCTGGGAAAAAAATGTTCAAAGAGGTTCAGGGGAATTAACACTTGAAAGTGAGGAAAATACAAGTAATTATACAGGGTGTTTCTTTTAAGGTGTCAAGCCGACGCCAGCTGATAGTAGGGTACCATACCTATCGATTTAACCCCCATGTATGTTCTACGATTTTTTGTAGTTTTCGAGATAATGATGTTTTTGTTATTTTTAAGAATTTTGTGAGCACTTGGCTTTAAATAATTATAACTTTTTTTTAGTTTGATTTTTGTTGGATTTTTTCTTTTTATTATAATGTCTATTGATTGCAGTTTTATGATGAAAATAATCTCTGTCCTAACTTAACTACAAAATACAAAAATTTTGATTGATAGTGAAAAAAGAGTGAATCATGCAGAACATAACCAAAATTCAATCGTAAATTAAAAAAAACAAAAGGTATTCCATAGCTTCTTACTAATTTCTAAAACTGCGCAGCATCATAAGCTTTCATAATAATACAAGAAAACATGTCCTTTGTGGGGCATTATTCGCTGTAATCGATGCTCAAGTCTTGAGAATCGGAAATAAGTGTAATTTTCATACTAAATCATTTTCTAGTATTTTGGCATAATTTTGTCATTTCTGAGAGTTATTGTCTTCTAACGTTTAAACAAAGCTTATTTGTTAATAAAACAGTCATTTTTTAACTTCCAATCATTCGAAAGTCACAACTCCTGGTGTAATAAAAAAATTAAAATTGAGGAAACCGTAACATGTTTTGAATCGATTATCGAACTGTTTTGAGTTACTATGTTCAAAATACGCGTACATAAAAAATAATAAAGATGGTCCGGTTTCCTCAATTTTTTGAGGAAAACAGTCATTTTTTAACTTCCAATCATTCGAAAGTCACAACTCCTGGTGTAATAAAAAAATTAAAATTGAGGAAACCGTAACATGTTTTGAATCGATTATCGAACTGTTTTGAGTTACTATGTTCAAAATACGCGTACATAAAAAATAATAAAGATGGTCCGGTTTCCTCAATTTTTTTTTTATTACACCAGGAGTTGTGACTTTCGAATGATTGGAAGTTAAAAAATGACTGTTTTATTAACGAATGAGCTTTGTTTTAACGTTAGAGGACAATAAATCTCAGAAATGACAAAATTATGCCAAAATACTAGAAAATGATTTAGTATGAAAATTACACTTATTTCCGATTCTCAAGACTTGAGCATCGATTACAGCGAATAAAGCCCCACAAAGGACATGTTTTCTTGTATTATTATGAAAGCTTATGATGCTGCGCAGTTTTTGAAATTAGTAAGAAGCTATGGAATACCTTTTGTTTTTTTTAATTTACGATTGAATTTTGGTTATGTTCTGCATGATTCACTCTTTTTTCACTATCAATCAAAATTTTTGTATTTTGTAGTTAAGTTAGGACAGAGATTATTTTCATCATAAAACTGCAATCAATAGACATTATAATAAAAAGAAAAAATCCAACAAAAGTCAAACGAAAAAAAAGTTATAATTATTTAAAGCCAAGTGCTCACAAAATTCTTAAAAATAACAAAAACATCATTATCTCGAAAACTACAAAAAATCGTAGAACATACATGGGGGTTAAATCGATAGCTTTTTTTTTTTTTTTTTTTTTTATTTATTTATTAAGAAAATTATAAAAGTTTTAAACTTAACTAATAAATCGCCAAACTGCTTTAACAATGCAGTTTGTTGGCGAAAAAAGCACTCATTTTAAAACAAGTTAATAATCTAAACATACAATTTCAAGCGTTAATTTATGTGAGTAGGTATAGTAAGTATAACATTTAAGTACACTCGATGGTTTCTAAGAAGGTATCCAATAGCACCTTCTTTAAGTAGTTTTTAAAGGATTTAAGTGTTTTGAATTGTTTATCTGACCTTGTGCTATTAAATATTGTGGGTATTAGGTACCTTCTTGTTCTTTCACCATAGTAATTATTTACAGTAGGTACACTATATGTCTGAACGTTTTTATTTCTTAACTTACAATTAATCTTTTTAGTTCTTCTGAACTCAAATTTGTTGTACTGTTCTAGCGCTAGCAAATATTTAACTTTTTCATGTACAGGCAGGATGCTTAGTTTATTAAATAAAATTTTGTAATTACCGCTACATTTTCTTTTTGTCTGTTTGTTTACGAGAGTTTTTAGAAGCCTAACTTGCAGATTGAATATATGATTTAAATATGTTCGAAAAGTGCGACCATATGCACTCAGTCCGTAGCTCAGCACGGAGTCTGCAAGCGCATGATACAACATAAACATAATTTTTTTACTTATTACATTTTTCAAATGACCAAGTTTACTTATTATGGATCTTAACCTATTACATACTTTTTCAATATGAAATCTCCAGCTGAAGTTACAATCTATGGTTAAGCCTAAATATTTATACTGAGTTACAAATTCAAGGTCATCGCAATTACAGTTTAACTGATTCTCGTGCAAGCAGTCGTATGTATGCCCAACAATTTTAATATTATCGACAGGTTTTTTCATATAAGGGGAGTGCAATAACATGCATTTAGTTTTAGAAATGTTAAGAATGATTCCATTATCGTGTGCCCATTTTAATATATCAGCTATCAGCTATCAGCTGGCGCCGGCTTGACACCTTAAAAGAAACACCCTGTATATGTTTTTATTCGTTACGGTTGTACGTTTTGAATCGGAATCGGATTCAGTTACATTTATAACGAAGAAATCCACATATTGGTCTATAATGTGGTCGAGTTGACACATTTTGTCTTCGACTGTTATGGCATGGTGTATGCACTGTCTCCAATTATCAGGTTTCACCTCTTTCAGGCCTTCTTCAAATATTTTTTTTACCTCTTTAATTTTAAAAGTTTTATTGTTCCTGGCAACGTACCCCTTTACTTGAGCCCAAACTAACTCTATTGGGTTGAGCTCACAGTGAAAAGGTGGCAGACGCACGATTGTGACACCGTATTCAGCGGCCAACTCTTCCACAGCATAGCGTTCGTAATTAGATTTTTGTAATTTTACTATTTCGATTAATTGAGCCTTTATCATTGTAGGTTGATATTTAATTTGTTTTTCATCTAACCACTGAACAATATCAGCCTTCCGCCAGTTTGAAGTGGGGATACGCTCGACTTTTCTTGAATGGTACGGTGCGTTATCTAATACCAGCACCGCATTTGGCTTTAATTTTGGCAAAATGCTTTTAAGCCATTTCTCAAAACACTTTGAATTCATATCTTCATGATACTCCATACTATTTTTAGGTTAGGTTAGGTATTAGGTTTTGTAGATTACGGATTACTTATTTCATCACTGCCTATATGGGAAATTATAAGGCGTCGTCTTTTGCCGGTTGGGCCCTATAGGCCTGTAGTCAAACCTTTAGAAAAAGCTTGTTTGGAAGATTCTACTGTTGTATCCTCCCAAACTTTTCCAAATATAATATATTTAAATAATATAATACAGAAACAAAACATTTTGAAACTGAAAACCTATTTACTAAATACAGTTTACCGAAATACCTCTTTGTCTCAAGACGAAAGTCTGACCAGTGTGTGTTGCCAGTAATGACATACAGGGTGGCCCAAACGGTGAGGATAAAAAATTTTTTTTGGGTTCCTGACATATAGGGGTACCCGAAAATACCCCATGTATGTTTGCCGATTTTTTGTAGTTTTCGAGTTATGATTTTTTTAAAGTAAATTTGAGAATTATCGATCTGACCTAAAAAAATTTTTTTTTCGGAAAGTATGCATTTTTTTTGTTATTTTTTTTTTGTGACAAAGACCTCATTAGTTGTACTTTTACCCATAAAATTACTAGCTTCATGCCATTAATTAAAGGTACAAATTTATTGACCAAAATTAAAAATATGGGGTGAATGCGAGTCACAGTAAAATTTTCAAAATAAAATTCAGAATTAAAAAAAAAGTTCCATGACTTTTAGGTAATTTCAAAAACTGCTCAAAACCCTTAGCTTCAATTATAATAAAAAAAACTTGGGGTTTAATAGGCCTTTTTTAGCCGAAACTTGCCTTCAAGTAAACAAAGGTGGAATTTTCTAAGTTAATAATTTGTTGTAAAAACACCTTTTGTTAATTGCTAGGGTTAATGTGGGTTGGACATAACATGGTCAATAAACATAAAGTGAATTATTTTAGGATTTCTTATTATTCTAGTATCAGCCCAGTGTCATTTCAACAGCACAAGTCAGCCTTCGTCCCATTAATAGTAGGTAGTTATGGATAAAAGTGCGGAATATAATACATACGAGTATTATGTCGTTTGGCACGCACGAGTCCCGAAGTCGGCCCGAGCTGTAAGGCGAGGATCAAAAGTTGGGATGAGTGAAAATGACATACCCATTCTGTATCGGACAACGATTTTTAATGCATTTGCGTTTACTAAATTAAATCTTGAAGAAAGCGGGCATGAAAAAGCTAGGATTGACAGTTTCCCGGTACAAACGGTAATTTAATTGGTAATTACATTTAAACATGGATTACATTTAAATCCCAGAAAATCAATAAATGCCTATTATTTTATTTTTGGTAAAGTTCAACTAATCTCAGAAATTCATTTTGACAGCTGCCAGTGTCATTAGAAATTAAACCTTATACAATGCTAAAAGGGTTCAGAGGAAGGACCACAGGTGGAGTAACAATTTGGGATTCCATGAGAAATATTAGCAGACCCTGGCACAAGATCGAGATCTTTGAAAAACATGGGGAGAGACCTTTGCCCAGTAGTGGGATGAAATGGGATGGAAAAGGGTTCAAGTGTTATGTCCTTGTCAAAAGTCAAGCCGTCAGCAATTTAACATTTATTTAAATAGACGTTTTTTTTTCTTCCTTTCAAACATCCTTAATAATATTCGATTTTTATTATTTGATACTTCGGGACAAGTGCAAAACGACATAATACATTCCGCACTTGTATCGCTAACTACTATTCATGGGACAAAGACTGACCTGTGCTGTTGAAATGCCACCGGGCTGATACTAGAATAATAAGAAATCCAAAATTAATTCACTTTATATTTATTTACTATGTTATGATCAACCCACATAAACCCCAGATATTAACAAAAGGCGTTTTTACAACTAACTATTTACTCAGAAAATTCCACCTTTGTTTACTTGAAGCCAAGTTTCGGCTAAAAAAGGCCTATTAAGCACCAAGTTTTTTTTATTATAATTAAAGCTAAGGGTTTTGAGCAGTTTTTGAAATTACTTAAAAGTCATGGAACTTTTTTTTTAATTTTTAATTTAACTTTGAAAAATTTACTGTGACTCGCATTCACCCCAGTTTTTTTATCTTGGTCAATATATTTGTACCTTTGATTAATGGCATGAAGCTAGTAATTTTAGGGGTAAAAGTACAATTAATGAAGTTTATGTTACAAAAAAATAAATTAATAAAAAATGCATACTTTCCGAAAAAAAAATTTTTTTAGAAGGTCAGATCGATTATTCTCAAACTTACTTTAAAAAAATCATAACTCGAAAACTACAAAAAATCGGCAAACATACATGGGGTATTTTCGGGTACTCCTATATGTCAGGAACCCAAAAAAAAATTTTTATCCTCACCGTTTGGGCCACCCTGTATAGAAGTGAGACGTGGTCATTCACTACGAATTTTTTGCCAGGCTGTAATGTCGACTAACTTTTAATTGTAAAAACTCGATTTACCACATCACTATTTATTTGGGACTGAAAACCTGCCACACTGAAAATGTCATTTCGCTGACTACAATTAAAAATCCGAGTATAGTATCGATACTGAACTGACAGCCATCTGTCAAGTGAGGAAAGCTTTTTGAGTAGGTTTCTATTTTAGAGCGAATAAATGGATCTGAGCTCTCCTGAACGAAAATGTTTTCGGTTGTTGAGAGCATGCAAATTCAAAACTTGATTAATACTTACTCCAATACACACACACATCAAATAAGCATCTGTTCTGTTAACAATGAAGTAATGAATGTAATAATGCTTGGGTGTCTGGAACTTACACGTATTGATTGTGAAATTCATCAGAAGTATTTGTCTGCTAAAGTATATCTGATAACGACTGTAGAGGCTGAGATTGTGATCAAATTACTACTTAAGTACTGACCCTTTTATTCATAAAAACTTCAAAAACGCTTCAACATCACATTTACTTTTGTAAAAGACAATCTCTTTCATTTCCGACCAGACACTTAAATGGCTTAAACTATGCTTTAGCGTTGCATTCTTTTTTATGAATTTGTTTTATGAAAGACAAATACTTATCTTTAGTAAAACAAAAAAGAGAAAAACCAGGCAAAAGCAGTTTCCTGCTGCTAGATTTATCAACCTTTACTTTCTGGGCGGAGAATAAGGATCATGCCGTTATTACTTACGATGATGAATATTCATTAATTTTACAATCATAAATATAAATATTAACTAGTTTTCCTGTTTCATTTCACCACCCTGGTTGTCATGACATGACATTGACATGTTTTCGTGTCATAGTTAGCTATGGCAAAAGTCAGTTTGGTTATGGTCAACTGTGGTTAATATGACCTGTTATGGAATAAGGCCATGTCCAGATGGCAAGTAAAATGAAAAAAAAAATGTAAAAAAGTAAAATGTTGCTGCCAGAATATATATTTTTCTTTGTGAAATAGGTAAACTCTAAGCAGTTTTATAATAAACTTATTCGAATATAGATAGCTGACTATACTAGGATTTTTAATTGTAGTCAGTGAAATGACATTTTCAGTGTGGCAGGTTTTCAGTCCCAAATAAATAGTGATGTGGTAAATCGAGTTTTTACAATTAAAAGTTAGTCGACATTACAGCCTGGCAAAAAAGTCGTGAATGACCACGTCTCACTTCCATATGTCATTACTGGCATTACTGGCAACACACATTGGTCAGACTTTCGTCTTGAGACATAGAGGTATTTCGGTAAACTGTATTTAGTAAATAGGTTTTCAGTTTCAAAATGTTTTTTATTTATTTATTTATTTTCTTAGGATAGCTAACAGCTTACAAAAATCAACAATAGCAGCTAAAAGTAAAACTAAAAGCTATTGACAAGCTACCACATATAGAACTTAATTGATTCCTATCTAAATGAAAGAATGCAAAGTAAGCTAGTTGATACAATAGTATTACAATTATTTAGTGGGTGAGTTTAAACAACAATCTTATTATGGTGTTGATGCTATCGTAAAATACATCAATATTTTTCTCGGCGTTGTTGACGACCATACAAGTTCTGACAAGAAAACTGTTCTGTCTATAGTTGGTGTGCAGAGTACGAGTACTAAAAGGTTTATAGCTATTGAGGCGGGGTGCCCTTGTAGGGACTCTCAAAAATCAATTTTGCTCAAAAGATCAGGACAGTCTATGAGGCTTCTAGTTATCTTGAGTAACAATGTAACATCCGCAATATCGCGTCTAACTGAGAGAGGCAAGATTTTGTTTCTGTAGGTATTATATTATTTACAGGTAAGAATTTCGTTTATGAACAGGTCATAAAACTGGAAAAGTTTGGGAGGATACAACAGTAGAATCTTCCAAACAAGCGTTTTCTAAAAGTTTGACTACAGGCCTGAAGGGCCCAACCGGCAAAGGACGACGCCTTATAATTTCACATATAGGCAGTGATGAAGGTTTTGTAGGTTTCGGTTGATTAACTTATTTTTTTGAATCGAAGAAAAATAGTATGGACTATGATGAAGAGATGATGATGAGAGTGTTTTGAGAAATATAGGCTTAAAAGCATTTTGCCAAAATTAAAGCCAAAAGCGGTGCTGGTATTAGATAACGCACCGTACCATTCAAGAAAAGTCGAGCGTATGCCCACTTCAAACTGGCGGTTAGATGAAAAACAAATTAAATATCAACGTACAATGATAAAGGCTCAATTAATCGAAATAGTAAAATTACAAAAATCTAGTGGAAGAGTTGGCCGCTGAATACGGTGTCACAATCCTACGTCTGCCACCTTATCACTGTGAGCTCAACCCAATAGAGTTAGTTTGGGCTCAAGCAAAGGGGTACTTTGCCAGGAACAATAAAACTTTGAAAATAAAAGAGGTAAAAAATATATTTGAAGAAGGCCTGAAAGAGGTGACGCCTGATAATTGGAGACAGTGCAAACACCATGCCATAAAAGTCGAAGACAAAATGTGTCAACTCGACCACATTATAGACCAATATGTGGATTCCTTCGTTAAAAATGTAACTGATTCCGATTCCGATTCTGAATATACCGATTCAGAATCGGAGTCGGAATCAATAGAAACCGTAACGAATAAAAACGTATACAGGGTGGCCCAAACGGTGAGGATAAAACAATTTTTTTGGGTTCCTGACATATAGGGGTACCCGAAAATACCCCATGTATGTTTGCCGATTTTTTGTAGTTTTTGAGTTGTGATTTTTTTAAAGTAAATTTGAGAATTATCGATCTGACCTCCTAAAAAAATTTTTTTTTCGGAAAGTATGCATTTTTTATTAATTTATTTTTTTGTGACATAGACCTCATTAGTTGTACTTTTACCCATAAAATTACTAGCTTCATGCCATTAATTAAAGGTACAAATTAATTGACCAAAATAAAAAAAACTGGGGTGAATGCGAGTCACAGTAAAATTTTCAAAGTTAAATTAAAAATTAAAAAAAAAGTTCCATGACTTTTAAGTAATTTCAAAAACTGCTCAAAACCCTTAGCTTCAATTATAATAAAAAAAACTTGGTGCTTAATAGGTCTTTTTTAGCCGAAACTTGCCTTCAAGTAAACAAAGGTGGAATTTTCCGAGTTAATAATTTGTTGTAAAACACCTTTTGTTAATTGCTAGGGTTAATGTGGGTTGGACATAACATGGTCAATAAACATAAAGTGAATTAATTTAGGATTTCTTGTTATTCTAGTATCAGCCCAGTGTCATTTATGTACCGAATGTCGAAACGACATATCGTTTTGCACGCACGAGTCCCGAAGTCGGCCCGAGCTGTAAGGCGAGGATCAAAAATTGGGACGAGTGAAAATGACATACCCATTCTGTATCGGACAACGATTTTTAATACATTTGCGTTCAAAATCATGATGAAACATGGAAACCTACGTACCAATGATTTACTAAATTAAATCTTGGAAAAAGCATGAAAAAGCTGGGATTGACAGTTTCCCGGTTCAAACGGTAATTAAATTGGTAATTACATTTAAACATGGATTTCATTCAAATCCCAGAAAATCAATAAACGCCTATTATTTCATTTTTGGTAAAGTTCAACTAATCTCAGAAATTCATTTTGACAGCTGCTAGTGTCATTAGAAATTAAACTTTATACAATGCTTAAAGGGTTCAGAGGAAGGCCCACAAAAGGTGGAGTGACGATTTGAGATTCCATGAGAAATATTGGCAGACCCTGGCACAAGATCGAGATCTATGAAGAACATGGGGAGAGACCTTTGTCCAGTAGTGGGATGAAATGGGATGAAAAAGGGTTCAATTGTTTTTGAAATTACTTAAAAGTCATGGAACTTTTTTTTTAATTTTTAATTTAACTTTGAAAATTTTACAGTGACTCGCATTCACCCCAGTTTTTTTTATTTTGGTCAATTAATTTAGACCTTTAATTAGTTGCATGAAGCTGGTAATTTTATGGGTAAAAGTACAACTAATGAGGTCTATGTCACAAAAAATAAATTAATAAAAAATGCATACTTTCCGAAAAAAAAATTTTTTTAGGAGGTCAGATCGATAATTCTCAAATTTACTTTAAAAAAATCATAACTCAAAAACTACAAAAAATCGGCAAACATACATGGGGTATTTTCGGGTACCCCTATATGTCAGGAACCCAAAAAAAATTTTTTATCCTCACCGTTTGGGCCACCCTGTATAATTACTTGTATTTTCCTGACTTTCGAGTGTTAATTCCCCTGAACCTCTTTGAACATTTTTTTCCCAGCTATGGTTATAATTTTTTAGTGAGAAGTTTTAATATGGAGGTAGGGTCCATATTTTTTAAATCGTTTTATTTAATTCGTTGTGTTCCTATCAAATATTTACAATTTAAAAAAGGCTTTAATACCTAATAAAATAAAGCATGACTAAATGTCTAAGTCTAGTGATTGCCGAACGTCACTATTGTAGCGGGTCACCCTTTTTTGTATCAGTCACTGTTGAAGTTGTCATTTTGCTGACTACAATTATTAATCGTACTATAACTATAACTGAGCAGTTAAATGGGGGCCTCTTTCTGCCCACTAGCGCCACCAATAGTTGTCATGAATTGTGGTTCATTTAAGATATTTAAACAAACACTGTTCAATTATGATCCTAAGAAAAGATATTATCTGTACATAAAGATGATGACAGAATAAATTGGTCTATATTGAACAGTTTTTGTCAAAATATCTGAAATAAACCTCTATTAATAAAAAACGATTGGTGGCGCTAGTGGGCAGTAAGCGGCACCTAATTATTATTTCATATTTTTGACGAATTAGGGAAAAAATAAAATGATTTACACAAAATTAACATTGAGTAATTTTAACACTATCCTTCTGTTTTCATAAGGTAAAACTTGTACTGTTGGTTTCGGACACATGCCTACCTACTTAAATACTTAATGAATACAGAGCTTGATATAGGTACAAAGTGCCCCGTCGTATAGCACGTCATGAAACTAAAATATAGTGATTGAAGTATCATACTGATAATTTAAATGCGAAAGTTTGTATGTGTGGATGGATAGACGTGTGTTGCTCTTTCACGTAAAAACAACTGAATGGATGGATACTAGACGCATGTTTAATTTCTTTTCTTTTTGTGAATACCTACATACTTATTAAACATATGAAACACCCAGACCAGTACCAACAGACATACGGGGATCGAACCCGCGACCACTGCACACTGGTGTAATAGCCCACTTGTAAACCATTACACCAAACCGATTGTAAGTGTATAATAATAAAATTACCTTTCAGGTGCTGCAAATAATGAGTTAAAACAAATACATTTTTGGAAATGATTTATTACCGTTTTTGTTTATTAAACTTAAGTCACCCAGTACTGCTGCGAATGCCTCAGATCTGCATCAAATTACTTCAGTCGCTCTATTTTTGAGATAGCATTGCATTTTACACACGCATAATTTTTTTAAAGTTTGAGATATTATGTCCATGTTTCCATTTTTTGTAATCAACGTTCGTTTTCTTTCTCCTGAATAGGCATGATACAAATAACATAAAACCATTGTGGACAATCATTTCAATTCTCTTTTCAACAAATAGAACTGGGGGAAAAACCCTTTCGAGGGTACCTCATCGCTCGTTGGGATCACGAGATCATCTCTACTTCGGCTTTCCTGCTGGGTCCTACAGTACTCGGCCCTAGGAAAGCGACTTTGCTTCCGGATCCAGCGGCCCAGGTGCACTTCAATGAACTGAAAAGTACTTTCGGGAAGGCCGATGAAACAAAACACGTTTGGTAGCAACTTAAAATAGAGATAAAACTTATCCCCTGGTATACCTAAGAGTATCTAGTATTTATTATTTAAGTAGGTATTTGAAGTGAAAAATATACAAATACAAAACAATGATTGGTAAATGAATCTCAATTTGACTGACAGATGTAGCTTTAAAAATAATAATAATAATAATAATGAAAAAAAAAAAAAAAAAAAAAAAAAAAGTAACCGCTCTATGACAGACGTCTTTTTGCAATCAATTAAAGTTTTTTCATATTTTAGGAAATAAAACGCCGAAATCCAATAAATTTCACTGTAAAAATAATGAAAGTGAGAAGCTAAATCCTAATTTGCATAAAGAATATTGAAGAATTAAGTAAACCATGTTTTCCAACAATGAACTCCCGGTTGACACTCCAAGTGACAGTGTCATTTATATCAACGACGAAAATATTTATACAATGAAAAATTCTTAATGATTACAAGAGCCAAAGCAAGAGCGGAAACATCGAGCGCACCATCAAGACCACCGCCCGCTCCTTCACCTAGCTCGTCGTCGGTAGAGGAGTATGGAACTCCTTTTGAGACCGCGGCGAGCTCAAGTTCCAGTGAGGAGAGCGGGCCACCGCCGCCACGACCGCCGCGACCACCATTTTACACACGCATAATTTTTTTAAAGTTTGAGATATTATGTCCATGTTTCCATTTTTTGTAATCAACGTTCGTTTTCTTTCTCCTGAATAGGCATGATACAAATAACATAAAACCATTGTGGACAATCATTTCAATTCTCTTTTCAACAAATAGAACTGGGGGAAAAACCCTTTCGAGGGTACCTCATCGCTCGTTGGGATCACGAGATCATCTCTACTTCGGCTTTCCTGCTGGGTCCTACAGTACTCGGCCCTAGGAAAGCGACTTTGCTTCCGGATCCAGCGGCCCAGGTGCACTTCAATGAACTGAAAAGTACTTTCGGGAAGGCCGATGAAACAAAACACGTTTGGTAGCAACTTAAAATAGAGATAAAACTTATCCCCTGGTATACCTAAGAGTATCTAGTATTTATTATTTAAGTAGGTATTTGAAGTGAAAAATATACAAATACAAAACAATGATTGGTAAATGAATCTCAATTTGACTGACAGATGTAGCTTTAAAAATAATAATAATAATAATAATGAAAAAAAAAAAAAAAAAAAAAAAAAAAAAAGTAACCGCTCTATGACAGACGTCTTTTTGCAATCAATTAAAGTTTTTTCATATTTTAGGAAATAAAACGCCGAAATCCAATAAATTTCACTGTAAAAATAATGAAAGTGAGAAGCTAAATCCTAATTTGCATAAAGAATATTGAAGAATTAAGTAAACCATGTTTTCCAACAATGAACTCCCGGTTGACACTCCAAGTGACAGTGTCATTTATATCAACGACGAAAATATTTATACAATGAAAAATTCTTAATGATTACAAGAGCCAAAGCAAGAGCGGAAACATCGAGCGCACCATCAAGACCACCGCCCGCTCCTTCACCTAGCTCGTCGTCGGTAGAGGAGTATGGAACTCCTTTTGAGACCGCGGCGTGCTCAAGTTCCAGTGAGGAGAGCGGGCCACCGCCGCCACGACCGCCGCGACCACCTGCGCGACGTGGACGACGACCGCTGCCGGCACGCTTGGGGCCTGTGGGGCAATCTGCCCCGCGCGGGGCTCCCGCTACCGGTGGTGTAGTGCGCCGCATGCGATGGACGAGAGATATAAATCTTAACTGCATGCGCGCCTATTATGGGGCTACAGAGGGAGAAACTTTCATGTCTGCGTATCGTGACCGGTTGCTGCCTCTGTTTCAGGCCCTTGAACCAACTTTGGCTGTTTCCGCCCAACGATTATCGGATCAAGTGCGGGCGATCCAGCGTCTGCAGATGTTGGATCAACCTACCCTTGATCGGTTGCGCCTGGAAGCGCTTTCAGTTCGCGCGTCTCCTGCCTTGACGCGGGACCTGCCTGATACGATGCCGATACCGGTATCGGCTCCCGAAGCGGTTTCGGTAGCGTCACGGATAGATCCCAGTGTCAACGGGGAGACCAGTGCGAACGCAAGTGTGAGTATCCAGGCTAATGAGCAATTGAGGAGGGCTTTGGAGGACGCGATTTTGGAATATCGTTCCACTATTGCCTCGAGGCCGCGGTTACCTCGTTTGCCTACTAATAGACGCAACCTAGCGTTAATGGGAGCCTTAGACGCTTTGCTAGCTCCGTACTTACGGACTAGTGAAGATTTAGTTGATACTCACTCGATTTTGTACTGCGGGGCCATTACGGCGTGTCGTGTTGCTCGTGTCAAGTTCCCGGACTCTGACCGTGCGGCACGCCCCGTCACAAATGTACCCGCATGGCAAATGAGAATCGAGCGGCGTATCAACACGTTTAGGACTCTCATTGCAAAGCTGGTCTGCTTCAGCCGGGGAAATAATCGTCCCCGGGTCATGCGTTACGTGAACCAAGCCTTTGCTGGAACCGGTATTCGGCCCCAGCAATATTTGGCTTGTGTCACGGAACGAATTGATTTTCTGAAGCAGAAGGTCTATGCGTGGGCAAACCGTATCCGTCGCTACAAGGCGCGTGTGGATAGGTACTCGCAGAATCGCCTCTTCCAAAGTGACCAAAGGAAGGTGTACCGAAACTGGGAGAGAACCGATCAACGTGTGAATGGTGGTCAACGACCTGATGCTAGTGACATGATTGACTTCTGGCGCAGCATCTGGTCGGTGCCTGTCGAGCACACGGAGGGCGATTGGATGCGCATTGTTGAGCATGAGTGCGAGTCCATTGAAACCATGGGGTCAGTCATTATTGATCCTGAAGACGTCAGTTGTGCAATCCAAATGGCTCAGAACTGGAAAAGTCCTGGTCCGGATGGCTTGCACAACTTCTGGATTAAGTGGTTTCGATGTTCGCACTCATGCTTGGCCATGCAATTCCAAGAAGCTCTTGAAACCGGTTCACTTCCTAGTTTCATGACTACTGGTGTCACCTTCCTTTTATTCAAATCAGGTAGTACCTCGGAGGCTAAAAATTATAGACCCATCACGTGCTTGCCTACCATCTACAAGCTCCTTACATCCATTTTAGCAACAAAAATCAACGCACACATTGTTGCGAACAAAATTTTGGCCGCTGCTCAGAACGGATGTAGGGCTGGGTCCCGAGGTACTAAAGAACTCCTCCTCATAGACACGACCATTTGCCAACAAGTCCGGCGGAGCAGGAAAGCTCTTTCTACTGCCTGGATTGACTATAAGAAGGCCTATGATTCGGTGCCTCATTCATGGCTTGAGAGGATTTTAGAGTTGTATAAAGTAGATACAACTTTGAGATCTTTTCTAGGCACATGCATGAGGCAGTGGATCACAGGCCTCTGTCAACCAGGTAGTGGAGACGGTCCCCCTGCCCCGCAGGACTTGATAAGGATTAAGCGAGGTATCTTCCAAGGTGATAGTCTGAGTCCATTGTGGTTTTGCTTAGCTTTGAATCCTCTTAGTACCTTGCTGAGGGATTCAGGGCTGGGCTATCGGCTTCGTAGAGGGGGTGAGGTCATTTCTCATCTCTTGTACATGGATGATCTGAAGTTATTTGCACCAAAGCGCCAGATTTTGATGGAATTGCTAAAAGTCACAGAGGTTTTTAGCAATGCCATCAAGATGGAGTTTGGTGTAGATAAGTGTGCGGTCATGCATGTACAAGAGGGGAGGGTTGTAGATTCTCCGAGCCTACAACTCTCTGAGATAGTGACACTCCATTCCCTCTCTGAAACCGAAACCTACAAATATCTTGGTATGTCGGAGTCGTTAGGTATATCAGTAGGGGACGTCAAACAATTGGTGAAGGAACGTTTCTTTAGTCGCTTGACAAAGGTTCTTAGGAGTTCTTTGTCGGGTGGCAATAAGGTCCGCGCCTTTAACGGTTGGGTGATGCCCTTACTAATGTACTCCTTTGGCATACTAAGATGGACTCAGACCGAGCTGGACGCCCTGGATATACGAGTCCGAAAACTGCTCACAACGTACCGCATGTTACACCCACGGTCGTCTGTTATGAGACTGTACATTCCGCGGAAGGTGGGGGGTCGTGGCTTTTTGAATGCTAAGAACCTTCATAACCGCGAAGTGTGCAGTCTTAGGAGATTTTTCCTAAACAACGAGTGTGGGATGCACCCCGACGTTGTGACAGTTGATAAAGGCCTCACGCCGCTCTCCTTAGCAAACGAGAACTGGCGACAACTACCGGTGCTCAGCACTGATGATCGCAGGGACATATGGAAGAGTAAGGAGCTGCACGGGAGATTCTATCGGGCCTTAACAGGGCCTGATGTGGATCTCTCTGCATCGGTGAACTGGCTACGTTTCGGGGACCTCTTTGGGGAAACCGAGGGTTTTGTCTGTGCAATTGCTGACGAGGTTATCAAGGTGAATAACTACCGGAAATATATTATGAAGGACGGTACGGTCGACATTTGTCGGGCATGCCGCCGTCCTGGCGAATCCATTCGCCATGTTATTTCCGGTTGTTCTCACCTTGCTAATGGCGAGTATTTGCATAGACACAACCTAGTAGCCAGGATTATTCACCAGCAACTTGCTCTTCAATATGCCCTTGTCGAGTCGGAGGTGCCGTACTATAAGTACGCACCGGTGCCAGTTCTCGAAAATGGTCGTGCATTGCTCTATTGGGACCGCTCTATCATCACGGACAGGACTATTGTAGCCAATAAGCCTGATATCGTTCTGGTAGACCGGTCCCAGCGCCGGGCAGTGCTCGTTGACATCACCATTCCGCATGACGATAACCTCGTGAAAGCTGAGAAGGACAAACTCAGCAAGTACCTTGACTTGGCTCACGAGGTGACCGCCATGTGGAGTGTTGATTCGACGATCATTGTTCCGATAGTTGTTTCGGCTAATGGCCTGATAGCGAAGAGCCTCGACCAACACCTTGAGAGGCTCTCGCTAAAGGGTTGGATCAAGGGTCAGATACAGAAGGCGGTTCTCCTGGATACGGCACGTATCGTCAGGAGGTTTCTTTCTCTGCAGCCCTAACCACCGGCAATTTGAGCCCTGCCCGCCTCGTTGTCGGTGGCGCTCTAGGTTTAGGTTTTTATAGCATTTTTACAATTCATTGTTTTGTAGCTTTAGCCCTTGAGTTTTATAATTGTAATTATTTTATTTTTATAATTATAATTCTTAAGTTTTTAAATTGTTATAAACCTTTGTTTTATGAATGTGCTGTACAAATTTTAGACCTAAGACTTACAATAAATAAAGAGAATAATAATGATAAAATATTGTCTACTTAGTTAACTTAGTTAAATAACTTTATGAATAATCTTTTTTTTAACTTTTTTACCTAATAATAATCTACCTTTAGTTAAAGGGAATACTTTTCTAACGATAGAATTTGTTATGTACACAAATGTTATGTTGTTATGTTTGTTTGTCACATTATATTGTATGTATTTTAAATATTTATTTTTATAATTATCATTGCTTAGTCGCTGCGAATGTCCGTGCGTCCACTCAGTTGGTCCCACTGAAAATCAGCGTCTGAGCCTGTCAGGTCCAGGCATTAGCTGAGTGGGGTCCATTTAATTTTGGACATCGTGACACTGCTGCCTGGTGGAAATAATTCTTTGTTTTTATATTGTTTGTTTTATTTTTTTTGTTTTTTCCTAACTACCTTGTTCTGTATGTTTTTATCTGTTGCGATGTTCAGAATCAATAAATGTTCTTTCTTTCTTTCTTTAAATTAATGAATAAAAGTAACCCGTGTGAACGCGCTGTTGCCAAAAATCACGTAATAACAAAATTTTAATTGTCATGGCAACAGATCACGTGATGCCTTAAAACAAGATTGCTGATTGTCAAAAAGCACTTCATGGTATCAATTTCTCAATTTTGTATGGGCTATGACAGCAATATTGCTCAAGGATAGCAGGACTTAATAAGTATTGTTTTAAAGACGTCATGGTACGAAAAAGCAAAGTAACATTGAAATAATCTTGCTATAAGAGCTCATGGTTAGGGCCCTGGCATGGAATGCTTAGCAACAGCAATCATTTCTTATTTGCTACCGCTACTAACCTACAGTCACTTTTTGTTTCATTAACCAATAAAAGCATACATTATAATAGAGTTCACCTAGTTCAAGTGTTGAACGACCCATTATGGTTCATAATATTTTCCATGGAAACATAAGACAACGAAATAGTTAGTATTTTACCCTTTTGAAATTTTGATCAAATGGGCTATTTTTTCTAGACAACTTGCCAGGGATGCTTTAGTAATGTTTTTTAAAGAAAATAAGGGATGAAGTTGACTGAGATAAAAATTCTTGACCATGACTCAGTCATTTTTCCCAGAGCCGGTATTACCTAGCCTATGGCCCCGTGCCTACTTGACGTCACGTTTCGGGACACCCTGTATATCCTGTAACATAGTTAAAATTCCTGTTTGTTTAACAAGTAAAACTTTTGTGTGATGTTAGTTGAAAATGACAGCTAGATACCTGTCGCGCTGGTCATAAATATTTATCAAAGGTTGTTTTCTTTCAAAAAAAAAGTTTTCTTTTGGAATGTTTTAAATATATACCTGTCACTTTAACTACAACATTGTCTTCATAGGACTTGCAGAGTAAGGATATAATGATATGCAGACTGTGAACGTTTTGAGCATAATTTTAACATTAGCCAACGTTAACGAGGAAGCATCGTTTGAAGACTCCTTTAAGTATTCAATGATGAAAAATGATCTGATATCAAAATATTAGCGTTTATTTGTTTTAAAACTTCTAGATCATACATTTTTTAATGTTTTTACATTAATTTGTTTGACCTCCATGTCGATGTAGCCTGCCCAGATGCGGTCCTTGGTAGGGATGTGGGTTATATTGGCGTAGATTCTGCCTTTGCTGAAGGGGAATCCCCGGGGAATTACGCGGACATCGATAGACATGTTGTACATGTGGTAGTCTCCCTGAAAATTAAAAACCTTTTTACAATCACTTTAAGAGTACCGGTTATTCAATGAAAAAAAAGAGAAAAACCGACAATAAGCAGGTACTCTACTCTATTCGGGGACAACACAAAATAGCAGTCCTGGGAAACATGGACGAGCATGTCATCAAATGGACCCACAATGGTTTTGGTGACTATTCAACTATTACGCCTGGCTAGTAAGATTAAGAAAAGCTCAAGCTGGGGTGGAGCCTATATTATGAAGTCCTATAGAGCTAAACTCTTGATTGATTAATTGTGATGAATTTATCCAAGATGTGTGGCGCAAATCCGAAAACTGATACATAACAATGACGTATGAATCCATACATGCACGAAAATAAGTCGTCTCCCATTAGCTTGAAAACAAGTCCATTGGAATTGGACCTAGTTTTGCAAGACCACGCGCGGTTATTCGGTGCTGTATTTTTGTTCTCTTTTTGTCTTAATCAAAGAGCTTAGCTGGATACGTGAAAAATGCACACAATCAAACTGTTATAGGTATATTCTCTATTAAAGGACGTATTTTTTGAACATACTAACCGGCGGCCAAGGACATGGGTTAGCAAACTTCCCTTGCTTCATTGGAGCTCCGAAAAATGGGTCTTTATGTACCAAATCGCACATTTCGAGATGCATCTCAATGAAGCCCCGCTTATACACATTCGATAGGTACTCGTAGAAATAGAAGTCTACCTGTCAAATAAATAAAAATACTTTAAAATACAATAAAAGCACAAAGGTATGAAAAATGTATTATGACCTATTCTCAGACTCAACAAACATGCGTATAAAATTTCATCAATTCGGTCAAGCCGCTTCGGAGGAGTTTGGCAACAAACACTGTGACATGAGAATTGTATATTTAGATATTAGTAAATTGGTCTTCATCGTTACGATCTATACGTGTAATGGCTAAAAAAAAACCTACAAAATGACCAAAAAAGAGAATGAATGCAGGAGAAGGCTTATTTTCTCTTTAAAGTGTGTTATAATAATGACCGGGTTATCTTATCTTTTACATATAACACACTTTAAAGAGAAAATAAGCCTTCTCCTGTATTCTTCTCTTTTTTGGTCATTTTGTAGGTTTTTTTAGCCGTTACGCGTATAGATCGTAGCGATAGAACGATGAAGACCAATTTACTAATGTGCTAATGTGACTATGCTAATAAATAAATAAATGTACTGGTATTATAGTGGAGGCCTTCGCAAGTCCATTATATTCCAGAAACCCATAAAATAATGTTCATGAAATCTTAAGTTTAACGTGGCATATATTTGGGTAGGTACGTAGCAACATGTGTCTGTCTGTTGTCTCAATGTGACGGCCACCCGTCCACAGATAAATAAAATTGTAGTTTCTTTTTTGTTTTTGTTTTATCGGTTTTGTTGTATTCAGCTCACTTCACACTCCCGCTTAGTTTTACACCGCCATTTGATGCTCAATTTTGAAAATGACACTACATACACACACACACTCTCGTACATTTTAGTTTCTTTTTTGTACTAAGTATTGTTGTAACACGAGTAAAAGTACGAACACACCTCAACAGGCACTGCCAGAAAACCAGCGACTCTGCAGTGGCACATGCCAAGGTAGGGTCCTGATTGTCCCAATTATAATTGAAATGTATAATTAACAAAATTTATTGAATGTATTTTGTTTTCCGAATTTTCGCAACTTGTTCTGTATTTCCTTTGTTTGTATTTGTTCTGTTGGGGTGATAAAGTATTTTCCTCTCTTTCTTTCTATTTCAAGTAAAAAATAAAACTCACGACTACGTTTTTGTTTATTGTGAACTTTGTGTTCAAGTGCAGCCCGACGTAATACACGGGGTTCCTTCGGCCATATCTCTGCGAGGTCAAGTTAGCGTAATCGCTATATTTGGGGTTGATATACGTTACATTTGGGTGCTCTGTACTAATGTATCGAATCTGAAAAAAAAGCAAATAACATCTTGATCATAACTATAAATATCATATTTTATTCCAAGTGAATAAAGGTAGGATTTAAATGTTTTTTTAATTTATATAAAAAAAACCATGTAAAAAAACATGGAATATATTTTAAGTGATTACACATGAGCTATTATGTGGCTAGAGCAAAATAAAAAAGGTAAGAAATTAAGTAATACGATTATTTGTCTTGGGTGGCAATTTAAATCACAACCTTCAGCGCTATAGGCATAGCCCTTACCCACTGCGTTAACGGGACAGTCAAATCGCATAGATAATAAAATTGTTATTCATAAAGAGTGCCTACACTAAGATCTTTATGATAATTTTTAAGCTTCCTTTTTGATACAAAAACAATTACCATTAACAGCACGTGAGAAATGGTTGTACCTACTTACTTTTTCCGCAGAGCTCATGACCAAAAAATCCGGAAAGCTCGTATAATATAATAAAAACATAAATAAGAATTTAACGTATGTGCTACTCTTCTGCATCATGACAACTGAGGTGTGTGACCACAAACAGATTATAATGACCACTGTGCGTTCTCGTGTAAAGCAATTTAGACGCACATTCGTGCGTTCCGACGGCGCGACGGTAAAATGGTATAAGTTGCAAATAGTAATTTTTTAAAAAAGTTGGGGTGTCGAAAAAGGATGTTTTGCAGTTAAATGGTGTTGTTGGTTAGTATTTAATGTTGTAGAAAAATAACTTTTCTCGTCCTGTACTTTTTCTACGTAAGCCCTCAGTGGCATCGGGGACTAAATAAACGAGCACTACTTAATACGACTGAGTCTTGGTTGATAGAGTCATGCTATGAACTCATAAGGACTCATGATAAACTGGGTGTAGGATCACAGGACTGTGAACATGCTAAGTCCTAAGTTCTCCAAAAATAAATATTGAATCCTTCTTAAAGACTCGAGTATAGGAGTATGATCCGAGTTGACTTTCACCAACATTCGGGGGTATTCATGGGACTTTTAGTTGGTTTATTCAAAACATGACTTGGTTCTTACAAAAAGCACTCAGTATTATTTTAAGGACTCAGTTTTGTAGCAGAAACTGCAAAATAAATGTTTTTAGAAAAAAAAACTTATTCCGGAAACATAATTTATAAAGTCACATTAAATACTCGATTTGCTAGTCCATTTACCAGTACGCAATATAACTCAGAGGCTTAAAGGACTGACTACTTAAACTACTTAAAAGATAGGACTGACTACTTAAAAGACTTACCAGACTACCTTACTTACCGAATTCACAAACGTTAAGTAGCCATAGTTTAACAGCCCACACTAGTTTAACTTTCACTTAACTTTTTAAGAAGAGTTCGCCATTGCTTTTAAGAAGTGCTCAATTTTCAATAAAGTTTAGGAATTCTAGAAGAAAAAATCACGATTTTTTCAAAAACGACACAAGTCTTTGAATCAAGATTTAAAGTCGGCACGTTGATATGTAAGAACGTATATTATAAGCCTCACGCAACTTAGGTAAATAGATCACAAAAAACATGCATATTCAATTTCAGACGCTTCCATAGTGTCCGCAGACCCCTTGAAGTTATTAGAATTCCGAAGCCAGCTAGATGTTCAATATGTGTCGCGTTTCTCTCCGATAACTTGACAAGTACAGTCAGCTTCATAGACCTTCCAGAGGCAATAAAAGACTTTCACTTGATTTAGATTACATAAAAGGATTTCATTTTTTTGGATTGTTGACCACAACAACTCTCAGAAAAAACCACCAGGTATGATTGCTTTAAACACCTAGATATAACAGGACATAAATAGATGAATATCATTGGACTAAACTTTAAAAATTGAAAAACTGCTATTTTTTATAATTCCAAATAAGCTACTAGTGATTTTTTGAATACTGTGACAGTCTTATTTCTGAATTAAGTAGGTATTTACTGGGTCCGGCACTTACCGCGACGAATTCGCTCGGTGAAGTGCGAACTTCTGAATGTTCCGTGACCACCCGTGGCGACTCTTCCTCAAAATTCAAGGGTAAATTGGTAGATCACTTCCAATCTATCGGTGCTAACTCGGCTTGAACCATATTTTTGTTTCATGTAGTTTTTATTTTTGTTCAATATTTGTAGAAGGACTTAGTCCAAAACCAACATATTGTGTATATTTTTGTATGCACTGCTGTTGGTGTACCTCATCAATAAATAAATAAATGTTTTTGTATTTTAAAAATAAACTTCTTCAGACACTAAATGGTCACATTGTCCTGGCGCTTACTGTACGTTGCCTGTAGAACGAACGGCAAGTGTAGTCTAGCATTTGGGAAATCACCTCTATGTCATTGGTATTAATAAACATTATGGACTAGTTTCCTATAAAAGCATCTTGATACAACTAGCTTTTTTGGCCTAATGGCGCCATCCGTGCAACTTGTAGATATTTCGATTTCTAATTTATTAGAACACCGCTACAGCGTCCACTTCAGCGATTATAAGGAGAAAAAATATTGTCACGGTAAATGCCGCCACCTCTAAATAACAAATAAAAAAAAACATTATCCTCCACAGTAACTTACACGCTTCAGCCAATGACAAATCACACCGAGTGTAAGGACACTTAATAAGAATGTTCCAGGCAAATTGTTTTCAAGTCCCGGCTCAGTGCTACTGTATAGGAATTTAATTAACTTGCGATAAGGCCCTTTGCTGCCGCGGCATTCCTACACCCTATCCTTCACGAAGATTTATCATAATGAGACTGGAAGTGACAATTATACATACAACACGGTGGGCGCCAGATTATCGCGCCCAAACTTGGTGCGGTTTTATAGCAGTACAAGGAGTCGATTTTAATCTGATATCGTGCTATTTCTTATCCTGTATAAATTAACTTTGCCCAGCAGTGGCACTCTTTAGGCTAGTGATGATAATGAATAAGTTACCTAGTTATTTCATGTCAAATACTCATCCAAGTGGTTATAAATTAGCATTCTAGTAACATAACATACCCTCACGACCGTACCCCTAATGGGTTAGTCAGAGGCACACTGATTGTTGCCGTCATGGTGAACGGAACATTCAGAAGCCCACATTTCGCCGAGGAAATTTGAACCCAACGTGGTAAGGGGCGAGCCTACCGCCGTTATCCAGGTTGCTTGCCAGGACCATCGGGTTCCGAGCCAGAGTGTTTAACCACTGGGCCACGACGCTCTCAGCATTCTAGTAAACTTTTAATAAACGGTAATTTTAAATAAAAGGAAATGCGCGCCTACCTAAACATAAAAAAAAACAGCTAAGTAATACCTATAACAACACTTCGATCGCCTGCGTACGAAGTTATCTTATCCTTATAATAGGTTGCCGTATCCTTGGCCCTGTGGTTTGGGGCGTTGAAATTCGGCCAAGGTTCCCCCCCGCCTGTCGTAAGAGGCGACTAAAGGGGGGCCCCGGGGTCGCCAGCAGTGCACATGGTGGAGACTGTGTGCTTCCATTGCACAAGCGATCCTGTGGAGGGCGGCGGTGCAGGTTGGCCTCGCACTGCCGTGAACGCCCGCGGGTGTATGAGGGGAGGCATAACTCCCCTCGTGAGGAGCTGGGTTCCCAGCACAGTGCGCCAGGGGTCCACTGATAAATACCCTCATGGGGGTTCTCGGGGATTCCTGGTACCGCGCAGAAGATGGCCTACGCGGAGTTTAGTGGGTATGCCCACGCCCACTGGGGTGGGTGAGCCCCACACTCCCCCGCTCCCGTACTCAGGGAGCGGGATAGTGCGTAAAAGCATTCTGCGCGTAAAAAAAAACAAGGTTGTCGTATCCAGTATTTGAATTCCTCGTCCACTCACCCAATTCGGCTTAACAGATCGTGCGACCATAAATATGTGGATGGACACATCCAATTTTATCGAAGACTGCCCACTTGTCTTGCGAATGGTGGAGCTAAAATACTGCATTATTGGCTGCCTTTTCACTCGTGATCAGAATTATATTTCGGTAAGGGAATTTATATTGCAGGTGAGGTATAAATCTGGCAATTTATATGCTATGTCTGCGAAGGGTTTTTGCTGGAGGTTTCGTGAAATAAGGGCAAAGTTCTGCTTCGAAAATTTTGTTTTGGGGTTATCTAAGTAAGTCAATGATCTTTTGTTGCATGCATCAACATCTATAATAGCATAGAGTCATCGGACCTAATGCGTAAACACCTTATCCCGAAACATCATTTTTAGAAATAATACCTCAATAAGTATAATTTCAGAATAAGGTGGGTAAAAACTCGTACTATTTCTGAAACAGCACGTAGTAAACAAATACTCTTTTGTTCCCAACTATTATTGAGATATTTCTAAAAAATATGTCTCCCGAGACCCAGAGCCCATACTTAAGTTCTTAATATTTTTATACGTTTATCCAAGCACAGCGAAACATAAAGGTCGAAATCGCTTACGTCAATTTAGTAGATTTCATTAGTTTCCAGTAAATCTGGTTAAAACAACAACAACAACCTTGTGCTGAGCCAGACAAGAGCCCTCCACGCTAGGGACACTCCCATCCCCTGTCAGGGCCTCATTTACATCCCCAAACGCGTTACACCCCTTCTGTGATGGGGAAATTTCAGCTTTTGCTTTTTTCTCTTAGATGGGAAAGTGAATTGAAACCGTGGATAGAGCACTTATCGGGTTCTGTCACCTGAGGCACGGTAAATAATGCGAAACTGCTTTTGCCTGGTTCTTCTCTTTTTTGTTTTATTAAAGGCTAGTCTTTGTCTTTCTTAAAACAAATTCATAAAAACGAATGCAACGCTGAAGCATAGTTTGAGCAATTGACGTGTCTGTTCTGAAATGAAAGAGATTGTCTCTTTCAAAAGTAAATGTGTTGTTGAAGCGCTGTTTATAAGTTTTTATGAATAAGATGGTCAGTATGGTTAAGTAGTCATTTGATCACAATCTCAGTCTCTACGGTCGCCATCAGATATACTTTAGCAGACAAGGTGACTGAATACTTCTGATGAATTTCCCAATCAATACGTGTAAGTTCTAAACACCCAAGCATAATTACATATATTACTTCAGTGTTAACTGAACAGATGCTGATTTAATGTGTGTATTGGAGTAAGTGACTAGTGACCAGCATCTGTTATTACAGATATTAATCAAGTTTCGAATGTGTATGCTCTCAACAACCAAAAAAAATTTGTTCACTAGAGCTCAGATCCATTTATTCGCTCTAAAATAGAAACCAACTCAAAAAGCTCTCCTCAATTGACAGATGGCTGTCAGTTCAGTATCGATACTAAACTTGACTATGTGAGTATCGTTGGAAGAGGTTTAAGCGTACTACTCTCGAACAGAGCTGTAATTGAAGCTTTAATTTGATAACTATTCGTTCCTTTGTCGTTTAGCAACCGTTCTATTTTTGAACAAACCTGTTATGTAAACATATAATGTCAATGTTAGAGGTGGACTGACGACAATATTCCAACCGGGCGGGGTAGTCAGAGGGCTTTTAGTGTCGACTGTCGACTTCAGCTACGCTGCCAGAAATGTCCCACTTCTGTGTTACACTGTGTTTTAGCATTTTTCATGCAGTATCTTTTTACTAAAGATCTGAAAATCAGAAAAGGACATTTGGTCATGTTGGCATCAGGCAGGACTCGATCCTGCGTCTTTCGCAAACCGGGCGACTGCACTAACCAATTATGCTACTGAGGCCATTAACAGACCGGGCCGAATCTTTCTGGTATATTTACCCTATGAGCCAGGGTGATTTCATCAATGTTATAGGCATCCACCTCTAACAACCACCTCTAACTTGGTTAGTGCAGTCGCCCGGTTTGTGAAAGATGCGGGTTCGAGTCCTGCCTGATGCCAATATGACCAAATATCTTTTTCTGGTTTTCAGATCTTTAGTAAAAATATACTGCGTGGAAAAATGCTAAAAAACACAAATAAAAACATACTAATTATTACTGTTGCCCAATTTATACTTGTTGGTAAGTTTAAAGATTTTAATAACGTAATAATGGTTACATTACAACAAAGTGATCTTATTTAGCATTGTTACCTGCTCATCATAACAATTTACCTTTGATGTATTTGAGTGTATATTGTTACGTAGACGGGGTACGTTAATTCAAAATGCCCGATTTTACGATGAAGACAATTAATTGGAACGAAAGTAACAAAGTCACACACGAAAAACTAATTACAATCACTAACACTTCACCAATCAATAAACTCACTTAAAACACTGTACACACACTGATCACTGTTTACTGCACTGATAGAATCTCTATCGCACTAATATCGCTTCGAATCGCTCGGTATCGCGTCAAAAACAAGACTGTCTTTTTTTTTTTTTTTGAATTGACTAGCTGTTAGTCCAAGGTGTGACTTTCACAGCTTTACCGGGCAATGGGGTGAGCGGAAGGCTCACAACCCCTAACAGTTAAGTAACAGGCCTAAGGGTGCCCCCAGGGGGGGCCGAGCCTCGGCTTAGGGCGTTACTGGGACTAGGTAATCTAACGTAAGTTTGGGGAGAGAAGCGGCCGGGGACGTGCCGGTACCGCGAAGCATGACTAAAAGATTGGGGCCGCGACGCGCGTCCACGCCGGCGTGGACGATATCTCGGTCTTGTAGAGTGTTGGCTTGGCGCGAGCTGTTTGACGGAGGCAATGAAGCGGGTGATGGCATCATCGGGCTCTAGTGGGAAATGTCTAGGGCGACGATGTTTTCGGGACTTCTTGCCCTTAAGGGGCCTAGGGAGATAATTAGAGGCTTGGACTACTAAGGGGTTTGGGTGGGTCATGGTAGAGTCGAAGAATTTGGAGGACAACTGTTTTAGATACTGCTGGATGGTAGGCAGATCTAAGTCTAGATGGAGATTTTCATTGCGTAAGAACCACGGGGCACCCGTGGCCTTGCGCATGAACCTATTCTGGAGGGTCTGTAGCTTATGGATAGAGCGGGAGGAGGCGTGTGCAAACACGGGGCTAGCATAGGTCATGATGGGGCGGATACAAGACGTGTAAAGTCGAACCTTATTTCTAAGGGACAACTTACTACGCTTATTGATAAGACAGTGGAGGCGGCCTAGGACAAAGGCGGCACGATCGCGGACTATTTTAATGTGATCTTGGAAGCTCAAACTACGGTCAAGGGTGACGCCTAAGTAACGAACTTTCATTACCCAGGGAATAGGTTGTTCGAACATAGTGATTTCAGGGATTTCGGGTGGGTCTTTATCGCGGCTCCTTTGGAAGAGGATAGCGGCGCTTTTGTCAGGATTGACTTCAATTCTCCACTTCCTAAACCAGTCACCGATTGTATCGGCGGCGGTTTGGAGAGATTTGAGAATGAGATCTAGTCTGGGGTGCGTACAATACAGAGCTGTATCGTCAGCAAAAAGAGCTATCTTAATAGGTGCCCAAGGGCAATCAAAGGATGGGAGATCGCTAGTGAACAGCGTAAACAGGATAGGGGACAAGACGGAGCCTTGAGGGACTCCGGCTCTTATGGGGTGTGGTTGAGACAGAATGCCTTCCACTCTGTAGCGAAAAGAGCGATTTGAAAGGAAGTCTCGAATGATGAGCACGAGACGATCTGGGACACCAAGTGAATATAGCTTGTAAATCAAGCCATTGTGCCAGACCTTATCAAACGCTTTCGCTACATCGAAAAAGAGGGCGCCGGTTCTGTGGCACTTTTGCCTACCAAAACCGAAACTCGCTTATACGGAGCTTTACGTCCCACTGTAAAGACCGTAAGCGACGACGGTTAGCGTCAGTGGGATAAGAGTCGTAAGCGCGGGTGGCGGCGTTCTTTTCCGTCAACAGCGCACGTACATCAGGCGGCAGATTCCAGCGTTGGTGACCCAACAAAGGGACCCGCCGTGAGCAGTTCTCCACGACGCTCTGTACGTGACTGGTGAGAAAATCGATCGCACCTACTGTGTCTTGGATGGAGGATAAATCTCCAGAAGCTACGTTTAATAGTGGGTTTGGAATAGACTTGAGGCTGTGGCCCAGTCGATTCCAATCCACTATTACTTTTTCAGGGGCAGGGGAGCCTGTGTCTGGGGGTCCTATCCGGGGGATGAGCTCTAAGATCACAGGTCTATGGTCTGATTCGCTGAGCTCGTGATGCACTTCTATAGAAGATAAACGTAGGTTTATATTCTTTAGAAGTGCTATATCGAGCACGTCAGGTCTATGGCCTTCAATTTTAGGGAAATGGGTGGGACTCATGGGAGCAATGATATCGAAGCCAATTAAGGTGGCCAGCGACTCGAGCACCCTGCCGCGTGGGTTTGTACAATTACAATCCCACGCGCCACTCTTGGCGTTCAAGTCGCCCCCGCCAGAATAACCGAGCTATCGAGATTCATTATGATCTGAAGGTCCTCTTTGGTAATATCTTTAGCGTTATCGCGTTGCTTCCGCCCTAAATAGGCGGAGACAATGGTAATAGGGCTATGACCAGTCATACCGAGACGGCAGACAGAGGTCTCTAACCATTTGAGATTAGGAGGAGGGTCTAGGGGTGTACAATGCAAAGATCGTTTATAATAAATAAGGGTGCCACCCTTCTTGTTTGTTAACCTATCGTTACGGACCATGTTATAATTAGCTATTCTGGGATCCCGTTAGAGGGCTTTAGGAAAGATTCCTGAACTAAAAAGAGATCTAATTGGTGGGTTTTGGCAAAATCAGCTACTAAAGAATGCTTTCTGGATAAACCGTCAGCATTGAAAAACCCTACTCTAAGGGACCTAGGTTTGACTCTACCTTTGGGTGTAACATCCATTATGGGTTACATTTAAAAGTGGACAGGGACATGCCTATCTTATGGGCTTGGATAGCCGCCTCGAACATGAGGGCGGGATTGCCTTCGGCGGCTCTGAGTAGGTTGGCTACTCTAGAAACTTCGTCGAAGTCTATTACTCCGAGGAAGCGCGACACTAGAGAGTAGTCGCTTAGAGAGGACTGGGAGGCCGATGTGACCTGCGGGGCGGGAGGTGAGGGAGGCGCGGGCCTTTGTACGGGCCTGGCGACAGGGGCCTGGTAATGGGGAGGGCTAGGTGCCACTTGGGAGGTATTACGTACCCAGGGTACGTTAATAAGGGGAGGGATAGTCTGCAGGGACTTTGTTAGGGCCGGGAAGTTGGCCAGAGATTGGTCCGGCACGGCTGGGCGGACTTGGGAGTTAATGGGGGCTGGACGGGCCCTCCAAGAGAGTTGGCTCTGAGCCGGGGCGCGACTGGGGCGCTGGGACTTAGGGGCTTTGGGGCAACCGCGGTAGTTTGCGGGATGACCTGTTTCTCCGCAGAGCACGCAGCTTGGAGGCTCCGTGCACTGGGAGAGGTCTTTGGGGCGGGGGCAATCAGCCGTGCCGTGATCGCCCAGGCACTTAACGCACCTGGGGGTCGCGAAGCAATTGCGGGCAGAGTGCCCGTAGAGCTGGCAGCGATGACACTGCCCTATGGTGCCCCTTTTGTGAGGGGCTTCGACGGTGATACCAGAAAGCTGGCACACCGTCTTGATGTTGAAAATGGCCTTGCCGGCGGGCGAATGCTCCAAAACGGCAAGAACCATGTCATAGGGGGCGTGGGAGCGACCGCGATGCATGCGGTGCACTTCCAGGATAGGTAAGTTTTGTTAAATCGGCCTCGACATCGGAGGTTGAAACCTCCTTTGGGATCCCCTTCACGACTATACGAAGCAGCCGATCCTCAGGGAGGGCGTAGGTATGGAAGGATACTTTCATATCCTTCAAGAGAGAAGTTAAACGACGATGGTCGTTTGAAGTCTGCACGGAGACTTTAATTCCCGTTGAGGTGGTACGGGCTGATAGGTAATTAATACCTAACGAGTTACAGCGCTTGGATACATCGATCCAAAGCGCTTTTTCTTGAATAAATAGAGGCGGTGGGGAAGGCCCTTTCCTCTGGGAAGAGGTAGAGCTAGAAGGGTTGGGTTTGGTTGAAGCCGCGGAGGTCGCAGGCTTATTGGGGATAGTGCGCGTAAGTGGGATATTGCGTGGCGCGGGAGCCTCGCAGGTCACATCGAGCATTGGAGGGGACTCAGGAGAGTCATTTTGCTTCTTAGAAGGAGGGGCGGAAGCGGTTTTAGCGCGCTTGGCACGCTTCTTACCGACTACGGTAGTAAAATCCTCATCTGAGGATGAGGTAGAGTCCTCGTCTGGGGAGGTCTCGTCCGCGACCTCCATGGCGCATTCTAGTGCGACATCGGGGGTCGCGGAAGAGGGCCCAGTTGAGGTGGGATCGGGAATGGGCTCGGGAGAGGCATCCTGGGTGACCTCGTCAAAGTATTCCCTGATCTCAGGTAATTCCGAGACGAGGGAACCAAGTAAGCCTTCTTTAATGGCTAGAAGCTTTAGGAGCTTCTCCAAAAAGGGAGAGTTTTGGTCGGTACGCGACATGGCGACCGACCAAACAGCTATCTAATACTAAAGTATTTTTACAGCACTTCAAACGCGTCGCGTTCCGCACAGAAGAAGTGCCAAGAAACTGTGTGGCAGTCGCGCTACTTGTCCTAACACGTTTAGCCCCGGGTTGGGTGTTACCCAGGGATGTGTTTGTGTATGTATGCTCCCCGCCGGGGTTAGACGGGGAGGGTGAATACTTAATTAATGAGCCCTAAGCTTGTATCCGCCTCGCCAATCTTAATGTGCGAAGTGGTTCCTAACTGCCTCAAGTGCAGAGGGTAGCTCAGAGCGGATGCTCCGAACGGCCAAACAACACAAGAGGGATGGGATGGTAGGGAAAGGGTAGGGTTGGGAAGGAGATGATTGTCGTCGACTAGGAGTTCCCCCAAGGCCGGTGGTGACAATCCCAGCCGAGTTTAGCGTTGCCCAAAAGGGGCAAAGCCGGTGTCTCGGGTCCACACCCAACAGGTTTCGTAATGGCACCGTTAGGTATCAGCCTGTTGACCACAAAAATAGTGGATTTAATCACAAAATGTTAAGTTAGTCACCTTGAAAAAGGCAACTAAAATAACTGCCCAGGTTAGCAACGGACTTAATCCGTTACTAACTGGGCGAAGAATGTGTGCGCAGGCGACACAAAGCCGCCGTGAACACAAAGGCGGCGCCGACAAAGGCGCGGAGCGGGCGGCAGCGGATGCGAGCGTCTGCTCGCTGTGGCGGCTGGATGCGAAGTGAGATCACTGTCTGAGGATTTTTTTTTTTTTTTTGAATTGACTAGCTGTTAGTCCAAGGTGTGACTTTCACAGCTTTACCGGGCAATGGGGTGAGCGGAAGGCTCACAACCCCTAACAGTTAAGTAACAGGCCTAAGGGTGCCCCCAGGGGGGGCCGAGCCTCGGCTTAGGGCGTTACTGGGACTAGGTAATCTAACGTAAGTTTGGGGAGAGAAGCGACCGGGGACGTGCCGGTACCGCGAAGCATGACTAAAAGATTGGGGCCGCGACGCGCGTCCACGCCGGCGTGGACGATATCTCGGTCTTGTGGAGTGTTGGCTTGGCGCGAGCTGTTTGACGGAGGCGATGAAGCGGGTGATGGCATCATCGGGCTCTAGTGGGACATGTCTGGGACGACGATGTTTTCGGGACTTCTTGCCCTTAAGGGGCCTAGGGATATAATTAGAGGCTTGGACTACTAAGGGGTTTGGGTGGGTCATGGTAGAGTCGAAGAATTTAGAGGACAACTGTTTTAGATACTGCTGGATGGTAGGCAGATCTAAGTCTAAGTGGAGATTTTCATTGCGTAAGAACCACGGGGCACCCGTGGCCTTGCGCATGAACCTATTCTGCAGGGTCTGTAGCTTATGGATAGAGCGGGAGGAGGCGTGTGCAAACACGGGGCTAGCATAGGTCATGATGGGGCGGATACAAGACGTGTAAAGTCGAACCTTATTTCTAAGGGACAACTTACTACGCTTATTGATAAGACAGTGGAGGCGGCCTAGGACAAAGGCGGCACGATCGCGGACTTTTTTAATGTGATCTTGGAAGCTCAAGCTACTGTCAAGTTGGACGCCTAAGTATCGAACTGTCTTTACCCAGGGAATAGGTTGTTCGAACATAGTGATTTCAGGGAGTTTGGGTGGGTCTTTATCGCGGCTCCTTTGGAAGAGGATAGCGGCGCTTTTGTCAGGATTGACTTCAATTCTCCACTTCCTAAACCAGTCACCGATTGTATCGGCGGCGGTTTGGAGAGATTTGAGAATGAGATCTAGTCTGGGGTGCGTACAATACAGAGCTGTATCGTCAGCAAAAAGAGCTATCTTAATAGGTGCCCGAGGGCAATCAAAGGTTGGGAGATCGCTAGTGAACAGCGTAAACAGGATGGGGGACAAGACGGAGCCTTGAGGGACTCCGGCTCTTATGGGGTGTGGTTGAGACAGAATGCCTTCCACTCTGTAGCGAAAAGAGCGATTTGAAAGGAAGTCTCGAATGATGAGCACGAGACGATCTGGGACACCAAGTGTATATAGCTTGTAAATCAAGCCATTGTGCCAGACCTTATCAAACGCTTTCGCTACATCGAAAAAGAGGGCGCCGGTTCTGTGGCACTTTTGCCTACCAAAACCGGTTAGGACTTGCTCGACTATGCGATGCACCTGCTGGACGCAAGAGTGTTTGGGTCTAAAGCCAAACTGCTCGTCAGGAAGGAGGCTCTTGGACTCTACGTAGTCCTTGAGTCGTCTAAGGATGATACGCTCGTAAAGTTTCCCTATGGAACTTAAGAGACTAATGGGGCGGTAACTAGTGGGTTTGGATCGGGGTTTGCCTGGCTTGGGAAAGCCAATGACAATAGCTTCTTTCCACGCTTGCGGAAAGATGTTGTTACTCAAAGCTGCGTTGAATATCGCAGTGAGCACTATAAAAAGAGGAGTGGAGAAGTGCTTGAGCACTTTATTGGATATCCCGTCAAAGCCTGGTGCTTTTCGGGGGTGGAGGTCCTTGACGATAGTCTGAACTTCCTCGACCGTGACGCTAGCGAGAGGAGGATCGGAGGGAGGGAGGCTTGCCCTACGTGCGACTTCACAGTCGACTTTCAAGACATGGTCGTTATCTACTGGGAGGGTACTGGGGGAGCATTGAGCTTCTAAGCTATCTGCGAGGCATTCAGACTTTTCACAGTCATCGAAAGCCGGGGGCAGATTGGGACGGTCTAAGGGAGGCATTGTGGAAATGGTGTCGGAGTTAAGCTTTCGGGCTAAGTGCCAGAAGGCTTGATGAGAGGGCTCTAAACTACTAATCATCTCGTCCCACTGAGAGTTCCGAAACTCGCTTATACGGAGCTTTACGTCCCTCTGTAAAGACCGTAAGCGACGACGGTTAGCGTCAGTGGGATAAAAGTCGTAAGCGCGGGTGGCGGCGTTCTTTTCCGTCAACAGCGCACGTACATCAGGCGGCAGATTCCAGCGTTGGTGACCCAACACAGGGACCCGCCGTGAGCAGTCCTCCACGACGCTCTGTACGTGACTGGTGAGAGAATCGATCGCACCTATTGTGTCTTGGATGGAGGATAAATCTCCAGAAGCTAAGTTTAATAATGGGTTTGGAATAGACTTGAGGCTGTGGCCCAGTCGATTCCAATCCACTATTACTTTTTCAGGGGCAGGGGAGCCTGTGTCTGGGGGTCCTATCCGGGGGATGAGCTCTAAGATCACAGGTCTATGGTCTGGGCCCTAACCATGAGCTCTTATAGCAAGATTATTTCAATGTTACTTTGCTTTTTCGTACCATGACGTCTTCAAAACAATACTTATTAAGTCCTGCTATCCTTGAGCAATATTGCTGTCAGAGCCTTAGACAATGCTCTAAGGTCAGAGCCCATACAAAATTGAGAAATTGGTACCATGAAGTGCTTTTTGACAATCAGCAATATTGTTTTAAGGCATCACGTGATCTGTTGCCATGACAATTAAAATTTTGTTATTACGTGAAATTTGGCAACAGCGCGTTCACACGGGTTACTTTTATTCATTAATTTACATAACAAATTCTATCGTTAGAAAAGTATTCTCTTTAACTAAAGGTAGGTTATTATTAGGTAAAAAAGTTAAATAAAAGATTATTCATAATGTTATGTAACTAAGTTAACTAAGTAGACAATATTGTATCATAAATTTATCTTGAATACATTTCGACGATGAGGTGCGAGTCTTCTTCACCCTACTAAATGTTCCCATAAAACCGATTTATTCATTCCAACTAAGCAAGAATACCTATTAAAACTAAAAGCTTTTAAGCATTCCCCAAAAAAATATAGAAACATAATAGAATAAATTAGGTCATAAAATAACAAACTAAAGTTTGCGTTATATTCGAATACAAATAATAAATTCAGAAAAATAATCCCTAGTGTGATACACAATCGCTTACAAGTAAGGTTGCGTTACTTTTGTAGCAAGCTTAATTCAATATTACTTTCATTGACATCAAATGACATCCAACAAAGTAATCTTGCGAAGTGTGGGGAAAAAACGAATGATGATTCTGGTTGTTCACTCTTAAATATGTACTTATCATGCCAAGCCGTTACTGAGACTAAAATCAATTAAAAAACCAAATGCCATGAAAACTAAGCTACGTCTGTCAGTCAAATTGAGATTCATTTACCAAAGCTAAGCTGTTTTGTATTTGTATATTTTTCACTTCAGATACCTACATAAATAATAAATACTACTCTTAGGTATACCATAAGGGCATAAGTTTTATCTCTATTTTAAGTTGCTACCAAACGTGTTTTGTTTTATCAGCCTTCCTGAAAGTACCTTTCAGTTCATTGAAGTGCACCTGGGGCCGCTGGATCCGGAAGCAGAGTCGCTTTCCTAGGGCCGTGTACTGTAGGACCCAGCAGGAAAGCCGAAGTAGAGATGATCTCGTGGTCCCAACGAGCGTTGAGGTACCCTCGAAAGGGTTTCCCCTAGTTCTATTTGTTGAAAAGAGATATGAAATGATTGTCCACAATGGTTTTATGTTATTTGTATCATGCCTATTCAGAAGAAAGAAAACGAACGTTGATCACAAAAAATGGAAACATGGACATAAATATCTCAAACTTTAAAAAAATTAAGCGAGTGTAAAATGCAATGCTATCTCAAAAATAGAGCGACTGAAGTAATCTGATGCAGATCTGAGGCATTCGCAGCAGTACTGGGTGACTTAAGTTTATTAAACAAAAACGGTAATAAATCATTTCCAAAAATGTATTTGTTTTAACTCATTATTTGCAGCACTTGAAAGGTAATTTTATTATTATACACTTACAATCGGTTTGGTGTGATGGTTTACAAGTGGACTATTACACCAGTGTGCAGTGGTCGCGGGTTCGATCCCCGTATGTCTGTTGGTACTGGTCTGGTTGTTTCATATCTCTTTATATAAAAATGGATTGCTGTTCGTTAGTCTCGCTAAAACTCGTGTCGGCCGGACCGATTCGGCTAATTTTGGTTTTGGAATAGTTGTATTGGTCCAGGGAAGGTTTAAAAGGTGAGTAAACATGAGAAATGCTAGGAATGTAGTGCAGAGCTATAATTTGGTTTTCTCTTAGCAAATGTTCCTACCCGTCACGTGACACTTAACGTTTGACAACAGCACGAAGTCTGTCGGGACAGCTAGTGTTTAATAAGTATGTAGGTATTCACAAAAAGAAAAGAAATTAAACATGCGTCTAGTATCCATCCATTCAGTTGTTTTTACGTGAAAGAGCAACACACATCTATCCATCCACACATACAAACTTTCGCATTTAAAATATCAGTATGATACTTCAATCACGATATTTCAGTATCATGACGTGCTATACGACGGGGCACTTTGTACCTATCATATCAAGCACTGTATTCATTATGTATTTAAGTAGGTAGGCATGAGTCCGAAACCAACAGTACAAGTTTTATCTTATGAAAACAGAAGGATAGTGTTAAAATTACCCAATGTTAATTTTGTGTAAATGATTTTAGTCTTTCCCTAATTCCTTTGTTCTTGGTATGCCTAAAACACAATTGGTCTAAATCGCGTTTTGCCTAAAAAAATTTTTTCAATAGTTTTAAGACTACGTCTATCAACTACCTATTTCGCATTAAACCTACTACGCCGTATACCTATTTAGCAGTCTGCCTTAGTCTTTATATGACTATATCGCGTTTCGCCTAAAAATGCAATTCAAGAGACAATAAAGAAAAGCCAATGTCCATTCCTATAAATAATACATAACTTAACATAAACGGAATATACACGTCCCACTGCTGGGCACAGGCCTCACCTCAACTATGAGGTGGAACGAGCCATACTCCAACACGCGGGCTCAGTGCGGATTGTTGGAGGGGTGTAAGGTTAGTGAGCAACCTTAATGTCAGATCTTATCAAGCCGCCCTAAGGCCTCTGACTAGGCTTACCGACTGACTTCTAGCGACGTCAACCGGGACTAACTGTTTAACGTGCCTTCCGAAGCACGGAGATGCCCGAAATATACAAAACTAAATTTCGGTCGGGTGGTCACCCATCCCATTTCCGGCCCGGCGTCTGTTGCTTTACAACAGCGATCGTCGCCGATCACTGTCGCAACTGCGCCACGGGGACCTCATAAATAATAATAAATAAATAATTTATTGTGATATTTAGTTATTTAGCACCAACTTTACTCCACTAGCCAGTGAAAAAATGAGGCAGGACTATTTAAATCAAAAAAAAAGATTACTTAGGTATATACAGATAGAATTATTTTTTTTTTTAAAATCTCAAACTGGAATACAAAAAATTAATTTGTTAGAAAAAAATAATTTAGATTTCGTTCTTCATGTTCGAGGATCGAAACCCTAAAATGCTTCGATTAGAAATTTTGTCCTAAAGCGATTTAGTCGAAATGCGTTGTTGTCCATATGCGTTGTAGTCCTATAGCGTTTTAGTCCTAATGCGTTTTGGTCTTAATGAGTTGAAGTCCTACAAAGTTTTAGTCTTAATGCGTTATAGTCCAATAGCAATGTAGGCTTTGTACCTTCTTAGACTAATTGCGTTTTAGGTAAACCAAGAACAAAGGCCCTAATTCGTCAAAAATATGAAATAATTAGGTGCCGCTTACTGCCCACTAGCGCCACCAATCGTTTTTTATTAATAGAGGTTTATTTCAGATATTTTGATAAAAACTGTTCAACATAGATAAATTTATTCTGTCAACATCTTTATGTACAGATAATATCTTATTTTAGGATCATAATTGAACAGTGTTTGTTTAAATATCTTAAAAAAACCACAATTCATGAAAACTATTGGTGGCGCTAGTGCGTAGAAAGAGGCCCCCATTTAACTGCTCAGTGATAGTTAGTCAGTTATCGATATTCGAATAAGTTTATTATAAAACTGCTTAGAGTTTACCTATTTCACAAAGAAAAATATATATTCTGGCAGCAACATTTTACTTTTTAACCCTTTTTTCCATAGCTAACTATGACACGAAAACATGTCAATGTCATGTCATGACAACCAGCGTGGTGAAATGAAACAGGAAAACTAGTTTATTATTTATATTTATGATTGTAAAATAATCATTATATTCATCATCGTAAGCAATAACGGCATGATCCTTAATCTCCGCCCAGAAAGTAAAGGTTGATAAATCTAGCAGCAGGAAGACAAAGTTTTGATAAGTTTGTGAAGACATGGATTTGGATTCAATAAGTCATAGGATTTCTGAATAGATGTTTTATCTTGGATTTCAGAATTGCTAAATGTTGTGCATTTTAACACAAGCATATCAGTCCAGACAATCCTTGTCGGTAGGTAGCAATGATCTGTGAACAATAAACGTTAACGGTTTGAATGTCTTACATGCATACACATGCATATGTGAAACTGTGGAAAGTGAAATAAAGATTCGACTTATACTTTGTATTTTATTTTAAACTAGTTTCTAACATCTTTCACTGTGAAAGTTACACTACACTTAAAGCCGTCTTTTTTTCTCGGCTACATTTGCTGCGCGACATGGTGCAAAACATGAAGCTCAGCATGTTGATCAACGACGCGCAACTCCACTACCTACACGCCGCGCGTCATGTTTTAAACCACGCGCGCTGTTGTGCAACGTCGCCGGACATGTTGAGCGTCACGCGGTGCTCGTCAATGAATGCCCAGTGGATACGCGGCTTAATTGTAGTCTGTATCTTTCATATTTCCAGCTGTTACTTGAAAACAAAATATTCAACATGCCTTAAGGTTTCAAAACCAAACACAATATGAACATTCACGTTAATGAACTCACAATAAAGTATCTTCAGCGATGACTTTCGTTCCACTAACAAGTTTATTTATTGTTGCTTTTTGAGCTTCTTTGTGTACCTACCGATAGTAGGTAGGTATAAAGATAACCGCCGAAGCAAAGGAAAAACGAGACAAACCACATTTCCGCACTAAAATAAATCAGCCGCCTAAATCAATGAACAAATATTTGTCAAGCTATTTTATGGTCCTAAGAAAGAGTTCACTGTGGCTCGAGTGGCTTGATGATGTTTAGTTTTTATATAATTTGGAAAACAATGATGAAGAAGTTGCATTCCCGGAACTTTTTTCGTGTGTCAGAATTGACGTAAAAGTATTCCTGCATTAAGGCTGCTGGTTGTCAAAAAGCCACGCTCACATCAAAACCAAATTAAGATTGTTTTAGGCTTTGGACCCCTTGGATGAAAAATTGACCGAATGATGATCTTTGTAGACTAATTTCGGCTGGCCTTTTTAGAAAATATTATCTTTAGTGTCAATGCCAGTATAAACAGTTTTTTTTGCAAGAATATTCATGCTAAGTATTCTTTTCTCGAAATTTTACTCCAAGCATGCTTTAAGACAATTCGGACCGTAGACTTCGAAAGAGATGGTGCTATATAGTTCATATAGCGCTATCCCTTTCTGGCTTTCTAAAAAATCATTCGTTCTTTCCCAACACTTCGCAGGACTAAAATGATTGACTTCATGGTACGGTTTTTGAGCATTCCTTCCGCAGTCCTGCAGCAGTCTTACTTTAAAACAAGATTGTTTTCTATAAGCTTATGGTTAGGGCCCTGATTCGCTGAGCTCGTGAAGCACTTCTATAGAAGACAAACGTAGGTTTATATTCTTTAGAAGTGCTATATCGAGCACGTCAGGTCTATGGCCTTCAATTTTAGGGAAATGGGTGGGACTCATGGGAGCAATGATATCGAAGCCAATTAAGGTGGCCAGCGACTCGAGCACCCTGCCGCGTGGGTTTGTACAATTACAATCCCACGCGCCACTCTTGGCGTTCAAGTCGCCCGCCACAATAACCGAGCTATCGAGATTCATTATGATCTGAAGGTCCTCTCTGGTAAGATCTTTAGCGTTATCGCGTTGCTTCGGCCCTAAATAGGCGGAGACAATGGTAATAGGGCTATGACCAGTCATACCGAGACGGCAGACAGAGGTCTCTAACCATTTGAGATTGGGAGGAGGGTCTAGGGGTGTACAATGCAAAGATCGTTTATAATAAATAAGGGTGCCACCCTTCTTGTTTGTTAACCTATCGTTACGGACCATGTTATAATTAGCTATTCTGGGATCCCGTTTAGAGGGCTTTAGGAAAGATTCCTGAACTAAAAAGAGATCTAATTGGTGGGTTTTGACAAAATCAGCTACTAAAGAATGCTTTTTGGATAAACCGTCAGCATTGAAAAACCCTACTCTAAGGGACCTAGGTTTGACTCTACCTTTAGGTGTAACATCCATTATGGGTTACATTTAAAAGTGGACAGGGACATGCCTATCTTATGGGCTTGGATAGCCGCCTCGAACATGAGGGCGGGATTGCCTTCGGCGGCTCTGAGTAGGTTGGCTACTCTAGAAACTTCGTCGAAGTCTATTACTCCGAGGAAGCGCGACACTAGAGAGTAGTCGCTTAGAGAGGACTGGGAGGCCGATGTGACCTGCGGGGCGGGAGGTGAGGGAGGCGCGGGCCTTTGTACGGGCCTGGCGACAGGGGCCTGGTAATGGGGAGGGCTAGGTGCCACTTGGGAGGTATTACGTACCCAGGGTACGTTAATAAGGGGAGGGATAGTCTGCGGGGACTTTGTTAGGGCCGGGAAGTTGGCCAGAGATTGGTCTGGCACGGCTGGGCGGACTTGGGAGTTAATGGGGGCTGGACGGGCCCTCCAGGAGAGTTGGCTCTGAGCCGGGGCGCGACTGGGGCGCTGGGACTTAGGGGCAACCGCGGTAGTTTGCGGGATGACCCGTTTCTCCGCAGAGCACGCAGCTTGGAGGCTCCGTGCACTGAGAGAGGTCTTTAGGGCGGGGGCAATCAGCCGTGGCCTGGTCACCCAGGCTCTTAACGCACCTGGGAGTCGCAAAGCAGTTGCGGGCAGAGTGCCCGTAGAGCTGGCAGCGATGACACTGCCCTATGGTGCCCCTTTTGTGAGGGGCTTCGACGGTGATACCAGAGAGCTGGCACACCGTCTTGATGTTGAAAATGGCCTTGCCGGCGGGCGAATGCTCCAAAACGGCAAGAACCATATCATAGGGGGCGTGAGAGCGACCGCGATGCATGCGGTGCACTTCCATGATGGGAAGGTTTTGGGCCTTTAGATCGGCCTGGACGTCGGAGGTTGAGACCTCCTTTGGGACTCCCTTCACGACTACACGAAGCAGCCGATCCTCAGGGAGGGCGTAGGTGTGGAAGGATACTTTCATATCCTTCAAAAGAGATGTTAAACGACGATGGTCGTTTGAAGTCTGCACGGAGACTTTAATTCCCGTTGAGGTGGTACGGGCTGATAGGTAATTAATACCTAGAGAGTTGCAGCGCTTGGATACATCGATCCAAAGCGCTTTATTCTGGATAAACAGGGGCGGTGGGGAAGGCTCTTTCCTCTGGGAAGAGGTAGAGCTAGTTGGGTTGGTGGTCTTAGCCGATGCCGCGGAGGTCGCGGGCTTACTAGGTATCGCGCGTGTCGCCACAGGGACTGAGGGCGTAAGCGGGATATTGCGGGGCGCGGGGGCCTCGCAGGTCATATTAGGCATGGGTGGGGACTCGGGCGAGTCGTTTTGTTTTTTAGAAGGAGGGGCGGAAGCGGTTTTAGCGCGCTTAGCACGCTTCTTACCAACAACCGTAGTAAAATCCTCATCTGAGGATGAGGTAGAGGAGGAGTCCTCGTCTGGGGAGGTCTCGTCCGCGACCTCCATGGCGCATTCTAGTGCGTCATCGGGGGTCGCGGGAGAGGGCCCAGTTGAGGTGGGATCGGGAATGGGCTCGGGAGAGGCGTCCTGGGTGACCTCGTCATAGTAATCCCTGATCTCAGGAATTTCTGAGGCGAGGGAACGAAGTAAGCCTTGGGTGGCGAGAAGCTTTACGAGCTTCTCCAAAAGGGGAGAGTTTTGGTCGGTACGCGACATGGCGTCCGACCAAACAGCTATCTAATACTAACGTATTTTTACAGCACTTCAAACGCGTCGCGTTCCGCACAGAAGAAGTGCCAAGAAACTGTGCGGCAATCGCGCTACTTGTCCTAACACGTTTAGCCCCGGGTTGGGTGTTACCCAGGGATGTGTATGTGTATGTATGCTCCCCGCCGGGGTAAGACGGGGAGGGTGAGTACTTAATTAATGAGCCCTAAGCTTGTATCCGCCTCGCCAATCTTATTGTGCGAAGTGGTTCCTAACTGCCTCAAGTGCAGAGGGTAGCTCAGAGCGGATGCTCCGAACGCCCAAACAACACAAGAGGGATGGGATGGTAGGGAAAGGGTAGGGTTGGGAAGGAGATGATTGCCGTCGACTAGGAGTTCCCCCAAGGCCGGTGGTGACAATCCCAGCCGAGTTTAGCGTTGCCCAAAAGGGGCAAAGCCGGTGTCTCGGGTCCACACCCAACAGGTTTCGTAATGGCACCGTTAGGTATCAGCCTGTTGACCACAAAAATAGTGGATTTAATCACAAAATGTTAAGTTAGTGGCCTTGAAAAAGGCAACTAAAATAACTGCCCGGGCTAGCAACGGACTTAATCCGTTACTAACTGGGCGAAGAATGTGCGCGCAGGCGACACAAAGCCGCCGCGAACACAAAGGCGGCGCCGACACTGGCGCGCGGGAACAAAGGAGCGGAGCGGGCGGCAGCGGATGCGAGCGTCTGCTCGCTGTGGCGGCTGGATGCGAAGTGTGGCGGCTGGATGCGAAGTGTCTGTCTGAGGAGCTCACATGCTCCCCTTTTATACCACCCGCTCCTGAGGTCCAGAATCTTCACGAAACGCCGCGATCCTTTCATTCATAAACGATGTTAACAACCTTGTTTGTCTTCCGATTTCTTTTGTTCACCACAATAGACAATAGCGTTGCGGGAACAATAGCTGCAATAATAGGTGTGTTTTTCTGGTTGTTTGCGTTTACGAAAGCTGAATGAAGCGCGTCGAACGTGCAAGAGAATTCTGGAACATTCTCGAGATATCGGCCGTAACAATAGAAATATTTTAAAAAATATTTAAAAGTAGTTCTTCTGACTAATATGGTGTGTCCGTAACCCAGTTTCTTGAACATTCGTAACGATAACATTATTTCATATTGATAAATTGATGTAAATTATAATTATTACGAAAGAATATTAGTTGTTTCTTTACACCAAAAAAAAATGGTACTCATATTTACGATTGTTTATTTATAATTAAAAAAAATGTGAGTGTCCGGCACAAAAGTCTGATTCATATTCACGCGCATCACTCGAACATACCCAGCTAAATACGAAACCTCAGGCGACCCCTCCCCGCGCTAGCGGTAGCCTGTGGCTCGGCTGACGTGGTCGCAACGAGACGTGTGGCTGGTTCGTGTCGTTGTGGAGATATAAAGGTAAATATCTGATTCATATAGCCTTGGTACACCTGTGTTTCTGATTAGTATGTTCGTTTTTATAATTAAGGTACCTGGTTTTCAAAGTTTAATCTGCGGGAAAATTAATGCCATTGGAGAACAGAAACCTATGTATAAATAACAATCTTTAATTGAATACGTGAGATGACTTATCGATGTTAATGTTTAAAATTCTGATTGATATGTGCCTAATCCATATGGTAAAATTACCATATTAATCAAATTGTCACACATTATATTGTTAATGAAAAGTTACACTGGCGGCACGTTACGCCTGTAACAAGTCTTTCCATATGAACCTAATGTTATTTACGTGTCTAAAAACAGTAGCTGTAAATTTCGCAGCAGTCCTAATAACGTCAAATGTGTTTCATATCTATCGACGACTATATTTTCAATAACTAGACTATATCTGAAATTAAAAGTAATAGGTATATTGGTATTAAACTCCGTTTGTCTAGGTAATAAAAGTTTAAAATAAGAGTTTAAAAATAAAATTTATTAACTAAATCACATTAGAGAAACTACTTACTTACTCAACTATTCGTTTTAGCAGGAGCTTTTAGGCTTTAACTACTGCTATCTGTCACTTGAATTCCTTAAAATATTGATATTTCAGTCATGAATCATGTGTCATACAGTGTATTATTTGCATACATACCTACTGTAGTGGCAAATGCTTGCATGTTGTCAAAATTGAGACAGTGTTACTTAAAAGATTTTTTAAGTATAATCATTAATACATTTGTAATCTTTGTTTTTATATTGCAGTACACAGAAATGCCACAAGTACTATCTAAAGAAGAAAAAAGTGAGAAGAAGAAAATTGCAGAACGTACTAAGATGGAAAACATACGAAAAGATCCAGACAAGTATACTTTATGGCGAGTGAAAATGAGAGAATCATTATTATTGTAATGATTGATATTGTCAAGTGCCATATCATGCTGTGATTGACTAGATTTAGGTGTTATGATAAGTATCATGTGCATTTACTGCGATTTTAATAAATAATTGACAGATTTTTCCAACTAGAATTTCATTTCTATCCCTAATTCTCATTCAGATGTCATAGATTCTGATTGATATGGCCCCAAAAATTTTAAAGTTAATTATCTCGGAAACCCTTTTATCAATAACTGTGCCTTTTTCAGATATTGTATCTTAGGTTACCAACTTTCGTTAAAATATGTTTTATATGCTTAAATGTAAAAAAAAGTTATACCATATGAATCAGACAAAGAACGCAATTTCGGAGAAACACTCATTTATTGACGACAATCAGCTAAATGACTGCCTATTTGGGCAACATAAATTACCCATTTAAAAACAATTGTCTGGCCGACATGCTTAACTAAGCGAGAAATTGTGGGAATAACCAATATTAAAGTTGAAAAGGGACTGTAGTATACATATATTATACAGAAAATAATTAGATACTTACTTACCCATGTGCCTATATTACAAAACATAAACGGCATATATACGACCCACTGCTGGGCACAGGCCTCACCACAACAACAGTATAAACAGTAGGTTATCTAAGGCCACCCGCCGAGTTATTAGCCTAGCGTGCACACAGACACGCGGCACAGCCCGTCCGCACTGCCGCCACCACCTTAGTCCCCCCTATTTTATGCTAGCGTGTGCGTGAAATCGCGACACTGCGCGCGACGCGCCGGCACGCATTCAAGCTGAGAGCGGCACGTTTGTATATTTTACTGTTCTCTGTGCCACAACTATGGGGTGGAACGAGCCATACTTCAACACGCGGGCTCAGTGCGGATTGTTGGAGGGGTGTAAGGTTGTGAGCAACCATAATGCCAGATGTTATCAAGCCACCCTAAGGCCTCTGACAAGGCTTTACGACTGACATCTAGCGACGTCAACCGGGACCAACTGCTTAACGTGCCTTCCGAAGCACCGAGTTGCCCGAAATACACATCACTAAATTCCGGTCGGGGTGGTCACCCATCATATTCTCCTATATTATTGGCGTGTATTGCTTTACAGCAATCGCAATCGTCGCCGATCACTGTCACAACTGTGCCACGGGCACCTCCGTGTATTTCGTCACAACTGTGTTACAAACTTATAATAGTTTTCAGGGTTCCGTATATATGTATATTTCGCTTATAGATTCGTCGTATGTCACAGACACATTTTTCCGAAACTATAACAGCCACTTATACTGTTAAAACTTAGTAAGTAGATGTATTCTGTGAACCACATTAAGATTTTGACCCAAAAATAGAAAAAAAACAATACATTTTGGGGTTGAACTAAAAGCACTGAAATTCAAAATAGTGATCTTTAACAAACCCATACGTGTGGGATAGATATCCCACACGTATGGGTAGGTTTTTACGTAGGATAGGTTTTCAAAAATGATGTTGAGATTTCTAATTTCTTTTTTTTCAAACTGTATAGTTTGTACGAGAGGCACTTCCAAAGTGGTAAAATGTTAGAAAAAGATAAAAAGACAAAAAAGTGTTATAATAATTAATAAAGACTTGAAAAAGTTTTTTTTTCGAATAGGTATTTCTCTATATCTCACTGTACTTCATCCGTTTACCGTCCTAAAGTACATTGATAATCGTTAAATTATACATTTGATTACATTACATTCCAAAGATTTTCACATTTACCATTGAAAAACAAATTACCTATTCGTTTTTGACAAATTATTTTCTTAAAAATTTACGGTTCAAATCATTCAAAACGAGATTGCTACCATGTACCTTTTATCAAAAAAGGTAAACAAAAGATTTAAATGTTAGTGACCATGAAAGTTTAAAGAAATAAATTTACGGTTTGTCCCGAAAAACCAAGCACTCCGAATTTCTCTTGTAGTTTAAAGTAAAGGTACCTCGTTACCCTCTCTCCACATAGAAATAGAAGACGAAGAAGATTCTAACGAAGCCTCACATGGCAAAATTGCTATCAGCGCGGCGGACGAACATCAAACGACCGCGAAGCCTACAATTTCCTGCAACCAGCGCTACCTTGTGTGTCATTTCCGAAAAAGCATATGATAGGGATGCGACACAGCTACCGATTTATCGTTCGATAAAAACAAGGTGCTCGTATGCCTCAGTGGCGACAATAGTCGCCGCTTCCAAGCAACGCACTCATGGTCTATCAATATGATGAGTGGTTTCTCTTTATTTGGGGTATTTCTTTTGACTCTTTGGGGTACAATTTTGAGATCAAAGTATTTGCAGTGCACTTTACATTTGTTAACAGGGAGTAACATAATATTTTGATATGTGATATTCCAGTCATTTCATACCCAATAAGGCATTATTAAAAAACGGGCGCGCCCGCCTATGCCCTATTTATTATATACTAGCGGCCGCCCGCAAGTTAGTCCGCGTGGACTTGAGTTAAAAAAATTTGATATATCTTTATAAATTGTAGCCTATGTCTTGTTCAGATGCATAAGCTATATTACTGTAGAGTTTCATTTAAATCCATCTAGTGGTTTTTACGTGTAAAAAATGGAGTAACTTTTCCCGTTTTCCCAATATTACCCTTCACTGCTCTGCTCCTATTGATCGTAGCGTAATGAAAAGTAATACTATAACCTGCCCAAGAGTATGAAGAATAATTGTGCCAAATTTCGTTAAAATCCATCGAGTAGTTTTTGTTTCCATAACAAATATACCTACAGCAGACAGACAGACAAAAAATTTACTGATTGCATTTTTGGCAACAGCAGCGATCCCTAATCACCCCTTGATAGTTATTTTTAGGGTTCCGTACCTCAAATTCAGGTCGTAACTATTAAACAATTTTTATAAGATTTGTTATGAAATAAAGTAGGTTTCACTTATGTTATTTAAACTTTTTTGTATCGGCAAAGGTGTTAGTAGTAGCACCACTAGAAACGCCCCGCCTTCAGCTAGAGCCAGGACAATAGGCAATTTATTGACGAAGAGAACGGGTTATTTTATTTTTAGCATTAGGGATAATGCATTATCATCTTACTAAAGATAGGAAAACCAGAAAAAGGCATTCGGTCTTGGCATCAGGCGGGACTCGAACCCGCGTCTTTCGCAAGCCGGGCGACTGCACTACCAATAACCTAAATAAAATAACCTATCAAAAACATAGTTTCATCTTAATCGAAAGTCAAATATTTGCAATAATGTTTCTTTCGAGTGTTTAAGGTATATGCCTAAACATTGAAAGAAAGAAAGAAAGAAAGAAAAATTTTATTAGTCCACACAAGACAGTTTAAAGTTTACAAAAAATATTAATCTAGCGTGTGGCGCTAAGAGGGTTTCCACTCAGCATGTGTCAAGTACACCTGATGGTGTTCTTGACGCTGGTCTTCCGTGGATACCTTTAGGCAAGAGCTAGGTACTACTCTACGCAAACAAACAACAACATAACAAAATTAACGATAGTAAAACATTCAAAAAACAACAACAACAAATAAAACAGTAATTTCCATATGCATTTTTCAAATACAACAGTAATACGACATATTACAAAACATACAAGCGATACAATACAATGAAGAGGCGATAGCAATTTAATGTGATGAACGTGACACAGCAGTATCAACATTTCTTTTGGTGCTCTAAAAGATACTTTTTATAATTAATTTTAAAGGAGCCTATTGCACGGGAGTTTCTGATAGGGGGCGGAATATTATTCCAGCACTTCGTAGCAGAGTAACGGAAACTGCCACGAAAAGCTGCCGTGCTGTGTCTCGGGCAAACAAGACGAAATTTATTATGAAGATAAGATGGGGTGCGAGTCTGGATAATAGAGAACAATAAACACGCATAGTGAAAAGAGCGTCTCGAATTCATGTTCATAAGGTTACTTCGATTTAAGTATGGAGTTACATGGGACCTTCGCGGGATGGAAAAACAGAAACGAGCACAAGCGTTCTGGATGCGTTGCACAAGTTTTTTTGTGTAACCAAAAATACATTCGCCCATTACTGTATCCGCATAACTCAACTTCGAAAGTATCAGTGACTCGCAAAGACTGATTCTTACATCTACATTTAAATAATTGCGAACTAGATACAAAACTTTTAGCCGGTAAAAGCAGTTTTTGACGGTCTCTACGATGTGGTTGTGGAACTTAAGTCTACTGTCCATTAATACACCAAGATTACGTGATTCACTCACTTGTTCAATGACGTTCTGGGCAATTTTCACAGAGGGAGCATGACCAGTGATTTTGTCAACTTGAGTTTTAGAACCTAGTACCAAAAATTTTGTCTTGAGTGGATTCAATACCAATCCATTTCTATTAGACCATTGAGATACTCGTTCCAAGTCTTGATTCAGGCGATTCACAGCTAATGAGGTTTCCGATGGCTTAAAAGAAGTATAAACTTGGAGGTCATCGGCATAAATGTGGAATTTAGTGGATTCAAAGCAACGAATTATGTCTGAGCTGTATAAAATAAATAGAACTGGTCCCAGTATTGATCCTTGCGGTACACCCTGGCTAAGCTCAAATGGTCGTGACAAGGTTCTGATACCTGATTCACTACAAATCTCGACCTGTTGTGATCTACCACTGAAGTAACTGGTGAACCAGTTTAAGGCGGTACTGTCAAAGCCATAGAAGGAAAGTTTTGAGATAAGCAAGGCATGATTAATGGTGTCAAATGCGCGGGAAAAATCCAGCAAAACCAGAAGAGATCCTTCACCCAAGTCCCTTGAGGATAATATGTCGTCTACTACATCTAATAAGGCTGTTGCTGTACTATGACCGGTACGGAATCCAGACTGCTTAAGAGGTAAAATATTGTTTTCTTTCAGATACTTGGTCAATTGTTCGCATGCGATTTTTTCAATTATTTTGGACAAAAAGGGGAGGATGCTGATAGGCCGGAAGTCTTTCAGCTCAGTGGGGTTATTAGTCTTCGGAATAGGTTTAACTAAGGCTTTTTTCCAGGCATTAGGGAAAACACCAGTTAAAATGGATCTATTGATGATAGATGTGATGAGATCCAAAGTACGCGGCACCGTAAGCCAAACCATATCCTTTGTGATCCCATCCGCACCTTGAGCATTCGTCGTAATTTTTGAAATGATTTCAAAGACCTTACAACTGTTAACAGGCATAAGGCTGAACACTGATGAGTTAAAGCGATGATTTTCATGATAAATAATTTCTGACACAGGCACACTTTTGTTTCCAGGATTGTTAGAAAAATGGCTACCGACAAGGTTAGGGTCACTGATATTGCGAGGTAGGCCAGCTTGCTTCCTGTTGATATCAATGATGCTTCGTTTAACGTTCTTCCAAAGTTCTTGCGAGTTTTTAGATTTTTCATTTTTATTATACTTAAAATAGGCAACTTTTTCGGCCACAATAGCATTATTTACAATTTTTTTAAGCTCTTTGTAACATTCGATATCCACTTCAAGTCCTGTGCGCTTTTGGTGTAAGCTTTATCTCTTAGCTTCATCATCTGCCTGACAGTAGGTGTTATCCAGGGATAGCTGTTATCAGTGATTTTAATTTTTTTGAATGGAGCATACGTGTTGAAGATATGGATTATGTAAGCATTAAATGACTCGAGAGCCACATTGACATCATCATGCATTAAGCGTTCCCAATTCGTAGAGTTAACAAGATTATTAAATTCTTGGAAAAGAATATCTTTGAGGGGCCGATAAGTTACCCATCTTGATGAAGCTTTAGGTTTCTTAATATTTAATTCGAATGATATAAAAGCATGACCACTTAAGTCAGGAATATAATCGACTGTCAAGTTAAACACTTTAGCGGAACTGCACACTATATCTATAAGCGTCTCAGAGTGGCTGGTGAAATGTGTAGGAGTAGTTACGTATTGTTCAAGATTCATACACTGTAAGAAAGTTAACAACTTTTTAGTATTTGAATCATTTAAAGAAAGCATATTTATATTGAAATCCCCCATGAGAATGACGTGATCAAAAGCAGAGAAGGAGCTAACTGAGAGAGTAAGGGCATCTAAGAATATGTCAGCAGCAAGCCAAGGAGGTCGGTAAGCCGTACCTATTGCAAATCTCACACCATTTAGGTTGACACCCAACCACATTTGCTCTACTGAGGATACTTGGGGTGGGCTTAGTTGCCTTGCATATATTCCACTTCTGAGGAAAAATCCAACGCCGCCTCCGCGTGACCGCACATTGGCTGGGCGCGGAACATGGCGTAGCTTGTAATCGGGGGGACATGGAGCACGTTGCTCCTCACCATTTCTTAGCCAGGTCTCATTTATTGCCATAATATCAACTGCGTGGCGGTTTAGCGCAACCACAAACTCGTGGGCCCTAAAATCTGGGCCTAAAATCTCTAATGTTAAAAAAAATGCTATTCTCGCGAACAAGGATTTAAAAAACCGAGCGTCAAGTGTTTCTTTTTAAATTGAAAAACAAAAGATATCAAAATCAGAATAAACTTACAACTACATAGATACTTCCGAAGTAGAGTTATGTGACGATAATTTACAATTTTAAGATTAAAAATCAAAATTAATGTTGCAGATTTACTGCATAAACACTTAAACAAACAAATACAATGATTTACACTAACAACTAGCATTTTATTGGCACTCTTAACAATTCTAGCAAAAACTAAAAATATAAAACATATTAAACATTTTAAGTAAAACCAGCGTTTGGTGCTAAAATGTCTGTTAAATTGCAACAATGCCAAATTTAAAATACAAACACAGGCAGTAGCGACATTAAACAAACAAGTCAAAACATTATCAAGAATAACCAAGCTTAACACAAAACAACACAAAGCACTGCTGTAACTGCGCAAGGCAATAAAATCTAACAAAGAAACTAAAAAGGATTTACCATGAAAAAAACAAAAATAAAATAACAAGGCCATTTTCCTAAAATGCAAACATTGTGGGCCGCTATCAATGCCCGACAATAAATCTAAATAACCGTTAGTTAACAGCAAAGAATCGAAAAACAAAAAGCATAAAATAATTAAAAATATCAAATACTTTAAACGACAACAGGGAATAGCAGAAAAAAATTGCTTACTGCCCACGGTTGGTATTATTATCACCAACAAAATCATCTCCAAAAACCCTAGCGAGATCTATGTCTGCGCGCAGCCGATGACGCGTCTTGCCGCTCTCTTGCCGGGCAAAGATTTTCCCATCGCGTGTCCACACGTACTTCCAACCCAGGCGGCTTGCAGCCTGGCGCGCTTTTTGGAAAAGCTGTCTGTTATGGCGCGTCAGACGCTCGTTTAAGGTAGAACGGGTGAGAGCTGACTCCTGTGAGGTTCAATTCGTCAGCGTTGAGGCGGCGGCGCACGTGCGCAGCATTTAGTAGCGCGTCCCGCGGCGCGCGGCGAGCTAGACGCACGGCAATCGGCCGCGGCCGCGGCGGCGCTCCGCCACCACTCGAGACTCGGGGCGCCCCTACTCGCTGCACGCTGACTACATCGCGATCGTCAAGTGCGACCCCCAACTTAGCGGCTATGGCGAAGATCACATTACTGGGGTTGTCATTACTTACTTCAGGAAAGTTGCTTATCTCGACATCGTTACAGAGCGATTCCTGATCCCACTCCTCAATTTCCATTCTAAGCTGAGTGATTGGTGAAACCAACCTGTCTGTCAGGTATAATATACCAGAGAAATTCGTCCGGTCTGTTTATGGTCTCGGTAGCATAATTGGTAGTGCAGTCGCCCGGCTTGCGAAAGACGCGGGTTCGAGTCCCGCTTGATGCCAAGACCGAATGCCTTTTTCTGGTTTTCCTATCTTTAGGAAGAGAACGGGACTTTGTAAACCTTGTAGAGCTACCTGTAAAAGTTATCATTACAAGGAGGCTAGACAGAAATACAGTGCTAAAAATAACATGCATTATGATTGAATCAATAAATACTTTGGTTGCAAAGTGAGGTTTACTCATGTATTACATAACTCGATACAATGAAAAACCTCAAACACCCAGACCCAAGATAATATCTGTTTTATTATTGTTTTAACATTTTCCATGCAGTATATTTACTGATGAGCTGAAAACCAAAAAAAAAAAATAGCTATAACAATAGCATAGTAATAGCTTTTATATCTTAATCGAAAGTTAAATATTTGAAATAATATTTCTTCCGAGTGTTAGAGGTGGATGCCTATAACATTGATGAAATCGGGTAAATATACCGGAAAGATTCGGCCGGTCTGTCAATGGTCTCGGTAGCATAGTTGGTTAGTGCAGTCGCCCGGTTTGCGAAAGATGCGGGTTCGAGTCCTGCCTGATGCCAACATGACCAAATGTCTGATTGCTTCAAACATTTGTGCTAGCGCGGAAACCGAACCCGCAACCCCCCTGAGTCTCAGCCGGGGCTCGCAACCATTGCGCTGAACATGTTGTCTTTGTTAAGTTAGAGTGTTAGTGTGAGTGAGTAAGTGAGAGTGTGTCCTCTTTTTAATTTGAATGCAGAACATTAATTTCCTACAACTTCTGACTTTAATGTTTATTTGTTTTGATTGCTAAATTAATAGGTTTAGGATATAACCCAATAATGACATTAAGGAGTGTAGGTACTCCTGAACTATTATATAACATATTTCTCAAAAGCGTTGTTTTAAACGTATAAAGATTTATAGCCTCTTAGCTTAACGTTTTCCAAGTAAATCATAATCTCACGGGCTAAATCAATTTTCTGCGGCTTTGCTATAAATTTTCTCGCAGGCGTTAACCGAACCTCATCGTAGGAATAAAGAGCTGCCCCAGTTAGACCTTCATACGTGTTATTGGAAAACAGTGAGCCAAAGCTTACCTTCAGGTCTAATCAAGTAATAAACAAGGAACATTTGGATGTCTGAGTCATCTTTACAAATGGCCGATTGTGACGATGGAAGTTCATTTTCCTTAATATTTAAATAATAAATATAATCGTTCCTATAGACAATGGAGCACTATCTTTATACGCCTTCAAACCTGCCATTTTACTATATTATTTGGGTTCTGACTGACTGTGGGTTACATAAACAATAAATAATATTTATATCTTCACAAAACAAAAATCCCGAGTTAAAACAAAATGACATTTAACTAAAAAGGAGATCATTCATTTCGTACCCAAAAATTAAAGTGCCGACCAGACAAAAATAAAACTAGTACCATATTGGAAATGACGCCCTGAAAGTTTATTTCTCACAAGAACCGTCTGCAATTAACCCTTAGACTGCTATTGTAGTTTGAAATTAAAAAAACAATTCTGACTTCCCAGGTTTAATGGATGAACAGATTTCAGCTTGTGAGGTGTTGTTAGATTTAAAATCAAAATAAAAAAAACAGAATGGCGTATTTTTGGCGCCTGCAGCCTGAACGGCTTAGCGCCAAACATCGGCCATTTTGTTTTTTTTTATATGGATATACCCAGTGTCACTCTCACGGTGAAGACAAATCTAACGAAACATTTCCATTCTTCCATTTATTCAGGGAAAAATTATTTTTTTGCAATTTCAAACTCAAATAGCAGTCTTAAGGTTAGTTGTAGACGGTTCCTGTCCTAGTAAGAAATCTTCAGGGCGTCATTTCCAATAAGAATCCAGTACAGATTTTTTTCTGGCCGGCATTTTTATTTTTTTGTATATTTTGTTCGAGACCTGAATGTTCTCCTTTATGATGTACGTTTTCAAAATGTTTCAAAAGTTCATAGACAAAAAACAAATACTTTAATATGTTTACAAAAGTACTGTCCCTGACAAAGAACAACACAAAATGTAAGTGACATTAATGTTTATTCTGATTGAGAATCGAACCCACGACAGGGTCAAACCTTTGATGCTGTTGACAGGACCAATGATATTTAAAAGAGGTATAGGTACCTACTCGTAGATACAATATGTCAGAACGGACGCGAAGTCAAAAATTGTCCCCTGGCGTACGTACCTATGATTTGACCGTGTGTACCAATGTTAATTAAAAGAGGTATAAATACCTACGTTCTGTCAGTACTGACGCGAAGTCAAAAATTGTCCCCTGGCGTACGTACCTATGATTTGACCGTGTGTACCAATGATATTTAAAAGAGGTATAAATACCTACGTTCTGTCAGTACTGACGCGAAGTCAAAAATTGTCCCCTGGCGTACGTACCTATGATTTGACCGTGTGTACCAATGATATTTAAAAGAGGTATAAATACCCACGTTTTGTCAGTACTGACGCGAAGTCAAAAATTGTCCCCTGGCGTACGTACCTATGATTTGACCGTGTGTACCAATGATATTTAAAAGAGGTATAAATACCTACGTTTTGTCAGTACTGACGCGAAGTCAAAAATTGTCCCCTGGCGTACGTACTTATAATTTGACCGTGTGTACAAGATAGTATGAATATTTAATAGAGCGTAAACGAGACAGATACATGTGGCGTAGTGTCGTCTCAAAATGTTAATGCTTTGCCCAGGTGGGAAAAAGTCCTGATTTCAGGTGCCACTTTTTTAGCACAAGTAACCTATCTACTTACGTATTTTTTAATAAAATATTATTGGGCAGGACCCACAACAGCAACAGGCATAAATGATGCGCCTCTGAGTTTTTAAGTAAAGAGAAAAGCCAAATGTGAAGAAAAAATACGAGTTTCAAGGATTTCTACGTATCCAATTCCCATTTGAATAGCGGCTTATACTTTTAAAAGAGAAAATTCCCCGACCAACAAAGCTTTGGGGCACATTCGAGAGGGCTCAAATTTGCGAATAACATTATCGCTTTCCGTAACTTAAGATCCTGATACGAATCCTCATTTATTTGGGGTCGTGTCACAATGACGAATGGGTGTCAACCCTTGCGATCTTTGACGCTAAGTCTAGAGCGGGGAGCGTTCGAGCACACAGTCTTTGCTTCGAGCTGTCCCACATATACATAACAAGTAATGACACATCAATGATTTTATCAGAGACAAGAGTTATCGCTTAGCGTCATACACGAAAACAAAAAGATCGAAGAAGTCAATACGTTTTCTTTCTTAGGAATAATAATAGACTCAACACTAACTTGGAAAAAACATATTGAAGCCGTAGTAAGCAAACTGAGCCAATTTTCTTACGCTTTGTGGGAGCTTCGTAAAAGTACGAACGAGGAGTGTGCGTTGATTGCATACCACAGCCACGCCAGTGCGTGGATAAGGTATGGCATTGCGCTCTGGGGCAATGCCACCGATGTACAATCTGTTTTCATTTTGCAAAAACGCTGCCTTAGGATTATAACACTGACAGCACCTAGAGACTCATGTAGGCCTGTATTCATTAAAATGAAGATCCTTACAGTAACTTGCATCTATATTATTGAGTTATGTCGGTTAGTTAGAAATCATCAAAAGTACTTTCAGAAAATAGGTGATATGCCAACGCGTTACATCTCACGCCGCCAAAACGATTTAATCTTACCTACACCACGACTCACCCTATTTAAGAATGGTTCCTATTACATGGCCATCAAAGTGTATAATCATTTACCCAATAATTTAAAAGCCCTCCAATGTAGTAAATTTGAAAAAAAACCTAATAACACTACTCCTCAAGAAAGCTTACTATAGTATAAAGGAGTATTTAGAAGATAAGTTTTAATATATATATTTTTTTTATATACATTATTATAGGTTCCTTAATTTCTTTAAATAAAATGTTACTTTATTTTTTTCAATTGCTATTTTGCTCTAGTACTTACCTTAGTCTATTGTGTTTTTATTGTGAAAAAATTGTGTAATATTAGTAGGTCCTATTTTAGTTCTTAGCAGTACTTAGGATGTTCCTTGTACCTTGCTTATGTTTTTAATGTTACTTCTTGTTCTTTTTATTTTGCCACACCCCTACGGGGTCATGTATATTTTAGTTGTATATGTATACTTGTATAACTGTGAATGTATATGGTGCAAATAAACAATATGAATATGAATAAAAATAGTAGATAGGTTACTTGTGCTAAAAATGTGTCACCCGAAATCAGAACGATTCGTACACCTGAGTAAAGTATTGAATGTGTTGACATCCTGAGACGACACTTCGCAACATATTGTATCTGTCTCGTTTACGCTCTAGTAGATAATCTTACTGTCTTGTCCACACGTTGTAACACGGTCAAATTAACTACGTCGCACCCCGTGGGCAATTTTTGACTTCGCTGCAGTACCTTCTGACATAACCTATCTACGTCTTTTATAATGTAATATCATTGCTGCACATGACATGACTTATGGATCTCAGACGTGGTCACTTACTACGGTCTTCGTTAAGTATATGCTCGGCATTTGGTTGAGAGATCGAATCAGAAATAAGGAAATCCATTAAAAAAATCTGAAATTGCATGCAGACGCAGCCCAGCGGGTCAGCAGGAGGCACATAACGCAAAAAGCTGATGACTGTTAGAGCCGAAAAGTTCTTGAATAGAGATCATTGGCAAGGGAGTAGGACTCGGCAAGGTGGACGGATGACCTGATAGATGTCGCAGGTTTTTAGTCGGCGCAGGAAACCCGCAAGCGGCCTCTACGGACATTTCTATGGCTTTCCCAAAAAAATAATACCTAAAAACGACAAAATAATCACAAGAGTTCACAAGATTGATGCATAATTATTGCGAATGACAAAAAGCCGACGGATTGAATGCGTGAACTTTATCTCCGAGCGACATTTTTCGAAAAAAATCGATTAAAGGCCGTTGGATTTCAAGTAGGAAACCTATGTAAAGCTCCTGATGACAAAGTTATTTCGACTTTCCGCATTGCTCTTACAACTTAGCCGTGTCCAAGTTAAAATTCCCCCCTCGTAGCCGCCGTACAAGTGTCCACGTTTTGACAACACAATTTATGGTCTCCAGAACGCGTTTTAGGTAAACATGGCTTAGTTTGTATAATTGAAGTATTAGCGGATAAATTACAACTGTCTATCGGATAGAAAACGGAGACAGAGCTGATTAGGGTGTAAGCCCACCGTGGACATATGAGGCACTCATTCGCCTCACGTATTTGCCCTATATTCCAATAAAAATAGTTTTCGCCACGCGTACAATAATAATAATTATAGTTTCGCCACACATTTAAAAATGTACTTGATGAAGAGTTCGCAAATATTAAAAGTCTTGTTTTTTTCGGACTTTTGATTTGTTGTAGTACCTAAAACAATTTTACAGAAATTAAAATCCGTGAAACTCTGAAACTTTCAGTCAAATAATCTGTAATTTCATTGCAATTATTAAAAGTCCCAAGCTCAAAAAACATTGTTTCATTCAGTGATGTTAGACACGGACTTCATGCTCTCAGGATTTGTAGGATTGAACAAAAACGCCAATCAGTTCTTCAGTCAGGTACAAAGTTTCAAATTGTTTAAGACTTTGCTGAAAGTACCAGATATTCATTTATTTTGTTTCGTTTGCTTTTCTAGAAGTTGTCTAAAGAGCAACTCTCCAGTACTGTTAAACCCACAAATAGCTCATGTTAGTAGATCACAACCTAAAACAGTGAAATATACACAACTGAATCCACATCCGCGAAGGGGAATATTAATTATTAACTTGGACACAACTTTGGACTGGGCGCCTCCCACCTCTTGTTCAGACCGTTAATTCAATATAGATATTGTAATCAGATTGCGTATGTTTCTGTATTCACGTTACCAGCACCATGCAATCGATTTTAGTCCACCAAAGAGCGGACAGATGTTTTTTAACAAAGGGAGGACAGGAACCCTGGGACACTGGGCTTAAAAGAATTCATTACATTACGACCCAACAGCTGGGTTTTCAACTGTCTTATAAATAGTATATAAGAATATATTCATAGAGTGTGTGTTGTTGAAAAAAACGTGAATTACCTGCACCATCTGTTCTAGCTCCTATTACGTGAAAACTGCAAGACGAGTTTTCGTAAAACTTTCTCCAGTTATTACCGTAAAACCTGGACTATGAAAGGGTCAGTAGCTGCTTCAGATTGATGTCCCAACCAGCTATAAAGTTTTAAGGGTCAACTCCATGCGAACAAAGTTTCTATCAGCTAGTTTTTTGCAGAATTGGTCTAAATTCACGAAAACCTTTGTTTACTGTAACCCAAATTAGGTGGTTTTGAAATGTAAAGTAATTGCAGAGGTGATTATATAAACATGACAAATTAATAATCATTCGAACTCATCAGAGCCCAGTCTAAACCAAGCAACCAGCTGTTTTCTTCACAGGTGAGGTTCCTAGGATGTTTTTGCAATGATCACACCGGCGTTGCTTGACTGTTGCACGGCCGCCCATAAAGGTCGTTGATAATCAAATCTGCGGAGGCCTTAGGGCGGCTCGATAACATCTGACTTCAAACCTCACACCCCTTCAACAATCCGCACAGAGCCCGCGTGTTGAAATTTGGTTTGCGCTACCTCTTAGTTGAGGTGAGGCCTGTGCCTAGCAGTGCGACGTTGAGAGGCAGTCCCTGTAAAGGATTTTTAAAAATTCAACCTTCAAATATTGAAAGTTTGTTAGTACCAACCAAAACCACCACGTATTCCTCGCAGACAAAGTCGCTTCCAAAAGTTACATACATACATACATACCATCACGCCTCTTTCCCAACGGGGTAGGCAGAGACTACGATCTTCTTTCCACTTACTACGATCCTGACACACCTTGCGCCTCTTCACTTTCATGAGTCCTTCCAAAAGTTAGTTTGCAATAAAAAATCTCAATTCTAATAATTTAAAATATCAATTTAATTAAGCCCGCGTCCAATCACAGGCGCCGATATACAGCGGCCCCCCGGACCCCCCGGCCCCCAGGGAGCGCATTATCAGCTCGCAGGGTTAATGGAAATTGGATTTTGGTTTTTATTGATACTCGCTCATTTTGTTTCTAGATTTCGTAATGAGTTTCCGAAGCTCCAATCAATGTAATTACATTATGGTAAATTTATCGGATTTAAAAGCTATATGTGTGTAGTTAAAGTAGCACAGATAGGATCAGCCATTGTATCGTAGGTTTCAAAAAAATACGTTCTACTTTTATTATAAATGCGAAAGTTTGTACGTGTTGCTCTTTCGATTTTGATGAAACTTTACAATCATATAGCTTATACATCTGAATAGTACATAGGCTACAATTCATAAAGTTGTTTTTTTAAACTTAGGTCACGCGGACGAAGTCGCGGGCGGCCGCTAGTTATAAATATCTTTGTAAACAGTTTACTTATCTCATCTTATTATTATTACAAAGTTGATTAGTGATGAACTTTACTGTCAGATGTTATCAATCACTACAAAGGCCGAATGCTAGGTTTGACAACAGACAAGAAAACAATAAATGTTTAGCTATCGTACCATAGCTTCACCAAAGAGGCAATGCTTTTAAAAAGACCTATTCCTATTTATACCTATTCCTATTATATAAGTAATGATTTTGATTTGATTTTTCAATCAAAAACCATGAAAATCGGTCCCGCAATTACAAGCGCTTGAAGAATCCCGATGGATAGATGATAATGTAAATCCAAGTATGTCAGCATAAAATCAAAACTCATAATTATCTCCAGCCTAGTACATTCAAGATTGAAATAAAGCACGATTCGAAAGGATATTACTCTTTATTCAATTATATCGAAGAATGAAATATTCAAAAGGAAACGAGACGGGATCATCCCCTCGTTCGGGGTTAATAACGACTTAGAATTCCGATTTACGCTTAAAGATGGGATTTTAAAATGTTTCAGATTAGAATCTATTAACAATTTCTGAGTATAAGTTCTTTAACAATCAGAAAGAATTTTTTTTATTAAAAAGGGGTTTGCGTTCGACCCCAGTCTCGCCTGATGGAAAGAGACGACGAGGTCGAAGGTGGAACACGCTTATCCAGGAAAGGCCGTTTCACTCTTGCCTTGAAGACTACTAGGTTGTTTGTTTCTGGAAACACAGAGGCAGGGAGAGCGTTCCACTCCTCAGGTGCGGACCAGAATGGAAGCAGCAAACCGCTTAGCTCGGACCACCGCAATTCGACCACATGGGGGTGAAAGCTCTCACGGCGTCTAGTGGTCCGGTGGTGGAAAGAAGAGGGTGCTATCAAGTCGTGCAGTTCGTGCGCACACTCTCTGAAATAAACCATAAATAATCACGTTGGAACCAAATTCCAGAGGCGTAGAGTTGCCTGTACAATAAACAGACAACTCCACGCCGATGCTCCAAACTCTGGAATATGGTTCCAACGAGCACATCGTCGCCTAGCAGTCTTCTGGACCTTCGGTCTACTGAGGCAACTCTTCGCCGATGCTCCAAACTCTGGAATATGGTTCCAACGAGCACATCGTCGCCTAGCAGTCTTCTGGACCTTCGGTCTACTGAGGTCTACACTTATCGTCCAATCAGTGACGTTGTCGCTTGACAGCTCACGGAAATGGTAGAAACTCATTGCTTGCCAGATTGAGATTCCGAATTCCAAAGTATTTATCTGACTTTGTGACCATAGCTTCTCGCCTGTGATTAGGAGTCAATTGGCTATGAGGTCGATGCTACCTCACACCTCACAACCTTTAGGAAGAAAAAGGGAAAATAAAAGTAGATGCAAGGTGGTTTTAGAATGCGAATGATATATTACATTAGTTCAGCGAATTCGCCTATTGTGTATATAGTAAAAGCCTTTCGTAGTTCTTCTAGAAATCTAGAATAATGCCACGTCAAACCCTCAGGTTTTATGACAGTTTGACCTGCAAGGCGTCTTTGTTGACGAGTTTGTTACCATAGCAACGACACACAAACATCTATTTCTTTACCTAGCTTGCAATCGATTTCCACTTGCAGTGGTCACTGACCTACAAATGCAGCTGGTGGTATAAAACTTAACGTAAGTATGTTCTTCCTCTTAGTATTATTTTAACAAACGACTAAAATGTGCTAGAGCGTCGTGGCTCTGTGGTTAAACACTCTGGTTCGGTTCGGAACCTGAGTGGTCAAGAGTTCAAGTCTGCCCAGATCACCTTAGTACTTATGAATAGCTGATACATTAATGAAATTGAACACACAAAATCAATTATAAGATCCTACTAATCAGTCGTTGCCCTTGTATTGCGACGTGTCTGTGGGGTTATTGAAGGGATTGCCGTTGCTCCATGACTCGTTTGCCGACTCCATGGCTATTACATAGCTAATCTTATAACACTCAGTTCGACTGTTATGGCAAACCGAGTACAGAACACTGGTGTTCCAACGTCAAAACTGGCCCTAACTGACTTTACTTAGTTTGTGTACCCCAAAATGATGGGGTAGCTGTTTATGTTAAAAAATCTCTCAAGCATAAGGTGAAAGAAGTCAAACTGCAACAAGCATCGTGCTTACAGGTAGACGTATTAAATAACACAATATTGTGTATTTATCGATCTCCATCGAACACTAACGCAGAAAACTTTATTGATTCCCTAAGCTCTCATCTAGAGACTCTTACACCACATAGTAGTGTCATAATAGCAGGCGATATTAATATAAATATTCGTCCTAAAACTCCTGAACCGACTAACGAATATAAAAATAGAATGTGTTACTTGGATATGCTGGCTAACCATGGTATACTAGCCGGACATATCTTACCTACAAGATTGAATAACTGTCTGGATCATATTATGTTAAAGATAAATAAAATCAAGTATAAAGCATCAATTGCAGTTATGCACACAACTGTTTCGGATCACTTCACAACCTTTTTAACAATTTCTAAAATAAAAAAATACAAGAAAGAGAATAAAATAAAAACCACTACTAATTTAGAAGCCGCTTTAAAGTATTTACAGAATAAAAACTTACCAAACTTATTATTTTGCAGAGATCCAACGGCTGTGACTAAGAACCTTATAGATAAAATAATAGAAAGTGTCAATTTGAATTCTTCGGTGACTTCTATTCCATGTAGTAAAAGAATAATACAACCGTGGATCTCACCCGGAATCTTACGTTGTATAAGACATAGAAATGCACTACAAAAAAATCTTCGTAATGACCCCCATAATGATATTCTCCGAATCACGTACCGACGGTACAGAAATTACTGCAACAACTTAATTAAAAAACTTAAAAGATTATATGATAGAGATAATATTATAAAATCACTTAAAAATAATAAACTTTTGTGGAAAAATATTAAAAACATAACTTACTCTAACAAAGCGCAGCATACTAACACCGAGTTACTTAATATAAAAACTTCTCCTACTGAATCTGCAAACTACATTAACAACTATTTTGCAAGTATAGGCACTCAACTTGCTAAACAAATTCATCAGGACCAAAACAAAAATATCATACCGATGCCAGATAGTAATTCCCCGATGCACTCGTTTGCCCTGCTCCCTACGTACATTGATGAAGTCAAAAATATTATATTAAGCCTTAAACCGAGTAGCGCCCCAGGATGGGATAACATATCTAATGATTTTTTGAAATTAGCTATCAATGAAGTTGCTCCCATCATCACTCATCTGGCTAATTTATGTTTTGAAAGTGGAGTGTTTCCGTCACCTCTTAAACAATCAATTATTACACCTGTGTATAAGAGTGGGGATGTAGACGACATCAGTAATTATAGGCCGATATCTGTGCTTCCCGCTATATCAAAAGTTTTGGAAAAGCTGCTTAACATAAGACTGACTCATTTTCTCAACAAATTTAATTTACTATCATCTACACAGTTTGGTTTTAGACAGGGAAAATCGACTGAGGATGCCATTGTTGAGTTAAGTTCGTTTGTAACTGAGCAGCTTGACAGCGGCAAAAAATGCCTGTCGGTATTTTTAGACCTAAACAAAAGCCTTCGATACTGTCTCCCTCCCCATCCTTATACACAAGTTGGAACGCATCGGAATAAGAGGGACGCAGCTCGCCTTGTTTGAAAGCTACTTAACTGGAAGACAGCAAAAACTTAAGCTCCCAGGCTACATGAGTGGTGTTGCGGATGTGACATGTGGCGTGCCGCAGGGCAGCGTCTTGGGACCTACGTTGTTCCTTATTTACATCAACGACCTGTGTGGTATGAGCATCCCTAATGCCAAAGTGCTGTCTTATGCCGATGACACAGCAGTGTTGATCGCTGGCGAAACCTGGGAAGAGGTTAGGTCTAATGCAGAAATTGCACTGGTTCGAGTCGCACTCTGGCTGCGACATAATCTCCTCACTCTGAATGCGTCTAAAACAAATTATATATGCTTCAGTATAAATAATAACTCGCAGCCGGGGAAAGATTTTTGCTTAAAAATACATTCATGTGCCGAAGATGCCGATCGGAATATGTGCAACTGTCCAACTATAGAAAAGGTCTCACAAACGAAGTATCTAGGTGTTATTGTGGATCAAAGGCTATCGTGGTACGCTCATGTAGATCACGTTGTAAGCAGGACCAGGAAATTCATCTGGATGTTCAAAACCCTAAGATATGTGATACCGGAAAACTCTGAAAAGAAAGACTCTCCCAAACACCTCCTCAACCAAATATACATCTCTCTTGCGCAATCGATTATCACCTACTGCATTCCAGTTTGGGGAGGTGCCGCAAAATCACACTTCATAAATTTAGAAAGAGCACAAAGATCACTAATAAAGGTCATGTATTTCAAAAAAAGACGATTCCCTACAGACACCTTATATAACATCAGTAGATTGCTTTCAGTCAGAAAGTTGTATATAACTTTAGCTACGCTGAAAAAACACAAATCCCTACCTTACTTTCCGCACCTCTTGACGAGGCGGCGAAAAAATGTAGCCCCCTCTAAATCTTTTAGAACAACATTTGCCAGTAGACAATTCGGTTCACGTTCCACATTTTTATTCAATAAAATTAATAAGGAATTGAATATATACAGCACTAACCACGTAACTGCAAAAAAACTAATAGAAGAATGGCTTCAGTTAAAAACATACGATGAAGTAGAAACTATTCTAAACCGCAACATGTAGCACATCCACAAGCACACGACGCCCACACACCCACACCCATTCACACACACACACACACACACACACACACACACACCCACCCACTCACACGCACACACACACACACACAGTTGCCTATCTAGTATTTATAATGTGAAAATATCAGTTACGTATGTAAATTTAGACTTAAATCTAATTAGAATAAGGAAGAGCGGGGTCTCCAAACACAGGCTTTCCGGCTTAAATGGAGACACCATCCCCTACCACCTAAGTTATACTTTGTTAACGAAATAAATATTTTATTTTATTTTTTATTTTATTTTTTTTTGTGTTCGTTGTACAATTTGCTAAGAACCCAATCAACGGCAGTAGGCTGACCCCTTACTGCGTTGGGTTCAAATTCACCCAGCGCAATGTGGGCTTCTTAATGTTCCGTCAACATGACGGCAACAATCAGTGTGCCTCTGACTGTTATGTTATAGGGGTAACCAAAAACTAGTACGCATCCCAACCGCCGTTTTATTTTTTTAGTTTATTTTTGTATCCTTGTGTCAAAAACAGTATAAGTAATGAAACTTGTAACTTCAGTGCGTAATTGGGTATTTTTTGTCTTAAATTCTTGCAACAAGCCTTGGTAGCAAACAAATTGAATATACTCATTGAAAACACGCATTTTCAGCGAATACTTACTTATAGTCTATTCGCATTAAGAATGCAGTGATTTTTAAATTTAATTCTGGTGCACAGAAAAAAACTCAGATCCACAACTTTTGTGTTTGAAAGTATACATTCAACTGGTCACTGTGGACTTGACTATCTAGTTAGGAACGATTAGATTGGTGAGGGGCGTGCTAGATCGAGGAACAAGTATGAAATTACTGCGTTCTTAACGCGAACGGACTGTATAGCATTTAGCAGCAGTGATTGTTTGACAGCAAAGTAATGTTTTAATCAGAAACATAACATACATAACATACTCTCACGACATATCCCTAATGAATTAGTCAGAGGCACACTGATTGTTGCCATCATGGTGAACGGAACATTCAGAAGCCCACATTTCGCCGAGGGAATTGAACCCAACGTGGTAAGGGGCGAGCCCACCGCCGTTATCCGGGTTGCATGGGTTTTTATATCGGTGTTTTCCATTACCGGAGACTTAGCCGCAAATTGTACAATGAACACAAAGTAGGTGTGTTCTGGCCAGATTTGATCTTGGGACCATCGGGTTCCGAGCCAGAGTGTTTAACCACTGGGCCACGGCGCTCTCAATCTGAAACAATGGCAACAAAACCGTGAAGATAAAAATCAATTCAACGATGTCGCTTAAAAACTCATGAGCGCAGTGAGATATTGCGGATTACCATAATAGGAAAACCTGCGGGGACATTCAGCGCGATGTATCATGTCGCCAGCCGCTATGCTTACAAATCTTGTAAAGGGTCTTGCACAATATACAAACAACCGATAGTTTTGCCAGATAAGATAAGATAAGACGAGAAACACTGTGTTTGTGTGCAATAACACAAACACAACAGAGAAATTAACAAAGAAGAAAAAAATAAATACTCGTAGATATATTTATCATTTGAAACTATTGTTCGATTAACTGAAAGTGTAGAAACTTTTTGCATTTATTGTTACCAGTATGCTTTTTGTAAATAAAACAAATGATAACTCTATTAGGGGAATCCTTCTTTCAAAAGTAAGGTCTAAGTTGAAAGCAATAGTTCAGTGGATGATTAACCTTAGTATGGTGAATATAAATTAGGAAGAGACAGAGGAAACACTATTCTTTCAACTAAATTGTGTGTAACTCTTCGCTCAGACCATTTGACAGCTAAGGCCTAAGGCCTTAGCGACAGAAATCTAGTGACGTCAACCGATACCAACTACTTGACAGACCTTTTGAAGCACGAGGATGCCGGACTTCAGCCGGGGTCCCATTCCATATCCGCGACTCGGCGTGTGTTGCTTTACATCGCTGCCGATCCACTGTCACAACTGCGATATATGCATATTCATATATCGCATGTTCGCATTATAGTATATTCATTAAAATTATGTATTACCCTCATATCTTTTTAACTATAGCAAGTTGCACAGCCCAAACTTCCTAAATTCTCTGTTATGCCTTGCGGTTGACTGGTAGAGAATGCCTCCAGGTATTAAGTCCGCCAATTGTACTTTTTTTTCTTAATTTTGTGCAATAAAGAATAATTAACTAAATAAATATGCACCTCACTGCCACGGACGCCATTGGACCATCTTGCAACGTTGGTTTCAATTCGCTCAGAAAGGTGCAAGCTTCTGAATAATCCTCACCATGATGGCATCAGTTAGTGTGCTTCTGACTATTCCGTTGCTCACATGTTATGTTTTTCCTGAATGTCCACATGCGTCACTTAACGGGTTAAGATGTATCTTATGTAATCTCCTTAACCCCATCCGCCGCGTCACACAGCTCTGTATTTGTCGTTTTTATCGCGCTGAGCCGGGCACACCGAGGCGGGCCTGAACTAAACTGTACGCGGGATTATTTCAGTTGGGGAAACATTTTAGACGAATTCTGAAGACAAAAAATAGAGGTCTTTTATTAGCGAAATGTAAAGCGCAATGGAAATTTCGGATATACTACGCGGTAAGTTTGGGGCGAGTTTAAACGTAATGTAACGTGGTGTGCATCCGCAAGGTGGACGTATGACCTGATGAACGTAGCTGGATTATGAAAAATGCAAGTTTCCTAAAAACAGGTGTTCAGGAAATCGATGATAGGCGTAGGTATGTTCAGCAGACGACACCGTGTGACTGTCGATCTAGATGAACGAGGTAAACAAGCCTACATATCGAGTACAGCCTTTATTTTAGTAGCTTGTGTCTAGATTCGAAAGTCCCGACTTCGAATCTCGCTTCAATCAATTTCAACACTGGGGCACGATGTTTTGCCTAAACAACTTGGCCACAGGAATCTATGGGCACCAAGACGATTACCACATAACTATCATACGTAAGTAGTAGAATAAAAAAGAAAATGTTCCTTCAACAACATTCATTCCAAACTGTCACAATTCCCTTATTTCCTTTTCCAAATCGGTACGACGCATTTGTAAGAACGAAAAACGCTTATGTTTTCCTATTCTGCACTCCTCATTGTTACCAAAATTAACATTTGGAAAGAAAGTTATTGTGAGGACGTTCTGGGGCGTAAGGAGGGCACAAAGAGTATCTCGGGTTTATCTAAATAAAACCGGGTTCATAAGTCATGCAAAAGGGTCGCAGTGGTCTTAAGAGAGCGCTTTGGTACGGGATAATGTTACGAATGTAACTCATGCTAAGAAAACTAGAAGTACGTAAGCCGTTTCGAGAATGTGCTAAATAAATTTGGATTCAGAGATCCGGGACACATGAGGTAAAACACGCTGGGAATAGGAGAGGTGACTGACCACCTCGTCCGAAATTCAAGAATGTATATTCCGAGCATCTCCATGCTTTGGAAGGTACGTTAAAATTTTTTTTTGGTCAGTTGTTAAGCCCTAACACACTAACGGCACGGCTGGTCCACAAATTTAAAGTCACCCAGCGGGCTATGGAGAGGGCTATGCTCGGCGTTTCTCTGCGGGACCAAATTAGAAATGAGGTGATAAGGCAGAGAACCAAGGTTATCGACATAGCCCACCGGATTAGCAAGTTGAAGTGGCAGTGGGCTGGCCATGTTAGCCGTAGAACCGACAACCGTTGGAGTAAACGTGTGATCGAGCTCAGTGGCGTGTAATGGGAGAGGCCTATGTCCAGCAGTGGACTGCAACAGGCTGATGATGATGATGATGTTAAGCCCTTAGGACTTCAACAATCTGCTCTCTGTGCCCGCGTGTGGGACGTATAATGTCTAAAGTTTGTAATGGACTGGCAACACTTAATTTGTGGGCCATTTAAATAATTTAAATCAATTGACGAATCAAAAATGAAAAATAGAGAGACATTGAAAACGCTGAGTCACCAAATAATGCTAATTTGGATTATGACACATACTCCACCTCGCCTGCCATACTAATTTTGGTGGTACAACACAAACTGTCAATCTAGTTGACAATAACAACCAATTCCCGCAAATGGAAATGGTGATTGACAATCAATTATCGTCTTCCGATATTGCCACAGGTCGGCGCGCAATATCAGGTTGCAGAATATTACATTTGTTTCTGACGTCCATTTCGGTGAACCTCTGATTAGGTATTTATTTGTTTGTACACAAAAAGATAATTTACAATAGATAGTTTATATAGGACAGTAAAAGTACAGGTGAGCTTATCTCTAGAGAGATTTCTTCCAGCAGACCAAGGTGACAGTTATCTAGTTTATTAACCAAACTATTTCGTCATTTTCTTTGAGAGAAAGAAAGATATAGGTACTACAATTTATTTGGTTTGACATCATACAGTTAGTAAAAAAAAATAATCCCCAGACCTTATTTCACACAGCGCCACCTAGCCTCAAACTAAGCAACTAAATATACGTATATATCCTACTACTACTAAGTCCACGCGGACGAAATCGCAGGTGTCCGCTAGTTATTTATAACTCAAGAATGGCTTAACCGATTAGGCTAAAAATTAGTAGGGAGGTAGTTTAGAACCAGGAGAAGGATATAGGCCACTTTTTATACCCTTCGATAGGGGGTGAAGTAAGGGGTGGGGGAGACCACGAAGACGAAGTCGCGGGCGGCCGCTAGTTCTAAATAAAATGATTCAAAATAGACATGTCAATATGACATGATGGCCTAATTTAACATTTACTAGTAGTTCAGCATTATTATATCGTGGGTACGTACGTACATTTTGTCGTGACTATGATTACTTGAAGCCAGATGCATAATTTTGAACAAAATACACGAGATCGCGTGATATTCAATTCTTTATTACCTACGCAGTTTACATTTCAGGCAAATGTGGACTTTATGTGTAGTGCAACAAAACATTGAATTTTAAATTAACAAATGGAGGACGATTTCGAAAATTCAAACCTTTTAGGAGGTTTAGTTCGAGATAAACGCTGCAATATCATTATGTTTTATTTTTAGCATGTAATGTTTACATAAACGGCCTATATACGTCCCACTGCTGGGCACAGGCCTCACCTCAACTATGAGGTGGATTGAGCCATATTCCAACACGCGGGCTCAGTGCGGATTGTTGGAGGCGTGTAAGGTTAGTGAGCCACCTTAATATCAGATCTTATCAAGCCGCCCTAAGGTCTCTGACTAGGTTTGACGACTGACATCTAGCGACGTTAACCGGGACCAACTGCTTAAACAACTCTCCGGAGCACGGAGATGCCCCAAAATACACATCACTAAATTTCGGTCGGGCTGGTCACCCATCCTATTTCCGACCCGGTGTAACTGCGCCACGGGCACCATGTAATATTTAAACAATGAAATTGTTAACTAAGAGTATGTAACCTTATTGTTAATTATTATTCGGCGTTCGGACCAGCCCCGGATCTACGATTCTTTCGAACCGGGGCAAAACCTTGATAGTGGGGCCCCTTGCAAATTGTTGATTTCCACTACGATAATATATTATGATTTCACTAATAAATTACAAAATTCGATTATTCTGGTGGTTAGTGGACTTGAAAGAACAAGCCAATCTAGGAAATTATCATTTGTTTTTTTTGCGTTACTCACTGGGCGTATGGAAATAGACAATTGTTTTTCATACAAATTGAATTAAGATTCAAGTACTTGTAAAAACCTTTGACTTTGCAGTAAAAGAGGCTTCATTTGTTCGATATTGAGATTTTTTGTCTCAAGGATTTGGCGCCCCTTGACACTGCCGCCCGGGGCGAGTGCCCCCATGCAGTTGCCCCCCCTTAGATCCGGGGCTGGTTCGGACATTGTGCCACACAGCGTCGTCTAGCTCTAAACTAAGCTAATATTTTACTATGAAATACTAGACAACAGATAAACATACTTAAATCCCATACCATTGCCATTCTATAAAATATGGTTGAGTGGAATGATGGCTGCCTCACACGTCAACTTGTGCACAGGTGTCATCTTCGGAATCTGATCTGCTCAAGTTCACTTAGTTTACTCAAGTTTTCTCAATTAATTCCTAGTCAAAATTGCCGGATTTTACATAAAAATCCTCATAATACTTAAACCGCTAACCACACCACAACTAGTTACACAGTAATCAATCTTACATTGAAATATTGATAAGCAATTGCATTAAAACGTCGCAGTAACGGTGTAAATCAGAAGTACCATCAAAACCTAATCAAAACATAATTAATGCAGAACCATAACGTTTGGGTGACCACAACCGTTGACGCTAACGACCACGCAATGAAGGGTAATAGTTTGACCATCCTGTTGCAATATAAACTAAATGGGCGAGCAAATTACAAACAACAGACATAGGTTTTTTTAAGTTTGCCAAGAACATCATTTCACATCTCGATACAGGTATGCTATTCCGGTTGGCGCCTAAACTCACTTCGGTCGTGGTGAGTCCTCTTTAAATACAGTTTCTTTGCGACTGTGAGCGTTTAAGAGAAAAGAACTAAGCCGAATAATATTTTTAATGATTTTCATACAAAATGAGAGAAAAAATCAATTCAAAGTGAAGAGTATTAATAATTGAAGTAAGCGTGAAGCACCAAGATGGGAAGTGATGTTAACAGTCGCAAAAAATAATAATTTTAAATATGACTCACCACGAGCAAAATGAGTTTTGGCGCCGCACGGAATACCATAGCTGGTGTCATATTACATGTACCAGTCAAAAAATACCCTCCTCCCCCCGTCCAGTAGGGTAAACCCCCCCCCCCCCCCGACAACGAAAACGACCCCTTTAAGACTTCATGGACCAGTAGCTCCATGCAAGCATTCTCCATTCGGCGTTCGATTTCCTTTTCCGGACTGTTCTCGAAGGAGATAAATATTTTCTAACGCTGTGTGCTATTGGTCATAAGTATAGAGTTCGACCATTGACAGTCAAAAATTATATAAAAATATCTCCTGCCAATTAATCATATTTGGTAATAAAATAACTGAAAAATATATTCATTACTTTGCCGTAAACTTCCAGCTTATACAAATAATTAACAAAAAAAAATTACAGCATTGATCTACTATTCTTTTCCGGTTACTCTACCTTGAAGGTGGTCTGGAAGATGTCGCTTATGGCTATGAGGGCGGTCAAATCGTATCTTCTGTTCACGTTGTTGTTTAATTGTTCACTCTGTGCAATGAAGTATATCTTATCTTATCTTCGTTTACCCAGTGTTCAGTTTGTTGCCTAGTGGAGCAAAGGTGGCGGGGTATCCCCGGCAAAAAAGCCATCCTCACGCAAGCGGTAATCGTAAACACAAATCAATTGCATAATTACCCATATTTTGCCGGCACTGTACATATTATGATATCATTTCAATATGTATCTTGATGGAAATCGGTTCTGATAAATCTTCAACTGCTACACAAGTATGAACTCTATTTGAAGTGGAGTAAGGTTGAAGTTCACTGCGGCAAGTGGATGGCTGTAACGTCGTTTCGCTATTGATTCGGTCATAGATCGTGATTGTGCTGCATAGTTGAGTATGACCTTCAAGCACTCACGCTTAGTTTGTACAGGCGACGACAGAATGTTATTGTTTGTATTTATTGATTAAATCTTAGAATTTGTGAGCATGGTAAAAATGTCCTGCTTTTTTGCACATTTTGTGTCTTTCTATCTCTGTAATATTTGTTTCTTGTAAGAAGCCATAGTGTAAAGATGATGATAGGACCTTTGAGTTTCTTTTCTCAACTTCTCTCAACCAAGTTCAATTGGGGTGAAACCACAGAGCATAGAAAGAGGTGGTAGAACATAACATGCGCAAACAAATGCACGAGTATTCTAAATAAATAGTATATAACTGAGATAGATAGATAGCTAACCAGAGTTACACTCGTTTCATTAAGAGTTACAGGATATATCCTAGTTCAGGTGGTCAACCTGCCATAATCAAAAATTTACACCGTTGTATAAGTAAGTTGTATTACGATTACCAGAGACTGATAAACACGATTATCACTCCATCGAATAATATTCTGCTATTAAGTGAATGTTAGGTCGGCAAACTTCTTCTTTTCAATCGCTGAATGATTTTGATCAGTATTAAAAAAGTTATTAAATTTGGTTTCACTTTGGAGAGAAGGAATAAAATACTTAAGTTTTTTCACATTCATTATAAAGCTAGTCTGACAAGTGGAATTCTTTGTTTTTTTTCAAGTTACATTTTCTACTTAAAAATGCTAAACTAAGGAGCTTTGATCTCAAAGCTGAAGTGTATAAGCCCTAAAGTCTAAATAAGTTTCGAATCTCTTTTCTTCAAGTTGTAGGTAGACAAATTAATCCTTTTGCATTACTAAAACAATGAGAAAACATAACTCTCAATTTATATCAGATATATTCATAAAAGCAGCTCAAATGCTGAACATAGTAAATGTACTTTAAGTTTAAGTGAGTTCCCGTCTCAAGTGCCTAAGTTATGTTAAGTTTTAATCCGCGAACCACTTGTGCGGGCGACGGTACGCGTTCATCAACAACTTGGGAGTCAAGAACAGCCTCTGGCTTGTATAAGATGGCTTGGTGCACTTCTCGTAAGATATAAACAATAATATTTGTAAATAAACAATTTCGTGGAACTTGTTTCCATTTATTTATTAAGAGTTTGGTATAAAACTCTTTATTCACCTCATTCGTAGAAACCAATTGTAACGAATAAATTGTTGTATTTTTTGTCGTTTTAAAGAGCGTCACGGAACAGTGGTTGAACACTCGGGCTCGGAACCCGGGTTGTCCCGAATTCAAGACTGGCCGGAACACCGACTTACTTTGTGTTCGTTTTAAAAGTTGCGACTAACTTAGAATACACCGATACATTAATTATAGAAGCAATAAAATACCTATTGATTAACTCTCAGCAGCAACCAGATTCAGAGTCGTTTAATAATTATATAACGATTAGTTCATTGTTATTATTATTATTTATTTGTTATTAACAATCAAATGCAAGCTTACAGCTAGACAGCCAACGCACTTACATGATAAAATAGTAAAATTAAAAATGGGAAAACATAAAATAAAAACACACAAACAAATAAAAACAAATAATTAAACAAATTCAATTTTTTGAAACAATGAGGCTAGTGAGTCGTGAAATATGTCGGCGTCCCTTTTTCTTATAAAACGCCAAGTTTCTTATAAAACTCAAAAAATGAGTTTTATAAGAAACTTGGCGTACAACATTACTGCCTAGCGCAGATTTAATACCTACCATCATTGGACATTAGGTACTCCACACAGCGCCATTCCCACCCGCCATCAGCTCTAAATTAAATAAAGCTTGTAAGCTTGCTCGTGCAAACCAAGACAACGAGTAAATGTTCATGCATACGAATGTTTATACTGTGCGGGGATCGAACCCGCCACCTTTGGTGCATTAGCCAACTTCTGAACCATTACACCAAACCGGCCCTCAAACTATCTATTACCTAGGTATCTATATTTTTTTCTCCTGTAGCAAAACGTCTAGTTAAGAAGAGTGCTCGAAGCAAAAACGCCGATGACGTCACGAGCAATCTTGCGTGCCTGGCAGCGCCATCACCGCGCGTCACGGTGATGGTGGGAATCACTTAACGCGACTAATTGAGGTGATGATATCGTTTGTGATGGCGGTTAATAGTACAAAGTTTACAGGTATTGTTAGGAAAAATGTCGCCGTCTGAGAATTTAATTTAGGGATGAATGAAAATTGATGTCTGTGAGGTTAGTATATTTACCGTCAAACGAAAATTTTACTAATGGGTTGTCAGAGGCACACTGATTGTTGCCGTCATGGTTAACGGAACATTCAGAAGCCCACAGTTCGCTGAGGAATTCTGAACCCAACGTGGTAAGGAGCGACTCTACCGCCGTAATCGGGGTTGCTTGGGTTTTTTATAAGTGTTTTCCATCACCAGAGAGTAAGCTGCAAATTGTGCAATGAACAGTAAATAGAGTTGTGCTCCGGCCAGATTGATCTCGGGACCACCGGGTTCCGAGCTAGAGTGTTAAGCTACTGGGCCACGTCCCTCACCAATAAAAAAACAAAAAAATAACGTCTTGTATACGTCCTTCTGCTGAGCACACAGCTCACCTTAACTATGAGGTAGCGCGACGCGAACTCCAACACACAACAACTCTACACAAAATAAAATCTAAGGCAAGATAATGTTGCAGGTGTACCTAAGTATTTCTAAGATAAACGTTTATACTTTATAATTGCGTAGCAGAGTCCATTACTCGTTGTCTCCTCTGTAATTATTTAAGTTCCCATGGTATTCCCATAACAGTAGTAGTTTACGTAAAAGGAAATTTTTAATTTAAGTCGAAATGGCAAATCTAACATTTATTATCATTTATTTAATATCCATAGTCAGTAGCACTGTATAATCAGCAGCTGAAGGAAACATTTATTATTCCCTTTTCGAGATAACTAAGGATCTCCATTCTAATAACATGTTTCTTTTATAAGTCTGCTTGCTGTGGTTTTAAGGGTTCCGTAGCTAAGAGGTAAAAACTGAACCCTGAAAACTGAACTGAACTAATACTAAGCCTCTGCTGTCTGTCACCAGGCTGTATCTTATAAACCGTGATAGCTAGAAAGCTGAAATTTTCACTAAGTAATTATGTATTTCCGTTGTCGCTTTAACAAAAAAATATTAAACATAAAAAAAATAATTAAAGGGAGTCCCCATACCATAAACGTGTTTCTTCATCGTATTATTGCTCTTCATTATTAACGGTAACAGGTAAACCCTTGAAATTGTAACAGATAAAGGAAAATAAAGTAAATATCAAAGGGCTACTATAAAACAAACGTCATTTTCAAGCAATTTTTAACTCAATGATGGTACGGAGCCCGTTGTGCGCGAGTCGGACTCACACTTGGCCGGTTTTTGCTTACTCTGCAAACTCTATTATCGTGCCAAATAGAGCTTCTTGTGACCATTGACACAGTGATCAATTTAGTCTGCCTTTGATTTATCACGTACCTAAGTATAAAAGTTTTTTGCATGTAGAGTCATCGGCCTAACATCGACCACAATAGAATGAGTTCTGATTCAATACTAATCACCAGGTAGACACTTGGTCTCTAAAAAGCTCATGCTCCAACCGATATGAAAATTATGTCAATCTTTGTAATGTCCAACAGGACAATATTGAATCAGAATCAGAAATATTTAAATAGACCTGTTACAAGTGCTTTCAAATCTTTAAGAACTAAATCAAAATAAATCAAATGGTGGGCTCAAATAGGCTCTATCGCAGTATAGTGGAACACTTTGCATGATCGCGATACTAGGACCGTGATTATATTGATCTGTTTAATTACCAGTGTAACATGTCCTAATGTTTTTTTCTATTTATTTTATTCGCTTACAACAAATCCACAGCTCTTATATAGCAGTTATACCAGTTATTTTACAGGAAGTTCCTTACTTATTTTATTAACCTAACATCTGTTTGTTGCAACAACATTTGTTTGTTGCAGGGATCGAACGTGAAACCTCTGCTTTAGTAGTCAACTTCTCAACCACAACTCCAAATCTGTCGTAAATGATGATATGGAATGACATGACTAAGTTGTAAGTACTTTCCTGATATTATACACCATAATGTAACACTTGGTATGCAATAAAGAATTGAATTGAATTGAAAATTTGATTTCCATGAGCATCCATGTGTTAAGTAACTAATTTCTAAAGTAGGTTAAGTACATCAAAACAAGACGCTATTTGACACTGAAATATTTAATTTTCCTCCCCTATTCAGAGCACCTGTATCAGTAACACCACTTTGTCTCATTTGACACCCCCTAACCCTCAGACTTGACCCTTGTCAACTTTGGGAAGCCAAGGCAGTTTTACACGCGGAATAACTTTGTTACAAAGCTATTTTTATGGGATAACTATGAAAAAATAGCGTTGTTTTTAACACGCGTTCCACCTTAACTATGAGGTGGAACGAGCTATATTCCAAGACGCGGGCTCAGTACGGATTGTGCGGATGTCAGAAGTTATCAAGCCGCCCTAAGGCCTCCGACTAGGCTTAACGACTGACCTAGATGTCAGTCGTTAAGCCGTCAACTGACGTCAACTAGGAGCAACAGCTTGAAGTGCCTTTTGAAGCACGGAGATGCCCGAAATACACAACACTAAAATTTCGATAGGGGTGGTCACCCACCCCATTTCCGACCCGGCGTGTGTTGCTTTACAAAAGCGATCGTCGCTAATCTCTGTCAGGGCGCCACGGGCTTCCCTGTGTTATCTCATTACATTTATTTAAATTGGTACTATATTAGTTAGTTGGAAAGTAGACAATAATCGTGGCGTCTTAACTCGCAACTGACCGTAACATACAGCTTCAAAAAAATAACCTAGAAATGGTTTTTTGTTCGCTGAGCTATACTTAGCTATAAATCTCCTCAGTTATTTCGTATCAGTGGTTGGTCATTTCTGGTTATTAGCTATATTATCAATGATGATGGTGTGTTGATCTCACCATCACATCTCGGCTCATCACAAAGACTGATGTCTAAAATATGAACAGAGGTTAGTCTTCTTTCTGACTGACTAGGTACCACTGTCCTCAGAAACGTCCTGGGGTGGCATTTCGACGGACATCAATTCACATCTCGGTGCTTCCCGCTTACTTCAATCATTAATGCGCTTCACTCTAAATTAGTATTTTCTTTTATTTTGTATGTAAATAAAGAAAAAAATGTATTTGACTTAGTTCTTTTCACTCAAACGACGACAGTTGTAAAGAAATATAATTTTAAAGTAAACTCACCACGAGCGAAGTGAGTTTTAGCGCCCGCCGGAATACCTACCACCACAGCTGCAGCTTTGAATGCGGTAATGGCGGATTTTTGTCTCGTGTCTTTGATCAATTCGTGACGCTTTTTAACTGTTGGTCACAACACAAATAAGATTTGTAAAATAGTGAGCCCTTTAGATGAACAATTTTGTGAAATAGGGTCTGTCCAATCATACTACTATAAATGCAAAAGTTTGTATGTGTGGATGTGCCGTTTTGCTCTTTCGTAAAAACTAAGTACTGAATGGATTTAAATGAAACTTTAAAATAATGTTGCTTTTACATCTAGATAGCACGCGGACAAAGTCGCGGGCAGCCGCTAGTAAAATTATAAAGGTAAGTGAACTTAGGTTCGAAAGGCAAGTAATCGTTACACATAGACTAAGTACGCGTATACATCGTAGTACAGTGACAGCCAATATGTCTCCAAGACGCATCATCGGCTATACAATAGCTAGGTATGTCACTAAGCTGTAACCAGTTAATATCAGGCGATGCGTATGCTTGCTTGCCCTATTTCGCTCCTACATTGTAACATGCTCAAACCTAAACGAGTTTTAGGATAGGTAGTCGCCAGAAAGGATTTGTGTATCTCTGTTTTTATTATTTGTGTGTATGTGACGTTCTCTCTGCTTTATTTTGGCACTGCCCCTACGGGATGCCATGTGTTCAATGTATTGTTTAATTGAATAACACCTGTAAAACCATGTGACAAGCAAAATTAATAAATTAACTTAAGTTTCGAGCCAATCGATTGGAGATACAAAGTGGGGACAAAGTATGACGTGGAATGTAAGTGAAATCGTTGTCGACACGCTTCCTGTCCGATAGGTACTGCCGACAGGAAGTGGTGTTAGTTTACTTACCAACGTCTTAGGGCCAATTCTACATGGCTGTTATCTATATAAATTAAATGACTCATGACTAGTGATTGGAGTAGGTTGAGCTATTTTGTGCACTTGCTACATGTTAGACTAACGTCATGACTATATCCAAACGGGTTAGTCAAGAGGGCGCTGACTGTTGACGTCATGGTGAATCGAACATTTAGAAACCCACATTACACCAAGTGAATTTGAACCTGACGCGTTAAGGGTCAAGCCTACAACTGTTATTCAGGTTCTGCTTGGGCTCTTTATCAGGGTTTTCCATCACCAGAGAGTTGAAATTGTTCAATGAGCACAAAGAAGGTGTCTGGGTCAGTTTTCAACTCAGGATCTTGACCCTTTATATGGCAGACCATGTTGCAATTTTTTATTGGTTTTGGACCCTATTCCCATGAAATAGAGTTGAAAATGTTGTCTCCAATATAGAGACAGAGCCAGGTTCTGAGCTAGAGTTTTTACTGGACCACCACGATTAAAATGATAAACTAACATTTTTAATAAGATAATTTAAACACTGTCATATTAGGTTGTTTTCTACACTTATTTTTTTTTTTTTTTACACTTGGTTTCGCAAATAAATTTTCTATTTCTATTTCTATAAGTTATGACACTTCCGACGCTAACTGTGGCTTAGAAAACATCTTAACCACTTAGCTGCTATTTGCATCACTTCGACACATTGTTCCACTAACGAAGGCACAAAAAACAGCTTCATTTTCAACCTTGTTTTAATGTAATAAGGTCGAAGGAATTGTGTAAAAGTTAAGCAACACCGGCAAGCTATTGTGTACTTTGTGCCGTTGTAATAAATCTGCAAATATTTGCTCTTGACCTTCGTGAGTCGGGTCAGGGGTTATAAGAGCGAGGATTGTTTTTTTCTGAGGAAAGTGACACGAACACGGTCCTTCGCTAAAAAAGGTCCATCAATTATGAGACCAATTAATATTAAGAATCAATCGTTGGAAGTTAAGCCTAAAGTATTTTATAATTATTTCGGTTGGCTAAGCGGTAAGGTTACTTATTATGCACAGTTAGAGGGGGTTTTCATAGAAGCTAATTCAGTGCTGCAGCATTAGTTTAGCGATTCAAGTATCTTGGCTGTCATTTGTACTCTCAAATGTTGACAGCAATCAATAAGGTTAATGCTAAGCTTTGGTGTCAGATGTTATCAAGGGCTCAGTAGAAAATCTATGGCCTAACTCACGTGCTGCCAAATCAAAAGTTTTTTGAAGTTTGGTTGACAAAGTGAGAATTTGTAAGTATTACTTAAGTATGATAGACGCGTTATGGGTTAACACCATAAAGCAGCCGCAAGTAAACCGTTAAGTGTGATTTAGACCCAACGATTGCGCACGTCGTCGGGGCGCATTTTGCTTAAAAAGGTTAGTACAGGCGCGTTCACACAACCAACCGGATGGGCACTTTTTAATGTTTTTTGGTTTGTTTAAATTCAAATTCAATGTTTATTTATTCAAGTAGATATCACACAGTACTTTCGCATCGTCAAGATTCTTAATTTTTACTACTTAATAAACCTGCTGCTTGCTTTTTACAATTATTAATCATAAAGTATGAAACTTCAACAACTGCTTGATATTTATTACGCAGTCCTAGCCGGAATTCTGCGCTTTTTACTGACAATATGCAATAAAACGCAAAAAAATAGGACGTTATGTTGAAAAACAAACGAAGTTTGGTGGGTTTATTTTTATTCTTAATGAATGTCTCACTTGCTTTTTTATTTATAATGTATTTAAAATCCCCCGTATACAAGAAATTTTGGAAGGAGATGCTGTATTCGTCTTTTTATCAAAAGAGCCTTCAGCTGCCGTCGACTGCCATTTTTTTTTCTAAATGACGACTGCTGTTTAGCATCTGATGGTTTTGACAGCTTTACTGGGCTGTGGGTGCGCGCAGAGTGCCTTTAACCTTAAAACTAGTGGCAATAAAGCAAGTCGTTTCCTGTAAACGTACTCTAACCGACTATTTCCATAGATAAGAGTCGATCAAAGACACGCGCATGCGCCTCGCGTCCGTTCGTCATACGTAACGAAAACGAAAGTCATTGCGTAAATCGCACATTACCTACTCCGACTCCGAGTGTCGGAAAGAAAATTAGGCGATAAAGTGCGAAAATGTTTGTATCGGTTTCTAGGTTTGGTTTACGTGTTGCGTTTAGCTGGTTGGAAACGTACAGTTAGCGTATTTTGGCTTGTTGAGGTGGAATAAATATATTCAGTAGTTTTAACACCCATTTAGCGCAGTGCCACGAGTGCGGGTTGATACTGAAAGGGTCGCGGGTTCGATTCTCGCACCAGCACAAATATTTGTATTGGGTTGGTGTTTGTTTCTGACCGTTTGTAATTAGTTTATTGTTGTGTTTTTAATAAATCAAATTTACTGCTGTTAAGTATTTTTAATGTTAACATGTGATAAATATGTAATTTTGAGTTCGAGTTTATTACAGCTACATTATTATTATGTCAAGAGTTCCCACAATTTGAATATTATGCATCTGAAATATTTAAGAAATACACTATTTTGATCATTAGAAGTGCTGAAAAGAGAGAATTGAAACAAAATAATTTCGATAAAACTGGGCCCCAAGTCTGTTAATTTTAGAACGCTTCAATTGAATCGTAATTGAGTCTCAATCGGCTAATTTGACACATTTTCTATGAAAAATATGTCAAATTTGACAATTGAGACTCAATGAGACTCGACTCGATGAGAATTGATTGAAGCGTTTCAAAATTAGCAGAATTGGGGCCCTGTTAGCAGTAAAAGCTTGAGTATATATATATTTTTTCTTTTTTTATCCTGCAATCAGTCGTAGAGACTATAAGCAGATGAGGTGAAGGCGCAATGGGGAAAAAGGGTGCTACTCCCAGCAGAGTTGGCCCTTAAAATTGGAGTAGTCAGTCTTACTGGCTATCCTGGTCAAATATGTCTCGCCGCTTTTTGAGGCGACGTGGACTTTCGGGGATAGTTAGCTGCCCTGCGAGCCTGTTCAAGTGGTTTTTAAGACGGGACCTATAGTTATCGCTATGAGATTGGATCTCCTCCTTAACTGTAGGGATGTGTCTCATGGACTTCTGTTGTTTTAATAAACCATGGTGCATTGGACAACTGCTTCAGGATGCTGTTCTGTGCCCGTTGTATTTTGATGAAATTGGAGTTTTTATTATTGTTTTTAGCATTTTCCATGCAGTATCTTTACTTACTAAAGATCTGAAAACCAGAAAAATTATGATACGGTATACATCTATGGGCAGAGCCCTATAGATGTATACCGTGCGACCAAACTGGCACTGCTTGATATACATATAAGAATCTTGTTGTCATACGAGTATATAAATTTAAAAATGTTATCATGGTTATTCTATTACGGATGTATAAAAATCAAGTTTGAAATAACCGTGAAATTTAAATTATAAATATGACATTGACCAATGACTACGTTATGTTATAATTATAATAATATTGAGTCATCACGAGTTACTATGTTATTATACAGGGTGGCCCAGCGACAGTGGTCCAAAAATTTTTTTTAGGTAGAGGGCATCATAACAAGTCATTTAAAAAAAACATTAGTTCCGCGAAAATCAATACTTTAGAAGTTATGATTTTTTCAAGTTTCTTTTGAAATTTCTCAACTCCAACCACTTAATTCACTCTTGATTGGAAACTATCGCACTGATTCAGTTCAAATTTGGTGTAGATGTACAATAGTAATGTAGCAATCATATTATGTGCGAATTTTGAGTTTATTCTAAGACGATTTGTTTTTTTTTTCTAGTTTCGTCAATAATTTTTCGCCATTTCAAAAACTAATACAATTTTCAAAAAATCACCGCTGCAATGTTTGTGCACTTGATGATTTGTTTATGATCTTAAAAACTGTCCATAAGTATGATAATAGTCTATGCAAAAACTTGAAGTGATGCAAATAATGGAACACTTTCAAAATTAACATCATGTACGGTAAGTCGGTAAAACTCAGTATGGGTCAATTCTGCACTGACCCTAATTTAAAAAAAAAATGCCAAAATATTTTTTTTTTCAGATAAACGGCAACATAGCAAATCATTTAAAAAAACATTAGATAATCGAAAACCAATAGTTCAGAAGTTATCATTTTTCAAATTTTCGGCCTAAGTGGTTGTACTTCAGGGACATAAATCACTTGCGATTGTATACTATCCGACTGACGAACTTCAAAATGAGTAAGAATAAAAGAGATTGAAAAAGGGTTTATCTCATTTATTCATTACAATACAATGAGTGATACAAAAGGCGGACTTAATGCTGTTAAGGCATTATCTACCAGTCAAAATAAAATAAATCAAAGCCAATTAAAGTATGGGATTAATTAATAAGTCATCCCATATTTGAAGTTCCTTAGTCGGATAGTTTACAAACAAAAGTGATCTATGTCTCTGAAGTTCAACCACTTGAGCCGAAAATTAAAAAAAATATTACTTCTAAACTATTGATTTTCGAGTATCTAATGTTTTTTTTAAATGAGTTGCTATGATGCCCTCTATCCGAAAAAAAATATTTCGGCTACTTTTTTTTTAAATTAGAGTCAGTGCAGAAATGACCCATTCTGAGTTCTAGCCACTTACCGTACATGATGTTAATTTTGAAAGTGTTCCATTAGTTGCATCACTTCAAGTTTTTGCATAGACTATAATCATACTTATGGACAGTTTTTAAGATCATAAACAAATCATCAAGTGCACAAACATTGCAGCGGCGATTTTTTGAAAATTGTATTAGCTTTTGAAATGGCGACAAATTACTGACGAAACTTAAAAAAAAAACAAATTTTCTTAGAATAAACTCAAAATTCGCACATAATATGGTTGCTACATTACTATTGTACACCTATACCAAATTTGAACTGAATCAGTGCGATAGTTTCCAAACAAGAGTGAATTAAGTGATTGGAGTTGAGAAATTTCAAAAGAAACTTGAAAAAATCATAACTTCTAAAGTATTGATTTTCGCGGAACTAATGTTTTTTTTAAATGACTTGTTATGATGCCCTCTACCTAAAAAAAATTTTTGGACCACTGTCGCTGGGCCACCCTGTATGTTATCGATGATATTACCTAACAATCCATTGTTTACTTTCGCATACCCGGGTGTTTTATAACAAATATTTCTATGACGGTCTGTGGGAAAATTGGAAAATTGTAAAGCAAAGTAACCATCCGTCCACCGTGAGTGCCACTTTGGGTTTGCTTACAATGGTCACCTCTCCATAATTTGCAAATACTAACTGCTTCAAATTTTTGCTATATGTGCCCGAAAACATGCCTCTTCAATCTGCTGACCCGCTGGGCTGCTTAAACTGCACACATATCCCACTGCAGGGCACAGTGAGGACAGTGAGGGGGCGCGAGCCACACTGCAACACGCGGGTACTGAGCATGTTATTAAGCTGCCTCCGACTAAGCTTAACGACTGACATCTAGCGACGTCAACCGGGGCCACGGAGATACCCGAAAAATACATCACTTTTCGGTCGGAGTGATCACTATCTTGTTTCCGACCCAGCTTGTGTTGTTTTACAACAACGATCTTTGACGATCCACTGTCACAACTGCGCCACGGCCTACGTCGGCACCGACAGCGTAATTATCATTTTACCAAAGTATGCAAATTTTTCCGTTAATTTATTTGTCTCCAATTTGTATGTAGTTGAACTGTGAACTGCAAAAACTGTGTAATTCACACCGTTTTGCATAACAATATTAAATAACCGAGAGGTTGACATATAACGAGTTAAAAAAATAAAAATGTCCATGCTCATCTTATTCTCACCTCCGCGACCTTGCCCCGAGGCTGCATCTGTGACGTTTGCAAACAATTCGTGCGCCAACTTTCCAAGATTTCACTTTATAATAGCAATCATGTGTGGTAGAAGATAGAGTTTCAATTTGTAAAGCAACTGGTAATCCAATCCTTGTGTCAATTATGAAGGTATAAACAAACGATCATTGTTTTCGACTGACACGCTATAGAGGGAAACGCGAACCAAACGCGGCCGGGCAAGCTCGGTCTCAGTTGAGTCGCGTCGGTCGGACGGCGCGGACTGAACGCCATTTTCCCGGATTTCCCGCTGCGCGCCGCGAGTGTTCGAATTTCAAATTCGTGTGTTCTTTTTCCAATTTTTATTTTTAAACTGTGTTTTCTGTGCGCCAGGATTTTATTCACGGAGATTAAAAAGGTTGGTTCTTTGTTCTGTTTTTTAATTAAAACTTACGTAAATGTGCAACTATATTTTCTGTTTTGCGTTTGCCGATTGTGATGTTCTTACCGAGCAAAAAATAATTTCTACTGTTAGCATTTTGTTATTATGTAAAAGAAAAAGTGGCAAAAGAAAAGCTTTTTTGCTGTCTTTTTTAATTCACTTTTTTAGTGACAAATTGGTTTTGGCCTGATCGGCCATTCTATTGTTTTTCCGTGTCTTTTAACGAAGCGTGAAGCGTTTGACTGTAGTTGGTTTTCCTGAAATTGCTTCCTCTTGCTAAAGAAAATGTGCTAACACACCTATTTCATACTACGATGTGGTTTAATTACAGCTCTACATAGAGTGTGCACAGCAAACCTATTAAGAATATGGTTATTTCTTTTTTTTACGAGCTGGTAATTTGAAACTGATTCAAACATGGTTGTGTAAACTTCTTCATAACTAAAGATTTGCAGCATTTTTTTTAAATTCAATTAATTTAAATGTAAGCGAAATAGCAAAAGGTGTCTTTATTTTTAAATCTGTATGCAAGCACGGTTTATGAAGGAGATTTGCATACATTAAGATGATGTTGATAATATTACGTTTATTTTTACAAACATTCTAGGTCTTGTAGCAGTATTTTTTTTTCCTTAGATTAATTCATTTCAACTTAATCTCCTGTAAATATGCAGGTAAGTAGGTGTATTCTTGATATTCTGGAATCCTGTTTGAGATTACGCACTATAAGCAATACTATTATTATGATATTGTTTTGTTGTGTTGAACTTTGGTATATCATGTTTGACCTTTGCTTGAGTTCTCTCTCTAATCCAGTTTTACACAGACTCTGTATTTAGATAAAACTTTATTTTTTTGACATGGCTAGCCATAATGGCAACAGATAAATAATAAGCCTCTTCCTAGTTCTCCTCAGAAACAACTACCGGAACCGTTTGGTAGAGTCATAGGTATTCATTTAGATTTGATACTCAGGAGATTGGTCATGTGGAAAGAATGGATGAAAGGTGATTTAGAAAGCGAGTATAAATGGAATTGGAGAAGGCCTAGACGAACATTTAGGTACTTTGGACAAGTTTAAGGCAACTGCGCGACGAATAGGCGTTTACTTGAATTGCAATGGCTTGCAACAGAAAAATACAAGTAAAAAAAATAACGACAATAAAGTAACACAAGAAAAAAGACACTACACACAATGACCATCAAAAAATCACAAACATTAAACAAATAAAAAAAAAACAAGAGACTAAATTAAATGCTTATAACGTACTCTAAAACGAACGATGTTTTTTTTAAGTAATGCATAATAATGATAGTATTTAGGTACTCGGTTAGAAAAAAATGACCATGGGAGTTAGACAGCATTCCTAAAAAAACACGATGCGATTACTTATTTCAGAGATATACCTACCTATTTAGTGACTGAATTGACTGAGTCTTGTAATCTTATAGCCAACAGTTACTGTTAATGTATAACCTCAAGAAAGACACGCGCAAAAAACACAAGAATAGATCGTAAAATAAATCTAGTTCCACTCCTTTGATGATAGTCTCTCATCATCTACGTCACTTCACAAAAACCTAGCAGAGACTCGCACTTGAGTTGGACTCGAGCTCCGAAGATTCCGTACAAATTGTGGATGAACGGAACATTCAGAAGCCCACATTTCGGCGTGCGTGTGTGCCCACCGCCGTTATTCGGGTTGCCTAGGTTTTTAAATCTTCGGCGAGTTAGCTGCAAATTATGAACACAAAGTAGATGTTCCGGCCCATCTAGAACTCGGGTACATCCAGGTCCAAACCGAAGTGCTTAACCACTGGGCCACGACCAATGGTATTATAATAGAAATTTTGATAGGTTACTTGATAGGTTGATAGGTTACTTGTGCTAAAAAAGTGGCACCCGAAATCAGAACTTCCAACACCTGAGAAAAACATTGACAGTTTAGGACGACACTGCGCAACATGCATCTGTCTCGTTAACGCTCTAGTAAATAATCATGCTATCTTGTACACACGGTCAAGTTATAGGTACGTACGCTAGGGGTCAATTTTTGACTTTGCATCAGTCCTGACACAACATATCTACCTCATTTAAATATCAAACGCCACCACGCTATCAAAGAACGGTACCGGTTCGAAGGTACTGAACCCTAAAATGCTCTATTGACAGTATTAGAAACGTATTGTTTACAAATAAGCAATGTTTGCGCGAAATCCATTGCGTTTACAAACATTATTTGGCTCGATACACTCCGAGCGATTGTTCATTGTCATTTGTTTATTTTTGTTTGGAAAATAATTTTGTGGGTTCATTCGATTATATATAGCCGTTGAAAGGTTAACTGATGATACCATTTGTTGTGATATTGATTTAGATGAAATAACAACAACAATTTTATTCGTTTGCTCATACATGATTCTATGGCTTTTTTAACACACGGCTAGAGTTTTTAGGTTGTGTGATAGGCGAAACTTTTTCTTTGGATTTCAGAATACACATAGGTACACATCAAGTAACCAATATAAAATATTTCAAATCATTCATCATCATCATCATCATCACCCTATGCTGGTCCACTGCTGGACGTAGGCCTCCCCTAATGCGCGCCATTGCGCCCTATCTTAATATCATTATTCCTTTCGAATTAACGTTTTGTAGATTTTGAATATCTATCGATCGAGATGTCATCAAGCTGGCAAGCTCGAAATATTACCATAGTCGTCAGCGTATAATCTATTACTCAATAGGTTATGTACCTAACTATATGTCATAGCTTGATTAAGATACAGCCTATATGTATGTACATATAGGCTGTATCTTAATCAAGCTATGACAGCGAGCGTTTAAATCTGTACTTTTTAAAAAAAAACTAAAAACAATACAACTTCCAAAAACCATAATAAAAAAGTAAGCCGCGCAACTAGTTTTCACACAAAGAAACAAGATAATTACTTAGGCTAATAATATTCATAATACCTACCTACATGATTCTCTTAAACTAATACCTAACAATAATGTGTTAGTAAATAACGACATGATACAAAAAACACAGCAAATACCTATTTTCTGAATACACAATGGACACAAAAAGGGGATAGTAAAGTCATCATACAAGTAAAAACGTATTTATGTGGAGAAAATGTGTGGTTCTGTATGTTTAACTCACAAATTCTCAAACGCAAATCAAAGTTGAGCATCTCTTTAAGTAAGTATAGCTGTCGCTCTCAGTTCTAAACACAGGTCCTTACGACAGGAATTTGAAGGTGTGCTCATCTCTGATTGATGATTGTGAATTCGGGGGTTAATGGTAGAATTCAGACTAGATTATTGTACAAAAGCGTTATGGCCTAGTGGTTAACCACATTGGACCGGGGCCCCTAGTCTAAAGCTGGAACCCCGTTTTTGTTCGGTATGTGGCTGAATCACCGATCATTGAAAATATTGATTGAGGGGGCGTCATTTCTGCTTAGACGATCTCTACGTACCTTTAAGGTGACCATGTATGATTATTTCCTAGAGCGTAAACGAGACTGATACATGTTGCGCAGTGTCGTCTCAAACTGTCTACCCCCCTAATGGTTTGCTCAGGTGCACTAAAAGTTCTGATATCGGGTGCCACTTTTTTAGCACAAGTAACCTATCTACCTCCAATGATATTTAAAAGAGGTAGCTAAGTTATGTCAGTACAGGTGCGAAGCCGAAAACTGACCCCTGGCGTACGTATCTATAATTTGACCGTGTGTACAAGATAGTATGATTATTTACTAGAGCGTAAACGAGACTCAAACTGTCAATGCCTTGCTCAGGTGTTCGAAGTTCTGATTTCGGGTGCCACTTTTTAGCACAAGTGTAACCAATTTACCTACTTCTCTTTTATCTTAATATCATTGTCTACCTACTTTTTATTATAATTTCATTGGCTGTAAGTGGATTGCTGACCTCAAAGGTCTTCGCCATAATCTTTTACTTCATTAATTGTGAATGAACCCTAAAACTTGACTAGAATATTCCGACAACGCAAAAAGGCATTTTTTCCTTCACCAACATCAGTACTGACCTTCGTTGCCAACTAATAAAAAAAGCATTTTTTAAACCACCTCATAGGGTTGACAGAAGGAAATTTTTGTATATGTTCTTTGTTGTTCAAGTGAGACGTAATTTAATAAGTTTATTGATTCCTCAATTCTCTTTATGGAATTAAATAAATAAAATAAAAATTTTAAATTCGACCATTGATACACAATCATGTTAAAATTTTATAACGAGGAAGGTACACCTAAAATACTGTGATGTATAACACATTTCTGGCTTAGACATAGGCCTGCTCCCATAGTACGAAGCAGAAAGCGGATTGGGGCCATCTGCATCTAATGGCTTCTGCTCCAGGTCATCACTCCACTGAGTGAGGCATCCCAACTGGCTGGCACACCCACTTTGTGATCATTGTACAATTTGCGGTTAAATCTCCGGTGATAGAAAAAACCTATAAAAATCCCAAGCAACCCGGATAACGGTAGTAGGTTCGCCATTTACCCGTTGGGTACAAATACCCTTGGCGAAATTAGGGCTTCTTAATGTTCTGTTCACCTTGATGGCAGCTATAAGTGTGCCTCTGACTACCTCATTCGAGATATGGTCGTGTGGATATGTAAAGTTATAAAAATGTAAGTAAATACAGAGTGGTAACCCTATTGAACGCTGCAAAACACGTGACATTGAAATCGCTCGCTATATTACCTAAGTCCGTTCTGTGCCGTTTTTCGATTAAATCGCTTTTGCCTCGAACTAATTTTTCCTTTTTTATCGATGACAAATGGCTTACATTTTTGTGCTTAGGAATTAGAAAATAAAACAAAAACATTAGATCTATACTCATTCATAATATTATATTGGATATAGACTCATTCATAAAATATTGCAATATTTTAAGTGTTACAGATATCTGTAACACCTATATAGGTACACGTTATTGTGAACCGTCAATACTACGTATATTTAGGCTAATCTTAATATTAATGTTCCCACTGACTAGCCTCTCTTTGGCCTATAGCCGCAAAAATATAAATTACATTTTATGCATTATTTACTGTAACCTGAGTCATATTTCATATTATAAATAGTGTCAAAGTAAACGATATATTTTCAGTATCAAAACCACTACAAAAAACTATTTAAAAAAAAAGAAATAAAACCATATTAATATTCTAAGCTAAGATTTTAATGAAGCCTCAGATGGTGTTAAAAGTTAACAATATTACGCTTGACTGTACTGTACCTACATAATGTATGATTAAAGTTAACATTAGCATCTATAACTAATCAGAAATCTCAATAAAAATGTACATAACAAGTTATTGCTATAAACCCGTGGCAATATAACAAATAGCGATTGCCGCAATAGTACGTATAAATTACACCTAATTGTATGTACATTACCTGGTTATTGAATAAATAATGAATATTGAATGTGTTGTAACGTTCGAGTCGACAAACGTTCGACTTCACCGACAATAGACATGAGTGTCGAAGTGGGTCGCGAAATCGACCAACGGTTTGTAACTACTGGCTAGGTAACATGCAGGGCGACAAATATTCTCGAGTGTTTTCTAAAATGTCAGCAGTTAAATCAACATAACTTAACATACCCTCACGACAAATGCCTAATGGGTTAGTCAGAGGCACACTGATTGTTGTCGTTATGGTGAGCGGAACATTCAGAAGCCCACATTTGGCCGAGGTAATTTGAACCCAACGTGGTAAGGGGCGAGCTTACCGCCGTTATCCGGGTTGCTTGGGTTTTATATCGGTAGAATATTTTATTATAGTTGTCACTCCCAAATGCGCCATCTTCGCAACATTCCAGAACTCTGGAACCCCCCCCCCCCCCCCCAACTGAAGCGAGCATTGGGGTTAATGTGTAATGCACTCCGCTGCTTCCGACGTGTATTGTCGTCGTCTCCTTCAGACGCTCTGTTTTAATCACTGAGATATGGAGATGGAACGCCATCTTTAAAATGTTATCTGCAGCTGAAAATATCATTGAATGAGAGAAACAAATGATAGGGCAAAAAGTAAGGTACAGTTACTTAGTTATTATTTCAGTTACAGTTTGTGATTGACTATCAGATAATGCTTTTAGGTATTAAGTCTCGAAATGCGCTTAGATTCTTGTGGGCGATCAAAAAAATTAATAGAAGTTCCTGGACAGATATTATGGAGAGCGTCCTAGCCCAGTGGTTAAACACTCTGGCTCGGAACCCGATGGCCCCGAGATCAAATCTGATCGGAACACACTTATTTTGTGTTTATTGTAAAAATTTGTGACTAACTCTCCGGTGATGGAAAATACCGATATCAAACCCAAGCAACCCGGATAACGGCGGTAGACTCGCCCCTTACCACGTTGGGTTCAAATTCCGAAATTTGGGCTCCTGAATGTTCCGTTCACCATGACGGCTACAATCTGTGTGCCTCTGACTAACCCATTAGGGATATGACCGTGAGGGTATGTTATGTTATGTTCTGGACCGTTAGCGCTAAGAGCAAACGCATAGTCTGATTTGGCAGTTTAAGTGCGGATAGCTGGAAAGTCTACCACATGTGGAGGTAAAGCCTTTCGTCGTCTAAAAGTGGTTGTGGGAAATACGGGCGGTACACCGCATCTACGCACCCAAGAGTGCTTGTTTGTATGCGTAGATGCAGTGGAGGGGCGCGTCATTTCAGCGACGATCCTCAGGTTATGTACAATTACAAACATTTCTAAGGTTTTTTCAGGTAACAAACAATTTTACTTATTAAATTTTACGTAATAAATATTCTCAAAAGCTTCCCTGCCGGCTTATGTGACATTAATTAGCGAAGTTAAAAGCCCGCGTTATAAGCGCTGGCAATTAATAAGAACGCCTTGAGTCCGGTCGGAGCAGTGAGGGGATTAGATTAGATTAGATTAGATCGTAGAATACTTGGAGGTGCCCGTGGCTCAGTTGGCTCAGCTGCGGCAGTAGATCGGCAACGAACGCCGTAGTGAAGCTAAGTTGAGGAATAGGATGGGAGACCTCCTGGACCGAAATTGAATTATACGTTTTCTGGGCATCTCCGTACTTCGGAAGGCACGTTGGATGTCAGCTAGTCTAGATGTCAGTCGTTAAGCCTAGTCGGAGGCCTTAGGGCGGCTTGATAACATCTGACATTAAGGTTGCTCACTAAACTTTACACCCCTCCAAAACTCCGCACTGAGCCCGCGTGTTGGAGTATGGCTCAATCAACCTCATAGTTTAGGTGAGGCCTGTGCCCAGCAGTGGGACGTATATAGGCCGTTTACATATAATACTTGGAGGTGCCCGTGGCTCAGTTGGCTCAGATGCGGCAGTGGATCGGCAATGTTGGAAAGCTGAGCTCAGGAATAGGATGGGAGACCTCCTCGGCCGAAATTCAATTATAATTGTTCAGGGCAACTCCGTACTTCGGAAGGCATGTTAAGCAGTTGATCAAGGTCGCTAGATGTCAGTCGTTAAGCCTAGTCGGCGGCTTTAGGGTGGCTTGATAACATGTGACATTGAGGTTCCTCACTACTTTACACATCCTTCTGACAATCCGCACTGAGCCCGCGTGTTGGAGTATGTCTCGCTCCACGTATACATATAGACGGTTTATGTTTTTGTTGCTGTTGTGATAAGTGATATTTGGAGGTCTTCGTAGGTCAGTTTTGGCAGTGGATCGGCAATGCCGTTTTGTAAAGCTATGCTCAAAAATGGTATTGGAAATTCATTTTTCTTTTTGGCCTCTCCATACTTCGGGAGACACGTTAAGCTGTAAGCCCGGACTGACGTCGCTACATGTTTGTCGTTAACCCTGGTCGGCGGCCCTAGGGTGGCTTGAAACATCTGCCATTAAAACAAACTCATAGTTGAGGTGAAGCCAATGTCCAGCAATGGGATGTTTTAAGGCTTGTTGTTTTGTTGTTACTTTTTTATTTTTGCATTTCTTATGCAGAGTATTTTTTTAGGATTTATTATGAAGTGAAACTGGTTATTTTAATTCTCCTGAGTATTTGTTTATTAAGGTCACCCATCCTGGATTACGCAACTGATTTTGTGATGGATGACTGGCTAGCTTATTAATGAATGAGGTAACGGAAGTAGATTATATTTATTTCATTTTATATCCGTAACAAAAGTTATTCCAACGGGTCAGTAGTAATTATTTACTAAAAGATTTCTTGGAAGTCATTTGTTATGTGCTGATCTGTATTTATTACTACGAACATTTATATTAAAATATAGCTTTCCTAAATATCTATTTTCGTTGAGGGTATTTGAGCTTACTTTAAAATTTAAAAAAACATAACTTACTCTCACTAATAAGTAAAAATAAGTAAAGTAAAAGTAAAAATAAACTTATTAGAAAGCACTTATGACAATATATATTCCAACCCTCAAGAGTGATTGCATGCTGTTTATAGCCTGATCCTCTCTGGCCGGACCACAGTTCAGTACTCAGATGCTATAGTTCGAAATAGGAGCTACCTAAAGTCTTCCTTTATCAGGCACCGATTGTACTTCTAGTACCTCAACAGGTAACTTTTTAACTAACAATTTATGTTTTCCGGCCTGGGAGCAGTGTTCTCTTTTTTTTTTACCGGCAGAGTGAATATTTTAATATCATACAGCGGAATACACTGACAGATGAATTCAAATTCAAGATCGAAAAGAGGTCACAAAACTGTTCTACAAAATTGTTCAAAATTGTTCAACAAATTTTGTAAAATCTCAAATTCCGCTAGCTAAGTCAAAGATATCTTTATTTTACAATGCACCTGATAGCCTTCCATGATATTTTCCCAAGGCGCAGGAAGGAGCTAGCTTACAACATTTTATCCTAAACTTGACCAGTATCAGCTGTGGTTACCGAAGCGGTTTGGGTTTGGCGGTATTAACTGAACCCTTCTTCGTTTGGTTGAGGGAGAGGACTGAGTTGGGGGTAGTTTTGTGGTCGTCAACAAACCGCAAATACTGTCGCTATGGATTGCAGTTCCGATATTGGATAATGTTGACATCATATTTCGGAATATTTGTGACTTTTTAGTCAGTGAGCCAAGCGGAATATCATTGATTGTAGGCAAATACTTACAACTCTTGACAGAAACATTTTTGCATTTGATAAAGATAAAACAAGGTTCGTTACTTGAAACCAGAAGACCAGAAAATTCCATTCTGTAAAGGCGGGATTATATTTACAGACATATAAAATTGACAAAATTCTTAACGTACTAAGTACTTACAACTCGTACAATTTTTCCAATTTATTTGGTAAGCAAAACAAATTATTATCACTCGACACAGAAAACGAAATACGTACTTATTTTGGTACCGCGTGCGCAATCTTGTAGGTACAAAACATTGCACTTAGACAATACTGAGTACTGCTCGTTTTGCGTATCGTAGTTAAGCAGTTACATTTGTATACTAAGCTTACAAAACGTAGTTACGGGTTTTGGAATGGGTAAGGAAAGTTGTGGCGTCTTTCACAGTGGTTAAGGTTCAATATAAGTTGGAGTATCTGCCCAGATTTCGTAGAGCGATGTTCATTCCATGCATTCCATGCTTCTGGGCCTAAAATGCCGACCAATAAAAGAATGCAGTGTCTGACGTTTGACGTTTGGTGTATACCATGCTTTAGAACTGACCAGATGAGTTTTGGAAAAAGCTACGAATAAAACCACGTATTTACGCTACACACACAGAAAAAAAGACCGTCAAGGCGCCAAAATTATTATTTAAATAATTGAATTAAATAAAATATTATGCATTATGGCACAGCATTGAGGGCTGGCACTGCGGCCGATCAGGCCCAGGTCCTCAAGCGCCGCAAATACTCGTCTCTACTTCGTGACAATGAATTTGCGGCGTTTGCGGTGGAAACGCTGGGCCCGTGGAGTTCGGACGCGAAATATCTTTATAAAACCATTGCGACTAAATTAGTCCACGCTTCGGGTGACCCCAGAGCTGGAGCGTACTTTGCACAGCGCCTAGCGCTGGCCATCCAGCGCGGTAACGCTGCCAGCGTCCTGGGGTCGATGCCGCAAGTGCCCAGTTTGGATAATGTTTTTTTATTGTAAATATTTATTTTTAAGTTTTTTTATTTTATTTTTGGTTTTTTAAGTATAAATTGTTAGGCATTTCCGAACGCAACTCGTCAAGCGCAGCATTCCCCGCCATTATTTGACGTTTGTATAGCTATCTCGCTCTCTCTTTTTCTTGTACAACTTGCATTTGTTTTAGTTTGTGAATAAATTGTAATTTAAATGGTTTAATGCGTTTTTCTGAGCTTCCCTTTTAGCTCAGAAGCGGGATTAGTGTACCGAGCGCCTACAAAAACGTTTTCCTGACGAAACAATAAGTGGAAGTAACTTCTGTGTCGTTTTCCAAAATTCACTAAGCGCGGCCGCGCCGACCGGGACGCCTTGCAGAAAACAAAAACCGGTTCGTACCTGTTGCCGCACGGGTACTGTGAGTTTTAATCGAGTGTATTGGGGATTGTTGTGAATTTGTGATGAAAGTAACTTTCAAGCCAATAACAATAAGTGGACGTGAACTTTTCCATGATATCGGATTGTCATATTCGCAATGTGTAGCAGTGACGGACGGTGTACCCATATGATGCGTTGCTTCGTGAACTTTTGAATAGTGTCTCAAATCGGCAGCGTTCAGAACCTTGCCATAAGCGGAATTGTTATGGTGGTAGTGACAGCGGTAGCCTAACCGCAGCTGTGGTGACGGCAACGCCATGGCGGCGGTCCCAAGCGGAGTCCGCTGGAGCACCGTGGCACCGGACCGTGTGCGCGGTCATTGACCTATGACTTAATCGCTCTCCTATTGCGGAGTGTTCATCATGCTTCTGATGGGAGAGTGATTAAGCAGCAGGTTCTTCCGAACCCGAACAAGTCTCATTCGTCAAACTACTCATAGTTAAAGTGCTAAGTATCTACTATGACTAGAACTTTGAATAATGGAAACCAGTAGCCACAGTTGTGGTCTGTCTTTCTGAGTAGTACCCCACCATTTCATCTGTGCCATTGGCAACTTACAGCTGATTTAGTTCAAGCCTCATGCTGGTCTTAATGATACATTTTCTGATTTTGATCCTGTCTGATCTGTTAATTATTATTAAGTAATGAATCAGAAAAGTTAAACTTTAGTTAAACCATTGGCAACTTACAGCTGATTTAGTTCAAGCCTCATGCTGGTCTTAATGATACATTTTCTGATTATGATCCTGTCTGATCTGTTAATTATTATTAAGTAATGAATCAGAAAAGTTAAAGGTATTGCGTGGATGTATGGCTGGGTGATGAGAAAACTATTTCTGAAACTTATTTGCACTTTAAAATTCAAAAAGTATGCTGAACATTGATACCAACAACTATCTAAACCTAAACTAAAATCTAAACCTTACATAACTCAAATGTTTATTACTTAACTGCTTTTCTTTCTAATCAGTAAGTTAGATGTGTGACTTAGTTGATGCTTATGGTGTAATGTTCTCAATATTAATTATAAATAAATAACCTTTATTGCACAAAAATACAATTTACAGAGTATTAGAAAGAGGATGTTCCTTTGTACAATTCAGGCGGTCTTATCGCTACAAAGCGATCTCTTCCACAATTATAAATTTAATGTGACAAGATCTATTTTAGGTTATCCTTGTGGGTTACTCGATGCAAGTTACAGAAGCAATAACAGGTAGGTTCCTACCGTACCAGAAAGCTGATACTATTTCTGCTGGGTATCAGGACACGTCCAGCATGTTAAGATATTAATTTTCATCGTTCAAGTAAGTCAAGTGTTACTGATTTAATAATTAAATGATGCAGTTGTAAGCATTGTGGTCACATTGCACCAATGTTACAAAAATCATAAAACTTGTGCATTCTGTGGCTGTGTCTGTCATGATGATGAAAACAATTAGGTAGAAAGGTGTTCATCACACTGTTATCATCGTACAGGCCATGATAAGAATGAATGTCCTGAAGTAAACTGTTACTTCAGACAAATTTATGTCTAATTATTTACAGATGTTACTGTTGTAGCTGCAAATTATTAGTTGTCATTTTTATTGATTTCAGTTGTCATGCCTTGGGTAAAATAAAAATAAGAATTACAGAGTTATACAGAGCCCAGAGGTTACAGTTACAGTTGAATACTCAATCCATGCGAGTCGAGTTGTTCAATTAAAAATGTTTAATATTCAATTATTTATTTCATCTTTATTGCACATAATAGTACGGTATGGCGGGCTTCATGCTGAGCGCATTATCTGCCAACCAACCATTGGGCATTTGAGGTATGTCAATAATTCGAAAATAAATCCTTCAAGGAGGTTCCTGATGAGGTCAAACTGGGCCCAAAACAGAGGTTAATATTAGTCAGCCTGTTACCAACTAAGCGTTTGAGTATTGTCACGGTGATTTGTGTTAGTTAAAAAACGTAGTAGATCGTTCGTATTTACAAATTTAATTAATCGAACTGCCAAATGTAAGTGCAGTCGTACAAGGTGTTAAATAATTGCCTGTCGATAGGATTCGAACTTGTTATTTTGATGTTAATATTTCGTTTGTTATAAGTCGTTGATGACCCGTTTAGCGCAGTGGTTCAACGGTTGAGCATCGAGGGTTCGCGAGTTCGATTTCCCGCCAGTGCGGGGTTTGTTGATGAAACAAGTGTTTGTGCTGAATCTAGTTGTCTGTGGTACCTTCGTTGTTCCTGGTTTCATAGAGCGAGACTCATATTTATTATTATGTGTTATTTAGATTCGTGACAACCAAACCGTTGTAAGAAGGACCCTAATATATAAGTATACGAATACACACCAACATAATATTGCTGTGTCGGGGCGCGACAGAATGCTATCGGTTTTGTTCAAATGTGACAGACGCACGTTGGTCACATTACCTTAGGATCAGAGAGCATCATGCATTGCATGCATCGTTGTCTAAAGACATACTTTGGTAATAGGATCGGCGAAAGCTTACCTGCTGAAATGGTCTTGATGAGTATTAGATGAGTTTACAAATAGTTTTTTCGGTAATTGTAGGATTTGTAAATGTTCTACAAAAGTGCGTAACTTACAGATTCAAACTGCTCATAGGATATTGTACTTTGTCGATGGCCGAGCGGATGAAAGATCGCGGCAGTACCTACATCGTTTTGAGTCAACACGTTTTTACGAATGTTTATGACTGGTGAATCACTTACAGCCTAGCAGAAGTCAAAGCATTGATTAAGATACCCTTGCTGTTGTTGTAAGTTAGTTTGAATTTAAGGTGTATGTTACAGGTATTAAGTTAAATAGTTACCGATTGTACTGATTGGAGACTTTGATTAAGGTGGAATACCGTACTGGTAAGTCAACGATCCACCTGGATGGGTTTAGTCGAAACCATGTTATTTCCGTTAAGCGATGATACATGTTTTCTACCTACTTCTGTAGAAGCAATGCAACAGGGAGACTATTCAATTGGTTCAACTCAGACCAATAATTGTAAGATAAAATTCAAAGTGGCTATTTGACAGAACTTGCTTACTCTTACCGTATTTAAAAACTGGTTTGGCAAATACTGCGCTGTATTTAGAAACAAAAAGACATGGCTGCATCTCCTAACACTATGCGTGAAAAATATACAGGGTGTCAAGCAGTGTTGTTGTATTCTTTATGAAAGATGCCGTTGCCGTTATACATAGTACCTATACGTGGGCCACCTTGGTGTTTGATTTACGACATTTATTCACTCTAGCTCTTGTAGTTAGAAGCTGTTCGTGTTATTATAGTATTACAGATATTTGGAGTTGTATGCGACCGAAACAAAGCTTACATTTGTAAGTATTTTAAGGATTATTGTCTGTAGCAAGTCTACTACCTACCTATTTTAATGGCAAACCATCTTGGGCGCTTTGGTGATCAGATAGTCCATTATCTGATTGTTCTTAATAATAATGAAACATTACCTACTTATTGAAGTCTTAGGCTTTATATTGTTTGTTTGTGATTTTTTGTAATATTACTCAGTGAGCTGCCATTAAGAAGGCGATAATTGTTCGCTCATTGTGTTACATATCTGGTTGTTCGGACTCTGATGCTGAATTATAATAAAACATTACCTACTTGTTGAAGTCTTAAGCTTTATATTGTTTGTTTGTGATTGTTTGTAATATTACTCAGTGAGCTGCCATTAAGAAGGCGATAATTGTTCGCTCATTTTGTGACCTTATCTGATTGTTCGGACTCCGATGCTTAATAAGAATGAAACAATACTTGTTGAAGTCTTAAGCTTTATATTGTTTGTTTGTGATATTTTGTAATATTACTCAGTGAGCTGCCATTAAGAAGGCGATAATTGTTCGCTCATTTTTGTTAAAATTGTTACCCTTAAAATGGTGACCTTATGTTGTTGTAATTAATCTTCTCTGTAATTTGAATAGAAACGATTAAGAACGTTTCAGACTGTTCGTTACTTGACTGTAGGCGATTAAGAACGCTTCAGACTGTAAGTTATTTGACTGGAGGCGATTAAGAACGCTTCATACTTGTCAAATAACTGGAAACGATTAAGAACGTTTCAGACTGTTTGTTACTTGACTGTAGGCGATTGAGAACGCTTCAGACTGTAAGTTATTTGACTGGAGGCGATTAAGAACGCTTCATACTTGTTAAATAACTGGAAACGATTAAGAACGTTTCAGACTGTTTGTTACTTGACTGTAGGCGATTAAGAACGCTTCAGACTGTAAGTTATTTGACTGGAGGCGATTAAGAACGCTTCAGACTTGTTAAATAACTGGAAACGATTAAGAACGTTTCAGACTGTTTGTTATTCGACTGACTGTTTAAATCTCGAGATTTGCCTTAAGAGGTGTTGTTTAAGTCGCGACTTGGAAGGTGTACTTCCTGAACTGGCATTAAGAAGTCAGTTGTGGTGGCATTAAGAAGTCACCTGAACTAGCATTAAGAAGTTAGTTGTGCTGGCATTAAGAAGTCAGCTGAACTGGCATTAAGAAGTCAGTTGTGGTGGCATTAAGAAGTCACCTGAACTAGCATTAAGAAGTTAGTTGCGCTGGCATTAAGAAGTCAGCTGAACTGGCATTAAGAAGTCAGTTGTGGTGGCATTAAGAAGTCACCTGGGTATGTTAACATTACTTAGTTTAGCTTTAAGTACTTTTATTTTACTTCAAACTCTAACTCTCGCATCACTTGCACGTTTATACTTGCTCCCCCCTGATGTATAATATATTCACACACTCAAAAACACATACGCGCGTGCGCACGCACACAAGCATACACACACACACATTTGGCACATGTGTATATTTTTGCTCCATTGTTATTTGAGAGTTTTGCAATGTTGTCAAATTAGTTAAGTAACAGCCACCTTGTGTTAGCTCATAGAATTTAACCCCCACGGGACAGGCTGTGCCTAGTGTGGGAGTCATAGAGTCTAATTATCTTTATGTTTCTGTTTTGGTTAATGAACACATTTTTGTTTAATTTATTTACTTTACATGGAGAATGCTGCTCGGGGCGAGCAGCAGTACAGGAAGGCCGACTGTTAGGCATTTCCGAACGCAACTCGTCAAGCGCAGCATTCCCCGCCATTATTTGACGTTTGTATAGCTATCTCGCTCTCTCTTTTTCTTGTACAACTTGCATTTGTTTTAGTTTGTGAATAAATTGTAATTTAAATGGTTTAATGCGTTTTTCTGAGCTTCCCTTTTAAAATATTTGTTTCTTTATCTTCTTTATATAGTTTGTAATTATTCCAAATAAATTATTGTTATGCATTATCTACGTATAATAAGGAGCTAGTAGCTATGAGCTGAAATACTTAAAAAACACCGGCAAGCGAAGTCAAAATCACATTATCATTTCAGTTCATTTTTGACGCCTCTACATAGGTATTGTGTGCTCAAGAATAGCCTCACTTTTACTATCTCCATATTTAATACACAAAATAAATTGGGGAGTACCATCGGCGTCAGTGGTTATTTATCGTAGCGTAGCTATAGCACAACACAAGCATCGAATCCTGTTCCCTCCGATAGACAAGAATCTAGCCAGACCTGCAATTCCACATTCCATTTCCTCATCGGAACCTGCGATTGCTCAATCAATTATTAAGTACAACGAGAGAGTTCTTACAAAATCTACGAACGGTTCTAACAAAGACTATTATCACACCCAAATTAGGCGTTCTTGTGCCATGCTAGTCATGTTAATTAAAATAGCCTTTCGCACTAATAAACACACAATAGAAGGCAAATTAAAAAGGATTGATTGCTTTTTTAATCACACATTTTATTGCTTTGGTTAAATAATAGTTCAGTAAAATACACAATTTAAACTTCTTTCATAATTGCTCGTCAACATCTTTTATGATGAGGATAAAAGGTATACTATACTTTATATCCACTGTGGTTTGGTAGCTGTAACACAAACTTTGTACATCTCGTTTCTGAACACAGGTCAAACCTCAACACGGAAGTGGTACGAACCATTACTCCAACACACCAAGTTCGATAATACATTTCATTGTCAGATGTTGTCAAGCCGACCTAAGGTCTCCGACTAGGCTTAAGGATGTTAGCTGAGACCAACTGCTCAACAAGCATTCCCGAAATAGACTTACAAAATTTTGGCCGGTGTAGTCACATCGCCTTACCTGGCGTGCATTGCTTAGCAACAGCGATTGTTGCCGATCTGTTGTCACCAATGGAACCCCTTGTTGGTTTGGTTGTTTGCTCCTCTATGGATGTACTCAAATTAACCTCAACGCAAAAAAATAACTCAAAACAAATAAGGTACATGGTAGCGATCCCGTATTTTACGATATAAGAGTTAGTGGCCATGAAAGTTTAAAGAAATATAGCTAGTGCGACAATCCTTTTTAGCGTGTGGATGACAATGCTTTTTAGCTTGTCTAATAACTAATAACTTCCTCATGCTTCAATCACAGTAAGTATACCCTTCACAGGCGTGATGATTAAGTCAGTTAAAAATAGATCCAAAGCGTAAAAACCCCAAAAACCAAGTTAAAAATGACTTTACTTTGTCAACAACTTTTTGCGTTCCCAGCCGCACAGTTTTCCAATTTTTTCACACTGAAAGTAATTAGCGGGTCTCAAATTAAGATTTCCTTCGTAAAAAGTTTCATTAACAAAAATCAAGTGAGCCATCGTTAGAGGCTCAAGCGGACCGCAAACGCTAAGGTCAAATTAATTTACGGAGTTGCAGACACCTAATTCAAATTTAGTCAATTAAGGTAATATGGTTTCGTAAATGCGGAGAAATAACTATCGATATCCTACTATAGGCACAGTATAACATATACAGTAAAACATCTAAATACAAACGTGCCACTCTCAGTTTGAATGTGTGCGTGAGCGTCGCGCGCCGTGTCGCGATATCACGACATGCGATTTCACGCACACGCTAGCATAAAATAGGGAGGCATAGGCAGGCGGCAGTACACGGGCTGTGCCGCGTGTCTGTGTGCACGCTAGGCTAATAACTCGGCGGGCGGCCTTAGATAGCCTACTGTATGGTTTATACTGTGCTATGAGTATGATGTGAGCAGTGATTGTGAAGCTAATGGCGGCGACAGTCAATGTCTCAAAGGATTTTTCTACTTGGTGCACCGAGGTGATATCCCTTAGGTGCATGTCACCCAGGTGCAAAAAGTTGACCTTATTTACTCACCTAGGTGATTAACTCTGATCAATGTAGACACTAGGGTGAAGATGGTGAAATTACCTAGTCTGAGTTTGTGATCAACAACCAGTCGTCAATGAGCACAATTTTGTGACTCTTTCTAAAATAGTGAAGGCTTCTGTCTTTATAAGGCTGATGGCTGTAAGTCTCGACCGATTCATTGGTAGCTTGTGAGAAACAAACCACATTAGACACTGCAATGAGTAGCTTTGAACAGTCTTAAAAGACCAGGTAGACCTAAAGGTTAATGCGAGCGGAATCGAATACAAACTTCATTACTTAAAAAAACAGACTATACCAACACTAAAAACCAATATTTCAAGTATTTTTACAAGCGCAGGAAAGTCCTGCAGGTTCAAATTGATGGCAAAAACTATAGCTTCAACATATTTTTCAAGTCGCTGGCAGTGAGCACAACCCCTACTGGGTTGTTGGAGCCCGTTGTGGGGCAATGTTACGACACCGGCCACCAGTAGTGCCTGCTTGTAATGCATATTGATAAATCTCACGCGAATCAATCAATCGGCACTGAATTTGAATCATAATTAAGCAGTGTTACGTCTTCTGGGAATTTCGTTAGTTTTTTTTTTTTTATAAATAGTTTTTTTTTTTGCAAACTGACATCAATCAATTCTGTCGTAAGGTAGGCTGATAACAATACTTGTCTCTGAGACTGCTCAAAATGTACATTTTTAACATTTACTACATCAAATAAAACCATACATCACTCATACAAATATCGGACGTTGAAAGACTTTAAGTGACATGAAAACAATAACATGTCCTTCAACTGATCCAAACATAAGCCTCTATTATTGACTAGATTTCATGACCCCACACTGCTAAATGATAATGATGATGATGACAATAAATCTTTACCCCCTTATTCATAAAAACCAAGCTAAAACATAGTTTAGGCAATTGACATGTTGTGTCACTTACTAGCAACAAGAATGACAGTGACAAAACGATACAAAAGTTGAAGTGTTGTTGAAGAGCTGTTTCAGTTTATATGAATTAGGGGTTAGTAACTGGACAAGTAAAAAACTCCAACTTCTGAATAATTTTCTGTAGCGTAGTAGGCGCCACGACTGTCTCAATAAAGCAAGCGAATTTAAAGTAGTCAACAAAAAAAAAGTAGGAATTTCTCAAAAGCATGTAGATATTATTCTTACTACAAAGTCATAAGGGAAGGTCCTTTTTGCTATATCACCGAAATTAGTTTTTCAGCGTCTGCTGGAAAAAAATATTTCACTAACTTTGTCGCATCTTGAGACTTTCATCAAATCCCTTTACGAAAAAAACCGTATTCATTTTAATTTGTCCTCGAGAGGTTTTGTGTCCTTTCGAGTCTTTAGGCTTGATTTATGGCCCGCATTCATTCCGGGCTCGTTTTACGGCGCCCTGACGACTACAACAGTGAAATAATGCGTTTTACTGCTTTTTACCTTATTTTGATGACTGTTTGGAGGATGTCTACAATTTTGGGGAAGTTATGTTTAGACAGGTAATGATTTAGCACCAAGAGCAACAGATGAAAATACACAAGCATAGAATGAAAAACTGGATTTGAAATTAATAATAGATGATTAATGAATTTAACGATTATTTTAATTGAAAAAAACGTCAAAAGTCTAAATGAACGATTATGTGGTATTTAATTTTTTTTTATGGAAGAGTGAGGTCAATAGTACCTTCGTCAACGAGGGTGTATGAAAAGATCAATGAGGTTGGAAGGAACAAAAATTGTGCATCAGAAGTCAGGATAGCAAGGTAAACTGTAGACTGCCGTAAATAAAAATAATTCATGTTTGTATGTTGTGGAATAATTCTATTAATCAAACAGATATGCTCTTGATAGGGTTTAAATAGGCTATTGTTAGCTAAGGATAAAATATCAATAAACAAGCATTCACTAAGTGTCTGTAGCGTTTTAAAATATTATCATCGTAATAACAATAGCGTACGAGGAATACTAAAGTACTTTTTATCAATACATTTGGCCTTGAACTTTTATGTAATAAGTTGTTTATTAATTGCTACTTCGAACGATAACATTTTTGTATGTTACTTGGTTCTTGCAGAGAAAGACACAACTACTTATGTTTGTCCAATTTCTCTTCCACCTCAACACTGTTCAATGTTTATTTTTTTGTTACAGGTATGATCATCAGGATAATACCGGATATGATAGTTAGCTGCACATTGTAAGATAAGATTTACTCATAATTCACATTACGTAATTTAATAAACTATCATAACACGCTGTCGACACTTGCAAGTGACAGGATTCAAATGCAAATTAGGCATTCGGAAAAGATCACTTGAACTGTCAGATTTCGGTGTCATTTTCAACACACACTTCGATCCCGAACACGAATTCATCTGTCAGGAGACTACTATTTGTCACTTTTTAAATAAAATTCTACGTTTGACGTGTGAAAATGGTGCAGTTAGGTATTTGTCTGACAGTTGAATGCGAATTCAAGATCGATTTAAGTTCTTAGAATCGCTAGGCTCTGCCGTACACACAACATAACATATTTTATGTATTTTGGGTATTTATTTATATATCATTAGTAGGTATGCAAGTGCTAAGTGAAGCAATTCGACAGCCGCTGCGAATGTCCGTGCGTCCACTCAGCTGGCCCCACTTAAATCAGCGTCTGAGCCTATCAGGTCCGGGCATCAGCTGAGTGGGGTCCATTTAATTTTGGACATCGTGACACTGCTGTCTGGTAGAAATTTCCATTCTCTAACCATTTTGTTTTTTTTGTTCATATCTGTGTGTGTACGATGTCCAAGATCAATAAACGTTTTTTCTTTCTTTCTTATATTCAGCCTTCGAATAAACAGTCATATTGCTTAAGTCATCATTAGCCCCTCAAAGACAGCCTCTTCCCCCCTCCTTAGGCATTAGGCCGATGGGTGATCATCAGTCAGCGGTATCAGCCGCGACAGACCTTTGTGTGAGCCGCATACATTATCATGATCGATTACTTCAACCATTTTTGAGGGTTTAACCTAAGCCCCGCTTTTGGAAGTAACGGGAGACGAATCGATTGTGTAAATGGTTTCTCGAAGCGGGAAACAAAAGGCTTGTTTGATGAAGTAGTAGCTGACGTGACAGAAGTGGTTTTATCAAAAGGAACTAAGAATAACAGTGCAACGAATAATGAAAAATTTAAAATTTACGTGTTCTCCGTATTTTTTTTAATTTTTAGGTAGGTATGTTCCTAGGACATCAACAAAAAATAAGCTAGTTGGTCCAGCTGTTCTCGAGTTTTGCGCTTAGCAACAACATTAACGTTTTTTTTATTATTTATACATAAGCAGCCAGTATTCGATCACGTTAACATCACAGGTTGCTTGAATTTCCGTAAGTTGACATGGTAGGTATTTCATATCTGTTCAATTGGACTGTCTTTTCAGAAAACTGTCTCATGAAGATGATTACGTCTCCGAGGTCATAATTGTTATCATAAACACTGGAACAATTTGACGACTCCAGACTGTTCCAAACCCACCCTATTTTCATTCAAATAACCTCAAACAGCACTACATCTAGGGGTTGCTAACTTTTTTTTCCAGAAGTAAATAAGGTATATTTAGGTCCATTATTGTCTTAAGTACATATTTTTAACAGCTTTACGTACTTCTACACCTAATAATGTGTTTGCACATTTTGATGATTTCTATGGGTCTCATAAAAATGCTCAAAGTCACCCAGCGAGCAATGGAGAGAACGATGCTTGGTGTTTCCCTGCTTGATCGAATCAGAAATGATGAGATCCGCAGGAGAACTAAGGCAACCGACATCGCTCGAAGGATTGCATCGTTGAAGTGGCAGTGGGCGGGGCACATAGCGCGGAGAACCGATGGCCGTTGGGGCGGAAAGGTTCTCGAATGGCGACCGCGTACCGGACGACGTTCCTTGGGCAGGCCCTCCACAAGGTGGACCGACGATCTTGTCAAGGTCGCGGGAAGCCGCTGGATACGGACAGCGCAAGACCGATCGTTGTGGTTCAATAAAGTTTTTTTTATCCTTCTCTCACTAAGCAGCCAGTCATTCATTCAGGTTCTCTTACATAATTTATTAAAAAAAAAAACTAATTGAAAACAAATTTCATGTCGGTGATAATTTCATTCCTTTGGTAACTTAAGTGATAAATTATCCCCGCTCGTAACAAGCCAATTTGGGGCAACAATGTTGTTACAAAAGAATCCACCGGTCCTTGGATACAGTCCGCCACTGCTCAAATGTGGACAAACAATATAGACTTTGTCTGTACCGCGCTAAGGGTGTTAATGTTAGATCCATGCTGTTGACACTGTTATACACTTTTAAAGCCAAAAGTATGCTTCAGTACTTAACATCATCATTATTTCGTAATCGGAATAAAAACGATATCTTCTTTACGATTAAGGTTCGTAAACCTATTTTCATATAAAAATGTTTTTAATTTGGACCGTTGAACAACGTTAGAACTAAACAATAGTCTGCGTTTTAGCTGATTTTGTTGAGAAATACCGTCTAAACTTCAAAGAAAGTAACTTCATGTTTGAATGTTCATACAAAAATGTCATTTATAAACCCTCAATGCAGGTAGAGGAATAAAATATGCATTTACTGTCAATAAAGCGAAATTAAAATAAAAAATAGCATTGGAGAATATAGGGTTATTTTCGTCCCAGAACTTGATATGCCCAACGAAGACCTTCAATGTCTGATTGAATTCTATGCGGACCTCAATTAGTAAAAAGACCCTCAAATAGTAATAAGAGCATGTAACATCCCACTGCTGGGCAAAAGCCTCCTACCGTTGCTCCATTCCAGTTTGAGGTCCAAAGCTGCACTACAACTTCTGAATAACTTTTAAAATGCAATGAGACTTCAAGTAATACCGTGAAAAACCCTTAACAGAAGGACATACATCTATATTACCAATGTTAAAATAGAAACACAATATTGAAAACGGCATTTTCTTCTCCTTGATATTTTCAGCAAAATTTATAAAGCAAAACAGATTTGTCAATATCTAATATGCAAATACGCAACTGTTACCGTTCGGTTATTAAATCCGAAATACGCCGTTCGCGCCGACATTTAATCCGAAAATCCGCGGCATTAAGCTTATTACAAGAAAATACGTTTTAATACCGTATTCGCATCTATTTGACCTGGCGCGGATTACGGGGAGGGCGGGTGGCAGCTACAGCGAAGCGATGGATTACGATTCAAATTATTATACAGGGTGTCGATTTTGAAATGTGTACAATTTTCAAGGTTTATCAAGATAATATTAAATTTCTCACTTACGGAAAATGGTATGTCAGTACACAGGCTACCATTTTGTTTTTTTATTCAATTCAGTTCTAGAATTGGTTGCGAATTGAACACACTTGTTTTGGCCAGATTGCTGAATTGCTGAACCACTGGGCTACGACGCATTCTGTGATTAATGATAAAGATCTAATAAAGTTTATGTCTTTTTAATATTTGAATAGTAGCGTAGCTTTCAGTATATTTCGGTCTAAAGAAGACACCAAAGCCGCGTATTAACAAAACCGTCACGTGACTAATCCCCTAAGTGCAGGCCGACACGGAGCATTGTTTGCTAATACGCCTCCAAGCTTCGATTTTAGAACATGTCGGAGATTAAAATTTATAGGAACATTCAGAGAATAAATGGTAGAGTTACATTTATTTTCTTTTAGTCTAGATGCGGTTTAATGCGACTACAACAGGATAATCTAGATTTCTTTCCTTTCAGTATTCTGGTTGAAAGATTAAAAGTCTATGTTTCAAGTGTTTAAGCGATCAAAGTTTTTTGAATCAATTTAGCTGTGCAAGCATAAACAAAACAAGCGCTTTTCTGCTCATTTACGTAATAACTATTATTGAAACTTAAATGCTTAAGATTAATGCTATTCATGGTGATATTAACTTTTTTCGTACGAGATGAAGTGGCCACCCTATATTTTTCTACCCTAAAAGGTGATAGGATTGCTTTCTATGTTTATAAGACCAACAGGAAGCTATCATCCAAATAAAAACCGTAGTTCTTAGCTAACAAACATCCAAAAATGCAACCGAATTAAGAACCTGAAATTTTCGCAGTCAGATAAAAAAAATCTAAGAGACAGACCACACGTTTCCAAAATAGTGGGCATTATGCGGCCAATAAAATGTCCAATTTCCACCAAAAACCCATAACCTGGAATCCAATATTAATCTTTATTACCCGATACAACCGTTGTAAGTGATATTTCATACGGGCAATAATATACGGGGTCATCGGCGACACCCGGCGCGGGTCTGAAAAACAATATGCTGCCCACATATTGAGAAGTCAAGGTGAACTCGACCTTTGAATTTCAGCAGAAAGATTCGAATACTTTTAAAGATAGATTTCGCTACAAATATTAATGAAACAACATCGAGTTTGTTGCAACACTTTCAACTCGAATAAGTACTGCTGGAATTTCAAAGGTTGAATTTTTTTTGACTTGTCTCCGTCTCAAATGGAACGTTAAAATTTGAAAATTGATGGGAAAATTAAACATGCTCAAACTTTTTTGATACAAGCACGGACGTAAAAGGAAGACGGATGGAACATCACACTAAAAAAATGTGAAGCATGCAAGGTGCTACAATTTCGTTTGTTGTACAAGACCTGCTACACTTACAAAACACACTAGGTGCTACAAACTATGCCATTTTACTCCGTGTGACAGCGCCAATGGCACGTGCTAGTCACGCACAAACCTAAACTGGCAGCTGATAATATGCTTCGCTCATGATTAGACGAGGTCCGCTGGTGACGTCCGTCTTTCTTTTACGTCCGTGGATACAAGTATGTTTTTCAAATGTTTGGCGCCATTAGCCTTGGATAACGGCCGTTGTTATTTTCTCCACAAAAAAACGGGATGAGTCTACATAGTACTTTGCCATCATACCGCCCAGCCCATCAAAAGAAAATCTCCTTGCTCTCTATATCGCCTTGAACATGTGTTACCGCGCCCACGACAAAATTACTGCACGATTGAGTCCTCGTTCAAGAACTGGCGGCGCGACGAGCGGGGCGACAAGCGGAGCGGTTCGCGTATAACTCGTACGAAGATAAGATGTATGCAAGCATTTTAGTAAAAATAATACAAAAACATGTTAAAATTAGTAGTTGCTGGATTTGTTGCCTAATTTTATTAGTACATAATTAATCGTCCGTTATAATTTTTAGGTGTCAAACCAAATGTTGAGCATCGCTCAGAAGTATAGCTGTCCCTTCAGTTCTATTGACATTTTACGGGACAGCATGAGCCTAAGCACGTGCTTAGCGTTGATTGATGTTTGTGAATTCGGGGGAAAAGTATTATTGGTCAACAGTAACTGGACTACTTCCTTGATTTTACAAACATTCTTAAGATTGTATTTTTCTATAATTAATTAGGTTGGACAATTTGAAAGCCAGTTGTAGGAAGTCTATTCGAACAAGAATATTTTGAACTTGAACTAAACAATATACCTTCTACGTGACGTGACCGGCCTCCTTGGTAACACCGGTGTGACAGAAAATAATATGACCTTGGTTGAAATAATAATCGATGTTAGTTTTGTGTCTACTAATCCTACCGTAAAACCAACAACTTGTTGGCATGTTCAGTGGCGCACACATCAACCTTTACAAAACCATTCCAAAATGGGTCTAATGTCAGCCGCATAAGGTGCCACTATGTAAAGGTTGATGTGTTCTCTCTCTGTTCAGTGTTGACTTGTTGTTGTTTTTATTAATTGTTTCTGCTAACATGACATACCCTCACGACCATATGGTCCAATAAATGGGTATTACCTCTGACTCACCCATTAGGGAATGGGTGAGTCAGAGGCGCACTCATTGTTGCCGTCATGGTGAACGGAACATTCAAAAGCCCACATTTCGCCGAGAGAATTTGAACCGCTAAGTGTTTCTTCTAAACCCGACAAAACCGCCAACAATTCCCAACTTAAAACCCAAGACATTCATCACAAGATACTTCTGTCGTAGATTGCGCGGCCATCGTCCCGAAGGATCACAGGATGTGCCTATTGCCATGGGCATTCGTTGCTTTATGTCCTCTAAACCATTGTAACCCTATTGTTATAGCCCTCCTGCTCCCACTCGACCAATGTCTCCGATGTGTGTGAGGGACAGGAGAAAAGGGTTGTGTAACGTATTAACCGGACTGTTGCGGTTGAAAGCAAGTCCGTAGTTTAATGTCGTTAAAGATAGTTGATACGATGTTTGTACTGCTAATATTATACCTAAATGGGAGGGATCTACGGACCTTTGTTGGATGTAGTGGATGAGCTGTGACGTAAATATTGGGTTAAGAATACTTTGTAAGATATTTCAAGGAGTTTCCAAGTCATGGGAATGTGATTTAAACGCTTCTTTCCACTTTTTCATATTAAACTAATAACCCACAGTAGATAAATCAGCTTTCTTTTATACTCGTTTTATATTTTATAGCACTTGGATTATGTTAGATGAGTGACATTTTGACTGGAAGGAGTGTCGGGTTAGACTAAACCTGTCCGATAAGAAGTGGGTCGTAAGTTCGAATGTCGCCTAGGACATTTATGTGACCAATGTAATTTTTTTCGAAAGATAATGCTTTACCGTGGAGACTCTTTCAGCTCCATAACCGTTATTAGGTTAGCTTTTAAGAATTTTATTCAATACTTATTGTAGGTCCCTACAAACGTTTTTCTATTCCTATTTCTACCGAAGCTTGCCTGGCAGAGATCGCTTTATAGCGATAAGACAGCTTGAATTGTTCAAAAGTGTATTTTTAATGTTACCATGTTAAAGATTATTTATCTTCACTACATAGTATGCTTAAATCTTTGAAACTACGCAACGGATTTTGCGAAGCGAAGCCGGGGCGGGTTAAATATTTTACTCGATGTAGCGTAGTTCAGAATCACTTGTACAAATTAGAAAAATAACTTTAAAAAAGCATCATTTCATCTCAAACAACCATTCCTACATAAAAATACAAAAGCTACAACTTGTAACTTTTAACTCAACAAGACACCGTCCCCCTAAATGGACGTCATTCAACTTTCCCCAATCTCTTGAGTTTTGTTTATCAGCAGCGACTCAATACATCAAAGATATTTAGCAGAAGTTTCGAGACGGCTCGGATGTTTACATTGAAGTCATTTAAAAGCCCTTGAAAGGAAAGCTTTTAATGACTAAAATGACTTTTTTGATTGTTTAAAAAAATTGGCAAATTAGAGGGAACAACGACAAAAGCAGGGTCTCAAGTCAAGCCTTGTTATATTCATGTTACCCTGAAACCGACGATCCCCTGAACTTATTTTTTATTATTAAATGACCAAATCTTGGAAAAGAGGAAAAAAAAGTAGGTATAACGCGTATAAAAGTATGGACCACAGTAAAGATTTACCTCAACAGTGAATTCAATAAGGCAGTTCCCGTTTTAAAACACCTTTTTTAGGTTTGCTTCGCGAACTCTTTTGAAAATCTTGTGGGGTATATTCAATCTCTAAGGCCTCTTAAAGAAGTGTTGACAGCATTAGCAACTTGAAAGTATCTCAAAATTATCGAGTGTTAAGAAGTAAATGAGAAGAAAAGGTGTAATTGTTCAGAAAGAGGCCAAACTTGCTTAATTTTCCGCATCATTATGCAGTTTAAACAAAAACACCGCAAGTTCAATAAAAAATAATCCCTCTATACACGGAGGGACGATTTGTTTACATTTAAAAATTGCTGCGCAAACAATTTTGAATTCTTCATCATTCACGATGAGCGTCAAATTTCGGCGCGCGCCGGAATCTGTTATCAAAAATTCTCATAACATGCCCTTTGATTTATTACCCTCACAACAAATAGGCCGGGGCTTTACTGTCAGCGATGCGATGAGATATGCGCTCGAGGATTCTATCTCTAGAGCCAACGATGATGTGTATTTAGATTGGTATCGTAAAATCGACTGTATTTATATCTATAGCAAATCATCTATACCTAGTAGTGATGCAACGGAACTGGCATAACAGAAGCAGAAACGGAAACAGATGTCAAAAGTAAATCTTAACGGAAGCCTAGAACCTAGGTATAAAGGATAGATGGATTGCTAAAAACGACATCAATTTTGATAACTAAAACTTGCTTTCTTACTGAATAGACCTAAATTGTAATGCAAATACGGGAATGGGGTAGGAACCGAACCGTAGAAATAGATTGTGTCAGATTTTACCGAATAACTAGTAAGTGTCCTCAAACTACCTATTACTCGGTCGTGATCACACTGTATATTCTCTGATTGACATTTATTGTAAATAAATAAATGGAGATTAATTACCGTGACTACCCTAAAGTGGTGAGCTAAAGATGCTGGAAAACGAGTTTTGCTAAGATTCATAAAAACTACGCCTTTTACGCCCGATACAGCTATGATATTCCGCTGGGTGCCAAAACTCACTTCGCTCGTGGCGAGGTAACTTTAAAATTCAATTCCTTTGCGACTTTGGTCGTTTGAGAGAAAAAAATTAAGCCAAATATCATTTTTTTAATTATTTACATACAAAATGAGAGAAAATACTAATTCAAAGTAAAGCGTTTTGATGATTGAGTCTCGGTGGTTCACGCTTACGAAGCACCGAGATGTGAAGTGATGTCCGCTGGAATAGCACCCCTGAATCGAATTTAAAAGTGGCTAGCTGCCAGCCTAGCGTCAAGCCACAGCCGCATAGCGTTTCATCCACGCCGCTAGCAGTAAACCCTTTGCCTTCCGCACGGGCGCCAAACGGTAAGTAGCCGGCATTACTTACGGTATTCGGAATTCTGAAACGTAATTAAAAACGCCTCGACTTATTAAACTCGTAGCGGAGCGGAATTTTTATTTGGACACGAGGGAATGAGCGTTCAGACGTGCTTATGGAACGTGCCGGTAGAGGAAATTAGTGTTTTGTAAAATTCTTCAGGTACACCTCCGACATAAGATAAGATGTACTTGCACAAAACAGTTACTTATATTACAAGAACTTTCAGAAACGAAGGAACTATTGAAGAGGCCTTATCGCTAAAATTGATCTCTGCCACACAACCTTTAGGTAAAGAAACGAGGAATGGTGGTGCTAATGCTAGCAAAAATACGCACACAAAACATTTTTTGGAAGTAGTACAATGTGCATAGAACAACCAAATTATGTTTAAATAAATTCTTAACTATGTCGTCATTAAAACTTGAACAAGATGCGAAATGTTTTAACCAGCATATCATCATACTTACCTAATTGTAAAATTTATAATAGCAAATACTATGTCGTAAGTAGGTTTAAAAATAACCAATACAAATGTCAGCTTCCAAACAAATTCTCGTGTCGAACGTTACTAAATTTTTTAATGTCACAAGCACAATACATTTTGAGTGACATTGACAGGACGGTCCACGTTTCGTGAAACAAAGTTATTATGTACGAGTACATACTACAGGCTGTTTAGGCTATATTCTACAGTTTCGACATTTTACTAAGCGTTCTTTGACGAAATGTGACTATATAATTTTGTAATTGTAAACCTAAATGGCATTTAGGTTTACAATTACCCTATTAGGTTTACAATTACTCGTACGTCTTTGTAAGGATACATCACTGTTGCACAATTTTAGGGGTGTGATGATGTCGATAAATGTTCGGGCAGTTTTTGATCGGTACTTAGTGTCGGTAGTTTGCAAGTTGTCTATTAAACACATGTTTTTATAGATTGTAAACTGTTAAATATCCGTTGGCCCTTCGTAGATGTGGATAATTATGCTATAGAGGCAAATTGTTTTTGAAATTATTGAAGTTTTATACATTTAAAAGGATGAAAGCCAAAAAAATATAAATATCTCTATGTGTCTATTTTATCGAGAGTTGAGTATACAAACTATAAAAGCTGAGATTATAATATATATGCCAATTTATATTCATACAGAGATAAAAGTTCTGAGGCTTGGTTAAAATACAAATTCATTCATTCGTCATCATAGGTGCTAAAAAGGCGAAAGAAGAACGTTTTAATTTTAACGGATTCTTATTTTTATTATAACGACTTTGTGATGATAAGTATCTAGCATTAGTCGGTAGTCAGAAGCCAAGTTCCGCTTGGGTCGCTTCGCCAACAGTGTAGGCAATTAAATAAGTATACAATAAACTACTAACAGTTGCCAATTTCATAACGCATTGTGTGACATTGTAGGCACTTAAGTGGTCGTACCAAACGTTGGATAACGCCGTGACAAGACGTCGAATGCACACACTATCTCCTTTAGTGCCCATCTTAATGGCCTGTGTGGCAACTGCAACGACCTCGAGGGCTTGAGGATGTGTCAATGTATCGACATACTCTATCGTAGAGCCTGTTACAACACTACTTTTAAATAAAAAAACAAACAAGGATGGTAAAATCATTTAACCCCAAACTAAGCAGATCTGGGACCCTTAATAAGATAGTTTTACAGCTAAGTTTGAGCCCACTTATATCAGTTTAGGTCAGTCTGAAGAAGCGATAAACTTGGGGCTCAAGCCCCGCACAGCACAGTCATATTTTATGGGTGAATGAACATGTCATTGTATTGGTCTGGGTGTTTCTTATGTCCATAATGTGTTATTTCATTTACTATTTCTTTCTTTCGATAGCCTAGATAGACCGTTCGCACTCCATGAGTGGCAGCCCTAGTACCTTATTTTCTTTTAACCGCATATTTGAGAGTTTTTGCTGCCTGAGCTGGTAGCACTAACCGCTGGTCCACCGCAAACCAAGTAACCTCGTGCCAAATGTTCGTCAAGGTGAATCTACCCTCATTACAATTTCTAGCGCCAATTTGTTTTACTAGAGTGGGGTGGGGTAGGGTTGTCGACTTTAGAAAAGTTTTTTTGGTGGCAAACTTATACACTACATATAAAAATAACGAAATGACATTTTTTTTCCTCTGCTATCTCTTGCTAATGAAGTATTTTCTTTTTTTCATTTTAGGTGACCTACTACATACCATAAACTGAGCTAGCAACATTTGTGTTAGCGACACAAATCTGTAATAATAATTATTAATCATAATTCAATTATTTCAGGCAATAAAAACATAGTAATAGATCTTAAAAAAGTATAATCGACCCATATTGTAAATAAGGACTAACATACATGTTTTATAATTGTTTTAGCATTTCCCATGCTTTATGTATCGTTACTAAAGATCTGAAAATCAGAAAAAGACATTTGGTCATGTTGGCATCAGGCAGGACTCGAACCCGCATCTTTCGCAAACCGGGCGACTGCACTAACCAATTATGCTACCGAAATACATTATGCTAAAGATGCTTTTTCTGGTTTTCAGATCTTTACTAACATACATACTTATTATAACTACTAAAACGTAGAATGTATTTATGACACTGCCCCTTGGGGTACAAAAATGGGGATGTGCGTCGACAACCCTTAGACGGTTAGTTAAGGTCTTGCGCTGACTCAGCAACGTCATATTTTTTGCCAAAATGGTGAAATTCGGTCCATTTACATATACTATGAGTAAAGCTGGAAATTACGGTCTACATTCAGAACAGTGTACGGTCAGTGCCAGTAATATTGTACCTTGTCACATTCACGTCGTTGATGTTATCATAGAAATTGTCACAGGGACAACCCATAACTTATAGTTTAATAACCTCCTCCTTTTTTGAAGTTGTTTAAAGAGGACTGTAAATGCGGGCTCATAGCAAACTTACAAGTCTTTATAAATTATTAAATATTTTTTTACTAACTAAACAATAATTGACTTTATTTCAATGATGGCGGCTTTAGCCCAGCAGTGGCAGAATCGAAACATCACGGCCAATAAATCTAAACTTAGCATTTTTTTTAAATAGCTTCATAGCGTTTCAGAGCCCATCTTCATAGGATATTCGGTAAAAGTGCCGAGAATTAATACGGTAAACGTCACGACGCCGTAGTTATTCACCGCGCCCGTAGTGACGGTGAAAGGCCGTAACTTACTATGATAGCTCCACGACCCAATTTACGAGGTTTTCCCATTCGTCCCAGTCTTGTGCAGTTTCACGCCATTGCATATAACATACACTCAAAAATATATCCTAAACGGTGTAGTCAGAGGAACATTCAGAAGCCCACACGTCGCCGAGGGAGGGGTAAGAGTAAGCCGACCGCCGTTATCCACAATTACGCCAAAATATAAAAAAATCTTAGCGTTCTTTCAGACAGAAATAATTATTTCATGTAAACATTTACAAGTGTTTTTTAAAAGGCAGCAAAATAATTTACAGTAAAAAAATAAAATTCTCGTGTCACAGTGTTTGTTACTCAACTCTTAAGAAACTTTTCTGAACGATTTTGATGAAATTTAATCACCCCATAGTTGAGGTGAGGCCTGTGTGTGCCCAGCAGTAGGGCGTATATAGGACGTTTATGTTTTTATGTTTATCTACGTTTGTTTGTTGAGCTTAAAAAAACGCGGACGAAGTCGGGGGCGGCCGCTAGTAATAATATATTTCCGTAGCCGCTATAACAACAAAAAAAAAGGATAAAATATTAAGGTAGGAAGTTTTGCTAAATATTAATAACGGTAACAGATAGACGCTTGAAATTCTCACAAAATACGTAGTTTTACATTTCCTTTCAAAATGAATATCTGAATTAAATAAGGTTGATATCGAAGAGGGGCGTCCATACAACAAACGAAGTTTTAAAGCAATTTTTAACTCCATGATAGTCACACGTCGTAAATTGTAGCAAATCACCAATAATTCAATGTGGTTAACGTAAGTGACTGTTAAATTAGTAGACTCTCAAAGTCGTTAAATTATCATATTTTCCTTGTAAGAAAAACAGGAAAATACATAGGTGTGTGCACTACGCCAAGCAGAACTCAGGTAAGTTGTAAATTATTTAACACATATATTTGTTTAATAACATCTTGCTAGTGCCTCCTGATTAAAAAACATACATTTATTTATTTTCACTATAATTTTGGAGAATCACTCTACTATCAACGTAAAAATTCACCTTATAACCATTTTCGGAAACTATTAATATTGGGCCCACGACCAAGTAACATTAGTATCGGTTGCCTAAGTACTTGTTATCCTAAATAAATTAGGTATGTTTTTTGATATTTTGGTACAAAATCCTATTATTTAGGTATTTTAATTTTGCATGTTTCTCGGTCTCGTATTGTACCTATAAGATCACCAATTTGTTACAACTCAGAAGCTTCGTGTACAATTTGGTCATTTTCTTTTAGTTTGAATAAAACTAGAGTCCACTTCTCCAAGCGTAATAAAAAATGGCACTGAATTTTGTATAGTAACCACAACTTACTGCAATTTGCGGCTTTTTTCCTATTCATTGAAAGAAAGCTTCTAGGTTCTTATGGCGTCACAACTGTTTTGCGGTAGCTTACAAGATAATTAATAAATTTGACACGATTTACTTCACTTACATACATAACATAAACGGCCTATACTGCTGGGAACAGGCCTCACCTCAACTATGAGAGGTGGAACAAGCCATACTCCAACACGCGGGCTCAGTGCGAATTGTTGTTGTGTACATTAATGGCAAATGTTATCAAGCCGCCCTAAGGCCTCTGACTAGGCTTGACACCTAGCGACGTTAACTGGGACCAAGTGCTTAGCGTGCCGTCTGAAGCACGGAGATGCCCGAAATACACATCACTAAATTTCAGTCGGGGTGGTCTTCCATCCCATTTGTGTTTGACCCTTTGTGTGTTGCTTTACAACAGCGATCACTACACTTATTGGGGTTTAAAACTTCTTGTTCAAGCATTTAAAATGTTTTCGTCACATTATTTGGTTTCCTTGACATAGCCCTAGTTTAGAAAGGGTTTATTTTTTGATTAGACTTGCCTAAATCTCATTCGCTAACTGCACGACTGTTGGTAACGCCACCGAGGTCAAATTATTGTTTACTATATTACTGTAAATATTATTAATAATCATGATAATATTGATTTCTAAAATACGACATTTAACTCTATAGCTAGAAAACTTTGAATACATAACATATTACAACGAAGGAGTTTGATGTTCGAAATCACTTGTTTTTCTTTTTGTTTCTTTTTTTGTAGCTGCTGATGTAAACCATACAGCCAGAACGCGCTGAGTTCAGCGATAAGTAAATGTATCGTAGGATACTAAGTGCGGGTTGCACCATCTGACTTTAACAATAACAGACATCCAAATTTCAGTTAAAGTACCGGTTAGGCCCAAAAATGACGTCAAATTGTCAAAGACAAAAACTTTAACTTTAACTTCTACTATGGTGCAACTTACCCTAAGTATGCTGATTTTTTAAGTGGCCTGAATCCTTCAAAATGCTGCGTTCCCTATGTGGGGTCATCTGTCCACCTTGTGGGTGGACGTCTCACGTTGTGTTTGCCATCCAATGCCGCCTTAGAACCAATTTGAATCAATGACAACGTTTTCGTTTCGTATTTAAATATAGTTTGTGAGCTGTGTTTTTGTCTTAAGTTATATAAACTTTCCCTACCAAAAGCTAATAGCTTACTAATATCTGGAAATCCCTTCTGCTATCTATGTTCAGTATAAGACAACTAATGGCGTTCATGTTTGTTTCACATGTCAAACAGAAATTCCGATTCTAGATTTTATTCTGAATAATGTTTTAAACCATCCATCTTAGCAGATAAGTAAACTGGGCTTTGTCTCGTCACAAAAATACTCCTCAGTCACAGACGGGCAAAAACAAGCAGATTCTACAAATTTCGCTAGAAGCTTTAAGTAAAACGTTATTGTTCGTTGACGAAAAGTAATCACGTGCGATTCACGAATCGGTGCCATTTTTTTGTCGTTTTTTGTCGTCATTGTGTTGTAAAAGAGATGATAAATTAGAAATAATTTTAATGGCTTTTGACGTTTGAGTGGAACCTAGTGGAAAGGTTTTTAATTTCATCTGTCACACGGTAAATTAATTACCACACCTCAACAGTATTATTAATTAATAATATGTCACGTCTCCTATTTACTTCTGGATACATTTGTGATTGAAATTGTTAAATGTAATCCCCCTTCGTTATCCACTGTAATAACATTAATTAATAATTTTATTATTTTTTAAAAACGATATTTAGAGGCCGCAATTTCTATTCAGCGATGTCTGTTAAATAAGAACTTGAATTATAGGTACTGTGTGGTATTCCAGGAAAACCTGTTCATAATCTTAATAGTATTATAATAAGAGGTTGTGGTCGGGCCTCTGATAGTCAAGCATCGCCTTCATCGCCTTCATCTCGTAAAAGTTCATGAATGAAGGATACAATATGTTTTTATGATACTCAATGAAGAACCAAAGGTAAGTGTTTTATAAATAAGTAAAAATTTATTCGATTCGTGTATACGCATAAATATAAAAGGGGTTTCTTAACCTATTTTTATCACTGATCGTAAACTTCTTACTTTTATTATTATACTTTCAAGCTTTTTTCATAGACTACCTGTGTTGTATGTGTGCTTTTTAAATGTATTTCACTAGTAGTTTTTATTATAATCTTTGCATTCCGAAAACCACTCGAGAACAAACTGATTTATATTTAAAAAAATAATAATTATCGAAGCTCCTGATGTTTTTATACTATTAGTGTTTTTAAAATCCTATTCAAGTAGGTAAGTGAAAAGTAGAGCCGCTTTTTCACTAGGCAACAATTGACGGACAACACGTGACGCTCAACAACGCGCGTTGTTTCCAACACGACGCGCGACTTGTCGTTTGATACTATGCGCAACGATGCAGCGTCGTTGATCAACATGATGAGCTACATGTCGCTAAAAAAATGTTGCCTAGTGGAAACGCGGCTTTCTAGTATCAGGTGACTTCAAAGCTCGGTTAATCCATCACATAAAATAGTGAGAGCGTCGTGTCCCAGAGGTTAAACACTTTGGCTCTGAACCCGATAGTCCAGAGATCAAATCTCGCCGGAACACACCTATTTTGTGTTCATTGTACAATTTGCGGCTAACTCTCCGGTGTAGGAAAACACCGATATGAAACCCAAGTAAGCCGGTAGGTAACGGCGGTAGGTTCGCCCCTTACTACGTTGGGTTCCAATTCCCTCGGCGAAATGTGGGCTTCTGAATGTTCCGTTCACCATAACGGTAACAATCAGTGTGCCTCTGACTAACCCGTTAGGCATATGGTCGTGAGGGTATGTTACGTTATGTTATTTTATGTTATGTTATAAAATAGTGAAACATCACTGTCGGTCAATTCCCGGTTAACAGAACGATGTCTTATAAATCGTATATGTATGTACCTATATAACCAGTGCAGTCCGCCTGCATCTCCTAGATTAGCCGCATCCTCAATCATTGACGATTGTCTACTTACGTTCATCTTAACTCTTCGCGGTAGCTGCCATTGGCCTATTTCACCAGACAAGGTTCGTGGCGCTATAGAAGAGACGGTGAACTGTTGGATGCCTTTTGGCACTTGGGTGACGGAGTTATTCTGAGCCATAAAGAATAATTAAAATTCTTTATTACTTTATTATTTCGACAGTCTACCCAGACGATTATTTTTTTTCACATTATTATGAGTAGCATCGAGTATGGGTAAGGAAGTAGACTGACCCCCGAATTCACAAATGACAATCAACGCTAAGCACGTACTCACGCTCATGCTTCCCTTCCCTCCCGTCCCTTTCAGTTCTATGAACATTTTATGTGACAGCATGAGCGTGAGCGCGTGCTTAGCGTTGATTGTTGTTTGTGAATTCGGGGGTATGCTATATAAGCTTAAATACATACATAGGTTTGATTCACAATTTATGATCCTTGGAAACAATACATTTTAAAAAAAGATAAAATTGATCATAACTCAGAAATAGTAACATATGAATAATTCACTCCTTTAATCTAGATTATATCTAGATCTAGATTAAAAGTGTGTTATTCATTTAAAATGAAACCAGTTGTTTGAAACCAATTCGTCTGGTATGTAGAAATGTTATTATCCTTCCGGATTTCAACGCGCTGCACGCGTGCAGTGCAGAAAGAAACATAACAATAACAATTAAACCCGTTATAACGTCATAACGTTACGTTAACGTTGCATAACGCAGTCGGTTGTCGGTCAGCATCTTAACAATGCGCTAGTAACATTGAGCTCACTCCGATATCCGACAGCAATTTTAAGTATTGACCGATCATGCGATACTTCGAAGGTGCACTTAGGGTATGTGTTCACTGAGCAACAATAGGGCGCAAATGTGCACTTACGTTATTTGTTCAGGAACACCCTCAATTGAAATGAAATGGAATTTATTTGCTACATTTTGAGTTAATATTAATTAAGATGTTAGTTTGTGTTATGTCCAGAAAAATATACGTATCTAAGCGTACAAATATGCAAGCCCGACAATATCAACATACCTAGGTATAGCATATATGTATGATTTAGGCAAAAAAAATTTGTTCCTATTCCTTATTTTTGTGTCTTTATTCTATGTGTGTTAACAAACTAGATGTTTCTTTCTTTTCATCCGGTACGCTCTTGACAGAGCGGTCGTGATCGCTATGCATCAGAATTAGGGTTATAAGTTGCAGATGTGATGCGCTTCACGACGGTTCGCCACCGCTGCCTATTAGAGGTCATTCTGCTGCACTCGTTAACCGAACCTCCAATGGCAGACTTGCTTTGGTCAGTCCTACGTTTGGGTGACCTTCCGCGTGGTCTGGTGCCTTCCACCTTTGGAAAAATGTCCGAAAAATGTGAGGATGCGAGACTGTACTGTCGAAAACAGACGCTGCTCGATATCGAGTTCTCGAAGTATTGAGACGTGCGTGCGGAATTCTGCATATTTCCAGTCATTCGTTCTTGCTTTATTGCAAGAAAATGACATTTGGTAAGAGCGATATTCAAAAAAAGGAAATGAGTAGCCTGACAAGCTGTTGCCTATGCTTTCATTGTTTTACATATTTTAAGAACACTATAGACTTACCTTTGCTGTAGCAATCTATGTAATGTTGTCAAATATCTATAATGTTTGACTTCGTAGCATATTTCGGATGTAACAGCTTCGTGAGCGGGGTTGGGGCAGAATTATTAATAAAGCACTGAAATTCTAATGTCTAGATGGTGAAAGGCTTTTGAAATTAGTTCCAGGAGTTCCTACGTACTTCCAAAATATTCAGCTAAATTGCCGACTAGCCGACGTTGAGCTTCAGGCTACTCGTACCCTAGATTGCAACTCTAGGGGCTAGAAAGCTAAACGCCTAATATAGGCGCTCACATTACCCTTTATATAGGGCACCTTATGCCGCTGACATAAGACCTGTTTTGCTATGGTTTTGTAAAGGTTGATGTGAACGCCCCTGTACTGTCAGCTTCAATAGTGCCTCATCATTTTAATACTTTGTCATACTGGCTAATCTGAAAGATCCTAGACAGCTGAAGCAAAGTTAGTGTAACATGTTTTATAGTGAGAAGGCACTATTGTCGTTGACCGTAGATTAAAGTAAGTATTACTACCATCGTTTAGCCACTAGTGGCTTTCAATTCAGTTCAAATAAACTTCATAAATACTTTAGGGTCGTCGTAAATCTTATTTTTAACAACATATTAAACATAATGATATTATTATGATATATGTATGAACAATAAATAAAATACATATCCTTAATTAGACTCTACCACCGGCGACGGAAGGTTGATTCTACAGAGAAGACCCGGCAAAAACCTCAGCAGTTACTCTTTTTATGCTTGCTTCCACCGCTCTACCGGACTGTTTGGTGAGCGCAGAGGGCTCTCACTCAACACTAGTATTTGAATAAGCATGCCTAAAGGCGCCTCAGAGGGCCTCACCTCCTCAGTCTAGGGTGTTACTTGGAGAGGGCAATCAGATTTAATATATTTGGGGATAAAAATCTAATAAATATCTTTTGTCGGGTCGAAAATATGACAATTCTAATGCGTGGAGTTACGTATCACGGATGCTTGCTTACGAATGACGCCGTTTAAAAGAGTAATGTTGCAAAAGATCATATTTAATTTTAACTAAACGTTTAGAAGCAACCTATTTTTTACATAAAGGCCTTCAGGCAATAACCGGCCAGTTTTTATAAGCAACAAGTCCGGACATTGCCTATTATTAGGCAGTGTTACACAACAAGTAGACTGGTTCGATATCTTGATAGTACCAATAACATTGAGATGGGGTCGGTGACCTCGCGCCGAAGGTGCTTGTGTCATCCGAGACGTTCGATTTTTGAATAATCGGATTATTTATTTTTCGTCTATCCAGTTTTTTTTATCTTATGTTCGATCGGCCAGTGATAATTTGAGGTTTCAATCGACACTTATAAATAAATAAGATGTGACTTGCTGGAATGCGACATAATATAGTTCACATCGCAAGTTTTGCCTGCTTTACTCATATAATAAAGTACCTTACACCTCGTAAGTTTAATAGCACACTGTGCTAATACGCCACTGTGACAGTCTCAAACACTACTTGTAAGTAGACACTTTAGGAGGCATATACAAAATTACTAAAAATAGGCACAGAATCTCCAAAATGAAGTAAACATTTGACTGGGTTTTACTAAATGCTAAGTCAATCATTGCAGTATATGATACCAGACACATCAACAATTAAAAAAACGTTAAAATCGCATTAAAAATACATAAACTACCCAATATCTATACAATACGGATTTTAAATTATTGTAACTCTGCGTAGTAGCATTAATTGACAGCCATTGGGTTGAAAAACTCTTAAACGAAAATAATTTCGATGAGAACCACAGATGAGAGGTGGACTGATAACCTGATTTAGGTAGACATACAGGATGCCTACAAGCAAATGAACTGTCATTACTCAATAGAGTGTAATTTCAACATCGAAGTGATTCTCCTTGGAAGAAGGTAGTCTGATTTACTGGCCTGTGTACATAATGCTTAGGATTATGATCCATTTGGAAGGGAACACTGAGAGGCTGGCGTATTTTGTGGTAGCGTATCTACCTACATTTAAAGTTATTTTTTTATTATTCTCTACTAACAACACGCCCTGGCTTCGCACGTATACATAGCAACCTTCCCCTACTACTCTCTATTAAAAAATAATGGATCATAATCCGCTGTTTAGTTTTAAAGATTTAAGCATACAAAGGGACAGAAAAAGCGACTTTATTTTATAATAAGTAGGGATTTTTAACCAAAAATATGAAATCCAAAACTAAATCGCTACGCACTTATAATTATAAAATAATAAAAACACAACTGCACACGTAGTTAATGATTTTTCCTATCATTTCAGGTAACAGCTGATGTTCCACTCCGATACCCCTGATCATTGACGGAACGTAAGTCACGCGACTGCACTAAACGGAACCTCGCTCTGTTATTGGTTATTTTAACCCTGAACTAGTTGATACAACGTGGGGTCGAAAGTTACCCCAAACGAAAATTTAAATAAAAGTTAAAGCTGCTTATTGTGCTTTAATGTGAGAATTTAACTAATTTTGTAAGAAAAAAACTACATAACTATGTGTAACCACAACCATGAATTTTCTTACATTAAATATTTTATATTATTTCAAAAGTTTAACAGAATATAAACGACAAAAAACTAGCTTTTTTTAAATTGGTCAACTATTGCTGGTTTTAATGAAAAAGCTACCTACAAAACCTTTGATTTTACTTCGCTGGAGTGGTAGGTACTACTGTAATGCATTTGTTTTAGAAATTCAAAAGCAACCATTTAAGCGACTGAAGCTAACTGTTTATTCGTCTCTGGGGTAAAAAAATACCCCATGATGTAATTTAAGGGTTCAATGATCGTTGTATGCTTAATTTAATTATGAACACGCATGTTATACACAACAGTATTGTTTTAATTTTTATATTAATAATATATTTTAAGATCTCTGCATTTATTGTCATAAATACCGTAATTTACTGGACTTGTGGTGTGTATTTGGTATAATGTTCACACATTTGGCAAATTACAAAAGTGTATCTTGCCAACCAATCAAGGCAGTTGGTATTTGCAGTGGTACCTCTGTACCACCTCTGCTTTGGAGATCTGCCAGCTATCAAGTTTTTCACTCAATTCTGTTATTTTTGTCAAAGTTTTTGTTCCAGACAGATTTAGGAAATTTGACAGTTTGCGGTAACCTGAGTTTGTGGCTAGTTGGTAGGTTTACCTAACCATTGCAAAATGGGTCTTACGTCAGCAGTTACAGGAGCCCCTATTTCACGGTAATATTGTTATACTTACCTTGTCTATGTAAAGGCTGATGTGAACGCAACTGTACCTTCACTATGACGTCTGATTTTGGTTTTTATTTCATTTAGTTTAATGTTGGTTATGCAATACAAGATTACATAATGCATTAAAATGCATAATGACTGTGATCATCATAATCAAGATTGTAACAAATCTATACGACCTTAGCTTTAATTCAAAAGGTCAATGGCATAGGCATAAAAGCAATTTTTACAAAATGATACAAATTGAAGGAAATTATTAGTTTCGGCTCATTAATCACACTAATGATTAAAATCTGATACATTATTGAAATGATTAATGTTATTATATCGGAAATATTTTAGGATGTATTGAAGTGTATAGATATATTCTTCTCAAAAATAATAATCAGTTGTGAAGTCATTACGTGAAGCCAAATCTATGGAGTACAGTCTGTCAGACAAGCTTTTGATAAGTTCTTACATACATACATACCATCACGCCTCTTTCCCAACGGGGTAGGCAGAGACCACTTCTTTCCACTTGCTACGATCCTGATACACACCTGGCGCTTCCTCTACTTTCAAGAATCCTTTTATAGATGCTCGTCAGTTGAAGGTACCTTTGACCTGACCCTTTCGGAGAACATCTTGAACTTGTTCAAGAAACGTTCGTCTAGGCCTTCCTCTTCCAACAGTTCCATTGGCCCTCGCCTTTTTAATCCGTTTCGTTAATCTCCTTTCATCCATTCTTTCCATAAGACCAAACCACCTCAGCATTTCTAGCTCAAATTTTTGTAACAGGGATCAGGCATTTTTTCACACGTATAAGTTCTAAATAAATTGAAAATATGATTCCCATTAAAAACAACAGATTTTCACACACTTCAACCTCAACGATGAGGTAGCCATACTCCAAAACGCGGGCTAAATGTGGATTCTTGAATGGGCGTTAAGCTGTTGATGAACCTTATGGTCAGATGTTATCCGGACACCCTTAGACCTTCGAGACCCTTCTTCATGTGAAACGCAGGCTCTGTTCCGTTGTTTTTGTAAATAAAACAACAGCATCAAACATTTTAGAAAACTTCAATTGTCACAACAATGTAACACAATTATTCAAGTTGTCAAAGACTCGAAACAATCTATCAAACAGATAAATATTCTGACTTCAATTTGTATAACGAACCATAGAATTATGACTATTGTATCTGCATATTACTTACTTATGACCAAACTTGAGTCCATTGGAGTCAGAGGGACGCAGCTGGCATTGTTTCACAGCTATTTACACGGGAGAACTCAGCGAGTTAGGATAGGATCAAATACAAGCTCAGATTTGTCTATTACGTGTGGTGTGCCCCAGGGCAGTATTCTCGGACCAAGCTTGTTTCTTGTGTACTTGAATGACCTGTGCAACCTATCTCTTGAGAGAGGTGCAATTTTTTCCTACGCCGATGACACAGCACTTGTATTTTCTTCGAGCTCCTGGGAGGAAACATATGGTTTGGCTCAAAAAGGGTTTGACACTGTCAATGCCTGGCTAAATAAAAACCTTCTTACTCTGAACATTTCAAAGACCAAGCTACTTAATTTTTCAATCCGTAAGCCCTCAACCACTCTAACTGAAACATTGCAAATAGTTGCTGGATCGGACTATTCAAATGGCAGCTGCTCAGCCGAGAATCGTTTAAATTCTATCACTAAAGTCTCCTCCACGGTATATCTTGGTGTAGAGATAGACAGCAATCTCACTTTTAGGCCACACATTGAACGTTTATCGAAGCGGGTTCGGAAACTTATGTACGTTTTCAAGCTACTCCGTCAATCAGCGGACCCTCAAGTCATAAAAATGGTTTATCTAGCACTGTGCCAATCTATACTAACCTACTGTATTTCTTCCTGGGGAGGCGCTGCAAGGACTCATTTCATGCTAATCGAACGCGCCCAAAGAGGAGTCCTAAAGGTATGTTGTTCGAAGCCCCGACTATATCCCACAGACCTTCTATACACTTACTGCCAAGTGCTGACGGTAAGGCAGCTATTTATACGAGCGATTACTTTAAAACAGCATTCTCAAACCAATTACGATAGAAACTCTACCCGCCGCAACCATCTGGTGGCCGCTTCTACTCCCGTCAACACCGCCTTCAGCCGTAGGTTCTTTACTTTCCTCGGACCATACCTTTACAATCAATTGCATAAGAAATTGTCTCTGTTCAATCTCAACAAGTACAACTGCAAATTAACGCTGGAGCATTGGCTCATGTCTCAATCATACGCCACAACCGAAACTCTCTTAGCTATTCAGGAGTAACATAGTATTTGATTACCTGGCTGAAATATATATGTATATGTAAGCGTACACGCACTCATCCTCACAGTTAATTAAAGCCCCTTTTCATTTACATTACTTATCCATTTTGCACTCACACTTCACATATCTACACAAACACTACACAAACCTACACTTTACTCTAATTACATCTAAGTTTTAGTTGATATTAGTTTTCACTTCCCTTTTGAATTGAATAAACTCATACGTCCCGTGAGGTGGAGACCTGGTGGCCTGTATTTCAGGTTTTGTACCTAGCACAGACACCAGCGATCCACAACCAAACAAATTGTAATAGAAATAATTTAAGCATGTTTCTATAATATTACCTGTTTTGGCTTGTGGTGAGAAATAAACAATTTTATTTTATTTTATTTATATTATTTGTGTACTAACCTTGGAGGTCAAATTATATCAACAATAGGTTTGATGAATGTTGTGAGGACTTGACTTTAGAACTAAACAATATACAATAATACAAGTATTGTTTGTGAATTGGCCCGACGCCAATGGTACAAATACATTTGAAAACAAGTTGAGGCTGGAAAGTTTCAAAAGTACGTAAAGTTTAACATTGCCCTTGTTTGTCTAAACAGCATCTTAAAGTCGCGTTTCCACTAGGCACCATTTGCCGCAGGATATGTTGAACAACATGACGATGATGATGATGTAGCTCATCATGTTGATCAACAACGCACAACTGCCCTATTGGTGCGCATAGTATCAAACTACAAGCCGCGCGTCATGTTGGAAACGTCGCGCGCTGCTGTGCAACGTCGCTGTACATGTTGAGTGTCACGTGTTTCGCGTCAATTGTTGCCTAGGAAACGCGGCTTTGACCTGCTATCGAAAACATAATGATATCTTTGTTTCCGTTTTCATCATCAAAATACAGAATTGTTCACGTCAAATTTACCCAGCTTTGATACACTAAGAAATGTCGACAAAGTGTACATAACCACGCTTAATTTATTTATTAACACATGAATAATTTCGTTTAATTAACAGAGGGTTAAAAACGTAATTGCCTTCGCCTGGACTTTTCCCAATTTAGGAGCAAGTTTCTATTGTTTGGGCAAAACGCTGACAATGCAAGTTAGAAAGTTAGTAAGGGTAGGGTAATTTATTTTTTTTCTGAAAAGAAAATTACTGGCAGGGGAATTCGCACCTTTCGCCTAAAATGGATGAAGAAACATCGCTTTGTAAAAATAAACATTTTTGTATAACGATAACAAGATGGCGGGGTAACTTTTTACAAATGGCGATATTTTGTGGAGTCAGTGGTTTTAATGTGCTCTGATTTCTTTAACATGTTTTTTAGAAAGTAAGTCAGTTTCTTTCTGTTTGCTTTTTTGTTCACTGTGAATGCATCGTTTATGAGAAATATTCACAATAAACATACAAAAAAACTATCGATTGTACAGTAAAGTTTTAGTAGTCTAGCTCATTTAGGCATAACCTATCGCCATTATGTTTCTGGTTTAATTTCCATCTTCCATCAAACCTAATAATGATGTCTAGTGCCTTCTCCATTGGTTCCCAGTGTGATGTAGACTTCTGCTCGTGCGTCTCCTACCGCTTGAGCAACGGGTTTTGTTCTGAAGAACTTCTTGGGTTTTCTATTGTGTCTCATTAAAATTTTGTCCATAATTTAACGTATCATAATGTTTTCTGATATAATTATCATTTGTCCGAATGATAGGTAGCCCTAATTTACTGTCTCATAATACCACTTGCCCTAAAATCATAATTCTGAAACGTTATATGTCCTAAAATTCTTTGCCATAACTATCACAATCTATAATATTTATGAAACCTAACTGCTTTTCTCATAATAGTGTTATGTCCTAACGTCTCTTCTCATAATATATCGAGCACTAAAATCGTAATTGCATAAATGTTAATAACTGTCCTGAATATCTTGCTATAAAAATTGCATGCAAGCAAGCAGCATGCAGGCGAGCATGCAGCATGCAGGAATGCAGCATGCATTTTATTTTAGGTTTGCGCTCACGCCTTAACCTTCGAACCTATCACGGCCATGTCGGGTCCGCCCTCGGCATTCACCATGTAAACAAGCATGCAACATGCAGGAAAACATGCAGCATGCAGGCAAGCATGCAGCATGCAGGGATGCAGCATGCAGGGATGCAGCATGCATTTTATTTCAGGGTTTGAAAAAAAAATAACTAACCCTCGAAGTAACCTTCGAATCTATCACGGCCATGTCGGATCCGCCCTCGGCATTCACCATGTAAACAAACATGCAGCATGCGGGCAAGCAAGCAGCATGCAGGTAAAAATGCAAGCAGGGATGCAGCATGCATTTTATTTGAGCGTTTGTAAAAAAATAACTAACCCTCGGATTCGGACTTAAATTGTTATTATAAACCACCATTCGGACAAACATTCATTATGTCAAATCACACTTAGACCAAGTGATTTTATAGCTTTTTTTTTTTTTTTTTTTTTTTTTTTTGAGTAGGGGAAATGCACTTACGCATACCCGCCAACCGGGGGGTTGGACTGGTTATGTCGGACTCTCCACGGGGAGCATGCTCTACCCAGTGGCTCTACCGACTAAAAACCCTACTACTCCCTCTCTTCGTCCATAGTGGGGGAATACGCCGTATAGCTATAAGCCCTGTGCGCGTTCTCCCGGACGGTGCCCGCCTACACGGCGGGCCGGAAGCGACCCCCCCTTCGAGAGGGGAGGCCACGACCCCCCCTTCGAGAGGGGGGGCCAGTGGGGACAGCCGAGGGTGTCGAGCCGTCCCTACCAGGCAGTGGTGGAGGCCTGTGCAATGCCGGCAACGGTACCCCCGTACCGCGCGCCGGCTGGCCTCTACCACGGAGGGGTGCGACACGGCGAGCAGGTGCGCGCCGTCTTCCCCCCCTCCTCGGCCTGCGGAGCTCATCGGCTGCAGGATTAGGCTCCCGCAGCCGCTCCGCCTCTTTCTTAGCGGTCATCACCTCCTCGCAGAAGGTGGCGAACGCTCGCCAAGTGATTTTATAGCTAGTAAAATTAGGACGTATAATTATTATAGCACTTAATTTTATGACACAAAACCATTATAGTTGTGGACTATTAGGTGAAACAAAGTTTCGTATAAGAGACCATTAAGGATAGTGATGATTATAGAAAACGCGTTCGGGATTTCGATTTTCGGACGTACGATATTCGGAGAAGAAAGGGACTACCACTTCTTGCTATGATGCCGCTACTTTCTTCCAAACCATTTCACTGCGATCGTCAGGGTTTCTTCCATGAGCTCCAGATACGCCATGGTTTTGTACATTTCGATTTCTGTGATGTTACCTTAGCAGGACACTCTAATCGTAGATGTAACTCGCTGCCGAGGTTTTTTTTCCGATGAGCTATACTTAAGTACCTACATTAAGTTTTTCAAGAGGTTTCCAAAAAATTCTTATACTGTCGGCAACTTGCGAATAATGCCACTAGCGTTACTAATGTTCATACTCGTAGGTCACGGTAATCACTAACCTGCATGTTTCTTCTCCGTAATATTGGTTTAAGACGTTTTTATTTCTCAAAAACAGAATACAATTCACTTACATTAAGAAACAATAGGTTAAGTAAGGTTAGGTAAGCAGTTAACATAAATTTTTAGCGTGTGGTATATCCAGGGTGTAAAACAACTGTCACCATCACACATTCAGCAGGTATCCAAATTATCATTGTTTCTACACTTGTTATTAGTCTAGTCTTATTTTAAATCTAAGTTAGTGAATAGAATTATACGTAAATCAAACGTTATATTGTATAAAAAAACCACCCCGTTAATGTTAACATGTGAATAACATCGTTAACATCTAACCTGCTTGAATGCACAAACCTTCCATAGTTTCCTTAGGCCGCTTGTCTGCCAGCATTACGGATCGGTTTGCGGAGGTTCCTCAAATGGTATTCTCGTGTTTGCGTAAAAGCCAATTTATAACAACGTAATGGATATGTAATCCTTTAAGTTGAGGATGAGAATGGAACTTTGATGGCAGCTTGTGAAACATATTAAACCAAAAGGAACTATGCGGTGTAAAGTGTAAACTGATTGATTTGAACTGATTATTTTTTTGGTCCGGTAAAGTATTTTTTGGATTCTTAAGCTAAAATAAACTTGATACGAGTTTTAAACACTGGACGTTTTTCTACATAGCGTCGTTCAGTCACAAAGTCATCAAACCTTAAATCATGGGACATAAAAAAATGGGATACTACATAACGATTCGAGATAATTTATACACTATAAAGTGTACACATATAATTGATTGATTTAAGTGTCAAACTGGTTTCAAATTCAAGGGTTCCAATTTTCAAATTAGTTAACGTAACTAACTCTCTCCACTTCATCTGAAGGTACGGATAAAAACAACAAACAAACCTTTATACACAAGGCCTAAACATCAGAGTTTTAGCTCGGTGAAAACTCAGACATATCGGGTGCAACCACGTGCTTGTACGACACGCCGACCGATTGAAACACTTTCTTCGTAGCGAACGCCGATGGTCCAAGTCATAAGCTATTGCTCAAATTAAAAGAATTAGCAAATGCAACAAATTATGCAAAACAATTCTTAAACATACTTTAATCGAGAAATTTACGAGACTCACAAGGATGATTTCGCTTTACACGGTACTACAGCCCGGGAGTGCAGCGGGCGGTCGGGCTTTTAATTTTGGTCACTAAGCCTCATCCAGATAAAGAGGCAAAGGCCAGCTTTTGCCACTCTTGATCGACAGGAGTGGCAAATGACAGGCTCCTAATAATAAGCCTTATCTGTTCTCAAAAACACCTTGCACTTGGCCGACCAAATGTTTTTTTCCGAAATGCGGCAAAAGTAAACTGAAAATTTTTGGGCAAATAACTTTTTGGACTAAGCATAAAAGTTAAAACGTAAGCCTTATAGATTTTTTCAATCAATCTTGTTGCTATATTAGCAACATATTACTGTAATATTACGAGTTAACGGAGTTAACATCAATATTGTCAATACGATGAAGCAGATAAAATTAATTATTTAATATATCCTCTATTTAACTATATAATAACTTTGTTTTGTGTGCACTATACCGGTGTAACTCAATATGGCAAAAAAAGAATTCCTCAACATAGAAAATATGTTCTTTAACGCTAGCGGTTATGGCTTAGGCGTCAGAACAATAGTCATTTATTACCGGCGCGCGCACACTGTCTCCTTACGTAAGGTGAAAGAAACAGCTGACCACATTATGTCCTTACTAGCGGCCGCCCGCGACTTCGTAGGTATTTTTTTTTACTATATCTTTATAAATTGTAGCCTATGTGCTATGCTATGCTATGCTAAAAAAATAAAATAACCTATCAAAAACCTAGTTTCGTCTTAATCGAAAGTCAAATATTTGCAATGTTTCTTTCGAGTGTTTAAGGTATATGCCTAAACATTGGTGAAACCAACCTGGCTGCCAGGTATAATTTACCAGAGAAATTCGTCCGGTCTGTTAATGGTCTCAGTAGCATAATTGGTTAGTGCAGTCGCCCGGTTTGCGAAAGACGCGGGTTCGACTTCCGCCTGATGCCAAGACCGAATGCCCTTTTTCTGGTTTTCCTATCTTTATGTGCTATCCAAATGCATAAGCTATATTATTGTAAAGATTCATTGTCAAAATCCACCCAGTAGTTTTTACGTGAAAGAGCAACACACGGCACATCCACAGATACAAACTTTCGCATTTATGATATTAGTAGAATACTACAAAAACTAGACTATTTGTTCCAGTGTTATGTTGACGATTCTAGATTATTAAGTTACCTATAGAAAGTTATGTGATGCAGTTAATACTTTTTTTTGCCTGCTCGTTGGTTTAGTGAATAGAATTAGTATTTTCCATGAATCCATGATAATGTTTTTTAAAAATGACATGGAAGCAAGATACACAAACATGAGTATTTTTAATTAACATTAGATAGTAAAAGTAAGATAAAATTGAGTGACCTACAGACTTACTATGCCTATGTTTTTTGAATTCGGCTGATAGGAACATGGTGTGATATAACAAAATAATAAGGGTCCAGTGTACACGACAGGAAGAGTTAAAAACAAAATTAAACACTTCAGGTAATGGTAATTAGAAGAATTTTCCACCTGTTTTAAAATAGCAATTTACAAGCAAATAATATAACATCCATACATTTCACGCTCAGCAACATATAGAATGCAGGAAACAGTATATCATACTCTGATCATTATTAGCCTCATCAAACCGTTCATCATTATGCTGTTTATTCCTCATATCATCATCATTTATAACTCACGTTGGATTGTAACTTTTATTTTTAAATCTATAGGGTTGTGATTAGACTGTAAATTGTATGTTATGCTTACACTGGTTTTTAATTCCGTATAAATCAGTAGGAGTAACTATTCATAGTAAATAGTGGAAACGGTAAAGTCCTGATAATCATCATCATACTATTTAAAACTAATTACAAACCCCATTATCAAAAAAACACATTGCTGAAGCATTGGTTAGGTGATTGAAGTGTCACTTTTTTACCGAGAGAATGAAAGATATCAAATTTTATCTGCCCTAATTTAGTTAGTTGGAGAGCGTCGTGGCCCGGTGGTTAAACACTCTGGCTCGGAACCCGGTGGTCCCGAGATCAAATACTTTGTGTTAATTGTACAATTTTCGGGAAACTCCCCGGTGATGGAAAACACCGACAAAAAACTCAAGCAACCCGGATAACGGCGCTAGCCTCGCCCCTTACCACATTGGGTTCAAATTCCCTCGGCAAATGTGGGCTTCTGTATGTTCCGTTAAAGGTCGTGAGGGTATGTTATTTTGATTCAGTGGAAAACATCTGTGGACTGGATCTACGAACATTGAATTGTGTTTTTCTTGTATATATATGCTTATAAAATCGTTTGACTTTGAATGGAATCAACGCATAGTCAAAACCAGATCCTAGAGGCCTCAATATTTGGAAAAAAGGTTTATTCTATCAACTAAGCACACCTCAATTTTGAAAATTTCGGGATAGGGGAAGAAATGGTATTTAATAGTACGTTTTGCATAAAAATATTTGTCCCCAAGCCGGAGGTCTTACATTGTCGAGACAAGTTGTTTGGACGAATGTATTCGCAAGTTTACTCAAGATGTAATTAAATCTGGAATGATATTACTTCTAATTAATAAATAATAACAATGATTTCGCATTTTTAGAAGTCTCTCAAAAATTACCCTTGCGAAACCGCTTGTGCTGCTATCTTTATGAATAAAAATGGATTGCTGTTCGTAAGTCTCGCTAAAACTCGGAAACGGCTGGACTGATTTGGCTAATTTTGGACTTGAAATAAAGTCCCTGAACTTTGACATGAAAAAACGCTTGGAATATATTAAAAGGTACTCACCTTTCCAACCTTCCCTGAACTTTGACATGAAAAAACGCTAGGAATATATGGAAAACCACAATTTAATTGTCTCTTAGCAACCGTTTCTACTTTTTACGTGACGCCGACTGATTGACAACAAAACGAAGTCTGTCGGGACAGCTAGTCTACAATAAATTAATATGCAACGCTAAGGTGAATAGCCACTATCCATGTAACGAGAATTCGGGTTTGCTAAATATTCATGCCTTTTATTATCTAACGCAACCATTGTTACGTCACGACTCATTCGATAACTCGAGTGCTCTACATTTGATGTCGCTGTCAAAGTTAAGGTGCATGTACAGAGGACAGCACGTCAGGTTATAAACATAACATACGCTCACGACTATATGCTAAACGTGAAGGTAAGTCAGAGAGAGGTACAGAGGCGCTCACATCAACTTTTACATAGGGGCCTTATACCGCTGACATCTTGCAACGGTTTTGTAAAGGTTGATGAGAGCGCCTGTTCAGGAAATCTTCATGGTGAACGGAACATTCAGAATCAGAATTAAATTTTGAACCCATCGTGATAGACCAAGCTTAATTTTGGTTCAAAACTCGCTAGAACTTGGTGTTTTAATCGATGTTTTCCTTCACTGGAGAGTTTCCCATAAATAAAACAATAAACACCAGCTAGGTTTATATTGGTAGGTATAGTCTCTTGTTAAACACTGTCAATACAATATCGACAATCGATAGACAATTGCTATGTCAACCTTCCGTTGTCATCATCATCATCGTCAAAAACAGCCGCATGAAGTTCACCGCTAAACATGGCCTATCCCCCAGTTCTTTTAAAAATCACTCCATTTCTGACTCGGTCTTGTTGTGTTTCTACTTTATTGAGAACACAGCGACTTTTCACTTAAAATGTCACATTTGGTTACTCACCTCCTTTGCCCATTCGCAGTGACGTCACACGTCAACTGTCAGTTACGCGAGTGTACGCGTTACGCGCGTTTACGCGAGGAATAGACAAATGAGCATTTTTATTCCAACTGACGTAACATACTTGAAATGAGTAGGTATGCCTAATGAGATTGTTCAACCACTTATTTGGTTGCTTTTGTGCATAGATTTAAAATGATGAAGTATGAGCAAGGAGCGAACTAGTTTGCGGGTTTTCACCCGCGGTTATATATTTTTACTCTTTTAGCATTTTAGTGACGATAACTATACAAATTGAATGCTTACCCCCTTATTTAAACGAACGCAACGCTAAAGCATAGTTTAAGCAATTAACGTTTTAATTGCGGCAGCAACAAGAATGAAAGAGACAAAGCAATACAAAACCTATCGTGTTGTTGAAGAGCTGATTAAGTTTTTATGAATAAGAGGGTAAGTATTTAGCATGAGCATCTTCGTCACCCTGTGATCAGCTTTGCTTTTATGGCTAGCGCCAAATCTCACCTCGATCGTGATTAGGAAAGAACGCTAACTTTATTTGTCTATTGGCCTCATCTTGAATTGGTATTCTCCCTCATTTGTATAGAAAATAATTTTAAAATGTTATTTGCCTAGTTTTTTTCACTCAAACGATCACATTTGCGTGGTTATTGGGTTTTACATAACGCCAAAATACAATCTCACTTCATATTCCTCTGATGTGCAAATGCAGAATGCCACTTCAGGGGTGGCATTCCGGCGGACATCACTTCACATCTCGGTGCTGCACGCTTACTTTAATCATCAATACTCTTTACTCTTAATTAGAATTTTCTCTCCTTTTGTAAGTAAATAATTAAAAAAAAATTGGCTTGATTCTTTTCTTTTAAAAGACCATAGCCGCAAAGAAATTGAATTTCAAAGGTAACTCACCACGAGGGAAGTGAGTTTCGGAACGCCCACCGGAATACGTTAGCAGAACTGTTGTTATGTTTGATTACCAAATATTCTGTCAATGGTAACGTAGCTACGTAACCGCTATAACAAGTAAATCAGTAGTTAAATTAACCACTTCGACTCCTAAATCAAATCATGAATAGTTGGGCTTGACGATTTGGAAACAGTATGTTTAAATTATTTGTGTTTACATTTTTATTTGTTGGCAAATGTTATTAAACGACGAAATTGTTGTATCTATTAAATCAGATTACTTAATGTGTCTAGATTTATAAATAAATAAATAAATAACGCAAAATGATTTCCTTACCACTTTTCTGATCCTAGTCATAACAGTCACGATTATCCTGTATTAGCACGCAATGACATTGATGGATTACAACAGTAAACAAAAAGACAATGTCTCTGTAAAATGACACTGTAAAGTATAATCGATGTGACCGAAGTAGTTAGTGAGGAATGAGGAACTTCACGGCTTGCAGCGGAAGCGCCGGCGCAGCGAATGAGGCGTTTTTGTCTATTGACGTATTTTTAATTAGCAAACAGTGTTGTTGGCTTTTTTTTGTGTGACTGTCCAAAAAGTTGAGTTATGTGTTTAAGTTCGTGTGGTTTTATGTTTGTTAACCATTTCGATGCTTCTTTTTTGTTCCTGAAATAATCATTGGGGCCTCCCTTGTAAATTTCTGGACTGGTAGGTGGAATGTCAGCGATAGTTTTAGTGAAAAAAAAGTTATGGACAAAACTCTTCCAGGAGAACTGATTAAAATCGATACTTGAAATTAATATGAAAAGTAATGTTTTTGTAAATAAAGAATATCAATCTATCTACTTCGGTCCAACCTCCATTTTGTCCAAACTGCGATGAATTCTACATAATTTAAGAGTATACTCAGAAGCGGTACACCAATTTATAAGTCTGTATTGTTAAAATTACTGAACTTTATGAGCAACAACGTTTCTGACAAAAATATGTTTGCAAGATCACACTTTGATGATATCAAACAAAAACTTTTTTGCCTTCATTGGCACTATGCCATCAAGAAGATATAAAACAATCAAACTAAGCCTTAAACAACAAAAAACATTACTGACCCTAGTTACTTTATACTTACTTATTGTTCATCATTGTACCTACTTTATTTATAACTTTTTAGTTATAAGTGGGTTTTTAATGGGCAATTAAATTATTCACAAGCATTTTCACAATCAATTGAGCCCTATACATACGTAACTTAAATCGTTGGATTAAAGCAAGAATCACAACACATTTTATAGTTAATCCCGACCTGGATTATTATAGGATCAACGAACTGCGTGATTTAGGCAAAATGGCGGACACAAGAAATTACTGCGGACTTGAGTAGGGTTGACCTTTTTTTGAAAATCAGAGTTAACAAAGGCTTCAATCGATTTAAAAAAATATTTTCAGACTTTCTAGGGTTGAGTTCCAATTTTTTAATCGGTTGGCACTTCTGAATTCTAGTCTTAGGAAATGCAGCAAGTTACTACCAGTCAGACTTGCGCTTACAAATGAATGTGTGCTAAGAGTTGTTGTGACAGTGGATCGGCAACGATCGCTGTTGTCAAGCAACACACGCCGGGTAAGAAATGGGATGGGTGAATACTTCCACCGAAATTTAGTGATGTGTTTTTCGGGCATCTCCGTGCAAGCAGTTGGTCTTGGCTGTCGTCGACTAGATATCAGTCGCTACGCCTGGTCAGAGACCTTAGGGCGGCTTGATACCATCTGCATTGACGTTTCTCACTGACCTCACACCACTCCAACAATCCGCACTGATCCTGCTTGATGGAGTATGGCTCGCACCTGAGGCCTGTGCCCAGTAGTGGGACGTAGATAGGCCGTTTATATAATACTTATTCGGTTGAACGCGCCAATCTCAGGAACTACACAAGCGTTGAATTTTACAACTCTATACATTCCTCTAGACATCATTTGATTACCATGAATATCTTAAAAGATATCATATTCTTGACTCCGCAACAAATAATGACCACTCCATAAGCTACGGGCTCAGCTGTGTAAATATAATATTATGTAGGTCTGTAGTTAGTTATTTGTTATTTACTTGGTAAAATCCTCAACCCTGGACTTGAGATAAGTACATACTATTAACGTAGGTGGATCAAAACAGACTATGGACCTAAATATTTGTTTAATATTTAAGAGCAGGTTTAGGATAAAGCTTTTAGACCTTCTAGAGGGACGCTCAGGTTCATTATGTAAAGTAGCTTCGGGCCTGCAAAATGGGTTTTATCTGAGGACTTAGGAGTTTTATTCTTGAAGTTTAGACGCCTCTACGTCTGACTGGTAATCAGAACAGTAAAACTATCTACAAGTAGTTGATCGTTATTAACCATAACTGCGCTTATGAGTATATCACAAACAGGGGGGTCAAAGGCAAACTGATTGTTGCTGTCATGGTGCACGCAACATTCAGAAGCCCTCCTTTTCGAGCGAATTTATATCGAACGTGGTGAGAAACCAATTGTGAAATGAACACTTGTTACGTGTTCCGTCCAAAGTTAAATTCGGGACCACCTGAGTTCCTAGCCAAAGTGTTCAACCGCTGAGCCACAACGCTATCCTTGATAACGTCACCGTCATCATCACCAAAGGTTCTCGATCCTCTTCGAGGAAAACACGTGTGTAACTTTAAATTGTTAGCTTGGCTAGACAAAATTTGACCCAACAGTTATTTATCCCGACCCAAAGAGCTCAGTAGTGAGTGACAAACACCCTCAAGGGGTCAGTGAGCAAATGTACAGAACCACAGAACTATGTAGTCTGTCTCCGACGCAGACGTATTGTGTCGCTGTTGGTTATGCACCCACGTTAAATGAACGTTTCCTTACCACTAACTCGGTGTAGGGACTCCAGACTATCCCTAAGTAGGAGACAACTGAGTGTCACTTTGGTTGAATGTGGTGACATCTGGTTTTGCAGATTGACAACTTCCATATTGCTAATAACGACTGTTAATCATTGAAAGAAATGACCAGAAGCGACTTCACATATTGCTGCTTTTTGTGGCGACACGTGTCTCAAAGCCGCGCGACGGCTTCGCGAAACCGGCGATCAATAAGTAATTTTTGTTTATTTTTCTTTTAGTATTTTTTTTGTGTAACAATTTTGTTTTGTTTGTTTTTATCTTTTTCGTAAGTTGCGATGTCCGGATACAATAAATGTTTTTTCTTTTCTTCTTTCTTATCAAATACATGCGCGCGTGTGTATTGATGCAAATGCAATCGATGCTGTTCCGCGACTTTATCGCGTTTGTATGCTGGTTTCAGATTATTCATTAAACAACCTGGACACCTTGTTCGTAGTTTTTCGTTAAAATGAAATCTGACAAGTAATCAATTGCGTAATTTGATTAAAACAGAAAGAGGAAGATACGTTACGCCTTTCGCAAAGTCGTTAACTAGAAAATGACAAATGGTCGACGTGTTAATGAGCCGCTATCCTTTCGGCTTGACGTAACAGGTCCATTGGACTCGATTTTGTACGAGCCATATGCGGGTGATATACCTTCCTCTTTTTGTTTTAATCAAAGTTTCCCCAGTCAATAAACCACCACAGACAAAGCTCAGACACTAACTGAATGGAGGGCAAGATCCTAAAATTTCATAGCTACGCGTTGCAACTTTCCGTGCGTCCACTCAGCTGGGCCCACTGAAAACCAGCGTCTGAACTAACCAGGTCCAGACATATGCTGAGTGTGGTCCATTTTTTTCTGGGCGTCGTAACACCCCTTACTGTAAGAAATGTTATGTTTTTTTTCTGTTCTAATGTTGTTAATTGATTTTGTTTCATTGTTTTGTGTTGGCTCCTTTTAGTTATTTTATATTTTGTGGATTATGGATAATAAATGTATTTTCTTTCTTCCTTTCTAAAAGCTACCGAATCCATGGTCACCCTAAGCATTTGCTATCGTTCTAGAGCGGGCCGGATCTCGACCAATTGCTCTCGAGCCGCGACGCCGTGATATCCTTAATGAAAGCGATTATCCACTAGAGCCGCCATTCTTATTAATAAATTGGATATTCTTTGTAGTTTTCCCCAGCCATTTACGGATTTGATTGCGTTTCTTGTTAGTCATTATTTCCCGAGAGGTGTTACTGGCTGTTGTCTAAGTGCGATTGTTTTTGTACGATTTGCTATGAAGTCTTACGTCACAGCCGAGTCTTCATTTCATGTTTTTGTCTTCGTATAGTAAATAATATCTTTCTATTTTGTTTTATTTTTAGCCACTATAGGTCACTGTAGACGCATCTTATGTTACTGACATAAGTGCATTTTGCAATGGTTTTGTAATGATTGATGTGATCGCGTCTTTACAATGTCATCATCTTCGTTAGCTAGTTTTTGAGAAATGTGTGTTTACTAGGTTAATGCACTTTTGTACGTCTCTCAACTTGATTAATAATGATCAATATGGTTTTCAGAAGCAAAAATCAACTAATCTTGCCGTATTTGCACTATTTCAAGAGGTTCTGACCAACGTTGACATGAAAAAAATGACTACAGTTCTGTTTCTTGATATGACAAAGGCGTTTGATCTCGTTGATCATGACATCTTGTTACATAAATTAGAGTTAATGGGAATAAGAGGTCTCCCTCTCCAATGGCTAGAGTCATACTTGCGTGACAGGCAGCAATATGTGTCAATATCCATGATAAACGAGAAAAATATTATTAAAAAATATACATCAAAATATCTGTATAATAAATTTGGAGTTCCGCAAGGTAGTGTGCTTGGGCCACTCCTTTTTTTGTTATACATCAATGACATAACGAATATTACGCCGCATAGAACTATATTGTTTGCTGATGATGTTTCCATAGTAGTAACAACTAATTTGAATGAAGGGATAACCCAACATGAAACTGAAATCAATAAAACATTAAGTTGCTTTATTGAATGGCTTGAAATGCATAACTTAAAAATTAATTTAGTAAAAACGAATTTTTTGCAATTCAACAAGCTCAAAAATAATAATTTAAATATATCATACAACGGTACACATATTGAATCAGCTGATAATACAAAATTTTTAGGATTACAGATTGATAAGGATATAAATTGGAAACCACACGTTGAACAAGCATGTGACAAAGTGAATCGCTTTGTCTATGTTATAAGTAGACTCCGTCATGTAACGGACCGTAGTACAGTACTTGCCGCCTATCACGCATATGTCGTCTCTGTATTACGGTATGGATTAGTATTCTGGGGAAATAGTGTTGATGTTCAGAAAGCGTTTGTAGCCCAGAAAAAATGCGTGCGTGCAATCATTGGCATACCACCCTACCAGACATGTAAACCACTTTTTAGTGAACTGAAACTTTTAACATTGCCAAGCCTTTACATTTTTGAAATAGCAAAATTTGTCAAAATGAATCAAAGACTGTTTGATAGGGCTGGTGACATTAATCCTCGTAATAAAAGAAATCCAGATAGATTAGTTCTAAAATTTGCACCCAGAACCACTTTATATATGAGGAATTGCTTAAATATGTGTATAAAAATCTATAACAGAATTCCAGACACCTTAAAATCATTGAACCCTCCCTTATTTTATAAAAAATTACATTTATGGCTCCTAGATAAGAATTTTTATAGCGTTGGAGAGCTTATTCAATAAGTTATTAATTATTTTACATGCCATATATTTGGCGAAACATGTGAAACTACCATATTTTATGTAACTGTTACCATCATTTTATGTACCGTGTTTCCTGTAAATAAAGATTATTATGTTCTGAGTATTTCTTTTTTCACAGCTAAAGCTGGTAAATTGAGTGCCATTTACGGGCCAAAACCAAGTAAATGACACAGTACTTAAATCCTATATTCGTCGATGTCGTTGTTGTCTTCGCCTAGTTGCAGGAACTTTCTAACTATCCGGCATGTATTTAGAATTGCGGCTTTTTGAAGTTGGATGTAGGTATTGGGTTTCAAATCTATGGTTTTCAAGCTGTGGTGGAGATAATTCGGTATGATACCGGTAGTCGAGAGAACTATTGGTACGATATAAACTTTATCCTGTTTCCAAACTCTTGTGACTTCTTCCTTGAGATCGGTGTACTTATGTATTTTTTCGGTGATGGTTTTAACAATGTTGTGAGTATTGGGGACAGCAATATCAATTAGGTAGGTGGTTTTAGTGTTCTTGTCTTGTAGAGTGATGTCAGGGCGGTTGTAGATTATTATTATTAGCCACATAACGTCCACTTCTGAGTATAGGCCTCCCTCATAGATTTCCAGAGCAACCGGTTGGAGGCAGCCTGCATCCACCGAAACCCTACGATATTTATGAGGTCATCCGTCCATCTTGTGGTCTCCACTCGAGATCTTTTTGGCCCCAACGGCCATTAGTTCTCCGTGCTATGTGCCCTGCGTACTGCCACTTCAACCTGCTAATACGCTGGGCTTAACATTGTATTAAAATAAAAAGGCCACCTTTTTTAGAATGAGTAAACAGAGCCCTTTTGTACGACTTCATATTTGTCTCTACTTTAAAATGGTTGCTTCACTACGTTGCTGCCGTAGGGGAGTTAAATTCCCAGTTTTTAAGGAGGACAAACATTTCTGTGTATTTTGCTTTGAACCTCGCTACTTAAATCAACCTACCTATAGTATATAGACACGCAGGCATCTTTAAAAAAACCTCATTGTTTAGTCATAATTTTGGCCATTAGCCAAAATGTTTAGTGTAATATTTCGTGGGCGTCATTAATTCTGAATGATGTGATTTAGTGGTGTATTTTTGCGGGTTTCTGTACTTCTTAACGTGCCTACGTTAAGAAGTTGGTCACAGCTGACATCGCTAGATGTCAGTCGTGTTAGTGTTAATCATAGACCCTTCCAATAATCCACACAGAGTACAGGTGTTGTGCTGTGTGTATAGTCCGTTCACGTTAAGAATGCAATGATGTTTAAATTTAATTCACATACGAAAAACTCAGATCAGCCTTTGCGTTTGAAAGTATGCGTTCAGCTGGTCACTGTGGACTTGGTTTTCTAATTAGGAACGATTTGATTGGTAAGGAAAGGGGTGTGCTAGGTCGAAGGACAAGTATGAAATCACTGCATTCTTAACGCAAACGGGTTATAGATAATGTAGTTAATTGTTAGTAATACTGAATCTGTTACTTTCTTGAGAATATGGCAGGTTTTTAAAAGCTATACATCAGCTTTTATGAAACTTATTTTTAAAAGATTCCAAGATAGTAATATGAACTTTCAACTTTTTGTCTTATCAATAGCATTAGCAGGTCTATAGACTCTATAGACTGGTCACTGGTCTCTATAGTATAGAGACCAGTGAATTTGCTAAAAGAGTATCATATCACACACAAGAGACGTGGCGGTCTCTTAGTAATAAATTGGATAATCCTTGTGGCGTCCTCTAGCGGATTTGCTCGTTAGATTGTTTTGTTTGTGTTGGGTCAAAGTAATTATTCTTGCTGTCTTTATTTTCGTTGGTAAGATTTTTGCTGTTCTAGGATTTTTTTTACTTACTACGTGACCAAGGATTGAGTCAATCAAGTCACTGAAGGTCTGTGTGTTTTTTAACCATATAACCATTATGGAAAACTCGACCTAAGTGTGCCAGCCATAGAGCTTGAAGGTGCTAGCAATATAATACAGACTGTCCTTTTTTATCAAAAATAGCAGGTTCGGTTCCCGGTTCTGTATGAAAGATTAAGATAAAGTTTGAATGCCAAGATAATTGAATCTGAAATCGAATGATGGTTCCTAAGGACAGATTTATTATTTATTATTTATTTACACTTTAATGCACAAACAAGTACAAAAGGCGGACTTAATGCTAAAAGCATTCTCTACCAGTCAACCATTGGGCGAGACAGAAATGCAGATTTCGCCGTCTCTCATAGTTTCTGACTTTCCTATGACTCTTTAGGATTACCATGACCCTGGTTATTCAACCCTATTCTCTCGGTTATAAATTAACGGTATGAGTTAAGATGAAAACAGCTGTTTTGCCTATAGGCTTTTTAAGCAAACTAGTCGTTACAAGCAGGTATTAAGCCCAGCCCGTTCACAAATAACCCTTAAGGTGCTATTAAATGTCGTTCTAACCCTCAACAGCTCGCCACACGCAGAACCGAGCCAAATGGCTAGAGATGGGACACTCGACTACAACAGATTTTGTAACCTGTGCCATATGTGGTACAAGCTTTATGAAGACTTACCAATCACTAGGTTGTTCATAAATTCTAATTAATATATGTAAGCATCTAAAACAAAGTTGGGTTTGTAATAAAGCTCAAGAATTGCTGGACTGTTAAATAATCGTTTGGACGTCAATAGCAATGCTTTAAAAAATGCCGAATTACAGAAATGTGAGGTTGAGATCATCAAAAAAGCAATAAATTTAGTCATTAATAAAATAAATTTATGTCACAAGAAATATAAAAATGATGACAAAACTGTCACAAAGAACCTAACAACATAATCAAATACAGAAACATACAATTACAAAAATCCAAATAAATAAGTAGGTACCCAAAAGGTATCCACATCTCTACGTAGTCTTTTGTCATTTACCTCCTAAAGAATAAAAGGTCACAATTTTGACTTACAGAAGTCACCTCGATGAACTTTACGTTATTTATTATCAGTGTCCTCGGACTCGTCGAGGGATTACATTTTTGTTTATTCTACTAAGTTTTTGCTTAAAAGTAGGTAAATTCATAAAACAAAGTGATATCTTAAAGTGATCGCTGACTTCTAGACCGGCGCCTATAGTGTCGGACCTATTGTGTAAGATATTCTAAATTTAGACAATAAACGTTTATTTTAGATTGAGTGACATCATCAAAATCTTAACCATCATTATCACACAGTTCATCTTGCTATTATATACTGTTACATCACCTACCCAACCCATTTTTATTTTTGTTGAATTCCTATACCTGGGGCTTTCTTCCTAACAAAAATACCACCTGAACTGTTTCTTAGTTCTAAGTTTACTATTTCTGTACATGTTCGGAATATTGTTTATTTCCAGCTCTATTCTGATCCTTCCCTGGAAAATTTGCCAGAATTTGGAAACAAAATCCTGTCTAAATAGCGGGTCACAAAATGTTGATTAAAACAATCGCTATTTTAGGAAATAACCCGCCATCTTGGATCTGATCTAAACACGACTTCTCTTACCAATAACAAACTTTATTATTCAAACACGAGATGGTTGAGTCTATCTTTATAACCGCAATATTAGTCCAATTGTGTCAGGAGACGCCATCTCTTCGGAATATCAACTATTATGTTGACTACAAGCATCAATTATTTTTATAATGACAAGCTCATTACGGCTAATAGCTTGCACATGCAGTTCTTGTATTAATTAGTAAGTAATACCGTGTTACGTAAACCTTTGAGTAAATCTTTATTGTGTACGGGAAACGCTGCAGAGATCGAAGCAGAAAAAACTATTTCATACCTTCTGCCTTTTCTAGCGTTACGTAACATACTTACATACCCTCACGACCATAACCCTAATGGGTTATTCAGAGGCGAACTGATTGTTGCCGTAAGTGTGAACGGAACATTCAGAAGCCTACATTTCGTCGAGGGAATTTTTAACCCAACGTGGTAAGGGGTGAGCCTACCGCCGTTACCTGGGTTGTTTGGGTTTTATATCGGTGTTTTCCATCACCGGAGAGTTAGCCGCAAATTGTACAATTAACACAAAGTAGGTGTGTTCTGGGCAGATTTGATCTTGGGACCACCGGGTTCCGAGCCAGAGTGTTTAACCACTGGGCCACGACGCTCTCTCAGCGTTAATTAGTGCAATTTAACATTATTACGTATTCTGAATTGATTTAAATTCAAGTGCAAAAGCGGAAATTATTTTAACAATTTGCTGTAACCAGTACACTGTGTCGTGTAAGCATCACTAAATTGATTGACGTTTGTGAACTCGGGGGTAAGTTGAGGGTCTTTTTAGATAGCAATGATGCTCCTTTACATCATGAAGGCTTGGTTGGCTACTCTTGACAAGACAAAAGAAGCCACCTTCCAGGTCATAAGCTTCAGGTCGACCAATGACGTGTCAGTACTTTGCCTCAGACTAGGCTTTACAAACAACAGCATTTATACGTCCTACTACTGGACACAGGCTGTGGCCGGTGCATACCTCAACTATGAGGTGCTACGAGCCATACTCCAACACGCAGGCCCAGTGTGGAAATTTGGAGGGGTCTGAAGCTAGTATGTAACCATGTTAACGGATGTTAAGAGGCTTAAACGACTGACATCTAGCCGGGTCTGCCAGGACCAACTGTTCAACCTTCCTAAGCACAGAGATGCTCGAAACATACATCACTAAATTTCGTCAGGGGTCATCACCCATCCCTTTACCCTGGCGTGCGTTGCTTAACCCGGCGTCATGGGGGTTAAAAACTGTAACACGGACGTGGGGGTTGGGTCTATTTGACCCTGGTAAGATATGTAAATATTTTAGTCTCCAGTTGAAAGAAAAGGTTTTTATTATTACCAGCATTAATTTAGAGTTATAAGGGTTATCCAACACTAAAAAAAATATGAAATATATAATTTTTATCATGGAAACGAGACTTTGAAAAAAAAATATATATATTCTATAAAAACCGCTCAAATATGTCTTTTGCACTAACAAACTAAATAAAAAAGGTTTAAACTACAATAAAGAAGAAGTAATACAAATAAAATAAAAATATAAAAAAAACTCATTTTGTATGGAAAAAATGGAGTAAAATTGTTACACCGAGTACAGGCATGGGTCTAAATTACCCATTTTCAGGTTACGGCACTTATAGCTCCAAACTCAGGCGTTTTCTGACTTATTTCAGGGCACAAACGTGTGAAGTGATTCATTAACTCCAGCTATAGGAAAAAACAGCAATGTCGGGTGAATAGTATAAAAATTATAGAAATTCTAAAAACGGCCGGGTATCTTAGACCCAACCCCCATGACGCCGGGTTAACGGCGATCGCTGCCAATCCGCTGCTACCACCGAGCCACTGGCACCTCGTGCACCCATCAGTCGTCAGCGTATAAATTATGTTATTTTGAGCTGGGTAATCGCAGGCCAGCGATAGATTGATCGTGTCGAGTGCGGTGTAATGGCGTCCATCCGCCATCTTGATTATCCATTGTCCAATGATGGCTGCTTCCGGTTGCGCGCGCGTGACAATGTCAAGGTCTGCGCGGGAATGTATGGTTTGTGTCCTCCCTTCGCCTCGTGTATTACGCAAAAAGCACTCTTTCTCTTAAAGTGTCAGATAGCAATCTTGCACATTTGATTGGCCCAATCTGTCAACAATAACTTCTAAACAACTATGTTTAGAATGGCTTTTTAATTGTAGCTCAAACTTTGCGATATCTTGTCATGGTGCTTATATTTTTAAAAGTCAGTTAAGGTGATTTGGTTTTCAATTTGTTGCAGTGTACATCAACGACACATTATGCTACCCATTTCCTATGTTTATCTTGGTGTCGACAATTGTTATTTTTATCTGAAATAGGGGACTAGAACGAAAAGGGTAGCTTGTCATGCTATTGACCGTATATATTCTGAAAAAAAAGACAGTCTCTGAAGAACCTCAAAAAAATCGCATAAGTAGGTAGTTCACTTCTTTTAATCTCCAAAAAACCTCCTGTCGATAAAATAAACAAAACCCGCAACACCATATGGGAAGGCAATTTACTTTTTTCAATGAACTCCCAACATCCGAATGTAGTAAAGAGACCTTTATGTCGCTGTAAAAGTGCTTTACGAACGGCGCGGACGCACCCTTATCGAGTTTATTGGAGACTGTCCCGGGACTGTTTTATAGCCGACTGCCTGGAAATTGCCGGAATGCTTCCCACGTTGTTACTGCTAACAGGACAAGGCATTTTGAAAGTTGAGCAAAAGTGGGCTGGTGGCGAAAACACGCAATACGGGCAGATAAGTGTCGAACATGAACAATAACTTCAATATACAGGGTGTTCCGTAATGAGTGGTTCAACCGTTAATCCTTGATAGGTCACTTAATCAAGTGACCTATCAAGTGACCTATCAAGTGACCTATCAAGTGACCTATCAACTGTTCAATTCAAATTGGTTGTGGGTAATCACCCACAACCAATTTGAATTGAACAGTTTTTTAATTTCTCAGGATTAAATAAAAAATCAAAAATAAAAAAAAAACAAAAAAAATATAAATAAAAAAAAAAATAATAATAATAATAAAATCAAAAGCTATCCATAAAACATAAACTAATTACCGAAAAACTTCAGCCATACTACCAATATACTCCAAAACCAGTTCTCGAAAATAGTATCTTCAAGATTTATTATGACAGGGCCATACTGACAGACAGGACAGTACACAATAATAGACCAGACATAACTTTAATAGATAAGCAGAACAAAACTGTATACCTAATAGATATAGCTGTCCCCAACACACACAATCTACACAAAACCATTACAGACAAAATACACAAATACACAGAACTCAAAGAAGAAATTATTAAAATCTGGAAAATGAATAAAGTTTACATAATACCGCTGGTGCTCTCTTGCACTGGAGTTATACCCAAACATCTGCTCACTTCCCTTCGAATCATAGATCTTCCCGAGAACACCTACATGACAATGCAGAAAGCTGCCATTTTAAACACATGCCGAATCGTTCGGAAGTTCTTACAGGACGAAAACTCATCTTTTCAGCTTCCAATTGGAACTGCGGCGCACTTGGTCTAGACCCGTGTGTCTCAGAACTTTGCCGAGATAGGATTAGCCTATCCCGAGAAAATTAAAACATTTCAAAATAATAATAATAATCCATTTATTTCAGGCAACAAATTACATTTAAAGATCTTAACAAATATAATCGGCCCATATTATAAATACCTTATAGACTAACATATATACTTAACATAAAAACAAAGATACAAAAAACTAATTAACGCATTTCTGCGACGCTGACGTTAGACGTGGAACGGAGTTAGGTAGCCGGCCTCTAAACCGCCGGTACATTACTCCTTTCGGCCAAAGTTCCTCCTTCATGAAAGTCGACAGATGATCGGTAGGTACTCTCACCACGAAAGAATTAAAATTCACACTATGGTGAGACTCCAACCGCTCGACTCTCAAAGTGAATTTGGTCTTGTTCTGCAAATACTCTACGATTTCCTCAGTCTTCGTAGAGTAATGGAGCCGGGACACGTACAAAAAAATACGTAAAAAGAATTAAAATAATATTTTAATAATAAAAAAAATCGCCAACAATGGGGGAATTTTCTCGAGGAATTCTATTAAATTAGTGTTTATTAGTGACATATCTAAGGCTAACGGTTGAACCACTCACTCATTACGGAACATCCTGTATACTGCAGAGATTCGATCCCTGTCACCCTCACGGTGACATGTTATTATGCTACAGCATCAGCTCAATAACGAAAGTGAGTTCATGAGTAGAAGACTGAAGTCACCGACTTACCCCAGCGGGTAAGCGGGAGCACAGCTCTAAGAACTTTTAGCCAATAGGGTGACAGTTTGGTTTCGAGACTATTGAAAGGTAGTGCCACTGCAGTTGCCTGCCAAATAACAGGTCTTTTGAAAGGTTTTTCTAGTAAATCTGTAATTGTTTCGCAACTAACCTGTCATTTCACTACAGCTCATTGAAAGCCTGACTACATACATACTTGGTCTCTTTACATTTTGGCGATGTCGTATAATGACAGAGCCCATCGGCAACACACCATTGCAAAGTTCTTGAAGAGAATCTGTCGACAAATCCACATAACATTGTTAGTAAACCAAGTGTTAAGCTGGAGTATATAGGTTTTTGAGTTTGATCTACGAATGGCACGTCAAACACAATAGTAGTTTTCGATACAAGTGCGGAAAGTATGTCATTTCGCACGAGTCTCGAGGCATCTTGGCCCGAGCCGGCAGGCGAGGGTCAAGACTCGGGACGAGTGAAAATGACACTTCCGCTCGTGTATCGGACAATGTTTTTTAATACATTTGCGAAAAAAATATAACAAACCAATGCGAATCATTAACACAATTAAATCAATAGTAAAAAGGGCGGGAATGAAAAAACCTTTTTTTTTCAAGGCACCGGTTGTTTGCATTCAGCCTAGTAAAAATATAAGAAGGTTGCATTTAAACATGGAAGGAAATGTAATAAATACCTATTATTTTATTTCAAGTATTTTTTGGTGAAACTCATTCATACTTACAAATCTCCGGCCATTGTTAATACACAAACAGCCAACTTTAAGTAAACTGTTTCCGAAATTTAATTGTTAATAGTTACTAAATAACCCTTTATTTTGTCAATTTTGCAATTGAAATATTTTTAATAATATTATATTCCCAGTTTTGATGCCAAATAACGTATCAAAAAACAAAATAAAGTGATTGAACAGACAACCTCTTTGGTAGGATGTATGCGTTTTATTAACATTATCAAAAAAAAAAAATGGAAAAGTAAAAAGCACTAGTGCGGAAAAACCAACTTTCCGCACGCTAAGCAGCTACGAAAAGTACCACTTTTTAAGCAACTGTATTAAAAAAGCTTTTACCACACACTTTTCTTCTAACTTCTTTTTGTCATGTTTTTGTTTGACTAATTACTTCACAAGACGTTAGGCCCCAGAAAATTAGGCGTTAGCACTCGGAAGGCATAAAGTTACGTTTCAAGAGTTCTTGTCAAAGTTACTGAGCTATCAACTGAGAAATTTGTCCAACGGACATACAGGGCTGGGACATCTATTACAGAAACGATTGCTTGATTGCACTTTTTTTACAATAGTATGATTTTATTTCACAAAACAATATTACAGAAAATTATAAAACACATCTAATTTCATACTTATATGTGCCTAGTTTGACTTCTTATTCTTATTCAACTTCGCTCGTGATCAGGAAAAAACGTCAGCTTTAATTGTCTTTGACTTCACCTTGAATTGGTGTTCTCGCTCATTCGTATAGAAAAGATTTTGAAATAACATTTGGCTTAGTTCTTTTCACTCAAACGATCACATTAGTAATTGAGTTTTACATAACGCTAAAATACAATCTCACTTCATAGAAAAGTGAGATGCCAATGCAAAATGCCCATATCACTAAATCTACGTAAACGTGGATTTGCATAGGAAAAATGGTTTTGTCCACCTGCCACCATAAGCGTTATTTCAGAACAAATTCACGTTTACGTGATCGACTAGCACGGAAGATTTTTCCCACTGTATAGTTAAGTCAATATCGTCAACCATAGAAAACAAACAATTCTTTATTTCCCTGTGTTACTCATCAACGTCTTTCTATTTTTTGCCAGCCCTGTACCTAAGTCGATACAAGTCGCTCACCCTTTCTTGAAGGGACTCCGCCAACGCCTCTTTTCCAGGTCAAAGGGCGCCACTGTGTAACTCGTGTTCCATCAAGGCTTTTGTACTTAACTGTACAAAGGTAGATTGGCAAGAACTTTGCATATTGCTCATGTTTTCATCAAGATAGGGCTGCTTAGGAGAACTGAAGTCAGCCACTCGTAGCATAGCAGGAAAGCTGAAGTGGCAATGGGCTATGCACATACGAGCAAAAACTGATAATCTCCCTTTACCTGTATTTTTGGAATACATCTCTAAAAAGTGATCTATATTAGGGATATAGCCTTCTAAAATGTACAGTCAACGGCACATCAGGCTACCCATTTTCGTTTATTTATCTTGCTCTTGCCAAATGACGCTTTTTATAATAGGTAGAGCAAAGAGGACCGACCGGAAACGTGTAGTGCGATGTGCAATTGACCGGACATCAACACATTAGTCTGTAATTTTTGCTAATTTTTGTTATTTGGTGTATAATAAACATAATAAATATATTATCTATCTATCTATCTTCACTATTCCGCCACCAGCCAATCAGACAGTGTCCGGTGCCCGTCGGACCCGCGTCACGCTAATCCTACATCTTTTGTTAATCTACTCTTACCTGGAACTTCCAATTAATCGCTCGCCTGATATTCAATTTCCATTAGCGAACGGGTTCTTGGGTAATGAGGGTATATAGGCTAATTAGGGAATCAAGATTCAGTGTTTTTGAGGTTTTTTGGGTTACAGATTAAAGAGACGTTTCTGGTTTAAGTTAAGCTGTGATTGCTTTGTCTTTCGTACTACGCGGGCCTAGAGCACAAAATATTGTTCGGTGTCTACAGTGTTATGCTTTTAACGAAATTAGACTCTGCTAGTTGTCAGCTACTACGACCGTATGAACAAACTTAAAAATGGTATTATAAACATTTAATTCATGTGTTTATGATGCATTTTAGGCCTAGTAAAAATAAATAAAACCTTATTTATACTTAGTTGAATTTATATTTTGACAACACGATTCGACGCTTCACACTTCTTGAAAAATGAAGTCTGTGAATCATCATCAAAATCGTTAGGTACAGCAAAGGTCACATGTGGGCATAAGCCTGGATCTGGTAGAGCCCTCTCATTTCACTTTTTTTATTAGTTTAAAGGAAACATACAGCATAATATAGTACATTGAATTATAACTTTACAAGTCATGCACGAGCCAAAAAAGTTTCCACAGCTAAACAAAGCATGCAATTGAGTAAACTACGTCTAACTAAAGAGTAGAACAAAGTACTTACTCATATATTTCTTAACAGTTAATCAAAATTAGGGGCAAATATTTTTTTATACGAATACAATATAAAATGGAGCCAACTAGTTTTTCAAATTTATACAAATTATGACTTAAAATATCAATCTGTTGATACGATTCATCATTAATACTACAAGCTCTTAAGGTAAAGTGATTTTTGGCGTAATTTGTGCTATAAAGCGGAAGTGCAATAGTATTATCGGACATGCGGCACATAACGACATTTCTCGGGATAGCTAATAAATAGCCAAACAACCTACTACTAAATACGTAATAACCTTATAAGGTTACCGTACTGGCCTAAATAAACTCAGCCAGTCTTCCTAGAGCAAAACCAATTATTGGTGGTAATTCAAATTGGCCCGTTGCAGGCGGTTGCACCAGGCCGATCGAAGCACATTTGGTGTCTATTTTAGCCTATCCTACCCTGTATTGCCCCCACCCTGTTTCCACCCTGTTCCCGGAGATTGGAAACATAATGCAGATTCTGGATCGAGATAAAGTTAATTTATCTGCAATAAACACCAGCAGGCCAGTGAGACACCGGTCATCTAGTGATAGGTAAAGATAGGTAGTCACTAACACAAAAATATGGGCTAAACATTAGAATAAATCGGCAACAGCTAGACAATAATCAGATTAAGAAGTTGGGTCGCCCAAATTGGACCTCTAAGTGAAAATTTAAGTTTGTTGGGTTTATGTAATGTATATAATATTATTATTTATATTTATGATTTTAAGTTTTCCTTTGCTCCGCTTTGATTTCTCTGCCTGTCTTTATGGTTGACAGGTAGAGAACTCCTCTTGGCAATAAGTCGGTTGGAAAAACTGCCAGAAAAAACTGAACTAAACACAGATTTGCTACCAAATGAATATAGTTCATAAACCACAAAACATTGTACAGTACAAAGTACCTGAATAACACATCTTCAAAAATACCTTTACTAACAGAAAACTTTCCTCACAAATCCTTTGTCATCCACAACATTATAACTATGTATGTGCCTACTTAAAAGCCTGCTAGAAGTAAATTGATAGTAATCTCCATCGTAGACAGTGTACAAAGCAATTATGTCAAATGGCAGCACTCATTGGCACATGCCCAATGCCATATACAACCATATTCAATGCCAGTTTATACTTGAGATGCTATTGTAATGTACCGTCATGTGTCTGGTTCATGCCATGAGCAAAAAATTATGAACAGTGCATAATATTAAACGTTATAACTAGTTTAAGTTATTATTGTTTTTCCTTTTTGCTTTTATTATATATATTTTTTTCGTTTTTGTTGTAGCAAATAATCATTTTTTCTATTCTGTTATATTATACGTTTAGTCTTAAAACTATCTGAAGGGCAATATTTTGAACATGATTTAAGTAATATTCCCAAATACGAAAACGTAAAAAATTGCTTAGTCATTTCAGCTGTGACGATCGCTATACTCTACAACATTATCTAAACGTTTGTATAGATACTAAGTAATTCTTACCGCATATTTCTTAACATATACCACAAGGCAAGACTAGCATTACCTAATATAATGAACGATATGGCATACTCGTATCTTCTGGTTGGACAATAAGCATCACAAATATTAAACAATTTTACTTGTTTTTTTTAATGAGCCTAATGTACGGCCAATAAAATATTTTTCTTTCTTTACATTGATTGAGCTTGAAGTTTGAAAGTGTCTCAAGACGAAAGTCTTTGACCAGTGTGTGTTGCCAGTACATATGGGAGCGAGACGTGGTCGTTCACTATGGGTCTCATAAGAAGGCTCAAAGTCACCCAGCGAGCAATGGAGAGAGCGATGCTTGGTGTTTCCCTGCTTGATCGAATCAGAAATGATGAGATCCGCAGGAGAACTAAGGCAACCGACATCGCTCGAAGGATTGCATCGTTGAAGTGGCAGTGGGCGGGACACATAGCGCGGAGAACCGATGGCCGTTGGGGCGGAAAGGTTCTCGAATGGCGACCGCGTACCGGACGACGTTCCGTGGGCAGGCCCTCCACAAGGTGGACCGACGATCTTGTCAAGGTCGCGGGAAGCCGCTGGATGCGGACAGCGCAGGACCGATCGTTGTGGAGATCTTTGGGGGAGGCCTATGCCCAGCAGTGGGCGTCGTTCGGCTGACATGATGATGATGATGATGATGAAGTTTGAATTAAGTTAAAAAAAAGAAGAACTATTGTCATAGTAAAAACTGAATGCACAAAACCAAAGAATCTAACCAATTATTATTTTATATTTTATTAGCTTTAATTAAGTTAGGAACACATTTTCACGTTAAAATGTACAATACCTATAGGCGGTTTTATTTGTAAAATGTTGGGGTTAAACTTTGAGACCTCAGTATACCTCAGTAAGGACTGATAGCAACTTAATTTCGATTAGCAAAATGCTAATAAATAATAATAGTAATAATTAATGCTATTTCAGTAGTCAAAAACCGAGTTAGCCGATGGTGGATAACTGATAGCTTTTATGATTCTAACTCATACATTGGTAATTCAACGAAATCATAAGTTTTTACTAACTAGTTTAAATATTAAGGGTGTTGACAGCATAGCCTCATCAGTTCCACTCAACGCGAGAAACTCACATTAATCTCAATTAATTAAGGTTTAATTGATAAACGCTGTCATGTCATTTGCATTTGTTATATTAAATTAGTTTAAACTAAGTAGAGTTTGGCAGAGACTGATGTGAAGACTTGCCCCGGTATTGTGAAACTTTACTCAAAGTTAACCCTAGATTAAGTCCGAAGATAAATCTATATTATACAAACAATTACATTAAGCGTGGGGCACACGGGGCGTTTTGTGGCTGTCAATTCATAGAGTTTGTAAAATCGAACTATAATGTGACAGGTGGGGGCGTTTTGTGGCCTGTGTGCGGGGAGACGCTGAATAGGTAATTAGGTACCACCAACTGAACATACAACAACATAACATTTTAAACATAGTATGTATTTTTTTTAATATCTATTTTTATAATTATTAGCGCTTAGTAAAGCAATTTGCCAGCCGCTGCGAATGTCCGTGCATCCACTCAGTTGGTCCCACTGAAAATTAGCGTCTGAGCCTATCGGGTCCAGACATCAGCTGAGTCAGGTCAATTTCATTTTGGACATCGTGACACTGCTGTCTAGTGGAAATCACTATCTGTTTTTCTACTGTTTTTTTTCCTAACCATTTTGTTTTGTATGTTTTTATCTGTTGCGTTGTTCAAAATCAATAAAGGTTTTTTTTCTGTGTTGTTCAAGTAGTTATCGCAAACTAAGTGTGAGGGGCTCACTTGCTTGGGTTTTTATGAGTGATTTCCATCACTGGAGTCTCGAACAGACTTGAACTCAGGCAGGACCACGCTCTCTCTGCTTTTTCCAATCCAAAATTTGTTTTGAACAAACGAAAATGTTATAACTCTTTAATCTAGCTTAGAAATTATACCAAAATAGTTTCTCTCCCTATTTTTCTAATGTAGGTCTTAAAAATCACAACATAAAGCGAGCGATTGAAAATCCTACAACTTCTGTTCCACATGTCTCTCGATGATGAACGACCATGTCGACCAATATTACCCCCTGTTTGTTCAGTCATCACATCATCAAGCCCCATTTGTTGACACAACACAAATCATCTCGATCAACGCAACTGCAAACACGTATCATCCGAATTAATTAGGGTTTAATTGATTAACACGGTCAAGCAATTTGTAATACTAATCAATTAATGCACTAGACTAATAACATAATGTTTACGTGTGCGTCATAAGTAGGTACTTACAGTCGTTAAATACATACATCCAATGGAAATGGTTGAGATAATAATAAAGTTCTGAGAACCAGAAAAAAAAACTTTTTCATCAATGTATTTGTCATTTTGGCATCAGGCGGAATCGAACCCGCATCTTTCGCAAGCCGGGCGACTGCACAAACCACTGTGCTACCGAGACCATTAACAGGCCGGCCGAATCTTTCTGGTATATTTACCCTATGAGCCAGGGTGATATCATCAATGTTATAGGCATCCACTTCTAACATCATCTTTTGTAAAGATACTGCATGGAATATGCTAAAACAATAATAAACATAATACTAAAGTTGTCAACCAGAACATAAGTTGACTTTAATTTTACTTTATTCAGCGAATAATGTAGGTTTCGTTGGTGGCTGTATGTTCAAATCTCCTGATTTTCAAAACCCCTCTATTGGTCATCTTGCCCTTGAGTGGCATCAACCAGTGTTGTTATTTTTTCAGAGATTAACCCCCGAATTCACAAACGTCAATCAAAGTTAAGCACACGCTCACGCTCATGCTGCCCTGTAAACTGTCAATAGAACTGAAAGGGACAGCATTGATTGCCGTTTGTGAATTCAGGGATAATAAAGGTAGCTGTAGATAGAAAATGTGACAAATACCAATTAAATTATTTTCATCATAAATGTTAAATTACCTTAATTTTGTGCGATGATGTTTTTTAAGCGCTTTCCAAGCTACATGATTTTGTTAATAAGAAAGCTCTACCATGACTAAGCACGATCCTTAACTACAAGAAGGTTGAATGACAAGGATAAGTTTTCCTTTGTCATGGATACGTTTAAAAAAAGTCAAACGAAGGTTCCCTAACTAATCCAAAACTCCTACTCATTCTTTCAGTCTTGAAAGATCCTAGCACTTCAACTTTTATTTCTTGCTCCTTTAAAAAGTTTGATAACAAGGAAAATATTCCCATTATATCGGAAATCGGAAACTTGATAAATTTGAGCAGCAAGATTTAGCTGTGGGAGATATGAATAATTTTATATTTATAACTGGTAATGTATGCTCGGCCCATTTAAACGGAATACGATACTTAACGAGCTGAGAAGGACTCGGTTCGTATTGCATTTCATAACTTTGGTTCATTTTGTATGGGTACTTGAATCGACTAACAGATTTACCTACTTATACGAGTATGATAGTCGAGACGAGAGAAAAATAGGGCACCTCTAAGGCTGCGTTCCCACCAGAGATGTGTTGCAAGGAATGGGTTTTTAATGGCCAATAGAATCGCTTCACTTAGCGAAGTTAGGTAAATGGAGAGATTGTATGGGATTTTAAAACCACATACACCACCACACAGCACCACACTAAGTCCTCTGAGGTATGTTTTATGATCACTAAAATCTTTTATATCTTACACGTACATGTATTTCATCGGTGTTATCATCGAGGACAACGTTTTCTAATATCCTATCTTTGGTTGTCATTGCTTGCTCTTGCTATAAGAAATTTCTTGGAATAGAGCAAGGAGGACTAACCAAAATGGTTAGCATGTCATGCCGTTTACCGTACATAATATTAGTAAAATGGAAGGTTGTCTAATTACACTTTTTCTGAAAATCCATTTATTTAAAGAACTAAGTATCAAGTGGTTCTCAGTTTGTTCCGTCTCGTCCTAATTAAAGGAACATTACTTATGTAGTATTTCAACATTTAAATTCGCAAGTTTTTGCTTCAAACAGAAGATAAAATCTTTTGAAAGAAGTCTACCTTATTAAAATAAAATGCAACTAAAGACACTAACAAGATGTTGATGATAATGTACGAATTACGTAGGAATAAGGATATTTCATAGCACAAAACAGATGTAGAGATGATACACTATACCTTTAAAGGTGTAGTTTCAATGTGGGTCTTATCGCGAAAAGCGATCTATTCCTGATGACCTTCAGCTGGAAAAACGCAAGTAAAGACAAATAAAACAAATACTCATCCGACGCTAATACCTACAAATTATGTAGTCATCTCAATCTAATCTAATAGTGATTAGATGTATTGAGGAAAATCACTCGATTCACATAGTGAATATAAATCCTATGAGGATATATCTTTTTGCCAATGAAAGAACACTACTTGAACTGCACTGGTAACGAATAGGTGCAATCAAACCTATCGTGTTATAAGCACGTGTTCCTGACGTAGGTCTTGATGCATATTGCATTGTTGACAACATACTAAAACATACAACATACTAAAGATGCAATAGGAATTTTAGATTTTCATCCGTACTGCGCACTTGTGTGGATCCGAACGGAAAAGTTACATTGTGTGTCGTAACTTGTTTTGTTAAGTGTATTACAAGTTGCAATCTACTGTGATGTATGTTGAAGCAGTGCAATAACTAAGTTGATGTTCAACACCCACCCAACTCCTTAACTTGAGTACTAACCCCCTTAATGATAAAAACGAACGCAACGCAAAAGCATAGTTTAAGCAATAGACGTGTTGAGTCACGGCGGCAGCAACAATAGTGAAAGTCACGAAGCGATACAAAAGTTAAAGTGTTGTTGAAGAGCTGTTTAAGTTTTTATGAATAAGTTGTTATCGACAAGAGACTCGACATAACATTGCAAAATCTTTATCAATTTTTCTCTTATGTTGACATAAATTCTCGTATGTTCTCCGCTCACTCTGGATCTGACGATATTTTCGATTTGAGGAAAATTATACCTAACAAGTATATTTAACATTTTCTTCTTTTTTTACAGATAAATCAGGCATAAGCTGACTGGGATTACTGTAAGTGTTTTTTATAAGTTTGTATTGTGGTCTGGGTGAAAACCTGAGTTTTCAAGTGTTTTACATTTACGAGTAAGCAATTTAAATTAGTAAATGTTTGATTCGATATTGTACTTATATCTGGCCTGTATAAGATAAGATAAATAATCTTTATTGCACAAAAATACATTTTACAGGGTTTTGGTAAAAAGGACGTGCTTTTGTACAATTCAGGCAGTCTTATCGCTATAAAGCGATCTCTTCCAGACAACCCTCGGTAGAGGATTTTTGAAGGAACCAGAGAGTACTGTATCATAATTTTTTAAATGTATTTTCGCAAGCTGAGCGGCCTAGCAAACACATCCAAGCGAATAAGGCTGATCGTGGCTATTACCTCGCTTCACCTTACCCACAGCAAACACGTGAGCACTTACCTATTCACAGCCAGGCCGGCTTGGACGTGCTAATTAGCGGGTATTGTCGTCCGCAATTAGGCGCGACCTTGCGGCCGACATTGGGCATCTGTCACACTGTGGGGCATGCACATCAGTTCTAAGGTTCCGTGGTTTCAGTTGGAAGAAGAAGTGTAGCAAAACTAGTGACGTTCACCTGATTTGAAGTGCTGCATGCGACTTCAAATAATCTTCATTCAAGAACCGTATCCGAACTGGCTATGTATGGTCCTAATTACACATGACTACTTTTTTGTTAAACGGATAATATGACATTTTAATGACTGCATTATGTCTGAAGTATCCCATCATACATCGTCATATAATGTTCTTTTAAATGTTCATACGTTACCTACTATCGTGTATTGTTTTTGGCATAATATTTTTCGGGAATTAGAATCGGCAGTTTTATGGGCGTCAATTTATGAAGGAATTTTACAGAAATACAACCTTTTATTTATTACAATGAGTAGTTAACGAGCTTGTGGACGTATAGCAGCCTAGTTATATGGATACGTGTAACACTAGGGGCAACTAACCCTGTAAGAACCTTTTAAACTCCTCTCGAAAGAACTCCATCTGATCGGAAAAGCCTCCGCAGGGACTTCGTTCCACAATTTAGGTGTCCTGGGAAAGAAACATCTCAGGAACAGACCTGCACGAGGCTATATAGCGGCTTCAGAGTATTAGAATGAAACCCTGATGTTGAGGCGTGGGTGCGGTAGAAAATAGGCGTTGACATTATATCAAACAGCTTTTCAGTGAAGGCTCACTTGATGTTATTATCCTCCCCCATTATTTCTAAGGGACCAAAACAACAGAGTCTTTGAGCCTAGGCATTCCTTATTCGGGCTTAGCTGTACGCTCTTCAACAACACGCAAGTCATTCTCCTTACACAATTCAAAGTTAAACAGCTCTGACATGACAGCTGTATGTATAGCTGTTATTTTCAGTTCTCTGCATAAACAATTTTTGACAACCGATTTTGTGTAATGGTTCAGAAGTGAGCTATTACACTAGTGGCGGCGGGTTCGATCCCCGCGCAGTACAAACATTTGTGTGCATGAACATGTCTGTTTGTACTGGTCTGGGTGTTTTCTATGTATCTAAAAACATATATATATATATATATATGTCTCTCTTGTGGAGATCCTCGGGGGAGGCCTATGTCCAGCAGTGGGCGTTTTTCGGCTTACATGATGATAATATTATATGAGTATGTTTCCGTTGTCTCGTGTCCCATAACACAGGCAATTAGTTGCTTAGTTTAGGCTAGATGGCGCTGTGTGGAATAACGTCCAGTGATATTAAAATTTCCGAGATGCATTAGTTTGAAAACATACAAAACTGTGAATTGAAGTCTATGGATTCGTATTATAGGATCGTGCAGAAAGCACAGCAAAAGTCATCCACTGAATAGTTTATCCATTATCTATTTATATATTGCTATTTCCGACCTGTAGATCGGCCGGCTATCTATCGATCGAAGGTGAAGGCCGAATGCCTTTTGAGTGCACGTTATATTTAAAACACACGAAAACGACCTTAATTTACTTCGTGCTTCATTTAATAAGTATAAAGTTAAATAAAAACCTTAACCATCTTTATATCAAGGTCAAGTAACCAAGAACCAAGCATAGTGTGTATTTTGGGTATCAGAGACTATATTTTTAAATATTACAGAATGTTGCTAACGATTGCTTGTATTGTACGAAGATCGAACCTGCGACATCTGGGGTATTAGCCAACTTCTAAACATAACACCAAACCGGCCGTTGAATTTATTTTACCTATCTCTGTATCTCTATGGTCATGACTGAAATGAACTTTTAAGGCTCCATTTAAGTAACTGTGCCGGACCACTCACTATTAGTTCGCTATAAACTGTGATCCGTATGCACCTATCGCTGGATTGCGCTGTCATGCACCTGTCTTCCTAATCCGAGATCGCTTTGCTTGATTCCACGACACTTTGTTCACAACACCAGAGTTCATTAATCCAATCCTATTTGTAATGTAGTTCAGTCTATCACTGGGGTCCGGAATAAAACACTTTCTATTGTTAATTTGGCGGCAGTTCCTATCACAAATCACTATTATAACTGTTCACTATTCACTATTATTCTTCACTATTTGTGTAGAGTAGTGTTTTCTAGGTCTTCTAGGCTTTCTAGGTAATCTAGGTATTCTAGGTACCCTAGGTATCCTAGGGCTTCTAGGTATTCTAGGTATCCTAGGTCTTCTAGGTATCCTAGGTCTGCTAGGTATCCTAGGTCTTCTAGGTATCCTAGGTCTTCTAGGTATCCTAGGTCTTCTAGGTATCCTAGGTCTTCTAAGTATCCTAGGTCTTCTAAGTATCCTAGGTCTTCTAGGTTCTGGATAGTCCAGGTCTTCTAGGGCTTATCTTCCTATTCAGTCTTCCTATTTTTCCGGTTCCCAGGTAGCTTCCTTGTTCCTTTGGCTCGTAGACTGCAAACTTGACTCGATTCTATGGGGATTGAACCCAAGGTTATACCCTTTTTTTGCCATCAAGTAGTTACTTGTGTGACGAGTTCACACAAGTTCTGGCCTATGGTGATATAGCGGGTCTCTTTTTTCAAGGTCAAGGAAGCTACCTGAGAGCGGTGCCTATCTATCTCTTTTTTCCCTATGTCCTCACGACCTATGTGAGGTTGTGTACCTACGGTTACTAATTATCTGCCCCGTGCCATTCTTTATTCAAATATAATAAAATAAACATAAACTTAAACAAACTAATCTTAAAAAACAAACTATAAACTTAAACAAACTATTTTACAGAAACTTAAACTATGGCCGTGCGGAACATTCTCCCGCCGTGCGTAGTGGCGAAGTCTACGACGCATCATCTTGTAGTCTGGACGGCAGGTTCTGTTTCGTCCGTCTGAAGAAGTACCAGCTTCTTGGTCGGTCTTCTCATTATTCCTCCCTTCGTCTGGACGTCTGCTGCTCGTACTATTCCATCTGGTCCCGGGAACACTGCGACTATCTTACCGAGAGGCCATGTATTGCGGGGCATGGTGTTATCTGCCACCACGACAATGTTACCCAGTTGGAGTGAGGGTCCCTTGCCGTGGGGCTCCCGCCGGTTCTGAAGTTCTGGTAGGTATTCTTTTAGCCATCTCGCCCAGAACATATCTGCTAGTCTCTGGGATGTTCGCCAGTGTCTTCTTCCCAGCAAGTCTTGAGGTGTGAAGTCGCCCATCGGTGGTTCAAAGGCTGGCCCCAACAGAAGGAAGTGGTTGGGTGTCAGCGTCTCGGGGTCCTCTGGGTCGACCGATACATGAGTCAGTGGTCGACTGTTCACTGTCACCTCGACTTCAGCAAGCAGAGTCATGAGGATTTCTTCGGAGGTTGGTCGATTGTCGAGAACCGCTGCGAGTGCTATCTTCACCGTCTTCACCATGCGCTCCCAGGCTCCGCCCATGAATGGAGCCCCAGGAGGGATGAAACGCCAGCTGATTCTTCTCTTTGACGATTCTATTTCGGTTGCCTTTTCGACTGCCAATCTCAATTCTTTCTCGGCGCCATGTAGATTCGTCCCATTGTCAGATCAGATTTCTTTGGGACAGCCACGCCTTGCTATAAATCTTCTGAGTGCCATGACCGCGGAGTCTGTGGTCAGTGAGTTCGTCATTTTTAAATGGACTGCCCTGGTAGTAAGGCAGGTAAAGAGAGCTACGTAAGTTTTTCTGGTTGCTCTTCCAAATGTCGTCTGCAGTGGCCCGAAGTAGTCTATGCCCGTGAATGTGAAGGCACGTTGGTGATGAGCAAGTCGACTGGCCGGGTGGTTGCCAGTCGGTGGTTCTGGTGGTGTCCATCTTCTTTTTCTGCAAGGCAGGCATTGGTGTATGATGCTGCGTGCTGTCGGCCGGAGACCCAGGACGTGAAACCTTTGGCGACAGTGATTTATGGTGGCTTCCACGCCCTGGTGATGACCGCTGCGATGCAAGTGCTCGATGTATAATTTGGTGATGTGATGTCTTCCATCAAGAACCGGTGGTCTCTTCGTAACTTCAGGTATTTCTGCTGCTGCATCAATTCGCGATTTGATTACGATAACTCCGTTGATTATTTCTATGGCGATCTTCTTTAGTTTGCTGTGGCTTGACACTCGACGATTCTTCGTCAAGTCTTCTATTTCTTCTTGGAAACAGTCTTCTTGAATTACTCTAACTGTTAAGTTTTCAGCTCTGATTAAAAGTTCAGCAGGTATAATTCTGTAGATGTCTGTTTTCTCTATAATTTTCCTTTTCTTCCCTAATTGTTTCTCTTTTTTCTTTAACCCATAGCCTCACTGACACCTCTTGGATGGGTGTTACATGGAGCATGCAGTCGAGCAACAGGACACAGAGTCAATTTTCTTCATCAACCAATAGAAAATATAGACGCAGACTTGAAGCACTTCTTTTCACTGGAGGCACTAACAATAGCGCCAAAAACGCCTCGCAGTGATCCAGAAGCTCGAGCTCTGAAAATATTAGATGAGAAAACAAGTAGATTAGAAAATGGTCGATACGAAACTGCATTACTCTGGAAGAAGGATGACATCAAACTGCCTGACAACAAAGAATACGCATTAAAGAGATTAGAAGCAACAGAGAAGAAAATCAATAAGAACCCAGAATTGAAGAAAAGAGTTAGGGAAGAGATGAACGCTTTGATAGAAAAGAATTACGCCGAGCCTGCCCCAGAAGATAGAAAAACAGACAGAACTTGGTACTTACCATGCTTTCCGGTCACCACTCCGATGAAACCGGGGAAAGTCCGGATGGTGCACGACGCGGCGGCAGTCTCAAAGGGCATAGCACTAAATGATGTCTTACTCACGGGTCCTGATCTTCTACAATCTCTACCAGGCGTATTGATGCGGATGCGACAACACAAGATAGCGGTGTCAGCAGATATAGCAGAGATGTTCCTCCAAATAAAGATAGTTGAAGAAGATAGAGATGCTCTGAGATACCTCTGGAGAGATGGAGATTCGACAGCAGAGCCAAAAGAATATAGAATGACGTCACTTATTTTCGGAGCGACGTCCTCTCCAGCAACAGCGATTTATGTGAAAAATAGAAATGCCGAAAGATTCTCCGAGCAACACCCGGATGCAGTATTGGCGATCAAAAATAATCATTTTATGGACGATTATATCCAGAGTTTCGAAGATGAAGAGTCGGCACTCCAAATAGCACATCAAGTAAATCAAATACACAGTGAAGCGCACTTCCACTTAAGAAAGTGGTCATCGAACTCAGAAAAAGTGTTGAAAGACATAGACGCTGAAGCTTCCATCTATGGCACCGAACTTGAAGTTGGACCGAAGACGGAAAAAGTACTTGGGATGGCTTGGCAGACATCATCCGACACACTCCAATACAATTTGAATTTTTCGAGACTTCCAGAAGACATACTACAGCGAACGCCAACAAAAAAACAAGCCTTGCAGATTGTCATGTCACTCTTCGATCCGCTGGGACTTGTCTCACCCGTCACCATGAAGGCGAAACAGATATTACAAGAAGTCTGGAAGAGAAGCATTGGATGGGATGAAACACTCGATGAAAACTTAGCCAAAGAATGGCACGAGTGGACTGATAGATTGACAGAATTAAAGAACATCTCCATCCAGAGAACATACGTCCAATACAGCCAAGGAAAAAATCTACAGCTTCATGTGTTCGTAGATGCTAGCGAAACAGCTTATGCCGCGGCCCTCTACTGGCGAGTAGAAGATGAAAATGGAGAAGTATACATCTCAATGATCTTGGCCAAGGCAAGAGTAGCGCCATTGAAAACCACCTCAATTCCGAGACTGGAATTACAAGCTGCAGTCATGGGAAGTAGAATGGCATCATGTGTCCTCATAGAACATGACAGGAAACCAGAAACACGCACATTCTGGACAGATAGTAGAACAGTTTTATCCTGGCTCAAGACCGGCTCTAGGTCTTACAAACCTTTCGTCGCACATAGAATAGCCGAGCTGGAAGAAAACACCAAAACAGAAGAATGGCGTTGGGTTCCCACAAAACTCAACGTAGCTGATGATAGCACCAGAGAAGTTCCAAGAAATTTTGACAATAACCACAGATGGTTCTCTGGTCCGCCATTCCTAAGAGAAGATCCAACCAATTGGCCTCGCCAAAAATCGACACTCAAAATAGTCAGTGGAGAGGAGAGAACAATGAAAATAACAGAGAGAAATTCAACAATAATAGCGACTCCAGATTTTAGAAGATAGGTCTTCTAAGTATCCTAGGTCTTCTAGGTTCTGGATAGTCCAGGTCTTCTAGGGCTTATCTTCCTATTCAGTCTTCCTATTTTTCCGGTTCCCAGGTAGCTTCCTTGTTCCTTTGGCTCGTAGACTGCAAACTTGACTCGATTCTATGGGGATTGAACCCAAGGTTATACCCTTTTTTTGCCATCAAGTAGTTACTTGTGTGACGAGTTCACACAAGTTCTGGCCTATGGTGATATAGCGGGTCTCTTTTTTCAAGGTCAAGGAAGCTACCTGAGAGCGGTGCCTATCTATCTCTTTTTTCCCTATGTCCTCACGACCTATGTGAGGTTGTGTACCTACGGTTACTAATTATCTGCCCCGTGCCATTCTTGACTTCTAGGTATTCTAGGTATCCTAGGTCTTCTAGGTATCCTAGGTCTTCTAGGTATCCTAGGTCTTCTAGGTATCCTAGGTCTTCTAGGTATCCTAGGTCTTCTAGGTATCCTAGGTCTTCTAAGTATCCTAGGTCTTCTAAGTATCCTAGGTCTTCTAGGTTCTGGATAGTCCAGGTCTTCTAGGGCTTATCTTCCTATTCAGTCTTCCTATTTTTCCGGTTCCCAGGTACCTAGCTTCCTTGTTCCTTTGGCTCGTAGACTGCAAACTTGACTCGATTCTATGGGGATTGAACCCAAGGTTATACCCTTTTTTTGCCATCAAGTAGTTACTTGTGTGACGAGTTCACACAAGTTCTGGCCTATGGTGATATAGCGGGTCTCTTTTTTCAAGGTCAAGGAAGCTACCTGAGAGCGGTGCCTATCTATCTCTTTTTTCCCTATGTCCTCACGACCTATGTGAGGTTGTGTACCTACGGTTACTAATAGGGTAGATGACTATGAGTGATTTTGCATGTTTTTTTATGTTCCCCAAAAATAATAATTGATTTCAAATGTTATTGTAAAACCACAATCGAAATTCGTTTCAAAATGAGGCTACAATAGGCCTGCAAACTTGGGTGGGCAAGTCCATTTCATATGTGTTAAATTTTTTTAAAACAATATCAGTTTTTGTAACCCAAACTATTATGAAGGAATTATGTTAGGAGACCATTATCATAAACGCAATATTTAATATAGCTGTCGAACAAAGTTATTACGCGCTCCTTACAAAAACAGCGAGAGTGACGTCACTATCGCTGTCACTTTTGTATGGAGCGTTTTTGGGCAAGTCCAAAAATGTGCATTTCAAATTGTGATATCTCTGGTGGTATTGATCCAGATGAAGTGATTCTTTGAGGATTGTTTACATAAATGTAAGGTCTTTCGATAATAAACAAAAAAAAATTACAGTCATCATGCCTATTATCTGCCCCGTGCCATTCTTTATTCAAATATAATAAAATAAACATAAACTTAAACAGACTAATCTTAAAAAACAAACTATAAACTTAAACAAACTATTTTACAGAAACTTAAACTATGGCCGTCCGGAACAGTAACAACAAAAAATGTCGAAAACAAAAGTTTTGTTTTGTTTTAATAACACTGTAAAATGTTATCTTTGAATATGTGTGGTTTTTTTAATTTGTTGCTTTTTGGTTGGGCCAATAAACAACCTTTCTTTCTTCCTTTCTTTCAAAAGCCGTAGTTCGACACAAGTTACCCTCCTACCCAATGATATTACAATAAAAAAGACGAAAACCTTTCTAAGGTTATGTCAGTAATGACGCGAAGACAAAAATTTACCCCTGGCGTACGTACCCATAATTTGACCGTGTGTACAAGATAGTATGATTACTTACTTAAGATCTGAAAACCAGAAAAATAGGCATCCACCTCTAACACACTCTATAACATTGATGAAATCACCCTGGCTTATAGGGTAAAATATACCAGAAAGATTCGGCCGGTCTATTAATGGTCTCGGTGGCATAATTGGTAGTGCAGTCGCCCGGTTTGCGAAAGATGCGGTTTTCAGATCTTTAGTAAGTAAATGCTAAAACAATAATAAGAACATAGTATGATTATTTATTGGAGCGTAAACGAGACAGATTAATGTTGCGCAGTGTCGTCTCAAACTGTCAATGCTTTGCTCAGGTGGTCGAAGTCTGGATTTCGGGTGCCACGTTTTTAGCACAAGTAACCAACGTCTTTTTATCACTACATATTTAGTATAAAACAAACAAAGTCGCTTTCTCTGTCCCTATATGACTATGTAAGCTTAAATCTTTAAAACTAGGCAACGGATTTTGATGCAGTTTTTTTTAATAGTGATTGAAGAGGAAGGTTTATGAGTATAATAACATCCTATTACAGCCGTGCGAAGCCGGGGCAAGTCGCTAGTTATAAAATAATTGCCTACCTCTGTATCTCTTTGGTGTGGACTAAAATGAACTTTTAAGGCTCTATTTAAGTTACAACAAAAAATATCGCCAACAAAAGCTGTAGTTCGACACAAGTTACCTTCCTACCGGTGAAAATCCCTCGATATTACTCCGGAACTATTAGTTTAACTGTGAGTTTAAGAGTTCCACTAATTATGTTACGGTTTTAATTGAAAGCTATTAAAGTTACTTCTGAACAGGCCATGAACGGTTAGTAAAATTTAATTAAAGACGGAAGTAATTAAAATGTTAATAAAGTATTTATCGTTGAGGATTTTACCTACTATTTGATAGTGCGAGCGAAAATCAAAAGCTTAGAAGATTTAAATGAATAATTATAAATAACAGTGAACTGAAGACTCCGGTATCACCTAAGACAGTAAAATAGCCTTCAACAGGGTGTAATTTGTTTATTTAACATGACATACGTTCACAACTACCTACGAGTATAAGCCAAGCGGGCTATGCAGAGGCACACTTATTATTGCTTTCATGGTGAACGAAACATTCAGAAGCCCACATTTCGTCGAGCGAATTCTGAACTAAATGTTGGGCGAGCCTACCGCTGCTAACCAACCGCCTGTTTTTTATCAGTGTTTTCTCCACTTGAGAATTAGCCTCAAATTTAACAATGAACACAAAGTAATTGTTCCCGCCATACTTTCATTCTGCATTCAGCATTTCTGTCTCGACCAATGGTTGACTGGTAGATAATGCTTTTAGCATTAAGTCCGCCTTTTGTGCTTGTTTGTGCATTAAAGATTAAATAAATAAAATACTTGAACTCAGGACCACACCACTTGGGTTTCAATCAAGAATTAAAATACACAAAATAAAGCTTTTCGTTTATCTAATTAATCCATCGACGTAAATCAATCCTTGGCCATGGCCGCGTTAACTTTAAGTACGACTTACATAACCAGAACCTCGCGGTTGGACATAAACTGTACAATGTCGTGTAAATTGCGCATTACTTGTATAACTTATCTAAAATAGGCATTCGGATTGTCACGGATAATATGTTAAAGCCTGCGGATTATGCAAAACAGAGGTGGGATAACGTTTTGTATTTTTATCGATAAACGCGTCTCTTCACTCTGACATAGTAAAATAAACACAACAACCCTCTTAGACCATTTTTTTCTTCGTTTTCGATAAACTGTTTGCAATGATTACATCCATCAGCCATCTCCCAGTGACGACACACTAAGCCGAAACTCGACCTTAGTTTACACGTCAAGTGTTATAATGTAACAATATTACGAGTAGGTTTGTTAATTGTCATCAGATGATAAAAAATGTCAACTTCTGTCTCCTTCTTTCGGTGTTTTCACTCTCATTGTTACAAAGTTCGAACTAATTACATCTTTAGTTAACACAAATAGTTTTCCAAATTTAATGAAGGTTTGCGTTGTACCGCAGTCTTGAGATGACGAGGCCAAAATTACTACTAAAATGACTGTCGATTTATTCAAATACTTTTTCAGTTCACCATTATGTGCTGTTAAACACGTAACTTGGCGGTGATATTAATTTGTGATTTTTTCGATAAAAGAATTCACTTTGTGTCTCTCGTTAGTAATTTCTATAGTATATTTTTTTTTCTGTGTAGATGCAAAAATGTCAAGGATAATAAAAAACACAATAGTATTTTGTATCTAGTATGATCAGAATGACCTTTAGGATCCGTCAGTCAAATACTATTAGGATACCTGACCTGTAACATTACACAAACAATTTGTAATAAACTGGCTATCATAACAATAGGCATGATGACTGTATTTTTTTTTGTTTATTATCGAAAGACCTTACATTTATGTAAACAATCCTCAAAGAATCACTTCATCTGGATCAATACCACCAGAGATATCACAATTTGAAATGCACATTTTTGGACTTGCCCAAAAACGCTCCATACAAAAGTGACAGCGATAGTGACGTCACTGTCGCTTTTGTATGGAGCGTTTTTGGGCAAGTCCAAAAATGTGCATTTCAAATTGTGATATCTCTGGTGGTATTGATCCAGATGAAGTGATTCTTTGAGGATTGTTTACATAAATGTAAGGTCTTTCGATAATAAACAAAAAAAAAATACAGTCATCATGCCTATTGGTAAGTTCTAATAATAGACAAATAATTGTTAAAATGAGTTGCAGAAATGCTAAAAGCATCTGGCTTTGACCCTTGGTCTGTAGTTAACTTTGACACAACACCTGTCGATATTCTTTGTGTTACATCACTATTTGAAGACGCTCCGGCAGTGGCCTTAACACCAGGCACTTGACACCGTTAGCCGATTGTGTACGAGTATGCGCCATTATACACAGTATGACAGTGTATTTTTTACATACCACAAACATGCTTGCTTATGGCTTACCTGGCCGTAAACGGCCATCAAAGTTGCTTGTCTCAAACATCATCAATCTTTTTATTCGATAGAAGTATTTTTTTGCAAAGGAAGTACATTCTAACAAATCCGTATGTTTTTTACTATGCAATTTTTTTGTAGCTGAAAGTAGGTTTCAGCTACTTAAAAAAATATGCGAACGATTACGAGGAAATAATGAAATCAGCGTACAAAAATTTAAAAATGTCCTGGTAGCTTCCTAAAGTTAAACAATAACGTTTACAGTGTGTTTTATGCATATTTTAACAACACTTTACTTTTTTAACTAAAATACTGTAGAAGCACTGTGATAATGATATTCACTGGTTCTTAGTGTCTATTTATTCAAACAATATTTCTCATTGAATATATCAATGGAAAATTACGTTTTTATTACCTACCTTACGTATTGTGTAATGAATGATTTTAATTACTTCAGAACTAGATATTTCTTTGCTTTGCTTTATGCAGGAATGACAGATGCACAATATCGTTTACTCTGAATGAATTCTTGAAGTATTTCTTGTTTGTAGGCCACTAAATAAACCTTACTGTATAACTAAGTGAAAATAGGCATCAAAGATTTTGTTCCGGCAAAATATAAAGCTATCAGTAAAATTTCTAACGTATTCGATAACATCGAATGGTATCTATTTCATCAGAATACAGGTAAAAGTTCTAAAGGTCATGTTCAACTTGACACCTTTTTGGTGATCCTTTGACCTTTCCTCGAACAACCTTCGTGATAGCTACATGAAATAGATCGTATTCCCTTCAAAGTTTGAATTCCTAATCGTATTGTCCTGTCAACGATACAAGCTCACACTTACGAAGTATATAACAACAGTATTTAAGGTCAAGGTTTTAAAGACTTTTGTTGGTTCAGAAATAGGTATATTGGTTCAATGTGTTAGTACGTTTTCAATGATATTTTTGGATCATTTTCTTCATCTTTTTTTTTATTGTTATGCTTGTTTGCATCATCACTATACTCTAAGTAACCATCCATAAAGATAGCAAGAGTGGCAGGTTGAAGTTGGTCTGCATTTACCCAAATGCTGCTAATATTTATCAGCTATCCCACTAGACACACCACATTTCAGATCCACATACTCGTAGGTACTGATTTTATCAGCTTCATCACTAAGTGACAAGACATAGCTTAAAAGACGCAATTGTATCTACAATAAATCCAAAAAAAGTTTTTAGATTAAAAGATCACTTAACTAGAACATTCTAATTTGATGAAGGAATCAAGATCTTAGATGCAAACGTAGATTAACGGAAAAAACATAAAACCCTTCTTTATTAAGTCGTGTAAAAAACTTAACCGCATCAATGGAATCTATACCAACATCAAACGTCAAAAACATTAATGAGATAATGATTATTAATGACCCAATCGGAAGCTTAACCCTATCAAAAACTACATTCAAAATCGACCTTATCTATATGTACACAAGTTTCACAAATCAATTCAGAACAATAAAGCCTTAATTCAAGGGAATATGTACGTTAAAACAAGGGCAGAAGTTTCAAGTGGCAGTGAAGTGGAATGCGGAAGATAGGCCTCGTGCATGGTTCATTCATAAGATACGGCATAGGGCGTCGTTTTTTATTCACACTGTATAAGTCCTCTGAGTCAATACGTTCCCCGAACAAAGGCCATATGAATGTCATTAATATCACATTTCAATAGCCCCTGGTCCATGACTGTTTCTGCCATCCTTTATCAATATTCATATCAGTCAATCTTGTTTTATTAGCTTTTTTGCTAGAACAAGTTAGAACACACTAGCACCCTTTTTTACCTCTAACCTCCATATTCATTCATCAGGCGTGCATCAAACAGCCCCACAGCATCACTCAAGCTATTGTAACGTTTTGTCTCATTCCTTCTTATTGCTGTCGTTGTTTTAGTTTAATGAAAAACAGGGTGAGTTTTGAGGTTTAAAGGAAACTCAAGTAGTATTGTGACGACGATTTGTGTGTAAAACGTCTTGTTAAATATCAATCATAATGTTGACAAGATCAGGAGCTGAATTTGATAGTTTTACTTAATTATCTCAACTTTTTAAGCTAAGTAACTGTCCCGAATAAAATTATATCTCATTGTTACTGGCAGGGTTACCTATATCTAAAATAACCTCATGACCTATGAGACAGCTGCTAACCCACTGGGTTACGACGCTCTTGACGCAAGAAGACACGTGATACTGTGTCCAAATTGCTATTCAAAATGGAAATGTCAAATAACAATGTTAGAGAAATTAGTTCTGAAGGAAATCAAAAGATAGAGTTGTACTCCTTTTAATCGCGCTAGTGATATGTTTTGTAAATACTAAATAGTATTTGAGTGATTTTTTTGTATTCTCTTTTCAAATTCATTCAAGGTGCTTTAAACTCTTGGTTTATTATTCAGTAGATTTGGGCCCTCATTTTACATACTGACAGCAGATTGCCATTCATACCTACTCCATAGCAAAAACATTAAACCTACCGGCATCAATACTCGATACTCCAAGTAATAACTTCCGCACAATAAGGAAATTTATTAATCTTCACTTCGCATCGGACTCAATGACGAGATGCGCACGCGTCGCACAATCACCTACTTGTAGCGCAGGTTAAGAATAAGGTGTTATCTCATATATAAAAACGGATTGCTGTTCGTTAGTCTCGCTAAAACTCGGGAACGGCAGGACCGATTTGGCTAATCTTGGTTTTGAAATATTTGTAATGGTCCAGGGAAGGTTTAAAAGGTGAGTAAACAAGACAAAATGGTATAAATATAGTGACAAACCACAATTTAGTTTTCTCTTAGATAATGTTCCTACCTGTCACGTGACACTGAATGTTTGACAACAGAACGAAGTCTGTTGAGAGAGATAGTTTGAAAATATAATATCTATTATAATAAAAACACAAAGATAGGTAACTTGTGCTAAAAAAGTGGCACCCGAAATCAGGGCTTCGACCACCTGAGCAAAGCATTGACAATTTGAGACAACACTGCGCAACATTTATCTGTCTCGTTTACGCTCTAGTAAATAATCATGCTATCTTGTACACACACACGGTCAAATTATAGGGGACAATTTTGGTCTTCGCGTCAGTACTGACATAACCTATCTACATCTTTTTTATTGTAATATCATTGTTTGGAAGTTTTGGAGCCCTGTGTACTGTGTTTGTGACCTTTTTACTAGCTTCGGATAGAAAAACACCAACTCGTTATTTCTACAAGTGAGTGGATCAAAAACGCCTAAATACATGGAAAAACTAAAATGTGCTAAATAATCTCCTAGAATTAAAGTCTCCGTCGAAGCCGAATACTTCCTAATCCATACAAAGCTGAGATTATGAACAGGTATATCAACCTCAACCTTGTTGGTTGATTTGCGTTTAGCACAAGGCTTCTATAGGTATTAATACCAGTAAGTTACCCTCTTACCCTAGCTATCTTCGTTTCATGTGTGTGTGTCGAGTGTCTCTTTCAGTTCTATTGACATTTTACGGGACAGCATGAGCGTGAGCGCGTGCTTACCGTTGATTGACGTTTGGTGATTTTTTTAACCTAAGTCCACGCGGGCGAAGTCACGGGCGGCCGTAGTGTAAAAATATTTCTTCTTCATGCAGATGTTTAAAATACTGGACACGAACTATTCAAAATGTCGTAAACAAAAACTCTTGCCAACACGGAATAAGGAACTGTACTGATAGAGCATTTGTGTGGGAATCTACACTCTGCTTGAAGCGGTATTGAATTCAAATTTCAATGTCAATCCCACGGTTTCGGTAATTTCGATTTCTAATCCACGGCACCTTTTTACTGTTCACCAAAAGATTTAATTTGAGAGGAAATGAAAAAAAGCCTCTGACATTGTAATGCAGATTACTGTGGAGATCGGAGTGTAATAAAACTTAATTGCTATTTTAGGGCTGGGAATGGATTTCCTATCAGTAATCTATCACTGATTACGGCTCATTTCATTCCACCATGAAATTTTAGCAATAAAGTTTGAAGTCCCCTAAAATCTTGTTGAGTAGGATGATGGCTGGCTGACACGTCATTTTGTGAAAAGGTGCCACCTTCGAGAATTGGTCTGTTAAAGTTTAATTTCATGTCAAAGTACTGTGTAATGGTTCACTTGAACGAAGGAATTACAAATTTTATTTTGATGATTCTCTCATTCTGGACGAATTAAGAGCGAAATCCGTCAGCTGGCCAAGTTAACCTTATTTTTATACTAGCGGCTGCCCGCGACTTCGTCCGCGTGGACTTAAGTGAAGTAAAAATGAACGGATTCGTCAAATTGTCTGACGTTAGATGGACGTTAGTGCGATATCTCAATTCGGGACGCACCCATAGTTACGCTAATGACAGCAGCCGTCTGTCATGCCATACCACGTCATTCCGCGTACATTTTTATATTTACTAAATATTTTCAACAATTTACACAATATCTTATTTTATCTTAATCTTAATTATCAATATCAATCATAAATTGTAGTCTATGTGTTATTCAGATTTATAAGCAACATTATTGTAAAGTTTCATTAAAATCCATTCAGTAGTTTTTACGTGAAAGAGCAACACAGCACATCACCACGGACGTGAAAGAAAGAATCCAGACATACAAACTTTCGCCTTTATAATATTAGTAGGATGCGAAAGCAAATGTGACACCTTCAATCAAATTCAACCAGGTATGACTGTAAAATAATAACTACTCACAAATTATTTGTATACTTGAAAAATTAAATGAAAATGAAAATATTTGTTATAGAAACAATAGGTTTTACAAAGTGGGGATTGACCACCTCTAGTAATTGCGGCATAGCACCTGTATCAGAGGCAGCCACTCTTCCTTAGCTTATTTTTACATTCAGCTATGTTATGTTACAATATATCACTAACTAGCTCACCCGGCGAACTTTGTTCCGCCTTAATAAAATAAATGAAAGTGTCCTATGTCCTTCTCCTGGCTCTAAGCTACTTCCATGCCAATTTTCAGCTAAATCGGTTCAGCCGTTCTTGAGTTATAAGTGGAGTAACTAACACGACTTTCTTTTATATATATAGAATATATGACTTCTAAACGCCAAGGGTTTCCTGATTGAATATCTTAGTAAAAGTTTTATGAAGTTAGTAGTTCTCGGCTGAGAACAACTTTCAATTGTTATTTGATTGGATTTACGCTGCTTAATGGGAGTGCCGAGAAAATTGCGTGTACCGACGATAAAAATAATTATTTAGCATTTCTTCCTCTAAGTGTATTAGCAAAGTCTTTCCTACGCTTACCCTCTGTAGAGTTCTCGATTGAGAACTAAATAACCTCAGAACGAAAGTGACGTCAAAGAAAGTCGAAGAATGAAATTTGTGAGAAATGAAATCTATTCGATTTTGAACTCGAATTGACCTGCTTGTTATCTAACTTATTGTGCTACTATAATACGTCTCTTTTTTTTCTGTCATACGTCTGTCATACATAACGTTACAGACGCTCACGACCATATCCCTAATGGGTTAGTCAGAGGCACACTGATTGTTGCCATCTTGGTTAACGGAACATTCAGAAGCCCACATGTCGCACAGGGAGTTTGAACCCAACGTGGTAAGGGTGAGCCTACCGCCGCTACCCGGGTTGCTTGGGTTTCATCGGTGTTTTACATCACCAGAGATTTAGCCGCAACTTGTACAATGAACACAAAGCAGGTCTGTTCCGGCCAGGTTTGATATCGAAACCACGTCATACGTCAAACGTAAATGTTATTCAACTTATTTTGGATACACAGAATCGCTCTACACATCTAAAAAACACGGCGAATTCGAGTTCGGGATCAAAGCTTGCATTAAAAATGACACCCCACGCTCTGAAAAAGCGGTAAAAATACGATAATAATAAAATCCGTCTGAAGTTTAAGTTTAATAGATACATGAATCTGTCCGACACAAATTAAACATTGACCGAATATATTACTCACTCAACTTGATATTTTTGTTTTGAAAATGAATTATATTTTTCATTACTCATACTCTGAAAGTGGGTCATTACTGACCTGAGAAGTGGGCTGAAAGTAACACTTTTCATCCCTAGGGAGAATCACTTTCAACTGACAGCTGTCAAATATATTTTTTTTAAAACTCTTTTTTTTTCACATATCTATTGAACCATGTTCCAACTTTCTATACAGCCACGATGTAAAATTTGAAATAACTCAAAGTTAAGTATTGATCAGAGATATATATATGTTTAAAATAACTTTATTACAATTTAGTTTCAACAATTTCTTTAAAATAACTTAGTTTTGAGCAAAATATTTACCATTTTTCCGATGATGAAAACAAAAAAAAATGGCTGAATAGTGGGCCGGCCACAGAAAAAAAACAAACAAAATAGGCGGGAAAGCGGCAATTCGATCTTCATCTATTATCCTCATTTTTTCTTTAGCTAATTCATGTTTTTATTTTTACTTTCCTCGTATTTGTAATGAAAAGCACAGTGTTTACCTCGGGTGAAAGACTTATTTAGTCCCTCGAACTATTGGCGCCCTCACTTCGTTCCGGGCGCCAAACCCCGTCTCGGGACTAAATAAGTTACTTTCACCCCTAAGGTAACAATGTACTATTTCATTACTCATACTCTGAAAGTAGGTCATTACTGACCTGAGAAGCGGGCTGAAAGTAATACTTTTCATCCCTAGGGAGAATCACTTTCAACTGACAGCTGTCAAATGATTAAGAAAAAAACTATAGTTCTTTTTCACATATCTATTGAACCATGTTCCAACTTTGTATACAGCCACGATGTAAAATTGAAATAACTTAAAGTTAAGTATTGATTAGAGAATATATATTTTCTAAATAACTTTATTATAATTCATTTTCAACAATTTCTTTAAAATAACTTAGCTTTGAGCAAAATATTTACCATTTTTCCAATGATGAAAATAAAAAATAATGGCTGAATAGTGGGCCCGCCACAGAAAAAAAAAACAAACAAAATAGGCGGGATAGCGCCAATTCGATCTTCATTTATTTTTCTATCTTTTTCTTTGGCTAATTCATGTTTTTATTTTTACTTTCCTTGTATTCGTAATGAAAAGCACAGTGTTTACCTCGGGTGAAAGACTTATTTAGTCCCTCGAACTATTGGCGCCCTCACTTCGTTCCGGGCGCCAAACCCCGTCTCGGGACTAAATAAGTTACTTTCACCCCTGGGGTAACAATGTACTATTTTTCCGGGTCGGAAATGTGATGGGTGACCACCCCGATCGAAAAATACAGTGTTGTATGTTTCGGGCGTCTTTGTGCTTCGGAAGGCACGTTAAGCAGTTGGTTCTGGTTAACGTCGATAGATGTCAGTCGTTAAGGCTTGACAACATCTGACATCAAGGTTGCTCGCTAACCTTACAAGCCTTCAACAATCCGCAATGAGCCCGCGTGTTGGAGTATGGCTTGTTCCACCTTTTGGTTGAATTGAGTCCTGTGCCCAGCAGTGGGACGTATATATTCCGTTTATGTTATGTAATGAATTATCCAGTACCAGTTTTGACCATGACGTCCACCACTGCAGAAGATAGGCTTCTCCTATAGATTTCCAGAGCGGCCGGTTGTAGGTGGCCTGCATTCTCCGAAACCCTGCAATCTTCATGAAGTCATCCGTCCACCTTGTACCCACAAGGTGGACGGTAGGCGCCCCACGCTGCGTTTTCCTTGCACGAAGAACTGATGGTCGTTGAAGCTGAAAAGTTCTCGAGTGGCGACCAGTTTTCGTTGCTAATTTAATTCCTTGTTTGCTGTACTAATTACCAATCCCAATGCTCTTTACAATAGCCAGTAGAACAACTTTATCCTGAAATATCCATACTTTGCACAAACCTGATATTTCCAATCGGAATTATAATCGGAATCTGAATTGCAAATGATGATTCTTTAATCGAGTAGGTCCATAACCTCGTTGCTAAACTGGTCTGGTCATTTGAATGAAAGGTCAGATCTGTTTACAAAGGTAGGAAAGAGAGCGATGACCTTTTGAGATTACGAACTCTCTTGGAGTGAATAGGGTGATTCATAGTGGAGAAATCCTTAAGAGTGGAAATGTGGTACCTATTGTCTAGCTTTGGGATTATTTTCAAAGACTTACAGTTTTTGAAAATAACTTTGGTTTTGGTAGAGTTCAACCTCAAGCTTATTAAATGTTCACTACTTAATACAGTGTTTTTTAAATTGTGTCCTCATAGTTAAATTAAGGTTAAGGATTCCTTAATAGCAACGCTGCTTTCGTAAAAAGGCTAAATCACGAATTAAATATAGAACTTTTTATAATGTCTCATTTGGACACAAAGGAACCATTAACTTTAATAGACCACTTTATGTGCGACCGTTAGTTTTAGAAACAAAGTAATAATAATATAGAGACTTCCCATACCAAAATTTGGAATTAAAATTAAAAACATTTAATCCAATCGTTCTACGACGTGGTTCTGAACCAGGGCAGGAGTTTTGGTGGTAGGAGCAACCTCGGAGAACTCTACGTTCACAAGTGGACTACCACAGGCTGATGCATAACATATCCACTTCACCATCCATGATAATTAATACTGATTATTATTATGATTAATGATTACTAACCACACAAAATAAAGGAAAAAAGGAAGGGGCAAGTTGTCTGGTAGAGAATGCTTGAATATTTGTGCAATAAAGTTTAAATAGATAAATAAAGATACAGTCAGCATAAAATTGCTGTGTGTTTACAAAGTGCCACTTCAGACCTAAAATAGTGTACAATTTCCGATTGTAATGACGCTGCAAATGGCAATAAGACTGTGTTGTTTTTGCTTTTGTTTAACTGTTTCGACCACTTTGTAAGCAGGCATCGTTTGGAAGCTGACTTACGTAAATATATTATATTTGTTTCCTTTTAATTAATATTTGTGTTGATTTCCTAATTTTAATGTTTCTAAAACAGCATTCTTGGGTTATTAAAGAATTCTAATAGATTTTTACGGTTATGTCTGATAATCAATTAATATCATGTCTTTACTAAAACTGCTAATGATCGCGAACGACACATATAAATAAAAATAAGTGTCTATCTCAGAAAGGACATAGCGGTCGTCGCTTCCTAAAACCAATATTTTATTAGGTCATTCAACCAAATTTTAATGGCTTAAAAATTCAAATTAAGTAAATCAGGAATGTTTTAATGATATAGAGGTGTCTGATGACACCATAGAAGGTATTGGATGGGACCAATGATTTTTACGTTTTTTGATGTTCTGACGGACTCACAATTGTGTGACTGTAGCCGTTGTTAAGCAACGTACGGCAGATCGGAAATGGGATGGGTGACCATACCGATCGAGAGTTATGTATAGTGATATATTTTTAGGTTATCTCCGAGCTTCGGAAGGAACGTTTAGTAGTTGGTCCCGGCTGACGTCGGAAGGTTCTTCAAGTGGCTCCTGAATACCCCGACCGACTTTTTTTATCTTTTTCATATTGTTCAAATATATATATATATATTTATATATATAAAAAATTATTGCTGACTTGATCTGCTGGTATTCCAGCAGATCAAGTCAGCAATAAATTTTAATTTCCTTTATCCAGCTTAAGACTAATCATCGCAGAAAGTTTATGATAACCTAACCAGCGGTATGTAGATACCTTTTATAAATAAACGTTTAATAAATATTTAAGGAAGAGTTTTTCACTACCATAAATATTGACGTAAATAGATGAATTGAGTCTCCGACCGAGATTAAGTTATTTTACTCAACACAATATCTTCCACGAATTATCACTCAAATCTATTATGAATATTTAAACCTATTATTTTTTTATTCACGAAAACCAAAACGCCTGTTATCTCAAAGCCTTAATTGTGCTGAGAATTCCATAAAATTATCTGCTATTACAAATATTATGTATTGTTAAAAACAATGTCATAACTATAATGATATGCGCACGGTCACCCGGCGACCTTGGCGCGCGACGCATACAGATGCGGCGCGCGCGCAGGCCCTTTATATGGACAAGAGACCTTAGTACGGTGATTAGTAATCAATATTAGATTACGACACTTCACGTGTAAATAGAACCTTGGTGTTTTTGTTGGACGAAACTGTACTAAGGTGGGAAAAGGATGAGTTGTTTTTAAAAACATTTGGTGATTACTTGATGCGGCAAGTAATTTGGAAGTACTTTGTTCTATAAAAAGTTTTGTTCTACATATCACTAGATAAAGCCACTAGAAAATGTCAACGGAACGCCGTTAAGATGGGACAACTGAAGACGTCCCTAGGATGCCAGAGGAAATTACCCTAACAGACGGCCCGTTCACCCATTCTACTGCCACAATTTTTGCAATAATTATGTCTAAGAGTCCTATTATATTTTGTTGGTTACACTGACTATTTAAAGCAGTTTTTATCATTCTAATAATTTGGGAAGTGACCCTACCAGGAATAGTCAAAAATTGTTCTTATTCACTCGTATACCTATATGTATCTAATTTTGTTTCGAAGATGAAAATCTAAGTACAGAATTATTAAACACTCAATCCAAGCTTAATTGCATTAAGCATAATTATGTCATACCGCGAACAGCAAACAAACAACCAGGTGTTATTAATGAAGACATTCGGAATTACCGCGGCCTACATACCGCTCCTTAAATACAAAAGCCCCACAAGTCAAAAAAAGCAAATTATACAGGGGAGCCATTTGAAAAAAATATTTCAATAATTCATCAATTTTTGTTCAAACTATGTATATTTTGCTGATGTTTTTGGTATCAAAAGATGCGTAATCAAATTGTTTATTCCTAATAAAGCAGTCTTAACCATAATATTGAATAAACTCTCGAAAAAACGCACATAAGTTAGTTTTGTATATAGATTTTGACTCCGACAAAATTAAAATTTTAAAACGCAACCCACCATAATCCGGAAAATATGACTTTCATTTTCAGTTGACAACTCACTAAAATGTCAATTTTACATAAAAATGGCACAAATGTTCTAATAACTACATAAATAAACTTCTTAAATGAAAACCATCACTAAAATCTAATCATGAGATCTTCAATTAGGTCTAAACTTAATTTTACCGTTATCAAAGTTTCACAAACGTCCACTAAAACCGCCATTACCTACTTAAATCGACATTATTCATCCGATTTCGGATTTTAAAAATATTACTTGTTCATTATTTACCTAGGTAGACTTTACGAGAAGTTGACATTAAACGTTAACGTTTGTAGAATCCAGCGTAAGAGTTTTAAAATTGAAGTTAAAAACAAAACTATTTTAGACTGTGAAAAGCAAGAGTCGTTAAACTCTGGCATAACAAGGCAATAACAATATTTAGAAAGCTCTCCAGCCAGACTCTACTACTCATGGATCAGACAAACGAAATGAGGCTTCAGAACTCAGCAGATGACCATCGTTATCGGCAACTCAATAGACAAATATCTAAGTCCTTGACGAGCGACTGTCGCCAGCGTATTTAAGAGGCCATTGAGCGGAACAAAGGCTCCAAAGTGTTCGTCAGAGATCTTTCTATTGGGCAAAGCCAACTGACGAGGCTGAAAACTGAGGCAGGTAACGTCATTACGTTAACACCTGAACCCTTGTGGGAGATTGAGTGTTTCAATGGACAGTTGTATTCCACGCAAACACCTGTTGAAAGCAAGGCTAAAGACCCTAGAGCCAAGCTAACCCGACACTATACCGAAGATATCCCGAACGTCAGCTTGTACGAGATCAGGATGGCTCTAAAGCAGCTTAAAAACGACAAGGCGGAATCACAACAGAGCTTCTGAGAGCGGGCAGTCGGCCGATACTTAAGGTCCTCCAGACGCTCTTCAGCTCTGTCAACCTCAAGGGCAGAACGCCAAAAGCATGGGGGAGAAGCAATGTGATGCTGTTTCTCAAGAAAGGTGACAAAACTCTGTTGAAGAACTACAAACCCATCTCGCTTCTGAGCCATATCTATGAGTTGATTTCGAGAGTCATTACGAATCGTCTCGTCCGCAGGTTTGACTGCGGGCGAGACTTCCAACCTGCCGAACAAGCCGGGTTTCGAAAAGGCTATAGTACCATAGACCACATTCATACGTTGGGACAAGTTATACAGAACACCGAAGAGTACAACTTGTCACTTTGCTTAGCGTTCGTGGACTATGAGAAGGCCTTTCGCTCGAAGGATTGCATCGTTGAAGTGGCAGTGGGCGGGACATAGCGCGGAGAACCGATGGCCGTTGGGGCGGAAAGGTTCTGGAATGGCGACCGCGTACCGGACGATGTTCCGTGGGCAGGCCCTCCACAAGGTGGACCGACGATCTGTTCAGGGTCGCGGACTGCCGCTGGATCGGACAGCGCAGGACCAATCGTTGTGGAGATCCTTGGAGAGGCCTATGCCAAGCAAAGGGCGTCCTTCGGCTATGATGATGATGAAGAAAAATAAAATAGAATTGTTTATAATAGCTTTTCTTATTGATTTTTGTTTTGCCCATAATGTCACGCTAAAAACTACAAAATGTTATAGTTAAAACAACACCAAAACTAAATGTTGTGTTTAAATCTAAGCAATTTTTTATTCAAAAGATACCATATTTCTAAATGTCTTCAATTAACTGTAAAACAAAACTAACTCAATTCAAAATATGGTACTTTATTCTTGAAAAATAAAAAATAAAAAAATTATTATACAGTGCAAAACTAACTCAATTCATAAAATGGTACTTTAATCTTGAGAAATATATAAAAGAAAATTTATTAAATAATGCAAAAGTAACTTAATTCAAAATATGGCAGTATTGCATACAAAAATAAGAGGAATTATTTTAAATATTATTTGCAAAACTAACTTATTTTGAAATATGGTACTATTGATTAAAAAAATAATAAGATACTTACGTGTAAGTTAAGTGCAATACGAATATATTTTTGAATGTGACGCTTTTGATTATATAATTTTATCTTAATTCACGTGCTCCGGTTGGAAGTCTGGTAGTAATTGGCATTGTGGTACTTTTGCACGAAACTCAATGGCAGCAACGGTATAAAACAAAACTAACGTATGAGCGTTTACGGGTATTTTTAATCGTAAAACAACGGCTGTCTTTGTGAAACTATAAACTTTTATCGTTTAAGATGCGTTTTATGCAATAAAAACCATTTTGATTTTTTTTGAAATGTGTGACTTTTGTATTGAAGGAGCGATTACGAGCGCGTGCGCACGGTAAACAAACATGGCGACCACGCTAATACCTTGCGACGTGAACTAATAATGAGTATCAGTTTACTGAACATCGGCCTTTAGGCCCAGACTCCACCAGAGCTGAGCGGAGATGTGATGTTTCAACAACCAATAGAATCACATCTCCACATCTCCATGTGTGAATAACGCAATTCCATTGGTTGTTGAAAACACAGCTTGACGCCGCACAGCTCTGGTGGAGTCTGGGCCTTATGGCTGATGGCTGTTGTGGTCAGGAAGAATAAGTATTCTGAAAAAATCTGGGACAGATAGTCTGGTGGATGAAGGGTTGAGGAATCCTGAGAACCTCGATCGATCTCATTCAATCGAAAAATTGTTTGGTTTGTTTACAAAGAGTTATTTGAATCATTGAATTATAGAAATCCATAGTACTTCTTACTTCCTTTAAAAGCCTAAGTAGGCAAGACAGGTGCAAATGGTATGCATTGGAAGGTTTTAAATTTGCAATTCTTATGAAGATTTAAAACACAAAGAATAACCTCAGTCAGAATGACTAACAACATATTATTATATTGCTAGCTAATGTTTATGCCGACACTACAAATTAAAATAAATAAGTTTAAGAATACTGCTTGCAGATCTATATTTTCTTTCAAGAAGTCAAAACGTTGAGTTAGAAAATTGAATTAATTTTAATTCCTATGCAAACTAGTTAAAATTGAAGCTGCACAAAATATAACTTAGCCCTGATGCCTGTTTCAATGTGTGATCTAATTGTACTGGCTTTTACTTGTCAGCTGATCTGTGTCAGTTTGTGAGCTAAATAAATCGTTCAATCAATCCTCCCCCCTCATCTACACACAAATACCTATACGAATACCTCCTATTGTTTCCACCCTAGCTCTGATTTCAGATATCCCATTCATTCGGATCCATTGTATGAAGCCTTTTTATGGGAGCGAACATTCATACTAAGGATTTCGATTCTTTGTTTTTCCCGCTTCAATGCCGCCATTTTGGTTTTATTTGCTTCTTCGGTAGTTGATCCGCTTGTCTCTGTTCGAATTTTAAATTCGAACGGAACGTTCCATTTGGCGTCTTTTTAATCTTTTTATGGCATTATCAATTCTTTTCTTAAAGTGGTATTTAAAAGCTTTAAAATTTTGTGATTTGCAATCACTTTACTTATCAACTTAGACAAGCTTATCAAGGATGGAACTGTCTTTTAAGAGATATTTGCTAATTAAGATACAAGAGTATTCCGCCTGAGATTTGAGCCTGAGTCTTTACACTAGCGTTTTTTTTATCAGCGTAGGCGTACATTGTCGCGGCGCCTTTAGCGTATTGGCTTCATCGAACGCCAATACGCTACACAAACGCTAGTGTGAAGACGCAAGTCGCACGGCTATATACTATGGATACTTTAAACTCTTGTTCATTTGTAGGTTAAGGTATACCTCAAGGTATATGCCTAAACACCTATGTACCTCTATACCTTAAAGTATATGCCAGAACATTGGTGAAACAAACCTGTCTGCCAGGTAAATATACCAGAAAAAATCAGCCAGTCTGTTAATGGTCTCGGTAGCACAGTAGTTAGAGCAGTCGCCCGGATTGCGGAAGATGCGGGTTCGATTCCCGCCTGACGCCATAAGACCTAATGTCTTTTTCTGGTTTTCCTATCTTTATTAAGATTATTCTTTGTACCTAATCCTAAAAATAAAAATAACCTATAAGCATCCATCTATTTGAATTATTGGGTTTGACGCTTTGCAACGCAAACTGTTAGATTTAAACTAAAAGGTAAACTGTTGGAGGAGGGGGCTAGGCAATAATTTGGAACATCGGGAACAACATTCATAATAAATTGTATCATCAAAATCACTACAAATTTTAAATTTAACGCTATCTAAAAAAAGTTAACATGCTTAAAAGGAGGTTTAGAGCCTGGCTGCCAGTTTTCATAAGCATTACTGTTTTGTTCTTTGGGGCAGTTTCAATTCAAAAGTACACTCAAATTAAAAGGAAAATATAAACAACAGAAAACCACGAAGGGGAAATAATAATTATTGTTCATAAAAATGTTCGACCAAAAACGTAGGTTAAGCTTCGCTCGGCAAAGTTCCAAGTTTCCTATTGTTTGCGGGTTCTTGTAAATTAAATGCCAGTTTGGCCTCGGCTGGAGTGTAAAAACTATTGAATGTTATGAATTTGCAATTAAACGCTTGTGAAAAAAATATGTATTATTTTATTATTGTATTTAAGAAAAACCCAAGCAACCCGGCAGCGGCGGTTGGCTCGCCCCTTTCTCACGTTGAGCTCAAATTCATTTTTGGCAGAGCGTGTTGGCTTCTGAATGTTCCGTCCACCACTAGTGCAACAATCAGTGTGCCTCTGACTACCCCGTATGGAATAAAGTCGTTAGAGAATGTCATAAACTATGTTTTTGTACAGATTCTTATGTACTGAACGACATTATAGGTCACAGTTCGGCTTCTACGACATCGCCGTCCAAGGACAATTGTGGAATGATTGTGTGGCGACACCTGTCTCGCCACATGCGAACTACAACTGACGTAACCTGAATCGCGCTATCAACATTATTCAAGCGACTAAGTACATATACAGAAACCCGACATCAACCGTCGGGCAGCAGCCCACCAGACATAACACCCGTCTGGTCGGAGGATCCTCCCTTTTCTATGGTGGATGAGGAACTTAACACCCTGTTCCTCATATCCCCATAACTGGTGACCCCGAACATGAACATCAGCGTAGCCTTCCAAGCTACGTCATATCATCTCATCACTTCCTCAAGTCTTCGAGCAACGAGTCATTCAGCCAGCCAGCATCCACGGCTACTACGGGTATCCTGGCCACCAGCATGCAGCGAACGCGCATACCTGGTCATCACCCACAGCCTAATCAGCGACCTTGGCACAGCTCACTGCACTTTGGCCGGTCAGCAAGCAGAGACGCACTACTCTCCTGGTCGACGCATCAGCCAGCCACTACGCAACACTGCAACACTCCGACTCACTGGAGCATCTGCAGCATCACTCCGACTCACTGGAGCATCACTTCGACTCACTGGGGCATCACCGCAGACAGTTCCGACTTACCGTGAACTATGCGGCATCGGGTTCCGACTCACTGGAATCTCACACTGGAGCATTGGCACCGGCAGACTCAACTTGCTTACGACCTCCGGTCTCGGAGGGGAGTGATGTGGCGACACCTATCTCGCCACATGCGAACTACAACTGACGTAACCTGAATCGCGCTATCAACATTATTCAAGCGACTAAGTACATATACAGAAACCCGACATCAACCGTCGGGCAGCAGCCCACCAGACATAACACCCGTCTGGTCGGAGGATCCTCCCTTTTCTATGGTGGATGAGGAACTTAACACCCTGTTCCTCATATCCCCATAATTGTATTGTGGTCACTAAATAAATTGTTTTTCTTTCTTTCTTTCTTTTCTTTCCTTGCCAAGGTTATTGCCGATGGCTAGCAGTATAAAGTTCTTCAATAGGGCTTAGAAAAGGTTTTCGGGTATGCTTGCCACAGACTAAATAACTTATTAGAGCAAATTATAAACATCAATGGACATTATTAGATACAGCGCCATCTAGGCCCAAACTAACCAACTAAATGCTTGTGCTATGTATATACATTATACTATCATCATCATCATCATCAGCCTGTTGCAGTCCACTGCTGGACATAGGCCTCTCCCATTACACGCCACTGAGCTCGATCTTCGGCTGCTCGCATCCAGCTCCTGCCAGCCATCCTGCGCAAATCATCACTCCACCTTGCCTGAGGACGTCCTACACTACGCTTGCCGAGACGCGGTCTCCACTCAAGAACACGTTTACTCCAACGGTTGTCGGTTCTACGGCTTACATGGCCAGCCCACTGCCACTTCAACTTGCTAATCCGGTGGGCTATGTCGATAACCTTGGTTCTCTGCCTTATCACCTCATTTCTAATTTGGTCCCGCAGAGAAACGCCGAGCATAGCCCTCTCCATAGCCCGCTGGGTGACTTTAAATTTGTGGACCAGCCGTGCCGTTAGTGTCCACGTTTCGGCTCCGTATGTCATGACGGGTAGGACGCACTGATTGAAGACTTTTGTCTTTAGGCACTGTGGGATCGACGATGTGAAGACCCGACGTAGCTTGCCAAACGCTGCCCAACCCAGCTGAATTAGGTTTAAAGATATTTATTCTCATAAGAACTTAATATTAAATACAGAGTTCGCTTAGAATGAGATTATTTCTACTTACAATTAAAATGTTTGGCGCAGCGCAGCTGATTTGACTTATAATTTACACTTACACTAGTTCAAAGTTCTACACATTACACACACTATATTATTTTAATGCACAAAACCACAATTCTTCTATTCACCTCGTTCTCGAAGTTGTTCCTACCTAACTGCAATGTCTGCCCGAGGTATACATATTTTTGAACGGCGCCGTGTACCGCAATCGGTTCCGGTAGTACATGTTCATTGAACATGACCTTGGTTTTGTCCAAGTTCATCCGTAGACCGATGCGCACAGAAGAGTCAGCCAGGTCATTCAGCATCTGTTGTAGGTCCTGCAGCGTTTCCGCCACGATGACAATGTCGTCAGCAAATCGCAAGTGAGAGATGTACTCGCCATTGATGTTGATGCCACGTCCTTTCCAGTTCAGCGTCTTGAACATATCCTCCATTGCATTTGAGAACAATTTCGGGGAGATAACATCCCCTTGTCTCACACCCCGATGCAACGGTATGGGACTTGTTTGCTGATTCTGTACTTGGACGGACATAGTGGCAGCTTTGTAAAGACATCTCATCACTTGGATATATCGCCAATCTACTTGGCATCGCTGCAGAGACTCCAGAACAGACCAGATCTCAATTGAGTCAAAGGCCTTCTCATAGTCCACAAATGCTAGACACAGGGGCTGATTATACTCTCCAGTTTTCTGTATAAGCTGCCGCACTGTGTGTATGTGGTCTATGGTGCCGTATCCGCTCCGAAACCCAGCCTGTTCCGGTGGTTGGAATTCGTCGAGTCTTCGCGCAAGACGGTTCGTGATCACCCTTGAGAACAGCTTATAGACGTGGCTTAGAAGGGAAATGGATCGATAGTTCTTCAGTAGGGTTTTGTCTCCCTTTTTGAAGAACAGGACGACCACACTCCTACTCCACGCCTCTGGAGTTCTCCCTTCGAAGAGGACAGCGTTAAAAAGCTTTTGAAGCTCCCTGAGTAAGGCTGCCTCCTGCCTTTAACAACTCTGTTGTAACACCGTCCTCTCCGGGGGCTTTTCCATTTTTAAGCCGCCCAAGAGCGATCTCGATTTCGTCAATGCTGACTTCTGGCAGGTCTTCGGTGTAGTGGCGTGTTAGAGTGGCTCTAGAGTCCTCATTTCCGGGGTCAGGTCGAGATGCATGCGAAGCGTATAGCCGGCCATAGAAGTTTTCTACTTCCGAAAGGACTGCTGGCTTCGAGACAACGACTTCTCCACTTTCTATGGTCAACTTCGTCAGGTGGCTTCTTCCAAGAGATCGTACGAACACTTTTGATCCCCGGTTTTGCTCGATCGCTCTCTCAATCGAGAGGGTATTAGAGCAACGGATATCGCGTCGCACGTGCTTACTAATCTCTCGGTTTAGAGTCCGTTTCCCTGACGAAGTGACGGGTGGGTCTTCTCGTCGTCTCTTCATTAGCCCTAAAGTCTCTTCGGAAAGCTTCGACTTCTTGCCCTTGCGCTGCATTTTACAAAATCTCGTACCTTCCTCCCTGAGGACTCGAACCACATCTTCAAGGTTCTGGTTAACGTCAGTTGTGGTTTCCACGGCAGCAAATCGGTTCTCCAGATTTGACTGGAACGCTTCAGATCCCATCATAGTTTGAAGCAGAGTTGGTCGGAGCCTGGCCTTCATCAAGCGGACTCGTTCAGCTCTGAAGTCGATATTCAGAGAGCCTCGGACGAGTCGGTGATCGCTACCGGTATTAAACCTATTGATCACGGAGACGTCTCTGAATATGTGCTTTTTGTCCGCCATGATGAAGTCGATCTCATTTTTTGTCATAGTGTCGGGGCTTTGCCACGTCCACTTCCTTTGGGGTTGCTTCTTGAAGAATGAGTTCATCAAGAAGAGCCCCTCCCGTTCGAGGAAATTGACGAGCATTTGCCCCCTATGATTTCTGCTTCCATATCCATGGGATCCTACTACCGATTCACTGCAATTCTGTACTCCCACTTTAGCGTTAAAGTCCCCCATAACAACGGTGAAATGGGTCTTGGTAGTGGAGTGGAGGGCCCTCGATATGTCATCGAACATATCCTCCACCTCATCGTCCGAGTGTGACGAGGTCGGTGCGTACACTTGCACCACCTTGAGGCTATACCTCTCGGTGAGCTTGATGATGAGGTACGCCACCCTGTTCGACACACTGGACATTTCCACAACGTTGTTAGCTAGGGACTTATTAACCAGAAACCCAACGCCACCTTGGGATTTTTGGTCTCCCTCTCGGAAGTACATCAGGTGGCCTGAATTGAGAGTTATGGTGTCCTCTCCCTCTCTTCGGACTTCACATAACCCTAGTATGTGCCACCTGATGTTCCCAAGTTCCACCTCAAGTTGCGCCAGATGCGAGTCGAGCCGCAGCGTGCGTCCGTTATACGTCGCCAGGGTCAGTCGGTTGTGGTGGCCTCCCGTAGCCCGGAGATTCTTTGCACCCCCCGCCCCACCGTTACCATGGTCGCCACCATAACCAGGAATAGTGGGGCTACCGGGAACTGGGGGCCGTGGCCTTCGCTGTGTCTTCATAGGAGGTTATGCCCATAATCGCCACGCTGGGCAGGCGGGTTGGCGATCGCAGGGCGAAGCTTCTCGCACCGGTGACGCTGCTGCCCGTCACCGGTCTGTGGTATTTAGCTCGCCTATTCAGGACGGATATACCGCCGTCGGTCGGTCGCCAGAGCCTCGTTCGTTACTCAGCAGGATGCACCGCGAGCAGGTGAGGTTGACTTGGGGCGATAGATGGAGGTTCGCCTCCTTACATCCCCCATTACATTATACTAGACAACGGGCAATCATACTTAAAATACGCTTTTTTTGTAAAAGTATACTTAATATAGGTACATAGGAAACACCCAGCCCAATACAAACAGACACAAAGGTTTGTCTTGTGAGGCGGTCGAACCCGCGACCACCACCAAATAACAACTATTCCACCAAATTGGTCGTCATAATTTGTCACTTTGGATTCAATCGATTGATCTTACCCAATTTTATTGTGTTATATCTGACTTTCACCACGTGATTTCCCTTTTTCAGTAATATTTGTATCATATATTACATAGTTTTCAACTCAAAATTTAAAAACACACGAAAAAATATTGGAAGCAAAATAACGCGACTTCATAAAAGCGGCGTGCTGTCACAAAAAATGCATAGCAGCGTGAAGTCAGCAAAAGGGTAAAGTTTTAAATTGTAAATTCCAGTCCCAACGGCCGAATATAACTCATCAGAGTTCAGTCGTGTAGTAAAACCTTTCATCTAGAAATGTTTGTGAAGATTTTTAGCTAAAATTATATATTTGCGGTAGTTGTAGTTTTTTACCATTTCATTTACTTTGGTCTGGAGTAAGAAGGAGACGGTTTTAATAACACTTGTTACCAGGCTAGAATATGGAAAGATCACAGCTTTATTCTCAAAGATTATCTTTTGATTAAAACGTTTTCAAACTAGTAGTAGAGAGCCGTAAGGCATAAAAATGATCAAACCGCGGAACCCAGGGCCAGTCAATGAAAAATTTTAACAACAATTTACTGAAAAATGAGAGGCGGAAGGGGGAAAAAGTGTTTATAGTGAAAAGTTTAATTTTATTTGTAATAAATTATATGTGCAGAGTAACTTCAATGTTTATTTATTAGATTAACGCAAAAAATTGGTTACAAAAAGAATTTATCATTAACTATACACATTGTTACATCATTGTACATTATTGTCGTTGTCGTCGATCTCGTTGATATAGATTGTAGGTGAAGGAATAGTGCAGCTGTCACCATTGCATTCTAAGCAAGCTGCAGTATAAGCAATAAACTTTTGCCTGCCATACTAAGACATCCCATACTAAATGTACTGGTGTCACTGAAAATGCTACTTTCTATGAAAAAATCTTGTGAATGCCCCAGCAATGATCGAAAAATTTGCGAGGCCGCAGGCCGAGCTACGAATGTGAGGCCGAAGGCCGAACTCCGCGTAGGGCGAAGCCCGGAGCGACTCCCAAAGACGGCCCAACTAACTTCGCGAAGCCGTAGGCTGAGCGCCCGCACACGGTGAAGCCCAAAGTTAATTGCCTCAGTTACCTACTAAAAAACGAGGCCGGAGGCCGAGATTCGAGTGTCGAACTACGCGTAGGGCGTAGCCCGGAGCGTTGGTTTTCAACCTCCAGGGAGGCCGCAGGCAGAGCTTCCACTGTGAGGCCAGAGGCCGAACTCCGCGTAGGGTGAAGAGCGGAGCGTCCATCATCGACCTTCAAGTAACTTCGCGAACTTAGGCTGAGCGTCTGAACTAGGATCCTTTTGCTAAAACAACAACCACCCAGAAAAGGACGAGAGCTTTGTTTCGGAACAGTGAACCCAATCACAAGCAATTGCGAGGCCCCGTAGGGCCTCGCAGCCGCGGGAGGGCGAAGCCCGGAGCGGCAAACCCCGCACTAGGATTATTTTGCTAAAACACTAACCTCACAGAAAAGACTGAGAGCAACCACCGCGAAACATTCAACCCCCCCTCAAACAACTGCGAGGCCCCCGGGGGCCTAGGGTAAGGCCTAAGGTATAAAAGGTGAGTAATCATGAGAAAATCCTGGGAAAATAGTAAGAATCTCAATTTTAGTTTCCTCTTAGTAAATGTTACTACCTGTCACGTGACACTAAATGTTTGACAACAGAACGAAGTCTGTTGGGACATCTAGTCTGAAATAAATATTTTTCGGAACGAATACAACAGCTACGTATTAAGTCTAGCAAGTTACAACGTGTACTATCCTGTGAAGGCACGCCATGAACAATACCGAACAGCTGCTGTTATCCCCTCTATTCTCCAACCCGACCTTCATCGGTATACCTGCAGTCCCTAAAGATCCAAGATCAAGTTTTCAAGTTTGTAATAGTTGTTCTTTTTAAAATATGACTTTTGACTAATATAAATCAATGAAAACTCCAAAAAATTAATAATTGTTTATAATAATAAAAAAAATTGAGAGCGCGAATTTTTTTTTTTTAACATTTTTCTATATACTATTAAAAACATATTTTCAAGGTTTATATTAAGATTCATTGACTGGCCCTGGATTCCGAGGTATAAACCTTACGGCGCTCCACTATAGTACTTGCACCTGAACTGATGGCTGTTGGGGCCGATGCCCCCACAAGGTGGACGGATGACCGGATAGGGATAGCAGGGTTTAGGTCAATGCAGGCCACCTACAACTAGTCGCTCTGGGAATCTATGAGGGAGGCCTATGCTCAGCAGTGGACGTGATGATGCAGCTGTTGATGATGATGATGATTTATACCTACATAATTATGACCCCGACCCCACTTCATGGAGAGTTACTATATGGTCACCAACAACGCACGCTTGTCTATAAGATTGCCTCTTCACTTCCAAATTGTACACTAAATTAATGGATAAATATCATTAGACTTATTGTTTCTCACAGCACCGTCCAGCACCATACTGAGCAAACTACCCAAACTTGGAAATTAGACGCCAAAAACGCCTCAGAAAAGATCCAGCATATCATTATCTTCCTTGTCTTACTATTGTTTTGATTCTGTAGAATGTAAGCACGTATCAAATTATTCGAAGCTGTCAGAGGCCGTCAGCCCAAGACGGTATGATTGCGAAGCCTCCAGCACAATTTAAAACAAATACACGATCCAGAAATTCAATTACTCTCCTTTGTTTTGCATTTGCGAGTGAAAATTGAAAACGATTTGTATCCTCGTCTACTGTCGCTAAAATAATATTGAGTTTGATACAAATTCAACGCTTATTAAAATTGACGAACAGTAATTTTGTGTTAACTTGCTCAGTAGCAGGTGTTCCATGTTCATGGCGCTCTGTTCGAACTCTTTAAATTAAGTATTTCTAGACAACTTCTCATTCATTGAAACTTAGTCAGTTAACCATTATTTTAACTATTTTGCTGATTGATCCTTTTCTTTTATAATTTCGACAAAATTAACACGGAAATTATCATTAGGAATTTGTTTGATAATTCAATTTATCTCAAAAAGTGACTAAGGCATACGTTTATTTATACACATCAGATTTTGATTGTATAAAACATACTCAGCATCAAACTCATAATGATCTGTGAAGATATAAGAATAGATACTTATTCTTAGAATTACGTTATTCAACAGTTCGATTTAAAAAATGTCAGACCGTGTTATTCAAAATCACACAGTTCAATTATTTGACTGACCCTTTCAATCAACAAAACGTTCTTGAACGCCCAAATGATGACCTTACTCAAATTCAATCACACGGATTGTCAATTTATCACAGACCCCAAAGGAAGGAAGTTCAAAAATCATCCCCCATCAACAGAGCAACCCCCCGGGCCACATTCACCGATTTATCGCTCGGCCCAAAGCCACAGTATAAACCATACAGTAGAACATCTACATACAAACGTGCCACTCTCGGTTTAAATGTGTGCGTGCGCGTCGCGCGCCGTGTCGCGATATCACGCACACGCTAGCATAAAATAGGGAGGCATAGGGAGGCGGCAGTACGGACGGGCTGTGCCGCGTGTCTGTGTGCACGCTAGGCTAATAACTAGGGCGGGCGCCCTTAGATAGCCTACTGTATGGTTTATACTGTGCCGAAGCCGCCGACCGCAGAAATCTTTTGCGAACCAAATTGAGTCCCATTGTAGGGATTAAAAGGTTTTACATTGCTACTTTGTTCTAATATTAAACCGTGAGGACTCTGAATTGAATGCTAATTAGTAATTGTTCATGATTCTTTTTTCTCAATTCTGAAAGGATTTCTCATCATATTACATGGATTTATTGCTTCAATGTGCTTCTGAAAACTTTCTTATTAAACTGTTGTGTCTACGAGTACAACAGTCAAAAGAAGAAAATGTATTTTCATGATAGAAATCTTATAAAGGTTTCAGACGGGGATTGAACCTGTGAAGTTTCACGATATTTTTCTCATTCAAAATTAGTTTTCATTTTAAGCCTATTACCATGTTATCCAAACTTTACTGTTGATATTTTCTAACATGAACGAGAAATCATTGGACGAATTCGAATTACAAAATACATATTTGTTGCTACCTTTCTTTACTAGTTTTTTTCAAAATAAATAAAACATTGGTTATTTTTTATTTTTAGCTTTAAGGATAATGCATTATCATCTTACTAAAGATAGGAAAACCTCGTCCGGTCTGTTAATGGTCTCGGTAGCATAATTGGTAGTGCAGTCGCCCGGCTTGCGAAAGACGCGGGTTCGAGTCCCGCCTGATGCCAAGACCGAATGCCTTTTTCTGGTTTTCCTATCTTTAAACAAAACATTGTTTCCAATTTAGATTTAAATGCACGTATTGTGCATAAAATAAGTAAATTTCACTAGCAAAAACATTTTAAGTACCTACAACGTTAAATGTTTCCTTCGAGACAGGGCCGCCGCAAGCGGGCGTGCAAGGCGTGCACCGCACGCGGGCGGCACGCACAGGGGGCGGCAAATTGAGCTAATTTATACTTGTTTTAAGAAAATTTATATTAAGTCATAGCATGTTACACATCTGAATAAATTGAGTTAATACCGTCATCTATTGGCAACCGTCAAAACTAAGATACAACACCAAACGTCGTCTCTGTCAGCCTATGGAAAACGGGACTGATGATGTTAGGGGCAGTTGCGGATTTACCAAAACGGGTCTAAACGGGTGACGCCTTGCCAAGGGAGATATGGATGCTGAAACGGGCGGGCCGTGACTTTGAAACCAGCCTAAGACAGGCGCCGGAGCTAAGGCGGCCAGATATTTGGGGCGGCAAATACATGCAAAAAAACACTTTTGGGCGGCCCTATCTCCTCATTTCATACTTAACTTTAACGCACTGGGCTATTATTGGCAATTATTCCGAGCTCTAACAGACCAGTTTAATCTGACCTATTTTAACCAAAAAAAAGCGCTTGCTTGGCTCGCGTACCCATATTCCCATTATTCTACAGTTTATGGTTGTCTCCTCTGAAACTAAGTTTTTTTTTCGTAATTCAACCTATACTGTCCCACTGCTGGGCAAAGGTCTCCCCCAAAGTTCTCCAAATGTCACGATGTTTTTTTTATTTGAAATCAGAGCTTTGCTTCGCTCTATTTATCTTCTTTTAATTGAAGTTTTTACGCATACCTGCCCTTACCTGCCCTTGGCCCAGGAGAGCATCGATCTCCTAACGCACGCTTCGAACCTCGCCAGTGGCAGCGTCCCTGGCCACGCGCCTGAGTTTACTTAAAAAAAACGCGCTCGCTTCGCTCGCGCTAATCTAGTACGTTATATTGATTTTCTTTAAAAGAGCCTTTATCGCAGTTTCTGATCTTAACTGTGGATCATTGAGACAAACGTGAATTTAATAGCCTTATTGACCATAGCCTCCTCCCCGAAAAGGAGTTTAGTATAATTCAACCTAGTGTAGGCAAGGTAAAAAACACAAAAAAAAACCCTTTATGCATCTTTAAAAAAGGCTCATTCCAACTCATGCTCGCTTCGCTTTATGATAAATTGCGCTCGCTCTGCTTATCAATTTTATCAATCAAAACTCATGAAGCAGGGCGGCATTTTCGGTATTGCACGCGGGCGGCGAAACAGCTAGCGGCGGGCCTGCTTCGAGAGGTGTAAACAGCGGCGCCAGTTGGCAATGTTTCGCCCTTGCAGAACACCTGCGAAATAAGCGCGTCTCATTTTCGTAGCCATTTACTGGATAAAATTACTTAAGGGACGTTATTTGAAACTGGTACTCAATACCAAGGGTTGATAATGTACATTGCCTATTTAATTTTCTTGGAGTTTCAAGACATTTACTTGTCAATGCAGAAACACTGAACCTTGTGGTGTAGTTGGTTAGTTGGTTGTAAGGAAGTTTGCTTATTTTTGATTTGTAAATTATTGGAAGGAATCGTTTAAATATCACTATGCAGAGTTAAGTGGTCGTAGAATTATACATAAAACGTAATGATATGACATGACACGTTCAGAAATTAAATTTCATCCAATGAAAAACATGTGTGAATGCCTCAACATTCATCATCAGAAACGCTATACTTACCAGTTTTTTTGCATTAGCAAATTTTACTGAACATTAGCAAAAATATTCTTCAAAAACAGAGGAAAGGTACATATTTAATTACTAATTACAACGCTCGCATTGAAACCGATCTTTCAAATCAATCTTATGGTATTTGGCGAATGTAAAAATCTTTAGGTTCAAAAAAAGTCACACTGAATTTTAAACACTGTTGTACGCGTAAAGGGTTAGGTTTGTTACTTTGGGGATTATTTCTATGCAACTACAAATTGGAATTAGTGGGACAAGCGTTTTTTCCTAATTTTTCCTTTATTTCCATTAGTCCACAAAAGTTTGTCAAAGCTGAAACGGAAGCAGACACTGTTTGCTACGACCACCTAGAGGTACAATGTTACAAGGAAACCTGGCGGTCGTGGATATTTTGAATGCAACTTAAGTGCACTTAGCGCTTCGCTCAATTTTAGTGGGCAGAATTGAATTTCCCACAAGAGACTTTGAATGTAAAATATAGCGGGCCCGACTTCTAACCAATGCGACAACAAAAACCTGAAAAAAGGTTCTTGCTTTATAAAATTCTGGTAGAAATTTAAATAGGACACCAGGAGGAAACATTTACATACATATTTGAGTGCTAGAAATTTTAAAATAGTTCTTTTAATAAGGGCTATGAAAGGGCTAAGAAAAATAAAACATGAAATAAGCTTCTGATGTGATCTAACTACCTTGAAGATACAGAACATAAACTTTCTCCTGGCTACCGTATTTATAGTCGTAAGCATATGTTGTGTAGATATTTTGATGCATTGCAAACATAGATTGTATTATTTAAGCCTGCATGAATTAAGGTATTTCAATTTTAAAGGATATAATGAATTCCAGTAACTCAACCGGTTTGATCTAATTTGTAATTAGGTCTACCTCGCCAAAATACCTACCTTATCTCAGTGTTTCTGACTGACGAGGATACGATCTTGTTGTATCTTGTTGCCGATTCCGAATATCGAGTCAAAAACATAGTTTTGATATTCCTAATTTGTCATTGTTTCAGATTTTTGTGGCCTGGAACTTAAAGACAAGGGCCCTCATTAAGGTATTTATTATTTACAGTTTTTAAATACTAACTATACGCATCATTTTGGATAAATGACATTGGGGATTGTTAATTTTTTATCAAAAAGGTGACACAAAACAGAAAACCTGTTTTTAAAAGCCAATCTTTACTTTATTATACCACATTTGATTACGGTTTTATACATTTCCCGTAAGATACAAATTGCAGGAATAATCAACGCAAGACTGATAGATAGATATTCTATTATTGCGGTAGAAAGATCTCAATTTCTTTCTATAATCTCATTTCAAACTGGATTCAATATTCACTTTTCTATAAACTTAATTACCACTTGCGCCATTTTGATCCACATACGTTTTATTATACCCACCACCCCCACTCAACTTATGAATCACTTGTTCATTCCTTTCGAATAACAATTATTTATTTGTTGATTTATTCTTTATTGCACAAAATTAAGAAAAATAGTACCTACAATTGGTGGACCTATATACCAGTCAACCGCAAGGCTTAACAGAATATTTAGGAAGTAAAATAGTAATTAATGAAAGCAGCAATATTTTATAACCCAAGTAAGGTTCTGCTGATTATGAAATTATCCTTTTCAATTCGCTACAGTCACTGAAATCCCTTATTTTGTCGAAGTATCGATTGATCAGAGAATTCATCAAATTTCAAATCCCCCAAACGCTCTATAAGTTTTTGTGCCACAAACTCCTGCATATTAGAGGTTAGGGACCGCAAAGTTGCTCCAATAAAAAATGAGGAAGTTCCGCTCGCTCGGCTCGCTTCGCTCGAAGTTGGTGAGCGATCGCGTGCAATATTTAGCCCGAGGGGTGTCCTGGCGAGACGTGAACTTCTGAAGATACAGTAAATATACTTTGCAACTTAGAGGGTTGTAGCACGTTCAGTTGCAAATTACTGAAAGTAGGAACAGTTAAAAGACGTCGCAACTGAACAGCGATCGTTTTTTTGACGTTTTATTTACAAGGGCTCTTCACCTGAAGTACTCTTTCATGACTTACTTGGTTTTAAGGTTAAGAAATTAGCTATACTTAATCTACATGACACCACGGGTTGGATGCTCGCATATTACAAGCATTGGTGTGCATGAACATGTCTGTTTGTGTGTTTCTCTTTCTGTTGTCAATCCCTTATTTATTTATTTAAACTTTATTGCACAAATAGGGTACAATAGGCGAACTTAATGCCATATGGCATTCTCTACCAGTCAACCTTTGGGTCGTGCAGAGATTATTTAGTTCGGGTGCGGTGAAATATATGGAATCGTAGGAGGCTAAAACAAATTACAGAGATATTCGATAAATACTGTATATATAATATATATACATATATAAATATATATGATACAATACTAAAGATGCATACAATATTAAAATACATACTAATAGACAAAGTCTCAGACTTTATCAAAGAAAGGCAAATCTTTTCAGTTGTTCTTGAGTTTTGCGGTTAGCAACACATTTAGCGATTCATATTTATTTACATACCTAGATCATAATGACTATTCATGGGCCTAAATGCCTCGTGTGGCCTGCCCTAACGGTGTCAAATAATTATATTCCTAGACTATAAACTGAACACGATCTCAACTTGCTACTATTCCAATAAACGTTCCTATAAATGGATCGTCGAAGGCACTTACCCTTAGGGTGAGAACAGACATACACTGAGATCGAACATTATATTGGTTACTAGTGGTAACATACCTAATTCCGATTCAGACACAGCTTTTAATGGCACGCACTTTAGAGATGTGCTTTTAGCAATTTCGTCTTGATGCTTTTTGTAAGTGAACAGACAGATTGTTTTTTGGGTGAGAGTGCACAGTAAAACGATAGCTTATAACATCGTCGCCCGCCACGTCGTCATAATTCGCAGCTACAAGTCCTTTTCCAGGTATTTCTTGGGGGCATTCTAAGGCTCTATCGATCGATGGCAGAATGGATTAGCCGACGTGCACCTATAGGTTCACCAGAACAGTCGATCACTAAAGTCCTAATGATCGATGGAAAGTAGATTAGTCGATGTCAATCGTTTAGTCTGGTAACGCTCTTAAAAAAACACATGCCTGTTTTCCAAAAATTATAAAGGTACAAAATACTGTCTGACCTGAGCCTTACAGTGTCTGAGCGATCAGCCTTGAAATATTCAAGCTCTGAGGAGCTGTCAGCTTCCAGTGCTTTTGAGGTTGGAAGGTTTGGCACAGCGTCACTATGTATATGTTAGTATTTGTGACATAACGCCTGCCTCGTGCCCTAGATAGAGGGGATCTGTGTAGGTTGGACTGCAATAAAAATAAAGTGTCTGGTATTAAATAAATATTTCTGCACAGCGCCGTCTAGCACCAAACTTAGCAGGGCTCGTAGGCACAATTGGATACTATAGTATGTTCACGTTAAGAATGCAGTCTTTTTTTAATTTAATTCCGTTACACACAGAAAAACTCTGGTGCAAAACCGTTGCGTTTAAAGGAATGCGTCAATGTGGTCACTGTGAACTTGACTAATTACGAAAGATTTGATTGGTTAGGGTGCTAGGTCGAAGGACAAGAATGAAATCACTGCATTCTTAACGCGAACGGACTATAGTTAAACAAACAGAGTAGAATACTTTATTTCATATGTTCATACACAATATACATAGGCAAACACCCAGACCAATATAAATGTTTACATCAGCTTGGTACCATTTTTTTTACCTACGTTTTTTCCAAACAGAAAAAATATTCAAAAGTTTCAAACAACAAGACAAACCTTGCAATGAGAAAAGAAACGCAGTGACGTCTGCAGCGACCTACATAGGTTCGTTTTCAGGCCCTTCAATTCAAAATAGGCAGTTGAAGAAACACAACGGAAATGTAGCCTAGTTCCAAACACAAAATTCATTTGTAGTGAACATTTTTCATTCGCTTTTCTGGGGCATCTTCAGACATGACCATTTGACCTCTTTAGTTGATCTCATGCAATGATTGAAGAAACCTACCGCCGTTATCCGGGTTGCTCGGGTTTTATGTCAGTGTTTTCCAACACCACAGAGTCAGCTGCTATGTACTCGTGCAATGTACTTAAAGTTGGTATTCCGGCTTGCTCTGAACTCAGGACTGTGACAACTCTGAAATGTGATGCGTAAAATATTGTAAAAATGGAATCTTATAAATATACATAATTAGAACGTTACGAAACGAAAAAAAAGTATAACCCGAAACCTATCGGAAACCGTACGTACATGGGGATGTTTCCGGTAGCCCTAGTGATGTTCTACCTCTGGGCTCTTGTTTGAAATTACTTTTTGGTGCACCCTGTATAGTATCCGAAGAGAGTAGTCTTTTGACTGAAGTTTCTCGTCTTCTGTCCCCGAATTCAAGACACCAAGAGCCTTCTGCCACCGTGACGTCACTTCGTTCGTAATATTGCCTAAATTGATCGAGGTCGTCAAGATATTGCCTAAACGTGATAAATGAACTCTTTACTTGATGTTCCGGATTGTTTCGAGCTCAGCGACCGCATTAATAATATTCGCGTAACTGAACTAAAATTACATTATAGATCTAATTAAATACATCACGAACAGAGGAAACCTTAGTTTGTTTTCCGTATAGGGTAGAAGCAACCGAATGTTATGCTCTCTCTCTCTCTCTTTCTGTCCGATTTTCTTATATTGTCCCACAACGAAAAATTCCAGCAGTTACTAATTTCACTTAAACACACCTAAAAAAGTGACTTGTGATCTAGGTTTGCGGTCGCGTGTCGCGGGTTCGATTCCCGCACAGTACGAACATGTGTGTGCATGAACATGTCTGTTTGTTTATACATATTGGTCTGGGTGTTTCTTACGCATATTCAAAAATACTAAAAAAAGTTTTTAAAAAAACAAAATACTGGGGGATTAATTTATATATTTATTTACCAACCAATATTTTTAATAAAAACCACAAAAGAAACCACCTAACCTACAGACTAACCAAAAATGATTGGTAATAAAGTATTAAAGTGTTTTCCTGGCGCAAAAAAGAAATACAATTAGTTAATAATCAACAAAAATTGGCAACACAAACAGCTAAACTTCCCGAAAAAGAGTTAATATAACTACATACACTTGTAGAATAAAGCAATGGTCGCAGAATGTGGAGGTAAATCATTATTTGTCTACCCTTTTCCCTTTAGGGGGTTCTCTACAAAGGTCCAAGTGTCTGAAATTTAATCTGGGAAAAATCCAATCGCTACTTCTTGACCCCGAAACCAATTCTACGAGGGGTTAGGACGGGGTGCTAGGGGAGGGATTGTGTTTTATACAGCGTGTTCGGGAAATGGAGTCTTTTAGTAAGTAAGGTGTGTAAAATATGCCTTATGTTGGCGGACTTATATCTCCTTTTTTTCCTAAATTAATTAAGATACTATTTTTTGTGCAACCTGTTCTTTGCACCAGGAAGCATGCTTTCTGCGCATGGCATCATGCCTTAGGCCCAGACTCCACCAGAGCTGAGCGGAGATGTGCGGCGTCGAGCTGTGTTTTCAACAACCAATGGAATTGCGTTATTCACACATGGAGATGAGGAGATGTGATTCTATTGGTTGTTGAAAACACAGCTCGACGCCGCGCATCTCCACTCAGGTCTGGTGGAGTCTGGGCCTTATCATTGCTATTAATTTCAGTTGGTTCGTAAACAATTAGCCGATACGAAGCAACACTCGCATCGCGGTACGACGCGGCATCGTGACAATGTTGCTATCTCAGTAGTAGATTCCCACGACACGACGTTGTACCGTGAAACTATGACGCGTTGTAGCAAGATGCGACGCCGTGTCTTATTATTTACGGGCCCATGCGCTATATGTCGCCTGTGACTTCACTCTCTTCTCTAATCCTTTCGTTTCTTTCACGATTCTTTCGTAACACCTACCATCATGGTTAAGGACCTCTTCTGTAAAAACGAAGTCTCAGCTTCGTAAGTGAAAACCAGCAGAATTCATTGATCGCTTTTTGTTCCTGTGGTTATTAAATTTCACCTTAAATAAAGATAACTGAAGCCTGGAAATTCAACGGACAAAACTATCCAAATACCCAAATACAACTGCCGTATTTAGCAAGCTCAGTGCACAACTAACCCTAACGCTGCCGATAATAGAAATGAATATCGGCAGAACGTTACCATTCGGGGAGCGGTCACTTCGACCCGCAACATTTGCGTGCGCGAATTGTACGTTGAGAGGGTTATATAGCCTCTGGAGTTTTATCACGATGGCACGGTATAAACCATACAGTAGGCTATCTAAGGCCGCCCGCCGAGTTATCAGCCTAGCGTGCACACAGACACGCGACACAGCCCGTCCGTACTGCCGCCTGCCTATACCTTCCTATTTTATGCTAGCGTGTGCGTGATATCGCGACACGGCGCGCGACGCTCACGCACATATTCAAACCGAGAGTGGCACGTTTGTATTTAGATGTTCTACTGTATGGTTTATACTGTGACGATGGTCCTTGCTAACCGTGAAATTGGGTACCTATCTGATTTTATTGCGTGCATATTGATATTGTTACGCTGTTAGGATAAAATTTTCGCCACGCTCCCTGATTGGAGCGAGATTGGAATGGCAAATTGAAAAATGATACGTTTCGTCAATATTCTATGTTGGTTGTGAGGCGTTAGGCTACTTTTGAATGTTTCTGACTAAGCTGATGTATCAATCATGCTGAAAATAAAAGATAGATTGGTTGTAATATTAAGAAGATGGAAATACCAGAAAATATCCATCAGCGTTGTCAGGCAGGATTCGTGTTGGTCTTCACATTATCATCTCATCATTAAGATTAGGCCGGTCTGTCAGGGTCTTGGTATCTTAATGGTTAAAGCAGCCGCCTGGTTTGCGGAAGACCCAGGTTTGAATCCCGCCTGATCCGAACCAAGACCGATACATTTTTTTTTGCTTCTCAATCCCTACACTGGCCAAAGGCGCCTGCCGCAAATATGAGACAATTCTACAAGTTTGTAATTTACGTATCGACAACTAATAATTTCAAATCGTCGTGTTTTTTATCGTAATAGTATTTTTGTGAACAAACAATGAAAAATAATTTGTATTAATTTTGTTTCAGTTCTCGCATGCAACCAGGAAGCTAACTCGGACCACACCAGGGTGCAACCCGAAAACCAAAGGTAATTTTAACTTTATACGTGTAGTTTCATAATTTCTCTAAACTTACATAGAAGAAATACACTACAAAAACATAAATTACATACAATTGACTATCACAATCACATCCCAAACAGGGGAGAGGCACACTGATTGTTGCAGTCATGGTAAACGGGATATTCAGAAGCCAACATCTGTCCGCCCGCGCCTCCCTACCTCCGTTATCCGAGTAGCTTGGGTTTTTTATAGGTGTTTTCCATCACTGGAGAGTTGGCCGCATATTCTACAATGAACACAAAGGTTGCGGTCAGTCTCGGACTCGGGACCACCAAGTTCTGAGCCAGGGTGTTTAACCACTGGGCCATAATGCTCTCTTTTCTGGATAAAAATATAAGTTGAATTGTAGTTGTTACTACCAGCACGTTTGCAGGCGTGTAGTTGTGTTTTAATAACCGAAAGCTCTCACTAGGTTTTTCATTGAACGATTCACGATTTTATGAGTATGTATCGAAGGTCCAACGAATTTATTTTCTGTTAAGGTGATACTTCAACCTAATATTGGGAACAATTTTAACAGTCTCTTACAGAAAATAGGTCGTTAATTAGATATTTTTATACCTAAATTTCTCATAAAACTGTCTAAGTAAAAATGCCTCGTAACTTAATAACAGCAACATTGGAAGGCAGCTGTACCTGTACGGAGCTTTTGTTACGAATTTATTCACTCGTGATTTCCAACTTTTAATAAGACCTAACTTTATCCTAAGCTGACTTTCTTTCATTTGTACAGTTGATGTTAGAAATGACACGGCGGACGTAGGTTTAAGCTCTTATTGTAATGAACATGTTGGTTTATTTTTATTTATTTTTTATTTCAAGAAACTAATTTTAGAGCATTAAAATTGTAAAAAAACCTTTTTTCCTTCCTGACTTCCTTCCTGACTTTGGTCGGCGTCCGTCTGCTTGTTGTATTGTCAGGTAGAGTAATTAAGGCGTAGCGCATGATTCAATTTTCAGTAAGCATATATGTCACTGGATCTCAGTAGTATTTATAATCATGCTATCTTGTACACACGGTACACTTATACAAATTATAGCTACGTACGCCAGGGGACAATTCTCAACTTTGCATCAGTACTGACATAACGTATCTACCTTTTTTAAATATCAACTAATTGCCTAGCAATCGTATCTAGAGTATAGTTTCATACATTCAGTAAGGGATATAAAATAAAGATAACCCCGAGCCCGCCACCGGAACAAACACGGAAAAAATAGCCTCAAAAAGTAACTATAAATCCATCAGACATCTACCCTCTGTGACGACAGACTGTAAAGTATAGGTATTTTGGGGTTCCGCATCAATAATGTAGAGACTGTGACCTTTGTGGTGAAAACTTGGTGTTTGTGCGTAGCGGATATTCAGTGCGGAATATGAACATCACAAAAGAAAGAAAATAATTAAATAATCATTTTTCGAAACCGCCTTTACAACGGCAAATGCTCTGACGAGTTGTACCAACTGATCCCATCCTCACCCTTCTACTTTCGCACCACACGCATTGGTCTGCGTCAACATCCACACACGATCCAGCGACTGTCGGCCCGCACCAAAAGGTTCGGTGATTCGTTGCTGTGTCGTGCTATCCAGACGTGGAATGCTCTTCCAGCGCATTCTTCCAATAATCCCGGGTTTTTTAGCGGTGCGTGAAAAGCCATTTATGCAGGCCTTCAAAATGAGATTGACCAGCAAAGTGGTTCTACATTACTGTGCTTGTCAACCCCATATCTGGACCTCACGGCTGCTTCCCATCATTTGGAGTGCGGTCATCTTGGAGTCCACAATAAAAAAAAAACATCATGTCCCAGTGGGGGAGGCCCATGTTCAGCAATGGGCGTCTTGTGGCTGTTGATAATGATGACGGTGATTTTCTTTTAGGTGACATACAACTTGTGCCTGACTTATCAGTGTTGAAAAACGTAGATAATAAGCTAAGGTTAACTGTGGATGGTAAGCTAGCTCTTACCGCTTGGTTTTGAAATAAGCTCGCGAAAATGTGTGGTTCTGCGATGCGGTAGACCGGCGCCTCATTTCAGCTTAGACGATCTCTACTTGTCTTGGTTTGGGAGTGTTAGCACATAGGGGATTGTCATACCGATGTAGCTACGGAGCTACGAAAACTTCGTAGCAGTAATCTCGCCGGCTGAATTGCGATAAGGGATTTTTAATCCTAACCTAGAACGTGTTACCTTAATTAGTAATTTTTAATCGTAAATTTTTATAGTTCTTGTTGAGCTATAAAGAAGATATCTATCTACATTAGTGTCAGACCGATCAGACCGAACCCTACCACACCGTAACTGGTTCCAGCTCGCCCAGTCTTCCTTCAAAGAACCGAAATCTTAGGCCGAATTTCTATTTATTCGCCCCTAATCGTGGCAACCATATTTCACTCGATACATCCCACGGCCTGAATTATTTATATATCGTGATGGAAATAAATTTATTTCGTTATCTCAAGTTTACCTATTTCTCTTTCGGTGGACGATGGTATATCGAGTAGGCTTGGAGACTGCGTTCTAATGAGAAGCTGAATTATTTATTTAAGTTAAGTAGTATGGGCTATCCCATACATAAAATCGAAGAAATATAAATCGATAGATTTGTATCGTACCAATCATCTTTTATATATCTAAAAATGTAATGTGCTGGTAACTATTTTAATCCAAAGTTACCGAAGGAACAACAGGACTTGGAAAGTTTTCTCAGTGAAAGCGCACTGTCGCCTGTTGTTGTGTGTGTGTTGGTGGTTGTTGGGTTGTATGAACAATTAAAATGAATTAACATCCAGTCGTTATAGTGTCTCTCTCTAATTCTCTAAGTCTAAGTCTAATTAAAACTGAATCCCATTTTTTGAAAGTGCGACGGCTACGAATTTTGACGCTGATGTTAGAGTCAGATATACCTATTAAAGTCCTTTCATACATTTTGGCTACAGAAATTGACAAACAGACAGAATGAATACTGTAAGGCTAATTGCATTCAAAAAAATGTTTATTTTAAGCCGCACAGAAACTGTTAAAGCAAATCCTAAATATACGAGTAACTCTATCTCCAGATAGGTATATCAAGAAATAACAACGCCCCTGTCTGTCTTTACTTTGGAAGCATATTCTGTTTGGTCTATTATATTCGGAATATTTCCCAGGAGATGAGAAGCATAGGAATATTAAAATGGTTCGACGTCGGAAATGCATCCGATGCATTTCTTGATCAATATTAAAAAGAAAATGCGCAGCGTCCTCACAATCCAATCCTAACGGATGATACGATGTTTTGATGTTTGGAGCATAACATAGAATATACACATTTATACATACATACGCTCATGACAGAGTAGGCACACTGATTTTAACCGTTATGATGACCAGAACACTCAGACGTTCACACATCGACAGGGAAAGTTAAACCCAACGTTGTTGAGGGCGAACCTACTGCCGTTAATCGGGTTGCTTGGGTTTAATATCCGTGTTTTCTACCACTGAAAAGTTAGCCACAAAATGTACATCTGACACAAAGTAGGTGTACCAGAAAAGTTTAAACTAATGCCGCGTAATGCGGCTATTCCAAAATGCTTACGATTGTCCTCATGGCGAATGGAACATTCGAACATTCAGAAGCCCATATTTTACCGAATGAATGAGCTGTGGTAGGCGGCAAACCTACCATGGCGTACCTACCCCACCATGACGGCAACAATCAGTGTGCCTATGGCTAATCGTTTATACATGTTTTTGGTATGGGAGAGGGAGCAAACGAGCTAGCGGGTCTCCTGATGGAAAGAGATCACCTTAAGCCATAGACAACCACCACGCACCACTCATAACTATAAAAGAGGAATACGTTCTTTTCCTGAAAGCGCTGATGGCGTATCCTTCGGAAACACTGCTTCTAAGAAACTGTTCAATAGTATTTACAAAAGTTTTGAGTTAATAAAAGAAAATGTGGTCAACTGACTTCAATAATAATACTTCCGTTGTTACCTAAAAGTAAGGCTTCATTTAGCATTTTTTTTTGTTGAACTTTGGAATCCTGTATTATTGTATTAGTTTTAGTCTTGTTGGTGACCTAATAAATAAATATTAATTTAACTTTGCCATTGACGTCATTTGTCCCCAAGCCTAGCCGAAGTCCATTTGAAACACATCTGTCAGTTCGTTAGACGCGAGCGCCGATAAGAATACATAATTGAAACCACGAAAACATCCCCAACCGAGAAACGGAACAAAGCGCCTGTTTGACTTTCATTCGCCAAATCTTGATTGAGTCGATTGATTCAATAACATATCGATCCTTTTGGGTATTGTTGCAGATTATTAAATTTAAGGGTGCTATTTGCTTTCGCCTGTATTGTTGTATTTTGGTTTTCATAATACAGGGTGAATTATTCAATTAGGTGGCGGAATTTAGGCCAAAACTTTTAGGAATGTAAAAATATGCTCAGAACCTCTTAGACAAAAGCATGGTTTTGGTAAAAATACCTATACCATTAAATAATATAAAACAAAGTCGCTTTCTTTGTCCTTATGTTCCCTTTAATCTTAAAAACTATGCAACGAATTCTGATGCGTTTTTTTCTATAGATAGAGTGATTAAAGAGGAAGGTAAATGTATAATAACATCCAACTGCACCCGTTAAGATCCAGGGCAGGTCGCTATTAAAGTATAAATGAATAATTTGTCTAAACCAGCATCAATTAAATATGTTTTACAAACCTTGGTAAATCAGCGACATAGGTTAGGCTAACAACAGTCTGATCTAAATTGTTTTTGGAAGAGGTATCACAACGACAAGAGGTTTAAACTTTCAGGCTGCAATTTATTTTCAAAAAAGTCGTACAGACTAACAATGTCAAATCCTGCTTTACAGAAAAATACAACCGCTGTGAACAGAATTTTGCTAAACGAATAACACATGGACAGCAACGTAAACGCCGGTTGACTGCCGTTCACCCGGTATTAGAATTTTTGAATGGAAAATATTCATACAACCTTTTTAGGTAGAGTTCCGAACCACGCTTCTGGTGCATTCACGCAGATCCGAGCAACAAAAAGCAACCGCCCGATTTAAAACTCGTCAGTAGAGTCAGCAGCGAAAATCCTGTCCACTCACTCTTATCGTTCCATTTTCAGGGGTCCGTATGAAAAACGGAACCCTTATAGATTCGTCATGTATCGTCTGTTCGTCCTATGTCACATCTACTTTTTTCTGAAAGTATAAAAAGCTATACTGTTGAAACTTGGGTAGTGTAGATGTATTCTGTAAACCACATTAAGATTTTGGTTTTTAGTGTTCTCCATACTCTTATTTTTTTTATCAAAGCCATACGTGTGGTGTATCTATGGATAGGCCTTCAAAAATGTGGATGTTGAAGTTTTTATTTACATTTTTTATAAACTGAATAGTTTGTCCGAAGTAGTAAAAACTGTTTCCTGTAACTTCTAAAATAAGATAATTATGAAACAAAAAACATAAGTGTACATTGCCATGCAACCTTCCACCCAAAATTGGTTGAAACGAGATCTAGATAGTAGTTTTTGGGGAACGTTAGAAACAGGGTGTGAAGCTCCTCATCCACCATAAAAAAGGGAGGATCCTCCGACCAGTGTTATGTCTGGTGGGCTGCTGCCCGACGATTGTTGTCGGGTTCTTCTATCTACGCTCTGAAACTTTGGTAGCGCGTTTCAGGATTGTAGTTCCTATGTGGCGAGAAAGATGTCGCTACAAGCTAAAAAAATTGCTACGGAGTCCTTCATGGGCGCGTCTGACCCGCACTTGGGCGCTTTTTTTGCTTGTTATTACTGCGCGGCCGAGCACACGGCTCAGCCTTTTTTGCACTGTGATAATGGCAAACAATAGTTACCGGATACAGCCTGGATAGGCTGACCCACTGGAAACTGACCCAAGAGACAACAGCAACAAAAAAATACGACATGCAGATGTGTGCCAAGCCATTTACTGCTACCCTATGCTAGAATCTAACCATTTTTTTAGGGTGCATAAAAATAATTAGTTTAGGTTAAAATTACAGTTATTTTTTTGATTTATGTCGAAAGCAACTTCATGATTCATTATTTTTTTTTCAGATTTATTTATTTTCTTCAGATTTATGTCATTGTTCCTAAACAATGCCACCTGAATCTGAAAATTTCATAAAATAATCCTCCGATCAATTTTGTTGTAAATGATAAGGTGTGACCTGCTCAAATCTAACATTCAAACGGGAACTTATGCATTGAGGTATTTTTTTATCACGAGTGAATTAAAAAGTCGCATATATTTCAACGTTAGCAATTAACAATGTACAAGGTTTACATTCCTATTTGTTATTATTTTTTAATCACTTTAGTTGCTCACCATACTCACTTTTATCTTCAAAAAGAGGGCGTTGTGGTCCAGTTTTATTATTAACGAGGAAACAGTGAGTTTGCCGTAATCAACCGCTTGCGGTTGATTACGGCAAACGTCCTACGATGCGAGAAAAGTTTTAGAATACTCTTTTACTGGATAAAAACGCTGGTTAGAGCCATACCCAAGATTAGGGGAAATTGTTAGATTAAGATAGTTATTTAAGATAAGATAAGAAACACTTAATTGCACACAAAACAAATTAATTTACAGATAATGAAACAAATAAATACAATAACTCGCTGATGTACAATTTAGGCGGTTTTTCCTTTCTACCAGAAGTTATCCAGGTCGCTAGTCAGCGTCCGATTAGGCTTGACGCCTCTCTCAGGCGGCCTGAGACATACTACTGTGCGTGAGATAAATCTCAATCAACGCTAAGCATGCGTTCACACTTATGCTGTCCCATAAAATGTCAACAGAACTGAAAAAGACAGCATAAGCGCGAGCGCGTGCTTAGCGTTGATTGTCGTTTGTGGATTCGGGGGTTAGCGAAGGAGACGCGTTAAGCTGTATGTAGCAGCAAAGATGACAATAGAGTCCAATTTGGAATAAATATAAAAGTACTAGAAAATCGTTCTAAACGCTCCATTATTTTAATTCCAGCTAGAAAATAAAACGAAGCAGACCAGAGCTACCACAGATGCAATATAAAATGTTCCCCTGGGCCCTCTCCCGCCATTGCGCTAAATGTAAATTGTCCGACGCTGAAATGCACTATAAAATATCACACCGTTTGTCTGACCGCTCAGAGAGTTTCTGTTGTAAATATTCTAGTATGAATGATCTATTATGACTTCATGTTTTACGGTTTACTTCTTGTTCGATGAAGTTGTATTGTCACTGAGATAAAATACAAAAATATCTTCTCAAAATACATAACATCGCATATGATGAGCAGGTCTCTATGGTTGATAGAATTGGTGGTGTCAAGTTATGGCCATTGAGTTCCCTCCAAAAAATTAGAATTAGTCCAGTTAATTAAGTTTGGTGATTTGAAAGTACTATGTAACACACATCTATTCAAATAAAGTTAAATTTGATTGATTTGAATGTGAATGAAATAAATTGAATTCTATCGAAACAGAAATACCGATAAAAAATATCTAGGTGTCAGTTTGGCTCTTTCGTTAACTGGGCTGCTCTTCACATTACCTTACGGGACCTTAACTGATTTAGATGCAATATCAGTATTATTACAATAATGGTTCAGGCAAAATACTTCAACACTTAACATTCACAATGTTGTATTTTTTCGTGGAGTTGGTTATTTTCACTAGTTTTAGAGATGAAAGTACATACGTATTATGAGGGCTATTATTACCTTCAATAATAGCCCTCAAAATATATAGCACACTGTACTAATTCCATCGTTTAGCGATTCAGAGGCTGTACTAAAGGAAGTTAACCGAGCGTAACCGTTGAAAGTTACACCGCCAAGCTGGACGGTGCGCTTGGCCAAGCATTTATCGGGTTCAAAGAAACGTTATACATCCTTTGAGTCGTACTGAACGAATCCAGCATGTTTGTTAGCTTCTCTCTCTGTCTGCTTTTTGAGTGAGTGAACCATTAGGGGTTAATGAAGCGTCAAGAACGGAAATGTCTGAAGTAGCCGGAACGATGCCAGCTACTCAGATGTCAAATCGAATGCCTAGTTTTTACTATTATTCATGATTGTATACAGAAGATGGTGATATATTACAGTGCAGGGTTTTATACGTTTGGTTTAAAAATAACAACATGAATGCGATTTAAATAGTACTTGATTTATTTTACGGGCTTATTGATGAAGTTCGCAATAGCCTTCCTCAATGAACGGACTATTAACACAAAAGATATAGTTTTTTTTCAATTCGAACCAGTAGTTCCCGTGATTTTCTCGTTCAAACAAACTCTTCAGCTAAAAGTATAGATACATGAAGTACACTTATTTATGACCTAACCAAAATGAATGAGCATCATTCTGGTATGCGCATAACTTTTAACTACAAGCAATAAAAACATTACAGCACAATTTCGTACGTAAAGTTTTCTGAACGCGTTTTACTTGTGTGTTAATGCCCATAAAGTATACTTCTGGTTACATAATTATACTAACTAGACGCTTGTGATGTTGGAAGTTGTAAACTGTTCTCATCCGATGTGAAAAGTTGTGTGTTTAAGCGAGGTAAGTATATTAATAAAACTATAGTCGTTGGTAGGTTGGTAAAATTATTGAAATAAAACTTGATTTTGACTAATTCTCCCTCAATAACAAAAAGAAAAAACATTGAAAAAATTGCAAATAACTATTTTAATTCATAGCACTTCTTTGTGTTTGCAAATACAGTTTCAAGTATGTATTTATTTGGTCAAGCAAACTTTCAGACTCAATATAAAGCACCTACCAGCTATTACCAATTTCAACACCTAAAAAGGAACGCGTAAATTCAGATCACCCTACTAATATTATAAATGTGAAAGTTTTTATGTGTAAATGGATGTGCCGTGTTGCTTCTTCACGTAAAAACTACTGAACAGAAGCTTATACATCTGAATGGGACATAGGCCACAATTTATGAAATAAATGTTTTTTTTTACTTAAGTCTACGCGGACGAAGTCATGGGCGGCCTCTAGTATAACAATAAAATCTTGTAAAAAAAACACAATTACTTGCGTACTTGTAAGTACCTGCTGATTGACTGAATGCAAACTCGATCGTGCACACAACGACATAAAGTTGATTTTCAAATGAAACCACCGAAACTTGAGGTAGGAAACAAAACGAATGTCCGTGACTGTCACTGAACATACCACTTAGCGTTTCGGGAACGGTTGTGCACTCTACTTCCGATGACGTCTCCAAAAAGAGAGAAAAAATAACTTTCTACTCTAAGTACTACACTGAAAGGTTGTAAATCGGATAGTGCTACAAGGAAGCAAAAAAAAGGATGTGTTACAACCCGATTTTAGAGTTTCGGTATCAAGACCTTCATTGAAAAATGAAGACAAAAACATTTCGCCTACATGAGTGAGATAAATAAAATAATTATGTATTAATGAAAGTTATCCCAGAACTATCAAAACATGTACTGTAAGAAGTTGACAACGGATTATCTTATTTGAATACTTTTTTTTAAAATACATACATAACAATATATAAAGTAAGCACCCAGACCAGCACCCAGTACATTTGTACTGTGCAGGGCTCGAACGTGCGACTTTTGGTTTAGTAGCCAATTTCTTAACCATTACCAAATCGGTTGGTCAAAGAACAGTTATTTAAAAAACAAACAATAGAATATTAAACTAGTGTAGCCCTCAGTTTTTTTTTTCCTAAGGTACCTATCTGTTAGTTTTTCCGTCATCTTCAGTAACGACATTGCGTTTATTTTCATTTCAACCCAATATCACAAGGGCTCAGACAAACTTGGTTCGTTAAATATATTTTAACGGACATTTTAAGCCGTTGGAACACTGCATAAAATATTTCAATTCCCCCGAGCCCATTCCACGGCACCTAACCCTTGCAACGAGCGCCATCTCTGTTCACGCTCCGAAGTTTTAATGGTTGCCAATAAAAACCACAGATTGAGGCTTGTCATCAAAGTTTTATCGTCCGGCAACAGAGCTTCACTTCTCTAAAATGTCTAATACAAGATCAATAAACTGTATAGAACATTAAGGGTAGGTTGCACCATAGTAGAAGTTAAAGTTAAAGTTTTTGTCAAATTTGACAATTTGACGTCATTTTTGCTTACCTGACCGTAACTTTAACTGAAATTTTGATGTTTGTTATTGTTAAAGTCAGATGGTGCAACCCAACCTTAGGGTAAGTTGCACCATAGTAGAAGTTAAAGTCAAAGTTAAAGTTTTTGTCAAATTTGACAATTTGGCGTCATTTTTGCTTACCTGACCGGTACTTTAACTGAAATTTTGATGTTTGTTATTGTTAAAGTCAGATGGTGCAACCCAACCTTAAAGAAGTAAAAACATTTGAATGTTACACTATTTCAACACCATCCAAAACTTGAATTGTATTACCTATCTTTTTCATATTAAAGTTTACTCTTGAAAACATATTCTTAAAGCTGATTCACGATTCTATTTTGAAATACTAACTGTACCGTTCGACAGGTACAAAACTTAGAAACATTTTGGGAAACAAGTCACATGGGAAATGGTCACCATTTTAGATGTGTACCACGCTTTAACTCTTCTTGAAAATTTTATAACAATAAAGTGTAGTATATTTTACTATCCAGAACCAATTCCATAAATCATATATAATAACCAAACTTTCATTTTATATCCCAAGTCACCCAAGTTTGGCCAGACTGGTAAAAACTGTACAAAAAATTGCAGTTTCCTCCGAGATTTTCCGTAAGGTATGTAGGTCACGCCCCTCGCCCTAAGTGCCTCTTGTCAAAACTTAGTGTTGCCAAAGGAATAAAACAAAGAAGTCAATTAATTTAAAATGGTCCGCTACGCCGTAGCGCGGCAATCATGGCACCGCGTAGCAATTATGCCGTAGCGATGCTACGAACCGTTTGAATTAATGCTCGTAGCCGGCCGTCTACGAATAGCGTTTTGTTTCAGGGTTCTGTGGTGAATGCTAAAAACACTTTAGCTGAGTGAAATCAAGGTTTATCTTTGTTTACGACAGTACTTTCACTCTTCTATCTTGAATGCACTTAAAAGTTTGCACCGCTCGTAACTTTTCTGTCCATTTGACTTGTAATGAATGACAATTTTCTGTAAAGCAGTCCGGACTAAAAATACAGTAGAAAGTAAAACCTTTTTACGTTGTAAACTTTATAATTAAAGCAGTTAATAATTAGGCGTATGCTGTTAAAGCTCATTATATTGAAAAAAAGTATTTGCTACAATGAAATTGATAAGTATTTCTAATATAACGTTTCTAGTAATAAGTTAAACAGAAATTATTTTATTTTCAGATAAAATAACATGCTGTGTATGAACAACGATCCCTCTTACGAAGTCTTTGCCATAAATCGTTATTAGTCTATTCGTCGATGAATTAAGAAAGATCTTTTTTTTCTACAGAACCATACAAACCTTAATTTGCCTTCTCTTTGGCCTTATATTTCTCATTAAATATCTGAATGAATATTGCAGATTATCGGCTTATTACGAGCGTCTCGAGATTTCATTATGGCTTCTTATCAATATTTCAATTTGGATCGCTCTTATTTAATAATTTGAGATATTTTCAAGTAAAGTTTTTGTAAGGCTGCATTTTTCTGTAATTGCCTAAGCTTTTATTTTGTTTATTTGTATTAACTAAACATTTTGAACTGTATACAATCTCCCTGGTCTGCTGGACAGAATAAAATAAGATAAGAAACATGTTATTGCACAAATTTACAGATGATGAAACCGATAAATACAGTAACACGTTGATGTACAATTTAGGCGGTCTTATTGCTCAAAGCAATCTCTCTCAGAATCTCATTTTAAATACAAACTCACTTGCGCTTCTACTCTCCTGAATATTGTCTTTTGTAACTGTCTTTTTTGTGCGTACTAATGAATAAAATAAGATATACAAGTTCGGATAAATGCAATGCAATGCAAATTGCAATATCTTTCATAAAACTTACAGGCAAATTTGTGGTCATTTGTGGACGTTATTTAATGTGACATATATTATCCCAGTAACCCGTTCTTCTAACTAGAACTAGAAGTGAGCGAAACGTTCAGAAGTCTTCATTTCACCCAGTGACCCAACGTGTCAGCAACGTTGCTTTGTTTTTAATCGGTGTTTTCCATTGTCAGTGTTATTGAGAGACGTTTTTTGGTCAACTGTTTATTTGTTACAGAATATGTCACTATTTAAAAATATACATTAAAAAGATATAAAGACATAGCAAAAAAGGTAGGTAGGCATTGCTGGTCACCAACAGTCAGTATCTTAAATGTGATGTTTTTGTTCACAGATGAGAGGAGTGTCGTGGTGTATAGCGCTTCTGGCGCTCTTGTCCACCATCACAGCTGACACAACAGAAGGTAAGTTAACTGATGATGATGATTGTTCGACCGGCTTTGTGTGGGACTAATAATTGGTATGACGCTGATGTCTGATGGTAAGATGGCTGCTGGTGTAGTCGATTTAATTGATAAATCCACCGACCTCACGGTGACACACAAGTGCAATGACATGAAACATATTACCTATTTGTATTTTTATATTTAATTTATTACTTTAACGCACAGTGAATTAATTTGAAAGCTGCTGCGAATATCCGTGTCTTCACTCAGTTGAGCCCACTGAAAATCAGCGCCTGAGCCTTTCAGGTCCAGGCATGAGCTGAGTGCGGTCCATTTAATTTTGGACATCATGACACTACTGCCTGGAGGAAATTTTTGTTGACTTTTCTGTTAGTGTTTCATTTTTGTGTAACAATTTTGTTTTTTATTTTATATGTTGCGATATCCAGATGCAATAAACGTTATTTCTTTCTTCTTTTCAATGCATACATTCTAAGGGCAGGTTTTCCTTAAAAACCATCTCCGTAGCTGATCGAACGGTGTTTTGATTTGTGAAATATAAAAATAACGCTAATTTGTCCACCCCAGCGATTATGTGTACAAAAGTTACGTGAGGAAACATTAGCATAAAAACAAGTTTTACCATTCTACTATTTTAGTAACCTGGCTAAACAAGAGACAATTTTTGTTTTTTTTTCTACTGAACGATATTTGTCAAATTGACGAACTTCATACAGTTACAGTAAGCAAATATACATCTATTCTTCTATTGTTAACCTTTTTTGTAACAATACATATGGTTCTTGAACAATAAAGGCGTTATTCTTATTATTTATTATGGTTCTTATCGTGACCATTAGCTCTGAAATAGCCGGAGTCCTTTAACGATGGTATATTGCCAGCTAATGAATTATTTAGTAGACTAGGCCCTGTTTGTCGGTCTCTGCAAGTTCGTTGCTCCACAAAGCTTCAACTACTAGATTAACTTTATCTACTAACAACACACTCCTCTCCTCTGTTCGCGTAAATCCTTTGTAGTGTTTTGATTGTTTTTACACAGAGCTTGTTTCCTGAAATTCGGAGTTTCTTTACGAAAATGACAATGGAAGTGGATGGTTTACAGTTTCATTAAAAAGAAAGGATTTTTAATCTCTTTGTCGAAGAGACAGAACACTGTTCAGGGCGTATTTTAAACCCAATTTTAAGCGAACGGAAAAAACTTGTTACATTTTTCCGTTCGTTTGTTCGCAGTGTGTGTCAGTACGGCGTTTAATGTTTTTGGGCACCCAATATGTGGTTCTCATCTTACGTGAGAACGGGAACTTTAACTCGTCGCTTTAAAAACAATATGACGCGCTTAAAGCAGTTAGCGAGAAAACGTGTTACAACATTTTGACGCGGTGCTTACCTTAGATGCGACCTTAGACCACCGGAGATGAACAAGAAGAGAGTAGAGCTAGAACTATAAAAAGAGTTGGAGAGCAGCGGAAAGCGAGAGTGTAGTTCCGATAGTTTTGTTGTTGTCCTATTAGACTCTATCATTAAGCGAGTTTAATCTAGTGGGGCGAGACCTCGCCGGCCAGTGTGAGTGAACAGCCAGCAATATCTATCGCTTACACGGAATGTTTATCTACGGTGCTTTTCTAGGAAATAGTCGATGTTTAGTCGTTTCTTCGCCGTTGGTGGGACAACTGCCTAAGCTCACTTGGGCACTAAAATTATGAAATGAACTTATTGACCTAAGAAGAGACAACTAGCTAGTGATAGCCGCGGAGTCCATGAGCTGGGGTAACCGCTTACCATCAGGCAGTTCACTTGCTCACTTACCTACTTCACTGTATAAAAAAAAATTATAACTCTTTTCGAATTTAACTCTCAATAACACTATTTTAATGCGTAATCAATGGAACAGTAAAATCAATTACCTACTCAGCCGCCCTAATTCTAACTATCTGACTTAGAAAATATCTATTTCAACTAGTTTCCAAAGCTTAGCGATTCCTTTGAAATAATACTCTAATCCGATCTCCTGTTATCTTTCGGCAACAGTCGCCGTGGAGGGGATTGTCGTGGAACTTTTGTTCTGCTCAGCCCACAACGAGTAAGAAAGTTCTGTTGATAGCTGATTATTAGTATGGACCAAATAACATCGAATAAACCCGATACAACAACACTTTTTGTTGATAAATATCTAGGTAAACTTAAGTTAGTTGGCTTTAATTTTTTTTAATTCATGTTGCTGTCAATAATAAAGAAAAACAGTTGAAAAGAGTAACTGCTGAGTTTCTAGCCGGTTCCTCTCAGTACAGAGACAATAACAAACAACAACGACAGGTCTATTCGAATAAAGTTATTTTTGTTTGTTTATTTTGCTCGTTTTTGCTCGTTGTAGTAGTGAAGTAAAGATAACACTATTCAAGTCATACTGTCAATCCTTCTACACGAGCTCTCTCTGGGTCAGCTACACGCAAAGGGCGCTGAAGGCACTGAAAGTGCAATACAACAATGCGTTCAGGGTACTGTTGGGGCTGCCTCGCTTCTGCAGCGCGTCCGGCATGTTCTGCGAGGCCCGCACGGACGGGTTTGACGCGATAATGCGCAAAAAGGCGGCCTCATTGTTAGGCAGATTGCGGAGCAGTACCAACAGTATTCTGGAGGTTATAGCCCACAAATATGATTGCCCCATTGTAAGGCATCTTATAAAATTGTTGTGCGGCTAATTCAAATGAGTCTGTTGTATTTTTTCTTATATTTTTATTGTGTTGATTGTTTTTGGTTTTTTCATTGTGTTTTCTCATTGTATTTTGGATCTTGTTATCTGAGAAATAAAGTTTATTATTATTATTATTTTATGTTTTTAATAGACTTTGATAAAGGATATGTTCGACGCCTATCCCTTGAATTTAATGTGTGCATGTAAGATGTATGTCCAACAATTTCTCAGTCATTTTTAACGGTTTTTTTAAGTGTACATTACTTACGGGGTTTTCCGATGGCTACTACGTCAGGAACTGATTTGTTACAAAATCCGTTACACACAATCTGTCTTGGGTGCTGCAAAAAATGGAAATCTTTTTCCTTTCTCCTATATTACTCGAATTAGCGAAAAGGCCGTCTAAATTATGCATCGCTTTAAAAATCATACTTACTGTCGTGAGTCGCGGAAAATTAAGTAAGTGTTTTCCGAGGCCTTTCCCTCCTAGAGGCAAACTAGTTCAGTCTAGCCTTTATCACTCGGCACACTCCCCACACTGACCACATTTCCCGTTAATAATCAACTTCATTATACTAACGAGATATGCTGTGACACTGTGCATTTGCCTAAGTGTGATGGAAGAGTTTTTCAGTTGGATTATTCACTCGACATGCGACCGAATTGAAGATTTTGGCCTGTTGCATTTGTAGGTTTGTGTTTAGGTTTTTTTTAAGTTAATAACTAGTTTACAAATTGTAATTCTAGACTGTTTACATAATATCATGTTATGTATAGTCAACAACAACAGTCCAAAACTGTATCTGCTCAGCGTCTGTCTACTCGGTGTATTCAAGACAAGAGCCAATAGACATTTTCTGGGTAAGCGTGTTCCACCTTCGACCTCGAACTCGTTATCGCTTACCATCAGGCGAGACTGAGGTCAAACGCAAACCCATTTTAAATTAATAAATAAAAAATATGTTTTAGGTGTAAAATCATCTATTAAACCAATCTAATCAAAACAACTTATATCTCTAAACGCAGTCCAAACCGAGTTACTAGTATCAGCAGTTTGCAAAAAAAAAAAATTAGATGGAAGTAACAGCGAGAAAAAAGGGCACTAAAATCAGGCAATGCTTGTAGAATTCTGTTGTTCGCGTTATACTGAAAAGAGGATAGAAGATAGAAATAAGATTTTCGCCTTTGAGTATCTTCGAATTAATGCAATTGGAGAAACTACCATTTCGTGCTCAAAGAATGCAAAGACGTCACTATACCGTCGTAATGAGATTGCATTCGCTTATTTGGGTCAAGATATTCACAGCTACCCCACAAAGGAAGCGCTGAAAGAAAAGACATTTATGTTTCCGAGTTTCGTATAATTTTGTCACGTTCTCACGTCTGGGACAACCATTGTAATTTCTGACATATTTTTTTTGGCAAAATAGCAAGATTAAATGGAGCAACGTGGCTAACCACCATGGCTTATAGCCCGACCCGTGTGGTCCCAAATTCTTATTGGACTGGAACGCCTACTTTGTGCAATACAGTTTTTATAATGTTGATGGGAAAATCTTTGTCTCTCGATTTTTCAATTTGACATACCTACTACAACTTTTGTTACTCAAAATAGCAATGGACATATTTATACAGGTTTTAATTGGTTAACAATAACCTATTTGAGGAGACTAAACACTGACTCCTGTTCTCGAGTTGACTTTACTGATCATGTTATAGGGTTGAAAAGACCTAAGTATTAGTCATAAAATGAAAGGCAAATAGTCTTTTAATGACACCAATTGATAAATAAACAAAATCATAATGAGTTTAAAACAATGCAGCACCAAAAAGGCACGTACTCAACATAAGCCCGTAAATATTTTTTAAATTTTAATCACGTTTCCGCACGAAAGCGATAACACGTACAAAATTAATTCAATTATCCGACCATACTTAATTATCGAGTCCTCCAAATGATTATCAGGTCATTCGGACCGGTCCCGATGGCTAAGGACCTCGTTAGTCCGGTCCGAACTCTACGACAGTCGGCGTAATAGCCACGATTTGTTACTCTACGAAGGGTGTTGTACGTTTATGATGCGACGAACCATTGTTACCTGCCTTCATCAGAACACATAAGTACATAGAAAAGAAGATATGATATATTTTATTGCGAAAAACAGTTTGTAGAAAAATACAGCAGATATTTTAATGCTGCTCTACATTATAATTTTTCCGCCTAAATGTACAATCAACGGCACATCAGGCTATTTCCGTTTTTTAACTCGATCTCACCAAATGCCATTTCTTTACAATATAACATCCTCTGACCGGAATGACCAGAAATGGCCAGCCTGTCATGCTGTTGATCGTACTTCTATGTATGAATGTATACCTATTTCTTGACAGCACAGCTTCACCATAGAGTGAAAACAAACACAAGTTTTTGTAGTGAAAAGTCCGAATTTTGATTGCATTGAGCCGCATTTTTTATTAGAACCTGCTGTACTACACAAGTTCGATCTAAACAGTACATTTGACAATACTTTTCTTTTATGACAGTCGTAACCATCATGGACAAAGGTCACAAAAGTCTAGATTTATTGAACTCTCAGTATGATTGCCTCGCAATGGCTGTGATAGGACGAGCCACCATTAGGCTTAATGGAGTATGGACGATGGGCCGCCTTACTGTTATTATAACGGTTATTTCTTATATTCGAATAATAAGAACAACTTCAAGAATCTCTGGAAATTTACGACCACAAAAACATGGTGTTAATAACAGACATATTCCAACATTTAATAGCCTAACCCCCAAATTCACAAACGCAAATCAAAGTTGAGCATCCCTCAGAAGTATAGCGGTCCCTTTCTGTTCTATTAAAATTTTACGGGACAGCATGAGCGTGAGCGCGTGCTTAGCGTTGAATGACGTTAGTGAATTTGTAAAATGACGCTGTCTGTTCTTTACACTCAGTGTGAAACCTTTCTAAAAAACATGGCAGAAAAGTAAAAGATCAGTCTCTAAAAATAGAAAAAGCTAAGTGCAGATATTCATCTGTCGAACAATGCAGCCTTCATCAAAGATGTCGGCGGTGTGGATACGGAGCGGCGCACACTGATTGAAGATTTTTTAAGAGTTTTTCAGATACTTACTAATTCCAAAATGTATGAAAATAACTTATTTTTCAAAGATTGTCATAAATCAGTTACAAGGACTTTTCAAGTTTAAATTTGAAATAACTCTATTCAAATAGATGTGTTACAATGTACTTTCAAATCGTCAATCGTCATTGAGCAAGCAAAAACAGATCTTAGGGTTGTCAAGCCTTTCATTCCCCGACTGTATATAAGGTTCAGAGGAGCAGAATAACTTCAAATTCTTGTCGATCAAGTAATACTTTATATTGTAATATCCTTGCTTCATCAACTATGCCTTAATTCGCAATTTAAACTTGTGAAGAGATAGTTCAATAAGAGTTTAGGGTACTTTATTGAAGAATTATACACGTTGACCCACAAATGATATAATGGTATGTACAGGCATTATTTAGTTCCTCTTTATTTAGAAAGAAAGATTATTGAAAGGCTCATGAAGGACGGTCTACCCACTAGCATTCGGTTCACGAAGAAACTTTTGAAATAATGAAACTCGTATTGTTACAATACTACTGTGAAATAGTATTTGACAGTGTTCTGTCAAATACTATTTGACGCTTGTCGTGACTTCTAGTTACTCATATTACTCCAGTGAAGTTATCCTGTCTTATCCTATCACTTGAAGGTTGTCTCTTGTTACGCCTCAAATAAATTGTAGGTGACATCAACGCCTTAAGGCATCTAAAAATAGAAAAAAATCAAAGTAAAGATGTTCATCTGACGAAAAACGCGACATTCATCAAACCCGAGACGAAGCGTCACACGGGTGATGTTTGTGCCGCGATAACAAATGTAAGGTACAGACACGTTCACATCAACCTTTACAAAACCATTGCAAAATGTATCTTATGTCAGCGGTATAAGGTGTCCCTAGTAAAGGTTTATGTGAACGCGGCTGTACCTACTGATCGCGACGCCGATTCTTGTTTTCTTTCGGCACAGTAAAGGAATATAACAGTATTGTGACTTCGACCAAGCGGACGGAACGCAAGTTATACCTACGCGCCCCGGTTACGAGGGTGATACGATGGCTGTCAGTCGCGAATGCGCCGCGCGCCGTGCAGTGTCGGACGGACAGTTTTGTGTGTTTTGCACCATTTTGTGAACATAATATAATTGTAAATGTACTATGGCAGGGCAAGATATTTTCTTTTATTGTGCTGTTGTTGGTTGTTTAAATTCATCAGTAACGCACCCAGAGATATCATTCTTTACATTACGTACGAGTAAGCTTAAAATGTTTTGTTACGTACCTACATAATAGCACGTAATTTGGTACAATATTTTTAAAGACGCTTGTATTTCGCTTTATCCTCCGAGTAATACTCCTCGATTATTGAATAAATGAGTTGACAGGGTGAAGGATAGTGACAGACAAGTGAAATAGGTGGTTTAGTAGCGGTAGATGGAATATGTAGGTTGGATAAGTAAGTAATTCGTAAAGTACGCTTGCATTAAAATTCGCGGGTTCACGGTTTAACTTCACCACACCGGGTGAATGACCTTAGGTCGGAAATCCTTGGCGCGCACGACGTGTCAATTGGTAATGAAATTATGGACCTACATACTTACTCTTCAAGTAAGAGATTTGCTAACGCAATAGTTTTATAGCTAGTTATAGCTAGTCCACCGCAAAATTTGGTTCATTGTAGGTATTAAGATAGGAGGTCTTTCAAAAAATTTACGCTCTAATTGATTTTACTTCCTATTAATATTGTAAATGCGAAAAATTGTGAGGATGTATGTATGATCCTTTTTTCACATCAACACATCCTTTTTCATTCACATACTAATTACATTTATTTAAATAAAAATACAATATTTACCATCACAAAAAACAATTTCAAAACAAGATTGAAACAGGTAGGTATCCGGATGTTTTAAAATACTACAGGCGGCAGCCCTATCGCGTAGCGACGAACCGCGCGGCTGTAGGCACTTATCTCAAGGACGGGGCCGAGTCATATTACTGTTATATTTCTTTACCGTGCTTTCGGTGACATACGATTCGAGAATTTAGGATGCAGATTTTTCTTCAAATATTTCGCACACCTAAAACAACAATGGCGTAATTTAAATACTTGGTGTTTTGGGTTACGCCTCTGTTGTCCTAGGGGTGCGATTTAATCTGCTCTCAGCTTAGTAAGCTACTACTTACTAATAAACTGACGCTGCTGCGTGCTGACGAGTTGATTAATATAGGTTTTTAAACTTTCTTGTTGCATTTTTCACTATATAAAAACTAAAAAACCGGGTTTTCTGCAACATATAAACTACGGTAAAAACTACTATTTTACCTGTATTTGCCCGACGTTCCGGCGACAATTGCATGTGCCGTGGTCACGAGCGGACTGGCGGCGCGCGGCGCCCGTCTGACGGTGCGCGGAGGAAAATCTTCGTCCACCCGCACATTTTCAACATTTCAAAACGCGATTTGCATCTTGCAATCACTGGATGCCATGCAGACGACAACTTGAAACCATCCTCCCTATTGAAATTATGATGTTTTTTTAATTTCAACGGCTTCTCGTACCATTCTGGTATGGTAATGACGATCAGTGGAGAGGATCTTTGGGTCTTGCAATTCCATCCAGTGATAGTAGTTTTCACCGTAGTTTATATGTTGCAGAAAACCAGGTTTTTTAATGATTAATATATTCTTGAAGGATATCGGAAAAAACTATCGGTCAAGGTATCAGGCGGAATTTGAACCTGTGTCTACAGCAAACCTTTTTGCATAGACATCATTTACGAGTAGTTGCCCATTCTTTGCCAAATGAAGGTGAACCACCCGTCATAAGGCCACTGAATAGTTGTGAGCGAATGGTATTTTTTAATTAATGAATTTAACTAAAAAATAATACACTAAGTACATTAGAATATAAATATGTCTCATCAACTCAATCAACATTAGTCTTGGTATTAATCTATTTTTATAACCTCACTTCAATAGGTACTACAAAAAAAATGCACAAAGATGAAGTTTGGGGTTTTCAGCAACCAATGTACACACGTCCAACCCTCGTACGCACCGACCATGCAGAAATGGAACAATATTTGTGTGCGTGAGCTATCAGCAAAATAAACTATGATGAACGGCCTATACATATACGTCCCACTGCTGGGCACAGGCCTCACCTCAACTATGAGGTGGAACGAGCCATACTCCCACACGCGGGCTCAGTGTGGATTGTTAGAGGGGTGTATGGTTAGTGCGCAAACCCTGATGTCAGATGTTATCAAGCCGCCTTAAGACCTCTGACTAGGCTTAACGACTGACATCTAGCGACGTCAACCGGGACCAACCAACGTGACTTCCGAAGCACAGAGATGCCCAATTCAAACATCACTAAATTTCGGTCGGGGTGGGCGGTAACCCATCCCATGTGTTGATGACCCGACCCGGCATGTGTTGCTTTACAACAGCGATCGTCGTCGATCACTGGTACAACTGCGCCACGGGAACCTCAAGCAGAACTGTGATTTTTATTGTTATTTGTAAACATAAAAATTACTTATATTTCAGCTACTTTACGTTAGTTGTTCACGTATTTGCTCATCCGTGTGTCCCAAGACAGGGGATCCATTAAGTTTATTTCACCGACATTTTGGCCGAACTGAAAGAGGTCGAATATCGGCAGATTGGAATGATGTATTGTAACAGATTTCGTTTGGTAGCATTGTGATGTGGTTTGATTTGCCATCTCAATGTTCCGCTAGTGATGAAATACCATTTATTAGCCCTCGACAATGGAGACAAAAAGGTTTTTTAAAAGAAAAAAATACAGACGATAACAATCGTTCAATTTTAGGGAATATGTTGAATATGTTGTTGTACGAGTACTTCAACGATACGAGCAAGTTTTATATGTATAATAACATCCTATTGCACCCTTGCGAAGCGGGGGCGGGTCGCTAGTTTTAATAATAAGACGAACAAAAACTCGGCTTACTTCATAATTATAATGTTTGTCAAAAATATATCCATATTTTCATACATCTTGCTGTTGGTGTGCTTAAATAAATAAACAATTAAAAATGTTTTTTTCTTTTGTTGAATGTCAAAACTATAATTTAGTAGGTATGTCCATTTATAGTTTTTAATTCAAAGTTTAATTTTATTCAATAAATATAAGTTATCAATCTGCCAAGTGATGATTTATTCGTTCGTTTCGATACAAATATATTTTTTAGTTTTTCAGCTCCCCGAGATTTCGAAATGTTCTTTATTATTTTTAGGAAACACATCTCTCTTTAATAATTAATTTGTGAACTACTTCAAACACTATGGCTTATTCCTGATTGCTGATAAAATGTACTCGCTTGTAAATTCCGGTGAATACTCGTAACTCCAGTAACAATGAGATTTTATCAAAATCAGTCCATTAACTTCCGGATGAACTTACTAACTAGTTATGAGGGTGGAGAATTATGGAGGGCTGTGATAAGAAAGTATGTCTGTATTTTAGACTAGATATAACAAAACTATTTCTGAATACGTTAGCTATGAAAACTCAATGAGTTAAGACGTCAATATTTGTAGGTATCTTGATTTTCTACAGAAAAAAAAAAGATTATTATTTTAGGAATTGTTGATACTTCATTTTAATAAGTCTACTTTCTATAATGCCTTATTAGTGTAATATAAATTGTTTTCTTATTTAATGTTATCAAGTCAAAGCGCTCTGTGCTGAGTGGAAAATCCCGTTCTTAGGACAGGTGGATATTTCGGATTTTCGGAACAATAGCCGATCACTATCCCTACTTATATTTCACCTAGAACGAACCTAGTTATACATGAATACATGTTATCAACTTATCTTAGTGATAACAAAACCAACTAGTTTTTTAAGTTTATCTTAAAATTGTAAATGATCAACAAAATTACTTTAATTTTGTTTTGATCATTTACAACTTTAAGATAAACTTTAAAAAACTAGTAAAATTTAAGATAAATATTATGAAAACTTTACAAAATATTTGCAATCACTTAAATGAAATAGCAGCAAATTCTGCAGCTGTGTACCTCGAGCAGGTAATAAAAGCCTAATTATATTAAGTCAGTCTGCCTTCAAAGACGCTATTTCTGTTGGCAATAAAACTAAAATGCAACTTTTCGACCGTTCCCACTTCATTTGTAAGCTTTGACTTGAATGGAACGGACGGACTGCAAAAAAAGCAAGAGCTTTTTCCGGGTGAGTATTGAAAAAGATTGAGATTAGAAACACTTCATGGCACACCAAATTAACAAAGTCGTATGTGAGAAATAATTAAAAAATATTCTTGTAGTGATGAGTTTTATTTTTGTACGAAAATATTGTGTAAAATTATAGTTTTATTAAGATATTTGTGTTCTAGCTGTCAAAAGCGATTCACCTACGTGAGCCTTCTAATTTTATCATCATATGAATCTAAAGCTGAAAAACATGATTTTGTTACGGGATTTTTAAATATAGAACGTTGTAAAAAAGGTCTTTTATGGTTTAAAGATTGAAATGGGGAAGGGGGGTGGTTAAATAAAAAGTGAAAGCCAGGTGATGAGCCACCACCCAACTTTCTGCCTGTATAGCATTTTACGCAAATAACACAGAAGGCAATCCTCATAGTTTTCGTGAATTAACAATTACCGCAAAATTCCGAAACCAAACTCAATTTGCTGACTCTACAGGACTCAATTGTATAAAAATGTCTTGAAAGCGCTCCTGCGAGCTTTATTAGAGCGTTTAATGAAAACCGGAGCCGCTATAACTTACGCGACTCTACCTAGAGCCTTCCTAATAATAGATACGGCAAACAACCTCTTGTACGTGGCTTTACGAACTACGGAGTAATATAGAGATAATTATTTACACCTAGTGTAGTTTGTAGAGCTTAACCTTTGTTGATTAATTTAACTCATGGCTTAGCGATAAACGTTTGTAAGTAGTTAACCTTGACTAATTAGGCAAGATTAATTGTTTGTGGGAAGCTTATCCTTCTAAATTCGTCCTTAGAGTAGCGGCGTTGGGTCTGTCCGTCCTAGATGACAAGCTACAAGGGCTGACAATGTGGTGAGAACTTACCCCTTATTCATAAAAACGAACGCAATTCTAAAGCATAGTTTAAACAATTGACGTGTTATGTCACTTACTCGCAAATAGCCACAGCAACAAGAATGAAAGAGACAAAGCGATACAAAAGTTAACGTTTTGTTAAAGACCTTTTTAAGTTTTTATGAATAAGGGGGCAGGTCACGTAGCTCAGTAACCAGGCACTGATGGATCCACGACGCGGACGCCAAGTTTATTTCAACTAAAAAAAGTACCACTCAGAACGCTTATTTCTTTTCTATTGTTAACTTACCGACTAAGTAATAGACAAGTAACAGTAACATTAAAACTAATTTAGCAAAGTTCCGATTCTTACTTGCAATATTCGTTTTCTATCAAATTATATTCGAATTCCAAATTAGGTTTTTTCGTTAATTTAGAGCTAGCTCTAAATGCCTAGGCAGTCATTTGATCACAATCGATTAAGCTTACATTATTATGTATGACGAGCAAATACCAATATACCCGTAATAATTAGTTTTATCTGCAATTTTAATAAAAAAAAATACTTAATTCTGTATTATGTCGCATCTGCGTTTTCAAGACGAGCTAAGCCCAGTGTTTAGTTTGAAAACTTAACCCGTAGTTCCTGTAGCTATATGTCGTGCTAAGACGTAACCCGTCCTTAGCTTGAATACTTAACCCGTGCTTCCTGTAGCTATATCTCGGGCTAAGTCGGTGTATCCCGACACAGTACACAGAGAACAGTAAAATATCTACATACAAACGTGCCGCTTTCGGTTTGAATGTGTGCGTGCGCGTCACGCGTCGTGTCGCGATTTCACGCTAGCATAAAATAGGGGGGAATAAGGTGGTGGCAGTACGGACGGGCTGTGACGCGTCTCTTTGTGCACGCTAGGCGAATAACTCGGCGGGCGGCCTAGTATAAACATACAGTAGGTTATCTAAGGCCGCCCGCCGAGTTATTAGCCTACTGTCCGTCCGTCCGTACTGCCGCCGCCCTATGTCTCCCTATTTTATGCTAGCGTGTGCGTGAAATCGCGACACGGCGCGCGACGCGCACGCACATATTCAAACCGAGAGCGGCCCGTTTGTATGTAGATGTTCTACTGTATGTTTATACTGTGCCTTAGATAACCTACTGTTTATACTGTGATCACGACCTCGAAAGCATCCCCTATCCAAACGTTAATAAGCGCAGAGCCCACGAGATTTACTGCGACGGATTATCGCCCCAGAGGTTTACGATTTTACGTTTATTAAAACTGCGCCTTATTATGGATTAAATTAAACCTAGCTTTGGGTAACGGCCTGGTTGGTTCTAGGGTAATTTTTATGTTGAGGGTAAATGAGATGAGATTCTTCTAAGGCTTTGACTTGAAGCCTTGTTTGTAAATTGTAAATTAAATCAGGTCTTTCAACGCGTCTTTTGGTACGATAAATGGAATACGTTTTTGTAAAGACTTTGGTCTTAGTTTTGACTGTAAACATTTAAGTTGAATATAAAGGGTGAAAAATGTTGTTTGGTTTATTAAAAAGCCGCAGATGACGAAGCTATTATTTGTAACAAAATATACAGGAATACTCGTATACAGAGGAGACATGAATATAAGTTACGTTGTGCTTTTGTTGTATTATTTGTTGTAGGGTTAACCTACTTAATCTCAAATACAAAATATCTCCGTTCACATAGACCTAAATACTTACCCCCTTATTCATAAAAACGAACGCAACGCTAACGCATTGTTTAAGCTGTTGACGTGTTCTGTCACTTACTCGCAAATGGCGGCAGCAACAAGAACGACAGTGACAAAGCTATACAAAAGTTATCGTGTTCTATGAGAACTGTTTAAGTTTTTATGAATAAGGGGGTAAAAGTATATTTCTGTTCAAAACAATGTGAAAGTAAGGCATATTTTCGAATTGTCAAATTCACCACAAAACCTATGATTAAGTAAAGCTCTATTCCTTATACTCCAAAACTTTAATCCCTTTAAACTGCTAAGTTTAAATCTTTTATGCATTTTGACATAATATAGCTCAAATTTTGTTCTTTCGCTCTAATCCTTTAAAACACCTCATCGGGCAAGAGTACTCTTGAAATAACCTTTTTCAAATAATCTTGCAATTGTCGGAGATTTGTTCGTCTAGACTTTTCTCGCTCAACCTTCGCCTTCGCCTGAGAAACTTCTCGTCAATCGCCTCTCATTTATTCTCTCACTTGACCACACCTTCTTACGTTTATTATTTTATGATTCAATGTCAGCCCACGTGAAGACATAAGTGCAGGGTATTTTTTTTCCACTGAGTGTGGTAGGCGAAATCATTAAATATGAGAAGCATAGAAAAATGCTCAAAGCATTGATAATATAATAACACCCGAAATCAGAACTATTAGTGAAAAAACTATTTAGTGGGTGGAGTGGTTTATAAAATAATACTTAGGAACGCACTTTTCAAGAAAATAAAATGCACCAGCCCTGCTTTAACTATGCTTGCACAAAAATAAAACTCAGCTGACAAAGCGCGTAAGCAAACCTCTTGAGAATCGGACATAAAAATTGATTACAAAATGGAATTAAAACAAAAGGATGATTTTATTAAACGTACTGTTGCATTACAGAGATGTGTGAGTTCTTCAGGGACCGGGATAATAAGCGTTCCTCACAATGCTACTTAGCACCGTAGCTTGGAGTCCCGCTGCGACCCGCGTAGCATTCTAGCTTCGTAGAAGGATGTTTACATCTAGAAACTAATTTTAGTCCTAACAATCCACTATAAAACGTAACCTTCAGAAGCTATCTGTCTTGTCATCATGTCATTGAGAAGTCTGATTTGTCTTACATTCCACCGAGGAAAATCAAACCCAAACTGGTAAGGAGCAAGCCTAAAAAAGGTGTTCCGCCCAGTCTTGAACTCGGGACCACAGGTTTTTGAGCCAAAGTGTTTAACCACTGGGCCACGACGTGTACAATTCAAATACACTTATTTTGCTTGACCCGTTTCTAATAGCTTGTTTGTGACACTCTCACATCCAAGACACTGGACACACACTACTTCAACCCGCTGAAATCTTTGCAGTGACGAGATTCGCTTGTCAAGGAGTTGCGGACAAGGCAAAGAAGTGATCGATCGTCCAATTAGGAAGTGAGCAGGAGTGAGGCAAGAAAGATCGGAAGGATCATTGGAAATAGGAGTGATAGGACGGGAATTTAGAATAGCTTCAATCTGTATCAGAAGCGTAGCCATTTCCTCAAAATCTAAATGGGTCAATTCTAACACTCGACGAAGATGGTGTTTGACAGATTTTACTGCTGATTCCCAGAGGCCGCCAAAATGAGGTGTATAAGCAGGAATAAATGAAAAATTGATACCTTCGTCTACGAGACTGGAAGAAAATGAGGGTTCCCTGAGGAGTCTCGACAACTCGTTGAATGTACCTACGAAGGTGGTCCCGTTGTCAGAGAACACGTTCTGCGGCTTCCCTCGGCGTGCTATAAATCTATTAAGAGCAGCAATGAAGGCTTGAGACAAGCTCCAGATGCAACGCCTTCGTGGCTAAACACACAAAGACACAAATATAAGATTTAATCATTTTGCACCCTCTTCCCTTACGGTTTGCTATCAGCACTGGCCCAGCATAATCAACGCCAGTCTCAAGGAAAGGAAATTCTAAATGAAGTCGGTTGCTCGGTAGGTTGCCCATTATGGGTTGGATTGTTTCGCCTTTGAAGCGGCAACACTTAACACATGAGCGTACTGTTCGTTTTGCAAGTCTTGTTCCTCCCATAGGCCAATAATTATGTCGTGCTGTGGCTAAAAGTAGTTGGGGACCTGAGTGAAAGTAAGTCCTATGTAACATGTCAAATATCAACTGGCTAAGGCGATGTTTACTACATAGAAGAATGGGATGCTTAACGCTATAATCGTAGTGAGAATCACTAAGCCTGCCCCCCACTCTGATGAGTTTGTCAGAGTCCATGAATGGTGACAATGATAAAAGTCGATTCTTAAAAGGTAATTTATCGTTGTTTATAAGTAATTGACGCTCTATAGGAAAAGATTCTTCTTGTGAAGTAATAATTAGTTGAGTTTTGGCGGCATTTAACTCGGAGAGTGACAAATGCCCCTTCAGTTTTATATTATTTTTACAATTATGAATAAATCTGAAAATATACGCTAGAATGCGTTTTAATTTATTGAAACTAGATGTGTTTAGAATAAGGTTAGAAATTAAGTTAGGTTCTTTAAGTTGATTATTATCATTATTTATTAGATGTACATTTTTGATCATTTCTGGCAAATTATTATTTTGAATTTTGTTTTGATTAGGCTTCTCAGGCCATTCACAAGGGTCTAGTTTTAAAAATGAAGGACCCGACCACCATAATGCACAGTCATTGATTGATTCTGCACGTATTCCACGCGAAACCAAGTCTGCGGGATTTTGCTTAGTGGGTACATATTGCCAATTAAAAGAATTGTCTTGAATTTCAATCACCCGATGGCGAATAAAAGATTGAAGTTGATTAGGAGATGAGGAAAGCCAACCTAACACAATCATCGAGTCAGTCCAGCATGTACACGAGCTGTATTCAAAGGTAACCGACGAAATAACCTTTGCACACAGTCTTGCTCCCATCAGTGCCCCACAAAGTTCCAAACGTGGTATGGTGGCTGGTTTGATGGGTGCTACTTTACTCTTGGATGCTAACAGGCGGACACAGACTGTCCCATCCCTATCCACGCTTCTTACGTACGCACAGGCACCGTAGGCCTTCTCAGATGCATCCGTGAATATGTGTATCTGTGTATCAGTAGATGGGTACATTTTAATGCATCTGGGAATTTTTAAATTATTTAAACTTAATAGTGAAGTTGCAAATTCTATGAATTGATTTTTGATATCCACAGGTACATCTTCGTCCCATGAGCATTTTAGGATCCACAATTGTTGTATCATAATTTTTGCTTCAACTATGCATGGAGAAATGAGCCCTAGTGGGTCGAACACCTGGGAAATTGTGGATAATATGTGACGCTTATTGACGTTATCCGTGGGGTCAATATGTATGGAAAATGTGAGTGTATCAGATGAGCATGCCCAATGAAGACCTAATGTTTTTGAAGCTTCTTTTGCACTAAGATTAACATTATCTGACACATCATTATGACAAGACATAGCACTTAAAATCTGCTCGCTATTCGAATGCCATTTTCGGAGTCGAAACCTCGCTGACTCTAATGTACCACTGACGTCTTTGCAAAGGTCAATAGCATCTTCAATTTGGTCCATCCCTGACAAAAAATCGTCGACGTACATATCATGACAGATGGCACGCTTAACTTCTGGGTCTGGTGAGTCATAACCTAATTGAGACAAACACCTGATGGCTAAGTATGGAGCTGATGCTGTTCCATACGTCACAGTGTTAAGTGTGTAAGTCTTAAGAGGGTGAGAGGGATCGAACCTCCACAGAATGCATTGGAGCGGCCGTTGTTTTTGCTCGATGTTTATTTGTCGGTACATTTTTTCGACATCTGCTGAGAATGCAAATTGGTGCTGTCGAAAACGTAATAAAATTGCTATTATGTCATCTTGAATTGTGGGACCAATACGCTGGATGTCATTAAGTGACTTACCTGATGACGTTTTGGCAGATGCATCGAATACTACGCGTAATTTAGTAGTAGAGCTATTCTCTCTGTACACTCCATGATGCGGAAGGTAGCATTTTATGCTTTCTTTACTTGATGCTTCGGTCATGTGACCAAGTTCTAAATACTCTCTCATGAATTGTGTATATAGTTGTTTCATGTGAGCGTCCTTTTCTAAGCGAGTTTCAAGAGAAAGGAACCTACGCCTAGCGATAAAGAAAGAATCGCCTAAAACGTCGGGTGATTCTTTGAAAGGCATGGCAACTATAAAGCGACCGTCATCAGCCCTCCTAGTGCTTTCTAAAAAAAATTTTTCACAAGCATGCTCATCAGGCGTTAACTTATGCTGAGATGGAATAGAGTCTAGTTCCCAAAACCTAGTTAAATCAGATTGACTTTGTGAATTGTGGCTAAACATGCAAACTTGATTATAAGAACGCGGCTGGCATATGGCACCTGAAACTAACCACCCAAGTTTAGTTTCAAATAAGACCGGTCTATCTTTTCCTAACTGGATTCGATTTGTGCCAATCACATTCCAAAAGACGTCCGCACCTACTAAGATGTTAATGGTTGACGGTACGTTGAACTTTGGATCAGCTAAACAAACCCCAGACGGTATGTGTAAGTCGTGTATGTCTATGTATGTGTTGGGTATTAAGGATGTTATTTGTGGTAAAACGAAGCAGTCAATGTCCATCCTATAGCCGCCATTGTAAGACTCCAATGTAAGAGAGCAAGACTGAGAGCTGTTGGATATTTGATTATTTATGCCCGTTACCCTTGAATTTGCTACATGTGTACGCAGGTTTAGCCTGCCACAGAGGTCTTGTGTTATAAAGTTGCCGGTGCTACCGTTGTCCAGCAAGACTCTAGCTGGATGCGGATTCCCATGGCTGTCAATCACCTTGACCATAGCTGTGGACAGTAATATATTGGTTGCATTAGAATTGACCCTTGAATGCTCTGCTGAAAGTACAACACTATCGTATGAAGCAGACTGCTGAGGTGGGTCAACATGCAAAAGAGTGTTGTGTTTTAAGTTGCAATATTTGCAGTGAGTCAATTTGCAAAGAGACTCGGGGTGACCTGACCTGAGACAATTCAAACAAACTTTTAATTCTTTGGCCTTGTGTGCGCGTGTCTCAACTGACAGTTTACGAAATGAATCGCATGAAAACAATTGATGGTCTTTATGACACAGTGGGCACGAATGCATTTTGGGTTTATTCGAAGTTACAATGAAACTCTTAGGCCTTTGTGTTGTATTTGGTTCAATTTTACCTTTGTTGTTTCTCGCCTCTTCCAACGTTTCCAGAAGATCAGCCCTGTTTGTTAGAAATGTCATAAAAATGTCTAATGTGGGTGGTTCACTACGATTATTACGATATTCCTCCCATTCCCTGTTGGTAATGTTGTCCAGCTTAGACGCCATCATAAAAATTATTAAAGTATCCCAATGCTCTGTGGGTTGGTTGTTTTGGGGTCTAGAGTTGCCAAAGCTCGTAGATTTTTGTACGTTACATCGACTATGTAACGCAAGGCCCTACTTGACTCTTTTTGTATGGCGTTAATGTTGAAAAGAGATTGCACATGATTATTAACAAGTAAGCGCTTATTATCATATCTTTTACACAACAATTCCCAAGCAGAAGCGTAATTATCAGCCTTAAAGTCCAAGCTCTTAATAACTAAGGCAGCACTACCCTGTAAACAAGCGCGTAGGTAGTGGAACTTGTTAACGTTATCAATGCTATGGTTGGAATGAACAAGAGAAATGAAAGTATCGCGAAATTCAAGCCACTGCTGATAGTCACCACTAAAGGAAGGTAATTCAATTTTAGGCAATCTTACGAAATTGTTGTGTCTCCGTGTATCTGCATCAAGAGAGCTTACCGCACCACCACTATGCGTTGACACGCCGAGAGAAGCCGCAGAAGACGCGTCGCACAGTGCCTTCGCGATGCCAATCGTGACGAAGTACTGGTTCTCGAACGCGTCCCGCTCCTGGTATCTCTCGTCAGGATCATCAGCCAACTCCTCAATCTCTCCCTGAAGCGTATCAAAGGACTCATATAAAGCCTCCATTTTTTCGAAACGCGATTTAAGCTCGTTGAAAATAGCGGGAGTATTTACAGCTGTGCTATCTTTAAGAATATTGATGTAATTGGCAAAGCCAGTAAGTTTACATTTAAGCGTGCCTCTCTTCTTAATTAACTGCGAAAGTTTCCCCTCTGCCATTATATGTGCTTAAAAGTTATGCTTAGAAGGATAGAAATTAAAAAACTATGTAAATATGTATATGCGAAGTAAATAGGCAACAGAATAAGCGTATGGAAAATTATTGTAGGCACGAAGATTGTACGCTATGAATAAAATGTAAATATTTCTAAAATCCTAATCTAATTAAGAAAGACAGTAAAATAATGAAAAGGTACAACTTTGCTTTGCCCCTGCAGCAGTCGGCTCGCACACGAACGCGAACGTTGTGGTGTGGTATACCGACCTGCGAAAAAAAAGAAACACTGACTATGATCGATTTAGAGAAAAAACAAAAAATATTAGTAGCTAAATACTTTGCAAAGCACTACAGCTAACTATGGTTAATTATTATGATTGTAACAACGTCTTTATTTGAATTTATATTTTTAACGTTTTATTTTTAAACTCATAGAAGCACTGTAATTGTTGTAAATATTGTAAAAAAACTATTTATTATTATAACTACTGTAAATAAACTACTATACTATGAAAACTAATCGCTTAAATGTTACTATGCGAAGCGACACAACCGTTACAAAATACCGTTATGATTATGAAATGGTGTAGGTATGATGTATGACGGTGAAGATGATGATTTGCTAACTACGACTGACACAGACATATAAGCAATCTAGAAACAATAATGAAAGTGAAATGGGAATGATGATGAAATATGAATGATGATGAAATACGAAGATGATAGGAAATAAATTGGTACGATCTCACGGTTTCGATGCGATGATGCAACTTATCCTTTCTTCTTTCTTCGTATTAGCACTTCACTGAGCTGCACTGATGAGATGATCCATGAATCTTGATCGGAAGACTAATTTCTTGACCACGTAGTGAAAAAACCGTTGACACGACGAACCGTTAGAAAATGTTTCGTTCGAACAGCTGATGTCCCGTTATTTTCTCCGTACAAGCGGCAACGTACTTCTTGAAGACGGCGATAAAAGGACCATATGTTCCCGTATTATAGGCTATAATCTCTACTGGGACTAATGGTAGGAATTAAAGAGTGGACTGTATATAAAAGGTGCTGTATTGAAGTACAGAAATTAGACCCGACAATAATGAACGTGTGCGCAAGCTGAGATCTAGTCGATGTGTGTCGCGAGGAATCCGCGCCTCCTCCCGCGCGCCCGCGACCCGCGCCGCGGTCGCCCGCGGCTAGTGCTGCATCCACTATACACATCCAAGCCGCCCCATACGTACACGTCGTCACACGCACACGCTGACAATTTTATTGATTCTAATGATACCCATACTACAGTCCCGGCCCTCGCGGCCGAGCCGTACGTAAGTCCACGCGCACTTGTGTGATTTGTTGCTAACGCCCTGCTGCCGCTCGCGTAGAAATTTAAAGTGACAGCCCTACATGTTTAGGCAATTAAAGCTCGCTGCTCGGCCAAGTTGCCCTACTTGTTTTATTGTACTATGGTATAGTAGGCACCTTTAGTTTGCAGCGCCAAGTGTATTAAGGACGGTACTCATAGTGAGCATGTTCCCGCCTTTATTACCTGAGAACATTTCTCCACGAGCGAAGCAGTGTTCTCGTCAGCTTAGCTTAATTTCGTCCGGCAAATTTCCGGCTATCGCAAAAATTATTGATGAATAAAGAAGCTTGTTTGTAAGTGAACTTAGTTCATATTAATTTAAAGCGTCTGGTCCGAAGAGCTTAATCCCTATATTTATTCGATTATTCGATGTTCAGTCGACCCTACTAAACTATGATCCACCCGGTCATAGTGCCTCAAGGTCTTCTTAAACAGCAATTAAATTTAAAGTGGATTGAACATTCACTTTATTTAACACTGTAAAAGTATGAGCCCATACACAATCAGATGAACTGACGTCGCGTCGCATCGTGATACGATGTGGCATCGTGAGAATGTCGTTTGCTCATAGTAGATTCTCACGACACGACATCGTATCGTGCAGCAATGCCAACGACGTATCGTTTGATTGTGTACTGGCCGTTAGTTGCTTACACCCATGGCGCTTTTTTGAAGTAAGGTACACTTTGAACAAGATGACCTAGATTTTCGATTTTTTTATTTATTAAATGCAGTCCCTTTCTGTCCACAATATATAAAAATATCTTCTGACAGGCCAGGTAGCAATTCAAAGATTGTACACAAAACACAATTTGCAATGATTGCTTAACCACTCAAAGTAATTAAGCTTGCGAACAATTCGCATATTCTGACTACAGTAAAAATGGAAAAAAAATGTCACCATTGGCGTGCAAGAAATAAGTCTTGCAATGATATTCCGCTCATATCATCACCTCGCTTGTGGAATGTTTCACTAAACGCAGCACCGCCTAGAGTATCTCTTCCCCTTTCCCCAAGTACGAAGTCCTAGTGTGGGGTGATAATGAATTTCCCCGACTCGACTCATCCTGTCGAGAGCTCGGCGCGAGTTCTCGTATGTTATGTACAACCCGATTTAATTTAGTCTAGCTGATATTTGACGACGGGTATTTGAGTTGCAAACTCGGTATTTGCTTAAGACAATCTTAATTAAGGATTATCGCTGTCGAGGAATATTAACTTGCCGTGGTTGTTTCACGTCGGAGTTTTGTTAGCGTTTCGTTTTTAGGATGTGTCGTGGGGTTATTTTGTAGTTTTATACAGTTTTTAGTTTAGCTCATCCATACTTAACCATAACTATCAACGGCGTATATACGTCCCACTGTTGGGCACAGGCTTCACCTCAACTATGAGGTGGATTGAGCCATACTCCAACACGCGGGCTCAATGCGGATTGTTGGAGGGGTGTAATATTAGTGAGCAATCCTAATGTCAGATGTTATCAAGCCGCCCTAAGGCCTCCGACTTTGCTTAACGACTGACATCTACGACGTCAGCAGGGACCAACTGCCTAACGTGTTCCGAAGCACGGAGATACCCAAAATACACATCACTAAATTTCGGTCGGGGTGGTCACCCATCCCATTTCCGACCCGGCGTGTGTTTACAACAGCGATCGTCGCCGATCACTGTTACAACTGCGCCACGGGCACCTCGGCATACATACTTAGCTAAATATTTTTCATACGAGTTGAGTTAACTGATTTTAAAATCAGTTTTTTATACTTATAAAAGTTCGCTCTTAGTGCATAAAAGGCTAATTACGCCCCTGCATATCTTGCAACGTAGCGCCAAAGTTTGCACCAATTAATATTTAATTAAGAAGCATGGCAGTATCAAATTTTTCAGTGGTTTTAAGACTTTAACGAAAGCTCTTGAGGTTAAAATTGTTCTAGCAACCATTTTTCTTTTGCTTGTTAAGGGTGAATCAGTAACTTTATCACCATGAATACTGTTCTCGCTCCTTTTCGATAAATTTATCTCTAACCAAATAAGAACCAGATAACTTTTTCATGAAAAAAAGAAGTTGTGAAAAGAGTTAGATGCATCCGCGGTAACCCAGGCGGAGTAAGGTCACCAACAAGACTTACACTAATACATCCAGGATTCCAAATTTCTTGATGCTAAATGAAGTTTGCGACGTTGGCTTGTATAGACGGTCCATCTGAAATGTATTGTGAGGAAAACAAACAGCCAGCCACTCATTGTTCCCCTTATCGGCACGAGCACCTAATCAATAAATGGCATTGTCGCTTATTTGAAGATTTCGAATGCCGCTCCATACATTATAGCGCTTTCTACATACAGCGCTTTCAGCCCTTCTGATGCTAAGTCACGTCACTCCATTTTTCTTCATTTCACTTCGTTGTACTCGCTGAGCCCCGCTCCGCCAATTCTACAGACAACTACAATGTCTTCTTGTGAAAATGTAGCGAAGGTAACGATACCTAACGACTTTTTATGAACTCCTGCGGTGGTCGCTCTGTCGTAAATAATTCATAAGAATTCAACGAGTTGACGCATTTTTCCGTATAACAACAAAGTATTATAAAACTGTTTGCGAAGTCCTATCATTTATTTTTACCTCTTTAAACATCTTAAAGTAAATACTTCGCAGCAGAAGATTAGTTTCAGTTAATAGTCTAGTCTAAACAGCTATACGATGACAGAATTTCGTCTTGTTAACACCGTTTTTTAGGAATACTTTTTTTCATAAATATTGAAATATATTCTATCTGAGATAGCGCCGCGCATATAATGTTTAGTTTGTCCATGCCTTGTTGGACTTTCGCCCATATTTCTACAAATATCTCTGCAGCACAAGTAATCATTCCTTGTATATAAATCACAATTTTGCAGTACATTTTAGCACAAAGCAAGTTTCAACCCAAAAATGCTTTTCCACTGAAGGTTTTAATAAATACAAGACTGTTGCTGGAGAAAGTTAAACACAATACTCCCTTACACGAGAGCTTGTCAAATTGTATTTATGCAAAGACGCTGTGTACCGCCAACCCCAATAAACATGTTATGATAATCTCATGGATCAAAATGCAAACGCAAAATATTCTTGTGGATAATATAAGCTGAAGCGCGTTTAGTACGACACTAGGGTTACGCATAATCATTGTCGATAGCATTCGATAAGCTGAGCCTGTGTCCCCCGAATTCACATACGTCAATAATTAACGCTAAGCACGCGCTCACGCTCATGCTGTCCCGAAAAATGACAATAGAACTGAAAGCGTGAGCGCGTGCGTTGATTGTCGTTTGTAAATTTGGGGGTATGGATGTTATAAAAGTTGGACCTGATGAAATCAGACTTATGTGAACAAAGGAAAAATCGATCGAGTCTCCCAACAAATGGGCCTAAAAATGAACATGGACAAGACAAAGGTCATGTCGAACGCCCGTGTAACGCCCGGAGTTTCCATTGGAGGCTCGATTCTCCGAGTTGTCGATGAGTATGTCTACAGAGGACAAGTGGTCCAAGAAGGTAAGTCTAACTTCGAGAAAGAGGTAAATCGTCAATATATTATCATAATATGGATCTGAGACATGGTCACTCATTATGGGCCTAATAGGCCTCAACGCCTCAAAGTCACCCAACGGGCTATGGAAAGGGCTGTAATCAGTGTTTCGCTACGAGATCGAATCAGAAATTAGGAAACCCGTAACTAAGGTCGCCAACGTAGCCGGTTGTGTTAGCAGGTTGAAGTGGCAGTAGGCAGGGCAGACCATTTGAGGTTGCAAGGTGGACGAATGACCTTACAAAGGCCGCAGGGTTTCGGTGGATGCAGTGAAATCTATGGTGGGGCATATTTTCAGCAGTGGACATCATGTGGCTGCTGATGATGATGATGATTGTCGTCGTGGTCATCGAAATAAAACACCTTAACGTTCCTGATCACTGCTGTTGTAAAGTAGATGAAAGGTCGGGTTAGAAAATGATTTGTCTGGTCAACTATTAATTGTGAAACTATCGACATTTCAACAACACTAAACATACTGTGGAGCTCAGGCAAAGAAAAAGTAAATTAATTTATGTCTTGTCGTATGTACTGCTTATGCTCAGACACATGTGTATATTCTTATTTGCACACCGAAAAATAACAGCAAACAATTGCATTAATAATAAATTATGGTTTTATGGCTAAACATGCTTGAAAAGAGTAACAGCCGAATTCATGTCGGTTCTTCTCGGTATATTTAGAAACAACTGTCCCACAGCGGTGGTAGAGTCACATTATGTCGGTGTATTTTGTAAATATTTTTATCATTGTAACGTTTATCTCTTATTTCCCCTTTTACTCTCAACTATTTTCCAAACGGGAAAGTCGGAGGCATAGTAACCGTTGCCGTCATGGTGGACGGAACATTCTGTAGCCCACATTTTGTCAAGGGAATTGAACCCAACGTTGTAGGGGGTGAGCATACCGCCGTTTATTATCCGGATTGCTTGGGTTTTTTATCGGTGTTTTCCATCACTGGAGAGTTTCCTACAAATTGTACAATGAACACAAAGTAGATGTTCCGGCCAGACTTGAACTCGCAACCGTTGGATTCCGAACCAGAGTGTTTAACAACTGGACCACGACGCCCAGGACGACGTTAACCTGCGTTTCGACTAGGAAACATTTGCCGCGCAACATGTTGCACAACATGTAGCTCATCATGTTGATCAACGACGCGCAACAGCCCTATCGGCGCGTAGTATCCGACAACGCGCTGTTGTGCAACATCGCCGTACATGTTGAGCATCACATGTTGAGCATCACATGTTGCGCGTCAATTGTTACCTAGTGGATACGTGGCTTCAGTATATTACGAAGGACGTGCAGAAGGTTGTAACCACCACGGTTTGTTTTAGTCCCAGTTAAATAATGTCCCTGAGTTACAACCCAGCTGCGTCACAGCACAGCGTCAATAAAACCCGACTATGGTCCGTTCGCGTTAAGAATGCAGTGATTTTTGAATTTAATTTATATTGCACATAACAAAACTCAGACCCACAACCTCTGCGTTCGAAAGTATGCGTTCAACTGGTCACTGTGGACTTGACTTTCTAATTCAGTACTATTCGATTGGTTATACGGGGCGTGCTAGATCGAAGGACAAGCATGAAATTACTGCATTTTTAACGCGAACGGACTATACATACTACACGGCCCTCGGATTACATTTTCAATTGCTTGTTAAGGGGAGATAAAGCTTTTAAAGGGAAATTCTGGCCTGTGTATCCGTTGGTGCAACTATGCGAATTGGAAAGCTTGATAATGAAAAGAAAAGAGGCCATGTATTTCAGGGACTGTGACGGCGAATAAAAAAGTGTGTTGGGCCAGTTGGACAGGTCAGCTTGGGCATTTCTATAGCTCTTCCGTTCTTTGATTAACAAAATAATGATACATTTTATTCCAGATTTGTAGAAAAGTAAGCTATAAAAACTACAGTTGCTCCTTATGTGATGCTTTGAGCAAAATATTGAACGTGATTATGGCAAGCATTTTTAACAATTATACTTACAGAAAAGAAATTAAAAACTTAGCGCAAAATGTTCCGAATATGTTTGACACGGGTCTCCACCCTACAACTACTCGCAAGTGCCTTAGCTCCATTTTCCACTTATTTACATACATAAGATGTCATTTGATTTTTTAATACAATAATTTGTTATTACTGCTATTTTATTCTTCACACATTTTTTTCCAATCTTTCTCGTAGCCCACCGTTGCAAAGTTGCTTGTGTTTTTAATCTCATAGTTGAAGTTTTGCCAGGTTCCAAATTAACTACAGTTTAGACTGTTTTGTGAATGAAACGTTAACTCCCTGGGGCCGTATCAATTTTTCCAGCAAGTATTTCTGAGAATCTGATTAAAATTAGACCTTTTTTACTTTATTTTTAAACCTAGAAACTGTACAGGTATTTACGTCCGAGATTCAACTAATACGGTCTTAAAAGCATATTTATAACGACCTCTTAATTTTAACGGAAGACGCTATCCGAAGCAGTAAAAGAGAGCTTCCTTTTAAACGCTTTAGAGAAATCTAATTAACGTCTGAAGCATTCATGGAGATGGTATGTTTTGTGAATAAAAAGCCAACATTACCTCTTATTCCGGAAAATGATCTCGTAATAAGGTCTACAAAATCCAATAAGAAATTGTTATTAAACTACGGGGGGGCGTAGCCAAGCCGAAAAGTAAGTGGCTGTGGGTTTCAATAACATGAAGAATTGCATTCTGAGTTCACATAAACGTTCTTAAATGACTATAATTTATAGAAAAAAAACTTTAATTGGATAGGTTTTGAAATGTTTTTGTTTAAAATCACTTTGATCAAAAAAACTTACTCCTAATTTAATTGTTTTGTATGCGTGATTCTGAAGCTTCTGTGATAATTTAGGTGATTTTGAAAATACCATCCTGTATTTCGATTATCATGGAAGGAGGATTAACCAGTGGGTTATAAAAATTGGGCTGCGCCCATAAGGACGCAGTCAAGGCTATTTCAAAATAAGGTATTTGCAAATATGCAAACAGTTTTATCCAACCATAATTTTAACCCTTGGCAATGCAAAAAGGTATCATGGCCGAATCACAATCTTGCGTGCCCCTACAATTGAATACTGATCCGTATGCAAGCTCAGCAAAAACGGTCACGTTTCAGGCGAGGTTGTAAATAGCTCCAATATGCGGGCGCCTTATCAACTCCTTAGCAAACTCGCCAGCTATCCAGGGGGTAGATCTTAAAAGTCTGGCGATATTTTTATTGTGAGTTAACAGCAAACTGTTTAAGTCATCCTTCATTCGTAAAAACGTTCAAATAATGGAATTAGGCATTAACCTGGATGTCCTATTCGAAAATGTCCAACTACGTTATTTAGTTTAGTTAATTTACTTATTGTGCTTTACAAGTAAGCACAAAAAAAACTATAACAAATTGCTTAGTTAAGCAAACATTACGTGACTCTCCAGTAGATGTAATATCGTTTGAACATAAAGTTTTCAATTATGAAGTCAAGGCACAAAATGTGCAGATTACGAGAGCCAAGAAAGTCAAATGTACTGTCTCTTGTTCAATTTTTGTATTTTTAACTCTTACACTCTGGTTGTCTCCAATTACTTCTTTAAAGTGACTCTGAAATTTAAAATAATTCTGAAATTGGCTCATTTCATTATAAGAATCCGAATGCAAGTATCATAGTGAAGTGTATCGGTTAAATAACTATGTGAATTTGAATAATATGACCAACCTAAAAAGTCGTATACGCTTTGGCATTTTCGTGCGATGCAAAGTTGACCCCGTAATGGCGGGTGTGCGCGGGCGATCCTCAATTTGCGTTGATTTCTCTATCCGTGCGGCGGACGGGCTGAATCTCAAGCAGTTGAGGTGGGGGCGCTGTAGCCGATTGGGGATGGGGTTCCATAGCAGGCCATCATCATTATCATACATAACGTAAACGGCCTATATACGTCCCACTGCTGGGCACAGGCCTCACCCCAACTATGAGGTGGTGCGAGCCATTCTCCAACACGCGGGTTCAGTGCGGATTGTTGGAGGAGCGTAAGTTCAGTGAGAAACCTTAATGTCAACGTGAAGGCACGTTAAGAACAAGATGAGAAGATATAAGAATAAGATAAGATAAGAAGAAGAAGAAGAGATGTCAGAAAAATACATCACAAAATTTCGGTCGGATGGGTCACCCATCCCATTTTTGACCCCACGTTTCTATACAACAGCGAAAGTTCATTTCATAATGTATTTATCATTATTAAGTTAAGCAACGTGAGTGTAAATCGTAAATCAAAATCACTTGCGCTGCGCCAAAATATATCGATTGGAGCTAAAATCTCGTACAGGACGAACTAAATCCAATCCAAACAGTTCGTTATGCGCTAGAGCCAAAACGCTGAAAATAGCACCGCACCTGTTTTTTTCTTTTTGTCGTTTATATTCGTTGGGTAAGGTGCAGACGACCACGAAGGGTTGCGGTCAGGCCGGCGCTGTTAGCACACACACAGAGACACATATCGCCTAGAAACGGAACTGTATTATTGGTTTTATTGATCAGGTCTATTGTTGTTTTTTTCCTTTAACAGACAGGTAGTTCGCTGCTAAAAGCTTTTAGACTGCTTTTCCGTCAGAGAACATAGTGAATTTGAAAAGAAATTCTTTAATCAAAGAAACAACCGCTCTGGTTCAAAACTAAGGTTTGCTTTGTTGAGAAACAACTAAGGGCCCTTAGTATCACCTGTGCTAAAGAATGTCCCTATAGGGTTAACTCCTTTCGTTTGGGAATTTAAACAACCAATAATCAAAATTGAGCAGCTCTCACAAGCATGGCTGTCACTTTTAGTTCTATAGATTCTTCACGGACGACACGATTTTGATGGACGGCACGATTATGATGTCGTGCTCAGCTCTGATTGACGTTTGGGAATTCGTGAGATGGGGTAGGATAGACCCTTTACTATAGCGTAAACGAGACAGACCTACACCTAACCTTATTTGCCATCTATCTCGCGACATGCGAATGACATAACCTGAATCGCGCTTTCAACATTACTCAAACGACTAGGTATCTATACAGAAACCCGACACCAACGGTCGGCAGCAGCCCACTAGACAGAACACCCGTCTAGTCGGAGGATCCTCCCTTTTCCAAGGTGGATGAGGAATATAAGACCCTGTTCCTCATATTCCCATACTTATAACACGACCAAATTAACTACGTCGTACCCCGTGGTCATTTTTTGGCTTTGCGTCAGTACTGACATAACCTATCTACGTATTTTTTATTGTAATATCATTGCCCATACCAACATTTGCTACAATAACGAGAAAACGTCTCATCTCAAATTACCAATCGATTGACTGGACTTATTGATGTAGTTTGTGTAACGTCGTATCCATAATCTGTAGATGACAGTCCAATCGTAGGCGAATGGCAGTAGGTACTATTGTTAACTCTAATCAGAATCTACACGTGTTTACGGGAAACAAAGGTTGACGAGGATAAAAAGGTAACTGCTCTATTCCTTAGCGACTATTACCTCAGGACTTTTTAATCCTAATATCACCGTACGTCCCGTCAAGAGACAAGCATTGAACTCGCCAGACAAAGACACCGATAAACCTATTACTAGAGACGAAATGCAGGATATCATGAAGGGTATGTTTGCCGAGATGCAGAAAACTCTGCTAAGCACTGTGAGTAATGTACTCCAGAGTGAATTAAAACCTCTTAAGGATGAAATTAGGGAAGTTAAGGAATCTATGACTTTTATGAATTCGCGCTATGAAGAAATGTGTAAGGAACATACAGAAACCCGGGACGAAATTAGAGTACTCCAGAATGTAAACAGCACCATGCAAACCAAGATTGATGACTTGTCATCCCGCTTGAACAAAATGGAACAAAATGCACGTATGAGTAATTTGGAAATTCAGTGCCTGCCGGAGAAGAAGGATGAAAATGTAGTAAAACTCGTGAAGGAGCTGGGAAAGGTTGTAGACTGCCCCGTGTCCGAGGATAATATTGCCCACTGCTCAAGAATAGCGAAACTGAATAAGGACACCACCCGTCCTAGATCCATAGTTGTACAATTCAATACCCCAGCGAAGCGTGATAACTTCTTGGCAGCGGCCATTAAATTTAATAAATCGCATCCGAACGACAGGCTGAACACTTATCATTTAAGCTTGCCTGGCCCAAAGTCACCAGTCTTTATAATGGAACATCTCTCAGTGGCCAACAAAATGCTCCACGCAGCCGCACGTCTTAAAGCAAAGGAAAAGGGATATAAATATGTGTGGGTGCGCGGCGGTCGCATTTATATGAGAAAAACAGACAATTCCGAGTGCAAATACATAAAAGACACTTTTAGTTTAGATAAGTTAGGTTAGATACTATTCATAGTGTTAGATCTTAAAACCTTGATTATTTTTCATTAAAATTCAGTTCCTTAAATATTTTTTATCAAAACGTTCGTGGTCTGCGTACCAAAACTCATATTTTTTATCAGAATATTGTTTGTAATAACTTTGATGTAATAGTATTAACAGAAACATGGTTAAATAGTACAGTTAATAGTTCGGAATTATTTGATTCTAGGTATACAGTATACAGAAGGGACAGGGAAACAACATGTTTTAGACATAAGAAGGATGGTGGTGGGGTTTTGATCGCTATTAAAACCACATTCGTGTCTGGTAGAATACATTCTCAGGAGAGTTGTATGGAGGATTTGTGGATATCTTTGCAAATTAATTTGTCCGAAACTGTTAAGCGTTTGGTTTTGTGTGCTATTTACATCCCGCCACCAGTACACAGAGATTCACTTGAGCAATTTATTGAGAATAGCAACATTTTTCTAGATCAAAGTGATTCGTATACTTGTATAATGGGAGACTTCAACCTTGGTAAAATTGATTGGAATTTGATAGACAATAAAACTGGTGCAAGCTCTTTGTCCTCTATGAACCAATTGTTGGTTGATTTTTCATACTCCAATAATTTAAAACAGTGCAACGGTATTAAGAATAGTGGGGGTGTTACGCTTGATCTGGTTTTGGTGGACGCACCCTCATGCGTAGTTGACAGGGCTCTTCATGGTTTATGCTCCGAAGATAAGCATCACCCGCCCTTAGAAATTCAAATTGCAAGCCAGACTAAAAGATTGCAACAAATGGGGGCCAGTCGATTTAATTTCTGGAAAGGAGATTATGATGCCGTTAATGCTTATTTGAATGAAATTGATTGGGATGACCTGCTCGGGAACTGTCAATGTGTAGATGAGGCGGCCGATATATTTCATTCTAAAATTATGGATGCTATATCTAAGTTTATACCACTATCAAAAGTAAAATTAAAATCAAAATTTCCTCCTTGGTTTTCTAAAGACTTAATTAAAATGTTAAAAGAAAAGAACACGTTTCGTAAGCGTTTTAAACTTTTCAAAAATCCTTTAGATAATATATCTTTTAAGTTACTTAAGAAAAGATCAGACAAATTGGCGCAAGATAATTACAATGCATACATAATAGATATTGAGAATAAAATAAGTACAAACCCAAAATACTTCTGGTCTTATATCAAAGCAAAACGCGGAGGTACTGGTTCCTATCCTGTATCTATGACTAATGGGGAAGTAACTAGTAGCGATGGGTCAAAGATTTGTGAGCTATTTGCTGAGCAGTTTAAAATGGCATATAGCGAGTCATCAAATGCTACTGAGTCCCAGGATCTAAATGAGCATGAGCTTGTTGCAACTACGGACTGCTTAGCATCATATACTATTGAAAGGGACCAAATTGAAGCAAAGTTAAAATCGTTGGATAAAACTAAAGGTGCAGGGCCAGATGGAGTGCCACCAGTATTCATAGCTAACTGTTTGTCAAGTCTTATTACGCCTCTTCATATAATTTACAACAGGTCACTTTCATCTGGAATATTCCCCAGGGTATGGAAAACGGCAAAGGTGGTGCCAGTATTCAAGTCGGGTGATGACAAGAGTATTGCAAACTATAGACCAATCTCGATATTGCCTAGCTTTGCTAAGATCTTGGAATCCCTGGTATGTCCGCTAATACAAAACTACTTCAGAAAATATATTATAAATGAGCAACACGGGTTTGTCAGGTCGAGATCAACTTCTAGCAATATGGTGAGCTTTGTGGAGTTTTTGGTTGAACATGTCGACGCAAACAAGCAAGTAGACATATTATATACAGATTTTAGCAAGGCTTTTGACTGCATATCTCACAACATCTTAATACGTAAGCTCACAATGTATGGCTTCGCAGGATCATTACTCAACTGGTTCCAGTCTTATTTGTCCGATAGATCTTTTCATGTTGTTGTGAATGGTTTTAGATCTCGTGATTTTGATATCACATCAGGTGTTCCCCAAGGATCTCACCTGGGTCCTATCTTGTTTATCATCTTCATCAACGACATCACCGGTTGTTTTCTTCACTCTACGCCATTTCTTTTTGCCGATGACTTGAAATTAGCTAAAGTTATTGAGTCACCGGAAGACATCAGAGCACTTCAGAATGACATGAATAGGCTGGAGCTATGGTGTAGAGATAATTTAATGAAATTAAATGTTAATAAGTGCTTCCACTTAAAAGTTACACGGAAATTGAATAAGTGTTGCTCAAAATATTTCATCCAGAACGATTTAATTGAGGAGAAGGTTTGTGCTAGGGATTTGGGAGTTTATATTGACTCTAAATTAACTTACATACCACACATGGAGAATGTCATAAAAAAAGCCTCGGGAATGTTGGGATTTATTATTCGTAGCACTAAAATGTTTCGTAGAGCAAAAACTAAAATATTATTATTCAACTCCCTAGTACGTAGTATCCTCGAATATTGCTGTGTTGTTTGGAGACCCCACTATGCCACCCATTCTCTACGTATTGAGCGAATTCAAAAAAGATTTTTGAATCACTTGGCTTATCTTGAGGGAATGGCCCGAAGAACTTCATACGACCGTAAGCTCAAACATTTCGATGTTACGAGCCTTGAAAAGCGTAGGGATAAATTAAATCTTTCATTCTTTTATAAACTCCTGAGAAATCAAATCGACTGTCCACAACTCCTTAGTAAAATTAGATTTAATGTGCCTTACAAATACCCAAGACACGAAATTAAACTGTTTAGCGCACCTTTTCGAAGAACAAAGCTAGGTATGAACTCTCCCATATGCAGATTCATTCACCTTTATAATTCGAACAGCCAGGCTGTAGATGTGCACAAAGACAGTTTGAAGTCATTTTTGGGAAATGTGCCGTGAAAAAAAGCGTTGCTGTTGAAAGCAGAAAGTTGAAGGAGAAAAACAATTTAGTATTTTAGTACACATGTTCTCTTTTTTTTTATTATTTTTTAATGTAAATGTAATGCTAATCTTTACTTTTTTTTCTTTTAATACGTGCATGTGGTGTTAACCTATAAGTGGATGTACATTTAGCTATAAGACCGAACCAATGTGATTGTATCATAATGTTAAAATGTAACATTCGTTGGTTAACCAATAAATTTTCAAGTTGCCGTCGGGACGCTGTAGCGATTAGTCGTGTAACCGTGATTGCTTATTAGCGAAATAATTATTTTCTGTTTACCTACAATGTCGACCAAAAAGTGTGCTAAATGCAACAAAAATATAACAAAAACTAAACCAGGCTTAGTGTGTAGTAGATGCGATAAATCTGTTCACGCCGACCCGGTATGTGTTAAACTATCTAACAAACAAATTAATACACTCAAGAATTCTCCTGGGATCGAGTGGAGCTGCGAGGAGTGTTTGCAGAACTTCTCCCGAAGGTCCTCCTTCCTAGTTCCAGAGGACAGCGATGATGAATTTGAAACAGGCCGTAATATTCAGCCCATTGATACCCGAAAATTGATACAAGACATTACACGTGAGCTGAAGAAAACCTTTAAGGAGGAAATTAAAAGCCTCGAAGCTTCTATGGAGTTTGTTACTGATCAGCTAAGTACGATGGAGCAGTCTATTTCAAAACAAAATGTCGTTATAAAAGACTTGGAAAATAAAAATCAGGCCCTGATAAACAGAAACAAGAACTTGGAGTTAAGAGTGTCAGTGCTTGAACAGGGAATGAATACATTTGAGCAGAAGAACTTGTCTTCCTGTTTGGAGGTTGCAGGCATACCGAAAATTTCTTCTAGTGAAGTGCCGAAAATATTGGAAAGTATAGCATCCAAGCTAGGCGTTGACAAAAATGACGTCCGGACATCCTCGCGACTTCCTGGCTCCAAGGACAAACCGGGACAAATCCTTGTCGAGATGAAGACCCCTTCAGTGCGGAGCGAGTGGATTGCAGCTAGCAAGGAGAAACGTCTCACAGTTGGAACCGTGCTGCCGAATGCTACCCGAGAAAAGGCCGAGGATCGTATCTACCTAAGAGAGGCATTAACTAAATACATCAAGACTTTATTATATACCGCTAAATTACAGTTGAGTGAATCATTCAAATTTGTATGGTGTAAAGATGGGAAAGTCTGTGCTAGGAAAAACGAAACCAGTAAAATCTTCTACATCCGATCTGTTCAAGACCTCAATCGCATTCCGACCCAGGCTAACGACCTCCCAAAACGGAAATAAGTAGGCACCACATCTCCTTTTTGTTATTGTTTATTTTGTAACCCCTTTCTTAAATGGAAAGTAATTTTAAAGAATTAAATAACTGCACTTCTGTAAACGATTTCCTACACAAATTGCCTAGCAACAGTTATCTAAGTATTTCATGTATGCACATTAATATTCGATCAATGATTAAGAACTTTACGAAATTACAACAGATTATTCATGATTGTATAATACCATTAGATATTATAGTTTTAACCGAAGCCGGTATTTCCTCAAACATTGTACAACTTTATAATTTAGCTGGTTATACTATGTACCCACAACTACGCTCAAATAAACGAGGCGGTGGCATTATTGTTTATATTAAATCTCATTTTAAATTCACTCCGATTCAACATTCGACCTGGACTTTTGAAAACTTAACTGGTATATTAAAAATAAATGCCGATCAGGAGGTAGTTGTGTGTGCACTGTATCGACCTCCTAGTAGTAACAAACCTGTATTTGTTAAGGAGTTGGACAGATACGTCGCTGAGTACACTACTAAACAAAACATGCTTCTTGTCGGTGACACGAATATTGACCTAAAATGCATAAATCAACATAGGCAATCATTCCTAGAAACACTCAGCGAACACGGACTAATGTGTGGTATATCGGAGTACACTAGGATTGAGAAAAAACTAAATAAAGTAACAAAATCTTGCATTGACCACTTTTTCACTCGATTCCCCACATTACGTCCGTACGCAGCAGTATTAGATATCACACTGGCCGACCACCGAGCTATCGTTCTCGCTTGCATCGACGACAAGGCGCGCTGTCAGGCACCACGCATACAGGGTGAACCGAAGCAAGTTGTTGATTTTGAAATTCTTCATAACGAATTGAAAAAAGTAAAATGGTTGCAAACTGGCAGTATGTCTTCGCCAACAGAAGTTTTGAACTTTATTAGATCGTCTTTTCAAAGTGCTACTGCGGCAGCGACCAGTTCGCAAACCACGAAATATAAAAAGAATTCATGTAACTTTAAAGCCCCGTGGGTTGATGACAACGTCACTCGATTATGCGATAAGCGAAACAATTTGTATAAATTGTGGAGGAAAAATCCTGATAATTATAAATTAAGATTAGAGTACAATAGAACACGCAACAAATCACATAAGCTTTTGGAATTAAAACGAAATAATTATTATGTAAAAGAAATAGAAGCAAACTTTAAAAATACAAAAAAGATTTACCAAATAATTAATAACATGCTCGGTCGAGTGACGTTGACAATTGATGCAGTGGTACAGAAAGCATTTGAGAAACACGGTCTCACAACAAAATGTATCGTTGACGGTTTTGCTACAGGATTCGACAAGGCGGTTAAAGACATCATTCCCAGTTGTAGCACGAAGTTACTAGACGCAAGTAGTCGCTGCAGTCCCGCCGATTGTAGCATTTACTTTCAAAAAGCTACAAGTGGTGAGGTTTACAAAATTATTAAAAACATGAATCCGAGGAAAGCGCCTGGATCAGATAATGTAAGAGTGTCAGATATCAAAAGTATAGGATGCAATGTATCCGGGGCCATTGCTGACCTAATAAATTGTAGCGTGAGGGAGGGTGCATACCCTGACGATTTGAAGGTTGGATGTGTTCGACCTTTACACAAAAAAGGGAAGCGAGACGATTATGCAAACTATCGTCCAATCACACTGCTCTCGTCTATTGACAAGATTGTCGAGAAATACATTTGTGAACAAATACATAAATTTTATAGGAGAAATGGTATTTTATATGAAAATCAATTTGGGTTTCAGAAGGGTAGGGGAACGTCTGATTTACTACTTAAATTCACCGATGAAGTTAATTCATATCTTAATAGGAAACTGCATGTGTGTGTTTTGTTTATTGACTTTTCGCGAGCTTTTGATACCCTGGACCATGAGCAATTAAGAGCTAAATTGAACGACTGCGGTATACGTGGACCTCTACTTCAGTGGTGCAGCAACTACCTTCAAAATAGAAAGTTTCAAGTGAAGATAAATGATGTCTTCAGTGAACCGATCGATAGCACAGAAGGCACAGCTCAAGGATCTGTGTTAGGGCCCCTTCACTTCCTCTCGTATGTCAATGATATGAATAAGTACATAAAGTACAGTACATGCTATCAGTTTGCTGATGACACCTGCCTAGTAGCAGCCGATAAAGACCCGAATAAAGCTTGTGAAATGCTGCAGTCAGACTTTAATATTCTTTTAAAGTGGTGCCACGATGTGGGGCTGGTTGTCAATGCTACAAAAACCAAACTACTGCCCATCAAATCACCTTATATTAAGAGCGTTCCCTTAAAGGGTATTATAGCCCATGGCCATAAATGTCTGCACTCTTCTTTCTCAAATCAGTGCAGCTGTGCTTCCATTGACGTGGTAGATTGTCAAACATATTTAGGCCTCCAAATTGATAGTAGGTTCAACTGGTATAACCACATTGAACATGTTTGTAATAAGTTAAGACAATTTTTGGCAAACATCATTATACTTAAAAAAAGAATCCCATTTAAAGTAAAGATAATGTTATATAATTCGCTAGCTGAATCATACATCCAATATGGTTTATGCAGCTATGGCCGAACCTATAAAACTTATTTAAACAAAATTTACAGTCTTCAAGTCAGAATACTGAAGAATATAGTATCAAATAGAATACGACATCAATTTGGTGACGATCATACTGGCCTTTTTAAACATTGCAACGTATTGCCCGTCCATGCTCAGGTGAAGTTAATTTTATTAAAAAAACTTTTCCTGAGAATAAATAGTCAACCACAAGCAGAACACCCTGTATACACCCGATCGGTAGCTCGACGTCACCTGAGTTGCAGCGCGCCTCGCGTGAACAACGAGTACGGTAGACGAACATCTGATTTTATTGTTACTAGACTGATAAATAAACTACCTACGGAATTGCGAGAAAAATTAACTCAACAAAACATCAAAAACAAGCTTAAAGTACATTTTCTCCATTCCCTTCATAATGTTAGTGATCGCAATTTGCAATTATAACCGCTTAGCATGTATACGTCCAATTCCTGTCTGTATTTTTGTTCCCAGTACCTACCTACCAGCAGGCTGGCTTATTGTCAACTCGTTACTTAGTATAATTTCAAACCTTAGTGGTTTTGCTATGCTAAATTACCAACTGTATTTTTTATAAGATCTTTTATGTGTTAATAAATGGAAAAAAAAAAAAAAAAAAAAAAATAAAATAAAAAAAAAAAAAAATTCGATGATCTTGTTATTCTTAGTATAATACAAGTAGATATAAACATATAAATCGGGTTTGTTTCTTTTATCACTCATAACTCGAGAACCGATATTCATATTTCTGTCTCCGTTTCGATATGAGATTGTCATGGACACAAGTGTTTGTACTGTGCGGGGATAGAAGCTGCAACCTCTGGTGTAGTAGCCAACTTCTCAACCACTGCACCAAAACGGTCGTCAATACCTATTAATACTTTCAAAATTGTTCCTGGGATTCATACTGTCATACAGGACGGGATCAATCGATTTTTGGTAGTGTTTTTTTCGTCATTTTATAATTTTTGACAGAACGTCAGAAAAGCCATAGTTATTGACACAGTTATAGATATTATGTTAAGGCGCGATAAGAAAATGTATTTCTTCCTTCATGGCTTAATTCTTTTCAACATTAATTCAATCTACTTAGCAGAGCAAATTATTATTAAGCTCCTTTGTTGTACAAGTACAATCAGGGCTGAAAAGTCAGATCTAGCGTTTCTTTTATAATAAAAAACTACTTTTAATAACGTTGGAAATGCGGAATCCGCTTTCGAAGGGAAAAGCGGAAGGAAGTTGATTGACGACGGCTCTGTCTTTGTTTTTCCAACAATCACAATATTGCTGGAGGACTTACAGAAAATTGTGTACTAGTGTGTGTCAGTGTATAATTGTGATCATCGTTAGTTTACAATCTATCTTGCAATATTGTTAATTAAAAGATGCATGTTTCGAGCATCTCCGTACTACAGAAGACACGTTAAGCTGTTAATCCCGCCTCGTGAGAGTGTCGTGGCCCAGCGGTAGCACTCTGGCTTGGAATCCGGTTGTCCCGTGTTCAAGATTGGTCAGAATACTACTTTGTGCTCTTTGTAAACATCTTACTATATTGGGTTCAAATTCCCTTGCCGAAACGATGGCAACAATCAGTGTGCCTCTGACCAACCTGTTTGGTATATAGTTGTGAGGGTATGTTGTATAATGTCGCTAAATGTCTATCGTTACGCCTTGGCCTAAGCCTTACCTGGACAGCAACGTTTACCGTTATCCTTACACCCCACCAACAATCCGCCCTAAGCCGGTATGTAGACGCAAGGCTGTGCGCCTTGTGTCATCACATTAAGGTGAAGAAGCCTGTGCTCAGCAGTAAAGCTAGGTTCATATTACTGTGTCAGGGTGTGTCGTGGCGCGACAGAACGCTATCGGTGACGTTCAAATGTTATGAATAGATTCACATTGGTGTGGTGTGGCGTTGCGCCCATTCACCAGCCCCAAAGCGTTCTGTCATGCCACGACACGACACACTCCAAAACAACAATGCGAACCTAGCTTTAGACGTATAAAGACAGTTGTTTGTTTTTTGGATTTTATGCGAAAACATGATATTCAGCGCAACGAGGCATTCCTCCAAACAAACCTTTCGCCTAAGCATCGTCAATTCTGCAACATCAAACACTACATGAATAAAATCAAGTAAAAACTGACTCTCACCAGCTAATTTTAAAGTATAATTTCGTTTGCTGTCGACATTAGGATCTGATCGCTGTAAATATTTATACGGGTGGGGTTGAATGAATTTCAGTTTAATGGAACCCGGAGTGGGTTCACCCTGAACTCCATGAATAGTAATGGGATGTACCTGTTTTACGGAGACGATGGGGTTTATGGTTTTACAGGAAACAAAATTACCACAAAACGGACACAACTTTAGGCAAGACAGATGCTGTGCCGCTGGTTATCTGCTGAAAACCTGTCTACAGTTCCATTGAGCTACTGTTGTTCGGGCCACTTAGATGTATCACATATTATGATGCAAAACATTTTCTACTAATACATTTCATATTTTATTTTTATTCATAATTATAGTGGAAATTGGGAGCTGCGACTTTTAGCCTGCAGTGGGACTGCATAGGCTCAAAATAAATAAATAAAAAATATTTCGTAGCTTGAAAAATCTTAAACCACATTAAAAAGTAGTTTTGGGCCTTCGTTCTACTTGACAGTTAGGTATGTTATTAGTATCAGCGGTTTTTTCATCCTTGATGTAACTTAATAAAATAAATTACAAGTACCTCTACTACTACTAGTTTGTCTGATAAACAAATCTAACTAAAATCGATCAAAGAACCTTGCATAATTATGTAAGTAATTATTGGCGCCATTTCATAGATCAGTTTAAATATGGTAGGATCACGGCACGGGGTTCATTATAAATACCACATACCAGTAAATCAGGCGACAATGGCTGCTGTAATCTAACGGTAAATAACGCCTATTCAAACCGTATCTATCCGCTATCCAGCCGTGGTAATAATGTGAAGTATTACTATACGAATTATGGTGAAATTTCAGTTTTATTGTTAATTTTTACTTTCAAAAATTGAGGACTATTTCTTACTTTAAATAGCTACATGTGAATAGTCTGATCACTTCCCTGACCTTCAAGTGATTCTTAGTATATTTTATTTAAAAAATGCTGCAAGTGATAAAATATTCTTAAAGCTTATAACGATGCTCTAGCATTGGTTTGGCGATTGACTTATCCTGTCACTTGCAAATATCGACAGCACTTAGAATGAAAGAGAATAAAACGTTGCAGAATATCCCTTATTCATAAAAACGAAAATAAGCTTACAGAAGGATCCGGTCAGAAATGGCCTAAAATAGAAATATTAAAAAAAAATTACAGTAAGTTCTTTGTTTCATGTTAGCATACTTATTACTCAATAACATGGAAAGTTAAAAACAGAAAAAAGAAGAAAAAAAAGAAGTGAAGCTCTGTTTTTCTTCCGTTTTCTCTGTTTTTAGAAACCTGGGTCTACGAAACCATGATCTGCGATCATGAATGTAATGTAAATTACGACACAGTTGACACACAACAGTAGAATGAAAAAACACGAACGGGAATCAATTTAATAGAGAAACTTAATGAAATTAACAACAAAACTATATTGATTGATATTGAGATTTCCAAAGACATTTTTATAAAAATAAAATGATAAAACATTGTACATCAGTAAAATATTAATCCAATCATATTATTCTCAAACACTGCAATACAAACACCAACTTCTCAAATCTAATCGAATTTAACTTTTCATTTCTTTCAATTGCCATCTCTGGTTCGCGAAAGGTTTACGAAAGCCTTTTCATTAAAATAAAAGTGGATTATTCAAAATAATTGCCGTCCGTTCTGTGTTCCATGACAAACAACTTTTGTTTCATGAAACTTCAGGTAAATAAGAAATTGCGACCCTTTTTGGAAGCGGACAGATTTTGTATTTTAACAGGACTGTTCTAATGTTGGGGAAATTTTGAGTGGACATTATTTGTGTCTTAAAATTTCAAGGGCTTATAAAAGAAGAAACGAAAAGTAATCAGGTATAAATGATAACTTAGTTAACTTTCTTTATAGTTGTTTACTTGGGCTGGTCAACAGTGTCGCAGTGGTTAGGCGTTTACTCAGCGCCGGGGGTTGTGGGTTCGGTCCAAACAACACAAACATGAATTAGACGAACATTTAATTTTGCGTTTTGTTTTGTGTCTGAAAGTGAACATGCATTTAAATAGTGTATTCATGAATAAATTATTATTAGATAAACTTATCTGTATGACACCTGCAAGTTCTACTTAGTCTACTTAGTCTATAACCAAATAGTCTTAGCGTAAGTTGTTCCATCGATTGTTGATTGGTGTTCTGATGTTTTTCACCTACAAGAGCATAGAAATAAGAAAATCAGCATCTTCTAGACCTTATCTGGACAGCATTTTAAACCAAATTCCTTTGCCCACAGACCTGAAAATCGAATCAGTCGAAAGCGCCAGCGCCTCAACCGGCAGCTCGCAAGAAGATGAGGAGCCTCCCAAGGAAGCCTGGATGCGAGCCCCGGCAGGGGGAGTCGCTGTCAGGAGCGGGGAGGACGCCCTGCTGACCTGCGTGGTCTTGGGCGCCAGAGGGCGACCAGTACTGTGGAGGAGGGCGAAGGATCTGCTGCTGCTGACGGCAGGTGGCGTGAGGGTCACGAGGGATGAACGGGTGCATATTCTACATGATGACTGTGAGTATAATAGCTACGAGTATTACACATTTATTGGTTGGTTTCCTATGTAAGAAGAGCATGAGCATCAAAGTCGAAGGTTTATCCACCACCTGTATTGCCAACAGTCCAAATGTGTTCTTCTGGTTTTAGATCTTTAGTAAAGATATTGCATGGAGAATGCTAAAAATAATATTAACATAGTCCAAATGTGGTCTGTGTCTATAAAACTACTCACTCATTTTCATTGAAATCAGCAATTGCTTAAGTGTTGTGGTATTCTTCAAGAATAACCATTATTTTTAATAACAAACATACGCTTTTTGATATAGCCTCTCTGCTATATACTCACTCAGTGACTCCATTGGCCCACCGACACACTATGTGTCTTGGTCAATTCTGCCATCGTTACTTTGGGCAAAACTTTCTAAGGAGTTAAACCGCAAAAGTTTTCCAAAGGTGAAAAATAGCCCGGGCAAAAGCCACTCGTGGGTATACAGTCAGCTACAAAAACTAATGTTTAGTAGATTCAAAGATTCAAAGATTTATTGCACACATGTGGTAAAAAGAGATATTGTTTACATTTTAGCTTCCCCAGACATGTAACCCTGGTAGGGCACAGCAATATACAATTTCAAATGTATGGAACTATAAACATTAAAATAAAGTAATAAAAACATAACAAAATTAAATAAAAATTAACACTTAACAAGTACGAGTAAATTTAACGACAATTTTTTTTTGTTTTGGTTGCAAGTTTATTTACTCAGTTGCTGTTTATCATTTGATCATTGGAGTTAGCTAAAACAAACAAAACTTCACTGTTTCTGTAGGTACCTAGTTTAAAAACTTTGTTTGCATTCTCTTTACTCAGTCAAAACCTAATTTCCCAAATATGCTAGGGATACCAGAATTTAAAACCCAGATTTTAGATTCAAAGCTTCAAAAAGTACAAGTAGTGTGATAATTCAAGCTTTGTAATTATTTTTGTTTAGATAGGTAATGTGCACAATAAGCCACTTATGTTGCTGACTGTCCTTTACCTGCGTGCTGCAGTAAAACACGGAAGCTCTAACCTTATTTGATTAGTACGTGCTGCCATAAACATCAAAGAAACAAAGTTAACTTCAGCTCGCTTTGAATCCCTAATTTAAATTGGAGCTAAAAACAAAACGAATGTTCAGGTTACAATTTGTTTTCCCGCTCAAATGTGAACTGTAATGCGAAGAGCAACGGAAACGAGATATTTTTACTGCTATTCAGTTTAATTATGAGTAACAACCTGCCATTGATGTTTAAACTCTAAATTCGCAAACCTATTCAAGCTAAGTAAATTTACTTTATTTTTTAGTGCAGAGGAAATGAATAACGTATCTATAGTAAAAGCGAAAAATATAAATTTAAACTTGCCGTTCGAATATTCTCACAAAAACCTTCTCTCATAAAATCTTTTGTATCAATTTTTAACTTAGCGCGGCGTAAATTATTGTGTAGGTTAACCTTACATGCTTGATAGAGTATCCAAGCCGATCTTAGTAAAAACTAAAACCATGAACCTACTCAGATTGTTGAAAAATCAATTTAGAAACCAAAGAATTGAAACCGTTCATAAGCAACTCTTCTAACTGATGCTTTTACGATTCAATCTTATTAATCTTAGAAGGAAAATTTTTAATTATTATTCAAGCGATTGAAAGTTGAACCCAGATTGGAATGTGCGTGCTTTTCGTAGAGTTTAGTATCCAGTAACTTTCTAGGTATGCGAAGTAATTACTACAAAATTCTTCTGCCTCAGAAATGCTCACATGTAAACTTATTGTTTCTTAGTCTTACGACATCTAAATCTTCAATTTTGTGTACATTCTAGGCTAGAATTAGAAATAATTCCTAAAGGTGCTCCCGCATCTGAAGCGAGGTTGTAAGAGGCATTCAACCTATAGTATAACTAATAAAATTTGATTTGATAATAATTGCTCATTCCTTAATGTACTTCAATTTGATTTAAGAGACTAGGTTCGAACTAACTTAAACGCACGATACGTGACAAGAATTGACGCCATGCCTCATGCTAGTAAGTAACGAAATGAACGTTACGTTTACAGCTCTAAATTAGAGGCGACTGCTTCAGGGCTCGTCCATAATTAGACGATACGACGCCGTGTCGTATCGTGCTTCGACGCGGCGTCGTGAGAATGTCATTACTCGTAGTAGATTCCCACGACACGACGTCGTACCGTAAAACCGTGCAGCGTCGTAGCACAATGCGACATCGTATCGCCTTATTGTGTACGGCAAGGTGAAGAAGCACCTTTAATTTAATGGTCCTACCCACACAATACAAAGTCGTAGTAAACGTACCTATCTGAGACATAGGATCTCTCGGATATTGTAATTACGGAACCCTTTATGTTATATAATTACTCAGTGTGCGGGAGTAATTAAATTTGGCCATGTTGCGGTGTGGCTGAACGTAAGCTTTTTTGTGTAATGGCTGGATGAGGGAAGTGTGTGGTGACCGTGGCTTATTGTCGGAGTGATGAAAGTGCTTTGTGTGGTGGATTGTGGAAGTAGGAAAGCTTGTAGGTAATAATAGTGTCTATTTTTTCTTGACATGATTACTCGACACGACAGTCACCGCACAGTACAAGAGCTACTACTTTTTGCTTTCTAAGACGGTTCAAATCAATGATATTATTATAAAAAATGTTATGTCAGTACTGTCACGAACTCAAAAATTGTCCACGGGGTACGACGTAGTTAGTTTGGCCGTTGTATAACGTGTGAACAAGATAGTATGATGAGACAGATACTTGTTGCGCACTGTTGTCCTAAACTGTCAACATTGTCAATGCTTTGCTCAGGTGTATGAAAAGTTCTGATTTCGGGTGCCACTTTTTTAGCACAAGTAACCTATCTACCTATTTTTTATTATAATATCATTGTTTCAAATGTGAAGAATATCGAAATAAAATTATGTTCTTTCTTCTCTCTGTCTTTCTTCTGTTATTAAGAAAGCAATCAAACATTTTGCGAATAGAAAATGTATTTTCATTACTCATACTCTGAAAGTAGGTCATTACTGACCTGAGAAGCGGGCTGAAAGTAATACTTTTCATCCCTAGGGAGAATCACTTTCAACTGACAGCTGTCAAATTATTAAAAAATAAAACTAGTTATTTTTCACTTAACTATTGAACCATGTTCCAACTTTCTATACAGCCACGATGTAAAATTGAAATAACTTAAAGTTAAGTATTGATTAGAGAATATATATTTTTTAAATAACTTTACTATAATTCAGTTTCAACAATTTCTTTAAAATAACTTAGCTTTGAACAAAATATTTACCATTTTTCCAATGATGAAAATAAAAAATAATGGCTGAATAGCGGGCCGGCCACAGAAAAAAAAACAAACAAAATAGGCGGGAAGGCGGCAATTCGATCTTCATTTATTTTTCTCATTTTTTCTTTAGCTAATTCATGTTTTTATTTTTACTTTCCTTGTATTCGTAATGAAAAGCACAGTGTTTACCTCGGGTTAAAGACTTATTTAGTCCCTCGAACCCCGTCTCGGGACTAAATAAGTTACTTCCACCCCTAGGGTAACAATGTACTATTACCCCATTATTTAAAACAATGATACTGCAGGTTGTTTGAGTTTTTATGAACAAAGAACATGTATCCCAGATATTAGTCTATTAATCTAGCTAGAGTCACTTACCCCTGAGTTCACAAACATCAATTAACGCTAAGCACAAGTCAAGGTCATGCTGTCCCGTAAAATGTCAATATAATATGTGAAAGGGACAGCTGTACTACAGAGGCATGATCAACGTTGATTTGCAATTGTGAATTCGGGGTTAACATGAATAAATTAGCAGAGTTGACTTAACGAGCAGTTGTTTCAGCTGAGGAGCCACTTCAAGGGCCCGGCATCGCGAAGGGCGGCGACGTGTGGGCGCTGGTCATCAAGAAGGTGCGACCCTCAGATGCCGGCCTCTACATGTGCGAGCTGAACACGGAACCGCCCGTCAGGAGCTTCCACAAACTCACTGGTAAGATGTAATCAGATGTTTAAAAATACGCATTTTAAAAATAAACACCTAAAACTTATTATTCCTTTGCAGCAGAAATAGCTACCATATAAATAAGTTTCAGAACTGTGATCTTACTCAGTTCTATTAGATATTTTTTGAAAAAATATTCAATTCACAACTAACGTGGTTGAAGGAGCGTTACAGTTAATAAAAAAAAAACACATTGTGAAAAACAATTATGCCTACGGATGACATTAAAGTTACACACTAATTTATTCCAGCGCTAGATTTGCAGTAATAGTAGCGAACTGATTGATAAATCTAACACTATCGTTCGTATTTAAATTTAAAAATTGGTAAATGAAATATCAAAAGTACCGTAGTATAGAGCAGCTTTTACTGCTTAGTACCATGTAGTTTTTTTAAAAATCCGCCAAGTTATTTGACCATAGTGCTGGTGTTATAATTTAACTTTAAGAAATGTTCTTTAGTTCGTAAAAAAACCTACGCAGCTATGGGTGAAATCATATTGTAGAGTTACAGCATTTTAGATCCATATACTAGCTGAAAAAAACTGTGTGTGAGTGCTAAGCAACACGACCGAATTTTAGCTTTCATGCTAGCATAAAAGCTTAGTCCACGGGGACGAAGATACTAGTAATAATATACACATATTATTCTGACTATTGTACTGTGCAGACAGAAGTAAATCCTACATATTCACTGCTTAAACAGAAATTAAATTATCTAGCCAAACATTTGTTGAAATGGTGTTTTAACAAGGATTTCGACTCGCTTGGTGAGCAAATATCTGTTTACTTTTACTTCCAAACACAATGCTTAAACTCGACTGTAGATTTGCAGTGGACGCTCGCCTCCAAGGTGGACGAACAATTTGATAAAAAATCTAGTTGAATGCAAGCCTGCTCTGCAAGTAAATAGGCGATGAGCATACTTATTTCTTTTTTAGGAGTGTCTTACTCCTAAAAAAAGAAATATGCTCATCGCATTGTCTTCTTGCTTATTATGATGATCAGACACAAAAAGCCCTTTGTCCCCGTTTCAGCCAGTTCAGATGCTAATTCGATGTTTCGGTTTAGTTTTGGTTGAATAAGATGGGTGACCCGACACCCCCCTACCCTACCCCGAAGAAAAAAAACCCATGAACATGAACTAGATCCTACTAATAATTATAAAGGCGAAAGTTTTCATGTGTGGATGTGCCGTGTTGCTCCTTCACGTAAAAACTACTGAATGGATTTTAAATAAACTTAACAACAAAGTAGCTTGTACATCTGAATCTCACAAAGGCTACAATTTATAAAGAAATATTACTTTTCATTACTCATACTCTGAAAGTAGGTCATTACTGACCTGAGAAGCGGGCTGAAAGTAATACTTTTCATCCCTAGGGAGAATCACTTTCAACTGACAGCTGTCAAATTGTTAAAAAGTAAAACTAGTTTTTTTTTACTTAACTATTGAACCATGTTACAACTTTCTATACAGCCACGATGTAAAATAGAAATAACTTAAGTTAAGTATTGATTAGAGATTATATATTTTTTAAATAACTTTATTAAAATTCAGTTTCAACAATTTCTTTGAAATAACTTAGCATTGAGCAAAATATTTACCATCTTTTCAATGATGAAAATAAAAAATAATGGCTGAATAGCGGGCTGGCCACAGAAAAAAAAACAAACAAAATAGGCGGGAAGGCGGCAATTCGATCTTCATTTATTTTTCTCATTTTTTCTTTAGCTAATTCATGTTTTTATTTTTACTTTCCTTGTATTCGTAATGAAAAGCACAGTGTTTACCTCGGGTTAAAGACTTATTTAGTCCCTCGAACTATTGGCGCCCTCACTTCGTTCCGGGCGCCAAACCCCGTCTCGGGACTAAATAAGTTACTTTCACCCCTAAGGTAACAATGTACTATTTTGTTTTCCAAGTTAAGACTACGCGGACGAAGTCGCGGGTGGCAGCTAGTTACTTATAAACTAAAGAACAATATGTTGTATAAAAACTAGCTTTAGTCAGAAACTCAATTGTGAAAAACTAACTAAGACATAATTTCCAGTGATATCCCGAGGCCTCACACCTCCGGAAAACCAGAACGCAACCGACAGCTACTCAGCCAACGCGCCCACCCCCTCCTCGATGTCACTCGCCCACAACTACACGGACTGCTGCATCTCCTCAAACGTCAGCAAGGGCTGTCTGGGCTTCTGCAGTATCCAGACCATACTGGAAGGCACGGGGCAGGACCCCGAGACTTGCCAACCAGATTTTCCCGCCATTGTCAAGTAAGATATGTTTATACTAAAGGACAGGAATTGGGACCCATTAACAGTTGGACTATTTTTTTTTCTTAACATAACGTACTCATATCCCTAATGGGTTAGTCAGAGGCACACTGATTGTTGCCGTCATGGTGAACGGAACATTCAGAAGCTCACATTTCGCAGAGGGAATTTGAACCCAACGTGGTAAGGGGCGAGCCTACCGCCGTTATCCGAGTTGCTTGGGTTTTATATCGGTGTTTTACCTCACCGGCCAGATTTGATCTCGGGACCATCGGGTTCCGAGCCAAAGTGTTCAACCACTGGGCCACGACGCTCGATTTGTGGTTGAGGTACAATAATAATTATTCAATTAGAGAATGTAGAAATAAGGATGCCATAAGCTAAATCAACCTCTTACGGAGGGGACATGAAACCTCCACTGGCAGCCGCGCGACCTGGCTGCATAACGGGCAGCCACCGCGCCCGAAAAATAGTAGAAACAACTGCGGCGCGAACACACATAGAAAAAAGTTAGTCCCGCGCCGCGCCTAATTTAATTCTTTCGCAAATACTGTTATCATTAGGAGCTATTATTATAAACACATTGTAGTTTGGTTTGGATTTTTTATTGTTTCACAAGTAGAATAGAATGAGGTAATTGTGTTTCGGAGGTTGCTTAGGGAGGAGCAGAGCCAGCCAGCGGAGGTATAGAGTTTCCAATATATATTTGTCTTTTGATTTAATCTTTACCTGCCTGGAAGAGAGAACTCTTAGCGGAGCCTAAATGAAACAAACATTTTGAAGTTCTCACAATTGAATAAAGAATATCTTATCTTATTCCTAGTTGTGACTTGGTTGAATGATAGACCACATTATACTCACGACATGCAAACTATTGTAAAAATGATTAAATGATAAATGATATTTTATTTATCTATAAAATAGTATGGTAAAATTAAACAATAAAGAGAAAATATTAGAAATGTCATAGCTTTTTTTCTAAGTGTCTTTTTCTAGCGATTTCCAAATTATAATAACAGTAGCTGCACCGACAAGAGATTTTTCAATGAGTTACCTACTTTGTTTTGAATATTAAAACTTAATACGTCAGTACTCTGAAATGTGTTATCTCGTCCAGTTTGACTTACTAGCAAGAACGATATACCGTTTCAAAACGATCCTACTGTCAGGTAAACCTGCAAGATTTAGAAATAGAAAACGTTTATTCAGTCACCACAAAAAAATCTTATAAGCTAAAATAACATAATATTATGGAACTGAAAGGGTCCCCACTCAGCATATTGACGGGGTACCCAGTTGGCACCTCGTCGCTGGTCTTCCGTGGACACCATTGCGGGTGTAGTTCGCCACTGTGCACGACTTTGTCATAATTACCAAAATGTATTATTTAACAAAAACAGCCAAAACAATTAACTCATTGAAAACAATACAATATAGGTAATACATACATACTATTTTTATTAAAAGTAAAAATACAATTAAATACATTACATTACATACTTTAGAAATACATACAATAAAACAATATCAGTATCAATCTCTTTAAATATTTTGTTTTTGTAATTGCAAAAGATGTGCTTTAAACGTCTTCTTAGAAGTGCGAACGTTATATAAGTTTCTGATTGGTGGGGGTATATTGTTCCAGCATTTACCGCTGTTTTTTGAATGTCCTTGATTTTTTTGTCTGTTACTCAGGTGCATGGCAGACGGCCGAAACCACGTGCCATGTTGCGTCCAAGAACGGGTTCCAGACATCTGCCAGGATGTGTGTAGAGGAGAGTTCACGCCTGTCACTGACAACATTAAGACGCATTACTCTTGCGCATCCTATATGGAGAAGACTTTAGCTTGCATCGTAGAGGGCATTGGTAAGTAAAGTACATTTGGTATCGAAATAAATTTTTTTTGGTGCGATTTTTGATTTTGTTTGATGTGTTCACGTTTTCTTCTTCTTTCCTATCAGTGTATGGGGATATGAGGAACAGGGTGTGAAGTTCCTCATTCACCATAGAAAAGGGAGGATCCTCCGACCAGACGGATGTTCTGTCTGGTGGGCTGCTGCCCGACGGTTGATGTCGGGTTTCTATATATGTACTTAGTCGCTTGAATAATGTTGATAGCGCGATTCAGGTTACGTCAGTTGTAGTTCGCATGTGGCGAGATAGATGTCGCCACAAGTGGAATATGGATCAAACCTGAAGTATTTAAGACAGTAAAAGTTAAAACGTGATCACAAGTTTGATTCCCGCTCAAGGCCAACCTTCATGTGACGCTTATTTATTTGCGTTAGTTCTGTGCTATAATCTAGCCATGGAAGTTAAACATGTAAATTGGTGTCTTAAACCCATACCTTAAAATCTGTCTTATTTTGACTGTAATGATTTTAGTGTTAAATCTCCTGGATTAACTGTCCCTGATTTTGATGCCATTCTAAACTTAATGCTTTTTTACAGAACTTCTTCCAAGCCCACCAGAAGAGGTAGAAGTGGAGCCACTCAACGAGAAACAGCTCAACGTGACATGGAATCCACCAATAGAAAACACAGAAACAGTCACAGAGTACATCGTCAACATAACTGCGCTCAGATCTTTCGATGCCCACCTCATCGACCCCTCTGAGAGTTCACTGAAGAACACTACCAGTATGAAGGCTAGTCAGCCGATGACTTTCAAGGTGCCAGCCAATAAGACTTTCTTGGTATTGAATGATCTGCTGCCGTTCACCATGTATGAGATCACGGTGACTTCGTACAACATTCACGGGTCGAGTTTACCAAGCTATGCGATCAGGTATATTAATCATTATCATAATGGTTGGTTTTCGTTGCTTTTCATTTTGAACCTGTTTTCTTTCATTTTCCTTCTAGAATCATTTAGGTACACTGATGTTCCTGCATAAAAATAACGCAAGCTTCTACTTGTTTTCATTCTATTCATCATTATGTACCTACTCATCATATACCTTCCGTTATGTTTTATATTTATACTCCTTTGCTTTGACATGAATCCTTCCTATAAATTCAAGATTTTTCAGACTAGATTCAAAAAGAGCCCGTCAAGATACTTGCGTTCCTACTAAATTGTTCGAATTCCTTCATCGACCCTAGATCCCTTACCCTGACTCCCGGCAAGATGAAGACGACCGAAGTGGCAGCGGCGCCGGAGTTGCCCGACGTGCGGGCGTGCTGCGTCTCCGCCGGAGTCAACTACTACGGCTGCGTCGAGAAGCTCTGTGACCCTACCAAGACTGTCGAGATTGGCGTGAGTTCTGGAGCTCGCATATCCACCACATTTCGTTCAAATCATCAAAATACGTCTAGAGAATCAGAAAATGCCGCACTTCATACAGCATAGATCATAACAAAGCATTCATTAATCGTCAACAAGGTAAAATTATACAATATTGTGATCAGCGATGGTGTAATGGTTGTTCATATACAAAACCTAGATGTCACAGGTGTTTTAACCATGAGTAATGTTTTGGCCTTGTTCCCGTGCATAACTAAGTAAGCGTCGTAAAAACTTTGTATATGGTCATACATTTAAAACTCGTAAAACACCTGTTGTTAGGGTATGCCACATATACCGCTCATGAATTCACTTGTGCAATATGAGTACCATCATTTCCATTGTTACGTTTTCCTCATTTTTGTGGGTAAATTATGCAAACATTTGTGTATGTCATTTTAAGTAAGGATTGGAACCAAGTATTATATCATCCATGTAAAAAAACTAACTCAACCGCACATATGGATGAAAATTTTATCCATTATGCATAATGCACATTCGTCACATCGAAATACATCTCCACCTCCATTTGTGACTAACGCACATCATCCCAAAGGCCTTTTCTAACCTCCAGCTACAGGTAACAGATCTGATGATATGCGCTCCGTGGGCCGGCGTCACCTTCGGCTGCCTCGCCAACGGGATGGACCACACGCCTTGCTGCCGCTCTAGGGGAATGCCTGCCAACTGTCTACCTCTTTGTAGTGGAAACATCACTACGCTTGACTTCAACCATTTCAAGTGAGTTAGCCTGTGAATTTCACTTAAATTCTTGAAAGAAATCGAAGAATAATGCTTTCAGCTTCCAAACAAAAGCTTTTGTTTTTGAATTAAAACTTTGCGAAACATAGGAATAAAACTGAAAGAAATCTATTGTTTTGGAATAATAAAAGGCTGTCTGAACCAGTAAAATCATAACAAGTTTCTATAAACCATAGCAAGCGCTGTTATTTTTTAAAATTGTTTTTTGGAAGAAAACATAGTTCGAATGACACAAAGAACCGCTTCGAGTTAAGATTTTAAAACACATTAATTCAAAAAACTGCGCCAAAATGAAATTGAACAGAAATCTTTATTAGATTGAATTCATCTGTGATTAAGAATCAACAAATTGCAAATTATAATTATTTTGATTCTTAAATGATTTAGGATTATCAGATAGTTTGCGTCCATGGTATGCTTTGGCTGCAGCTAAACGCCCACTGATGACCTTGATAGGGTTTTCGCGAAACCAACCAGCCTCTCTGGCAAATCACGAGAAAGGCTCAGGCCTCTTTAGGTACAGCAGCAAATGAACGTCATGCAGCTGATGATGACAATGACTAATTACACACAGATGTCTCCGACACATGAACTCCTACACCAACTGCCTGCTGCAAGGCTACGGCGTTCTCCCCGGACCGCCCTCGAAGCTGCACCTCACTAACATCGACACGGATTACGCAGTGGTCCACTGGTCACCTCCAGCGGCCTTGGCGGATACAGTGCAGTACTACAACTTGCACTACAAGTCCTTGTTTGCTGATGATGATTACAGGGGACTGGAAAAGGTATGTGAACGATGTTCAAAATCAAATCTCTGTGTACAATTTCTCTTCAAAAACGCTCTAGAAGGTATTTTCACTTGGCCTGGAAAGGACTTTGCATCAACATCAATGACAAATACACCACTCACCTTTCTTGGCTGAATCGATCAAAGACTGTGGTACAAATATAAATACAAATTGACTATGCACTACAATGATTATTTTTTTATTTTAGATACATTCGCCATACATCCTGGAAGACTTGGAATCCAACACAGATTACGAGATTTACGTTGAAGCTGTAAATGAACACGGTGTCGGAGCATCATCACCAAGACTTATATTCAGGACACAGAGTCAGGTACTAGATAAAAATAACAATCATGTTTAAAATTACCATGTGTCTAATCCTTACTGCCCCTCAATATTAGATACTTTGCTATAGCAGATTGGCAACGATCGCCGTTGTTATACATCTTCGTTTTTTTCGGACGTCTCCGTGTGTTGGAAAGCACATTAGGCAGAAATATCTCTACCTACCCTATGAAGAAAAGAAAGCGATGTTAAGTATGATTGTTCAAATAGATTTGCTTTTTTTTATCAGATATTGGAAGAGGAAGAAGAAGCAGCCAATGCATACAACGTGACAGAATGCTGCGAGAGAGTGCAACTGACCAGCTCGTGTATGCCGCTCTGCTCGTATGACGCCAAAATGTCAGACTTGAGGACTTTGGCTCCGCTTTGCGCTGGAGAATTCCATAAGCTTCTTCGATGTGGAGCTGGAGGTATGAAAACGTTTTTGCCGCTTTTAAAATTGACTACAATTATGTATCATCCATGTATGTGGCGACGGTAATCAGAAACAAATTAGTTTTTGGTCAATTATTTCGGATTATATTGACTTTAATTATTTCGTTAGTTCGTTCGAAATTATTGTTTAGGAGCCATTAGACCACCCAAATAAGACTTCGACGAATTATTTCTATAGTAGATAGGTAATAAGCTGTTCTGTAATCCGCTAGTGCACTTCTCTACTTTGTCTTCCTCTTTTTATTTCTCTCTAAATCAAAATGTTACACCGCCAAGAGCATTTTTGTCTCGCCCAATGGTTGTAAAGAAGAATGAGAACCAGTAAAGTATGTTTTAGCATAATGTCCGCCGTTTGTGCTTCTCTGTGCTTTAAAAATAAAATCATTTTCTTTATCAATATCATTTTCATGCTATTGTCTACAGGTCGCAACCACGCAGCTTGCTGTGCCCGTCGCGGCGTCCCGGCGAACTGCCGCGGAGTGTGCGCGGGCGCATACACCGGCGGCATCAACACTTGCGTGCCTTATATTGGCAACATTGTGCAGTGCTTCGAAGAAGGTTTGAGCGTTTATAATAATCTTTACTTCATTGCTGGTCAAAAAAAAAAGACCATCGGAACTTTTTAACTGCTTAATTCATGTGTGTATTTTGATTGTGCCATATATTTTGTGAGAATTAGTTTTAAGTTATATTTGTTTCTTTATCTTCTTTATATAGTTTCTCCCATTAAACGATTATATCATGTTACAGCAAAAACTCAAATCATTTTCATTTCCTTTAGGCGCCGTAGATATTTGGATAGAATACAAAAAGCTGAAGAATTTAATCAGCTTATAAATATTTTTGTACTAAGTATCTTCTAAATCTGTTTAATTCTTCTTTTCGGCACCAAAATAGAAAACCTTCTTATTGTTAAAAAATAACCTTTTTAAGTTCAGCACCTAATATGCTAATTATTTTAGGAACTGGTCTCCTCCCTGGTCCTCCAAGACAACTGCATGCTGTAACGACCACCAAGGGCGAGATAGTGTTGGACTGGGTAGCACCTGATGACGCTGAAAACGCCACCGTCTATGTGGTCCATTGGCAACAAATGAACAACAGCTCACAGTCCTACAGCTACAACACACTGCCTTCCTTTACACAGGTAGGTTGAACAGACCCTTGAGTTTCACAGAAAGTGGTTCGTCCTAAAATCATATTGCCTAATTTTGATTTCCTTCATCAGCAATTGAGTCTGCAAATACGAAACGGAATTATATAGCTCCGTTATTTTAATGGTAACTTCTACTAATTGAATAAATTGAAATCGGCTCATATCAACCAACAAAAATTACACCCCATGCAGTATCAATGTCATATTGTGTTTCGAAAATAAGGAATAATTCTCTACCTGTGTTTTACCAGAGTTTTGTTGATTGAGTTCCACTGAATAAAAGCATGATTTTCAATGATGATATTTAATAATAATTACCAAAAAGTAAGTTAGATGTTCATCTAACTGTAAGAATGATTCATTTTCCGTTGATAATTCAGTCACGAAATGGATGCTTTCAAAAACAAAATTCTTATTTCATTAATAATTTTCAACTCTTGTCTAGGGGATGCAAGCTCAAACCAACATGACTTCGATGGAGCTGAAGTCCCTGACTCCCAACAGCACGTACCAGATGTTCGTGGTAGCCATGAACCAGCACGGCTCATCTTTACCTTCGAGTATGATTATCTTGAACTACACTGAAGGCGGTAAGTCTATAAATTTTCATAGAATTTGCTACACTAACATAATAATCTTACCAACACGTCTAGGTACTCTTTGATATCGAACATGATTATCATCAACTACATTAAAGGCTGTGAGAATATATCCTACGATGAATTTACTAAAACAAACATAATATTAAACCTTTTATCAATGCCTATCGGGCTCTAACACAAAGGGTGCCGATAAATGGCAGGTGACAGCTAAACAAAAGCCTATTAATTAAATATTGAAAATTGGTTTATTAAGATGATATCTGCGTGATTTCGCTCGTCATTTTCGTTGTTTAATGAATTTAGAATTCTGTGTTTTAACACTTAATATAATATTTGTGAAAGAAGGTCTTAAAGCGTAAAAAATAAATACCACTCAGTGGTCTGAGCCATGGTCTGAGCCTATCAGGTCCAGACATTAGCTGAGTGGGGTCCATTTAATTTTGGACATCGTGACACTGCTCTGTCTGGTGAAAATTGTTGTTTATTTTTCCTTTGTTATTTTTGGTATTTATTTTTTCTCTCTCTCTAACCATTTGTTCTTTTGTTTATATCTATGTGTACGATATCCAAGATCAATACACGTTTTTTCTTTCTTTCTTTCAAATACGTCACGTGGTTATAACGACGTTTATTGAGAAACAAGTAGAAGTAGACGTACTTAAGCGATTATATGAATTGAAATTCTAAAATGAGGCATGAATCAGTTTAAATGAAACTGTAAATATTGTTAAAACAGAAGAGAAAGAAGTAAACGGTATCGCATCCCCGCCACACTCGCTTGCGGTGTCGTCACATTCAGCGACCTGGCTCTCGCTGAGCTGGCAGCCGCCGCAGTTCTCGCTACCTGACGAGAAAATCTCCTACACGTAAGTTTAGGTGTACAAATAATAGTTAAGTTAAATAAGTTTTTCTTCTGTGTTATTTTTTTCTACTATTTATTGTGAAACTAATTATGCTCTCTATACTTTCGACGTCAATTGTCATTTATAGTCAGATTTTGAATTAGCTACAGGGAAATGATAGCTTATTGCACGAAAAAAACATGTATTTGCAATAAATCTTGAAAGTCCGAGAAAATTCAAATTGTTACTGTTATGAAAATTTGATATTCTATAGATTATAGAATCTAAAGAAAATAATTTTCATAGAAGGTATAGCCAGCATATTGCATACAACACTATCTCTAGCATACGGCAGCTTTGCAGACTTGTTTTTTTCTAGGACGTTCGTTATATTACGAGATCACAATAACTATTGATTTTCGCTGATTCATATCTTTGAATCCTTTGAAATGAAGTATTATTTTGGAAAATTGTTGAATTAGTATATTTCTTATCCAGATTATACTTCAAATCGCCAATAGTCCTCGCAGCAATGAACGTGACAGCAATTAATGTAACGGTCCCAGGATACACCCTTGAGAAACTGACGCCCAACTCCCAGTACATTGTGTGGGTGAAGGCACATACGACCGCAGGAGATTCCCTGCCTTCTGAAACTCTATTAGCTTGGACTGACCCGGCATATCCGGCGTATGTTGAGGTAAGGTTCTCAATAAGCACAGAAAACCAGCAGGTCAGGTTACGATCTGTAAATTTTTGCTTAAACTTTGACGTGGAGATCAAAACTGACAGTTTCAGAAACCTGATCTTCTGGTAATCGCTTCTCACAGATCATTGTCTACATTCCTTCTTTTTGAGACCAAGTTATTCCTGCTAAAACTCAGTCTCAGTTATCTACCCATGTTGCAAAAGTAATCTACAAAATTGTTAAAAACTAAACTATACAAACATAGAGTTACTCTAGTCGCTATTAATTCGTGTGTTGTACTCGTCTTGGTCTACGGCGTCTCATTGGAAATTATCGCCGCAGCAAAATGATGTTATTGTATCAAAACTGCGTCTTTTGCTACCTACCGTGCATGTAAATTATTCCGAATGAAATACAAACAGCCAAAAAGGTCAACAATAAAACGAGATGTTCATGTTAACTGCTCAAATTACCTAAAACAACCTCCATTAATATCTGCTAATTGTCGCTGATAAAAAAAACTTGGAATAGAGCCATGTTTCCAGTTAACAACAGCCATCAAATCCTTACAAAGTTGGCTGGAGCGATTAACCGACGAGTTACAACGTGAAAAATATTCCCAGTTCATTCTTATCACCCCTCCCTCCCCTTCAAAGGAGCCATTTGCATATTTCCCGGCAGATGTTATTTTACTGGCACTTGCAACTTTTGCCCTGCAAGTAAACGTTCAAGATTAAAAGAGTCTATTGGGTTCTTGGGGAACCCGCTGTTTTTAAATGTAAATCAGTCTTATGAGGAATTTATATTCTTGCCTCCACTTTTTCGCTGCGTAAAGAAATCTTTGATCTTTTGGCTTCAGCGGTTTTCCAAGTTTATAGTGTGGGCTAATCATTCATATAAAATAAGCTTTGAATCTTGTCAGTTTATTCAAGCTCTGTGTGCTATTTAGAAATTTGTATTTATATACATTTTGCTTACAGCCCCCGACGGTAAACCCTGTCAACCTAGTCGTGGAAGGATCTAGCATGACCATTCTTTGCATTGCAATGGGAACACCGACTCCAACAATATCCCTCTACATAAGCGGTGAGTTAAGTCTCTAAAAACAAGTAACACGGTGCAAATCTATGCAATACCTAAGTTAAGCGGTCTTTGCAACTTTGGCTACCAAGTTTAGATCTAACTTTAGTGCGCTACAACCAAAATTCCAAAATGTTAGTTTTGCATCTCAAAACAAGCCTCTTAGCTCTGTTTACAAGAGTTTGATACCTGTTTGGCTAAAGTGAAATTTTAATGACATAAAGTGGCAGCTGAAAACCCAATTTCAATATCTAGTTTTCAATAAGGGCATATACATTTACGTATAGATAGCTGGGTTAAAAAACTTGAGAACAAGAAAAAAAGTCGCGGGACGTTTCCATACATATCGTATATAATAATGTGACAGGGCACAACATATCTAACAAGCAACAATACCACATGTCGCAGGCTATTTTGTAGTCTGCTACAAGTCATTTCATATCGTCACGAACTAAATCAGACAAATAAAAATACACTTGATAATAGACTTAAATACTATAACGTAAATAATAAATAAATACACAGTAGGTATACAAATATAATGTGACTCAACCACCGGTGCCGGAAAGTTGTTTCAGCACTGAAAAGAACCCGCGAGAAACTCAGCAGTTACTCTTTTCAATATTATGTTCTCTACAATAATCCGTTCATTGAAAAAGGATCAATGCCCTAAGACCACTTTTAACACATTCCCTGTCCCATGAATCTCATGTGATTCATAACAAGGGATTTTCAATTATGATATTTAACGGACAGAGAACGTGTTAAATGTATAAATATATATATCCTTGGACATTATTCCACACAGCGCCATCTAGGCCCAAGTGAGCTAATTTAAGCCCATTTCTATGGGATACTAGACAACGGATAAATATACTTAAATAGTTTTTCTTTTGTAAATACATCATTATTATACTTAGGAAAGACACAAATATTTGTACTGTGCGGGGATCGAACCCGCGACCTTTGGTGTAGTAGCCGACTTTTCAACAGTTACACCAAATCGACCGATCAAAGTGGTAAAGTTCATCCATTCTACTCAGGTCGCCTGGTCCGCCAAGAAGTGACCCGGCACATGGTGACCGTGATCCACAACGTGACGAGGGACATGGACGAGATCGCGTGCTACGCCGACAACGGCTACGGGACGCCCATGCAGGCCGCTAGGAAGATCAACATTTCGCGTGAGTTCTTACTATAGTGACACGATTGATGATTCGAGGAAATTGCTACATTTTTGCTAGATATTTCGTCGCTAACGTTTCCAATGGGCAAATCTTAACTACCTGAAAAGTATATTATCTGAAAACCAGAAAAAGACTTTCGGTCTTGGCTTCAGGCGGTAATCAAACCCGTGTCTTTCGCAGACCGGGTGACTTACCGTTGAGCTTATCTTATTATTATGCATATCTTATTTTGAGTTTCATAGTACAGCCAAACGACGCATTTTAAAATTGCCATAGAGATACCTAGATAAAACTGAGTTTTGTTGCTTGATTATAAATGAAATTGCTTTATTGATTGTTCATGACTCAGTAAAAAAAGCAAAGATGGAACTATTTACCAAACGGATATTAAACGTTGTTTGGCTCTACTGTAAAGTTGCATGAAATGAGATACGACTATTGGTAACGTTAGCAACGATTTTATTGATAAGTACTTTTTTCCTTCAACTACTATGTTTACCGATTTAGGTTATTTACTGTGCATCCAAACTAAGGCTAAAGGTATTCCAACAGATGTACCAATCATACAAGCATCAGGAATAACAATGGCGGCGGCAGGAGACTCAGTAATTCTAGAGTGCCGTGTGGAAGCTCTACCTAAACCCACCATCGCCTTCTGGAGAGACCCCACAGGAAGGACCCCCGTTATAGATGGACCTAACTACACTATACAGCTCATACCTGACCCTGAGGTAAGTCGGATAGTATTTGAAAACCCGCCTAATATTTAGTTGTGTGGAAGCGCTAACTACCCCTAACGATAACGAATGGCCCCTTTCATTTCGTTTCTCTTAACCATGTTATTTACAAACTTAAAGGAATAAATGAGAAGGTACAATCAACGACAAAAGTGCCTAAACATTTGAACCATGTCGCATTAACTTTGCTTTGTTTGTCGTAGAACTTTTGAAGGAGGTGTCATTTTAGCCAGTACGACAAGATTTTAAAGTGATCCGGCAATATTGTCGTTGACCGTACTAGGAAAGAAACTATGAAAGTACACGAAAAAGATATTCTTAAATTATTTTGTCCCTCTGCTACCCAGCAGTACCTCATTCAATAAAATAAAGTTAACGACGAGTGTTACTAGCCACCACGGTTACCAAATGCGTCGGTGATCAAAAACTGGAAAATTGGGAACACTAAATCCTAAGATTGCGCGCTGAGTTGAAGAATATCTAAATGTAAAATACATGATCACATTGTTCAAAATGTTGATATAAGTAATCAAAAATAATTGGTTGAGTGGTTATTAAGTTCTCAATATCTACGTTTATCTGGAGAAAGATAAATTCTCTGCTTTCTTAAATTGAATAGAGTTTGGCCAGATTAAATTCTTAATCCGCCATTTAAATGTTTCAACCTCCACCTTTCGTTCTCAATTAATACTATGCAGATTCGATTATGGCGAATCTCGTTATTATTCATGGGGCTGTCAATAGGCGTTCTTCTCAAACGTTTGCTTTTCCTATTAATTTTCATCATCTTGCCCAAAAGGTTCATCATGAAGTTTTGATTAAAATATTTAAAACCAAAAGTGGACAGCGCGTGTAATACGGAGATATTTAAAAAATTCAACATTTTATTGCCACATTGTGGTAAAAAAGATTTTATAGACATTTTTGGGCGAAATTTTATTTGTCATTTTTTTCTGATCCTAGGTAAATCCGAAAGAGATGTGTTTTTTTACATGAATACAATGTTGTAACAACACGCATGGCATAAGGAGCAAGTCAACCTACTAAATGTTTCTCGTGTAAATTGCCATTCAAATTCACGATTACATAGAAACTTGCAGAATTCTGCTCCCCTTAAATTAATATCTATTGTCTCGAAATTATTAGATGGTATCACCTCCCGATTGCGCGATATGCAATGAGCAGTAAGACAAAAACCTAAATCTACAACAACATGACATTGAGGTAAATATTTTGATAAAACAGTAAAATTCTCCAGGCGGTCTGTTCCATCCGCAAATCTACAAGCAGCAGATCAGCTCTTCAAGTTTTATTCAAATTAGGCACTTCGACCCTATTCCAATCACTCTTTGGTTTTAATCATTGCTACTAGTTAACCAAATCATTTTTCACAGGAGACAACAAAATACACAATGCGACTGATAATAAAGAAGATATCAGAGGCAAACGAAGGCGATTACTTCTGTCACGCAGAGAACGCATTCGGCAAGACCCTGCGACCTGTGTCGGTGCGGCTGAGGCACACGTCGCCACACCATAACGTCACGGAGTGCTGCATGCAGGTTAGTTCTTGTTGTTCCATATCAACCAAACCCATGGAATAGGCTGTGATTGGCATTTCGATACGAAAATGAGGGGATTCGGAGATCTGTCATCGTCGAAGTGGGCAGGGCACATAGCGTAAGCTGCGGAGCGTGCGCGGGAGCAAGATCCCAGCGCATCAGCGTTCCGCAGGGCGAGGAGGGGACGGAGACGACGAACAGTTGCCCATCGTCTCCAACCTCTCCGTGGAGTAGGCTGGCGGGCGCGTGGTACGGTACAATGCCGGCGTGGGTGCCCCGCCGGCATTGCACAGGCCTGCTCCACTGCCTGGTAAGGACGGCTCGACGCCCTCGGTTGTCCCCACTGGCCTCTGCCCTCGTGGGGGGGGGCCGCTTCCGGCCCGCCGTGTTGGCGGGCTCCGTCCGGGAAAACGCGTAGTGGGCTTCGTGCCAGTCACTGCAGTTCCCCCAACATGGACGATGAGTGGGAGTCCCGGAGTTTTTAGAGGGTATGCCACTGGGTGTCTCTTCCCCAGTGGTGAGTCCCACATAACCCGTTCGCCCCCCGGCGGACGGGTATGCGTAAGTGCATTTTCTCCGGGTCAAAAAAAAAAAGGGCACATAGCGTGAAGAAATATATTAGGGTAAAGCTGGCTATTATGGTATTTAAGTTTTGGTATGGAGACCATTACACGGATGACGGAAATCGATTTCAGTGGGTGCACTACTGTGCATCCACTGTAATCTGTACACAAAACCTGCTGGTTTTGGTAATTTTTCCGGGAGGCCAAACCCATCTGCACTACCCAGTAAACTGAAACTAATTTGCCATATTTTTTCCTTTCTTCTCTTTAGCTCTTTATTTCAATTCGGGTAAGTAGATAAGTATCTCCTGTTTTTTTTTGTCGTGATATTCTTTAAAAAGGAAGGAGCTTTTACCAACCTCTCTTGGCTTTGCCTTTCTCTTTTTCTGCGGTGACTGTTAGGAATGTTTTATTGTCAGAGTTCTGTTAAGTTTGAATTTGTAACACTGCCCCCTTTTTATAGAAAAATAACTTCTGAAGTCCAATCCCAGATAATAACAACTGAAGTACTCTAACTAATTTCAAGCTTAGTAACTCCAAAAAATACCTGCTGCAAACGGTATAAACACCATATGGCTCGTAAAGTTGCGAGCAGATGGCGTCGGAATTATGTCGAGTCTCGCTTACAAAGTTACAGGGCCAAGAGATGTGCAGAGCGAAGAAAACGGATAGTAACGGTTACAGTAAACGGTACTTTTTTTGGAAAATAAGTCACTTGAACGAAATATAACACTCCAAAAAATAAAAAGTTCCGTTCTTGGTTGCCGTTGAAACGACGAAAAGAAAAACCAGGAACTAACTAAAATTTTCATCAATTTGTCTTGAATTGCCGAATAGCTTTGTCTCCCAAGATGAAAAACAACTACAACTTGAGTTTATGCTTTCAATAATAACAAATGTATTTTGGCTTACGTCATGTTATTCACAAATGTTTATACCATTGATGTAGTTTTAATCTTTTTCATCGGTTTTTCTTCCAGCAGAGCAAGCTAAGTTATTTTCTGTGTAGATACTTTTTTATTTCCTATTTGACCGCCTTTTTTCCACTCTATGTGTCGATCTTACTTTACCGAGTTGTCGCCACTGATGCCCGTTATAGCCCGTTCCAAACTTTTTAAAGTTTTAAACTCCGTCTTTTGTAGCGAGGAAACTCAATGTGTGACAAACTTTGTGTGACTCAAGTTATTTTGATGAGATTTAAGACTATTGTGTAGTTGTTATAGAGTTAGGTTTGGTTGAAAAGAAAAAAACTAACAAGTCTCTGGGCCGGGGTAAAAAAATGTATTGAATTGAAAAATAAGTGTGTAATATTAGCACTTATTTCATTAGGTTTAATCGTCAGGTGTTTTTTTCTGCTTGTTAATATTATTATAGCAACCCAATTTCTCTTGGAATTAAGTACGCTTTTTTTACAAGAATTTTCTTGCAATATATAGAAATTGAATAAACATCTCAAGTATCCAAAGAAAGAAAAACTATATAATCTTTAGAAGTTTAGCCCACGAGCTTATTGGTAAAACCTCAAAAGCCTTTATCCACATAGAGCAAAGTTTTGAATAGCACAATCGTGAATAGAACAGAACCTATCCGCGAATAGCACATATTAATATTTTTGGCATGTGCTGTTTGTGCTGTAAAATGTTTGATGTGCTTTACGCGGATAGGTTAGTGCTATTCGCGATTGTGCGATTCAAAACTGTGCTCTAAGTGGATTACGTCGTTATTGGAGTTGCTTGGGTTTTTATCGGTTTTTTCATTCACCGGAGTGTTAGCTGCTTTAACATTAGAAAGAAAGAAAGAAAGAAAAACGTTTATTGCTCTTGGACATCCTACACATACAGATACAAACAAAACAAAATGGTTAGAAAAAAAAATAACAAAAGAAAATATAAACAAAAATTTTCACCAGACAGCAGTGTCACGATGTCCAAAATTAAATGAACCTCACTTAGCTAATGCCTGGACCTGATAGGCTCAGACGCTGATTTTCAGTGGGGCCAGCTGAATGGCCGCACGGACATTCGCAGCGGCTGTCAAATTTCTTCACTTTCATACCTCCTCATCCCATTAAGCCCAAGTAGGTGTTCCGCTAGATTTGACTCGGGACGACACGAGTTCCACGCCAGTATTTAATAACGCCCCAATGCTCTCGCTCTAGCTCTTATACAAGTTCGTAATGAATTCGTAATGAAAATAATAGAAATAAAATATAAAGCCTCGAGAAATGTAACTAAACTATATTATATCCAGCTCCTTTAAAATAGACCCGCCTGGAGCTGGGAAAAGTTGTCGAGTGTGGCCCAGGAGAAATTAACATATTCTTGAAGGCGGAGCATTATTAAATTCTTTCCTCGCAAGGGTCTACACGCAGATTAGATGCCGTTCGTCGAAGGAAACTAGTCTTGCTTTTGTTTTGTACGTCTATGTTTTTATTGTAATTGTCTTAGAAAAAAAACTTTTAATCTTACGCTGCTAAAATGAGGTTGCTTCTTTGGCTGCTTTCTAGCTTAAGAGTGCGTATAAACCCAGCAAATTATTAAAATTCACCCGCGCCCCCCTCTCTGCGAACACTATCGCCCGCCGAACCACAATACATCTCTCTCGCTCGCTCAACGCGTAGCTTCCGTAGTATACGTAAAACAATCAGATAACACAGTGGGCATTATTTTTGTGAATACATTACCTACATTTTAATGTGTGTAATTTTACTTTGTATATAAGTTGAATGTTATGTTGTAGATAGTAGTCTCATCTTTTAAATTATTTTTAAGGATCGGTATGCAAAAGGTAAAAACAGGACCCTATTACATAGACTACACTGTCTATCTGTCACCAGTTGATTTTTTCACAATAAATACTAAATACTAGCAGCCGCCCGCGACTCCGTCTCCGTGGACTTAGCTGTCTTTTCTGTAGAAATTTTCCTGATTTTTCTTTGCTATAAACCTCACGGAGCCCGAGACCATTCCAACGAATGCAAAACTGTGGAAATCGGTTAGTGCGTTCTGGAGTTATAGCGTCAGGAAGGAAAACAAGACTTATTTTTATATACTAAAAATTTAAATAAAATATTTTAAAGTAAATACACAAGCGGGTTTTTTTTGCGTTCTTTGTTCTATATTAGTGACGGTAATAGGTGGACGCATTTGTATATTTATAAATAAAAGCTCCCCGGTGTCATGATTTGACCCGCCTTTTTTTCTCGTGGGGAAATCTTCATGGATACCTCGCCGCCCGGGGAGACGACGAAGTTATGTTGGACTCCTACCGACTAAAACCCCGCGGCCGCTACCACGCGCCTCAAGGCGCTTGCAGGCCGCACTGGCCCCGCAACCCCACGTGTCGCCCTTACGGGCCTCAGCGAGTGGGTGGCTAGTCCACCACACTGCCACTCCTGAGTTCTATTCGCTTCCCGGCGGTTGGACCCTACCACCGGTACTAAGCAACCTCGCAACGCCAAGGTGAGAACTCATGAGGGGGTGGTTTGACTCTCCTCCACCAACTGAAGACGAATTAAAGGGTCGCATCCCGCCTGGCGCGATTGTCAGCGATTATAATAATAGATTTTGAATTGTATCTGGTTTATAGGGCGTTGAAAGGTGAATGAAAAATGAAAATTAATGCCAAAAACATCATCTTTATTTCAAGTATGTACATATTATACGAGGGTCATTCAATAAATACTTACTTAGCCTACAAAAAGTAAAGGATTTTTTTGGAAAATGGCAATTTATTTTTCAACATAGTCTCCATTCAGTTCGATGCACTTAGCACAGCGATGCTCAAACTTTTTTTAACCCGTCCGAAAAATAGTTTTTGTCAAACTCTGCAAAATAGGCCTCCGTGGCGGCAATGACGTCCTCATTTGATCCATATCTATTCCCGGTGAGTGTTTTTTTCAGATTAGGAAACAGAAAAAAGTCTCAAGGGGCCAACTCTGGAGAATACGGTGGATGGGGCAGCAATTTGTAGCGCAATTCGACCAATTTGACCATGGCAACGGCAGACGTGTGAACCGGTGCGTTGTCGTGGTGAAACAGCACGTTTTTCTTCGCCAGGTGGGGTCGTTTTTTCTTTAATTCGGCGTCGAATCAGCCCAATAAATCGGCATAGTAAAGCCCTGTTATAGTTTTACCCTTCTCGAGGTAATCGATGTAGATCAAACCATGTGAATCCCAGAAAACGGTGGCCATAACTCTTCCGGCCGATTTTACAATTTTCGCCTTCTTTCCAGCATGTTCCCCGGTCTGAATCCTTTGTTTTGATTGCTTCTCGGTCTCTGGTGTGTACCAGTGGATCCAGGTTTCATCGACGGTCACAAAACGACGCAAAAACTCCGCGGGATTCCGCTTAAACAGCGCCAACACGTCTCCGATGTGGTCCCACGGTTGCGCTTGTTGTTGGTTGCTTGTTTTTTCTACATTTGGTGCGTCATTGTGGGAAGATTCATGGCTACACTCAATTCTTGAAATTGTTCTAAGCCAATGCCTACACTAGTAATCCCAGTGACAGCGGCTGTGTTTATGTCTAGGTTCTGGGTTGGTTGTGGATCTGACGTGTTCAGTGTGAATTCACCTCTGCACATATTACACGAACGTTTCAGTTTAGAATAAAAACCCACTTTACCCACGTTTCTCCTGTGATGTTTAAGTTAGATAGAGTGCAACCGAATTGAGGAGCATGATTCGATACCATTTTTATTTTTTCAAAAAAGTACAACTTGTTTATTATCACTCTCTCTGCTGCATCGTACAAATTTTCAGCCTGATCTTCATTCTGAGCTTGTGGCCGACTACTTAGAGTGCGTCGTCGCTTCAATGAACTGTAATGAAAAAGTTCAGCTATTTCCAAAAAAAAAACATGCAGAAATGACACAGTAGAAAAATAATAATGCGGAAGCCATATTTTACGGAATTTATGTTAAAAAAAGGCACAAATTACCCACTATTAGAAAAGTCATTTGCAATTAAGCATTAAAGTACTCGTAGCAAGTGGCGTTCTGAGTCAAAATATCGCTCGGCTCATGCGTTTTGTGGTTGCAGTTCTAACCACCCCACCCAAATCCACCCTTTTCCGTTCAACTGATCGGATTTATTATATATTTACAGGAGAGTGCAAAGCAGCGGCCAGGCAAAAAAGTAGGCGGGAAATGGTTAATTTCGGCGTCTGTTAGCGCTTAGTTACTTTCATTTAAGAAAGGATGGTTTGGAAAGTGATAACTTTATCAGAAATTATCTAACGTTATTTCTCAAATGACTATTTCCCATTCGTTATTTTTCTAATGACAGGTCTCCACTAGTTTAAATGTTATCGATTGTACTGTAAGAATTTAGGCGGATACTTTTCTGGAGTATTCTCTTCATTCCTCGAGTAATCATTACGGTAAGTATTTTTTTCTGGCTGACAATAGTCTGTAGATATAGGCTGTCTATTAGGGTCTACATTTTCCAAATTCAATGTTGTTCTGTAAAATAAACACAGTACTTAGTATATTTACTCATGTGGTAGTAACTAGTTATTGTTTCAGCCAGCTTCAACTTTACTAAAAAAAAAAACCCAAGATAGAAAAGCTAATATGGATACTATTTTTAAAGAAACCTACATAGTCGACGACGCGCGCGTGGAGGCATCTCCACAACTTCATTTTGATCACATCTGTCAGATTGTGAAATATTTTGAGATACAGCAATTCTGAAAATTAAATATTATTTGAAAACAATTTACTTACAATAAATACCTGGTGGATTGAAACAAATTCCTTCGAAATCAACCTATTATTGGAAGAGACCAACTAAAGTCATGTGATTACTTAGCATATACTTTACACCATCTGTTTACGTCATCTTACTAGATCGACTCAAATGAATTTATTTCTCTTAAAATACAATACAACATACCTTCGACAATTAGCCTTCCTTTCAGTTTGTAACTTTTTTAGCTCTCGTTTACTAAGTCTTTTTAAAGTCCTTTTCTTTTTCCACATTTCACTATTTATTTTGAAACTCGGAGCAGCTAAGAATTTGAGCGTAGTCTTCTCGTCTCAACGGAGCGATCGGTACTGATGTGTGAAATAGAAATATGTGTCAAGCTTCACAAACGTGCGACGGGAGATGGCTTTTTCCGCGGAATCAAAACGTATTAAGTGCCAAAAGTGTTTAATCGTTATAAATCCAAAACTAAAAGGAATTTTAAAAAATGACTAGACATAGCCCTTACTTATTTTTCAATATAATTATTTATAAAAAAATTGTCATCATAGTAATTGCCATGTCCAGTATAAAACGAAAAAAAGGGAAAATCAGACGTAACTTCGTGATTTTTTTTTATCGAGATAATTTAATTATTTTATGTTTTTGATCAAACACAACCCTTGAAAATATCATGTAGCGTAACATTTAATAAATTCATAAAATTTCATCTAGTATTTATCACGTACAATCAAGAAAAAGATTGGTAGTTTTGCTTTATGCGCACTCTTAATAAAACTTTAAGGAAATCTTCATTAGAGGCTTTTATTGCACGTTTTTGTTTGTGACGTACATTCAGATGGTAATTTAATATTAAATAGTACTTATATAAAAATGAAAATTAAAAATCATTCACTTATAAATCATTAGTAGATAATAGAATGCTGAAGGGTCACGTTTTGTGATTATTCAAATTAGAAGTATAGTCGATCAAATAGAATGATAGATTACAGTCAAACCATGGCTATTCTAATATTCAAAATATATCTATAGGCCAGACAACAAACAGCAATGTTATTAAGATAACTCATGAAAAATACCCTTATGAAAACATTTTTATGCAAAAAAACATAATATTTCTTTAGCAAGTTGAATCTCATTTTAAAAGATAGTGACAAAGATTTCCTTCGAGCACTTTTGTTACGCTGGACCACACAAAGCCCGCGGCGTCTCTGCGTCGTTTTTAAGGCGGGATTATTTGCTCGTGCCAGAGGTCTGGGCGAGCATTTTTAAGCCGTCTATACCCAAGCCACCGAAGTGTCTTGTAATGCAATATCCTAGGTGCAAGATTATATTAAATTTAAGTTAATAATCTGTCTATAGCTTAATAAATGTCGTGCAATAATATTACAATGTTGTCTATTTAAATTACCCTAAGGTAACTCTGAAAGATGTGAATGCAACCTTTCTGTAAATTAAATCGAAGGTGTTACAAGTTTTTAGTACAAATGCAAAGTTTACTTTATTTGAATAGATATTTTATGTGTTATTAGAATTGGAAACTCAAAAATAACCTTTTCATTACTCATACTCTGAAAGTAGGTCATTACTGACCTGAGAAGCGGGCTGAAAGTAATACTTTTCATCCCTAGGGAGAATCACTTTCAACTGACAGCTGTCTTATTATTTTAAAAAAAACTAGTTCTTTTTCACTTAACTATTGAACCATGTTCCAAATTTCTATACAGCCACGATGTAAAATTGAAATAACTTAAAGTTAAGTATTGATTAGGGAATATATATTTTTAAATAACTTTATTTTATAATTAAGTTTCAACAATTTCTTTAAAATAACGTAGCTTTGAGCAAATTATTTACCATTTTTCCAATGATTAAAATAAAAAATAATGGCTGAATAGCGGGCCGCCCACAGAAAAAAAAAACAAACAAAATAGGCGGGAAAGCGGCAATTCGATCTTCATGAATTAATTCATGTTTTAATTTTTACTTTCCTCGTATTTGTAATGAAAAGCACAGTGTTTACCTCGGGTTAAAGACTTATTTAGTCCCTCGAACTATTGGCGCCCTCACTTCGTTCCGGGCGCCAAACCCCGTCTCGGGACTAAATAAGTTACTTTCACCCCTCGGATAACAATGTACTATTAATTCAAAAACTTTGTGAAGTAAAGGCTATTTTTTGCAACAATTGTTCGCACCACGGACGTAAAAGAAAGACGGAAGTCACCTCGTCTAATCATGAGTGAAGTAAATTATCAGCTGCCAGTTTTTTAGTGTGATGTTACGTCCGTCTTTCTTTTTAGTCTTGATTTGCACAGGTTGATATGAACGCTTTTGTACCATGTCTACCGCACCTCACTGATTGGTCAATCTCCGACAGAACAACGTCTCGTCCGGCTGCATCGACGCGTGCAGTTTCCGTCTCGACATGGAGAACATCATGGACCGCCCCGAGTGCATGAATGACTTCGACAAGCTCATGAAGTGCGCCGCTGATGGATCAGGTAATTCATCTAAACTAATATTATAAATAGCAACAAAATGGAGAAAGTGTATGTGTAAACATTGTTGTTCTTAGAAATTTGTTTTCTTTTGAATTTTTGTGTTAGTAATTTTTCGCCATTTAAAAAACTAACGCAATTTTCAAAAAATTACATCCGCGATGTTTTTTCACTTTAAGATTTGTTTATTACCTTTAAAACTGTCCATAAGTATGATAATAGTCTATATGCAAAAACTTGAAGTGATGTAACCAATTTAGCACTTTAGCGCAAAGTAGAGGACGGGTCTTCTTTTAAATGAATCATTCTCCTTACGTTTACCTAGAGCGCCTATGCAAATTCAAAGGACAAAAAATATATTATTATGTTAGTACGTGAATTTAGCAATACCGAAATCACATATTATTTTCTTTATTTTTACTATAAAAACTAAGATATATTACTTTCGCGCCGGAGCTGGGGTCAATTTTGCGGATCTCCTTTTAAAAGTAGAGACTCCGTCACCGGTTTCGTAGTAGACCATTATTTTTTAGGTTAATTTAAAACAATGGGGCTTGTACTGTTGAGGTGCCAAATAAATAAACGTATGATCTCTCCTCTCTGTCAGACCACCGCAGCTGCTGCGCCTCCTGGGGCGTCCCCCGCGCATGCCTGGAGCTGTGCCGCGGTGGTGCCGTATCGCGTGCGTGCGCGCTGCAGCACGCGCGCCGCGCGCTCGCCTGCTTCCGCGACGCCGGCGCGCGCCTGCCCGGCCCGCCGCGCACTCTGCGCGCGCATCAGGCGCCGACCAAGCACTCCGTGCTGCTTAGGTGAGGAACGTTTCAAACATAACCATACTTGCATCGTTTCTTTGTTTCTTCGTTTCTTTGTTTCTTCGTTTCTTTGGTTCTTTGTTTCTTTCTTTTTTTATTTCTTTGTTTTTCTGTTGCTTTGTTTCTTTGTTGCTTTGTTTCTTTGCTTCTTTGTTTCTTCGTTTCTTTGTTTCTTTCTTTGTTTCTTTCTTTGCTTCTTTCTTTGTTTCTTTCTTTGTTTCTTTCTTTATTTCTTTCTTTGCTTCTTTCTTTGTTTCTTTCTTTGTTTCTTTCTTTGTTTCTTTCTTGGTTTCTTTCTTCATTTCTTTCTCTGTTTCTTTCTTTGTTTCTTTTTTCGTATGAGGTGGATACAACTAAGGATCATGTGGGGGCCACACGAGTACACTATTGTGCTACTCAGGTAAGGAAATAGTTGTAAAATGAAGGAATACTAAGAAGATAAAAAAGCGAGAGCGTCGTTGCGTTGTGGTTCCACTCTGTCCCTGGACTCGTCCGGTGCGGCCCCAGCCGCAGCCCCTGGAGCTGTGCCGCGGCGGCTCGGTGTCGCGTGCGTGCGCGCTGCAGCACGCGCGCCGCGCGCTCGCCTGCTTCCGCGACGCCGGCGCGCGCCTGCCCGGCCCGCCGCGCACTCTGCGCGCGCATCAGGCGCCGACCAAGCACTCCGTGCTGCTTAGGTGAGGAACGTTTCAAACATAACCATACTTGCATCGTTTCTTTGTTTCTTCGTTTCTTTGTTTCTTCGTTTCTTTGGTTCTTTGTTTCTTTCTTTTTTTATTTCTTTGTTTTTCTGTTGCTTTGTTTCTTTGTTGCTTTGTTTCTTTGCTTCTTTGTTTCTTCGTTTCTTTGTTTCTTTCTTTGTTTCTTTCTTTGCTTCTTTCTTTGTTTCTTTCTTTGTTTCTTTCTTTATTTCTTTCTTTGCTTCTTTCTTTGTTTCTTTCTTTGTTTCTTTCTTTGTTTCTTTCTTGGTTTCTTTCTTCATTTCTTTCTCTGTTTCTTTCTTTGTTTCTTTTTTCGTATGAGGTGGATACAACTAAGGATCATGTGGGGGCCACACGAGTACACTATTGTGCTACTCAGGTAAGGAAATAGTTGTAAAATGAAGGAATACTAAGAAGATAAAAAAGCGAGAGCGTCGTTGCGTTGTGGTTCCACTCTGTCCCTGGACTCGTCCGGTGCGGCCCCAGCCGCAGCCCCTGGAGCTGTGCCGCGGCGGCTCGGTGTCGCGTGCGTGCGCGCTGCAGCACGCGCGCCGCGCGCTCGCCTGCTTCCGCGACGCCGGCGCGCGCCTGCCCGGCCCGCCGCGCACTCTGCGCGCGCATCAGGCGCCGACCAAGCACTCCGTGCTGCTTAGGTGAGGAACCGTAAACTGTCCTTGCTTCGTATGCATATTCTTTCTTCATTTCTTATTTTTTTCTTTCTTTCTTTCTCTCTATCTTTCTTTCTTTCCTTTTGTGAAGTGGAAAAAAATTGGTTAGGAACTCGTCGTGTGGTCACGCGTTTTAAATCTAGCCTGAACATCTACTTTGTGTAAATTCTACGCTTGGCCCACTGCGCATCAAGCGCCAACTGAACACTATTGTATCACTCAGGTAAGGAAATATTTTTAGTATGTTTATTTAGGCGAGCATTTGACCACCATCTCACCGGATCATGTGTGATGATGCGGTCTAATTTAATCCATATCAGCGTAACAAACAGCTGGAAAGAGCTTACCACTGAAGTGTTTTCAGAGCTTTAGAACTAGGGCACAGTTGTAAAACTCAGAAATCACTTCAGTATGAAGGAAGCTCACCCCACTCCCTTGCGGGTTGCATATTTTAAATAAAAGAAGTAGGTACTTAGAATATCCAGGAGAGAACGTCGTGGCCCAGCAGTTACACAATCGTGTGGTCCTGCGTTCAATTTTGGACCGAACATTACTTTGTTGTGGTAATTGTACAATAAACCTATTGACTTTAATTATTTTTGTTTATTATCGAAAGACCTCTCATTTATGTAAACAATCCTAAAAGAATCACGTCATTAGGATCAATACTACCAGAGATATCACAATTTAAAATGCACATTTTTAGACTTGCCCAAAAACGCTTCATACAAACGTGTCAGGGAACGTGACGTCACGGCCACTGTTTTTGTAAGGAGCGCGTAAGAAATTTGTTCGGCAGCTATATTAAATATTGCGTTTATGAAAATGGTCTCCTAACATATAATAGTATGGGTTACAAAATAGTGATATTGTTTTACAAAAATTTAACACTTTTGAAATGGACTGCCCACCCAAATTTGCCTATTATGGCCTCATTTTGAAACAAATTTCGATTGTGGTTTCACAATAACATTTGAAATTGTAGTGTCTCAAACACCAATAAAACACACGTTTTAGTCTTCTCACGGATATATCGTATGCGGACACAGAATGCGACTGTCTTCGCCCCCAGCGGGTAAGCAAGTGACGCCCTCTGCGTCTGCGCATACACTACATCCCTTCTTTATTTTGATTTAAAATAAATTGTTTGCCATCACTCTTAAAGTTATAATATTCCAATTGATATCTAGGACAATAGTTTAACAAATCAAATGTAGTGATTTAAATTATTGAACATTCCGAAGGATACCTAACAGTAGTAGCTTGAATTAACATTTTCTTTATAATCTGAAATACAATTCTCGTTTTCAACACAAAGTAATTAAACAATCTATAAACTACAACAGTCAAAGAGTCATTCACTTTCTCAAAGTAAAATACATTTCGACGTTATTCCTTAGGTACCAGTTTTATCATTCCGGACCCTGTCATCCCCGTCACTAACGTCAGTTACTGTTTGTGTAGTGGGATTAAAATTGGAATTCAATTCGTTGTCTTTCACTCAATTTTTTAACCTATATCCTTCCTTCCTTCTCCAAATTGTTTCAAACCAGACGGTGGACGATTATTTCTAACGATTTTTTATTCTTATTATTATTATTTTTTTAACTTTTGTTTTTATTTATTAGATGGGCTAGATTTTTCTTTTTGGTTTCCTTATTAGTTATTATTTAGTTTAATTATTCGTCTTAGTTTTTTATCAATTTTATTATGTTGTCTTACCAGTTAAGTAATTGCTATCAGGTAGTAATTAAACATACTTCTTTTAAATGGCAATATTTCCACACCACCACATCAACGCGCATCTAATTAATATTATTTTAGCCAATATTTATCTTCTGTGTAAGCCACTGTAATTATAACTCAGCATGGTGGTTATTATTTAGCATCTGAATTTGTGATCAGCATTCAAGCTATAAACTTTAAAGATATTGCTATACTCACCAAAACTATACAAGCAAACAAAGTAAAATACTTGATTTGAATCTAACTGTAAATTCAAATGCCATAACTTTTAATAAGTTTTCAGTGTGTTCAGTTATTATTATTATCAGTTATTATTCATATTATCAGTTATTATTGTTAATTTATTATTGTTCAGTTATTATTGTTCATTTATTATTGTTAAGTTATTATTGTTCAGTTATTATTGTTCAATTATTATTGTTCAGTTATTATTGTTCCGTTATTATTGTTCAGTTATTATTGTTCATTTATTAGTGTTGAGTTATTATTGTTCAGTTATTATTGTTCAATTATTATTGTTCAGTTATTATTGTTCAGTTATTATTGTTCAGTTATTATTGTTCAGTTATTATTGCTCAGTTATTATTGTTCAGTTATTGTTCAGTTATTATTCAGGTTTACCCCGCGCGCACCCGTTCCGAGCGGCAGTGTTTTCTTCGAGCTCCGTATAAAAAATTGTGTTATAATGTTAAAGTTGTCGTTTTGGAGATAATTTATATGTCTACACGAAGATAATACTACCAACAAGAATACCGTTTCAAAAACCTGCACGAAGAGACATCCAGTGAAGAGATTTAAGATCAAACATCTTGAAAAAACTCGTTAACTGTGTAAAATCAAAGTGTAAACAAGTGCGGCGTGACAGCGGTGACTCAGCTAGTCAGAGTGCTTAATGACTATCGGTAACGAAAACCAAAAAAAAAACTTACCCGACCAGCAAACCTATCATAACATACGCTGCAAGTAACCTACTATTTCGTCGCGACGTTCAACAAGACCGCTGGTGTATTGTGTGGAAGTAGCCGTATTTCCCACTAACCCGTGAGGGCGGCAGATCAAAACCTAGCATCAACCATCTTTTTGTTCAACTATGGCGATGAAATGCTTCAAATGTAGTACAAAAATCGTGAATAAGGAGTTTTTAACTTGTGCTAGTTGCAAAGAAAAATATCATTTATTTTGCACTATAGTATCTGAAAAAAGATTTTGGTTGATGACACTAGAGAACAAGAAATCATGGAAATGCAAGACTTGCTTAAACGTAAAAAGTAAAAAACACTCAACTCCGGTATCTTCTGCTAAAGAAGGGCAGTCGCCAAAGACAGTTTTTGATAATAGTAACACCACTAGTAACTGCAAAAAGAGTGAAAATATCACCCTGAGAAAGAAAGCAAACGTACCTCATGACAGTTGCTCACCAGTTATTGGATCTATTGATATGACAGAATCAATGATTTCAGCGGATATTACCTTAAACCGAAGCTGTCCCGAAAACTGTACCTTTCTAAACGAGGAATCAGACGAACTTAGAGAGAAAATTAACATTCTAGAAATGAAACTTGAAAGTGCACACAGTGAGGTTGAAAGACTAGTCTCTGAAAACTTTGTTTTGAAAGACGAGGTATCAAAACGCGATGCGAAGATTAACCAGCTCACTCGCATCTGTCGCTCAACTCCTACACGTCAAGCTAGCCCCTCTCAATACAACAGAGACTGTAGCAAATTATTGTGCACCCCGAAACTCAAGTCAAAGCAAACAAAATCGACAAATACTGGCCTTGATCACCCAAATCAAGCAACCTCAACAACGGAAATTCAAGAAAATGAATCATCTACATCATCATCTCCTCGAGCGGAACTCACTCAGAATAAGAATAAAAACAAAATATGCTTGCTGAGTACTAGCAAGTTTACGAAGACGCGACTCATTGCCCATAAAAGTCTTCAGGATGAGGACTACGATATATGTCACTTTTTACTGCCTAATCATGGAATAAAAACACTTCTTGAAGGAATTGAGGAAAAACTCGCCAACTTTACCATGAATGACCACTGCATAATACTACTAGGTGACCGTGACTTCGATACATCGACAAATTACTACGAATTAATAAAGCATATGCGGGAAATATTACAGCAAATAACTTACACTAACGTCATAATATGTCTGCCAACGTTTAAATGCTCCAGTTTTGCAAATTTATTTAATTGGCGAGTCGAGATTTTTAATAATTTATTGAACTTAGACATCATGACCCATGAATACGGATATTTGATCGATTCAAACAGGAATCTTGAGTATAGCAATACGATGTTTCTAAGACACACTGGCCGTATAAATAATAATGGAATGCGTACTATTTTCGACGATGTCAAGAAACTTGTAAATCAAATAAATGGATATAATGAAAAACAATTCAGCGTCGAAGACCTTGTTTATGTGAATAACCAGATGAAGGAAGGAACATGCTCAAGGATGGCTGAATCTACACCAGTGAGAAATGACTTTTTTCGTCCCTAAATTAAAGATTTTATATCAAAATATACGCAGCCTAAAAAACAAACGCCATCTTATAGAGGCAGCACTTGAGGAAGACAAACAAATTGAAATATTGTGTCTGACGGAGACTTGGATCACCGAAAACAAACTAGATCTACTCCATGTAGAGGGTTTCACACTTGCATCGTACTACTGCCGATCCAATATGGAAGGCGGAGGAGTATGCATTTTTCTTAAGAAAGAAATTGAGTACACTGATCTGTATGATTTAACTCGTATATCTGTTGAGTCCATTTTTGAATTGTGCGCTGTGGAAATACCTAAGCTGAACTTAATTATTGTTAATGTATACCGACCAGACAGGAACAGAATGCCTGAGTTATTTTATGGCTCATTAACAAGACTCTTACAGCGACTACGAAGTAAATATAGAAAGAGAGATGTAATGATAGGCGGCGATTTCAATGTAAATGTTTTAGACAAAAATTCATCAACTACTGAACTGTTAGAATTAATGAGTAGTCATAACTATCACCAGAATGTAAAAGAACCGACCAGAATAACACATAATACTTCTTCCTGTATAGATTTGCTATTTCTCAATTTTTCCCATACGAAAATAGACATAAACGTGGAAGAATACGGTTTCTCAGATCACAAAGGGGTCCTAGTAATATTACCTGCTTGTAAATCGCATTTGAATAAGATTTGGGTACTGGAAAAACGAATATTTAGTATGAATAATATTGAAAAATTTAGGTCAGAACTTACAAAAACCGATTTTGCCACAGTCATAACCACAGATAAAAATATTAACGAAAATTACAATTTGTTTCTCAATAAAGTACTAACTATTCTAAATGAGTGTATACCAAAAGTCCAAATCAAGATCAAAAAAAGAAATAGGAAGTCATGGCTTACGAATGGAATCAAAATTTCGTGTAGAAATAAGAGGCTTCTAAAAATACTAGTATCTCAAATAGATAATCCCACATTAACTGATAATTATAAAAAATATGAAAAGATGTTAAAAAAAGTCATTACTACGTCTAAAAGACTACAAAACATAAAAAAAATTCAAAATTCACAAAACATAGTAAAAGCAATGTGGGATGTAGTGAAAGAAAGCACTAATAAACAAAAACAAAAGAAAAATGAAAATATAAAATTAGATATTGGAAATAAAAATATCACGGAGAATCCTACCCTAATAGCAAACTTTTTCAATAACTTTTTTAAAAGTGTTGGAGATGCTGATACAACAGCCGACTTAGATGATATAGGTATCCACTCAAACTGGCCCTCTCATACTTCGAGAGAAAACTCAATGTACCTGACACCTGTCACCACTCAGGAAATATTAAAATTAATCCGAAATTTAAAAAACAAACGAAGTTTTGGGCACGACGACTTACCTCCCTTGCTAATACGACAGTGTGCAGAAGAGCTAGCACCAATAATGGCATACTTAGTAAACCAATCGTTTACTGAGGGTATTGTCCCTGATAAATTGAAAATCTCAGTGATAAAGCCCCTTCACAAAAAGGGTGATAAAACTGACTGTAATAATTATAGGCCCATTGCTTTGCTACCTACTTTTTCTAAAATTTTCGAAGGCGCAATGTCCGGCCGCCTTTACGCGTATTGCGAAAAGTTTTTCATATTCAGCAAAGATCAAAACGGTTTCCGAAAAAATAAGTCCACATCATTAGCGGTTTTCAATTACATATGTCAAGTTCTTAACTTTATAAACGAGAAGAAATATGCTGTAGGTATTTTGCTGGATATGAGCAAAGCCTACGACAGAGTTCAATATGACATATTACTGAAGAAACTACTCGACGTTGGTGTGCGGGGCCCAGTACACAAGTGGTTTACATCTTACCTCGAAAATCGAATACAGTATGTCGAGGTGGAGCACAGCGATGACAGAACAGGACGCATAACTCATGTCAGATCAAATCCTGTAAGCATGAATAAGGCTATACCTCAGGGCAGTGTCCTGGGTTGTGTTTTGTTTCTGCTGTATATGAATGACTTGCCAGAAATCGTGGGGGGGGTTTGTACACTTTTTGCAGATGATTTATCCTTGGTTATCCCCTGTACAAACAATCAAGGTCTAAACGACCAACTAGACAGTATTTTGACAAATGTAACAAATTGGTTAGCGCTTCAACATCTCCAAATTAACTATAAAAAAACAAAAATAATGCAATTCAAGCCGTATCAGAAGCAAGCCTTAAGCATAAATTGCTCCTTCAATAACATTAAATTAGAATGCGTAAATTCACACCCACTCTTGGGGATAGAGATTGATTCTGCCATAAACTGGAAAGAACACATAAAGAAGGTATCCTCGAAATTATCCAGATTCACATATGCACTTTATGAACTTAAGAAATCATCAGATGTCAAAACAGCAAAGTGTGCATACTATGCTTATGCACATGCTTGGCTCCAATATGGCATTATACTGTGGGGAAATAGTACGGACGCAGTAAAACTATTTATTTTGCAGAAGCGATGCCTTCGAATATTAGTTAATATAGAAATTACAGATAGCTGCAAACCCTACTTTATAAGCCAAAATATCCTAACAATGACTTGTATTTATATTTTGGAGGCTTCTATTTTTGTAAAAAAAAACCCAGAGCTGTTTCCTCTATATGTGCGTCCAAAAAACTTAAGACCTAAAGAAAAACTAGCACTTCCTAGTTCAAAATTGAAGATGGTAAAATCGGGTCCTTTAGGAATGATTGTGAAAATATTTAATAAAATTCCAATGCATATGCAAAAAGAAGAAAATATCACTAAATTCAGAAAAAATCTAAAGAAATATCTAATTAGTAAAAGCTACTATTCGCTGTCAGAGTTTTTTAATGAAGAGTCATAAATGTTTGTATTTGTAAATTAGTATAGTATGATGATATTCCACTTATTAGTGTTTTTTTGATTGCGGTGCCCTTACAGGGTTCATGTTCTGAACTAAAAACTATATTTAAGAACTGTAATGTACAACATGAATGCAATAAAAATTGAATTTGAATTTGAATTTATTGTTCAGTTATTAATTCAGGGTGTGACTTGGCCACTCTTGGTATCCATAAAAGAAAATTTAAACTCTCAAATGAATTATATGATTTAAAGGCCAGTTCTAATAGCGCCAAACTATTGGATTCTATGATTAAGTCATATTCTAACATCTCTAAGAAATCTTGCCCAATTGCAGAATCCTTGTTTCTGAGGGACTAAATAACCCAGATGGAAAATAACATTATTTATGAGGAGACCGATAAATCACAAGTGATCACTCGTGTTCTCTCAAAATTGAAGATAAAGCTATTGAGTCTGAAATTGGGATAGCCAATACTTTTGAATCTTTATTTAAAATATTCCGATAGTTATAACGAGTAGGCTCGATTCTAGTCCAAAATTAGCTAGGTCTCTTTTCACATCAAATGTTGATGGGTGTACAGTTTTGTTCCACTTTGAACAACTTAATCCTCATGTCTTCAAGGCTGTTAAAGAATTAGACACGAAAACACTGAGGATTTATAGGGTATTTAAGTAAATATATTAAACCAATTAAAGACATGGTTTATCTCCACCTATCTAAACTTTTTAATAACTGCCTGGACAAAGTCCAAACTTCCAAACTTGATGGAAAACAGTTTAATCATAGCTCTATTTAGATTTAAATTTAAATTAATAAAATTATATTAAATCAGCTTATTTCACGTCATTGTGCTAGTTATAAATTATTACATCACTAACTGTTTGGATTCACCAAAATAGAAGATCAACTGATGCCAGTGTTGCGCTCATCAAACACATATTTGAGGCTTCGGAAACCCAATAAGATGCAATATGGATTTTTTGTGATCAGTCAAAAGCATTTGGCTGCGTAAATCATTAAATCTTACTGATAAAGTTGAGTCGTCATGGTATTTCAAATGGTTCAATCAATCTCATTGAATCTTATCTTACAGATTGAGTACTAAAAGTGAGTGTCAGTCAACGGAACTAACTTTTCCGGTGCCACCATTCGAGTGGTCGTACCCCAGGGATCGAAATAGGGATCCCTACTCTTTCTGAATTATACATATAAATGACCTTCCTTACTTTGTAAAGGATTTATTACCGATGATGATTTTTTAAAAAGACAGTGGTAAACAACTATATGACGATGTAAATAATACTCTCGGCTGAAAATATACTATACGCCATCGCCGTAACTGGCATATTGTTTCGTTATTGTACACGGTAAGACTTAATCCTACGTCTCTACCTCACCTCAAAGAGCGGTTCCGGGACCGGGAAAACAATTGCGATTACTGAGGACAGTCCATCTTAAACTCCCTCTTCAATCATCACATCCCTGCACAATCTTCTCTCCATTGGAGTCTCCCTTTCTTCCTATTTTCAAAGCAAGGGTTAAAACACATTATCTTACGTTTTAGTTTATCATTGTAACTTATTGTAATTTTTATTTTTCTGTGTTGTATGTGTCAAATAAAACTTATTTCCTTCTTTCTTTCTTTCTTTATGACAAATCATTTGTCATATTCTTCTGTTCGGTTTAAAGTATTTATATTTTGTATTTATTTACACACATTATTACATTATTGTATTTATGCACATTTAGCCCCTTCTTTCTATTTTCCCCCTTTAGGTTGCCAAGAAGAGATCTCTTTTAGCGATAAATTATTTACTGCTTCAACTCTATTACTTACCTACCTGTAAGTTTTCTATGTGAATGTGCAATAAATAATATCCGGCAAAATTTTGCGCTGGTTCACGAGTTAAGTATAATTGATAACTCAATGCAAATAAAACAAACTGAATAAAATTGTCTGTGACTAGCGTGCAACAGGCACATACTTTTGTAAATATGAATGCTGAGCCTTTGGAATTTAGGAATTCCACTGTATTTTTGTGAATTACTGTGTACCTATTAAGTCACAGTGAGCTCCACATATTACAACCCTGGCAGGGAGACTTAGTTCAACTGCTTATGCAGTGAGGACGATAAGGCTCTTGACGAATGTTGAAACCCCTGTTTTGGTTTATTTTAGCTACTTCCTTATTGTTGTCCATGTCGTATGATCAACTGATGTGGGGCTCAACGGCAGATCTTAACAGCATTTTCGTTTTCCAAAAACGGTTATTCCCTCTATTTACAACCTTATACCACGTGACTCGCTAAGGGAGGCCTTTATGGAGATATTGATGTTAACTGTGTACATTATTATTATTTTTTGTTTTTGAATTTCTGATCTTAGACTACCCACAGTAGAAGATCATTCGTTGGTCAATGTTTCTTTTTTTAAAGATACCTCAAACTCTTGTTTAGCAGCCTCTTCACAGGTTTAACTCACTAGTTAAAGCGACTTCACTCATACTTTACTTTACTTTACTTTACTTTACTTTAATTCAGTTTACTTTATTTTGGAGTAAACCAACTGTTCATTATCTCCCATCCAGCTATTGTAAAGACATCGACACCCTCTCTTTCTGCAGCAAGAGCAACCGGTAAGTTGTTATAAACTTCTTGAAGTCTTAACTATTACCACTACATGAAGAAGAGTAGCTCGTTATATCTTAATTCATTATTTTTTTTTTTATACTGGCGTGTCGATTGCCAAGTAGGTAAATTTCTACTTTTCCATTTATTCCGGCGAGTACCAACAGATAATGGATCGCCTTCACAATCAAAATGGTCTAAACCAGACAGCGTGGATTTTGCATGAGTCATAATGCACTACCTGCAATAAAATATTGACTCTTATTTAATTTGCGTGGCTTTTTACTGGATATAAGTAACGGTATAATAATAAGCGCATAGCCTTATCATAATATTGTTGTAAGTACTGGTTGCATGGACTCAATTCTACGTTTTTGAAACATTCATGGTCCCTTTAAACTGTTTGTTATCACAGTGGCATTGACTCATAACGGTCCCTTAAACATAATTCTTTTTTTCGGAGGCATGGACTTCAACTATTTGTTTTTGAAACATACATGGTCCCTTTAAACTGTTTCTTATCACAGTAGCATGGACTCATACGGTTCCTTTAAACTGTTCCTTATCATAGTGGCATGGACTCATACGGTCCCTTAAACTGTTTTTTATCACAGTGGCATGGACCCCTACGGTCCCTTAAACTTGTTTTTTATTTCAGTAGCATGGACTCAACTGTACGTTTTCAAAACAAACACGGTCCCTTATAATTGTTTATTTTAGTGGCATGGACTCAACTATACGTTTCCAAAACATGCACGGTCCCTTACAATTGTTTATTTCAGTGGCATGGACTCAATTATACGTTTCCAAAACATACACGGTCCCTTACAATTGTTTATTTCAGTGGCATGGACTCAATTATACGTTTCCAAAACATACACGGTCCCTTACAATTGTTTATTTCAGAGGCATGGACTCAATTATACGTTTCCAAAACATACACGGTCCCTTACAATTGTTTATTTCTCTCCGTTTGATACACCCGTATTCAAAGAATTACATGACCTTTAGGTTATCCTCATTAAACTTTCATCAGGGGGTCTAAAACGGCAACATTTTAGGTGTTTCATATATGAATCATCTAAGTGACGTTTCATCTGGTGAATTGCTAAAAACGGTAAAACGGCGACATGAAAAGTGAAACACTTAATTGACGTTTCATATCTTAGACATATTTTTCTTTTTTTAATTTATTTCATGGCTTGAACTCTTAGACATAGTTTGATGACGACATTGCTACACCAAAAAAAATAGTGTCGCGCCTAATAATTGTAAACTTAACGGTTTTCAATAAACAAATATTTTCATTAGCTTATTATTGAATTTGTGTGATTTCTTATCACTAATAATTGTAAAATGTTTTAAATTTTCATTTTTTATGTCTGGCAATGAGGACCGTGACAGGTGGCCTAAGAACAATAAAGTCACAGCTGTCAATCGAGATTGTAAATAATGTTCGTGAAAACTTGTGATAAAAATCATTTTCCGACCGGAAACGATGAATGAAGACAAGAAATTGGTGCTAGCTAGGCATGTTCTTGAGATTGAAGATATTTGCAAGGAGACATGACTCTGTAACAACAAAGCCCGAGTGATTTGCCAAACTTCTGCCTCGGCAATGGCGTTCAAGACGACTTTATTTGGGAGCAGATTTTTAGGTTTTAATGCCGCACATTTTTTTAAAAATACACATTATAATAACAAAAACGTTTTTTATTTACTCGATAATATTGGAATATTCATTCACCAGAAGACAGCTAGTTAACAACGTAAATGTGATGAACTAAGTTCTCAGGAATTTCATTCAAAATGTGATAAACCTTCAGTGTCGTTTCCACCACGGTCTTGGAAATTGGTTCAATTTATTGTCACTATTATGTATTCTTGGTGTCATTATAATAATTCACAGTAACACATTTTACTAGGAATAATTAAATTTATCCTAAAAACGATTAAATAATGTTTACTGCTATGTGAATTTGACAGCTCAGCGCTGTCACCTAGTAGGGTAATTTCGTCTGTTCGCGTCCATTTAGTGCAGTTGCTAAATTTGACAGTGAATCAAAAAAAGCTCCAGCAATGATTTATATAAAAAATATATATAATGTATCCATTATATTCTAGTTTATTTTAGGATCAACTTAAAGTTTTTTTCGAAACATTCCATTTTTTTAATAGATAAATTACAGAATTAGGTGTTTTTCCAAAAATGACAATTAGCGTCCACTGTAGACCATTTTGCGGGAATAATTTATCAGCTGCTTTACTGCCAGCATTAACTCTTGGCAGGTGACCCTTGCACATCCAACTTCTGCTTTGCCAGCTAGTCTCCCTAGCGCTGATTTGCATTCCTTGACAATCGCTGATGTTGTCGCTGGTTGTTGAATGCTTGCAGTGCTACTCTTACCTTGCTGTCGCTGTAGACCGTCACTTTTGTGACATCTTTGTGACGCTTGCCTGCTATGTAAGCGCAAACCAGAATGCATAAATTATGGTTTCAAGAACGCTGGCCAGCCTGCCCAAGCGTACTGATCTCTTTATCGCCGAGCCATCATCACATAGTGAGTCTGTGCACGCCAGCAACCAAGAGTTTGATTGATTATTTCCTGAATCCGCCTGTGTAGCATATAAGTCCACCTGTGTCTGTTCTCTAGTGGTCTGTCTATGAATGAATAAACAGTAATCAGGTCTCTTCATTTCGCATTTCATTTTACGCTTTCTTTAAATGGTCTTCAGTTTACGTTCTCTCTTCATCATTATTTCTTGTCACCGAAGACCTAATTAATGTCTTGACTAATAAAAATAATGAAAGGAATTACTTATTTCATTTAAAAATATAATTATTAGCCGTAGTCTTAGTTAAAAATGTATCATAATTATGAACAATACATTTGAAATTATTTTTACAAGCAAGTTAATTTTATTGAATTCAAGAAAGTAGTGGACGCAATTTGGTTTATGATTATCTCCTGTTGGTACAGTTTGCGGCCATAGCGGACGCAAACGCTTAGTTCTAAATAAGAGGTATTTAATTCGCGTCTACCTCATTTTATTCGTTAAAAATGTATCTTAAAATTCACATAAATCAATAAAAAACACACTGCACACTATTTGTCCTTATGTGCGTGTGTCTTTGAACTTAACTTTGAAGTATTAGCATTAGTGACGTATTTTTAATTGTTGTAATTTCGAGGATTTTCCGTAAAATGGACGCGAACGGGGTGGTGGACGCAAACGGGGTGGTGGACGCGAACAGGCGAACTGACCCTAAACATCTAACATTCCTCCAATTTGACGTTTAAAAGTGCACCATTTTACGAATTCCCATACAAAACTGTCAAATTGTATGAAAAACAAATATGAAACATATTATGTTCATAATATGATTCACCTAATAAGTTGCCATTTTAGGATTTCAAAAAGTGTTTCATATTATGTTTCAGATATGAAACGTCTAATGTCGTCATTTTAGCCCCCCTGGTCACTTCTACATACATTGTGCAAATTATTAGATAAATGCTTAAAAGTATTTTCTACCGAATTGAATTACCAATTGGATGATAATAGAAACCATTAATTCAAAACGGACTTATTAACTTCCATGAATATAATAATTAAACAATATTTGGAACGTTGGCTGCAAGTATTTGTAGTTTAGATCGTTATTTATGTTCTTTATTTATTTACAGCAAATGTTCAATTTTTCAGAAGCAATTTGTAATTGCAAATCAGTTTGATTTTTTAAGAACATGAATTTTGTTGTTCCCATTATTAAATAATTATAGGTTAAACAAAATTGTTTCCCTGAGCTAACCACGTACTTGCAATTAAGTATATTTTAACGACAACGTATATTTTAAAGTATCTATTACCTATGAAGATAAATGATAACATGATATCACTAATTATTATTTTTTGTCGGTAGTTGTTAGCAAACTGCGTCCACATACAAAATATATTTCCGTATCCATTATTTTGCATTTGCATGGCCTTTTTTCCATTTCATTCGATGCGTGGCCCTTACTATGGTAGGTAGTTATGAATTGAAGGATAGTCGTATGACTTTGTTCGTAACGGTTGTTTACGTATTGGATTATTTCAATTAACATTCAGATTTACTGTATAAGGAGATTCGATTGCGAATGTTTATATTATATTGGAACACAAGCAATCAATCAACTAAAATGTTATTGCAACCAACTTACACGTAAACAAATGGTAGGTAAACGAATATTTTTCTCATATTTCTCCCTTCATTTTTCTTTGCACTCATTATTTGTACTCACATTTATCCTCGTCGCCATTTGTAGTGTCTCAAACACCAATAAAACACACGTTTTAGTCTTCTCACGGATATATCGTATGCGGACACAGAATGCGACTGTCTTCGCCCCCAGCGGGTAAGCAAGTGACGCCCTCTGCGTCTGCGCATACACTACAGAAATCAATTCTTATTTTTAGCGAACATAAACATAACAAAAACATAAAAAACCATGCAAAATGACTCATAGTCATCTACCCTATTAGCGTAGAACCCTTTCGTGTTCCCCATCAACTCACCCAATACACTTAAGCTTTCAGCAGAGAATGAAATATTCACTAATCCATGTACAATATTAGGTTGCTAAGCTTCATTTCATGAAGCGACGCTCGGAAGATGCCGTGCGTGCGGAGTTGAAACTGTACGTGGTAGGACAATTGAACAGCTGATTGCTGAACATTTCTATCTGGCCAATATTACACAATGTAAATGACAGTTTCCAAAAAACAAACTAATTTCATTATTTCCTACCAGTTGGGAGCCGCCACTCAAGAATCCCCAAACCGTGTACTTGTACCGGGTGTTCTGGCGCGCGTACGGAGACAAGGTCCCGGAGAAGCTGGACACCAGCGAGACCAGCGTGGTGCTGACTGGTCTTCAGGATGACAAGAGATACGAGTGCGTCGTCAAGTCTGCTAACGATCTGGGTAAGTGGCCTAATAATATCCTTACTTCCAGATTTTTTTCTATGAAATTTAATTGAAATGAAAACATGCAACGCACATATTATAATGCAGATAGTATGAGACACGGTTTTTGCCCTGATAGTGAGTTGATTACCTACCACATTTCAAACAAAAATCAATTACCTACATTAAATAATTTCCATTTTAAAGTATGATGCCTAAATTTATCCGGTTTTTAAGAAAACTTTATGAAGGAAATAGGTATAATTCTACCGCCAAGCAAGCTCCAACTATCATGAAAAGAGTATTTTATGGCGAAAACATTGAGCGTGTCAAGTGTATCGTTGACGTTATTTTCATCTTGAGCCAAAGAAAAAGCTAGACCATTGTTGGGCATTCTCCTTTCATTCATGAGAATGGGGTTAGGATCCAGTGATCCATCTTCTCATGAGAACTGTATTGTACAATAAATATATTTTTCTTTCTTTGCAATACTTTCAACCATTCATCTTCATCATTTCTGAAAAGTTCTTTATGTAGTTCGTTATAAAGTCGCTTTTGCAATATGCAACTTTAGTCCCAAAGATTCGTTAACCTTATTTGCTTTATCTAAATGCGGCCGTTAGTAAGTTTATGAAGAACACGCACATATCTGGCGAACTGTAACACGATTACAACCGACGGGACCCTCCACCCAATGGGTCTAATTTCATTACAAGGTACTTCGTAAGTTGATTCACCAAGTATAACATATCTAGCGAAATCATGGGGAAATTAACTTACTTTTGAGGTAGGAACTTATTTATTGACAGTGGAAGAGAATTAATTAATTTACAATGCTGGAAACAAACTTTTGCTTTTAACTAATTAAGGTCCCAAATGTTGAATTAAGACATTGTTTATGAAAAGGCTGAATTGTGCCCTCAACTTGTGAGATGTTTTTTAAAATATACTTCTTATGAGTACTCGAATCATCATCACATAAATTCAGAAGAAAAATGTTTTACAATTTAAGAGGCAAATTGAAGGAATTTCTACCCTCAAGTCCACTAATTACATACTACACACATCAAAAGTGTCTAGGGATATCTCAAGCATTTTCATACAAAGTATAGCTATTGGGGAGGCTGTAAAAATTAAAATATTGATACCAACGTAGAAATTTTTAGGACACAGAAACTGCTATATCTGCCCTTTCAGATTGTATAAAGAAATTCATTGTGGTAGCATTATTGTACAATCGTAAGGACGTTAAAAAAAAGACAGATTTTTCTTTTAAAAGGTTTCAAAATTTTAGCAAAATACAAAGGTAGAATGTTCATTTGATGTAATTTTCAGATGGTATAACATGCCAAGCAGCATGTAATGAGGCAAGTCGTTTTTTGGGTTTAAAAAAAAAAAACCACGAAGGCCTGAGCTAGTCTAGCCTAACCTAATCTAACCGAGTCGGTTCCGCCCAAACTATAGTATAGGGCTGTGACGAAATTCGATAATATGAAATTAGTTCAAATGAAATTCGTTCAAACAAATAATTACATCAAATAAAAATTTACCAATTAAATATTCGGTCAAATGAATAATTCTCCGAACTGATTTTATTGGGGTGAACCCCGAAAACCGCCTTCATTTAGTTTATTAACAAAATTTTAATATATCATTTGCTCATAGTGATATAAATTAGTTATTTTGCTCATAGTGAAATGTAGACAGCAAAAGAATTCTGTCACGGCTCCGGCATTGCGGGGCTCCGGCGGTCCCACGCGTGCTAATCGTCACAGATGGCTTTCGCTCAGCACCCCAGCTTCGGCTTTTTGGCCGGCTTCGCCGGCCAGCCTCAGCCGCGGCGCATCGCTCATAGCCACCTGCTCCTCAGCCCGCGGGCCGCCTCGCCCCTCCATGCCTACGCGGGTTTAAATTACACTCTTGGGGTAGGGCAAAACAAGTACCACGTGGTGTCGGGGTTGGCTGAGTCGGATTTGCCCTGAAGTAGAAAAAATGCTCTTATGTGAATTAGGCTTTTTAATATTATGTCAAACAAAATTATGAATATTAATAGTTATGCATAGTGACATTATGTCTTTTGATAGTTATGCGTACTGACATTATGCGTTTTAAAGTATGCTTATTGAAGTTATGGTCAACGAAAGTATGCATAGTGATGATTATGCCTTTTGATGTTATGCCTTATTACTATTATGGATTAAAATGATTATGCGATTTAAAATTTATGCCAATAAAAATTATGCTTTTCGATGATTATGCCAATTGATGTATGGCAAATGAAATTATGGCAATAAATGGTATGCGTTCTAAAGTGTCACCATTTTGATGAGCTACTGCTGGGTACTGCTCAAACAAAAGCATTGCAGCAGAACGTACTTATACTTACTTTTGCTCTATGCTACAGTTTTCTAGACTAGCTCAGGTATTTCACAACTGTCTCCCACAGGAACCTCCTCGCTCAGCGAAGCCATCACGTTCACGACAGCAGGCCAGGAGACGGGCGCGGCGGCCGCTCCAGTCACCGCCACTGGCACGGCGACCGCGGTCGGACTGGCCGTCGCTTTCATACTGGTGGCTGCAGTACTGCTGGCTGCTGGCCTTTACTACAGGCATAAAAAGGTAAATAGCCTAAAAAACACCCCAGGTTAACAAATTTTGGTCAAATGTATCTGCAACTGTTAAAACACACACGGTACGCACTGAAAGAGCTGGCACAAATATCTAATCCCACTCGAAGACCAATAGAGTAGTTCACTACCATGTTAGATTCGTCTAAAAGAAAGAGTAGGTTTACCTATGCGTGTACTGATTCCCAGTTCAGTATCAAGTTGTTGTAGAGGAACCACTTCGTCAAGGTTACCATGTTGATCGATGTACTTAATAAACATACTCGTATATAAATATAGCGAAGTTCATACCCACTTATTGAAATTCTTAATTTTCAGATTCTTAGGCTCAAGGCACAAGGTGGCGTAGCGTTTGAGAACCCCAGCTACCTCAGAGAGCCAAATCCTGACACTGTTGTGAATGTAAGTTTTACTGTTAAAACTGATACCTTTGATCACGACGACTTTAGACTTGTGAGAATTTACCATCCTTTTTCATATCGTCTTGATTTCACATCATTTCTCTTGACATCATTCGGTTTTCCCCGATCAGAAATTGCGAAGATGAACCAGGCATGACTTCGGTTGAAAGCAACTGAAAAATAAAAGTTAATCCCCATTCTAGTGCAAAGAGAAAGTGACGATAAGTTGAAGACCAAAGCACACTAGAGGCAGCAGTTAAATAAAGTGTTCCCAAGAACAGCTTCTGGAAACAACCACTTGCTCTTGGGTATTTTTGCTGCCACATACTCATCTGGCTATTGAGTTCGGCAATTCACTATCTGAAGTCTTGATTTCATCTCGTAAAAATTCACATCGGCAAAATTGGTTAAACGTGAAGTTTAGATAATGTTAATTTATCAGGGAACAATTCCAAACGGCAACGCCAACGGCGGCAACGGAGTCGCGATGGTCGGCAACGGCGTCTCCAACAGCGCCGCCTGGAGACAGGAGACGCTGCAGCCTAGCACGGCGGCGCCCACGCAGCGGGAGGTGGACCCCACGCTCTACGAGGAGCTGAAGCTCGGCCAGGACGGCGCGGGCTTCAAGAGACTGAAGCCATAGCCCGAGGTGAGTGAGCGAGAGGCAGATAGAGCGAGGGAGACAGGAGACGCAGCGGGAGGTGGACGCCACGCTCTACGAGGAGCTGAAGCTCGGCCAGGACGGCGCGGGCTTCAAGAGACTGAAGCCATAGCCCGAGGTGAGTGAGCGAGAGGCAGATAGAGCGAGGGAGACAGGAGACGCAGCGGGAGGTGGACGCCACGCTCTACGAGGAGCTGAAGCTCGGCCAGGACGGCGCGGGCTTCGAGAGACTGAAGCCATAGCCCGAGGTGAGTGACCCAAGTGACGCTTGTCGTTCACTCTAGTTAGCCTTGGGATATTACGAGGTTTGGTGTCTCGGAGCGCTACTTAGTCAAAAAGTGGTAGAGATCGGAAATAAACGCATAAGAAAGGTAATCAGGATCAAGAGTTCAATACCAAGACGAAGAAGTATTGTAACTGTTTTTTGTACTGTCAACGGCACGACTGACAGACATTTCTGGTCAGACCTCCTTGCTCTATTGCAAGGAAATTCAGCAAAATCAAGATTAAAGGGAAATGGTTAGCCGGTAATGGGTGGCCTTTGTGCCGTTGACCTTATATTACTCTTTTAACCCAGTAAGAAAAACCAGAATAGATAACCATGTTCTTTACTGACTTCGAGATATGACACCTGAGTAAGACTAAGATATATTTTAAGTCACGTAACTGCTTCTTTCAGCAATAAATCTTCGAAGTACCTTAACATTGTCTTACTTTTCCCGTGCAGATGGCGCGCCGCTCCCCGCTCCGCTCGCCGCGACTGTCGTCGCCGCGGGTGGCGCCGCGCTACTGAGCGCCGAGCCCGCGCGCGACTACCCTCATTCGGGACGCAACTTTCTCTCTCGCTCGCACCTATACATATTATTTAATCTACTACCGGGGTTGTTTCGGTTAAGACTTGCTTTGTGTTCGATGACGATGAAAGGCAATTTACAAAAATTACAAATACGATAAACCTTAATTTTTGTTAGTAAATATAACTCGACATAGAGTAAAATATATATGTATGAAGAGAATCAATGCACTTTATACTGCAGTATTAAAAAAATCTGCTAAATTGTTTGAACCACAGCATAAACATTTATACAAGTCCAAAATTGCAATACCAGTCGTATGCAACACAAAGTGTTTTTTACCAAAATAATCTCGACTCGACCACCATACCAAAAACAAACTAAGCGAACGACTGCAACTATTGCTATCTCTTTCCTATTGCATTCGAAGGAAAGAGTTATGCATATGTTACACTGGTTCGCTTTATTCGGTGTAACACTGTACAGCAAATAAGATTTTATTGTTATCGAAGCAACCAAATATTAATGTTAGACGATTGTACGTTTTATGGGCGAGCGAGCCAATAACGATATAGTACAGTTGGCCATAGCTCAAGGGTTATTAAGTTCATAAAATATTCCCTAATGTTGCATTTGAGCTGTGGGCGACTGCACTCAAATAGTTGACACGGCCATAGCGGAGTGTAGATAAAGTAAAATAAGAAATATATTTTCAATATCATACTAGATGTGATTTTAACCAAAAAAAGACCTCAAGATACTTCTTGTCACTTCGTGTAAATATTTCCCGGGACAGAAATAGAGTAGTATGTTACACTAGAGGTTACATCAACCATAAAGTTGAATTAAATTAGGAAGTTCTCTAAACAAAAATGTGCCTTCGAACAATTTATGAAGTAGATAGTAATATACAATACGTGTAGTATAGTTACCTCTTTGGCCTGTAAAGATGACCTGCTGTAAATAATTACACTGTACATTCCATAGTGGGAAACATTTTGGACAGTCTGCAATTAGTTTTAGAAAATTGTAAAAAATATATTTTTGTTTTATTTCTACCTCTTGATACAAAGTTTTGAAACGATGTAAAACATTAAGACGCTGTATAAAATTATCTACAATTAATAGTGTTTTGTCGGTTGTATCCCAAAATGTTAAGAAATATAGATATCTATCGAAAAATATTTCAATTTATCTGAGTTTTGAACAGATTTGCGTGCACATCACATAATATAATATTGTAAACACAAGGTTAGTATTTTTTTACAATCGTTCTTAAAAATGATCTCATTGACAACAATTCCAATATTTTTGTTAAGCTCGAATAGAAAAAGTAAACTATATTTTGTGTTAATTATCATACCATTTCTATTATAGTATGTTTGTATTAAACCTAATTTTATTTTTGTTACGATTTTTTAAGACGATGTTTATTTATTCCGTTGACAGCTCGCTAGCATTGACCACTAGATGGCGCTACTTACTTGAGGGTAGTTCTACTTCGGTTATTGATTATCTTTCACGTAAGTGGCGCCACCTGGTAAAATGTAATGGTATCTTATTGAAGTTTCGTAGATGTGCATAGTGTAACAGTCGCTAAAGTTGCTCAGATAATAATGATATTGTGATGAATAGTTTTATTTAGATTTTCTTGTCCTATACTAATGATATAATTTTAGGTAAAGACGGATGTGATTAGATTTGTAAATAATATTGATAAAAAATAATAAAAAATACAAATTTATAACTTCTTTTACTTTATAAATCCTATTATTATGCTAGACCTTTGACCTGAAATGGCATGTTTTTCGATTATTAATAGTAATACGCATCATGCCACGCTTTACTTTACCTCAGAAGTGAGAGTGATCAAAATGAAATAATATTAATTTATTCTTGCCGCAGATTATTTTCTAACTTAGACTTGACATAGATCTTGTACATAGTATTTTATGAATATGAATATAGTTCTTTTCCCTCAAACGACCACAGCCCCAAAGAAACTGAATTTTAATGATAACTCACCACGACCGAAGTGAGTTTTGTCGCCTACCGGAATAGCATAGCTGGCCAGGAGATGGAGTTAAAATTCAAAGTTCTATAACGCTCTCAATCGCTCTCAATAGAACACGGTGAAACAAGCAAAAAAAAATTTATCGAACATCTAGCTTCGGAAAGATATACCTAGAAGTCTGTCGTTAAGCCCAGTCGTAGACTTAGTGCGACTTGATGACTACTGGCGAGGTGAGGCGAGGTGCCCGTGGCGCAGTTGTGACAGTGATCGGCGACGATCGTTGTTGTAAAGCAACACACGCCGGGTCGGAAAAAGGGATGGGTGACCATCCGACCGAAATTTAGTGATGTGTATTTCGGGCATCTCCGTGCTTCGGAAGGCACGTTAAGCAGTTGGTCCCGGTTGACGTCGCTAGATGTCAGTCGTTAAGCCTAGTCAGAGGCCTTAGGGCGGCTTGATAACATCTGACAATAAGGTTACTCACTAACCTTACACCCCTCCAACAACCCGCACTGAGCCCGCGTGTTGGAGTATGGCTTGTTCCACCTCATAGTTGAGGTGAGGCCTGTGCCCAGCAGTGGGACGTATATAGGCCGATTATGATGACTACTGACGAACTTCAAAATAACTTTATTCAAATAGACCTGCTAGAAAGTACTTTCAAATCGTCAAATATAATTAACAAGGTTTGGGGTACTGCCCAACGTTTGCGCATAGATAGAAAAACCCGGCAACAACCGTTGGGCTGTAGCCCACCAGACATAAAACCTGTCTGGTCGGAGAATCCTCCCTTTAAATGGTGGATGAGGAACTTAACTCCCCGTTCCTGACGTTCCCCAAACTGGTACAAAGGTTAACCATATCAACCTTCCACCACTCCAACTACAAGCCTGCGAGTTGGAGTATGTATAACGCCACACAATACGAAGAGTCCAGAGCCCAGCCGTGGGAAGTATAAGTTTGTTTAACTGCTGCTATAAAAAACTACGATATTTTAGAAGATTCCTTAACTTTCAAAGCAGGAATAAATAAACTATATTAAGTGAAAAAAATCTTAAAAACATCCAATGTATAAGCTTCGTTTTTCTTCGCAATAACGAAACCTAAGTAAATAACGGAAAATCTCTTACGCCGTGGGAAGTTCGTGGCTGAACCGGTAACTTTTGTCTGGAGTTTGATTAGCTAACGTCGGCGCCCTCTGCCATCGAGTTTTCATATTAAATTCATAATAACTTTACTTTTTCACTTTCGTGCATGCTTGTCATTGCTCTCAGAAGTTCCTGTTTGAATAAACTAGGCTGGGATTATGTTTAGACGAAGTTCTTTATTATACAGGGTGGCCCAAACGGTGAGGATAAAAAAATTTTTTTGGGTTCCTGACATATAGGGGTACCCGAAAATACCCCATGTATGTTTGCCGATTTTTTGTAGTTTTCGAGTTATGATTTTTTTAAAGTAAATTTGAGAATAATCGATCTGACCAACTAAAAAAATTTTTTTTTCGGAAAGTATGCATTTTTTATTAATTTATTTTTTTGTAACATAGACCTCATTAGTTGTACTTTCACCCATAAAATTACTAGCTTCATGCCATTAATCAAAGGTACAAATTTATTGACCAAAATAAAAAAACTGGGGTGGATGCAAGTCACAGTAAAATTTTCAAACTTAAATTAAAAATTAAAAAAAAAGTTCCATGACTTTTAAGTAATTTCAAAAACTGCTCGAAACTCTTAGCTTCAATTATAACTGAAAAAACTTGGTGCTTAATAGGCCTTTTTTAGCCGAAACTTGCCTTCAAGTAAACAAAGGTGGATTTTTTTAAGTTAATAATTTGTTGTAAAAAAACCTTTTGTTAATTGCTAGGGTTAATGTGGGTTGGACATAACATGGTCAATAAACATAAAGTGAATTAATTTAGGATTTCTTATTATTCTAGTATCAGCCCAGTGTCATTTCAACAGCACAAGTCAGCCTTCGTCCCATTAATAGTAGATAGTTATGGATGCAAGTGCGGAATGTATGTCGTTTTGCACGCACGAGTCCCGAAGTCAGCCCGAGCTGTAAGGCGAGGATCAAAAGTTAGGACGAGTGAAAATGACATGCCCGTTCTGTATCGGACAACGATTTTTAATACATTTGCGTTTACAATCATGATAAAGCATGGAAACCTACGTATGATTTACTAAATTAAATCTTGAAGAAAGCGGGCATGAAAAAGCTAGGATAGGATACGATAGGACAGTTTCCCGGTACAAACGGTAATTTAATTGGTAACTACATTTAAACATGGATTTCATTCAAATCCCAGAAAATCAATAAATGCCTATTATTTTATTTTTGGTAAAGTTTAACTAATCTCAGAAATTCATTTTGACAGCTGCTAGTGTCATTAGAAATTACACTTAATACAATGCTAAAAGGGTTCAGAGGAAGGCCCATTTAAGATTCCATAAGAAATATTGGCAGACCCTTGCACAAGATCGAGATCTATGAAGAACATGGGGAGAGACCTTTGCCCAGTAGTGGGCTGAAATGGGATGGAAAAGGGTTCAAGTGTTATGTCCTTGTCAAAAGTCAAGCTGTCAGCAATTTAACGTTTATTTAAATAGACGTTTTTTTTTCTTCCTTTCAAATATCCTTAATAATATTCGATTTTTATTATTTGATACGGGACAAGTGCAAAACGACATAATACATTCCGCACTTGTATCGCTAACTACTATTCATGGGACGAAGACTGACTTGTGCTGTTGGAATGCCACCGGGCTGATACTAGAATAATAAGAAATCCTAAATTAATTCACTTTATGTTTATTGACCATGTTATGTCCAACCCACATTAACCCTAGCAATTAACAAAAGGTGTTTTTACAACAAATTATTAACTTAAAAAATTCCACCTTTGTTTACTTGAAGGCAAGTTTCGGCTAAAAAAGGCCTATTAAGCACCAAGTTTTTTTAGTTATAATTGAAGCTAAGAGTTTCGAGCAGTTTTTGAAATTACTTAAAAGTCATAAAACTTTTTTTTTTATTTTTAATTTAAGTTTGAAATTTTTCTGTGACTCGTATTCACCCCAGTTTTTTTTATTTTGGTCAATAAATTTGTACCTTTAATTAATGGCATGAAGCTGGTAATTTTATGGGTAAAAGTACAACTAATGAGGTCCATGTTACAAAAAAAAATTAATAAAAAAGGCATACTTTCCGAAAAAAAAATTTTTTTAGGAGGTCAGATCGATTATTCTCAAATTTACTTTAAAAAAATCATAACTCGAAAACTACAAAAAATCGGCAAACATACATGGGGTATTTTCGGGTACCCCTATATGTCAGAAACCCAAAAAAAAATTTTTATCCTCACCGTTTGGGCCACCCTGTATTTTGTGAAATAGTGGAGTATATTTTTCTAAATGACTGCTGTTTAGCAGCTCTAACGGACTGTAGGGTGAGTGCAGAAGGCTCTTAACCCTACATAGTGGTGTTTATTAATTTTGGGTTAAATGGCACGGTTAACTGGATACAAAATAGTTTTTATTATTTTTTTACGTCACAAATGCTATTTATGAAAAAGGTCGAATTAATGTGGCTCTACGCGACAGCTCCTCTGAATAGGAAGCGAATTACTAATTCGACATCAATGTTATTATTAAGTATCGTGGAAGGTAGTATTAGTAGGTAGGTATAACATCATCAGTCTTTAGGCTAGGCTGCTAATAAGAAGTGGCCTACCACTTCTTATTCACGCCATCGCGCCAGGCTTTGCCCTGAGATGAAAATTGAATTTACATTTAGGTTATTTTATTTTTAGCATTAGGGATAATGCATTATCATCTTACTAAAGATAGGAAAACCAGAAAAAGGCATTCGGTCTTAGCATCAGGCGGGACTCGAACCCGCGTCTTTCGCAAGCCGGGCACTGCACTACCAATTATGCTACCGAGACCATTAACAGACCGGACGAATTTCTCTTTTATATTATACCTGACAGCCAGGTCGGTTTCACCAATGTTTAGGCATATACCTTAAACACTCGAAAGACACATTATTGCAAATATTTGACTTTCGATTAAGATGAAACTACGTTTTTGATAGGTTATTTTATTTTTAGCATTAGGGATAATGCATTATCATCTCACTAAAGATAGGAAAACCAGAAAAAGGCATTCGGTCTTGGCATCAGGCGGGACTCGAACCCGCGTCTTTCGCGTTTTTTTTTTGAATTTACATTTTTTTTTCAGATCCAGAAACTCTTAGAAAATATACCAATGCGGTATATTGCATTATTTGATAATAATATCAGCCAATGATATTAAAATAAAAAAGGAGGAGATAGGTTATGCCAGTACTGACACGAAGTCAAAAATTGTCCACGGGGTACGACGTAGTTAATTTAACTGTGTTGTAACGTGTGAACGAGATAGGTAGTATGATGGCGAAACAATTGTTGCGCCAAACTGTCAACACTGTCAATGCTTTGCTCAGGTGAACTAAGAGTTTTGATTTTAGGTGCCACTTTTTTAGCACAAGTAACCTATCTACCTCTTTTTCATAAAAAAAATATTGATATCAGCAGCATCTGAGCTCACTATAAATTTTACTTAATTTAAGATAGGTATTTAACTAAACCAAAAAAGGAGTTGTCGGTTAAAAAATATCATTGCCGCTGAACGCGTATTACTAAAACTGAAGAAATATCCAGTTCTTATCCCTGATTCCCCACTTACCTACCTACTCACTTTCTGCCTATTTTGCCCCCTACCTACTCTGGGCACAAAGCAGTGATGGCGCAATCCCAGAGCGACCACAATGAGAGCGCCAAATTGCTCAAAGCGCTCGACCTGAGACGGACCTCGAGGTTTTAGAAATGAGCTCTCAAAATTCAAACTTTGAGGATCTACTAAAGTAGGAAATGTTCAAAGTGCTGCTTAAAATTTAAAGCCTAGATTCTTAAGGCCGAGTAAATAAATTAGAAAATAAAATTATTATTATTATAAGCCTGCGCTATCCCACTGCTGGGCAAAGGAGAAAAACAAAATATTAAATCTCTATATATAAAAATTGATTGCTGTCCGTTAGTCTCGCTAAAACTCGGGAACGGCGATTAGGCTAATTTTGCTTTTTGAAATGTTTGTGGAAGTCCAGGAAATGTTGGAAAGGTGAGTTTTCATGAAAAATGCTAGGAATATACTCGTAGTGAAAAGTAGTACCTAGTTAATTTCCTACCTGTCGGGACTGTAGTGTCCTGATACTAAGCCTGATACCGTGTACGGGTATTAGATAGTACATCCACTGCTTCACCTAGCTAGGCACGCACGTCTGCTCTTGCTGGCGGCCGGAACAAGAGAGCCGACCCAAAGTGCGGAACACACCACAGACAGATCTGTCACTGTCACTTGCTGTCAGGTCCTGTGTGACCAGCGTATTGTTTATATACGTAAAACGGGGTGAATCACAACAGCGGGGTAAATCACAACACTTTGAAGGAAAAAAAATAAAAAATAAAAACAACCTTTTTTAACATGTTTAATAATAAAACCTGGCGTTGTTTTTTCAAATGAACTCAAATTTTTCAAGGTTGGTGATGTTTTCTTCTCACCACGTTGTATATTTTTCATCCAAAAAAGTGTTGTGATACACCCCGCAGTTGTGATTCACCCCGTTTTACCGGTACCTATTTTTTAGATACAAACACTACAGGGACAGCTAGTTGCTATTAGGTATATAATACTAGCGGCCGCCTGCGACTCATATTATTTATGTAGTGTATTACCGTATTGTTTTAATTATGCAGTAGCCGAAAATTTGAGATTAGATCTACAGCCGAGTGAACAGGTAGGTTAAGTAGTTAGGCTTTTTTAACATCATTCACAACAGGCTACCCCTGGTATTATTATTCAGAAGCAGTAGAAGTTGCAGTACAGTAGGTAGGAAACTTGCGCAATGGCTACGGCAAATTGCTCAAAGCACCCGCGGGCCGCCAATAAAGCCTTGATTCGCAAATTGTGTGGGCTAACATTCTACTACTTCCGCTGTTGAAACAATCAATCTATTTAGAAAAGTAGACACAGGCAATTTTATCATTATCAGCACGGTTATCAGTAGTTCCAGTTTGTATTATTAGGTGTTAGTTAATTTTTAAAGTTACCTATTTATGTGGTGGCTACCAGGGTAGAAGAAATTAAAATGTATTGTTGAGATGTTTTAATAAGCTATTTTAAGTACTATCAGCTGTCGCCAATCCACAAATATATTTATTTATTTATATATTCACATTCGCTTACTTTCATTGCCCTCATATTGTTCTACACAATATTATTGAACCAGGTTTTATCTTGATTAAAATAACTACACACTACCCTAACACGAATAAAAACTAAGCAAAAAACGAATTCGCTACGAACCCGGCACTCACAGTTCGGCCCAAACAACAGTTGTGTTGTTGGTCAGCAATATCGATTTATGGACAAGATATAAAAATATACCATGTCTTTGATGTCTTCTTATACTCGTCTTCTTAAGGACTGCAACCTCCTTTCAATCTTGAAGAAGCTTGAGTCTGAAAGCACCGCTAAAAATAAAAATAAGATGACTTTACAAACAGGTAAGTATTCGATATTTTTCGTCCTCAGAAAACAAAAAAAAAAACGCTTTTTGTTACAAGTGGACCAGTACTGTAGCAGTAGCAAGCTATCATCAAGCTAGTAATAGTAAAAAAGTTGCTATAACCTCAGACCATTTGCAAATCTCTGGTGGAGTGAAGGGCCAATATTCTCCAACGTATATTTTGGCGTTTTAGTTTAGTTTTTGTTAAACAGGTTGTTTATTTTATCAGTCTTCAAAAAAGGTGTCGACTATTTTATACCGGTCGCCTGCCCATGTCAAATATGGTCATATCACATTATTAGTTAGTGGTAGTTCGTAGGAAATATTTATCATCATGTTAGTTTCAATTAATATCTTCAATCGCAATTAATTATAGTATAGGTATTAATTGTGCACTTGCGAACCCGTCCTATCATATTTCCTCTGCCTGTAGGTTGTCTGGAAGAGATTGCTTCTAGCAATAAGACCGCCTAAATTGTACATCTAAGTGAACATGTATTCCTTACAAATGTGTTATTTTGTGTGCAATAAAGTGTCTATCTATCAATCTATCGATATTTCCAAGTCACAGCTCTAAACAAAACACTGGGCATCGCGAATATCCCCCGAGGTCCAATCGGACCCGCCGGCGCAGGTGTCGAAGAATATCAGGCGTCAGCAATAACTAGGAGTGCTGACTCATGTGAAACCAATGATAGCAATGGTCACAGGTGCGAGTTTACGGTCAGGCCGATGGTCGGGAATTAGATTCTATTCAACGTGAAATTGAAATACATTTACAGTGGCATTTACACAATAATGTAGATAAATACCAAACTATATTTTTTCAAATGTTTCACCGCCTACTATACTTTCCTGCTTAGCTATATCTGACTGGTAGAGAAATGTCATATCGGCTCTAAGCCCGACATTTATAGCAATTCATTTCTTTATTAATCACTCTTCATTGCACAAGAAAACAAAGTGTAATTAGTGAACTTCATGCTGAAAGGCATTCGCTATAGTCAACCATTAATTGTTGGGCAATATTATCATCCTTCAGTCGGACCACGGTCCAAATTAAAATAAGTTTACTGGTTATGAGATCTTTAATAAGTTTACTGACTTTAGCTAGATTTCTAACTTTTAAAACTAGTTATCTGTAGTGGCTAGCTAGCCATTTGTCTTAGAACTGGGGTGGCATTCTGCACTGGCATATCACTTCACTCCGAAGTGTGATTATTTTTTGGCGTTTTGTAAAACTCAATAACCACCTGAATGTGATCGTTTGAGTGAAAAGAACTAAGCCAACACATGAAAATTTTCACACAAAGCAGTAGGCACTGACTAGAATTTAGAAAACTTAATTTTATTTGTTCAAATTGTAATTTCATTTCTAAATATTTTCATTATTATATTAAGACAAAAACAATGTCTACTTCCATAAACCGGCATTTGTAAATGTCGGGGATCCGAGATACGAACGGCTCCAGTTAAATAATTCTTAATGGGATGGAAACTCGGCTCCTTGACTGAGCGAGCAAACAAGGGTTGGCTATAATAATCATAAATTCTGTAATACTTATGTTTTACTCGGTTTTCGTTCTAGATTTAAATCTTTGTTGCGGTTGTTGACAGTCTAGTCTCTTTGCATATCCGCCGAAGAAACGGTTTAAATAAATGACATAATCAATGTTCATAGGTCGCCTGGAAAATATCGCTTTTAGCGAAACGGCCACCAACATGGCACATATTTAAAAGTTATTTCTTCTTATCTTTCTTTTTCTGTTATTGTATCTTCTGTAATTGCATGTGCAACAAAGTATTATTATCTGAACATTCGACAATTGGGATACTAATCCACACAGCGTCATCCAAACCCTAAACTAACCATAAGTTGCTATGGTAACTAGACGACTACATACATTAATATTTTTAATAAAATATTATTTATTTATTTCATCTAAGCTTACATCAATATATTGGTAATTAATATTTTTAATAAGGTATATTGTATATCTATTGGAAGCACCTAGACCAATACAAACAGACATATTCACATAAATGATTGTAGGTAGGAACTGTGCGACGATCGGACATGCGACCCTTGGTGGTAGCGAATTCTTCACCTATACACCAAACCGATCGTCCAAACAATGCTTCAATATACAAAAAACAAGAAACAAACGAAACTAAGAACGTAGTGTTCCAAAGAAATAAGGAAAACTGGTCAATTTACATTTCCTGGTGTTTGTCAGCCCTAAGTTCCAAGTCATCCCTTGCCCCAAGGGAGCTGCGTGGTCAACGCCGGAAAATACCCGATGATATTAATTACAGCAATCATGTAAACATGAGCACGCAGTTGGAGGGAGAGCATAAACTCAATTTAGCTTCAAAGGTCTTAGGACATGCCTAATATTACCTTATCTTAACATAAGAGCAACTCCGTAGTAAATCAGAAGTCACGGCATTCTAAATCGATGGACCGCTGTCCGATTAAAGTTCCCAATTAGAGACTATTTTATGTTTTTTTTCCTGAAAGGTGGACCGACGATCTGAGGAAGAATACCAGATCGCTGGATATCAGTGGATGCTCTTCGCTCAAAGTCGTTCTCGTTCAATTATGATTTTATGTATATTTAATACTTCCTACCACTGAATGGCAATTTAATGAGGGTTAATAAAAACCGTGATTCAAAAAACCATATTTTTAGGATTCCGCGCTAAAATCTGTTGCTGTTACAAACAGATAATATAGGTACTGACATGTTACAAAATGGATATGCTTCTTGGCACTTCATACCACGTCAAACGCCTTATTTTAGTCAACGCTTACCCAAGATTAGCATCCTACAGTGGCGGCTCTGCTGGTGAGCTGGTCACTCAATCAATGAACCATTGGGAAAGCCTTGCCGACTCTGTAAAAACTTTTTCTTTAATTACTAATAATATACAGATATCAATGTATCAGTTGCACAAGAATAATAACAGAATTCAACAGAAATAATTTGCTCAAACAAAGCCCAGCCTATATAAGCTCCTAGCAATTTATATTAGATTACAGAGAGGCGTCACGACCGAACAATCTCTGGTTGGCAAAGAGCAAATTGCAAAAGGATAAAATTTCAATAAGAATTTGCTCAAAAGATTACGCGAGCGACCCCTGAGACCGGAGACTTCGCGTTTGACTTGCGGGTGGAAACACGGTGCAAGTATTGTAGGCTTAGGTTACTCTCGAATAAAAAGAATGAAAGAAAGAACGAAAATACTTTAGTGACCTCTAAAGGCTCATACTTCTTTTTTTTTTACAAAAATTGCAGTACATTAACCATAAAACACATACCTACACGTTATCTGATTAAAAGATCAATGACACACCGATTCACTTTTGTTCTATCTATTCGTTAATGATCAAGAGAAAAACATATCTAACTGTCAATGTACCAATAAACGGAGGCTGACTGAGATCAGTTCCTTGTCACGTGGCACTTTCAGATAGGAGTTAGGCACGTGTTAGGCATACTTGCTATTTTCTGATTTTCTGCTCAATTTTCCATGTCCATTGTCCAATGTCAATTTCCTTGTGGCTCACATTAGGAACCAAGAAGATTCCAACATGTTGTCAAGCCTTTTTATGTTACTTGTTTTTTTAAACGCCAACAAAGTTACATTAGAACAGAAACACAGAAAGCAAAACTATTCTCACTTAAATAAAAACTTGCAACACGTGCAGAAAGCATGCAAATAGAAACAAGTAGATAAGGCAGGTCCAAAATCAGTAAATAAAAAATAAAGTAATCTAACATATTTCATGTCCATTAAGAGACCAATTTGGCCCACGTCCGTCCGGATTAGTTTCGTTGTAAGAAGCAAGAAATAGGAGCGCCCTCACGATGGGGCGCGTCAATTAGCGCGAATACGGCTGAGAAGGGCGTCCCTCGTTACTGCGACTAGATATAACTACTGTACTACCTACTTATTTGGACTCCTACGGCGACTGACAGTTTTAAAAAGGCAGACTTCTAAACTGCGGGTATTAAAAGGGAAAAGTGCCTTAACGGATAGAGAATAGATAATAATAGAAAAAACATTTATTTTCTCGTCACGCCTAAGGAGACTAAATACTAATTTACGCTTAGCAAACGCTTACTTACATTTTAAGTGACAAATTCAATTATGCGCCTGTGTTGTGAGAGACTGGTGCCTGAGATAGGTTGCTGCAAGAACCTGGGTGGCATTCCGGCCAACATTACTTCACATCTCGCTGTTTCACGCTTACTTCAATTATCAATACGCTTCACTTCGAATTACTTACACTTAAAAAGTTATTCGCCTTATTTTTTTTCTCTCAAAGGATCACAGTCGCAAAGAAACTGAATTTTAAAGATAACTCGCCACGTCTGATGTGACATTTGGCGCCACAAAAAACTGATAGCTGTTGGGGCTGTAAGATTCCGAAATCGCTTGGTGTTCTCACGGGGATAAACAATAACCAAATAAATATTTCACTAATGTCAAATAAACATTTTAAATTATTCAAAATCATAATCATGAGTCAGTTTTGAAACCACTTACTTCAATTTGTACGAATTAATATTTTCAGTCCATTAATTGCCAAATTGTAATTGCTCGTATGAATCAAAGAGCTTCGTATCAAACGTTCCATTTCGTATTCCCTAAGACACAACAAAAAAGGGGTAAGGGTAGGGTCTTACTGAAAGAGTGGCCGTAATCGTTTTAGAAGTAAAAGTTATTTAAAAGATAGATTATTGCTTTAAGATATTTAAGAGGTAAGCCTCCCACGGTAGGCCGCCAGACCCTTTCCACTTTCGCCATCCAGTCACTAACAATTATCTTCAAGTTGCGAATAAACAAAAATTTCAGTTTTGAAACAAGACTATTATTTAATTCAAAAGCTGTCGTGAGTAAGATCAGCGACTTCCTTTCCTTAACTAATTATTTGTGAAAAGGGTCAATACTTCTTGGTTGTCACTCTGTGCCTCTTTTAACAAATATTAATTATTCGGTAATATTTACTTCTCGAACAATCACACGAAAATGTTAATTCTCTATTAACTAAATTCCAGGCAGGATCAAAACCACAAAATTGAAGTTTGATCGAATTTGAGTAAATCTGGATTCGCTCACTTGTGGCTTATGTGTTTCAGTTGCAGGGGAAGGCCCAAATAGGCAGATGAAGAAAGATATGATTTGAGACATCATTGGTAAAATTGGCAGAACCCCACTCATGGCCTTGATACGATACGATAAAAATAAGATTGGGCTTTGCAGAGCAGTGGGACATCAAATTTAAAATGACATTTCAGGTTAGGTCCTTTTTTTCTTTTCAGGCTTACAGAAATTGATCCTGTTCAAGTGAAACACAAGAAGAAAGTTAATCGACAACATCAAAAACCTATATAAATATCGCTTCAATTTGCACCCCATGCCCTGGAGACCTACTTGTAGTTTGGATTTGTGTTGTTCAGATACCGTCTGGCTTTGAACTCAAACCAATGAAATATCGGCTTCTCACGGGGTACAACGGCACAAATCCTCTGTAAGTATAATAATGTATTTAAATATACTTCCATGCATAAATAAAGGTAACATTAACAGATGCAGAAATGACAAAAGTAAAACGTTAACAACAAAGTTACCGCATTGAAGAGGTTCTTCTACCACAAGATTACTAGATTACTTAGATCTACTAAGATTACCTAGTGCAGTTTCAGTTTTAATCTGAAACGGCCTCCATAGAGGTTTCTTCGATATCCTCATAGTTGAGGATTTGGCCTACCACACCTACTTGAAAACTTCACCCTGTATATTTGCCTCATCTTTATCTGGCAGCATGAGCCATGGGCTGGGACATGATCCGCAAGTTCGGCCTGGGCCACTGCGACCTGCCAACGATGCTGTGGAATGTGTCCGTGATGCTGCGCATACTTACGCTCAACATTGATAATAGATACACAAAAGGTAAGTAGGATCCTTCGTTCGCAGTAGTTCCATTTCCTCGTTCCATGATGAAATACAATACAGGTACAATTTAAATTCGCATCATCAATATCATGTTTGCGCGCAAGAGCACTAGCGCCGAACCTCAATGGTTAGCCTGCAAAGCTCAAGCCTTCTGGCAAAAAAAAAGTATTTAGTTCGAGCATTTGACGTCACCCAGTTTAAGACCAGGCCGCAGTATCTTCTTCCTGCCTTTCAAATTGTTACTAGACAAAATTTATAGGGGCCCCAGCAGACATGGTGCTTTTAGGCTATCGGCGATTGAGGCGATTTTTAAAACTTACCCTTATATGTAATTGTTACACTGATCTTCGCAATCATTTCTTCCAGGAATCCCTACGGCTTACTACTTTATCTCGGCGACCATAGCTGCTAGCTACTTCTACGTATACCTGTTCTCGATGGCTTGGTTTGTTATATGGCGAAGTGGGCAGATCGGCGACATGGTTCAGACTATGGTGGTCGCTTCACTTGGCATCACCAGTGAGATAGGAACTACCAAGCTCATCTCCATGTTTATCTATAGGTAAAACTGTTTTTTTTAGGTCAATATACGTAAGTAGATCTTATCATTGGGAAAACTGTAGATCTTTGATTCAGTCAATTTTAACCACAGCTAATCTCAGCTGAAATTTTGGTAAAACCGATAAGAAGTTAGGAATTTTCAAATTGTAAGCAAATATACGTTGTACCTATCTACTGAGCTACAATTATTTACAGACGCGAGGTGCGAAAACTAGTTGATCTATACCTTGCCTGCGACTCCCTCGTTGAACCTGGTAGCAGGTTCGCAGCTAATTTAATGAAGAGACTCAGAAGAGTGAAGAAACGAGCCATCTTTTTCTGGGTGGTGATCATCGGGAACGGAGTAGTTTATATTGCGAAGGCTTTGCTTTTGCCTGGGCGACATTTTATGGAGGATTACTTTATTGTTTATGGTAAGTAATCAACAAATAGTATCTATGTATTTAAAGGAATGCGATAACATAGTAAAACAAAAACACTCTTATGCTATGTAACACAAAACATACATTGTTAGTTTTGTGAATTCACTCAGCATCACCACCTCAAACCCCATACAAGATTAATTATTGAGATTGAGAAAAAGATATTCTTACTTGCTATTGCTAATGAATCTGTTATCCATTTACCAGGTCTGGAACCTAAGTACGAGACCCCCAACTACGAAATATCGTTTCTGCTAATGACAGGCGGAGTTATTTTCACCTGCTACCTTCCTGCGAATATTAGCGCTTTCCTCATTATCATTACTGGCTACACCGAAGCTCAGATGACAGCCCTGACCGAGGAAATACTGCACCTTTGGTCTGATGCCCAACTGCACTTTCATGACAAGATCGCTGAGATTGGTGAAAATGGTCTACAACACCTGGATTTACAGTCAAGAGAAGTATTCGAGAGCAAGAACAAAATCATCAACGAATACATAAGACGTCGTTTGCATGAGATAGTCAAAATACATACAACTAACATTAACCTTGTGCACTTGGTCGAGCAAGTGTACCGAGGGTCTATTGCAGCTGAATTCTTGCTGCTCACGTTTGGTATCATCGTGGAACTGCTGGGTCGCTTGGAGAACACGTACATGCAGATCCCATTTGCGCTGATTCAAGTGGCGATGGACTGTTTCTGTGGACAGCGAGTGATGGATGCGTCTGCGGCGTTTGAGCATGCAGTGTATGCGTGTAAATGGGAGCTGTTCGATGTGCGTAACATGAAGACGACCCTGCTGATGCTGCAGATGTCTCAGAAGACCATGAGGCTGTCGGCTGGCGGCGTCACCATGCTCAGCTTCCGCAGCCTTGCGGGCGTTATCAGGATCATTTATTCAGGATACACTGCTCTAAGGCAGGTGACGATATAAGGCAGAAAGTAACTTGTTGCCTACATATTATGGCTGCAGACAATTATTTTACTGTAAAATCATTTATTGTAGTAAAGTATTAAACTATTTGAGAATTTTTTTGCACGTTTGGTATCATCGTGGAACTGCTGGGTCGCTTGGAGAACACGTACATGCAGATTCCATTTGCGCTGATTCAAGTGGCGATGGACTGCTTCTGTGGGCAGCGAGTGATGGATGCGTCTGCGGCGTTTGAGCATGCAGTGTATGCTTGTAAATGGGAGCTGTTCGATGTGCGTAACATGAAGACGACCCTGCTGATGCTGCAGATGTCGCAGAAGACCATGAGGCTGTCGGCTGGAGGCGTCACCATGCTCAGCTTCCGCAGCCTTGCAGGTGTTATTAGGATCATTTATTCAGGATACACAGCACTAAGGCAGGTGACGATATAAGGCAGATAGTAACTTGTTGCCTACATTATGGCTACAGACAATTATTTTACTGTAAAATCATTGATTGTAGTAAAATATTAAACTATTTGAGATTTTTTTTGGACGTTTGGTGTCATAGTGGAACTGCTGGGTCGCTTGGAGAACACGTACATGCAGATTCCATTTGCGCTGATTCAAGTGGCCATGGACTGTTTCTGTGGACAGCGAGTGATGGACGCGTCTGCGGCGTTTGAGCATGCAGTGTATGCGTGTAAATGGGAGCTGTTCGATGTGCGTAACATGAAGACGACCCTGCTGATGCTGCAGATGTCTCAGAAGACCATGAGGCTGTCGGCTGGCGGCGTCACCATGCTCAGCTTCAGAAGCCTTGCGGGCGTTATCAGGATCATTTATTCAGGATACACTGCTCTAAGGCAGGTGACGATATAAGGCAGAAAGTAACTTGTTGCCTACATATTTTGGCTACAGACAATTAATTTACTGTAAAATTGTTCATTGTAGTAAAGTATTAAACAATTTAAGAATATTCAAAATTTTATTTAGGGTTTGCTACAAAAGAGTCTCATGTGTACACCTGAGTAAAAGATTCCATATCGAAAAGTAGGCTGAACTTGGATTCCTAAAACACATGTATTCTTATCCATAATCGTCACTAGCTCATTTTGCAAGTATGGTCTGTTACAAGCTTAGCTCTCATGTTAACGGTGAGACATAATTGTGTACCCTTTAGAACGAAACAAAATATTTCATTTGTTATCTAAATTACAAGAAAGAAAACAAAAAATATAAGTACCCTAACGCCGATTTATACGTGATTATTACACGATAATCTTATCAGCTAAAAATGAACAACGTGAAAACACACACAAGCCACAAGTCATTACTAATGAGAACAATCTAATTATTCTACAGGCTCTTACTATGATTTTTAACGTACACAAGTACAAACAAAAAACACAAGGTACAAACAACAAAAGGAGAATAATATTAATAACCTTATCCGGGTTCGCAGTCGGAGCTATTGTACGGGCGTCCTTTGTTGCTTCACTAGAAGTTAAAAATAGGAACCGGTGGAAGTTCACTAGCCTCAACTTGGCTAAAAAGCTACATTCGGGGTAGAGATTCAGAACCGCGTCATCGAACGATTCGCTAATTAGGTATCTATTAATTTAAGTAAATCGTTCGCTAAGCGTGAGCGTTCAAATTTTTAATTATAATGTCAAACCCGTTGGCATTCGCAAAGAAAATAAAACAGACGTATTTTAAAAAAAAAATAATGAAGCCGTTTGGTTCGATAACGTAGGCCATTTCCCAAAAAAACAAACTCGAATTTTTGAACGTTTCATATCTGAATGCTCATAAAAGAACTCACAAGTTATGTTGCCAGCTAGGCATAGTGGGTCGTATTCTTCCCATAAAATGAACACTTACTTTGATTTGAAAAGCACACTTTCAACGAATTATTCCCATGAACAAAGGGGCGATGTCTCATCAAGTGTCAACCGAAATTCAAAATACGAACATCTACAGACAACGTGTATCAAGTAACTGGTAGGTAATTTTTCATTACTCATACTCTGAAAGTAGGTCCTTACTGACCTGAGAAGCGGGCTGAAAGTAATACTTTTCATCCCTAGGGAGAATCACTTTCAACTGACAGCTGTCAAATTATTAAGAAAAAAACTAGTTCTTTTTCACATATCTATTGAACCATGTTCCAACTTTCTATACAGCCAGGATGTTAAATTGAAATAACTTAAAGTTAAGTATTGATTAGAGAATATATATTTTTTAAATAACTTCATTATAATTTAGTTTTCGTTACAATTTCTTAAAATAATTTAGCTTTGAACAAAATATTTACCGTTTATGCAATGATGAAAATAAAAAATAATGGCTGAATAGCGGGCTGGCCTGGCCACTGAAAAAAAACAAACAAAATAGGTGGGAAAGCGGCAATTCGATCTTCATTTTTTTTCTCATTTGTTCTTTAGCTAATTCATGTTTCTATTTTTACTTTCCTCGTATTCGTAATGAAAAGCACAGTGTTTACCTCGGGTGAAAGACTTATTTAGTCCCTCGAACTATTGGCGCCCTCACTTCGTTCCGGGCGCCAAACCCCGTCTCGGGACTAAATAAGTTACTTTCACCCCTAAGGTAACAATGTACTATTAATATCTACTATATAAAAATAAGTCGGGTTTTCCTTCCTGACGCTATAACTCCAGAACGCACGAACCGATTTCCACGGTTTTGCATTCGTTGGAAAGGTCTCAGGCTCCGTGAGGTTTATAGCAAAGAAAATTCAGGAAAATTTCAACAGAAAAGCGGGAAAATCTTTTTTCACATACAGCTAAGTCCACGCGGACGAAGTCGCGGGCGGCTGCTAGTTGCTGTATAATAATATATAGAGCTAGATAGAGCTATGTTTAGAATTAACCTGTGAAATTGGTCCAAAGAAGTAGAAGAGCTCATCGAAGTAGGTAGTTGTAGCTTAACGTGCTGCACGATGTTCGTCTTTGTCTGCTTCAAAATAATAGCATATCCCTATAATTAGCGGCGGACATTCAATTAATTATTAAAATCTTACTCAACTGCAACGATGCCGAACCGTACCAAACTTACTAATTTAGTAAAATTATATGACTTCGTTTATCATTAGCAGGTTTTCAAGAGCAGTAGTCGGACATAGCAATGCAGATGGTGCAGAAATAAAAAAAAACACTCAAAAAGGATTTTGAGTTTTTTTCAATAAAACTGCTCGCAGGTATAATCAATCTTATTTTTCAATCATATTTTCATCCACATATTATTTAACCAACTGGAGATCTTACAATGAACACATTCGGATCTCATTTCGTGTCAGATTTTGAATAATTAAAAACAAATTCTAATTACAGACCTACCAACTTATCTGTGAAATGGCGAAAATTGGAACTACGACCGCCATGTTGAAATGTCATTCGATTGTCCGTGTCAACTAATTTTGAGTCCTATGGTTGTTTTATTGTGATATTTCGGAATTTATGAAGTTGAATATGCCGAAAGCCATTAAAAGTGATGCTCGAAACATGATTCTTAAGGTTGAAACCTTTTTCAAAGCAGAAGATCGGGCGAGGTCTCCGATTATTCCATTTACCAAAATATACAAACGAATTTCGCCTGTAACAGGTTAGTGTTGTCAACTTTATTTTCATAAATACCTATAAACTTAACCAAATATTTAATGTCTACGGATAAATAAATTTGTATAAATTTTTACTGTAGGTTAAAGCAACGGTAACGCACATCTAATATGTTACCGTTAAATGGGTGAGCCAACTAACCTGCTGGGTTTTTAAATTTCGATGAAAAAAATAATCCTATGTTTCAGGTGTGAGTCAAGGACTCATTTCAAAAATAGATAAAGAGGGGCATGCAGCAGAAGACACTGTTACTATAATTCGGACACCAGGCAAGGAAGGATAGAAATGGAATCATACACGTTGATGATTTTGACATGGGAGTTATACGGAGGAGAGTACATGAATTTGATTCTGCTAAAAACGAGATGCCTACTGTTAAAAACCTTCTAGAGGTCTTAAAGACAGAAATAAATTACACATCAGGACAGCGATGATGATGTCGGTAGTGCAGGTTCATCTAAAGATCATTTCTGTAAATCTGGTTTTTAATAAATAATTGTAAAGCAATTTGTTTTTTTATTACATCCATTAAGTACTTACCACTGCGAATTATTATTAATATATCGTATCGGGTTAGGTACGGTCTCAACTAAAACCAGCAAATAGTACCAGGTACCTGATGCAGGGAGGGTACATAAATCACATTGAATGAAAGTGGAACATTTAGTATGTTTAATAAGTTTTCCAGATTCTAGTTTATCTCTCTATTAACTGTTTTAGCTATCAAACCTTAATATCTGCAGGATTTCCATTTCCCTGGATCACTTTCTAAATAAAGCCATTTTTTAATCCTGAAGGACAACTGTTTAGCGTACCTACTTAACTACAAATATTTTTTTTATTCAAGCTTTTTATTTATAAATAATTACAATATTTAATTTCATTATTTTTATTTCATACTTATTTCTTATGACAAATTACCTACTTGTAAAACTTACTCAATTTTGGGCACCTTATATTAATTAGCAACACTGAATCGACGGTGTCGTCCTCTTTCAGTTCACAGATAAGTTGGTAGGACTGTATCTACGTAAGTTTAGATGAATACGATACGATAACAAATGCAGGTTAAATCTAAATAAGGAAATTGTTTCAACGAAAAACACATTTTGTTTGTGATTTGATTGGTTCGTTTCTGATGGTTTGTCGAAAATCTATTTAATTGGTCTACTTACATCACTGTCATCGATATTTAATCACATGTGCTTTACATGATCAAAAAGGTTTCGTATTTTATTACTTTTGTACATTTTAATTAAAAGACATATTATCTTAATCTACCAATTTAGGTATACAAAATGAAATAGCGTTTTCACGAAAATTTATTTCTTTTTAATTCAAATCTGCCATTAGAAGAAGACAGCAACGGGATCTTTTAGACCTTTGTTAATGTAAATGTTTAGTATCACTGACAATCAATGAATTCGGGGACACCGGGCCCTAACTGCTATTAGGTCTATTATCGCACTCAATTAAGTTCCTTTACGTGTTTAATTAAAGTAGGCATTGAATGTTTAAATTATCCACTTATGCACCTCTACTGTATCATCAAGCAGTTTGCTAATAACATTGTGTTCAATTGAACTTAACATGAGCTTAATATGTTAAAAAGTAAGCTTTTAAGTCTAAGAATTAATGAGCTCTTTTTCAATGTTTAATTATTGTTCTAACTGTGGCGTTATAGCAATAGTGTTTATCGTTGAAGCTTCAGTGTTCATTCATAAACGCTAACGGCGTTGAAAAAATAGAAAGGAGAAAGCAGTTAGCCAAAATATGGTTTCGCAAGTCATATTATTCTAAATCCTGAAAATTATCTGTAAGCCGACCTTTTACTTTGATATTGTACTCGTTATCTGGGTTTCGTTAGCGCAAAGAGTTTGTGCCTAGGTCCCTGGAAGATGTGGAAGAAGCTACGCAAGTTTGGTCTGGAGTACTGCGACCTTCCAACCATGGTGTGGAACGTATCCTTCATGCTGCGGGGACTCACCCTCAACATCGACACAAGATACAAAGGACGTTAGTAAACGCATGCAATCATGATCCTAGCCATTCACAAGACCTTGGATTGACCCCACAAATAACTTCAGTCACATGCACACGCTGTACACACACAAATAAAATAGCAAGTGCGTGCTCATGAGTGAGCACTACCCTGTTCTTACGTAGATATGGTAAAACTGACATGACGTCATACCAACTAGCAACACATTCAATATTATTAAATCTAGAATTTTAGTAACGAACATTTATCTTCTGGGTGAAATATTGGGATGACGATTACTTAATATAAGCACCTACTTGTTTCGAATCGAAAGATTGCTGATTGGGTTCACCAATTTAACGACACATTGAACCTTATTCTTACGGTGTTCTCTCTCAGAAAAGCTCTGTCGTGCTCTCTTTTACTCCTTACAGGTATCCCCTTTGTCTTCTTCTTAATCCTTGCGATCCTGATCGTGAGCTACCTCTACGCATACTTTGTCTCTACCATCTGGTTCGTGTTCGTACGCTGCATCGAGACGAGAGACCTGACGGCTGCCATGATCGTCTTCTCTCTCGGCACCACCAGCGAGATTGGCATTGCCAAGTTCATCAATGCGTGTATTAATAGGTAATTCTCATCTTACATCTTCAAATTACCGTTGAAGTTAACTATGATTCATCACATCAGTTTAGTAACAACACCAAAATTCAGCACCAATCAAGGTTCTCGACTATTTACATACACATAACTGTGAAGCATCTGCAACGGTATTCACTCGGATGTTCGATGTTAAACGCCCATGGCAATACAAAAGTTCGTGATCAAACTAGTTAGTAGCAGTTAGTTCAGGTAACTCAACTTAAACGTGTATTATAAATATTATTGACGAATCATTATTATATTTGCAGAAAAAAGATTCGTGCTCTTCTTGAAACGTACCTGAAATATGATGCTGAGAAGGTGGAGCCAGGTAGTCGTTTCTCAAGGAACCTCCTCCGGGCTCTCCGAGACGTGAAGAGGCGCGCTTTGATCTACTGGGTCATCATAGTTAGCAACGGCATCCTTTACATTTGCAAGCCCCTTGTAACACCGGGACAGAAAACAACGGAAGATAACTTTATCCACTACAGTAATGTTTACTCTTATTTTTTAAGATTTCTTAATTAGAAAGTTAGGTTACAATTTTCCGACACGGGCAGACAGTGCTGCTTAGCAGGAAACAAAATTTTAAGGTTGCTGCTTGCACTCTGGTAATGATGAAGTGAAGCATCATATCTGTAATTCACATGATTGTGTGTGACACTAATTACTTACATTTTCCTTTTCACATTTTTTATCTTGTTTTGTTGTTACGAACTGTGAGCTCATCGTCTGATTTATTTTTAAATATTGCAGAACTGGAACCACAGTTTGAAACACCCAACTACCAATTGAACTACTTCTTCAGCGCCGCTGGTTCCATCTTAACGTGTTACCCAACAGCTAACATGGCTGCCTTCCTCATCATCGTGTCTGGCTACGTTGAGGCACAACTCTTAGCCCTAAGCGAAGAGCTACTGCATCTTTGGGACGACGCTGAGGAGAAATACAATTTAGAAAATAGAGATGAAGACGAGGACGTGCCCAATGATAAATACAATGCCGTTAACAAAGTTATTGAAATGAAACTTAGAGGGATTATACAAGGCCATAAAACGATGACACTCTTTTTGCATCAAGTTAAGGATATATTCAGGGGAGCCTTTGCTTTTGAATTCTTCATTCTCTCTATAGGTCTCATAGCTGAACTGCTCGGTGGGTTAGAAAATACGTACCCACTGGTTCCTTTCGCGATCATCCAAGTGGGGATGGACTGCTTTACCGGCCAACGAGTCATGGATGCCTGCAGAGTTTTCGAAGATGCCGTGTATGGGTGCAAATGGGAGGAATTTAACGTCATAAACAGAAAAACGGTTTTGATGGTACTTATGAACTCCCAGAAGACTTTAACGTTATCTGCTGGAGGCATTGCTACTTTAAGTTTTACTACCTTGATGTCTGTATTTAGATCTATTTACTCAGCGTTCACTACTTTGCAGTCGGTTTTGTAAATAACATATTTTTTATGACTATTAAATGTGACTGTATTTGAACATTCTGAAGGTTCACCTGTTTCTGATTTTTTCTGCTGACATACACTGACATACTCCAAAATGAGTAACTTTATTCACTTCGCTACGTACTTTTTGTCTCATCATTCGTGGGTCATTGTTCAGTTTCTCTTACCTATTCCAAATCGATGGTTGTACTGTAGAAAACTCATATTGGATTGGAGCGCCGTTTACCAAGCATATTGTTTCATATAACAGCCATATATAGACAAAAATAAAATGATTAAATCTATAAAATAAATAAATAAATAAATCTAAAATTTCACCCGTTAACCCATGAACAGTTTGGCTTTCCGTTTTAGTTTTACAAGAAATATTTTTGTTAATATTTCGGCCAAAGTTATGTACGCTGTAATTGTCATATATATTGTCATATTGATTACTTATTAAATTGTTTTTTGTCATTGTGTTATATGTATGATATGGCTGTGCTTATAAATTAGTAAAATGACACGAAATCATAGTTCCATATCGTGAATAATAATTGATGCGAAATTCAGTGAAGTGTACCCATTAGCCTGAAATCAATACACGGGCTTTGTTCACGACTACTGAGAATAGGTTTCACTAATATAATATTGATGCTCCTCCATAGTTAATTCGAAGCGAACGTCGAAATGTAAGGAAATGCAGTTTGCAATTCCGATGCGCTAAATGGTTCGTTATTTATGAAATGTCGAGGAGAGCGTCGCGTCGTAGGATTGTGGAAAATGCGAAAAAATATTTTGCTCAACTTCGAATTCGCATTTCATCGGAATAGAAGAACCTATGTGACACTATAGTATGTTCGCGTTAAGAATGCAGTAATTTTCTAATTTAATTCCGTTACACACATTAAAACTCAGGTACAAAACCGTTGCATTTAAAAGAATGCGTTCATTTGGGCACTGTGAACTTGACTTTCTAATTGGGAACGATTTGATTGGTTAGGGGGCGTGCTAGGACAAGAATGAAATCACTGCATTCTTAATGCGAACGGATTATACTCAATATTACAGATAAAACTTGTCTTTCTTATCTTCAGTTCACAAAAAAATACAAATTTCACCTCATTGACATGTAACTGTCCCACATTGGCACCTTGTTGAAGTGAATGTTTTGTTATGTTATTTATGAATTGCAGGAGGTCAGTTTGTTAAAAATAATTGAGTGAAAGAATATCTGGGACATTTCACACTAAGATCATCGCAAGATTACAGTAGAAACGAATACCCACTACTATAACTACGAATCCCCACTACTATAACTATACTACAATAACCCGCTTATTCATAAAAACGAACGCGACGCTAAAGCATAGTTTAAGCAATTGACGTGTTATGTCACTTACTCGCAAATGGCGGCAGCAACAAGAATGAAAGAGACAAAGCGATTCAAAAATTAATGTGTTGTTGAAGCGCTGTTTAAGTTTTTATGAATAAGGGGGTAAAAAATAAATATATAAACTCACTGAACAAAGACAAACCTTTTCCCCATGTGTTTCATTTATCCCTTCCTTGACAATCGTATAACGCGGGATTCAGGTTTTCGTGGATTACTGTAGTAACGTCAACGGCTTACTCATTTCCGTTTTCTATTTTGCTGTTGCCAAATGTCATTCCATTGCAAGAAGGACTGACCGGAAATGGACAAAGACAAACTCCTCATGCCGTTGACCGTACCTACACACATCAAAACTGTCTAGGGATATCATATGGATATCATTTTTCAAATATTCCATAAAGTTAAGTTTGTTTACAAGTTGAGCATTATCTTAGAATAACGCGAGGACAGAGGCATAAGATAAAGGTTAAGAATATTACAAAAAAAACTTTTGATTTTGCTAAAATTTTGACACCTTTTAAAAGAAAAATCTGTCTTTTTTTAACGTCCTTACGATTGTACAATAACGCTACTACAATGAATTTCTTTATATAATCTGAAAAGGCAGATATAGCAGTTTCTGTGTTCTAAAAATTTCTACGTTGGTATCAATATTTTAATTTTTACAGCCTCCCAAATAGCTATACTTTGTATGAAAATGCTTGAGATATCCCTAGACACTTTTGAGCAGTGTATATAGCAAACTTTCGTTTCCCCTGGAATCTATCAGCTGTTGACTTTTGTTCCAGAAAAACCTATTTATTTACAATGCCTATGTTTACTTCACTTCATTAATTCTGTTCCTTCTTTTAATTATGTTTTGTTTGCATCTTGAACGTCGGCATATAAGATTTGCTTTTGTTATTTAGCATTATACTACTAATATTCATGTTTACTTTTTGAGACTTTTTGAGATGTTGACTTTTTTACTTACCTTATGTTTAACAATGTTGGCCGTATGCCTCTCAAAGATCTGTTATCTTTTTAATATCATACTAATTTGATTATTTATTTGTACTGTTAGTGTAATTAAAAGATGAACAAATATCTTGATAGTTAATAATCAATGCTGTTTTATTTAGACCTATTATGGCGAAATTGTTAATCATGAATACCTACTGTTCCTGCTTGCCGAGCCAGCCGAGTTACAGCGGGATTTAGCGCATACAATAATAAATGAATATCCTTGGAAATTATTCCACACAGCGCCATCTAGTCCCAAGTGAGCTAGTTATAGTCCGTTATTCTGGGATACAAGACAACGGATAAACATACTTAAATACTTTTTCTTTTGTAAATACATACTTAATATTCATAGGAAAAACCCAGACCAATACAAACAGACATGTTCATGCACACAAATGTTTGTACTGTGTGGGGATCGAACCCGCGACCCTTGGTGTAGTAGCCGACTTCTCAACAATTACACCAAGACGGTCGTTAAAACAATGAAATTAAGATGGTCTTTTCGGTGCAAGGTGGTTAGTAAATGAAATAGAAAAAACAATGACTAAAGGCTGCCAATGGGGCCAAGCAGAAAGAAAAACGCAAATGTTTGTCATGGGTTTAAATAATAAAAAAATGTTGTTTGCACTCAAAGCAAACAATACAAGCAAACTGTAACATCAATTGTTTATTTGGGGCCTGACGTCGATCAGTCCAACTATGCACAATACGAAATCGGGAATGTTACGGTCAGTGTTAAATGTAGAAATGTTTTCTTTGTGTGTATTGGAACGACAAGCATGGTTGACCAATTTTTTAACTTTTAATTTCACAAGTTTCTGCTTAGTAAATAAATAGTTAAGGTTTATGTAAGTTAACTCGCTGATCCTGCAGTCAAACTGTTTTGCGTCATTTAGTTTGAATGTGTAAGTTTTGTTGTTCATATTAAATAAATAGAGGTCTTGAGTTAATAGATTATCAGTGTATTCAGTAAAGTTCTGCGGTGGTGTTAGTTGAATAAGTTAATAAAATAAATCGATTTAACATGACCATTTGAGTCACGCGGTTTGCCGTCAGACAAATCCCACATGAAAATCCTATAAAGGAATTAAAATAAACACTGCCAGTATTTTAATGTTCACATGCAAACAAAAATAACTATTCTATTTTGACAAAATAACCTCGCTATAAGGGTGAGGCCATGAATGGAAAAAAAATGTAGATATCGTTATTCCTTTAAAAATATCTTTAATTATTGAACAAACGGTTATCTCATAATATATCTATGGGGATGTGAGGACATGGTGTTATATTTCCCATCCACCATAGGAATGGGAGGATCCTCCGACCAGACGGGTGTTCTATCTGGTGGGCTGCTGCCCGACCGTTGGTGTCGGGTTTCTGTATATAAACTCAGTCGCTTGAATAATGTTGATAGCGCGATTCAGTATAGATGTCGCCACAAGGCTAACACTACAAGTTAAAATAAAACATCTTTACCTATACAGCCTTATTGCTGGTAGCAGCCAAAAAGCGGCGGCTTTGACTCAGCGACTTTATACCCAAGAAAATACTGCTCAGGAGCTAAGCTACCATGATGACGAACTGAGCCACCATGCTGACAGCTACGGTGTGAAGACGAACTACTCGTTGTCATCCCATGATTGCAAATACGACAACTCTAGTTGAGATGACAGGGTAGAAAAGGCTACATACAATAAATCCGTGCATTGAAAACAGTGAGTTAGATTCAAGGTACTAAATCTGGATAAAAAAAGATTTCGTTAGGGCGACCCATTCAAAAGATGTTAGATAGACGAGCAAAAGTTACCACTTAATTTACTTACAATATATCCCACTTCAGACTCACGTGTTGAGATACAAGTCCAATAAAACAAGTGCTGCGATCGTCTTTTCAAACGATGTGCTATCCCCAAATTGGGACCCAACTCCTCTCTCTCGCTTTGCCGCAGTTCATACACTCCTCGTCCTAACAGCAACTCAACCATACGCTTTTTAAAAAATATATTTGATGCCCTCACCCTCTAAAACACATCATAATAACATCATCATAATCAGTGTTTCCATTTATTATATATAACACCATTTAATTACTTATATCGTATATTTTGATGTCTAATGAAGTCATTGCGTGGCTCCCATTTCATAACGTGCCTTAATGTCATGTAGATTTGTCTATCGACGACTATCCACTTGACTGAGCCCATTGGCGTCTGTGGCAATTTAGACTTGCTTTTAAGTACTTAACAATCATGCGACATGTTTAAAGATAATTAAAGATCAAGTGATCATTTCGTCGAGGATCACTTGGATGGAACCGCGTAATAACTATGCTAGTTTTAAAACCCTAGTAACAAAAGGTGAAATAAATACATACAGTCTACTTCAGTCAACCCTTTTATTGCAGACACTTCCACTACCAACAAATATCTCTGGTCAAATATCAGGTCTTTAGCTATTACTTACAAACAATTATCGCACTCAATTACGTTCTCGTCCAATTTTATCAATTAACTCCACTTACTTGAGTTGCCATCATGTCTAATAACTCCATAAGACCCCCAATTATTGACACTTCAAATGAAGCCATTTAATACATATGCAAATATTCCTATTAATCCATCGCCTGTCTTCGATTGCAGTAACGGGTTAGGAATTACGGTAGGTACGCCTGCTTGATAATACAATATGTATTTTGTCATATTATTTTTGGCTGATATAAATTGCTCATGGCAAAAGATAAATTACACATTGCCTCTTCTTTAAAAAAACAACATCAATGAAACAGAACGACGAACCTCCAGATTCTCATAATTTTCTTTAAGCTGAGCAGCCATTAAAGTATTGCCGTCACTTTCAGTTGTCATGAAGATGCTCATCATGTTATCGCGTAGAATTTTAACTTAACTTTAAATTACTTCATTTTGAGGTGCGTCACTTTTTCACTTCATGTTCGTCTTTCCCACTAGCTAAACTTACGTATAGAATCAGGTTTCACATAACACAGCCAAGATGTGGGAGAAGCTGCGTAAGTTTGGGCTGGAGCATTGTGACCTGCCCACCATGGTGTGGAACATCGCCTTCATGCTGCGCGGCTTGACTCTTAACATCGACAACAGATACCAAGGACGTTAGTTAAACCTTTTTATTGCTTACTTTAAAAAAGTTGATTTAACAGCACCAAACCACAACACAATTTTTAGAAGGGAAACCATATTTTTCACTAGTAACACCGAAAACTGGAAGACTCCACTAGCCTTTCAGATCTAATCTGCCCTTAGGCACTGCTCTCAGAGTAGCATTTGCACGCAAATTTCGGACAGAGAACTCTGCATGTTTAATTCCATTAGTAGAGCAAAGTGACATAGCGGAATCCTTTGATTAAAAGTCAAATGCTTGCAAAATACAATCGCTAAACAAAATAATTACATTAGGTTCTTGTTTGATATCGTGAACATCAATAAAACCAATAATTGCACAACGTAGATGCAATTTAATGATTGGCTGATAACCATCAGTATTATAAATTATAAGAATAGTTGAAGACATGTCAGGATCGTGATGAGTGGAAAGATGCGGTACTGACACTCGGCCCTTACTTCTTGTTTCCTCTATGATGAAAAATGTGTAATTGTATTAATTTTATTCTTTATTTCTTTTGGTTTAATTAGAACTAGGCAGTCATTTGACCACAATCTAACCTGAATCGATGGACTTTTTTACTTCCACTTATTATCGTCATAAAAATTTCGAGGTTCTGAACGATAAGTTGATTGGTGGTCGTTTACCTACTTGTTCAAAAGCTATTATTTTTCGCTGCCAAGCGGAATAAAACTGTCTAAGAAGAATGAAAACCAGTAAGACAGATTCTCATAGATATAATGTCATTATGTAAGTTAATCAAGGTTTTATGATTTCTTATAGTGTCGATGTCGTTCCTAATAATCTTGTAACTCTTTTTTTTTTTGGCTTGTTTCTTAAGGTTGTGGGAGAATAGCAGAGGTTGTGGTTTTGTAAACGGCGCAATCACTGAGTCACAGACCGTTTTGTTGCCTTAATTTTCATTGTGTCATATTGTGTACCGTATGTAGTGTTACAAGCAAATAAACGCTTTCATTATTATGATTATCCAAACTATAATGACGTATTTTGCAGGTATCCCATTGATATTCTTCGTATCGACACTGGTTCTGGTCGTCTGTTACGTTTACACGTACGTCATCTCGATGGTGTGGTTCGTGTTCAGTCGGTGCGTCGACACGAGGGACCTGACGGCCGCCATGATCGTCTTCTCACTCGGTATTACCAGTGAGATCGGCGTTGCCAAGTTCATCAATACTTACATTTACAGGTACAACACCAACGCCAGCTGGCCAAACCAGGCTACTAAAAACACGGTCTAAAAAGTACGAAATAATAAAATAGTCTCCTCTAGCCGGATTGGATAGCTATAAATGTGACCGACCTTCTTGTCATATGGCCAGAGACAAAGAAAGTCTGCATAGCCTTATTTTTTTGTGACTATTATTATTGAAACAATAACAATAAAAGCTATAGCTATCTTATTTTATTTTTAAAATGTATTCTTCTAGTTTACAGACAAATATCTGTTCGCAGAAAACAAATTCGCGTTCTGCTTAGTGAATACCTGGAATACGATGCTCGGACGGTGGTACCAGGTAGCCGGTTCTCCAGAAACCTCTTGCAGGGTCTACGCAACGTGAAGAGACGAGCCATTATCTACTGGGTGATCATAGCCAGCAATGGGTTACTATACATAATCAAGCCTCTTGTGGTGCCTGGGCAAACCACCATGGAAGACATCTTTATACTTTATAGTACTTACTATATTAGTTTGAAAATCGATATCTGTGATATTTTATGGTTATCTTATTTAACTATTTGTTTTAATTTTTCCAGAACTGGAACCACAATTTGAGTCACCCAACTACCAACTTTGTTACTTCTTTAGTGCTTTTGGGTCAGTTCTTACGTGTTATTTGACTTCAAATATGGCTGCCTTCCTCATTATCTTCGCTGGTTACGTCGAGTCACAACTCTTAGCCCTCAGTGAAGAGCTGTCTCATCTTTGGGATGATGCTGAGCTGCAGTATAATACTTATACATCTGAATTTTCTAAACAGGAGGAAATCGCTGATGAAAATATAGAAATGGATGAAGCTAAATATGATACTATCAACAAATTCATTGAACTCAAACTAAGAGACATAATTATAGGGCATACAACGATGATAAATCTTCTCCTACAGCTAGAAAATATATTCAGAGGAGCTTTTGCATTCGAGTTCTTCATTCTCTCAGTCGGTTTGGTTGCTGAATTACTAGGTGGGCTGGAAAATACTTACATGCAAGTGCCTTTCGCTATCATTCAAGTGGGAATGGACTGTTTGACCGGTCAGCGAGTCATCGACGCCTGTGATATCTTCGAGGCCGCTGCGTACAGTTGCAAGTGGGAGAGGTTTAATGCCTCTAATATGAAAACGGTTTTGATAATGCTCATGAACTCCCAAAAAACTCTGACCTTGTCAGCGGGAGGAATCGCCATTTTGGGTTTTACCACGCTAATGTCTGTTTTTAGATCAATTTATTCAGCTTTTACTACTTTGCAATCAGTTATGTAAATTTTATTTTATTAGGGGAATTTCCCTTTTTTTTGTTGTTTCTTTTTATCATTCGATGTACCTATAGGGGCGTTAATGGGAATCTAAAACGAATAAATTCAGAAATGAAACAACTAAGTCTTTTTTTTAGCCGCTCCAACCGGATTACCACACCTGTTTTAAGGATGCACACAACCGAATTTATAATGAGGGCCGTATGCATTTACTCTGTAACTAAATTTCAAGCTAAAGTATTTCCCCGTTTAAACCACACATGACTGGGCTAGTGGCGTCAATCAGGCTGCAGCGGCCAGCCGGCGCGCAATGGGCCGTGAGATTGCTTGCAGCTACCCGCACACATTAGTAGTTCGCCTATCAAATATCTGGAAACTCTACTTCTTGGTTTATTTTCGGCATGCAAATGTAAGTTTTGATACATGAAGCTAAGCTACGAGTATACCGATATACCGGCAACAACAGCATGTGATTATGTTTACTTGCAAAAATATGGTTTTAAGTTTTTAACCCTGTAGTTTATGAGCGTAGGCACTGCACGTACCCCAAGAAAAAGAAATTTAAAGACAAGAATTCGTGCTCACAGTAGATAAAAATTTATAGGAGCGGACACATTATCTATCGTTAAAAAAATAGGGTATGGCATGGTGGTTGAAAAGAATATGGTATTTAGTAAGCTGTTGAAAGGTGATTAAGTTGAATATTGTTTTCTCCGTTGTAGTTTGGTCACCAGGCAGCCCTGGCTTCTTAATCTATTAAACAAACTGGGTGGTGTGGTGTTGTGATGGAACCTTTCAGCTACAATCTTACCGTAATATCTTCCATAAAGTGAATGGACACATCTCCAGCTACATTGTGCCCGATAGTAAATTGACTCATTCAGATCCTCCTCGCCACAATACTCTATTATATTTTAGCTCAAAGTGTGCATTGGTAAGTAGCGCGAAATAATTGTGGTTTTCTGACCGTTCATTTACTCAAATATATCGAACAGAATCATCATTTTCAAAATGTGTATAAGTAACTTCTGAGCGTTTATCTGGGGCAAGTATATTTATGGCAAAACGCATACATACCAAAAATGTGTTAGATGATCAATCTTTGATGAAATTATGCGTTCTCGATTAATCGTAATCGATAATCCATATATTAAGAATCTCTTTTGACCGTACATTACTCAGAAGCAAGCAACACATTAGTGGTCTCGGGCAAAATTCTCCTAACGCGATAAGAGCCTGTGCAATGGTCCGTAAAATTGGCCGCTGTCGGTCCCAGTGTGCATTAGTTTAAATAGGATTAGGCGAGCTGGATTAAGAGTCGCTAGTGGCCATTTTGTTGTAACTACCTCCAAATTGAATAAATTTTAAATGTATACCTACCAATTACCAAGTCTGGGTCTCTGACTGATAAAAATCTAGAGGACAGGCTGTGGTGATCGTATTAACTACTTATATCATGACTTGTTTTAAAAAATGGAGATTTTTGGTTGATTGCTTTTTCTGCAATCTTACGCCAAGATCATGCCCCAGGGGATGCCCTTAGCCCCCAAACCAAACAGAGCTAACACTACGGCTGTAAGAGTCTGCTATACAAATGTCATAAATGTTACCTATCTACACAGAGATATAGGCATATAGGTATAATTACATACATAAATGAACATTCTTTATTATTTTTTCCGCTTTTCACACGTCGTCACATGAGTCTTTAATTGCAGACGTCAAGCAAGGGGTGCAATCAGAAACGGTCAAATGTCCATCAACGACTCTTCATCTTCGGAATAATTCATTCACACGAGTTTCACCTTTACCTGCACAAAATTTAGTTCCCTGCTCTGCTTGCCTAGAAATATGAATTTAATTCAAAGGACAAGCAGACTCTTTGATCATGCTTTAAGAGCTTCTTTAGTCTGTGTTAAAGTTCTGAAATACACAGTTAAAAAGTTGTTCTTCATAAAAATCAGCCAAATCTCCTGACATTTTAAAAATCTCAGAAAATGTTAGCTCACATCACTTTATTATAAGAAAAACTAAATCTGAATCTATAACATTTGGAGGCTACTCGTACTATACGTCATACTCGTATCATATAGGTACTCGTTGTGCTAATAGAAAAGTTCAACTGTATTTCAGCTGGACATAATTAAAAAAATACTATGTGGAGAGACGATGTACGAGTATATTGAATCATAATTAAGAGGAGATCACTTTCGTAGTCCGAAGAAAAGTCTTATTGTAGTGGTAGTGGCTATTATTGAATAGCAACTGCAGTTTCGGACATACATTTGGTGATGTAGATAGTAATAACTGCAAATTATACTGATAGTAATTAAGTCGAATGCCAAATGATCCTGGTAACATGATTCCCAAGAACATAAAATACACACATCAAAAGTGTCTAGGGATATCTCAAGCATTTTCATACAAAGTATAGCTATTTGGGAGGCTGTAAAAATTAAAATATTGATACCAACGTAGAAATTTTTAGAACACAGAAACTGCTATGTCTGCCCTTTCAGATTGTATTAGGAAATTCATTGTAGTAGCATTATTGTACAATCGTAAGGACGTTAAAAAAAGACTGATTTTTCTTCTAAAAGGTGTCAAAATTTTAGCAAAATCAAACGTTTTTTTTGTAATATTCTTAACCTTTATCTGATGCCTCTGTCCTCGCGTTATTCTAAGATAATGCTCAACTTGTAAACAAACTTAACTTTATGAAATATTTGAAAAATGATATCCCTATGATATCCCTAGACAGTTTTGATGTGTGTAGTTGGCTCACCCAAAATGACGAGCATTTTGGGGGAGCAAACTATTTCATATAATATTTGGGAAGGTGCGTCATTATTGGTTTGATTGTTGTTATAAATCTCGAGATGTTCAATGGAAGCCGAATGATTTGAACTTATTCGATTTCAGTTTAATAATCATAATTAATTAGTGTAAGTAATTTTGAAGCAAGTATACTGTTTTTTTTTAAGAATTAATTGATTAAATTGAATGATTTATCTTACAATCAAATCAAACTCGATGCACAAACAAATATTCCGTTTTTTTATCTATGTAAACTTTTTCTGTAATGAATTTTAAATCGTTTAATTACTAGAAGAACCAGTTAAATATGAAGCCACCCAGTGAAGTTTTTATTTCACTATTGATTCAGCTTTTGCGTTTCGAAACGTATCTTAAGAGATTGCTGAGCAAAGGTCTGAAGTATAGTTTTTGTTGAATTCATTGAATTGAGTGGAGTATATACTTCATAAAATTTGAAGCGTTCTAAGTAAGTACAACAAAGGGTTTAAAATGGAAAAGCTGCGCAAATTCGGTTTGGGGTACTGCGATTTTTCGACGATGATATGGAACTGCACGGTCCTGCTCCGAGCTCTAACACTGAACATCGATAGTAGAAATAAGAACAGTAAGTTCGTTACATTTTGTTTAGTGACTTTCTACATCTTTTTGATTACCCTATCCATACAACACTGAAAATGATAAAATAAAAATAAACTAGCCGAAATGGTTGGAACACAAACCATATTTAATGATATAACTTAGAAATGCATATTAGGTTTTGATTTCGGTAAGTATATGGCCAACAAGGCTCTAAGTAGAATCACTATCTAGAACAAAATGTTGAATTGCTTCAATTAAATGGGTATCTTACGATGTAAAAGGTACCTCTTTTGAACTTTTCATTTTTGCGATCATTTTTGCAGGAATCCCTATAATCTACTACATTATCAACGTCGTGGTGGGCTTCGCGTACTTCTACGTCTACTTTGTGTCTATGATCTGGTTCGTCTTCTGGAAGTGCCGAGAGACGGGTGAGCTGATCGTCGCCATGGTGGTCTTCTCCCTCGGCATCAGCAGCGAAATTGGGCCTTTCAAGCTGTATTACATGTTTTTCTACGAGTAGGTTAAAACAATCTGGTGATTTTTGTTTTATTTCTTCAAACTACTTAAAAAATCACCTACGTTTAAACATGATATTGAAAAACTATGATAATTTCCAGGAAAAAAATAAAAGCCATTGTCGAAGGATACTTAGCCTGTGATGCTTTGACCACCCGTGGCAGTCGCTTCTCGAAGAATCTCCTAACCACATTGAGAAATGTGAAAAAACGAGCTTTGATTTTCTGGCTGGTCATCATCAGCAACGGCGTGATCTACATTATGAAGCCTATCATCCTTCCCGGCAGACATCTCATGGAGGACCAGTTCATTTTATTCGGTACTTAAATATTTTTCATAAAAACATTTAAAAAAATCGATTCTCACCTTTTGTAGCGGTGCAAGTTCATATTGATTAAAACGATGATGATATTATATAAATGCATAGTTTTATGTTTTAGGGATGGAGCCCATTTTCGAGTCCCCAAACTACGAGATAGCTTTTTTTCTGATGTCAATGGGAGTAGTCTGCACCTGTTACCTTCCGGCAAACATCTCCGCTTTTCTAATCGTGCTTATTGGGTACACAGAAGCTACCATGCTGGCTCTCAGTGAAGAACTGGTCCATCTCTGGAGTGACGCTCAACAACACTACATCGAATATAACGAAGTGAATGCAACTACTAGTGGCGCTGAATATCCTAAAAATACAATACTGAACAAATACATTAAACAACGCTTGCAGGAAATAGTAAAACTTCACACAACTAATATTAACCTTATACTGCAAATCGAGCAGGTTTTCCGTGGGGCTATAGCTTTGGAATTTGTGTTGCTGATAAGTGGACTCATAGCTGAGTTGCTGGGTGGTTTAGAAAACACATACATAGAGATGCCCTTTGCGTTTATGCAAGTGGCTATGGACTGCTTGATTGGGCAGAGAATGATGGACGCATGCATCAAGTTTGAAAAATCTGTGTACGATTGTAAATGGGAAAACTTTGACGTAGCAAACATGAAGATCGTTCTACTGATGCTACAAAATGCGCAGAAAACGATGGTTCTGTCAGCAGGAGGCATGACTACGTTGAGCTTTAGTTGCTTGATGACGGTCATTAGGTCTATTTACTCTGCTTACACTACTTTGCGGTCAACAGTCACATTCACATAGGACGCGACATTTCTAATAGTCGTACAGTCAACCACAGTTCAAGTGCACTCGGAAGCCGAGCAATAAAATTCGTTAATTCGTCCTAATATGTAACATTGGAAATGTAGTCGACTGTATTGAAGAATTTTAAGTTTAAATATGTTAATGCGTTGAAACTTGCCCAGCATTCATAAATCAAGCAATAATAAATTCATTACTAATTTTGTTGATTTCATTTATTAATGACCTACATATTCATAAACCTTAAATACCTACCTGTTAGATACAAGTTCGCTTTTCACAAGGTTTTTTATTCAATAAATTCGCATTTCAAACACATTTCTATTTTCCCTATCTTAAGCTGTTTTTAAGCGGTACTAAAAATACGTCAGGATTCATGTCTACATACCGCAAACAAAACGCATAATTTAAACACAACCTACACACAACAACACCATTACCATAAAGTGGCATTTGTCATTGAATACCGACTGAGGCTTGACCGAAAATAAGAGGCAAGGGCTGATCCAGCGATAACAAAATACTCGTACGAACGGATTAAGCATTTCAGTTTCAGATTAGACAAACTCTTTCTACCTATGAAATTATCTGGCAAGTCGCTCAGTCACTCTAGTTCACCTCAAGCTTTGTTGTCTAACATGTACTACATGACTTTCGCTGTCCTTCATAAGGTGTATCAGGGCATGAAGGTTCAGTCAACAGTGGTGATTGCATGGCACAGTTCTGTTTGTACTTGATAACCATCGTTGATAGGTTCAGCGGCAACTCATCACACGTATTGATTAGCAAAACGAGCGACAGCACAGTTAGTAGCACACTACTAGGTACAGATGTTTCTAAAGCCCTAAAGTAGCAAATTTTATTTTACATATTGCACGTGAAAATGCAACCGAAAATCCCAGTTGCCAAATATGCCAAGGGAGTACTTAGTGTCTTTCGCAAGTTTAGTCCGTCACACTGCGACCTACCGACGATGTTTCAGAATGTGAATTTAATGCTTAGAGTATTGACTCTAAATATTGACAGCAAGTTCAAAAAACGTAAGTATTTATCTTATTATTTAAAGATTAGGCTTATCTAAAATTCCGGACGCTTTTGGTCCTAAAGTATAGCATTAAACATTAACGCAGGCTTTTCGAACCATTCGCAACACTCTTCGTAGCCAAGGAAAGAGCAAAAAATAAAGGTATATAGGTATTCCTAGAGCTAAACCGACAAATTGGTTTGCTCTTTCAGGTCAATCCCATGTCCTATCAAAATTTGTTAAGAGTCAGCCACTGTAGCATTGTAACAAACACCGGGTATTAATCAGGATTTACCCATAATATAAAAAAAACCTTCTGTAACATTTCATACATTCCAGGTATACCAATCAAATTCTATATCATCACAATCCTGGCAGCCGGATCTTACTTCTACGTGTATGTGGTTTCTTCAGCGTGGTACTTTGCTTGCCGATGTCTAGCGGTTGGTGACATCATCTGCGCCATTATTATCTTCTCACTTGCCATCTCCAGCGAAATCGGCAACGCCAAGTTCCTCTATTTGTACTACTACAGGTGAAGTTACTAACATTTATAACTATTAAATAGACTAGTCAAGTTACAAGAGCCGTCAAAACAAGTGACTAGCGAATGACTATAGCTGGAAGTATACTTTTGCTTCCGCGCACATACTTAGATATCTTAGCTATAGATCAATCGTCAACAAACATAATAAAGGTACAGAAAAATGTGTGGTACTTAAATGTTACTTTCAGGAATAACATCAGAGAAATAGTAAAGAAAAGCCTTGAATTTGAAGCAACGACAGTTCCTGGAAGCAGGTTCTCTAGCAACATCCAAAAGGTTCTGAAAAAAGCCAAAATCCGTGCTACCGTGTTCTGGTGCGTCTTAATGGGCAACGGTGTGACCTATGTTAGCAAGGGTCTGTTTACACCTGGCAGAAATTTTATGGATGGGATTTTTACTCTTTACGGTAAGAATTAGTTGCTCAATGCTTTATTAGAAAAAGTTTACCTACCTTTTAATTCAATGCAACTCACGCGGAACCCTGACTTTTACCACCAGGTCTGGAACCAATGGAAAACTCACCCAACTTCGAAATAGGATACATGTTTGTTGCAGCCAGTGTTTGGTATCTATGCTATGTGCCAGCCAATGTGACTGCGTTCCTCATTATCGTCGCCGGCTACATAGAGGCTCAGATGGTCGCTCTCTCCCAGGAACTTCTCCATATGTGGCCAGATGCCAATCAGTATTACAAGAATCTCAATTTTGCTGTATTAAACAGGGGCACCTTCATCGATGTCGACTACAAGCAGAAAATTTTGAACGAGTTTGTTAACAAAAGGCTACAAGAGATAATAAGAAAACATGCGATGAATGTATATCTTCTACGATTGCTAGAGGGAGTCTTTCAAGGAGCTATAGCTTTGGAATTTATACTGCTGATGTTAGGTTTGATTGCTGAATTGTTGGGAGGCTTGGAGAATACGTATTTAGAAGTACCTTACGCGTTCGTGCAAGTGATGATGGACTGCTGGACTGGACAAAGAGTTATGGATGCAAGTATGACTTTCGAGGCAGCAGTGTACGCTTGTAACTGGGAAAAATTTGATTCGACTAATATGAAAATTGTATTGCTGATGCTAGGGAGCGCGCAGAAAAATATGAAAATGTCAGCCGGTGGTATAGCAATATTGAGTTTCACTTCACTTATGAGTATTGTTAAATCAATTTATTCCACGTACACAGCTTTGCGATCCACTTTAAAAAAGTGATACTTCATCCACTTCTTCGTAGTTGATGTTATGATTGTGGATGCACATTTTAGATAGACTATGAAAGTAAAATCATTCAAACAACATAACTATTCAACACAACAGCTTCTCCTCGCTGAGCAGACTACGCATGACACTGTCATGATTGAATAAAAAATACATAACCAGGGAAGTGTTTTAATCACTATAAAGTAATCATTCCTTTTCTATTCTAATTTATAAAAATCTATCTTAAAGTTTATGGTACAAAAAGAAAATTATCTTAACTCAATATCATACTTTTTGAATAGCCCAAATCTAGAGTAATCCCTATGTGTTCGAAACGGTATGATATCAGACATAGTAGGAATCTAAGACCGAACATCCAGTTCTCAGTCCTAGTATTTTTCCCATAATTCATTATTAACGTATGTAATCCCACCGCTTGTTTACATAATGTCGAAACAAATCACAATTCAGTAGGCCTTGAACGATAAATATCATCATCATCAACAACATTTTAAATACAAATACCTAAATCATCACCTTGCCCACATAAACATTACTTCTGTAAATTTATTATAAATAACCTAATCATTATGTACATTATGATTTGCAATAAACAATTGAATGAAATTATTCGTAAATATATCATCATATCATCACATATCATAAAAATAATCATTATTTAAACCTTCGAATCCTGAAACGATACTCACACTCCACAAACACCACAATCGGCAAGAAAGGTCACGCGGAAAATTTTAAGAACGGCAAAGGGGGGGATAAAATGGTAGCTAGAAAGTAAGGAAGAATTAGCAGGTCGAAGGCTTGGTGTCTGACCTCAACATTGTAAGAGAAATAAATGTATGAATGCGAGACTACAAATCTATATATATAAAAGAAAGTCGTGTTAGTTACTCCACTTTTAACTCAAGAACGGCTAAATCGATTTAGCTGAAAATTGGCATGGAGGTAGTTGGTGGAGGGAGCCAGGAGAAGGACATAGGATACTTTTTTCCTTTTTTTTTCTCCGATTAAAAAATAAACTGCTTATTTTTATTGCCCTTAAGGCGGAACAAAGTTCGTCGGGTCAGCTAGTTACGTTTAAAAGAGAGGTAACACCAACCTATAAAAAAGAATGGTCTCGCAGGAAATACCAACAAAGTGAGGAGCTTGAGGATAAGGAAGAAAGCATTTGGAGGGTCAGAGTCCTGGAGTCTGAATTTAATACTGTTGGAAAAAAATGGATAGATATCGGTGAATCTTTTGACTCGCTGAGTCAAAAGATGAATCTTGTGGATGGGGAGGATCGTACAGTAAAGAGAGCGTCCAGTAGCCCAGTTGAACACCTCCAGGTACATCTGGAGTAACGAAGCGGGTAAGCCCTAGCCAAGTACCGACTGTATTGGTATTAATTCACTGTGTCACAATAGAAAAATCTGCTTCTTAAGTAAGTGTCGTCTTTGGATATCCCCATCTTCAAGAATTACTTGACCTTCATTGGCCAGCCAGGAATACCTCTTTCCTATTTTGTGTAGAGTTTATAGTTGCACTTTAACGAAGACGTACTGTTACCAAGTGGCCGCTCTTCGGTCGCAGTACCATTGGTAATGTCAGCTTGAGATTCTGGGCTTCTGAGGAGAACTGGAATCCTCTTAGCAAATGCGCTAGCAAAGTTTTCGTTATTGCCATGCCATATTTTCGACCTGCAAACGAGGAAAAGTGAATAATCAGCAAAATTTAAATTGTTTTTTTAAAGATTCATAAAATCAGTCAGCTCAACAGTCAACGGTCTGTGGTTTGCAGTCTGCGGTCGCAATAAATTGGTACCTTCACGGTGCACAGTTCCACGCTGATGCTCTCAGGTAGTTAGCTGCCCAACTGTAAATTATACTCATTACATACCGATGCATGACCTCCGTCCGTAGCTAAAGGCGAGAAAGGCCGTGTTCTGCGCGCGCGAGAGCTCCCCCTCCAGCCAGCGCTCGGGGCGGAAGACCAGCGCGTCGGCGCCCCACACGCGCCGCGACCGGCCCGCGCCCCAGATGTTGATGCAGCACGCTGTGTGCTTGGGGACTACGAGGTTTTCTGTTAAAACATTTTCAATCATCAAGAGACCATTTCGTTAAATCTTCTTTTGTTATTTTGTCAGTTTTCAACTAGAGCTTGTTGGTACTCGTTGTACCAACAAGCCACTGCAACTGGCTATGACTCTGGTGTAAAAATAGGAATCTAAAAAAACTCTTGATAGAAGAATTTAGCTGCAACAACACTGAAAATGGGCTCTGCTGGGTCTACCTTTGCCTACCAGGTTAAATACAATAGATTTAGTTTTTCATAAAGTGAAGGTACTTTCAGATGAAAACCCTACCACATACACCATTTCACACCTTTGCAACTTTTGACAGCCCTTTTTCAGTGTGGCCTAGGTAGGCCAGCTGCTTAATCACAGATTATGAAGTCTACTGAGCGTCACCTCTTCTACTCGTGATACTTACTGAGCTTGAATTCTCTGTCTGACTCTCTCATGATGGCCGGCGCCGGCGGGAACAGCCGCAAGGTTTCGTAAATGACAGCTTCGCAATATTTCATCTTAGCCAAATCAACTTTCTCGACATCACGTTTGCTGTCGCCGAAGATTTCCTTCATCCTAAAAATATTGTTATTATTCGAGAATTCAGTTGTTTAGCTAAATAATAAATATTTTACTTTTTTAATTTCCATTCATTTCTTTATCTGTGACTCTATTTTTACAGAGACCTTAGCATTAGATATAGGCTTATAGAAAGATAATTTAAATTTGTTAAAAAAACATCTTACTAAAATCGTTTATTTTTGACCATTCACATGCCAACATTTAGAATTTGAAATTGAGTTTAGAAGTGCACTGAAGTGAATAACGACCACTCCTGACCTTCCCCATAGATTTACAGGGCGGAGTATTGAAGTAATTACTGCATTTTCTTCCCCCAGACTTGCTTCAGTATCTAGGAGCTTAGGTTTACTTACTCTGCGTACATCTTGTCCTGGACTTCTGTTTTCATACCAATCATGAGTATGAGGAACACTACCACGCTTGCGCTGGTCTCTTGCCCGCCCAGGATGACAGTGTCCACTTGCGATCTTAACTCTTGGAGAGTCATCCGACTGCTGCCTTCCATCTCCAGGAGAATGTCCAAGTAGGACTTAATCCGAGGCTCAGAGGAATCTGCAGATAGATAAATGGTAATTTAATTGTCTAATATCTTTTTTATCTATTTGACTTTATTTGTTCGTATTTGTACATAAAAGAAAACTTGGTTTGTTAAAACACACTCTGGAACTGTTAATTTTTATGGTTTTTGATCTGTTGGATTTGTCTCCCTCTCGAATAGGAGAAAAAAATATTGAAATATGTACAACTGACGATCTAAAATTTATATTATTTCTCAAATTATCACTGGGTTTTGTACCTGTAGATCAGGTCGAGATCAACTTCATTTTTAGTTTTCAAATTAGTTTTCAGTCTCAAATAGCAGTTAAGATATCGTAGCGAAATACCTACAATACTAGCAAAAAATATTACCAGAATCCTCTTCAGCGATGCCTAGCTTTTCTTTTTTCTTCTTCTCAGAAAGTCTTTGTTTTATTACCTGATAAAAGAAGGTTAAAATTAGCAAAACTCAGAGTCACAACGAAGCTGAAGTGATCGATAAGAAAATGGTTTACTAGTGACAAAAATGTAACATTCTGATTTACACTTCGTCACCTAGCCTGAAACCGAGCAAAGCTTGTACCATGGGATACTAAACTACCGTTTTTTTTGATATGGTACCTAATTTACACAGGAAACAGACCAGGGCAAACAGACATAATCATGCTGTCCCATATTCAATGATTGATCTACTGACGACAATGGATGATGGATTGACCATAAGATGTAAATGAGCGGATACGAACGTTATCGGAGACATTATGTAGAATGGCGACGCACTTCATCATCTCCTTGTGCCCAGGGGTTAGCCGGTACAGCGGCTCCAGGTGCAGCGGCAGGTTGAACCCCCTCGCGATCAGCAGGGAGATCGCGCGGTTGAACGCCTCGTAGTACTCCGCGGTCACTATGTTGTTCGATATCCGCGGCACGCCTAGTGCTGTTTCTGAAAGAACAAATTCAATAGCGTGTAGGGACATCTATCTCGCTACATAGGAACTACAATCCTGAAACGCGCTATCAAAGTTTTAGGAGCGACTGCGCATAGATAGAAGAACCCGACAGTAACTATCAGGCAGTAGCCCACCAGATACCAGGTAACACCTGTCTGGTCGGAGGATTCTCCGTTTTCTATGGTGGATGAGGAACTTCACACGCCGTTCCTCACATCCCCAAAAACGGATCATGTAATGGCCGATGACAATAACAGTTTGTGGAAGAAAATCCCGGACACGGCACCGTGTAAAGCTTCAAGTAATCTGAATTTCTTTTAAGTTCTGTCTAATATCTAATCTAATTGTATTTTTATTTTTAACCGCGTAAGTTGGAAAATGCAGTACACCCTGATCAGGCTACTAAATATAATAAGTCAGAATTAATATTGTGACGGGTTCACTACGATACGCAGCCCGGTCAAGTGCTGCAATAACTATCCAGCCTATATTCACTATACTCGGATTTTTAATTGTAGTCAGTGAAATGACATTTTCAGTGTGGCAGGTTTTCAGTCCCAAATAAATAGTGATGTGGTAAATCGAGTTTTTACAATTAAAAGTTAGTCGACATTACAGCCTGGCAAAAAAGTCGTAGTGAATGACCACGTCCCACTTCCATATGTCATTATTGGCAACACACACTGGTCAGACTTTCGTTTTGAGACATAGAGGTATTTCGGTAAACTGTATTTAGTAAATAGATTTTCAGTTTCAAAATGTTTTGTTTCTGTATTATATTATTTACAGGTAAGACTTTCGTTTATTAACAGGTCATACAATTGGAAAAGTTTGGGAGGATACAACAGTAGAAACATCCATACAAGTGTTTTCTAAAGGTTTGACTACAGGCCTAAAGGGCCCAACCAGCAAAGGACGACGCCTTATAATTTCATATATAGGCAGTGATGAAGGTTTTGTAGATTCCGGTTTACTTATTTTTGAATCGAATAATAATAGTATGGACTATCATGAAGAGATAAATTCAGAATCGGAGTCGGAATCAATAGCAACCGTAACGAATAAAAACGTATATAATTACTTGTATTTTGCTGACTTTCAAGTGTTAATTCCCCTGAACATCTTTGAACATTTTTTTTCCAGCTATGGTTATAAATTTTTAGTGAGAAGTTTTAATATGGAGGTAGGGCCCATATTTCTTAAATCGTATTATTTAATACGTTTTGTACCAATTAAATATTTACAATTATTTAAAAAAGGCTTTGATACCTCATAAAATAAATCATGACTGAATGTCTAAGTCTAGTGATTGCCGAACGTCACTATTGTAGCGGGTCACCCTTTTTTGTATCAGTCACTGTTGAAGTTGTCATTTCGCTGACTACAATTATTAATCGTACTATAGTCTGTATTTTTGGTGGAAACGTTGATGGTAATTGCACAAGCCCACTGCCTTCCTGTCCTGTGTGCCTATCCAGGCCAGTATTTAATCCTATCCCAACATACAGTTAGTCGGCGGCAGTGGACCGGTAGTGTCGGAACAAAACTAACCAGACCGCAAACCGATCCGCCCGCCCATCGGACACGCAGCAATTTGCCTACCCATTTGAATGAAATTGCAAACTAACATCCCGCCTACATCGCCTGTGAAATTGACTGTTGCAGGTATATTCGCTGTAACAGTCTATGGGCAGAAATAGGAAGTAAAATAGTACATTGTTACCTTAGGGGTGAAAGTAACTTATTTAGCCCCGAGACGGGGTTTGGCGCCCGGAACGAAGTGAGGGCGCCAATAGTTCGAGGGACTAAATAAGTCTTTCACCCGAGGTAAACACTGTGCTTTTCATTACGAATACGAGGAAAGTAAAAATAAAAACATGAATTAGCTAAAGAACAAATGAGAAAAAAAATGAAGATCGAATTGCCGCTTTCCCACCTATTTTGTTTGTTTTTTTTCTGTGGCCAGCCCGCTATTCAGCCATTATTTTTTATTTTCATCATTGCATAAATGGTAAATATTTTGTTCAAAGCTAAATTATTTTAAGAAATTGTAACGAAAACTAAATTATAATGAAGTTATTTAAAAAATATATATTCTCTAAACAATACTTAACTTTAAGTTATTTCAATTTAACATCCTGGCTGTATAGAAAGTTGGAACATGGTTCAATAGATATGTGAAAAAGAACTAGTTTTTTTCTTAATAATTTGACAGCTGTCAGTTGAAAGTGATTCTCCCTAGGGATGAAAAGTATTACTTTCAGCCCGCTTCTCAGGTCAGTAATGACCTACTTTCAGAGTATGAGTAATGAAAATATAATAAAAGTGAAAAATTGTGGCGACAAGGCGCATACAAACTCCTTGTGTGCGCCTGGCCCCTAATAAAATCTGAAACGCACGAAAAAGAAAAAGAAAGAGGTTCTGTCCGGTTGAGAAAAAAATATGTTCGTCTTTCTTTCACGTCCGTGTTTGTTCGATCCATTGTTTTACATTTTAATGTTAAGTGAATAATTATTATTACATCGTTTTTAATGGCTTTTAAAATCATGTAAATATTCGCATATTACAAGTTTTATTATAATGGAGGAAAATGCATAGTTTAATTTTCCCCATCAAATATTGTACACTGAAACCTACTAAAACAAGAATTATCGTTGTTTTTTACAACGATAGTAACAGTTCTTGTTAATATTTTGTCGTTTAAGTGAGTGACAAACCGTCACATTCACAACCGCCAATCTAAATCAAAGTTAGGCCTTAGAAGTATAGCAACTTTTCGTAATTTTACGTTTCTTTATCTTCTCGTCATTATCATCAAAAGCTGATAGGAGTTCACTACAGGACATTTCACTCATACTACTTACTACCCGTGCTTACTACAGGTAGTGACACTTCGTCCATAGAACGCCACAGTGAGGGCCTTAGTGTGGGTCTAACATACACATATCTTAAACGAGGAAGTCAGAGCACACTGATTGTTACCGTCGTAATAAACGGAACATTCAGAAGCTCATATTTCATTCATTTCATTTTGAATTAAGGCTAGCCTACCGAGGTTATCTGAGTTGCTTGGGTTATTATCGGTGTTCTCTCACCTGACTAAGTAGAGGTGTTCTTGATTTCAACCACACGAGTCCCAACCCAGAGTTTTCAACCACCACTGGGCTTCGAAGCTATCTGGATTTTAAATGTGTTTAGAAATATGTAATTGATTCAGTCAGGCTCAGATACTGTAGTCACCAGCTCTGCCAACCCCGAAATCAGACAAAAATAAAAATAACTTACGACAAATAGTCTCCAGAGTGGTGTACGCCATATACTTGCTCATCAGGTCGAAGGGCTCCTTCCCCACTTCAGCCTCTAGCTGGCTCACGAGACGACGAGCCTGGGTGTTGAAGACCGGCTGGTAGCTGTCCACGATGGAGGCGCTGAAAGCCCCGGCCAGGTGCTTGATGCTGCGCTTCCATATCTCGGCTAGAATGAAAATTATATCTCTATAAATAAAACTGGATTGCTGTTCGTTAGTCTCGCTAAAACTTGGGAACAGCTGGACCGATTTGGCTAATTTTGATTTTGAAATATTTGTGAAGGTCCAGGGAAGGTTTACTAGGTGAGAAAATGCTAGGAATACATGGGAATACAGTGAAAAACCACAATTTAGTTTTCCTTAGCAACCATTTTTACCTGTCAATGATTGAAAACAGAACAACGTCTGTCGGACAGCTAGTAATAATATAAAAATAACGTTAATTTGTTGATCAAACAAAGAAGAACTTCAAATACAACAAAAATATAAGCTACACTGAGCTACACTTTAAATATTTCATGAAACAATTGAAGGAAAAATAGAACTAAATTTAACCTACAGATTCCTGAGATAAATGATCGTATACTTTATGACGCAAATAAACAGTTTACAACAGAATTCATTCAGAAAACCTTACAATAGGCATGATGACTGTATTTTTTTTTTGTTTATTATCGAAAGACCTTACATTTATGTAAACAATCCTCAAAGAATCACTTCATCTGTATCAATACCACCAGAGATATCACAATTTGAAATGCACATTTTTGGACTTGCCCAAAAACGCTCCATACAAAAGTGACAGCGATAGTGACGTCACTGTCGCTTTTGTATGGAGCGTTTTTGGGCAAGTCCAAAAATTGTGCATTTCAAATTGTGATATCTCTGGTGCTATTGATCCAGATGAAGTGATTCTTTGAGGATTGTTTACATAAATGTAAGGTCTTTCGATAATAAACAAAAAAAAAATACAGTCATCATGCCTATTAGCGGTTTTATCGCTGGGAAGCGATCTTACAAATAATAAGTTGTTTGTCATTATTTAATAAACTACCTTTGCTCTCATACCATGACATGTTATAATGATACATCATGTCAGTATTTTTGTTTGATAAGCTACGCGGCCTTTGCACGTGAGAAACAAATATACAGTAGAAAATAAAACTGCTATCTTCAAATGTTTGAAACACCTTAGCGGTAATTAAAAAGTACTTTCCGATGGTGAAAAAGATGGCGGGATGAGCTCGACCATCATCTCATGACTGGCCGAAAGTAGCTTTCGACCGCAAGGAGTGGAAAGTGGGAGGGGAGGACCTTAGCCCTGCAGCGGGACAGCATAGGCTGAAAATAAGTAATAATTCTCATGACAGACCTTTTGGAACACTTTAGTAGGCAAATGAAGAATTGTAATTGAAACAATAAAATCGACGAAGGAACTCCACATGTGCAGTCGAAGTGTCTTGGTTTTGGTGATGATTATGTTAATAATCATCAAACTTACCAGGCGCAGTGAGGAGGCCATCCCCGAGCCAGGCGTTGCCAAATCTGTAGTAGTAGGGCTTCTCCACGAAGGCGTTCGTAACATCTTTCACGTCCTCACCGTCGGTCAATACTGGAACATAACATAAGTAACTATCACTCTTCGGGCTGGAGAAAGTAAAGAAAACTAAGTGATTAGCATACTTTGTCACTCTTGCTTCCATATTTTTGTTTAAACCTTTTATATAAACATGTAAAATAGTCTATGATTTCACTTCCATGAACCCCCATGTGCCACACAATCCTTTCACCAGTAACTCATCCACTGTGTTGCATTGCAGTTCCGTTTACGCCGGGGTAAGCAACGGATGTGTAGGGCGTTGCTTTAGTTGGTGTGGATTTTATTTAATAGATTTGGAACAAAATATGTTTTCTTGTTAAGTAAGTACCTGCTTACCTAAAACGCAGGTGGATCCAGACATCACAAGAAACGGCAAGTTTGTCTCCTCACATATTTCCGAAATCTCTTGAAGCCTTTGCAAAATCACTGAAATTGGTAATTATAAAGGTAATTTTAGACCTTCAATACAAAGAAAGGTCTCGACATTGTGCCAGGATCTTAGCATTAATACAATAACTAACTACCATGTGGGTATTGGCTGTGCAGGTAATGTCGTGAAAAGAGGTTAATTATCTACTTAAATTTGACTCATATCGATGATGCGATGAAATATTTAAGCACTCGGGTCCATTAAATCCCGAAACATATGCCAGATCATCTCCTCCGCCTTAGATTGAGGCTAAACGGTCTCTGGGCGTGTTACTTTAAAAATAAGGGGTGTGACCCCTTTGTGCTAGCTCTACAGTCCGGCAAACCGATCAGCAACAAAACACTTAAAAAAGAAAACTGAATGTTTTTCACTCCTTTTTCACCGCCTGTAAAAGTCAAGAAGAGCAAGGATAGGCAAATAAAATATCCAGTATTACCATCCGGTCCTCCGTGGAACTTGTGAAGGCTCCCGATAATGGGTAGTTGGGGGTAGGTGGGCAAGCCAACGAAGGCGGCGCCCACGCGGCGTGCGCGCAGCCACAGCGCGACGCCTGCGCATACCAGAGCACCCACGAACAGCACTATGCTAACGTACATCTACAAGAAATATAGAACACATCTTAAGGAAATATAAAGAGCTTAGGTAGGATAAAAGAAACCGTGAAACCGTCTAAGGTGGGTACTTTCATAACCTTTGTGAAATATTACGTAATAAAAAAAAAAAAAAAAAAAAAAAAAGTTGACTGAGGATGAGGCCCCATTGGTGCGTTGCGTTGCGGTGCGTTGCTTGTATGGCATTGCATGCGACGGCGCACCTCGCGAAACGGGCATGTCGTTCAGACTCGAAACGAGGAAATATTTATGCAAAGTCAGTAAATAATTTTACAGCAAATAAAGGGATACTACACAGGGAGAGAAAGGGGATACATAATGTGACCCTACTACCTGTTAGGACGTTGTTTCTATCGAGAAGAATCCCCAAGAATAAAAATATTCATTCTGTGACCATAGTATGACTCAAATCTGTCCTAGGTGCTGTCGAGGCTTTGTGTACCTATACATTACTTACGGAACTGATGCACAGGTAAAGTTCCATGAGATCTAGATAACAGGGTACGTGTATGTTCGTTGAAGGCCTTGTTAGTTCAGTTGCCTCGACCCCAGCGAAGGTCATTCTTAGTAAACAAAAGTGCAGAACATTCGCATGTCACTGTAAATCTTTAATACGAATAATTTACTTTATCTTTGTCTGGTGATTTTAATCGCTGCTATTATCACTATTAAAACTATTAGCGACACCAGAAGATGCAACTTCAGGATTATTTCCATTGAAATTATGACGGACTCTTCGACTCAGCTAGTACCTAGTCTTTACTTTTACTGGGTCGTCGATTCGTTTTCTTTTCTGGACCCACACAATGAAAGTATATTCACTGAGGATGACTAAAAAGGCTTAATGAAATCACGCCAAGACCATAATAGGAGAGGAGCACAATAAAAAATGTTGAAAAACTGGAAACAATTTACCTTAAATGAAAGATGTATTAAAGCTTCCGTTGCAAGGGTTGGGTTTCCGTTGGATTTTTTCTCTTTAAAAGTTCTTAAAAACAATAATACAAATAAATACCATCTACACCACAAGTATTAAAAAACGCCTTTGACATCATTTGATGCGACAAACAAATGATCACACGTAAACTGATTAGCTTCAAGTATTGTGTGACAGCTGAATTACCAAAATAAACAAACAAACTCCAGTTGCACGATGTACATCTTGCAATTAGTGGCTAATCAAATTAACGTACATTATTTGAGCTATCGGAGGATAACTCCATATAGCGGCTAGCAGCTGAACCATATTTTAAATAAAGGGTTCTAATCTGTAATTATTTTTTTTTTTTTTTTTTTTTTAATCTAACCTGCTGTGTCCCACTGCTGGGCAAAGGTCTCCCCCAAAGCTCTCCAACTATGCCTGTTATGGGCCAATATTTCCCATTCACTGGAGTGATGCCTCAAGTCGTCACACCATCGTTTACGGGGCCTTCCTCTACGGCGATGTCCATCTGTAGGGCGCCATTGGGTGGTAATATGGGCCCATCTATCTGGATGCATCCTGCATACATGGCCTGCCCAGTTCCACTTCAATTTGGCAGTGGTTTCCCCCACGTCACGTATTCCAGTTTTTGACCGGATGGTGGTGTTCCTGATCCTATCTATCAGCTTGACACCTAATACACTCCGTTCCATCGCTCTTTGGCAAACTTTGAGCTTGGACTTTTGATTCTCAGTGAGCGACCAAGTTTGTGCACCGTAGGTGAGGATGGGCAGAATGCAAACGTCGATGAGTTTACGCTTCAGAGAAATTGGAAGGTCACCCTTCATGAAAGCCTTCATGGACCAGAAGCTCTTCCAGGCGTTTTCGATACGACGCTCGATTTCTTTTTCCTGCCTGTTCTCGAATGAAACTATCTGGCCCAAGTAAATATACTCATCGACGTATTGCATTGTTTGCCCGTTAACCACAATCCTACTTTGTGTGCTGTTTGTCATCATCTTCGTTTTTGACTGGTTCATCGTAAGTCCAATCTCAAAGCTTGCCGCGCTCAGTTCTTCGAGCATGCTCTGCAACTCGGCAGATGTATTGGCGAAAAGCACAATATCGTCCGCGAAACGGAGGTTTGTTAGTTTTTTCCCCTGTAACGTTATACCTTTGTCTGACCAGGAACCTGCCAGTTGCTTGAATACTTCCTCCAAAGCGCTTGTAAACAATTTTGGGGAGAGTGGGTCGCCTTGTTTAACACCTTTATGTATGGTGAAGGAAGGACCAGGAACATGCAACTTAACGTTAGCCGTACTGTGCTTGTAAATCTGTTGCAAAAGGGATATGTAGGTTGGTTCGATGTTCTGGCTTCTCAGTGTGGCGAAAATAGCGGCGTGTGTCAAACTATCAAATGCCTTTGAGTAGTCGACAAACGCTATGTATACCGGTTTATTGTACTCTGCAGTTTTTTCAATTATCTGGTTAATAGCGTGTAAATGGTCTGTGGTAGAAAAGTGGGGTCGAAAGCCAGCCTGTTCGGGAGGTTGTTGCTTGTCCAATATGTGGTTTATTCGGTTTTGTATTATTTTTGTAAATAGCTTATAGATATGTGATGTGAGACTAATAGGCCTATAATTATTGACGTCAGTTTTGTCGCCCTTCTTGTAGAGCAAAATTATATTAGAGTGGCACAAATTCTCTGGGATATTACCAGTTGTTAACATTGTGTTAAACAACTTAACGAGATGAGGGCGGAGAGTAGGTTTTCCCAACTTTAAAACCTCTGTTGTCACTCCATCTTCACCAGGGCTCTTACTATATTTCATAGTCTTAACGGCGGTGTCGACTTCTTCCGAGGTGATTAGGGGAATGCTCTCATCAAACTGGTATTCTACAGTCGGGGAATGATTCGAGTCATTTGAGTATAGTGTTTCATAGAACTCTGTGCAGATGGTCATGACTTTGTCTCGACTGCTATGTTTCATTCCTTGGCGGTCTTGCAAACTAGTTATCCAAGTTTTGGTTTTAGTGTTACCCTTTTTTGCTGTCCTTAAAGAAGTATTCTTTTCTAATGCTGTCTTAATAAGATGAGTGTTGAGATTCCTGATGTCTTTTCTAATGTTTCGCTTTACCTGCCGGTCTAACATTCTATGCTCTATAGTTCCTAGTTTTGTATTGAGTCTCTTTTCTATCAACATTTTTGTTTGTTCCGTTAATTTACTGGTATTGACTTTATCTTGATTGATTTTACTGCTTGCTATTTTGATTCCTGACAAAATGATGTTGTATTGAGTATCTGCGTCTGAGTCAGTATCCAGTGGCAGGCCATCAAAATAGTTGGACAGTTCCAAGTTAAAACTTTCATAATTGGTGCTAAGAATATTATGATCTAATGGTTTGATGCGTGGTTTGAATAGTTTTGCTCGGTGTATTCTAAAGTTAAACTTTAATCTTGCTCTTATGGGCCTATGATCTGAACTAAATTTGATCCTATTGATTACGCTCACATCTTTTATTACGGTACAATCAGAGCACAGCACGAAGTCGATTTCGTTGTGGTACCTATCGCCAGGTGATACCCACGTCCAGCGGCGGTGTATTTTTTTATAGAATAGACTATTCGCGATTTTGTACCTCTTTCCGGATGCAAACGAGATGAGGCGAGTGCCTCTATCGTTGCGGGTTCCACATCCGTGAGGTCCAAGTACTTCAAAGTCATCGCTGTCACGTCTTGATCCAATTTTGGCGTTAAAATCTCCGAGTACCAGGGTCCACGTGCCTTTCTGATCGTCACAGGCTTTGTTCAAGATGGCATAAAAGTCCTCCACATCTTCGTCATTGTGGCTTGATGTGGGTGCATACGCTTGTACTATAGTGAGGGCCTTTGTTGGTGTCAACCGTAGTTTCAAAGTTGCAACTCTCTCCGAATAGCCAACAAATTCGATAATGTTGTTCCTCCACCTTTTAGACACCAGAAAACCCACTCCATGAAGTCCTCTAGTCTCACCAAAGTGGAAGAATACGTTGCCGTTTCTCTCTTCGGTATGTTCACCATCTCTTCTGACCTCTGATAGGCCCACTACATCCCAGTTTATATCCTTAAGTGCATTTTCCAATTCAACCAGGCGGTCGTTTTCCAGTAGTGTCCGAACATTATAGGCGAGAATGTTAAGAGTATCGGTGTCCTTTAATACGTTTGCTGTGGTCGTTTGACGGAGGTTCGATCCCACCCGGAGATTGTTCGCACCCCTGGCGCCGGGGCTGAACTGGTTACCGTCGTTGCCTGAACAACCACCGGTACCGCCGGGCACTTGGGGCCGTTGGCTTGTTTGTGCTAGCATAAGTTTTTTGGGGGGGTTTGGACTTTATCTACCACGCTTGTCCACTGCGGGTTGGTAGGTAGTCGCCAGAGCCTCGTTTGTTGATCGGCAGGATGCACCACGTGCAGGTGAGGTTGGCTTGGATTTTTAAGATATCAGTAAAATCCCTTACATCCCCCTTACATCATCCTGTAATTATAATAAATAAAAAAATAACTATGATTAAGGATCGCTACTGATGCCAAAAATGCAATCAATAAATTTTTTGTCTGTCTGCTGTATGTTCGTTATAGAAACAAAAACTACTTGACGGATTTTAACGAAATTTGGCACAATTATTCTTCATACTCTTGGGCAGGTTAGTATAGTATACTTTTCATTACGCTACGATCAATAGGAGTAGAGCAGTGAAGGGTAATATTGGGAAAACGGGAAAAGTTACTCCATTTTTTACACGTAAAAACTACTAGATGGATTGAAGTGAAACTACAGTAATATATAATGTTTTCTAATATTTACGCGAACACTATACATCGAAATAAAACAACTTTGCAAGGATGCTGCGAGAGGCTATTGAAATTAAAAAACATCCGAATTTCAATTTGAAATTGAATTTCAATTTCAATTTCAGTTAAAAAATGAAAGAAAATATAACACCGCGAGTAGAATCCGTAAAGTTGTTTTATTTCGATGTACAGTAATATAGTTTATGCATCTAAATAAGACATAATAATTACAATTTATAAAGATATATCACATTTTTTTCAACTCAAGTCCACGCGGACGAAGTCGCGGGCGGCCGCTAGTTTGTATAATAATATGTACTGAGTAAGCACGTTAAACATTAGTAGTAATAGTAAACGGCGCGTTTATTTTCATCTCTAAGTTTTCAATTGTTTTCTTTTTTCTAAGTGTTTCTTAATGTGGCTGTCCGTCATCGAGGCCTGAGGAGGCTTTATGTCGCCCCTCAGCTTGATTTATCAAGCTATGCGCTTTATTCTCATAATTTAATGACTATTGCGTTTCAACCAATGTATAATATTAAGCCATTAAAGACAGAATAAATACAAATGTTCATGACATCAATATTTATTACTTATTTATTTATTCGTTTGTTCACAAATTGAAAGGTTCTAGGAGTGGAGTCATAGATGCTTATTTATTCTGCTCAGCCTATCTATTATAAGAGGTTTCTTTTATCAAACCAGGGTGACAAGAGAATTTACATGAAATGAAAGAGACAAAATGCCTTAGTTATTACTCATGTCACACAAATGAAGTTACCTTGTATTTTTTTTTTGTTTTGGCTGGGTTCGCAGTGTTTTCGAGATTGTGGAGCAAGAAGGAAAAACAAGCCTATACCTAACCGACGGAAGCCCTCTCCGAAGAATTACCCTGTGATGGCTTGGCACTGGATACTATGCCTGCACAAGCAGTGGGGAGTGGTTCTGTAAACTTGCATTTAATACCCCTGTCCGTGAACTCATGACTAGCGTCATGGCATAATCTCAGTCAGGATATGATTCCCTTGTTTGAGATTTACAGAACTACTCCGCTGAGACAATCCAATGAAGTCATATACTTAATCACTGTAACTCGTGGACGACGATGAGTCACTGTTACACCGGGAGACCACAATCGTACAACAGATCGCCCAGCTGAGTCCAATTGAGCTGCCAACGACGTTTCCCACAATCGACTGTATCGATACTCGATTACTTGGGACCAGACCAGACTGGTTGCCGTACATATTGGTAGAGTGCAGCCAGGCCGTACGTGATTAGACTACACACAGCGCGCGCACTTTTTTGATTAAAATGTTTAATGTCATGTCAAATACGTGATTTTAAAAAGTCTTGAATAAACTGCGTGAACATATAAAATGTTAAACTAAGACTAAAACTTTTCAAATATCGAAATATTGTTATTTTACATATGAACATTTCAACAACAAACACTTGTGCCGAAGCAGGCATCGTGCCCGCATCCTTTTCCCCCGAATTCACAAATATCAATCAGAATAAGGTACCCTTTCAAGCCACCTTGAAAATCAGAATGCCTGTAAACGATTACCGCAGCCTATGGACACGTGTAACTCGTGGTACTCATGGGTTGCCGATCCTGTAAGAACCTTACAAAACCCCTTTTAAAGAACTCCAGGCTTTACAATTCGTCTCAACTGTGTCTCGGTGCGATAGGGCCCTAGGTATACAAATTGCGCGCGCTCTGTAGTTAATTCAGTTTTTACTAACTTTATGTTAAACAACGTTAAACGTTGATTAATTATGATCATGGATTATAATGTGAACAATGCCTGAGTTTCATAATGGCGATTATTAATTGGCAGGTATTAATTAGTTGGATAATCAATACTAATTATTGTGCCAATACAGAGGGCACTAACTTAATGCAACTCCACAGATTCACACATACGTCACCTTCACATAATTAATAAAAAATAATGTAAGCCATGCATGCTCTGTCATTAGATACATAAAATTAATTCTAAATGTATGAACAGCGTATTGCGTATTTTATATTGTAAGTGAACGTTTAATGTTCTTATTGAGAATAAATGATCTACAAACCGAAATCGAATTAATAATAGTTATAGAAATATAATTCTTTAATATATGGTTTTTACATAGTTTGTTGCTTATTTAGTTGCTGTTTTGCCTATTATAATTAAATGGATGAAAAGGTGCAAAAATTACACGCATTTAAGAAAAATTAATATAAAAATCATGATCATGAAAATCGGTATTTAACTAAGCTGTCTATAGCTTTTTATACGAATATAAAATAATGCGAGTAACGAAATTACTGTCATACCTTTTCAAAATCGTTAAACTAATAAGATTTCAGAATGCTCCACTTGTAAGTGGAGGGAAGGGAAGTAATGAGATATCTAAGTTGCAAAGCTCATTTTACAAAATCCAACCATATTTAATTAAAATATGTAATTAGCAAAACTTACGCGAAGTTTCGAACCGTCTCAGGGTATAAGTGGCTATCTCTACCTGTCGAGCTTAAAGGAATATTTTTCTGATTAGCATTTTATTCGAGTTACGCAAAGTTTTTCGCTTACAAAATTCAAATTTTATTCGTTTCGGAACTGTTATACTTATCTGAACTAATATCTTTATCGTAATTTGAAACAATTTCTGTTGAAAACTGAATCTTCAGCAATTTACAAATGAAATTTAAGTTAGAATGTAGCGACTTAGAATTTGTTTGAGGGAGAGCGTCATAGTCTTCGGGCCACTGCAGCTCAGGGGCCATACTCGTATTATGATTATTTTACAGCTCAGTTTTAGGTCAATTTACGTCTTTTCATTTATTGAAGTTTAACTGAAACATCCAAAATAAATTACTACAGCAATGAAGAAAAATTATGTTTTTTTTGACACTATTTACCATACAAAACATGTGACGATAAATATGGAGCTCAAAGATGGGCTTGTGACTGACACTGTCAGGTTATAAGAGATTGTTATAATGCCCCAGGTCCAGGTCAAAACCAGATATTTTTAGGGAAAATGCCTCATGCATACTACATTTGTGAGGTTGATGAAACTACATCAGGGTTTAAAACCGGTCCTGGGAAACCCTGGTCGGTTGATAAAAAAAGGCCTATCGTGTTGAAAAAAATTTGAAGCGACTTACTAATTTCCGGAAAGAACCGTACCATAATTATATCTAGTATTGATAAAAAGCAATGATAATTTTCATTTAGTCGTTTCATTTTATTCAAATCACGTATCAATTTGCAGAATCTTGCTTTTTTTGGTGTCACTAAAATCAAAATTAATTTTAGAATGAAACAACTATCTACCTTTATTGAATAACTTCATACTTAATTTGTTACTTGGGCGAATGATTTGATTGGCGTTTGTGAATTCGGGCAATAACTTTATTTTGCATAAATAAGTTATAAGATATATCTATAAATCGATTTAAAAATGAATTAATACCTGTCTTAAAATAACCAATATGTCTAGCAATAGTATTGGTGAGTTACCTTGATCAAGTCCTCGTGTGGCCTGCCGGTCTTCAGCTCAGTGACGAGTCTTGGCTAAGGTTAAGATTAAGACTGTGATTGCTGAGACGTCGTGCCTGCCCTCGGTATATACTTGCATTTGGATTCCGCGCTCAGATTATACTTACTTCCACAGGGCCGAACTCAAAGTAAACTACAGTGGACAAAGCCTCCTCACCGTGAAACCAGAAACAATAGAAAAACACCCAGATAAATCTTGCAGCCAATAAATTAATTAAGATCGGGCCAATCTTTTTTCACTTTTTACTGATAGAATCAAATTCAAACAATTAAAGCAACCGGGACAAAAAGTCACTCCTAATAAGAAAGGTAACTGCTAAGTTGCAAGTTGAGAGGATAATTACCGGGGAAAGGTGACTGTCCCTTCGTAACATAGCAGTTAAAGTTACTTAGCTAAATTGGGTAAATGGATGATATTGTTCGTTACATATCTACTCTGTTTACAGCAATATTCGCAACACATTCAGTATCGTGGTTCGTGAGAGTTTTACGAGAGGTCATTGCCTAATTTATGCCCACACTGGTTAGATACTCTGAATCGGAGCTCGGGTGGTGGTCGAGACTGACCAAAATACATCCTTGTGTTCATTGTACAATTTGCGTCTAACTCTCTCGTGAAACAAAACACTGATGAACAACCCGAGCAACCCTGATAACGGCGGTAGGCTCGCCCCTTACCACGTTGCGTCCAAATTCACTCGGTGAGATGTGGGCTTCTGAAATGTTACGTTCACCATATCGGCAACAATCAGTTTGCCTCAACCTACCCCGTTTGGTTTCGGATAAAGTCGCGAGCGTTTGTTATGTTATATGAGAATTTAGTAAGTATTTTCATTGTTTCTCTTAGTTTTTGAAAAACTCACATCACCGCTAAATTCAGCTATCAAACAGTGTGTCATATTTACTATTTGCTTTTTGTGGCGTCACTAAACGCCGTCACCTGTCATATTCCTATAGTTTTTAAAATCATAACGAACATAACATAAACGGCCTATATACGTCCCACCGCTGGGCACAGGCCTCACCTCAACTATGAGGTGGAAGGAGCCATACTCCAACACGCGGGCTCAGTGTGGATTGTTGGAGGGGTGTAAGGTTAGTGAGCAACCTTAATGTCTGATGTCATCAAGCCGCCCTAAGGCCTCTGACTAGGCTTAACGACTGACATCTAGCGACGTTTGTAAAATCGAACTAGGTATTTGAATGTGACAGGTGGCTTCGTTTTGTGGCCCGTATGCGGAGACGCTTTAGGTTGTTCTGAGCCCGGCCCTGTCTCGGTACTGCTAATAAGCGCTTGTCATAGTTATAAGGCCATAAATGAACAATCTTAGCTCATCAAGTCTAATACACCACATCTCATTGTAATGGCTTAATTGATTGAGTCGGTGTAAACAAATTTTCCGAGAAAATACCCAGTATGAAAGTTGTTATGATTCGATATAAACACATTATACGAAAAAGCTGTGGTTTAATCGTATGTTTAAATCTAGGAGCCTTTTTCCCAAATAAAGGCGGTTGTGTTTACAAAGTCCATTATTAAGGAACTAATGATTTTACTAAAGGGATTATTTATTCATTAAAACTTAAAACTACTCTCCTTAAAACTCGGCTCCTCACCGTCTTTGGACGTTTAAATCGAAATGAGGTGATAAAAAAATAAAAAAAATAAATATCCTTGGACATTATTCCACACAGCGCCATCTAGTCCCAAGTAGGCTAATTATAGTCCGTTATTATGGGTACTAGACAACGGATAAACATACTTAAATACCTTTTCTTTTTGTAAATACATACTTAATATACATAGGAAACACCCAGACCAATACAAACAGACATGTTCATGGACACAAATGTTTGTACTGTGCGGGGATCGAACCCGCGACCCTTGGTGTAGTAGCCGACTTCTCAACCAATTACACCAAGACGGTCGTGATGTCTCCGAGAAGCGTCTAGTAGTACTGCGGGCCTAGCATGCGCAACATCGACAAAATAGCCATCTCCCCCTCTTTCGCTCGAGAGAATCGAAGGGCGTGACTTGACTTCGTTGCTTCTCGACAGTGCTGCCATATTACAGAAAAAAAATTAGAAACTCCATTTTTTTACTGGTAACACTTGTAAAATTAATTCACACAAAGACTCAATCAAGAGTACGTAAAATATTTTGTTACTGCTTATCTCATAACAAAAAATAGAAAGATTTTGTTTTTAGATTAATTGTGTGTTTGAGACGAAAATTGGCCGATATTTCGACTCTAAAGTAAAAAGCAAGCACGCGTGCGCCATCTGTCGCCACTTGCCACAATCAAGTTGCACACTGTTATCTCAGTTGCTTTTTGTTCACATAGCCATTCCTTAATAAAACTTGTGTTTATTGAAGAAATTGATATGTGAAAATTACTTTTTAATTATGAATGGTATAAAAGCAACCGTAATAGGGTGTTTAGACAACGCCTGTCAAAGTTTCTTTAATTGGCGAACTTTTAATTTGGGCTTAGCGGCGCCATCTGTGAAGATTACTTTCCATATAAAAGTAGTCCGGTCTTGTCATTTTATTGTTGTTGAACAAATATTTGTAATGTTATCTTTAATTATTGTGATGTGATGTGACACCGAATGGGAGTTGGGTTGTATTGCGGCCCCGTTTTAATTCACTCTAATGATGGTAAGCAAATTTCAAAAATATAATGTCCTTTTACTCCGAATTCTAAAAGGTTATGTCGTATCGTTTTAGCATTGACGTGTATTTTAATCCTTTTCTTTTTTTGACAATACGCATACGCGACGTTTCGCATACAATTTCACTCGTCTCGTCACTTCTCGTCCACCCTTCCGATCGACGAGTAATTAAGCCAACAGAAATGTCAAAAATCGATATTTCCGTGATAAAACAGTCGTGCCATGTTAGGGCTTGTCGAGAAATCCGTATTTTCCATACAATATTTCAAATCTGACATTAAGCGGCCATGTTAGCAACAGTAGAGAAAATGGAGAAATGGCTGCAGGGCGACCTGTGATTGGCTATTTGCTCTCTCGGATTTACTCGCGGCGTGCATGCTAGCCCCGCTGGTGAACGTTTGAGGAGAGACTTCACCTCTCTTTGCGTTTTCTATCGCTTGTACAAAACTAAAGAGCTGTTTGAAATGATGCCCACGGCTGCTCTCTATGACCACACCCCTTGCCATTGTCAGGGTTTTCATCCTAATAGTCTTGTACTTGTTTGTGCCTTTTGTACTTGTTTGTGCATTAAAGTGTAAATAAATAAATAAATAAATAATAAATAGTCTAGACTAGAGCCACTACACCACTGGCCTCATACAATTCGGTGCCTGAGAAGCTTCCTTCCCAGGAGATTTAAATTGTGGAATGGAGACCGAGGTTTTCTCGATGTGCCCGATGTGTTACACCATGAGAGCTTTTCAAGAAGAGTTCCTACTGAGTCGGCAAGGCGCTAGCCCCTCTAGTGATACACGTGTTATTAGGATATAACACGTGCACGAGCAAGCACTCGCCAGGCCTCATAAAGTAAGAGGAGGGAGTGAACCCCCCGGTTCAGTTTTTGTCCGTCTGGCAAGCCAGTACCCCTAATATCTGGGAGCATTCCCCTATCCGCCGCCTAGGGACGTCCCCGATAGGAGACCGTAAACTCCACATAGGCAAATATCACTCTACGCACAAAAAATATAGTTTACTAGTTTGGACCCAGGCCTCATTTCGCCGGATTATGGCATGAGACCGAAATATTACGATGGCTAACACGAGGAGTATCCTGCAGTCAAGCAACTAACTTGCACTCGGACTGTTAAAACTGACTTGCAACATTCGTCATCCTTTACAACAGTTAAAACTGGTTTCATTCTTCAATTGCGTCTACTTTTATGACAATCTAGATCTTTTATTACTTATTAGTTTGATTGACTATCGTAAAAAAAGTGTTAAGAAACAATTGTTTCTATGTTTTTATTTGACTGAGTTTTAAAAAGATACCTACTTTAGTATACACTACCTACCTACTCGAAAGGCCAAAATAACCAGTTAGTAACTAAAAAGACAAAATTTCTCTATTTTAAACAGGAATAGACCGGATGTTGTAGCCTAATAACTTTATCACTCCAGCCATTGTTGTTTCTTAAAGTCCTTTAGTAAATAAATACAGATGACAGAAGAGCATCAATGACAATTCATTATCTCGTTGCATTGCGCTAAATTGCATGTGACGAGTTGTGTAGGTACCGTAAAGCAACCAGTAGTGAGGAAATCACATGAATTAAATAATAAACGTGTGGTTAGCGCGGGCAATAGGCATTGCCGCCTTTACCGCCCCCCGCGCGTGTAAACAAGTCACGATTGAGGTAACCCTTGAAAAACACCGGTGGTAGAGTCACATTTCCTCTAAGTAGGAACTTAATCAACACCTTTTTCAGCTAACTTAAAGCTAAGCTTTAGTTCGATGTTATGGTTCAGAAGTTGGTTACCTACACCAGAGGTTGCGGGTTCGATCTCCGCACAGTAAAAACATTCGTGTGCATGTACGATATTTTTTGATAAATCAGATCTGGCCAATTGCCTGATAACTGAACTGAACTGTAAACCTCAAGGATACCGCATAAAACATATCATTAAAAGTATAGCCAGCCATCGAACTTAGGGCTCGGAAGGGTCGCGGGGCGTCCAGCGGGGCTAGCATGCACGCCGCGAGTAAACCCGAGAGAGCAAATAGCCAATCACAGGTCGCCCTGCAGCCATTTCTCCATTTTCTCTACTGTTGCTAACATGGCCGCTTAATGTCAGATTTGAAATATTGTATGGAAAATACGGACTTCTCGACAAGCCCTAACATGGCACCACTCTTTTATCACGGATTTATCGATTTTTGACATTTCTGTTGGCTTAATTACTCGTCGATCGGAAGGGTGGACGAGAAGTGACGAGACGAGTGAAATTGTATGCGAAACTATTAAAATACAACGCGTGCAGCTTTGTCAAAAAAAGAAAAGGATTAAAATACACGTCAATGCTAAAACGATACGACAAAACCTTTTAGAATTCGGAGTAAAAGGACATTATATTTTTGAAATTTGCTTACCATCATTAGAGTGAATTAAAACGGGGCCGCAATACAACCCAACTCCCATTCGGTGTCAAATCACATCACAATAATTAAAGATAACATTACAAATATTCGTTCAACAACAATAAAATGACAAGACCGGACTACTTTTATATGGAAAGTAATCTTCACAGATGGCGCCGCTAAGCCGAAATTAAAAGTTCTCCAATTAAAGAAACTTTGATAGGCGTTGTCTAAACACCCTATTACGGTTGCTTTTATACCATTCATAATTAAAAAGTAATTTTCACATATCAATTTCTTCAATAAACACAAGTTTTATTAATGAATGGCTATGTGAACAAAAAGCAACTGAGATAACAGTGTGCAACTTGATTGTGGCAAGTGGCGACAGATGGCGCACGCGTGCTTGCTTTTTACTTTAGAGTCGAAATACTCGGCCAATTTTCGTCTCAAACACACAATCAATCTAAAAACAAAATCTTTCTATTTTTTGTTATGAGATAAGCAGTAACGAAATATTTTACTTACTCTTGATTGAGTCTTTGTGTGATTTAATTTTACAAGTGTTACCAGTAAAAAAATGGAGTTTCTAATTTTTTTTTCTGTAATATGGCAGCACTGTCGAGAAGCAACGAAGTCAAGTCACGCCCTTCGATTCTCTCGAGCGAAAGAGGGGGAGATGGCTATTTTGTCGATGTTGCGCATGCTAGGCCCGCAGCGGGGCGGGTCGCGAAGAGGAAATGAGGCGACGGGTTAACCAGCAAGTTTCGCAACGGAGAAACGGGGCGCATGAAGGGGCGAAACCGCTTCACGCACCGCCTTACTATAAACTGTAAAAACGCGACGCGCTGCGGGAAGTCACGCTGCACGCGCCGCTCGACCCACGAGGCTTCAGTATAGACTGAGACCGGCTTAGAGCTAAGAGCTCACAGTATCAAGCCAATATGATAGAGACTGGTTTATTATGTGCACGTCATTCATACATCAGTGACATGTCCCACTTTTGAATTCCTCTGACTACTGCCCAACGGTTGTTGTCGGGTTGTTGTTTCTGTATGCAATCGCTTAGATAATGTTGATAGCGCGATGCAGGTTACGTCAGCTATAAGATGTCTCTTCATATTTTTAAATGTTTGTTCCAAAAGGCTGGACATTTAGCTACAAGTTTAAAAAAAATACAATAAATAGATATACGGTTTAGTTTCGTACTTCCTTAAATAAATACAAGTATTGCATTTTAGGGTTAAAAGGTCGTAACATACTTAGTATCTTCCTCTACCGGTATTTTGTTTCGGTGATAGCGATAGGATAAAATAACGAACCATGAGTTTTCGCCTTTTACTGGCGGGGCATAGTACCGGGGGTAGAAGGAACCGTCAGGAAGCCAAGAGGACTTAGGCGTGGCAGTGTGGTGCACTTGCTACTCCCAGTTACCAGCACGGGTGGGCGAGGTGAACTAATGGTTATTGAAGAAGATTCATTGTCCTCGACCGAGACTTAGAACCTGTGGCCGTCGATCGTGTGAACGAGTTGGGGTTACCGCCTATTGGTTGGCTCGTGGATGCGGGCTCAGTCGGAGTTCAGTCGGATACGGTGGGAGGTAGGGGGTAATGAAGAACGGCTATAATAACCTGATACCTGATCCATTAAGGCATGATGACTGTAATTTTTTTTTGTTTATTATCGAAAGACCTTACATTTATGTAAACAATCCTCAAAGAATCACTTCATCTGGATCAATACCACCAGAGATATCACAATTTGAAATGCACATTTTTGGACTTGCCCAAAAACGCTCCATACAAAAGTGACAGCGATAGTGACGTCACTCTCGCTGTTTTTGTAAGGAGCGCGTAATAACTTTGTTCGACAGCTATATTAAATATTGCGTTTATGATAATGGTCTCCTAACATAATTCCTTCATAATAGTTTGGGTTACAAAAAGTGATATTGTTTTACAAAAATTTAACGCATATGAAATGGACTTGCCCACCCAAGTTTGCAGGCCTATTGTAGCCTCATTTTGTAACGAATTTCGATTGTGGTTTTACAATAACATTTGAAATCAATTATTATTTTTGGGGAACATAAAAAAACATGCAAAATCACTCATAGTCATCTACCCTATTCCCCGTTCATAGTGATGCTATCTGTGTCCTTTCATCATTATCAAACCACTGGCATCTATTTCTAATAACGGAAACTCTGGCTTTCGTCCGGAGTTTATTCTTAACAGAGGCTTTGAGTTGACAGGATGCGGCGGCAGACGTGTACTACTGGTCTGTCGCGGCGGTTGCTGCCGCTGCCTAGCTCGGAATATAATAATTATACAAATTGTATGGGGAATTGTAGTAGTGGCGTGGCAGCTGCTTGCAGCGTGATTCGGAATCACACCATAAGGAAAGCATTTCCTAAAAAACATGTATTATTATGAATTAAAACTGCAAAAAACCCTAGGCGAGCACAGGCGAGCATGCCTGCCTATTCGTTTGCTGTCAAACGCGCTATTCAATTTGGACTGGGCTCGATAAAAACGTCAAAGCTGCAAGTGCTGAGACCGCAATTCGGACCCACCGATTTATTAATTGTCAATGTCAACTAAAAAGACCAAAATCTGAACAATTTGATTCTAATGTTTTTACGATTAATTTTGACTAAAATGGCATAAAACGGTGTGAATATGAAGAGGACAACGCAGCTTTTTGACTTGTTTTGGGAGGACATTCTCGTGGCCAAGGTGATGCCGTACCTTACCTTACGAGATTGTTTTAATTTTCGGGCCGTATCAAAAACTTGCCTGCAGATCGTAAACATGTACTTTGCCAAGTTAAAATCGCTAAAATTGATGAATAATGGCTTTTCTCCACACTCGTTTAGTGTAAGTATTGTATCTGCTAATAGAATTATGCCGTGATTCGGTGATAGACCTTATAAAACTGTTGTCTTTGTAGGTTTTCACGTTCAGCTGTAGAAGACTGAGTGTGCTCAATCTGGCCAGATGTACAGCCATCACCGACAGCGACCTCATTCCCATGTTGATTCAGAACCCTGGTTTGGTCTCCTTGAACCTCAGCCAATGTGTAAACCTGACTGCCAAATGCTTGCAGCCAGTTATTTTATATTGCAGTAATTTGAAGACTCTGAAGCTGGCTAAGTGCACATGGCTGACTACTGGCGCTCTCGAGGCTCTAGCACTTCACCAGAGTAAGCTAGAAGATGTAGATTTGTCTCATTGTGTGTGCATTTCTGAGAGCTGCATACTTATTTTCCTAAAGAAGTTCAAAAACTTGACAACATTCAACTTGGAATGCAACAAGCAAGTCTCTGACAAAAGTCTGTATGCAATGTCCAAGTATAGTACCTCATTGAAGCTCCTCAACTTAGGTGGATGTTCAGATATTACAGATAAAGGAATAAAGTAAGTATTCTTTATTTTTAGTATGTCTTTGAGCTAGTCTGATTTTGCCGTAATATGATGTTTTTTTTTAAGTTATTATCATTATTGGCCTCTTTCTTGCACATGGTTGTTCCCAAAATTAATAAATTAACAATATTTTAGGTTTGTTTGTGTTTTATTGTATTTCAATCAAACTGTTATCTTTCCAGAGCCCTTGCAATGCATAGCAAAAGTCTAGAGGGGTTGATGGTCCGCGGCTGCAGCAAAGTCACAGAGAACAGTCTAAGACTCATGCGGAATCGAGTAAAAATTGACCGTAGACCTTCTGAGCCAGTCCCAATACCCATATACTTACAAATATGACACAGGTTAGGTTTTGAGATGTCAGTGTGTATTTCGCCATCCGTTATGCATAATATTCTCCTTTAAAATTGTGATAGGAAGACAATATTTATTGTGATTACTAACTGAAACTACTTACTTTCTTAATCTTTAGTGTTAGTGGTTAGTGTTTCTAAGTACCAAAATTGGCATCATCTTGTGATGATTGCTTAAAGTATTATTGTACCCTACCTTATGCTTGATAAATTACTACTGACTGTGGTGGTTTGAGAGGATGTCATGTCGTGGTTTGAATTTAAAACTGTGCCCAATGAATTTTTCAATCAAATGCAAAAAATAACACTAAGAGGTAAGTGAAAAAATTTTAAGTCGTTTTGACTCATTGTATACTCACAGATGTGTTTTATCTTTGTTTCCTTACAATATATTGTCATATACCTAAAATAATGAAGTGAATATTAAACTAACCACCATGACTATTGATACTTTATGTAAGTCAAGTAACTATGTAAAATTATTTCAGTGTATTTTATTTTTCTTATAAGTATAACTAGGAAAAGTGGCATAGTACTTGCTGGAACACAAATCTTTAGGTAGTGATAGTGATGTGGAAGACCAAGAGGAGTTTGAAGTGGTGTCCAATCCTGCGAAGCTTGGCGGTTTGTTTGGACAAATTCAAGTAATAGTTTTGACCTTAACCTTGATATAGTAGATGATGATATAACTTTGTTCAGCATTGCCTGTGGCATTGCTACTGATTATCAGAAACTTGTTTTTGTAGAGCCCTATTGTGTTTTGTTTAAATTATGGACTTAGGTCCATTTTAAGTGTCTGGTTACATAGTTCATTAGAAACTGTGCCAACAACAACAGCCACTAGGCTCTAGCAATGATAGCCAGGGTCAGCTGCTTGATGTACCTTCACAATGCCCGAAAGTTACATAACTAAACGTCACGAATTTTGGGATGGTCACCCATCCCATTACCCGACCTGGCGTGCGTTGCTCTACTACGGCGATCGTTGCCGATCTGTTATTGCCACTAAGCCACGGGCACCTACCATATTCCATTCAAGCCCTTAATGAAATCAAATCCAATTATAAAATTAATGAAGATAGTTTGTCATACTTTCATTAATGTCAATAGTCACAGTGGTCAGTGTAACTAACCACCAATACCTCGAAACCCTATGTTCTACAGTCTGCAAAATGTAATTCAATCTGTCAACACCTTAAGGCCGGGCCCACTAAAGTGGGGGAAACTGAATAGGTGGTCGATTCAATTGTTAGACCCATAAGTCTGACATGTTGACAGACAACTCCGCTCAACTGGTTGACAGGAATCTAGACTTCTAGAGGATGTGAGGAAGAAGGAAGATAGTCATCTTCCTTCTTCCTCACATCGTCAGTAGCCGAAATAGATTGGAACTCCATTCCAGTTCCAAACGTTCGTTGTTTTCTCTCTCTATCCCGTTTGGACAACTTTTAATATTTCAACAATTTGTGTTGTTTGAACACATTTTTTTAAATATGTATTTTGTGTCGTATAGTGATCTATAATAATGTTACTTTTGAGTATCATGACGATATCAATGTATAATGCTTGCGCTCGCACACTAAATATTTTTCATCGGCGAGATGTTATCAATTAAGCCGGGACTTCAGTGGGAGCGGTCGCGTCAGTGTGAATTGGTGGAATGCTGGTGTCGAAGATCATCTTCATCTTATTTCTTGCGACATGGATATGAATCACAAAACAGTTGTGTTCACAACTACTTCTTATTTCGGTGACGAGAATGTGGTTTTATTCTGTGGGCAGCTACATATATAATGTTAAGTAAATATCTGTTTATATTGCAGTGCGGCTGCACAATCAATTACGTGCCCTTAGCGTAGTTTTCTTGCCAAATCACGAAATGCCAAATACAAACTAAAAGCGTAAGTGTTCAAAGAAATGCTGTGCCAACAAAACGGCAACAGTGTTAAGACAACTGGATTAGCGACACTAAGTTAGCCAGCATAGTGCCATACCCCTGCGTTGAGCAGAAAAAGAAGCAAATAGCCTATCAGCACAAGGGATAGGCAACAAGATGGACAGGGCAACTACATAAACTGTGACTGTTCATATCACTAACCAAATGCAATTTCAATTCTTTATTGCAGACCAAGTGTTACATTAAGGTGTATAATAATAGGAGAGTATTTAAAACTTAGTTACTGCTAAGGTATTGCAAATCTGCATTAAATAACTTCCTAATTGCTATGGTACACTTATCTTGTCGCCCACTGTACTCCTATGTGAGCAGTCTCACATTGTAAAAATGGTTGTTATAGGCAGGACTCTGTTTTTGCTTCAAATAGTATTAAAATCATATTGCTTAGTTTCAAATAAATAAATTTAATTAATTGTAGTCCACAGCGCAGCAGGCTACCCATTTCTGGTTTAAATGGCTCCTGGCAAAAGACATTTCTTTGTAATAGCGCAGTGACCGGAAATGGGTAGCCTGTCATGCTGTTGACTGTACAGTAAGCATTTTATTCATCTGAATGTCGTAGTGCTGATTCATTGTTAATCTCATGAAATTATAATGTAGGGTGTGTAGATAGGTAGGCATAGTTGTAAGTACAATCTATATTTTTGAAAATTTATCTATAAAAAAGATTGTATGGTAAGCCACGAAATATTTATTGTCCTCTAGCTGAATATAAATATGTACCTGTTAGTTACTGTATTCCACTAGCACTTATCATTATTTATTATGTTGTTAGCGGAAATCATCGAACCATATATTTGAAATTGATCTCAAGAATTAACTATGTTTGTAATATTCCTATGTAAATACTTCAAAATTCCTTTCAAACGTTTGTTGTTGTTGTTATAATAAACTATGTACTTAATGTAATTTTTTGTGTATGATTTCATTTCAATTCCTAAGGAACAATCCACCACAAGGAAGAATAATTATAACGACGCTATCTAAAAATATCAGACGTCGCAGTTCACAATGGAAACTAACGATATTTTTAAACATATGGTAGACATACTTAGGTAGGTATATCAAAAAGCAAGCAAAAACTATCCTGTTGGCATTTGTTTTCAAATTCAAAATATTCATACAGAGTTGCTGCAAGCCAAGGTATAGCCAAATTTTTAAAATAGTCAATAAAGGATATGGCTTATTTTCGCCCACAAATATAACTTCTACACTTGCAGTTCAACTCGTGTGATGATATCGTGACGTGGGCGGGCGTATTTTTCATATTTTCCTCCCATGAAAAACAAAAATATTCTTCACGAAAATCGATTAAATTACTGATACCAAGTCTGATCGCTCCTAAAAATTTGGCAACTACTAGCGATATCACCCTGTATATCTGGGTGACCTCATCATAATCAAAAAAAACTTTAGTTGACCCAATATCTCGGCTTCGATATGGTTCAACGATACACTTATACAGTGTGTTTGGGAACCGGTGTCCGACCCGTTAAGGTGAAGTAATATGATCTATTTTATGAATAAATCCACCATAATTAAGCACTTTGCCCCAGTTGTTTTAAAATGGCCGCCATTTTAATTTTTTTTTCTCGGGAGTACGGGTGGGTTATTTTAGTTTGCAATATCTGCCGATTTAGAGGTCCTACAGTCACAAAAGTGGTATCGTTGGACAGCTACAAAAGTAGGCAATAAGCTGACAAAAAAACATTTTTTCATAACTCCCTTAAAATACCTCAAAAAAATGTTTGAACTTGAAAATTGTGATAGAATTTGTTAGTTTTTTTTACATTTATTTATTTTTCAGAAAAACTAAACTGTCAACATACATTTATTTTTAACTTTTTGGATACCCAAAGACATCACCTAAATACTGAAGCAAAAATCAAAGTTCCAAGTAAAATAGTTTAGAAGTTGTGACAAATTGAATATCACCCTGTCATCAGAGACCCTTTGAAACGCAGGTAAAATTTACCTGAAATAAATAAAAAAAAAATAAAAAAAAATTAATTAAAAGTGCTTAATTATGGTGGATTTATTCATAAAATAGATCATATTACTTCACCTTAACGGGTCGGACACCGGTGACCAGACACACTGTATAAGTACTTCTATATCGTCAGCAAAATGGCACAAGAATGATCACTAAACCTACACAATTTCCCAAATCCCTTTCACCGAAAGGGATAAGGAACAAAGTCTACCAATACGCATGCGGGCCGGCTGCCAAGTTAGCGGTGACCGCAGCTGAGAAAACGAAGGAAGGCAAGCACCAGAAAAGCGCGTCCCGATTAGGCGCACATTGAGCGGCTGACTGTCAATTGCTGATTGTAATCTGATACACAGTTTGCGACGTTACGCTGTATAGATGGATAGTTCATCTTACAAGCGAGCGAGATAAGCGGGACGGTACGGCCACACACCAGTGAGTGGTATCTAGCAGGACTTAGCTCATTCTCTACCACCCAAACATACAGTTAATTAAGTTACTAAAATTATATTTACTTCGTGAGAGCGTAATCTGATTTTCGTTCGGTAATTTCTTGCTCCTTGTAAAAATGTCGAAGAGAAGGATGGAGACTTGTAGAGAGAAGCATGTGTCAGACAGTCGCCAACAAGCCAAGGAGCGGTGTCCTTGTTGGAAGGCCTCTGCACTAGCAATACTGGGCTCCAGCCCAGTATTGTATATTAGTAAGGAGCGTCCTTACTACTCTAGGACTATTGACGATAGACCGCTGCCTACTGGAAGTCTACCACGGAAATCGATAACGATATATGCGGATCCATCGACAGTGCCCCGATACGTTCGCCTAGTAGCTACTCCGTTACATTGTCGTATCGTGGTCGTATCTCTCCACGACCGTCGTTATCATAGACAATAATCGTGAATGAATGACTGAGTAAAAAGTTTGTTTTCCTTGAACCAATTGTTTTCACTCCTTTTCACCCCAATTGGTTAAACGAAAACAAACTTTTTTTCGGACTCGTTGCCTACTAAAAAAAGAAGTCGTCAATGTCAAAGTGACAAAATAAATTCTTTTTGACAGTTTCAACTGATGAACTTTTTTTAAAAAAAAAATGTGCTAATCATAAATCAAATTTAGTATTGTGCAGTTATCTTTATTAAAGGTGTAAAGAGTTGTGTAAGTACCTAAATAGTGAATTAATTTCCATGCGTGCAAGTATTATTGTAAACATCTTGTTTTGTTTTACCTATTTTAATTATTAAGCAATGCACTTAGTCCAAAAGGCAGCGAGGTTCGACCGGGAAAGAAGATACGGAGTCCGGTGTACAAAAAATTAGTCAATAGTTGAAGAAATCACAGGTAAAGAGATAAAAATTCGGAAACGATGATGGACACGATAGCTTGGCTGGTATCGTTAGAAAGTTCGGAAATTTGACATCTGTGTAAACGTCAAACTCGATTTATCGTGTACGCAAGAGTAACATACGACATCCCTTGTCAAAAAAAGTTTCGGTCGTTCCTTCGTTCAAACGATGGTCGAAACGATGCGTAAGGGAGTAGGGTTAGACACGAGGAAGAGCACGAAGGTTCGATTATCGTGTTCTGTGGTAGACCTCCTGGGCGAAGAAACCCGTCAGTCAGAAGGTATATTTGAGCCAATCAAATCGGGCTACAAAAAAGCCGCGTTTCCACTAGGCAATAGTTGCCGCGCGACATGTTTCACAACATGTAGCTCATTGTTGATCAGCAACGCACAACTATCGTGTTGGTGCAAAGTGTGAAGTATCAAGCACGGCGTCATGTTGCACTGGTTGTGGAATGTTGTGGAACGTTGCCATACATGTTGAGCGTCATTTGTTACCTAGTGGAAACTCGGCTTACATTGCAAAAATGTGCAAGATCACCTCTGCAGATAGCCTTGTTAGCGACTGTCTAGTCTACAAGCCCAGGCAAAGGAAAAGGGTAGAAATAAAACGTCCCATTTTTCACAAAATTATATTTTGTGTGATAACACCTGCTACATGTTCTTACTGTTATCGTATTTACAATATTTTATATACTACACATTAGTAACAAATAACATTCATAACCTTAGAGGGGCAGATCTTACAAATAATTTACGCCGCTGCACCGAGACGCACAGCGCTGCGACTTCTAACTAAAAACGTATGCGTGAGGCTCTCAACTAAATATTATGAACTAAAATACTTAAATTAAATCGCAAAGTCAGTGTCAATAACATTTGGCAATAAATTACTGGGATAACACGAAAATAATCCTTAAGCAAAGCGTAAAACGAAGTAATCATAATAAAAACATTAAAATCCTACCGGGGTAAAGGAATACAAAATGTAAAAATAACCACCCTTACACTCCCTACTCTAACAACGTCCACAAACTCATATCATACAAATATCATAAAATTATTTTAGGAGCTCTATATTTATAAGCTGTGTGTTAATAAAGCGTTACATTTACAATATCTTACACTGGAACACAAGCAGACGGGATGAGAAGAGGCACTTTGAAGAACAGATGGGAGGACTATCTGAATCTTACTGTATAAAATTAACATTTAAGTTGACTGTACAAAGCCTTTATAACTACGACCCACGTGCGCACACAAAACATCAACGTAAACAGGATATACATATTATAAAATATGAGTTTCAAAAGTATCTTTACATCAGAAGTACAATTTGCGATTCGAAAAAACATTGCACTTATTTTCAACGTAACCAAAGACTTAACATTATCTTTGGAAATTAAGTAATATATTAATTTACGATTCAAGCACACGCCCAGTAGACCACTGCCTAACCGCCAGTATCACAGTTCTCAAGTGAGATGCGCATCGACGTTACGCCAATATATAAAAAACGCTGTCTTAGCAGAGCACGATACATTTATTGCACTATAAAATTATGCTACTTTTTCGCTGACCTCATCGTCATTAGTGTAAAGATATTTAAATACATCATTATCTGCAATTTTGTACTTTATTCAGCTTCCATATGGGGTACAGTGCTTTCTCAAACAGAGAAACGATAATGCATACATATAATACAAAACGATAACAAGCTGCCATTCTTAAACAGACATAACAGAAGAGTACACTATGTCGCCTGCGCGGAGGATAAGGCAACTGAAGTGGTGTTAATGTTTACCTTTAAATATTAATAAAGTTACATTACGATATATACAAACTATACTTATACGAAGCTTCACTTTGTACTATGCCTTAACTATACACTCCAGCATTTTTGGTCAAGGTTACCCGAGCGTTCGAACCGATTTTGGAATGCCAAGTGAGTATCACGGGGAGTAGCCTATCCACAAATCACTCATTCACTTTAGTCACTGGTTGCCACTTGCATAGATACAATAATACTATTCAGATGCGAATCATTTTAGGTAACAAATAACAACAAAAGCTATCCAGTCTTACAGGGTCTTGAGTTCATCAATTTCGTACATAATATCCAGCCGTTTCAATAATACATATATTTTAAACAATAATTATTTAACGTTATAATACAAAAACCAGAAAAGTAGACTAAATTACATTATTGAAAAGACTAACAGGATCTAATGAGCAAACCAAAAATACCTTAGGTATGCTTGTACTGGAAGTATTGTGTCATCATGAGGTGTATCATTTCTCACACGATAGTTTAGGCGATATTCAAGATTAGTACAATCGCGCATAACATTTGGATTCTGGACTATGTAACCAGTTTTGGCTACACAACGACGCAGAATAGCATTATCAGGAGCAGCCAAATAATCGTCAGACAAAGCGACTGTATTCCAGATGATACGACACTGCCAGGTTTTGCAGTGAAGATCGTCTAAACTGGAATGACGCGCCGATGCAGTGGAGGGGCGCGTCATTTCAGCTTAGACGATCTCTACCTTAGTTTGTGAGTTTGTAATATTGTTACTATTTTCTATGCTTGCAATTACCAAACCCTCGTTAGGGCTGGCTACCACTGAAGCACAGTTTTGCGCGTCGGTCGTTGCAGTATACCTACCTACTTAATTTGGTTCATTACCATCAGTTTAATGATGGAACTTCTTTCATATGTTTGAAGTTCCATCATGGAACAAGTGACAAGAAACCTTATATTCGATTCGCATCTAAACAGTACTGATCTCAGGCCTTTGCCTTGCAAGCGACAGCTCACTTAGGCGGAGGCTACCGACGCATAGTAGTGTTCAGGGTTTGCATAGCTAACGAGGGCGGCGGGTTGATGTACCCATACGCGTACACATTGGGCTGCTGGGCGCGGGCGTCCCCGGCCGGGTACTGCACGCCGGGCTGGACGTTCATCATCTGAACGGGCAGGTTGTTGAACTGCTGCTGGGGAGGCACGCGGTAACCGTTCAGTCCGTACTGGCTGATGATGTGCGTGTTCAGATTGGGCGACATGCGCGAGCCGGGAGCCATCTGCATGTGCTGCATCGGGCTTAGGTTACCTGAAAATAAAATTAAAAATAGTCAGTTTCATGGTTTAAGCATGTGAGCTTTTTTTTATTCATTGTGTTACTTACAAATTGAATAAACAAATGTTGTAATAATAATATCTACAACATTTTTACGGAAAATAAAACCAAGTTTTACAGATTGGCATAGGAAGTGGAGAGGAAGGCTAGGATAGGGCGCAATCAGTGTCTTGTCCTACAGAGCCAATAACGGCCGGCATTTACGGCTACACGGTTGGCAACCATTTCAGCAGATTGAATTTAATGTTGGCCAATAAGATTGATTCCCATCGAGTGTAATTTAATCATTACAATCACAATCAATCAATCATTAAATGCAAATTGTGCAACAACTGTCTATACAGCAGAAATCACACTTTTGGATGGTTTTTGGATGCAATTCTTCTCTCTATCTCCATTACCACCTGCGCTCAATATATTTGTAAAAGTTTATCATGATAAAGGTTGTCCTGTAAACTTACTGGAGGCGTTCCTGGTGTTCCTCGGCGAGTCGAGCTGGTTGTGCGCCGGCGCGTAGTACTTGGCGGCAGCGGCGTGGTAGTGCGCGCTGGCGCTGTTGCCCACGGAGCCCACGGCTGGGCCTGGCGGGGTGCCTGATTGCTGCGCGTACTGGAATCAGGAATAGAATAGTTAGTACGACTTCAGAGTGCAAAGAAAGAGTAATTTTTCGTTTTTGGTGGTCACAGTCAGCATCAAAAGGTTTTTCTAGTTTTTACGTACATGGTCAAAATGTCTGTGGTATTAATATAAGCAACAACTGAATTTAAAATAGTATTTTGTTTGTATTCAATGTGACTGAATTTACTACTCTAATATTGCATGCACTGTAGTATTGTATATTTTTTTGTGTTTATTTTATATTTATAGTGTAATTTTATTTATTGCGTGGATGCAATTTGCCTGCATAAATATTAATTTAATACAGACATAATCTTATTAGAGTTGCTCTAGTCAAATAATCCAAATATTTTCAAATTTAAATACTGTTGCTCCAAAAGTAGTACTTTTCGTAGCTGTATGTCACGCGGAAAGCTGATTTTGGACTCTTGCAAAATTACTTTCCGCACGCAAACTACTTATACACACGTTACATCTGTGCTCATCGAGCATCGATGAATGATTAAAATCATTGATGTGTTTGATTTGTGAAAAATATCGAACATCGATATTGAGCTTTCGATTATGACATCGACGTCAACATCGATGTTTTCAAACATCGATCATCCCTAGTACACACCTGATGCGAGTGGTGCGGCGGCGTGTGGTCGGGCGGATGCGGCGGATGCGGCGGATGCGGCGCGTGGTGCTGCGGCGCCTCGGCCATCTGCTGCAGCTTGGCGAGGCTGCAGGAGCTGCTACTGCTGCTGGTTGTGTTGTTGACTGTACACACCTGATGCGAGTGGTGCGGCGGCGTGTGGTCGGGCGGATGCGGCGGATGCGGCGCGTGGTGCTGCGGCGCCTCGGCCATCTGCTGCAGCTTGGCGAGGCTGCAGGAGCTGCTACTGCTGCTGGTTGTGTTGTTGACTGTACACACCTGATGCGAGTGGTGCGGCGGCGTGTGGTCGGGCGGATGCGGCGGATGCGGCGCGTGGTGCTGCGGCGCCTCGGCCATCTGCTGCAGCTTGGCGAGGCTGCAGGAGCTGCTACTGCTGCTGGTTGTGTTGTTGACTGTACACACCTGATGCGAGTGGTGCGGCGGCGTGTGGTCGGGCGGATGCGGCGGATGCGGCGGATGCGGCGCGTGGTGCTGCGGCGCCTCGGCCATCTGCTGCAGCTTGGCGAGGCTGCAGGAGCTGCTACTGCTGCTGGTTGTGTTGTTGACTGTACACACCTGATGCGAGTGGTGCGGCGGCGTGTGGTCGGGCGGATGCGGCGGATGCGGCGGATGCGGCGCGTGGTGCTGCGGCGCCTCGGCCATCTGCTGCAGCTTGGCGAGGCTGCAGGAGCTGCTACTGCTGCTGGTTGTGTTGTTGACTGTACACACCTGATGCGAGTGGTGCGGCGGCGTGTGGTCGGGCGGATGCGGCGGATGCGGCGGATGCGGCGCGTGGTGCTGCGGCGCCTCGGCCATCTGCTGCAGCTTGGCGAGGCTGCAGGAGCTGCTACTGCTGCTGGTTGTGTTGTTGACTGTACACACCTGATGCGAGTGGTGCGGCGGCGTGTGGTCGGGCGGATGCGGCGGATGCGGCGCGTGGTGCTGCGGCGCCTCGGCCATCTGCTGCAGCTTGGCGAGGCTGCAGGAGCTGCTACTGCTGCTGGTTGTGTTGTTGACTGTACACACCTGATGCGAGTGGTGCGGCGGCGTGTGGTCGGGCGGATGCGGCGGATGCGGCGCGTGGTGCTGCGGCGCCTCGGCCATCTGCTGCAGCTTGGCGAGGCTGCAGGAGCTGCTACTGCTGCTGGTTGTGTTGTTGACTGTACACACCTGATGCGAGTGGTGCGGCGGCGTGTGGTCGGGCGGATGCGGCGGATGCGGCGGATGCGGCGCGTGGTGCTGCGGCGCCTCGGCCATCTGCTGCAGCTTGGCGAGGCTGCAGGAGCTGCTACTGCTGCTGGTTGTGTTGTTGACTGTACACACCTGATGCGAGTGGTGCGGCGGCGTGTGGTCGGGCGGATGCGGCGGATGCGGCGCGTGGTGCTGCGGCGCCTCGGCCATCTGCTGCAGCTTGGCGAGGCTGCAGGAGGGCGGGGCCCAGCCGCCGTGGTACTGCTGCTGCTGCTGGAAGGACAGGTAGCCGCCTTGGTAGCCGCCGGAGGAGCCGCTGCCGCTGCCCGCGTGGCTCACTCCACCTGTAATCGATATTACTTTTGAGTTGAATAACAAACATTTTGCATATTTAGAGCTATCATATATTTTAAAAATCTTATGAACAATAAGATGTACCTATAGGAATTTTAGAAAACATTCGGTCAAGGTTACAAACGAGAATCAAAGTCATAGAATACCGGGCGACTGACAACCGAGATTCTAACAGACCAGCTGAATAGGTTGTGTTACTGAGTAGTCATAGTTCGCTCTATATGATATTATTTTTACATTTTATCCATTAACTTTGGCGACCGGTTTGGTGTAATCTATGGCTAAGAAGTTGGCTTTGCTACTACAGCAAAGGTTGCGGCTACGAACCCCGCACAGTACAAATGTGCGTGTGCATGAACATGTAGCTTGTTACTGGTGTTTCCTACATATTTCAAGTATGTATCAGTATTTTTTTAAAATATATATATTTAAGTATGTTTATCTATTGTCTAATATCCTATAACACAATCATAATTGCTTAATCTGGGGCTAGATGGCGCTGTGTGGGACAATGTCGAGTGATATTTAGTTACCGTGCGGCTGCGTGGCGGGCGACATGGCGCGATGTCGCGCGGGCGGCGTGGCGGCGGCGCGCAGCTTGTCGGCCGGAGCGCTGCCGGACCCGCTGCTGCTCTGGTTGCCGCTTCTGGAATACACAGCTCATTTTGTAACCACTATTATGAAGCAATTATGTTGGAAGACCATTTTCAAAAACGCAATATTTAATATAGCTGTCGAACAAAGTTCTAACGCGCTCCTTAAAAAAACAGTGAATGGGACGTCATAATCACAGTCACATTTGTAAGGAGCGTTTTTGGGCAAGTCCAAAAATGCGCATTTCAAATTGTGATATCTCAGGTAGTATTGATACTAATGAAGTGATTCTTTTAAGAGTGTTCAGATAAATGTTAAATAAATGATAAATGTTCCATTTATTCCAGTAAATCAAAAAGCGTTAGTAATGAAATGAAAATAATTACGATATTGTGTTCGCACTTTACGTTTTTATACAGCACCACATTGTAGTGAATCATCTTGAACTCAAGGATCCCTAATTAGTTGTCCGTAAAGTTAACCACATGAATTTCAACATGTAGTTGAACAAGTCCAACTTTATTTATACCCATTATGCAAATTCTTTGGAACCTTGAATATGATGCCATGCACACCCAAAATTAGAGGGAAACCACACTGCAATTGTCTTTTTGACACATTCTGCTGAAACTATGGTCATTTTGACAACGCGTTGATCGCCAGACTTTACCAACTACTAGGTTGAGTAAGTAGTGCTTAAATTGTTTTATTTTTTGAGTACAAGTTTGGTTACAAAGTTAAAAAGTGCTTCTATTACATGAAACATTGATGTATTTAAAAACGTAAAATGACTAGCGAAAAATGAAACAAATATAAAGTGTCTCTCACCTATTCCTGTTGTTGATCTTCTGTTGCTTGGGCGGCTGGTTGGGCTGCGTCATGATGCTGGGGATGTGTATGGAGGAGTGCGGGTACTGCGGACTCGGCGCCGGGTGCATGTGCATCATGGAGCACGGCGACGCCATGTCCGAGCCGATGCTCGTCGGCGACTCCAGCCCCAGCTGGCTCACGTCCAACTCACACGCTGGATACTGCACCGAATGCACAGAGTTACTCGTCGAATCCGGCGTGTAAACACCCATCGACTGCAACGCTGGACTCACAGACTCACACATCTCTTCCTTCTCTTTCGGAGACTCTTCCTTCTTACGAGACTTCTTCTCGATCTCAGTCTTCTCGCACGGCCCGTTCTGCCCGTAAGTCTTGCAGCCTGGAGACGTCAGCACTTGAGGACTCTGCTGGCGATATTCAGCGCAACTCGTCGCCACTTCTTGCTGCTTCGCCTGCCGCTGCAACATCTGCTTTATCTGAGCCTCTGCAGACTTTTTGGACTCGCACTGAGTCTGGCATGCGGTCGTTTTGGACTGCTTAGAAGGCTTGCAATCGTTCTTTTGCGAGCATTCCGCTTTGATCGGACCTTTCGCTTCTTTGAAATGAGGTAGTCCTGTATAAACGCCGGATAGCGCGCCGTACGCGATGTTATGAAAGTCTTTCTGATCATACTTCGGGTGCAATTTCTGAGGTGATTTCTGCATCTGGTCTAAATGAGGTAGGTTGAAGCCTTGGAACTTGTCCAAGTAATTCTTATCGCTATTTTTCATCTCTAAAAATCTATTCGGATCCCACGTGCCTTGCAGCCGCGCCGGGTCCCACGGCGCCCACTGGTACTGCGCGTGTGTCGTGTGGTAGTTAGGGATCTGGTTCATCGCGTAATCGGCTTTGGGGACTAGCTCATTGTCATATTTGAATTTCGGCATCGATTTGTTAGCGTCATTCTGGTCCGCCTTGAGATTCAGTTGCGTCGTGCAGCTCTTGTCGTGCTTCACGGAGGCATTCTTTGGCTCGCATTTGGCGGCGCTCGATTTTTCCTTCTTAAAAAAATCTTGTTTCTTCGGCGCCTCGTTGGCGGTCTTCGTCTCCGCCTTGCTCGTGACCGTCACCGAGTTGATCACGTTTATTGGGACAGACGTTTCCGGCTTTCTCGCTGAGTTCGTACTTTGCTCCGGAAAAAACATCTTCGGCTCCGGCGTGCTGCGCGGCGTTTCATTCTTCGATGGCTTCTTTTCCGTTTTCTCAAGTTTGCTGTGCGCTGAATTGACTCTGACATCACGAAGCTTGCTCTTTTCTCTCGGTTTATTCGGATCGTTCTTCGCGTCTTGAGCTAACGCTTGAACAATATTCATTGACCCAGACAACGAATTTTGTATCGCACTACTGTTGGCGAAATTCGTGTCCATATCTGATCTTTCCATGCCCAAGTTTACGGCCGCGTTAGCACTCTGGCAACGCGGTAAAAAATTAATCTCCGTCACATTCGGTACTTTAGGTATAACTGGATTTATAATAGGAGACGTTATCGGATGAGGCACTTCTAGTTTAGTCGTAGTCTTACTTATCACTGGAGTATCTGGTATATTATTTATTACACGATTTGGCTCATTAGTTTTGGTCATGACCTTATCAGTTTGCACCGCTTGCGACTCCTTGCTCACACTCGCTCTGTGGTTGAGAAAGGAATGCTGAGCAGAGTTGATCTGCTGTATTGTCATCGAATTGCTCACTGGAGGAAAGCTCTGTATGTTGGTTTCAATTATATTCCTTGTAATGACAATTTCATCCTTCCTTGTGTTCAAAAGATCATTACGAAAGGGAATATCAGTATTCTTGCTTATAGTCACTGAATTAGGTGCTTGGTTAGGTACCTTATTTCTAGGTTCCGTGTCTATTACGTACGAATCTAACTTAGGGGGTTCTAACTTTTTTATATTGCTAGCGATTTCCCTTTGAGGATCTAAACTCTGGATAATGGATTCTATCTTATTAGGGGATTTCTTATCGACATTTTTAGTTTCGTCCACAGTTTGATGCTGCTGCTGTATGACAGTCTCCTTTCTCATTTCGCATTTCTTCTGTTCATACGAAACATCAACATTCATCTTTTCTGGCGATTTCTTCTGTCTGGGCGATTCACTGATAACTGATCTATCGCTCTTTTTTGGCGATATACACGAGGGAGAATTAGCGTTATCCGATTCTCCTTCAACCACTATAGTTTCTATATGGCGTGTCTTCGGCACCATACTACTGCTATCAACGGTAGTTCTGATTATATTAACTTCCTCTTGCACTTTAGGATCTAAAACTATGTGGGCATTCTCGGTAGATACTACAGGGATTACCTTAGAGGGACTATCATTCTCTTCTATCTCTTTGGGCTTATTAACATTACTTTGTGCGACAGGTGCCACCATATTTGGTTTAGGAGAAGGCAGTGGACAACTCTGACTGTTATTATCATCAGATTCAGATATAACTATTGTATCTTTATCATCTATAACTGGCTTAGTCGGCGATTTCAACTCACCGTTTCTAATTTCAGGCACTTTCTTTTCATCTAAGTCTTTTGGGGCTGAATTTGCCTCTGTAGGTTCACTATTTACTACACTGGCAGCTTCAGTTTTATTTTCGCTTTCAATATCATCTTTTTCAGACTTTTCAGTGGCAGAAGTTTCGTTAATTACTTGGTCCTGGTCTGCTAAGGATTTCGGCGAGTCCATGTGGATACTGTCGAGTTCCATGTCACTTGTATGATGGTCTGTGCTGTTTTCCTCGACGTGTCTCGGCGTGGCTGGTTTGCTAGGGATACTCCTTCTGTCTTCACCTTCCTCTACATCCATCTCATCATCAGCTTCACCTGACGAATCTTCAGAACTAGCTTCCGAATTCTTGGCTTTTTCTTCAGATTTATCATTAATTTGCGCTTTCGGTGATTCTGGTCGCTCTTCAATCGATGTAACGACTGTTTTCTCAGGCTCCTCCTCCATTGAATCATCAGTTTTGTCATCATTTGTTTCCTCTTTATTGTCTACTAATTTGGCTTTCTTAGCAACCGGCGAACTAGTTCTGCCTTTAGGCTTGCCTTTGCTGTTGACCTTTTGCCGTTTCCTTTGACGGCCTTTCCATCCTATTTTCCGCTTCGTTTTCGCTTTGGCAGAATTCAAAACTGGTGTGTTGGTTACAGCACAAGAATCTTCTTGACTCTCCTGACTATCAGAAGCATAAGCTGGCTCTTTAAGACTTTGTCTTCTATTTCTGGCCGTAATTTTATCTTCAGGGGCATCATTGACGACTCTAGATGATCTTCTTGAAACGCTCTTACTTCTTTGAGTTCCGAGAAGAGTCGTATCTTCTTCTTTCTTTTCTTCTGGTTTCTTCTCTTCATCTGCGATTGATTCGGAGATCTTTCTGTTGAGATCCCGCTTTCTCTTACGGCCGCCTTCGACCGGCGTCGGCGTGGTCTGGTATGTAGTTTCGCTGTATTTGAGCGGTCTCGTTCGTCTTCTGCCAGACGACGTCACTTCCACTGGTATTTCTTCCTTCGCTTCCTCTTTTTCTGCTTTAGCCTTCGTCTTTACTTCAGCTTTAGGAGCTGGTATCTCTGCCTCAGTCGCAGTGTCCTCACTCTCCGTCTTCATCTCAGCATCATTTTCAGTCTCTTGGTCACCAGAATTCTCTTCAGGCGATCTGAATGGATTCACAGTTGGCGCCAGAAGAGGCGTCCACCTCAAGCACTCAGGATCAATCTCTAAGCGTGGTCTGCTTTTCACCTTTTTCATATGATTGTCAACTCTATTCCAGTCTATACAAAGTCCCAATTTCATTGAGTCGGCATTAGGGATATATCGTACAAAGCCTAACAGTTGAAAAGTGATAGCAATATCGTTCATGTGCATGCCCGTCGTATGCGCGATGTCATCAAAAGTGAACGACTTGTTTTTGTGGTCATACAGGTATTCTAAGATAACCGATTTCCAATAAGCGTGATATGAGACTCGTCCTAAGTCTGAGAGAGGTTTTTCAGGAGTGCCCGGTTGTCCTTCTTCTTTTGATAACAGATAACCTATAAACCAAACAAAACAGTTTAAAATATTTACACCAAATTAAAGAATGGACAATAAATTTCAGAGCATAGCAAAATTTGTGAAATAAGATTCCACCACTCACTAAAATGGATGAGGAACCTCCCGAAGCCTTGCCGCTGGTACTGGGGCATCGTCATAATGCAGGACACGTTGTATTTCTGCTGACAGTGTTTCTCTTTGGAGAAATATCCGACGAGGTGGCAGCCTTTAGCGTCGTTCTTCGTGAGGACATAGAACAGGAACGGCTCCACGTCGTAATAGAGGGTTTTGTGGTCGAGGAACAGTTTCGCGAGGAGACAGAGGTTCTGGCAGTAGATCTTGTTGGCGTTGCCGTCCACTTCGAAGACCGAGATGTCGCCGCAGCGGTATATCTCGGTCGCGGGCGGATGTCGCCAGAGACATTTGTCGAGGTGCCTCATCAGCACCGCCCGACTCTTCGCGTACTTCAGGCAGAACTCGCAGAGAAACAATTTTGGTAACCTGTGAACAAATAAGTAGATATTTTGTTGGTAACATATTTTTGATTATTGCTTGGTGGGTAATTATTTTTAACATGGCTTATCCACCAGAAAGTTCATCTTTCAACTCATCCCTAAATGCAAATTTCAGTTATTATTATTTTCTGATTGAAATTGAGATTAAAGTTATTGATTGTTAAGCAAAGTGAATGACTTCTCTTAGGAATATATTTTTATTGATTTTACTGTGTTGATAAAATTAAAATGAAGACTTTCAGAAACAAACAACTTTATTGTTGCATTTTCCAATTTGAACTCTAAACACCGGGTAAAAATTATTTCCTGTTTTTGCCCAACGTTTCGGCGACAATCGCAAGTGCTGGGGTCACGAGTGTGCAAACGACTCGGTATTTAGTGTTCAAAATGTAAAACCTAAAAAAACATAATGATAGTAAAATTACCTGGCATACTCCTGAGGAAACGGACTGGAGTACCAAGTCTCCACCTCCCACTGTCCGAACTCTATCGCGGAGGGGCATCTCGGCGCTACGTGTAGCGAAGGCGCGGGGGTCGCAGGGGTGGCCAAGCCAGGGCCCGGAGTCGGCGGGGGCTCCTCCTCCGGCGCCGGGCAGGCCGCGGCCCGCGCCTGGTTGAACAGCTCTGCATCCGCCTCAGTGACCCCAGCCGGCAACCGCTTGCTCTCTGTAAAGGGCGCACGCTCGCTTCACGGTCCACTTTGCAGTTTTGCACGCAGAGCGCAAGCAAGTTAACTAATGAGCTTATGGGGAGTTCTCTCGAAAATAAATAAGACTATGTCGTATTGCTTTTAAACAAAATTCAAACTAGATATTCACGAAAATAACATTGAGACTGGATAATAAATTCTAAAATATTCACAATACAATGTAATCTTATCCTCGTCTAAATCAAAACACTAAGAGGTATTTACTGAGATCAAACAGATATGCAGATGTGACTGCCGATTTGGTACTGACTAACTTATTCATAGAATGAACTTAACAATGTTTTATGCAAAGCAAACATGATGAGATACTCGGGTAAGTTCGTTTGATTCTCTTTTAGTTACCAAATTAAGTTGTTTTTTAGCGAAAATACCCGAATATAAATGATAACCCTTCGACGGATAGAACTTAGCCATATCGTTAGCATTTCTATGCAAAGTCGAAAAGCCTTCAAAATAATGAACAATCACGCCTCAACGAGAGGCGCGAGCGAAAGTGCATGTGTGGATCCTGCCGAAACCCGATTGACAAATGTCTTGTCATCGGCGCTCGGTGTCCGAACAGAAAGCTGAACAATCCCGAAAACGCGAGGCTCACTCACCGCGGTCCGAACAGAGATTCGGAGGAGAAACGAAAGAGACAGCGGAGCGCCGGCCATCAATCAGAGCGAGCGGACGGTCAGATCCACCACGACACTTTCCCCGCGCCTCACGACCCGAGCTTACCCGTCTGATTGGTGGCCGGCGGCGCGCAGGTCCGCGTCGCCAGGGCTAAGCCGCGGTACAGTTTTTCCGCGTCTTCGGACGAAGCGCGCTGCTTGCCCGCCGCCAAGTTCCTAACGAGCTGCGACGCCGACAGCCGCGGACGCTCCGCGGGGCTGAGCTCTCTACTGGGGCTGCGCTCCGGCGCCGGCGCGGGCTTCGGTCTCGGCCTCGAGCGGCTCCGGCTGCGACGACGCGGCGGCGCCCTGTCCTCACTAGGCGGCCGCTCATTCGGCCGGGACTGCGACCGATCCCGCCGCAACGACGCCTGGTACCTCCTAAACGTGCTTCTGGTCTCTTTGAACACCTGTCTCTCTTCAGACTCGTCGCGCTCCTCTTGGATCTCGCGCGGCGGTTCTCTCACTCTCGCCCTCGAGCGCGCCCGCGACTGCGAACGAGACGCCGTTCGGACCGAATAAAACTCCGAGAGACCGTCGAATAGGGTCGTCAGTAATCTATCGCCGCACCTACTCCGTCGGCGTCTTCGAGCCGCTTCGGGGGTGGTTTTCGTAGAGGACGGTTCTTCGATAGGTCGTTGCTTCTGGGCTTCGGCGGCGAAGCCCCACGCGCCGTCGGGGCTCGTATCGGCGGCCAGCCGCTCGAATACGGGACAGAATTGGTCGTTCGCTATTTCCGCTCGCGGCAGCGGCGCAAGAAGTGCGGGGAGTCGAGGGAGGATCGGTTCGGGGGAGGGAGAGGGTGAAGGCGAGAGGGAGATGGAGGGAGACGAGGAGAGGGAGGAGGAGGGAGTGGGGCTGGGCGTGGGGCGGCGTCGTTCGAGCCTCAGCTCTAGCTGGTGCACGCGCGTGACTCGGACGCCGCCCCACCGCTCCCACTCGCTGGAGGACCTCCTTCGCCGCCGCTCGACGAGGTTGAAGGCCGAAAACCTAAAGAACTTTTGTTTCTCCTTGGACATTCTCTGTTCGGAGGGGGCGGCGAGGCTCGCGGGGGCATTACCGTCCGAGGGCTCGTCGTCCGAGTCGGTGCGGCGCGCGGGCGTGCGCGGCTTCCTCCCGCGGGGCGTGCCTCCCATTGTCGACCTGGACGGGGAAAGCTTAGTTTATGAATGGGATTATTAACAAAATACTTCATGGGGCAGAGAAGCTACAAACAGAAAACAAAAGAGGAAATTACAACAAACAAATTATATTTCAAAACTTCATATAATAACACAAACCACATGAAACCCATATCTATCTACCTATTTTCGGTAACATTCTAGCTAGAACATAGGTCTGGGTAATAGAGGATTTGAGTTTAAGACACTTGGCTTGTGAAAAAAAATGTGTTTGGGCATCAAATATCCTAATTTACTGTACTGTTGTGTGGTGTGACACTGTAACTATGCAAGGAGAAAGCAAAATGATCCAGCGTATTCTTTTTTTTTGGGTTTATGTAGGTGCTAATTCGACCACAATAAACGAGATTGAGGGTCACCCGATAGGAAGTGATCACCTCAGCCCATAGACAACCGTAACACCGAAGGTGTCGCCGCTGCGTTCGTTGCTTTTTTGGAAGGAATACGCTTTTTTGGTATCTTGGAAAAAGTGTGTAGCTTTCTTGGTATCTTGGAAAAAGGGTGTAGCTTTTTTGGTATCTTGGAAAAAGTGTGTAGCTTTTTTAGTATCTTGGAAAAAGTTTGTTGCTTTTTTGGTATCTTGGAAAAAGTGTGTTGCTTTTTTGGTATCTTGGAAAAAATGTGTAGCTTGTTTGGTATCTTAGAAAGTGTGTAGCTTTTATGGTATCTTGGGAAAAGTGTTTAGCTTTTTTGGTATCTTGGAAAAAGTGTGTAGCTTTCGGTATCTTGGAAAAAGTGTGTAGCTTTTTTGGTATCTTTGAAAAAGTGTGTACGTGCAAACTCACCGTTTCTTCACCTGCGGTGTACCCTGCTTGGGCGTGGCGCACACAGCGCAGCGCCACGGCAGCGGCGCGCACGCCGGATGCACGTGCCGTGCGCACGCGGCGCGGCAGCGCGCGGCCCACGCGCCCGAGCACGCGGCCGGTGGGGGCCCGTCGGGCGGCTCCCCGGGCGGCGGGGGCCGCGGGGACCGGCCGCCGCACACCGCGCACCACGCGCACTCGCCGCACGACCAGCGGGTCGACTGGGAGATGGGAGTGATGTTTAGATAATACTAACATACAACAGCCTGCAGCGCTGCATAGGACATAGTGTTGGCTGCTTGGTGTCCTCAAGGTGAGAGCGGATAGACATTTTCTGATAAGCGTGTTCCACTATCGGGCTCGTGGTCGATCATGATACAATTCCAAGACAGATCGCAGAACGCAAACTGCAAGCAACACTACTGGTTTCTATGAATCTCCATGCAAGTGATTCCAAGCGTGGCTGCAATGCAGCGCCGCGCTTGGGAACGAAAGTGTGTCGCTTGCAGTCTGCGATCCGTCTTGGAATTGTAACTTAAGGCGCACGGCTGCGCAGGACCTTGTATTGCTGCTTACACGAAGCGTTTTGTGGCGCCACAAAACGCCGCTACCTCTTATATTCCTATAGTTAAAATCCTATTCTTATAATAAATAATAATAATAGTTTCTAGCGCGTGGCGTGTGGCGACTTCCGACTTCATAGAGTGCGGCGAGACCATTTAAAATATTTAAAACTACAGAAAATATGCCGGTGGTGGAATTATGTGGCGCGCGGCCTGAGACCCGCTAAGGTCAAACGCAAACCACAAGTAGAATCCAAAAAGCAAAACCAAGCAGACAGGGAGTTTAACTGATAATACCCATGAGTGTAATTAATAACTGTTGGTTCACGTGAATTTCGGAACACGCTCTTAAAGAATACGTATAAATCCCGTCGTTCTAAATGGACGCCGGCAATGTAGCTGCAGTGGTCGAATTTAGGGCCATATTGCCATATTGGTGGTAAATCGCGGAGCGAGAGAGGAAAACTCTGTTTTAGTTTCAGCACAAATCAGTTGATCCTTGCTACGCGTACAAAGCCTCTACCGGCACAAAGCCTACACTTCGTACAGGTTCCTCTCTTACTGTCACCAGTACTTTTACCTAACTGGAACTAAGTAAATACGTTGTGAAGCCACGAGTGTGTTTTAGTCTGAATTTTACTTAAGGCACTGTTTGTAACAGAAATTCACAAACCAACATTTATTTTCGAACTATAATTAAAATGTTAACAGCTTTGGGTTTGTTTTTACCTAAAATTAAGATACAATAGCATCCAACATTTATTTATTTTCTGTTATTATCTAAAATTACAAGATAAAATCTGCATAGCAGACAGAGATCGTCACTTGAACAAATTATGTTAAATAAGCAAAACTAATTGAAACATTACTACACAGCTGTAATAATGGCTTTTCAGGAAAAACTGAAGGTTTATACAACATAATTATGTACATGCAAGTTGTAAACAAAGACTAATGAGTTTAACCATAACACCATGACATAGATAGATCATACTTATTTATTAAATATACTTTCAGTATTTACATGCACATTATGTATAACAACAGGAACACATAATGTGTAGTCATATAGTTTTACTACTGTAGCTAGATTGGCACACAAACACAGACTTAAATTATTTCATGCAAAATACTACTACTACTACTTTTAGTTAGGTTTCAATATTATATCATCCTTCTATTCAGCCAACTTAGAAATCCTTACTATGTTTTTAATAGCAAATTACAGATGCTACACATTTTCTGGTTGGTAATACATAAAATAGAGATCAAAATCTAAAATACCTTGATAGCAGTCGGAGTTAGGTGGTCCAATAGGTTGAGGCACGTAGGGTGGGCATAAGACTTGCACTGGTGGCAACAGATCAAAGCCTCTGCTGCTCCTGAACCGTTCCTTGTGTCCGTACCCAGGCACTCGGAACACACTGGCACCCCGCCTTGATTTTGTTGCTGGAAATAAAACTGGAGTTTAGATAAAGCACTTATAAAGATACCGGCATGCATTAGCCAGTAAAACCTACTTTCAGTTCATTGCTAACCCAGCATATTTCATTTTAACAGACTTCAAAAGAGAAGGGGGTTATCAATTCAACTGTATTTTTTGTTTATTTCCTATATGGTAGAAAGCTAAGGAGTTTAATAATATTCTTGGTCAAAAGGGTTTATAGAGAGAGCATCTCTATTAAACTCAGGCTAAACTAAGATAAATATGTGTTACTAGAAGTTCTTTATTTATTTGTACACCACACCACATGGTATAGCCAGTGCTTATTTAATTTTGTCATTTCACACCGTATCCGTAAGAATAGGGTAGATGACTATGAGTGATTTTGCATGTTTTTTTATGTTCCCCAAAAATAATAATTGATTACAAATGTTATTGTAAAACCACAATCGAAATTCGTTTCAAAATGAGGCTACAATAGGCCTGCAAACTTAGGTGGGCAAGTCCATTTCATATGTGTTAAATTTTTGTAAAACAATATCACTTTTTTGTAACCCAAACTATTATGAAGGAATTATGTTAGAGACCATTATCATAAACGCAATATTGAATATAGCTGTCGAACAAAGTTATTACGCGCTCCTTACAAAAACAGCGAATGTGACGTCACTATCGCTGTCACTTTTGTATGGAGCGTTTTTGGGCAAGTCCAAAAATGTGCATTTCAAATTGTGATATCTCTGGTGGTATTGATCCAGATGAAGTGATTCTTCGAGGATTGTTTACATAAATGTAAGGTCTTTCGATAATAAACAAAAAAAAAATACAGTCATCATGCCTATTCGGAATGCATAATTCAAATGCTAAACTTGTAAAAGTTTAGCATTTGAATTCCTTAAAAAATATTATTTCAATAAATATTGTCAGTAGTTAACATAGTGACGTGAGTTTGTCCTTTGATTTTTTAAAAATCCTTCTCTACCAATGAGACCTCCTTCAGAATCCTACCACTTATGCCTATTTTGAGCTTTGCACTTTCAGCTGGAATGTGCTGTGTCTGCTGTCATCAGCTCAGCTGGCTTTTGGACAACCCACTTTTCTTTTGTAAGTAATACTTATTTATTAGCAAAAAACAAAAACGGTTATCAAAAATAACTGTGACTGTGTTGATAGCTTTGTTTTGTTTTTCCAAATAAAAAGTCAATTTTTCAATTTTATTTTTCTACACACAATAACTTATTCTTTAGTAAAATGTATCGGATTTTTATTTATTGTATTTTTCCTGTCAATCTGATTGTTTAAAACAAAATTACTAGCAAAAATTTGATCCTATTATTCATTACCATGCTATCATTAAAAAATATATTCAAGCTATTCAACGTTAATTCATGAAATTCCAAATTTATTTACTTTTGTCACAAACTTATAGGGTATTAACCAAATTGACAATTGATTAAATAAATGTTCAGACCATGAATTTGTTATAACAAATACAAGTACTTTACACAAATACTTTACAAGCTAGTAGAACTACATCAAGCAACATTTAAGAGTTCAATGACCCTGACATTGAATACACTGTGAGAACCTCATTCATTGTCTAATAGGCACAATCCAACAAGTAGATCTAACACTAATTAGATTTGTCTGATAGTGTTTGTTTATTATTGTTCTTATCACAAAGTTGCAGTAAACATAGGAAATACCTAGCTCTAGGGCTAGATTCTTATTTACCTCTCAGTAATAATGTTAGTGACTATACAAGGAACTAAAAACAAATTGTCTACAGAACAACATAATTGTAGGCATATAAGGGAGTTAAGAGAAACATCTGGGGGGTTGATATTTGATTAACTAATTAAGAACATTTCAGTGAATGAAACAATAGTAATAATACTACAACAAACCTCTTCAACAGATTCCTGAGATTGCTTTGACTTTCTAGGCCTCTCAGCAGCCTTGTCAGTGGCTCGATATGCTCCTGCCTGATGGGTAAGCAGCCCCCGAGCAACTGCACGCTTCACTGCAGACCGTAAAATGTTTCTGATGTCCTCCTCTGCAGGCACTGTCACTTGGTATGCTTGCCGTAAATGTCTCTCAATTGATTTTAAAGTAGAACCTTCTTTCTCGTCCAACTCACGCACCGCCTTCGCCACAGCCCGTGACAAGTCGGTATCCGCATTCACACGTAAGGTCCTGCTCTGGTTTCCACAAGGGTCTTTGTAGGAACTCTGCCCCTTATTATACACTTTTAACACGGCCCCTTCGAGCACTGCGAGCTCCAGACGCTCCGAAACAACGTCCTCATGATAGTTATGGTGTTGTCTAATTGCATGACATATCCTCTCCACACTGGGCCTCTGTTTCTGAGCCCGAATTTTGTGAATCGCTTCTAATATCCATCGCTTCCACACTTCTTTTCCGACGTCGTCTGGCTCGCTCATTTTTGTCACTGATTATTTCGTACGGCCGTCAGAGTAACGGTACGGTATCAGAGTTTTGTCAACACCCATCATATTTTGGCGCCTCGAGCGAAATTCCATAATATGCAATGGAACCCCGCTGTAAGCTACCGGGATGCTCGGCGCTGCGGCCGGTGCCGGCTTACAGCATGTCGGCGAAGCGTTCACCCGCTGATGACACATCGGGCCCCACGAGCGGGTTTTGGCGGAGCGGGCATCTTATGGCGGCCATCTTGTGGCGATCTAAATTTTACGTACAACAAAACACGCGACGTAAATAAATGCTAAAACTGTAACACTTCACTGAAATAGTCTTCTACACTGCTGTTTATCACTTTCTGTCTTCAAAAATGGTACAACTATTCACAATGAAAAAATTAACAAGAGTAAAATATGATTGTTCTTTCCGGTTTTTTTTTCTACAATGCTTCTTCCCCAAACAAACAACACATTCATCAAAAGTCGATATATCTTGGCGTTTATTTTTTTGCTACGGTTTTATAGCACTCATATAAGTTTGATAATAATGGACTAATGCAAAAATTACATGAAAACATTCACAAAACACCAACAAAAGGCTCTTCAAAATGGCTATCAATCACATTGCCTTGTTGAAAAAATGTATTTGATATCCTGTCGGTCACAAAACAGTATTGCCATTTAATTACAAATTACAATATTTTTTAATATACCTATTGCATTTTGTTGTCTGTGGGCGAAGGCAGGAAATCTTCACTGACATTGGGGTGAAAGAGTAAAATGTTAATTTACAGAACCATAGACGCATGTTTTTTGGAAGTTGGTAAAATCATTATTTGTAAGGACTTTGAGACAAAGTTTACACATATTGAGCACACCGCAGTCTTGCGCAGTTCCCGTTATGTTAGGAAAACTTTATGTTAGCTAATATGAAAAAACAAATTGGGATGATACGTACAATATAATTTGAGAAAAAAACACAAAAAAACCCGTTGTTCCCAACAGGTCACACTGTAACCAGTCGCACTGTGACACATTCTTGAAAACATTTTTCCCAACCAGTTACACTAGGACCCGTCAGGCCAGCTGTCCACTTTTTCTATGATCTAAGGGGCTTATTCACACTAGCCCTGGAAGAAAGTGCTGGCGGAACTAGTGAAACTTTTTCTTCTTGTTCGCTCCTTTGTACAAAGCTAAAGTACAAAGAAAAGATGGAAGATGTTAAAAACTATAATTAAACGGCAATTCAAGCTATAATTTCAATTTATTTACAACAATTAAGTGGATTAACGAATGCAGTAGTTCTAGTGCAGAAATGCAAAGACTTTATTGGTATCGTGGTTGCATCGGTCGGTAAATACTTAACTTTCTACCAGAAGACTCAAGGGGCTGTATCTGCTACCCTTTTTTTTTTGAGTAGCGGAAATGCACTTACACATACCCGCCAACCGGGGGGTTGGACGGGCTATGTCGGACTCTCCACGGGCTACCCCAGTGGCTCTACCGACTAAAAACCCTACTACTCCCTCTCATCGTCCATGGTGGGGGAATACATTGTGTAAGCACGAACCTTTTACGCGTTCCCCCGGACGGTGCCCGCCTGCACGGCGGGCCGGAAACGACCCCCTCTTCGAGAGGGGGGGCCAGTAGGGACAGCCGAGGGTGTCGAGCTGTCCCTACCAGGCAGTGGTGGAGGCCTGTGCAATGCCGGCAACGGTACCCCCGTACCGCGCGCCGGCTGGCCTCCTCCACGGAGGGGTGCGACGTGGCGAGCAGGTGCGCGCCGTCTTCCCCCCCTCCTCATATCTGCTACCCTGGTACTTCATGTTTCGTCCAAATGGGTTTCCATCAACCTACTACTAAGTAGGTAGTTTGGTAATTGTATTGGAAAAACCTCTTTCAGTTTTTGCAGCCCTGGTACTTCATGATTGATAATTGCGAAATCAGTCGTCTCCAAAAATCTTAATTTCTTAATCTCTGAAAAAATATTTATGGCGGCGGCAAAAGGCGACTAGTCATTATTAGCTAGTATGTTTGTTGGTTTTATTTTTAAATTTAAGCTGATAAAAAAGGTATAAATATTTTAACAGGTAATCAAAAGGTCAGAAAGGTATAGCTTTTTTATGCTATAAATATTAACAGAAATATAATGTGGTGTGACGGGTTGGGAAATATTTCAAGAAAGATGATTGTCTCCCAACGTGTTACAGTGTGACTCGTTGGGAAGAAGCAAAAAAACTATCAACCCTAAAACTAACAATAATCGCGGAACAATTTATGAGTGATTAGAGTAGCCCTAGTGATGCCCTACTCCTTGGGACACCCTGTATAAGTGTTACAACCGCTTCTTGGCCGACTCCCCTGATTAGATCCTGCCCAAAAACGTTAAGGCCTAAATGAAACTGTTCTCCCTTACCCTTACTTTTATTGGCTCAATTCCACCCTGATTATTATTGGAAACTTCATTGCTCCATTGCAAAGATTTATCATTTTGCAAGAGCAAGATAAGAACTGAAATGAGTAGCCTGATGAGCCAGTTCTGCATTGGGTTGGACCTTGTGGAACTTTCAACCAATGCTTCTAGCATAAATGCTGCCCTCTACAATGTATGTTCAGTCCCAATGGGTGAATTGAAACTTCGATGGGTTTGCAGAGGCAAGGCATGTTGTGACATTAAAAAAAAACAAATCAAATAGCGCCATCAGCGGGTTTTACGAAATTGTGTATTTTGAATGTTTTTCGTCGTTTATTCATATAGTTCTTTGGTTTTCACTTTATTTTGAAAGTTGTAATGTACACCAAACGCCTATTTCAAAAATAGTCCACTAATGTTTAAATTTTCAGTGAGAAGTGGTTGTAATTTGATGCTAAGTTCGTAAACAACTTTATTTCACAAGGTTTATCGGAATACCGTCGTTAGAGAGAATAAAATGCCTTTATTTCACAAGATTTATCGGAATACCGTCGTTAGAGGAAATAAAATGCGGTATGTTACTGTCGTTTAATTCAAGACATGTCCCACAGAATTTTCAGATACGTTAGAACCTAACCCTTTCCTGAATCAGTTGTTATGTGAAACCTGAAACCATTTTAAAAGACGTTCACTTTATTGCTTACGTCGTCAATATATTGAGCTCCTTCTCATGAAGCTTAGTGTGTTTTGAATAATGTTGCAATCAAGTATGAATTCAATAAAAAGAAGGACATTGTTTTAAAACACTTTTATTCACAACAAATAAGTACAATAATTCCTTTTCCTACAGGGCATTAAAAACTAAAAGAAAATCTTTGAAACCCAATTGTGTCATCTGCAAGAGAAAGACTTGTGTGGACGAGGCACCCAAAATAATATGTAGAATAAACACAGATTCAGGGATGGTCACCCGGAGTATTACTCGGCTCATCAAGTCCATGAATGATTTTATAATTATTGAGATTTATAGGTGTATGCCACTACTGGGGAACGAAGAGCTACTGTTGCCTCAATGGGATGCACACGTAGTTCATTATGCAATTGTCTTTACTAACACTACTTGATTAGAACTAGCAGGCACTAGAGTTAGTAAGTTAAAATATATTTTTGCAGTATACTGCTGTTACATTGTACTCTCTTTCTATTTTTCATGACTAAGCAAAAATACTATTTTAAGAATGTTATAGAAAATGTTGATTATTTTCTGTCTAGACTGTAAGAGAATTTATAATTGTTGCAAAGTTCAAGTTTATTACTAATAAGTATTACTAAATGAGAGTCAAAAGACTATTTCCTTTGCCATATGTAGCTGTAAGTATTTTATATTAAGAGCACATGTTTAAGATCTTGAAATCTCTAAAAATTTTATAAACAATGTACATGTAATTTGACAAAGAAAAACATACATACTCAATAGTGAGTATGGTATTTTATAAATATTGTGTTTTTAAAAAAACTTGTTTTATTTCGAATTGCACAAATAATAAGCTATGGTTCATCTAACAATGTTTAACATGTTTTATCTAACATTTGTTTAGTCAATTACAAAAATGTTTCAGATCTACTAATAATACTACTAAAATTATTAACATTTCATTGATTCGACTCATCATTTGCAAGATTTGAATAAATTCTCTAAAATAAATTACACAGATGGTTTTTGATATAAAATTGAACTTAAAGGATGATCAATTAAATGATAAATGTCAATTATTTATACGAAATAAAAGTAATATCTTTTCAACAGTATTTTATGATTATAATGTATTTCATCATCACTGTTCTTTTATATTGTAACTGGAATAAACATTATCAAAAATATGTTCTAACAACTCTAATAAACGCGAATGTAACAAGTAGGTACTTAAGTTTTTAACTAACAGTTAGTTTCTTACTATTTAAACTCTACTGCTGAATGAGGTACTTGCTTGGCTGATGAACAAACATGCAAGGCAAAACATGTTGTGCGTGTTTATTTTGCAGCCCTACATGTTAATTTTCATTAAGCCCCAATTATGAAAAACTAGGCATCTAAAAAGATTAATAATCAATAAACAGGCGACTCATAAGTTGTTACAAAAATGAGCAATCTATTCTAAGCTTTCACTTCAGTATCTAACTTTCAATTTACAAGATTATCAGTTAATCAAAATGGGGGTGTATGTATGAGGCTTTTTGCCCCACTATAAGGTGATACCAACAGTCATGATCTATGATAATATGCTAGACTTGTGGCCACTGTACTCACTAAAATGACACATTATAATTAAACTTGTAGCACCTAAATACCATTCATTTTATGAATGCGCACGTACATACAAACTACGCTACTTAGTACTAACTAAACATGCTCTGCCCATATGTGGTAGGTATCTTATAATAATAAGTAGTGCTCCTTTATAAATATTTACAAAATGGCTACAGTACAAAATACTCAGAGGGCCAACTTTATTTGCATTTTTAAATATTTTATTGATGGGGATGTTTATAAAGACAATAGGGAATATGCAGTTTTTTAAGTAATGTAAAACATATATTTGGTGATAGCTAGCTGCCCACAAAATATTTATCAAAATGTCTCGGTAAAAGCAGTTTCCTTGAACCAACATATCGCGAAAGTTAACACAGATTTTCATGGCATTCGTGGTGGCGCCTTTGTTGACAGATTATTCTATGGAATTCTTGATGCGTTTGAAAATGGCATTGTACAAACTACAATGATGGAAACCAATGTAAGTGACGGCACAACATCTATCCCTACTCTTCTATACTAAATAAAACCACCACTTATCCCTTTATTTAGAAAGCGTATCTTCACTAGTATTTTTCATCATTATAATTTTTTTTCCACTTATTTAGTTCAATTATGGCAACGTCTACCACATTTAAATATTATGCATATACACCTTTTTACCTTTACACAATTTGAATTTACACGAATGACATTACCATCTAACAGGGGTCGCCTAAATCTTTAGTTTCGTTGATACACTATTAGTGAATGGGTGGTCTAGGAATCTTAATGACTGCTTCTTTGCTAGTCTGGGTCAATGGTGTAGCCTTTGCTGTTATTAAAAGTAAGTTATTATAATATTCGATTATTTCAGCATAACTTTAAACCCTTATTGGTGCCTTGACTTATAAAATCCTTTAATATTTACTGGTTCTAAATAGTAAACAATCTTAGCAAGTATTTTTAATGAAATGAGTGTATAAAATTAACTAAATAGTTGAATGACAAGGTTTTAGTGTTAAATAGAAGTTATTGATACGATTATCTGATTGCTGACTGATTTCGTTAAAAAGAGTTGGCAAGATTGTTTACGAAATAAGAAAAGTCAGAAAAAGACGGACTTAAGCAGGCCTGCAATCAACTGTCTCAATATCCCTTAGCTGTCTATGAAATTGCTTTCCCCACTGAAGGTGCATCCTGAGTGTTGGATGATGTGCGTGGCGGTGTACACACCACACTTGACACAGGTGGAGTAAGGGGCCCCGAGCACCATCTGAGCGAGGAAACCCCCCGTGAAGGCGTCTCCAGCTCCGTTGGTGTCGACTATTTGGTCCCTTGAGAGCACGTTGACGGGGATGAGCGATATCTCACCGTTCTCCACCAGTATCACCGGCTCGCAACCCTGGGTTATGACCACTACTCGTCTCCTGGCCTCGTTGAGTTTAGGGAGGGCGGAGATTTTGAGGGCGATCTCTTTTAAGTCGGTGGAATCGATGTTGAAGGCTTTGGCGAACGCGTCGGCTTCCTGGAAACGTTAAAATTAGGTAAATATTTGATTTTACATTTTTCAAGGGCAATCATATTTCTTTGTCATCAAGGAAACAGGCCGAAAATCAATCATGTCAGACAGTCAGTGACCTAATTATCTTATGTGAGTAAAACGAAACCTTGTTCGAAAGTTGTATGTACATTAATAACAGGTAAGTATGCCGAAAAATTTACTGCATATTTAAACTTTTTGCTGGATTTTACACAAATTGAATGATATAGTTATCGGGTTTTCTACAACTCACTAACGGTAAAAATGATACTGCCTCAGGTTTAGGAGACAAATTGCATGTAGTTGGGCATGAGAAGAATTAAGTACTCCTTAAAAATGAATTCGAATAAAACAAAGGAAAGACTCCTAACAGAAAATATATGTATTTTAGAGATTTTTATACATTCGTATCTTATTAACCACACCTACATTTATTCTTTACTGGTAACACTCACCGATTCGTTTCCAAAAAGTACGTCAACGTACGGCAGCAGTTTCTCGAGCGGCTCCTTAAAGAACTGCGAGACGAAGGGCGCGCTGAGGTTCATTACGAAGGTCAGCCCGCGGCTGTGCGCGTGCGTCGCCAGCTGCATTATAGCCTCGGGGGACACCGCTACGAAGAAGCCCTGACAAGACGCATACAAATTGAATTATCGAACGTTGTAAGTTTGATTAGGACCTCAGTTAGACGTTTATGTATTTTCGTGGCGCAAAGTAACTGATGAACAAAATGCCACAAGTCCCCCGGCTGAGGACCTAAATAGCGCAAAATTATATCTCGCTTTTTTGCGCCATTACTATATTGCACGAGATTACGAGTGACAAAATTTAGTCGCGGCGAGCCTGTGACCTGGGGAATGTGGGCCGTCCAGGCCTGAAAGAGCCACGGGAAAATTTAAGAAATATCTGTAGACTGGTTACCATGTTGCCATGCCAATGACAATGAGATGGGCGAAAAGGCCCCTGTTATTTAAGAAACGTGCCCAGGGGTAACCGAGCCTCGGCTTAGGGCGTTACTAGAGGATGACAAGCGGACGTAAGGTCAGCCATGCGCAAAGATGAACCCCCTCATTCATAAAAACGGACGCAACGCTGAAGCATTGTTTAAGCATTTTGACGTGTTGTGTCACTAACTCGCAAATGGTGGCAGCAACAAGAATGACAGTGAAAAAGCTATACAAGAGTCAGTGTTGTTGAAGAGCTGTTTTAGTTTTTATGAATAAGAGGGATAGTGCCTATACATAAAAGCAACTCACAGAAGCGTAGAAGAACTTCCCAGTCTCGATGCTCTGCCGGCACTCGTCCCGCGCGAGATGGTCAGCCGTGAACCTCTCGAGCGTTGCGTGCCCGTTACAGTATATCGCCCTAAGTGTTACTGTGAGATAGCAATCGGTCGTAAGGTCAGCCATGTGCCTATACAAAACAGCAACTCACAAAAGCGTAGAAGAACTTCCCAGCCTCGATGCTCTGCCGGCATTCCTCCCTCACGAGATGGTCGGCCGTGAACCTCAAGCGGTGCGTGCCCGTAACAGTATAACGCCCTAAGTGTTACTGTGAGATAGCAATCGGACGTAAGGTCAGCGATGTGCTTATACAAAACAGCAACTCACAGAAGCGTAGAAGAACTTCCCAGCCTCGATGCTTTGCCGGCACTCCTCCTTCGCGAGATGGTCGGCCGTGAACCTCTGCGCGGCGGCGAGGTTTGCGCACAGCGAGCGGTGCGTGCCCGTGACCAGCACCGCGCAGGTGCCTGTGGGGACCTCCTCGTTCACTTGGTAGCGGACCGTCACGCCCTCTGCACTGGAAGAGGGCATCGAATATTATTAACAGCAAGCATGAGGAGGCCAGCACTGCTCCCCGACGAGCTTAACTAAGCAGTGCAGGCGTTTAGCACCTGGAAAACGTCCGATTCGCAAATGGTCATTTGGGAAATAAAGTTCGGTACGCAAAACATCCTTTTCGCGTCTATTCTCGAAACGACTGTTTAGCAGTGCCTATTTCGACGTGCGCAGTCCAAACGCGGCGAGGAAGTAAACGCGGAGTTTCATAGGAAAAAAACGGTTACGTCTACCCGCCATAAGAGGCCGCAACCACGATGCCATACAAATCCGCATTTACTTCCTCGCCTCGAGTCGTACTCAACACTCGGAAGTCCTATCCGCAAAACGCCAGATTCTCTTGCTTGCCTGTACTTACAAGAGTAGAGTCAAGCTTACACGACTGAAAAAAATTCTGAACTTTACCAATATACCTGGCAACTGGTGAAGTAAAGAGAACATTTTCTTCATTCGTGTTCTACTGTAACTCTTTTGAACATAACCTTCGTATAGAGGTTGAAGACAAGTTTTTTAAATTACATATATAATACAAAATGCCAGTCAGAGATGGTGACCAACCAAGGACACAATTAGAAGGCGTGGACGCAGTAATATGATAAGCTGCGGTCACATCAGGCGGTGCATGCACATGCGGTCACATGCATGCTACCTAGGTTATGCCATGTGCTTGTAGGTAGACTGAGATCTCATACTGTGAACTAAGGCGAAAAAAACAGCGATACTTTAATTTGGTGAGACTACATATCTGAAAAGTTTCAAGATATAACTCATCCGCGCAAAAAGTAGCGTTTTGAGTTAGCCACCAGTGGCTTATCGCTACCTAAGCTAACAAAAATGCTAGAAATACAAGTAATGTTAAAAAAACCGTGATTTGAAAACTGAAATTTGCCATTTTTTTACCTGATAAAACGTTTTATCAGCGAGGTGTATGAGATACTTATTTTATCAAAATAGTGTCAACATTGCCTACATTTAAACAGTGTAAAATGAACCATGCAATTTGGTCCATTGTATCGCTAACTAATGTAATCGACCTTGAATATGTTCCGAATCATTCCAATGAGACGCAATAAAATTCTTAGAAAAGCAGTTTTAAGATGAAAAGACATTTCATTTCATTGGAGAGTTCTGAGTTTGGCTTCAAATGGTCTCTATTCAAGAACTTTTCAGCCCCGACGGCCGATAGTTCTTCACGCTTTGTGACAGCTAAACCTGCTGACCCGCTACAAATCCACTTGTACGGTTTTCATTCCTGATTCGATCTTAACCATACACATGCTGAACCTATTAAACTTTTTTCATTCATTTATTTTTACGGAGACCCAAACGTCCCCTGCATTGCGAGGATCTGTAGATGCCTTTTCCATTATAAGAGCGAATCGAGCTCGTCCCCCCACCGCGTTTTAATATTCATTATATTGAATGTTCTCTTAAAATAACGTTCTTATTAGAAACTAGCGGCTGCTAGTTTATGAAAAAAAGTTTTTTTTAAATACAATTTTAGCCTTTGTTCCATTGAGATGGATACCTAAGCTATATTTTTGTTAAGTTTCATTCAAATCCATCCAGTAGTTTTCACGTGAAAGAGCAACACGGCCCATCCACACATATAAACATTCACATTGATAATATTAGTAGGATTAGAAATATGTAACAAACAGATATTTAACCTATCCCACTTAGTTAGGATTTACTAAACCCAAAAAAGATTAATGATAACGATGACTGATGATGTTATTAGCGAAAAAGATAACCCAATAAAACGAATAATTGGTTTAATACTTAATAGTAATAAGTCCGTTACTGGCCGATTGCGCTTGTTTGCTGAACAGAGACGTAACGAGGTCAATTAAATGATTCCTGTGCTTGAATACATTGGTTTAGACAGAACTACTGATTGCCTTACGTTAGGTAATAGTGGAATGCGCTATGCGGGTCTCCAAATTCGGATACTACTGAGCCATCCTTGCTTTTCGTAGGTCAAAAAGGGCTCTTGGTGTGGGTGTGCGTGCCTATATGCGTTTCGCAAAACAATCTCGAAGAAAACGACAAATAAGTGTTTTCAGACACTGTGGTCTATCTTGTGGCTATGGCTAACCTAGGTTCAAATTGCTGTGTCGGGGTAGATCGTGTTGCGACAGAATGCTATAGGTTTCGTCGATATGTTTTGATTAGATTCAGATTGGTGTGGTTGCGCCACTAACGCGCTAACTAGCCTTAACATTAGTGCAATTGAATAGAAGTATTGAAGTTTGAATTTAAATGCAAGATGCTCGTCGCAGACCCTCTAGTAGGTAACCATTATTTATTCATTCTAACCCCAGTCAACGATCTCCTAAGAAACTGTGAACACTACAATTAATAAAATAACTCTTCTTGTTGTTACCAGAAAGACGAGAACCCATCCAGGAGGCTTATCGACATGTCATGAGGTCGCAAATATTTAGATAATATCCAAAATAACGTGGGTGCAGCATACGGGCGAGATCAAATGTTATCGCGCGATCGCCTGCTATCTGCCGCACTATCGGTAACGCAAATATTGCCATATTTTCATACTTACATCATTGTTAGTCATTATTATCAAACAGCTTATTTTAAATACTGCTCTTTAGCTTCAGGGAGTTTTGACAGCATTAGGATGTACCCAGAAGACTCTACTAAAACGCGGGCCTTAACGTAAACGTACCACATTTTGCCATCACATTCAACCGAGTGCACGATACCAATCACATCACCAGCACAGTGTCATTTTCATTTTGCAGTCACTAAAACGTGACAGCTGCAGCGACACTACACGAGGGACGGCTACGCACTTCCAAAATTTCCCATCAGTTTTTGTCTACTTTTGTGTATAGTTTACTGATTATCTCTATTCTCTTCCAAAATACAAGTGCTTGAAGGATTAAATATATGTAATTACTATCAATAAAATAAACCAATAAGGCCTGACTTATGAGTCCCTTAGCAAGCAGCGGATTTAAACTTGTGAGATACGCAATCACAAGTACAATGTTGCATTAGCCTTTAAACGAGTCCGTACAAAACCATTGCAAAATGCGTTTTATGTCAGCAGAATAATGTCCCTGTGTAAAGGTTGATGTGAACGCTTCTGTACGTAAATTGATTCCGCACATTTATGACATCCGCAATTAAGAGTCTGCGCACACAAAGACTGTTGCAGTCGCTCGGAATGCCAACTCTTTAGCCGGTCGACTGAACTACAATGCCGGATTTCTATGGATCTGTGGTTTCTTTTTGCTGTTACACTATTTAAAACATTCAATTATCTAATAAACAAATTTTATGAAGCCAACTTACCCCTAAACGAAGCCTGATCCTAGCTACAATTGTCAGCATTTTGTAGAACACTGTTCCAGTTCTTATTCTTAAAACTTGACACTTGCTCTGCACCTCGGCTGATGGACTGCGTTTAGAGGTTCTTTGTCTTATTAAGATAATTTCGGTGTATCATTTTAAACTTAAAAAGAAATAGTTCTGGTCGATGTAACAGAGAAGGAATTGCCTTTTGACCGCATGCTATTAGCGGCACCGAAATATGGTAGCTGGCGTCGACTGGACGGTCGGTACACTTCCTTTCATAGCTCGCATTTGTCATGCCTTCACATGCTTTTCGGTAGTTCATGACAGAGTGGAAGGCAGAATATAGTCTTCCATGGTCCAGTGCTATCAGAAAGCCTCTTACCAGCAAAAGCGGAATCACATCACCAAAACGGGCATACCAGGAACGGGGTAAATGTTTTTGGGTGATTGATTAGTGATTATTCGGCGCAAGAGTGTCCTCTGACCAGAGAGTCCGACTCTAAAGGCAATCGATCGATAGTTGCATAGCTGCAGCTGTCGAGCTCCGTCTTTCATTATACTACAGATAGTATTCAGTGAGCGCATTCTGGTGCATCATAACGATTCAGCTATCGGCCGATCTTAAGTCAGAAGTATTCGCGGGGACACGCTAATGACACATATTTATCATAATCAGTCAGCAGGCCTCACAGGGATACTACTTTGCTGATCTCACAGATTAGAACTGAGAAGCAAAAGTAATCTGCTATTGATTTTGATTGATGGACGTTATCGGTCAATACGAGTGATACATGAATATTAAAATTGTAAAGCGATTATTCGACGACGACCATTATCAACGATACAGATCGCCGTAAGTCGTGGGAGATTGTGTTTGTTTTCCGATTGTGAGTTATTAAGGATTTTCAGATTTTTACAGGAACAAGAACTTACAACTTTTTTTTTGTTTTTTTCATAATCATAGTAAAATCTTACACTGGGTTCTCTACAATGTTGTTTAGCGAAAACTATCAGCGTAACTATAATGGCTGAGGCCTGTGAGAAATGTGGAAGTTAAGGCCTTATTCTGCCCCATCTGGCAGCCAATTGTTACGCCTAGCGAACAAGTTGCTAGCATACACAGGCCTTAAATTGTGTGTCACTTTTAGGTACAGGTAAGTCATTTATTGTAAGGTCCCTTGCCAAGTCTTCTCAATGGAAACAAACCTCTGACGCCGTTGTGGTAGTGCACAAAAAACTAGTTATATATTGAAGTCTAATCTGTGGTTAAAAACCGTTGATGGTTCGTAGGTCTCACCAACGGAAAATTTGTTGTATGCAGGCAGTTTTATTCTTAAAAACCTACACCAGGTGGTGTTCGTACTCTTACTTACCTAACCTACATATCGATCAAGATAATGTTCACCGTTTGCATTGTTCTATTTGCAATTAGTCACGAAAATTACATTTCTGCTGCACTAGAAACTGCAACGGTTAGTCAACGAGTTAATAATGTCACATTATTTATTATGCATTTGCACAGGACATTGTACATTTACCGACTGTTGCGATGCAATCTTCTGACTGAATAGCATCATGAGCAAGAAGTAGGGAACAAAACTACTATTACGTTAAAATATGACAATAAATTCGAATTGGCATTCCAAACCCAGCGTGCGTTCAAAATATAGACGGTATAGGATGTTTAGACTTAATTAACCCATCTTAGTAGCGAAATCGCGTATTATGCTTTCGCTTTCCTCATAGGTTAGTGTGTAGCCGTGAAGATTCCTACCTACGTTCTCGCGTTAGTTAACCATCTATTTCGTCCACGTAGCAACTAGCCGCTTAGCTCAGCGGCGCAGGAGCCTAAAGGCGGTAAATATGCGTGCATAGACGTGTGTATAAATAAAGAAACTTACACGAGCTTGTCCTTAAGGATCTTGGCATGCGCCTAAAGGCGTCTGTACATATGTGTGCATAGACGTGTGTATAAATGAAGATACTTACACGGCCTTGTCCTTGAGGATCTTGGCATATTCATCGTTTCCTACACAGCCGAAGTAAGTGCAGATGTTAGGCTTCTTCAGGATCCACTGCGCCACCCGAAGGGAGTTCTGCACGCTGCCGCCGGCTATAAACTCCGTCTTGTACCTAAACGGTATCAAACCATTATAGCATTTGTGTTTGAAGTATTACGATAATAGTTTTGTTATCACTTCGTGCAATGGGAGAAGTTGAAGTTAGGGCAGATGATGTTGCTTCAGATAGAGCGTGTATCGGCGAATGTAATGTGTACACTTCATAAAGAGTATAACAGCCAGGAATCCGTGTGTTATCAAATAAATTACGGATAAAAAACGTGGTCTCCGATTCTGGGCCTCATGAGAAAGCTCGAGTTCGCCTTGGTCTAAGTTCGACATTTCCATAAGGCATTGAATCAGAAAATATAATTAAGGCCCTTTAGGTGAACAAACGACCAAGAAAGGTCGCAGGGTTGTGATAGAATCAGGCAGGAAGAGGTTATGCTAGTAAAACATAATACATGCTACAGTTATACAGTATCCATTTCAATTACATATCACATTTAAATATGGTCACACTTCAGTGCAATGAGTAAATAAACGTTGAATAAAATTGATATTTTTCTGTTATTGAACATTCACAATGCTGTATTTTATATACAGACTTCGTTGTAGGGAGGTCATTCCACGAGTTTTAGCATACACAGTACACAGTCGCTAGCGTCTGCGTTAGTTATATTCGTGAACGAGCGTTCGTTATTATCACCATTACAGACTGCAATACGGGCTGTACGAAATCCTTCACAAATAGTTAACGCAAACTCTAGCGACTGCGTAAGCGAAAAGTCATGTTTATGGTATAAGGCTGATCGCCAGGAAAGGTAGCGTGCCTCAGCGTGAGTGAGACGCTACTTGTGTTAACACTCCATAACAGGCGACAACCAGTAACATTTAGAAAGCACCAAAATGTATTCAAATGACGTCAAATCGTCGTTTAAGTTCTAACACTACGTGGGTGTTTTTTGGCTGTTTTTGATATTTTGATGCCATTCGCTAAAGCAACTAAAGACGCACTGTTATGTCTAATCAGAATCAAGGTACGAGCAATAAAATTCTTTAAAAATACGAAAAAGTAACAGCATGGAAGCTACTATCCTATGGAAACAGTACGTAAGTCAGTTCGGCTTTCTGTCTCTCCTGAAAATATTCTACAAATGACTTACGTGGTGGTAACTTAAACGACGAAATGACATTTTGTCGTTTAAGTTACCACATATGTCATTTTTAGCAACTTTTCAGGAGACAAGAAACCGAATTGACTCACGTACTGTTTCCATAGGATAGTGGCCATCATCCCGACGATTTCGACTTTTTGGCGCTCTCTACAAGTCATCGGGCGGCGTATTGCTCATAGCTCCCTCTAAAATTTAATATTTGCACTGTTTGGTGGTCCTCTGGTCCTTTCTCTAGGAAAATTACTATGGAGACTAGCTCCAAAGCTAGTTGTATGAAATAGGGAAAGAAGAGCTGGCTTTTTAGCCATCCAACCTCGATGGATACACAGCCACCATATTGGGAGTTTTGCATGGAGCAAGGCACCTTTTTTAAAATTTTCTGTTTGTTTTTTTTCCTTACTTAAAAATAGGAGGAAGTTGTCAATTCCACTGTATTTTTTCTTATCTCTAATCTCTTTATATACAACCCCATAATCATAGTTTAAATAGGGCTTGTTTTTTTATTAATAACTGTGTGACCGTTTTTTGTTAGCTAGATAAAGTAGTGAAAAATAAAAATAGTTTTTGGATTATTCTGATATTTCAAACAATTGTAGCAATTATATCTGTGTTTCCACAGTTTGTTTTAGTCCATAATAGGGACAATTGATGGTGAGTGGTTCATTAATGTTAAACTATTTAATGTACAAAATTGTGATATGACGACAGAGAGACATTTTGACTATGTTTATATGTAAAAGTTTTCCTTCTAATTTACATTGGGGAGCTTAATTACCTATTTACATAAATTTATACTTTAGTAAATTTTGCATAAATGCTTCTATTAAATATTTCAATACACACAATGGTATAATGGTACATGCTATTGGAACATCAAGTTGAATAGAGTACCAACCTTCTCGAACCTTCTTCTGACAAATACCTAGATAAATATTTAAAATTAGTATTTTTGTAAGCTTATCATCTGTTAAATATATATTTTAATTGGTGGCCTGTTCTTCCACAGTAATATAGAAGCAATGTAGCTTTCTGTGAGCCGAAAAAATACTTACTGGTCCATTAGTTCCTTGTAGAGTGGCATGTGCTTCTCTTCAGCCATTATGGCATCATCAGGAGATAGCCCATACTTCTTCAGCAGCTCATCATCCACTATGGCCGAGATATCCAGCAACGGGTTGCCAATTCCCACAAGCGAACCTTCCTTTAGACTGCTAAAAATAAATGTATAGTTATTTCCTTTTATACTTCAGAAACATTTCATAGAAATTAGACATACTACTCCTACCATTAACTACTGCAAATATTAATGTTAGAAATAAATAGCATAATGAGTAAATACCAAATACTGATCCTTGTATGATTCTTACAAGGACATTCATGCAACCTAAAAATAAAAAGAGACAACACTGAAAAGATAGAATTTCATAGTTCTAATAATAGCTTCAATGTATTTATTTCCTATAAAAATATAGGATAAGGTCGATTAAGGAAAATGCGAAACAATTCCGCATTACTATACGTCATAAAAAATAGCATTTGAATGAAGATATATTTTCCTGTTTAACAAAAATGTTGTTATTTCACTATGAGTTGGTTTATACTTTAAAAAAAATATTATGGTTGTGGTTTTCTTCTAGAATTGTGTGTTGTTTAAGTTTTAAGGGCTGTGGGGCGTCAAATTACTAAAATGTATTTTATTTCAATTTTTATATTGAATTACTAGGACGAATAATTGCATTTAAAAGGCTCAACAGAAAAAAACAACACCGCTAAAGCCAGCTACAGGTTTGGCATGCACTGGGATCAAACAGTTCCTGCCAATTAATGCAAATTAAGTAATTACCTCTGCTGCGAAAGGATGTCGAACTATTGGCGAAAATAAGCTTACCTGGAGTTATCCATTATGTAATATTTATTTACGGGATAAGCACTTTTAGGAATTCTTAATAAACGGGGCTGTTAGTTAAACGGCAGAGATATCTACTACGTCCGCGCAAAAATTGCCTTCACCGCATGCTCTTGTTGATTTACTTCGTGAAAAACGTGCAGCCGCCTGAACCGCAAGGAAGAAATGCGAACTGCGAAGTGACTTTGACAATCTATTGACATTTGTGACACAAGCGACAATGGTAAACGTCATGTTGTTTTTTTTTTATTCCAACACTAGGATTGGGGATCACCACGCCAAGACACAGTTTCTATTCGCCCTGAAATAAAAAGCACGCCCTAAAAAGTACGAAACAAGAAAGAAGTCTGCAGGCCTAAAACAAAACCCTTCTTTTTGCTTCGCGTAGTCGGGTAAAAACTCATCGATGCGGACAGAAGTTTAATTTTACACCATATTTTGAATTAGATATGCTCATTGCAAACTTTCGCTCTATGGTTTACTTACGTTCCGTTTTGCAGTTTTCATTTTCTCAAACAGCAGTGCTCGTCCATGGACTTATTTTTTTTCTCTTTCGTTTACTAGTCAAAAGAAAGAGATAAATAAATTCCACACCGTGAAATGAAACGATGAAGCTACGTGTTGGACCTTGAACTATTCATTCTTTTCGTTCGTGTATGTTCGCGCTCGCTCATTCATTCATTCATATAACCTATACCGGCAGAAGATCACGTTTGCGATCCCGGCGAGAATCTTCTCGAAATAAAGGTTGGAAACTCCTTTGAGCCATAAAGAATTAATCAATTTTGTTTCAAAATGTTGCGTTTGCCTCGTGTTGTTCGCCAAACTGCTTTAATCCACAAAACGAATCAACTCGCTAGATTTTACGCCAAAGATGTGAGGTTCGGTGCTGATGTAAGAGCCCTCATGCTCCAGGGCGTAGATATCCTGGCTGACGCTGTAGCTGTCACAATGGGCCCCAAAGGTCGAAATGTCATTTTGGAGCAATCCTGGGGTTCACCAAAGATCACAAAAGACGGAGTGACAGTCGCCAAAGGTGTTGAACTGAAAGACAAATTCCAGAACATCGGAGCGAAGCTTGTCCAAAATGTTGCTAACAACACGAACGAGGAAGCCGGGGACGGCACCACGACCGCCACGGTGCTCGCGAGGGCTATCGCTAAGGAAGGTTTCGAGAAGATATCCAAAGGCGCCAATCCTATTGAGATCAGGAGAGGAGTGATGCTGGCAGTGGACGCAGTCAAGGATAAGCTGAAGACCATGTCGAAGCCAGTAACGACGCCGGAGGAGATCGCGCAGGTGGCCACCATCTCTGCCAACGGGGACACCGCCATCGGGCAACTGATCGCCGACGCCATGAAGAAGGTCGGCAAGGACGGTGTCATAACCGTGAAGGACGGTAAGACGCTCGTCGACGAGCTGGAAGTCATTGAAGGTATGAAATTCGACAGAGGTTATATTTCACCATATTTCATCAACTCATCAAAGGGCGCCAAAGTTGAGTTCCAGGATGCTCTAGTCCTTTTCTCTGAGAAGAAAATCAGCAATGTGCAGACAATCATTCCTGCTTTGGAGCTGGCTAACCAACAGAGGAAGCCCTTAGTCATTATTGCTGAAGATGTTGATGGCGAAGCTTTATCAACCCTTGTGGTTAACAGACTAAAGATTGGACTTCAGGTAGCTGCAGTCAAGGCTCCTGGTTTCGGTGACAACCGCAAGGCGACCCTCAGTGACATGGCTATTGCCTCAGGAGGTGTTGTATTTGGTGATGATTCAAATCTGATCAAGTTGGAAGATGTCCAGGCTTCAGACCTCGGACAAGTTGGAGAGCTTGTCATCACAAAAGATGACACTCTGCTCCTGAAGGGCAAAGGCAAGAAGGCTGACATTGACAGAAGAGCTGAGCAAATCCGTGATCAGATCCAAGAGACCACCTCTGAGTATGAGAAGGAGAAACTACAGGAGAGGCTAGCCCGCCTTGCTTCGGGAGTAGCCGTTTTGCACGTAGGAGGCTCAAGTGAGGTTGAAGTTAACGAGAAGAAGGACCGTGTCAATGATGCTTTGAATGCCACACGGGCAGCGGTTGAAGAGGGTATTGTTCCTGGAGGTGGGTCTGCTCTTCTCAGATGCATTCCTGTGCTCGAAGCACTGAAGACTTCCAACAATGACCAGGCGACCGGAGTTGAAATAATTAAGAAGGCTCTTAGGATGCCCTGCATGACCATTGCGAAGAATGCAGGCATCGATGGATCCGTAGTTGTTGCCAAAGTTGAAGATCTGGGACCTGAATTTGGATATGATGCTTTAAACAATGAGTATGTGAATATGATTGAGAAGGGAATTATTGATCCCACAAAGGTTGTGCGAACGGCGCTCACAGATGCCAGCGGTGTCGCGTCGCTATTGACGACAGCCGAGGCTGTGATCTGTGACATCCCACAAGAGAAGGAGCCCAACCCCATGGCCGGCATGGGAGGCATGGGTGGTATGGGAGGAATGGGAGGCATGATGTAAAATACTAAAATAGACTTAACAAAGCATTTATAATGTGTATAAAGAACTATGTTATAGTAGTTACATCACCAGTTGTGGGTACGGCAATGATATATTAGTTATAAAATTGTGGCGTGAATGACTACGTAGTTTCTGTTTATTATAATGAGTCTGATTGTGTTACAAATGTAGTAGATTTATTTAGTTTTAATGTTTGCTGGATTCAAGCAACTGTTATTTTTAATAAATAATAATGTTTTTAATATTGCCTTTAATTTGTTTGAGCCCTAAATTTTACACACAGCTTGCACTTTGGTTGTCAGAGACTGATCAATATAATCTAAACAGTTAAATAACTACCTACATATTATGTACTTACTTACTGATTCAAATTGGATAATCCACATCCAAACAGAACAAACACATTTTCCTGGGGAGATATAGAAGCCACACCCTCGGCGCTATAGTCTGGATCTCTTAACATTGCGCTGATGGGCCACCCGGCCAATCGAGTATCAATTCTTGTAATATTGCTCCAATCAACCCATACGGCGTGCCAAAGAACTGCTTTTTTATAAAGCTACCACCCGAGCTGTTGTAGTTTTCTAGGCTACCTACCTGAGCCCGAGTGCGAGATTTGTATCAGATGCTTCGAGCGCGTAAACGTGATTTTGTATGGTGTTAGTGGTTTTAGTATTCTGTGCTCATACATCAGATTTCATGCTGAGACATGTGTACTGTGCGGGGATCGAACCTGCGACCATTGGTGCAGTAGAGTATGTGGAATAAAAAAGTTAACATGCCACCATGAGCACAGAACACTAAACCACTAACGCCATTCAAAATCACGTTTACGCGCTCGATGCGTCTGATATAAATCTCGCACTCGGGCTCAGGTAGGTTGTCTAGAAAACTAAAATAGCTCCGATAGTAGCTAAGATCTAGAATACCAGTTCTTTGACACGCCCTATAACTTCAGGCACATTCAGGGCCGTAGGAGAACAAAAATGAAGGTATTCAAAGCAAATCAATCTTATGATCCTACATTAGATACGCTTATTTTGGAGTTAGGAGATCATATTCCATAATGTATTTGTTTAACGCTGTTAAAGTATATTAAAATACCTAAGATTCATCTTGAAATATGACCATTTTACGTTAACTTAAAACCAACTTCGCTGATTGATATGGCAAGTTGGAACAAACTGGGCACTACTGTTTTCCGAAACAAAATCGTTGTTTCTTTTTCATTTGAGAGACTATAGTTTCTCATGAGAGCGAAAGTTGTTAACAAGTAAGTATCAACTTGTAAAAAACATAAAATGCTGGGAATTTGTGAACAATGCTCTCACTACTAACGTTCGCGGTGCGCGGTCATATCTACGGGTTGACCAATGTACGATCTTGTTATCTTACGTAACAATAGCACTAAACTTTGTAGGCGTCTTTAATTTACTGATAAGACATGCTATAATAGTAGAATTGATAGTACGTATGAAGAACCGGCGGCGGCGTGCTGAATTATGTGATAAGTATGTTACCAGTGGCGAACAAAGCTAGTGGTTCACCTTTTAAGTATCTGTCCACGGCCCCAATTTCAAATAAGGTTAGGTACTCCCCACAAACGAAGAATTCAACTCAATTATTGACATCAATTTGTAAATATATTCAACAACCACAAATGCATTACATTTCAGACAACTTCGCTTGCTCCGTCGTCCAAAGGTTAACTTGTGCCCTTTGAAATCGATTGCCCTAAATACGGCCTTATGGCACCTAAACCTATTGATCCTCTGTCGTCCGTCACACAATTTCGTGCAATATGTTTTGTGGTATAATATCCACAAACGAATATTAAGTATCTGCCTAACGTTTATAATATAAGTAGTTTTTTTAATTTATTCGTGGCTGTCTGCAGAATTGACTTACCCCCGAATTCACAAACGACAATCAACGCTAAGTACGCGCTCACGCTCATGCTGTCCCTTCCAGCATGAGCGTGATGAGCGCGTGCTCAGCGTTGATTGACGTTTGTGAATTCGGGGGTTAGTGCCCTAAATTGTTTTCAAATCCATGATTCAATCAAAGTTCATGGTTTAATTCGCCTATTCTCCTAATTAGATCAGGTGCAAACTTTATAATAAACAGTTTAAATAGATGTTGCTATCATTCACGTATACTAGCGGCCGCCCTTCGTCCGCCTGGACTTAAGTTGAAAAAAAGTAATATTTCTTTATAGGTACCTATAGCCTTTGCGCGACGCAGAAATCCATTCAGTAGTTTTTACGAGAAAGAGCAACACGGCACATCCACACATACAAACTTTCGCATTTATAATATTGCATTGGTAGGATTATATCAGGGTATTCCACTTCCATTCGAAGTGAGGTAGAGGTTGTATTGGCGTTTTGTAAAACTCAATACTACACGAATGTTTAAGTAAAAAGAAATAAGCCAAATAACATTTTAAACTTATTTCTATACACTTGGGGGGGAAAACAATCCATGGTGAAGCTATTGGCTTGTAGAAAATACAATAAATAATAGATCGAGGCGTTCGTTGGTTAACATATTTTAATCGATAATTATCACAAAATATACTTCTATAGTTCTAACTATTTAATAACATGAACATAATATAAAAATACACTTTACAAAAATATTTGATCTTCGTCTGAATCTCCAGCACCATACACGAAACGTCTCCTAACTATGTTATCATCTACAATTGCACTGTTATCGGTGGCGATAATATTGCTGTTTTTGCACGGCGTCACGGGATATCTAACGGGGCCAAGCCACCGCCTACTCAGACCAAAATTTCTAGGCAGCGGAACATTCTTTGAAGACGTACTCTTGATGGACTTATCCAAACTATTCAGCGACGACTGTATTGACTTCAAGGACGATCTTTTCATCAGATCATTGCCATCCAAGTAATCTTCAGGCAAATCCATATCCGTTGGTATACTCAGACTTAATGGGCGGCGTTTAGGTTTGTTGCATAACAAATTACCACGCCAAGTGTTAAATTTTTGGGCATTTCGTTTCTGAGGAGTACTTTCTTGTGAAGAATAGTTTCCAATATCAGATTCTTCATTGATTTTGTTTTCAGAATAGCATTTCTGAAGATTACTTTTGTTGGGAGTGCTTTGCCTACTAGATTTGTCTTTCATTCGACTTATAACTTTGTCTTTCGTTAATTTTATTAAAGCATAAATTGTCTTTAGCGCTTCTTCATTCAGAAGTTCGTCATCAGTGATTTCTCCATCTAACGCACTTGCAACGCTGATACTTTTAAAATTTCCTAATTTAGCACGAACACTGCAGTCTTCACTGTTGATTTCATCATGGTATTCAGTAGAAGACTTGGTAGTTGTTTGTAAAACTATTAGTTCGACCTTATGTGGAGCAGTTTGCAGCATTCCTAATGCCTTATCATATTTCACATTCAAAAGAGTTTTTCCATTCACAGATATGATTTGATCGCCAGGTAAAAGCTTCTTGCACAAATCTGCCGGGCTATCAGGTGTGATTGATTTTATGTACACATTTCCATCAGAGCCTTCAGCTACTTGTAATCCTAATGCATTCATTTGGTCTCTCTCTAAGCTTACAGTAACAAAAACTCTTTCTCCTTGTACACATCCCATGTTATCTAACTTCTCAAAAAGCGACGCATTTAAGCAAGATTCGTTATGCGCTGCATTGTAGTTAAAAGCATCTGAATAAACTTTCGGAGATTCTAGCACATATGCAGTTGGAGCATTAGACATATTTTGAACATAATGCCGTTCAGGTAGTAATTTCATACTATTTACATTACATTGCTGTTTTTGTTCTGAACCTAGATCATCTGAGTCACTTTGTGTTGTAGCTAGGTCATCTGTTTTAAAACTTACATTATGCACAGGTGATCTACGACACCTGTTGTCTAGGGCTGGCTTGAAGCCATTAAAAACTCTTGTCCCCATCTTAACTCCATGTCTTCTGGGAAGACTGCAGCTTTCGGATGATGATAATCCATCATTGGAAGAGTTACCTGGAGTGTTTGTATTTGGAGTGTTTAAAGTATCTTGACATAGTTGTGGTGTTGAAAGTATTTGTCTGAGCAGTTCTTCTGTATTAGGCTTCTCATTCTCTTTGTCCTGTACTTTCCTTTCTCCAAATATGTCCATTCTAAATCTCTTTCTGGTTGGTCTTCTCATTCTTATGGGATTTCTTACAGCCAAGTTGTAGCTGTCCTGGTAATTACTACATTCTGCTTTATTACCCTCGGAATTCACAGGACAACCAAATTCACTTGATAAGTAAGTAATAAAATCTTCTTTGGCATACAATTTTAAATATAGCCTGTGATGTAAGGAAGCTAACCAATATGTGAAATAAGTTTTCTTTTCATTCATTTTCAGTTTGTATTTGACTCCGATTTTTGAGAGGCCTGAATATGAATTGGGTATTATGTAAATACTTTTTTTATTGTAATAGAAAGTATGTATGTGATGCCATGGTAAGCTTTGTAAAACAATTCTGTTATTATTGCTTCCTGAGTCTTCTGAGATGTGATTGTTACGCGAGTATATGGTTACACCTCGAGGTCCAATAGATAACCATACATCTCTACAGAAACCATCTCTAGTAGCCCAAATGGCTGAATAGAAATGAGCCCCATAATCGCGGAAAGTTTGTGCTAACGTTATGTAGTTTATAATTGCTTTGTATCTGTCCAATCCATGTCGTGATTCGTGAGCTCTCTTCATTTTCAATTTAATATCTGCCATATCATTGTTTATAGCACTTTCTGGTAAATAATGTTCTAGAAGGAAATAATCAGCAGAGCCATGTTCTCTGTATGAAAACTCCCCAAATTCAATATGCAGAGCATACCCAGCTAATAATATGAGATTCTGAATCGTTGAGGTTAACTGGCCCTCTACTGTAGCCCTTCTAAGTTGTAAATAAACTCTATAAATCCATTCCCCATCCTGTATATTACTGGCAATATTTTTAGGCAAGAAAAACTTTATTCTTAGAAAGAGTGATAGTGAAATATTTTCATCAATTACTTTTCCCTTTTTATGTCCTGTTTTATGCCACCCCTCAGGTGCCACTTTTTTAATTTTGTAGTCATCTGGCAAAAACACAAAGTCACCTCCAACCAGCACCGCTATGCCAAGCATGAAATTCTGCTCATACTTTTCACTATGTACTAAAGCTTCGAATAGTTGCCCTGCTGTTATGATATTTGGATCACATATGACTTCTACCTTCTGTCCATTTAACAAAACTACTGTTATCACTCTCCTTTCTGAAATGGCTGATAAAGTCAAGTCCATATTCTTAGCTGGTTGTGAAGCTCTAACAATAAATTCAGGGCCCACACACCCTTCTTTACCTTTAAAGCCACACTCTGCCTTGTAGAGCCTTGATGCTGCTCTTTGAACGGGCTTTCCTCTACGAAAATTAGAATTCAAAGGTCCAGGTTTGGACTTACACACATCATTGCTGGTTATCATAGTCATAGAAACAGCCGTATTTTGGATCCTAGGCTCCTCTATTTGAGTGCTACAAGCAATTTCTAATGTTGAGTGAGCGTTACTGAGTCCTCCCATTCTGGGTGTATTAAATAAGTTAAATACTGTATTTTTATGTCTGTTGGGCAGTCTGCAACTGGGAAAGGGGTCTCTTTCATCAGGAGACTTCAGAAGGGCAACACAGCTTCTTGGACGGGTGCTTACCTTCAGATCAGTATTTGTACTTGCCTCCTGTGTTTTGAATGGTCTTCTTTTGACTTGTGATAAGTTATCAGGGTGAAGATCATGATAGTCCATGATAGGACTAAGGCCGATGGAGGCAGCCGAGCACGAGCTGCGACCCGAGTCTTCCTCGCAACTGCGCATCTTTGCAACAGATACTGTAACAACACAAATGACACATCAGCTGCATTCATAGTAATGAATTCAGTGCAGTGCAGTAGCACTGCACTGGTTTGAGGTATTTCTATAGTTGGGCTGACAATTAACATTCTTAACGTTAATCTTCCTAGTCTCACAATGTAAATATTCAACATACTTACATGTCACCACTACATAAATTATCATAATAAATCACAAACATTCCCAAACGGACTTTTCATTCAAAAATGGGCATTCTTACAATTGTAATAAATTAGGAAGAAAGTTTTTAGTAGGATTAAGCAACAAAATAAAATTTCTAAGTTCAACTCATTCTCACTTATTAATACAAGTTCCAAATAAAATTACGTTTAGTTGAAACTAAAGCAAAAACATTAACGCGTTTACAAACCTTAGAGTCAAGTCATATTATTCTATTCGATGATTGCAAATGCTAGCTTTCAATTATCCACTAAATCTATTGATATTTAGAAAATGACCATGAAGACCATATTTTAAACCGCTATTATTAATTAAAAACAAACACTTGTTCACTCACAAATTAATCAGACAGAAAATCATCCATCAATAGACAACACACACACCTGCGTATGCGCAAGTATTGTAACCCATACCAACAAAACAAGTGAATTTAGAGATGTGATGTGAAAATCATTCTGCCTGTAACATTGATGGTGTAATGTAATGGGCCATCTCTTCGGAATTCGCCGCTAGAGGCGCTAGTGCAGGAGCGAGGTCTTAGGTCACGGATGCATATAATTTTTCTTTTTTTTCTAACTGCTATGGAGTCTACAACAATTATACAATGTATACATTAATAACGGGATACACTGGTACCTAATTCATTATCTAAAACCACTGAATTTTGAAAAAAAATATAGATTATCCCTCTTGTACAGCAAAAAAAAAAAGCCTCAAAAACACTACCCGTGGAGTTCCATGGCGAAGTACTCTGGAAAACGCAACGAACACAAGCAAACGTGTTCGAAGTACGTTAAGTAGGCGTAGTAGGCCAAATCCTAAACTATGTGGAATTTTGAAAAATGCTCGAAGAGTCTCGAGGCCGACTTTGGCAAAAACTGAAACTGCATCTCAGATTAAACAAAAAAACTTTTTTCTTAGCCGGGAATTAAACCTGTTGGTTATGAGAAAAAATGACATCATACATTTCTGGGAAGTAACATCATATGACAAAGTAAAGGAAAGGTCTCTTTTCAATAAAAGACTTCTTTTAAAAAAAATCGGTTTTCCTCATAGTTTAGGATTTGGCCTACCTCGACCACTTGAAAAACTCACCCTGATTTGGTGTAATGGTTGAGAAGTTGGCTAGTACACCAGGGGTCACGGGTTTGATCTCTACGCAGTACAAACAAAACTTGTTTGTTTAAACATGTCTGTTTGTGTTTCCTATGTGTATATTTGTGTTAACAAAAAAAAAACAAGGATGTTATAAGCTGAGATTCAGCCAGCTTACTTTTGGGCTAGACGGCGCTGTTAGGCCTTAAGCCGATACTTAAGAAAGGTGACTCAACTAGTTTAGCAAATTATCGCCCCATTACACTCATCCCTATATTTTCCAAAATATTCGAAAAAGTCATGCATAATCATCTCAACTCATTCTTTTTAAGATTTAATGTTATAAAACAAAACCAACACGGATTTCAAAAAAACAAATCCACAGCACAGGCAGCATTCAATTTAGTAACTAACGTCTTGCAAAATGTAAATGATAACAAATACACAACAGTTTTATTTTTAGACATGTCAAAAGCGTTTGATTTAGTTTCACATACAATTTTAGCAGCAAAACTTGAAAAAAACGGAATTAGAGGACCCGCACTCTGCTGGTTAAAATCTTATTTACAATTTAGAACACAATTTGTACAAATAGACCAAGTAGATTTCAAATTTAATAATAAAACATACAGATCCGATATTAAGCAGAACCACTACGGTGTCCCACAAGGAAGCACATTAGGACCACTTTTATTTGTTTTATATATAAATGACTTCCCAGACGCTATAAAATATAAGACAATACTATTTGCTGACGATATATCTGTCATAGTAAGTACTGACAAAAAACATGATTTAGAACACCACAAACTAGAAATAGCTCAAACATTGAAATCCACAATAGAATGGCTGAACAATAATAATTTAGAACTAAATCTCATCAAAACAAAATTAATCAACTTTAATAACTTGCAGGAAAACATTGAAATAGCAGTAAACGATCAAATTCTCAACACTCAGCACACAACAAAGTTTTTGGGATTACATATCAATTCAAAACTAAACTGGACAGAACATATTGAAAACGTATCAACTAAACTAAACAGATTTGCATTTGCCCTTTACAAACTTACGAAAATAGCCAGCACAGAAACAGCCATCACTGCGTACTATGCCTATGTGGAATCAGTAATTAGGTACGGATTGCTCATATGGGGAAATGGCACAGACATTATAACAGTATTCATCTCTCAGAAGAAATGCATAAGGGCAATATGCAACATAGCACCAGATATATCTTGTAGACCGTATTTCAAATCCCTTAACATACTAACACTACCATGCCTATATATACTTGAAATAGCTAAATTTGTGAAGCAGAATCCAAACCTATTTTTAATTGCAAAGTCTCAAACTAACCGAAATACACGAAACAGCAATAAATTGACTGTGAATTTAGTTCCCAAGACCACACGCTTTTTGAAAAATAGTTTTATAATGTGCATAAAAATTTACAATAAAATACCAGACGACATAAAAATACTCCCACTACCCAAATTTAATAGATCTCTACAGAAATGGCTTATTGAAAAAACATTTTATTCAATAGAAGAATTTTTAAAATGTAAGAAGGTAGATTAATTAGATTGCTAAGTTGTAAATATCTATTATATATAAAGCTTAATTACCACTCACTCACTGACTCACTGATCAGGGGTGTTTTTCACTCATTTAGAACTCGTTTTGGGTTATTTTCACTTTTTGAGAATTTTTGTTATTTTTATCAAACCAGGTTTAGGAAAAAAAAAATGTGAAAAAACAAGATGGCGGCTTTTTTTTAAACATCAACTTTTTTGTTTGAGGCGCTGAATTTTTTATTTTTTAACTGTGTGTTGCCATGTCCCAATTGGGTATTTTGAAAAAATAAAATTTTAAAAAAAGAACGTCCCCAGGCCGCCATCTTGGATTGAAAAACGGGTTTTAGAGTGGTTTTTGCGTTGCCATAGTGAAGTGAGTTTTTGTTCGATTTTCAAAATTCTTCTTTTGTTCTGTTGCTTGGATAGTCCACTTGACATCCTTATCCACAGATTATGAAAAAACCAAGATGGCGACGGCGCTGGCGGCCATTTTGTTCCGATCAGCGAAATCGACCATTTTCGAGGCGATTTTTCCGGTAGATGGCAACACTTGAGCGTTTTTCCAAGTATGCACCGCCTGTGGGCAATTTATTCAAGTATTGCCCGGAATGTGAATTTCTACCAAATTCATGGTAGTTTTTGGGATAGGGCCCGGGAAAGTCGAAATGAGAAATATGACAGCTGTCAAAAAAACTTGAATGCAGTTTGATGGCAACTCAGGTACCTAATGACCTTTTAGTATTTTTGCGGAAAACACCTGGCAACACTGGGAACTATGGTAGAAAATAAAATTTTCGTCATGGGTGTCTTTAAAGTTAGTGACGGATACTTCCGCATATGGTAGAAAAAAAGTGAGAATGCCAAGTGTTGCTATATATAGTCCAGATTATGGGAAAAATACGGGATTTCTGAATTTCAAGATGACGGACGAGCTAGCGGCCATTTTGTGAAAAGTTTGCGATTTTCAAACTGTTTTTCGAGCTTTTTTGGGTGTTGCCAATTTTGGAGAGGGATGGAATGTACTAGCCAATCGTGTAGTTTGTGCTTGCGGGTTGCCAGGTTACAAATTATTTTTGGTAGCTTTTGTAGTTTTTGAGAAATGTCCTGAAAAAGTCGAAAATAGAAATAAAGGCATTTCAGCAACAAAAATGCCCTAGGCTGGTTAAATGAGACCATTAAAATGACATTTGACCATTTTTATCAAAATCAACTGGCAACACTGGAAATGAGAATTAAAAGTTTTTTTTGGAAGGGGTCACTTTGAAGGTCTCTCGAGGGAGTTGTGAGCAAGATAGAAAAAAACTAATGATACTATTTTTCGTGCAATATAACTGACATTGCAGCAAAAGTCTAAAATGCCAAGAAAACAATATGGCAGGTACACTGGCGGCCATTTCAAAATATGACAGTTTTAAATTTTACTCAAATAATTTTTTTAGGTAGATGGCGTCATTTTACAGGAAAATGTTCCTTAGGTTTATTGTCAGGTTTAGTGAGGCCTACAGTATGATGAAAAAAAAATACCCCATTTTCAGGGTATATTCTGAGATTTATCCAAAAAACAAAATTGCTCTGTTTTTAAAAAAAAAGTATGTCATCCTGTTCTAAACTATCCACTCATAACGATTTGACCCATTTTAGGGTAGTTTACTACCTGGAAGTACAAATTAAGGACCATGAACTTTTGACCTGCCGTAATAAGATATCCCATACTAAATGTACTGGGAGTCACTGAAAATGCTACTTTGTATGAAAAATTCTTTTGAATTATCGCGCAAACATTGAAAAATTAGCGAGGCCGCAGGCCGAGCTTCGAATGTGAGGCCAAAGGCCGAACTCCGCGTAGGGCGAAGCCCGGAGCGTCCTCTAACGACAGCCCAACTAACTTCGCGAAGCCGCAGGCTGAGCGCCCGCACACGGTGAAGTCCACAGTTGATCGCCTTAGTAACTAAAGGGCGAGGCCGGAGGCCGAGCTTCGAGTGTGAGGCCGGAGGCCGAACAATGCGTACGGCATAGCCTACAGAGATGCTTACCAACCCCCAGCGAGGCCGCAGGCCGAGCTTTAGACTCAGCGTAGGGCGAAGCCCGGAGCGTCTTTCATCGACTTAAGTAATTATTTAGTAGTCGCGAAGCCGGAGGCTGAGCTTGGGGCTCTAGCAAAACCATCCTGAGCTAGCTTTTGCGAGGCTGAAGGCCGAGCTATTAGTGTGAGGCCGTAGGCCGAACTCCACGTAGGGCGAAGCACGCAGCGAAGCTTATCAGCCTTCAGCGAGGCCGCAGGCCGAGCTTTCTGCTCCATCACGGACTGGATTCACTTTTGCGAAGCCGAAGGCTGAGCCATAGCCTTGAGCAAACCCACACCGTGTTAGCTTTTGCGAAGCCGAAGGCTGAGCCATAGCTCTCAGGAAAACCCCACCGTTTCAGCTTTTGCGAGGCCGAAGGCCGAGCTATTAACGTGAGGCTGTAGGCCGAACTTCGAATAGGGCGTAGCCCACAAGCGAAGCTTACCAACGCTTAGCGAGGCCGCAGGCCGAGCGTTTTATTGTCGACTCAAGTAATTAGTTAGAAGTAGCGAAGCCGAAGGCTGAGCTAGGCTGAACTCTGCATCCTTCAACGACTTAAGTGACTGCGTGAAGCCGAAGGCTGAGCGCCGCCACTATCCAAAGCCATGCCATGAAGCTTTTGTGAGGCCGCAGGCCGAACTCTACGTTCTTCGACGAATCAAGTAACTGTGCGAAGCCGAAGGCTGAGCGCCCTGACTATCCAAAGCCATCCCATGAAACTTTTGCGAGGCCGAAGGCCGAGCTTCGAACGTGAGGCCGTAGGCCGAACTCTGCCCTTTTCAACGAATTAAGTTACTGCGCAAAGCCGAAGGCTGAGCGCCCCCCACTATCTAATGCCATTCCAAGAATCCCTTGCGAGGCCGAAAGCCGAGCTTCGTATGTGAGGCCGCAGGCCGAACTCTGCGTTCTACGACGAATTAAGTAACTGTGCGAAGCCGAAGGCTGAGCTCCCCTACTATTAAAAGCCATCCCATGAAGCTTTTGCGAGGCCGAAGGCCGAGCTTCGAATGTGAGGCCGGAGGCCGAACTCCGCGTAGGGCAAAGCCCGGAGCGTCCATCATCTACCTTCAAGTAACTTCGCGAAGCCGTAGGCTGAGCGCCTGCACTAGGATTCTTTTGCTAAAACACCAACTACCCAGAAAAGACAGAGAGCGAGGTCCGCGGAACAGCAACCCCATTGTCACACAAATGCGAGGCCGAAGGCCGAGCTGCGGCGAGGCCCCCGGGGGCCTCGCAGCCGCGGGAGGGGCGAAGCCCCGGAGCGGCCAGCGTCGCAGACCTAGCTTATGGCCGCGAGTCGGCCGTAGGCCGGCGGCCAGAAGCTAGTCTATAATATATAAAGCTCGATTACCACTCACTCACTGACTCACTGACTGATCAGGGGTGTTTTTCACTTACTTTGAGGGGTTTTAGGGTCATTTTTAGTTTTTTGGAATTTTTGTTATTTTTATCAACGCAGGTTTTTCAGTTTTTTTTTTTCAAAAAACAAGATGGCGGATTTTTTTCAGACATCAACTTTTTTGTTTGAAGCGCTGAATTTTTTCTTTTTTTACAGGGTGTTGCTATATCAAAATTGAGTATCCTGAAAAAAATTTTTGGAAAAAAAAAATACTGTTTCGCCGCCATCTTGGATTGAAAAACGTGTTTTAGAGTGTTTTTTGCGACGCCATAGTGAATAGAGTTTTTGTTCGATTTTCAAAATTTTTGCTTAGCAGTGTTGCTTGTATAGTCCACTTGACATCCTCATCCACAGATTATGGAAATTAAAGATGGCGGCGGCGCTGGCGGCCATTTTGTTCAGATCAGCGAAATCGACCATTTTTGACTTGATTTTTCCGGTAGATGGCAACACTTTAGCGTTTTTCATAGTATGCACCGATTGTGGGTAATTTATTCGAGTGTTGCCACGAATGTGAATTTCTACCAAATTCATAGTAGTTTTTGGGATAGGGCCCGGGAAAGTCGAAATGGGAAATATGACAGCTGTCAAAAAAACTTGAATGCAGTTTGATGGCAACTCAGGTCCCTAATGACATTTTAGTATTTTTGCAAAAATCGTCTGGCAACACTGGGAAGTATGGTAGAAAATAAAATTTTCGACATGGGTGTCTTTAAAGTTAGTGACGGATACTTCCGCATATGGTAGAAAAAAAATGAAAATGCCAAGTGTTGCCATATATAGTCGAGATTATGGGAAAAATACGGGATTTCTGAATTTCAAGATGGCGGACGAGCTGGCGGCCATTTTGTGAAAAGTTTGCGATTTTCAAACTGTTTTTTGAGCTTTTTTGGGTGTTGCCAATTTTTGAGAGGGATGTAATGTACTGGCCAATCGTGTAGCTCTTGCTTGCAGGTTGCCAGGTTACAAAATATTTTTGGTAGCTTTAGTAGTTTTTGAGAAATGGCCCGAAAAAGTCGAAAATAGAAATAAAGACATTTCAGCAATAAAAATGCCCTAAGGTGGTTAAGTGCGTCTATTAAAATGACATTTGACTATTTTTATCAAAATCAACTGGCAACACTGGAAATGAGAATTAAAATATTTTTTTGGAATGGGTCACTTTGAAGGTCTCTTGAGGGAGTTGTGAGCTAGGTAGAAAAAAACTAATGACACCATTTTTTGTGCAATATAACTGAGATTGCACCAAAAGTGTAAAATGTCAAGAATTCAACATGGCAGGTACAGTGGCGGCCATTTCAATATACGCCAATTTAAAAATTTACAAAAGTTATTTTTTCAGGTAGTTGGCGTCATTTTACAGGAAAATGTTATTTTAGTTTTTTGTTAGTTTCAGTAAGGCCTACAGTATGGTGAAAAAAATTACCCCATTTTCAGGGTAATTTCTGAGATTTACCCAAAAAACAAAATTGCTTTGTTTTTAAAAAAAAAGTATGTCATCCTGTTCAAAACTATCCACTCTTAACGATCTGACCTATTCAAGGGTAGTAAACCCCCTTAAAGTACGAATTAAGGGCAATTAACTTTTGACCTGTCATACTAAGACATCCCATACTAAATGTACTGGGAGTCACTGAAAATGCTACTTTGTATGAAAAAATATTGTGAATTTCCCAGCAATCATCGAAAAATTTGCGAGGCCGCAGGCCGAGCCTCGAATGTGAGGCCGAAGGCCGAACTCCGCGTAGGGCGAAGCCCGGAGCGTCCCTCAATGACGGACCAACTAACTTCGCGAAGCCGTAGGCTGAGCGCCCGCACACGGTGAAGCCCAAAGTTAATTACCTCAGTTACTAAAAGGCGAGGCCGGAGGCCGAGCTCCGAGTGTGAGGCCGAAGGCCGAACTACGCGTAGGGCGCAGCCCGAAGCGTTGGGTTTCAACCCCCAGCGAGGCCGTAGGCCGAGCTTCGACTGTGAGGCCAGAGGCCGAACTCCGCGTAGGGCGAAGCCCGGAGCGTCCATCATCGACCTCCAAGTAACTTCGCGAAGCCGTAGGCTGAGCGTCCGCACTAGGATCCTCTTGCTAAAACAACAACCACCCAGAAAAGGACGAGAGCTTTGTCCCGGAACAGTGAACCCAATTACAAGCAACTGCGAGGCCGAAGGCCGAGCTGCGGCGAGGCCCCCTAGGGCCTCGCGGCCGCGGGAGGGCGAAGCCCGGAGCGGCCAACCCCGCACTAGGATTCTTTTGCTAAAACACCAACCTCACAGAAAAGACTGAGAGCAACCACTGCGAAACATCCAACCCCCCCTCAAACAACTGCGAGGCCGAAGGCCGAGCTGCGGCGAGGCCCCCGGGGGCCTCGCAGCCGCGGGAGGGGCGAAGCCCCGGAGCGGCCAGCGTCGCAGACCTAGCTTATGGCCGCGAGTCGGCCGTAGGCCGGCGGCCAGAAGCTAGTGTTTATCTAAAGTTGTCATTTAATTTGATACTGTTAATATTTTTCAAATATAAAAAAAATATAACATAGATAGATAGGTATTTATAATTTGTAACTAGGGTATTTTTTAATTTTTTGTATTTTTATTATTCAATGAGTGTTTTTTTGCATCTTTAACTTTAAACCTTTATAAGGTATGTACCTACCTTCAAGGTACAAATTTGCATACTATTTTATATAGTTAAATAGGATTAAGTACATAACAATATTCTAAGATCTACTCTGTAAACACCCTATTTAAAGCAAATAAATGATTATTATTATTATTATAGGAATAATATCCAGGGATAACATTCAAGGATGCTCAAGTAGCAGCTGCCGCTATCAATGTGCATTCAAGCGTTATATTACTACCTGTATACACGGACGTAAAAGAAAGACGTCTTTTTCGTGTTTCTTTTACGTCTGTGCCTGTATAATTATCTGGCTGCGTCTGCTACTAAGCACTTTTCTGCATGTTGACTATGCTATGTACCGCAAATTGTTGTAAACAAAGAATATTTAAAAAGCGAGAAGAAACCGGCAAGAAACTTCTTATTATAAGAAGTTTCTTGCCGGTTTCTTCTCGGTACCTAGTATCAACACGTCCAGTGGTAGAATTACATTTTTATTATTAGGTTTTCTTATGTTAGGAGTTATCACTAAGTCACCCGAGTAGTTTTATTCGCGAGTAGTGTGGAGCATATGTGGAGCTGGCATTAATTTTGCCAAACAGTTTTTTTTTTTGATCAAAAATCATTCACTGTCAAATCAAAGTGTCAAACGTCAGTTTTATTTCTCGTAGTCTCGGACCGAGTTAACGAAACGTTGAAAATGTCGATTTTCTACGTGTGATTGTGAAATCATGAGACTTTTCTTGAAGTTATCATAGTAAATTCAAGCATTTGAAGTTTGGATAGTGTTCTAAAACTATGGCTACTTTAATACAGTCGTATGAACAGCAGTATTCAGTGCTTACCGCTGATATAACGGCGAAAATTGGACGTCTTAAATCGGGCAATGAAGGCAAGTACACAAACATTCATAATAGCCAGCTTGTGTGTTACTGAATTAATCAGTGATCATATAAATTGTTGTTTAAACATTACAGATAATCGTGATCAACTGTCTAGAGAAATTCAAGCTAATTTCGAGGAAGCAAATGATTTGGTGAGTCAGTATGTTTTTCGGATACAAGTCAGTTATTTATTTGAAGAAAGGAATCTTACCAAGAAGAAATAAATGCAGATTAGCTTAGTAAAATATAAGTTATCTTGTAAAATTAAATTTAGTGCTCCTGGACTTGGAATATGGACAAATCTGTACAACAGTACCATTCTTAAGTTTTACTCTATTACATGTGGACAGGCAGAGGTAAAAGAGGCTTTGCAACTTAAAAACAGCAATATATTACAAAAGGTAATTTGTAGGTTTGATTGTATGTATCCAAGCCAAGAGGTCACCTTGTTGTTGGGACCCATTTCAGCTGGAACAACTGGAGTTGGAGTCTCGCGGGGCCGGCGCAGGCTCCCGCGTCGCGGCCTACCGAGCGGAGCTGCAGCGCGTCCGGGAAGAATACCGCAAGGTGGCCACCAACTCGGCTGCTTGTAAGACCATATTACATCATATTTACAAAATTTGTGATCATATTCCAGAATCTCATTCAATGTTTGTTGTTTCAAACAAATGTTGAAATATGAAAGGCCAATTAGATTAGATTATAAAAAAGAGCCATGACAAATGTGCAAGTTCTGCTCTATCTGCCAAAGTTAATATAAAAACTGAATATAAAATAGCTAGTTCTTACTTAAATTTAAAAATAATACATAATTCACATGAATTAGAAAGGGTTTATGTATCTTCATCTTTATGAAGCAGTTAGATTAACTTATATATATTTTTTGTATCTCCAGACAACATAGACAATGAAGATGTGTATGATGATTGGAACGGACCCAATGAGCAGCACCGTAAGCTGCTGGACAACACAGAGCGTCTGGAGCGCACTGGTAACACACTGACCGAAGGCTACCGGGTAGTGCTGGAGACGGAACAGATTGGAGCAGCTGTGCTGCAGGATCTGAGCATCCAAAGAGAAACAATACAGAGGTCTAGAGGCAGAGTAAGTTAGACTCACTTAAAACTGTTTTTATAATGTAATTTATGCCAACCATCTTTATAAAGGTAGCTTTTACTTCAAATCTTGAGGTGTTTTGGATCTGACTGCTGCAGAGCCGAAGTGGTGCGTTTGTCTATGAGCAACAGTCCTGCTTTCGAGCGTTCGCCGTACCGATGCCGACGGACAAACGACAGTCCGTGCGTCATACGTCAAACGCACCGCTTCGGCACTGAAGCGGTCCTATACGAAACGCATACTCTGTGTTGGACATACCTTCTGGCAAAGGCGGAGGCCTTTGCCATAAGGCATGTCCAACAATAAGGTGGTTTAAAATAACTTCAATAAGGTGAAGGCATGTCCAATAGCTTACTGAGAGGAGCTGGTGGAGACCAGCTCCTCTCAGTAAGTTATTATATTTCAATTAGCTTGATCTAAATATAATTTTGTGTTTTCCAGCTTCGTGAAACAGACGAGCAGTTGAACCGGTCCTCACGTCTTATGAACACTATGGTGATGCGGGCTCTGCAGGACCGCTTCATACTTGTACTGGTGTTTTTGGTCCTCGGCGTGCTTCTGTGTGTGGGACTTTACTTCTCCATCACTTAGCCACCTCCACGCGCTGACAGAGGTGAACTCCACCAAGAGGACGTACTATATTTATGTGCTGTGTACAAAAGGACTGAGAAAAAGGCCTTTGGGTCCATGTGATTAAGAGTTATTTGTTAGCATTCTTGTATCGTAAGTATAAAGCATTTAATCAATGGTGTAAATAGCTTTTGAGGCATAAAACACTGAACTATTCTGTTCAAAATACAGAAGATCTTCTATATTAATGAGAATGCCACTCATTTGAGTCAGAAATCATACTCATGTTATCTATATCACTTTTGATGACAGAAAATGTTTATTAAGATAGTCACACTAACTGTTCATTGTTACTCCAGTTGACTTGCTGTTTATACAGTTGAAAATAATGCATTTGTCTTTGTGTATTGTCCTTGTCGTTGGTAATGGTGTCATGCTGTAGTTTTTTTACCCCTTATAATACCAGTCGCGTTTCATGATTAATTTCAATAACTTGTTTTATTTAGAACTAGCGATCCGCCCCCGCTTCGCACGGGTGCAATAGGATCTTATTATACATATAAACCTTCCTCTTGAATCACTCTATCTATTTAAAAAAAACCGCATCAAAATCCGTTCCGTAGTATCAAAGATTTAAGCATTCAAAGAGACATAGGGACAGAGAAAGTGACTTTGTTTTATACTATGTAGTAATAAACATCTATAATATATAAAGCTCGATTACCACTCACTCACTGACTCACTGACTGATCAGGGGTGTTTTTCACTTACTTTGAGGGGTTTTAGGGTCATTTTTAGTTTTTTGGAATTTTTGTTATTTTTATCAACGCAGGTTTTTCAGTTTTTTTTTTTCAAAAAACAAGATGGCGGATTTTTTTCAGACATCAACTTTTTTGTTTGAAGCGCTGAATTTTTTCTTTTTTTACAGGGTGTTGCTATATCAAAATTGAGTATCCTGAAAAAAATTTTTGGAAAAAAAAAATACTGTTTCGCCGCCATCTTGGATTGAAAAACGTGTTTTAGAGTGTTTTTTGCGACGCCATAGTGAATAGAGTTTTTGTTCGATTTTCAAAATTTTTGCTTAGCAGTGTTGCTTGTATAGTCCACTTGACATCCTCATCCACAGATTATGGAAATTAAAGATGGCGGCGGCGCTGGCGGCCATTTTGTTCAGATCAGCGAAATCGACCATTTTTGACTTGATTTTTCCGGTAGATGGCAACACTTTAGCGTTTTTCATAGTATGCACCGATTGTGGGTAATTTATTCGAGTGTTGCCACGAATGTGAATTTCTACCAAATTCATAGTAGTTTTTGGGATAGGGCCCGGGAAAGTCGAAATGGGAAATATGACAGCTGTCAAAAAAACTTGAATGCAGTTTGATGGCAACTCAGGTCCCTAATGACATTTTAGTATTTTTGCAAAAATCGTCTGGCAACACTGGGAAGTATGGTAGAAAATAAAATTTTCGACATGGGTGTCTTTAAAGTTAGTGACGGATACTTCCGCATATGGTAGAAAAAAAATGAAAATGCCAAGTGTTGCCATATATAGTCGAGATTATGGGAAAAATACGGGATTTCTGAATTTCAAGATGGCGGACGAGCTGGCGGCCATTTTGTGAAAAGTTTGCGATTTTCAAACTGTTTTTTGAGCTTTTTTGGGTGTTGCCAATTTTTGAGAGGGATGTAATGTACTGGCCAATCGTGTAGCTCTTGCTTGCAGGTTGCCAGGTTACAAAATATTTTTGGTAGCTTTAGTAGTTTTTGAGAAATGGCCCGAAAAAGTCGAAAATAGAAATAAAGACATTTCAGCAATAAAAATGCCCTAAGGTGGTTAAGTGCGTCTATTAAAATGACATTTGACTATTTTTATCAAAATCAACTGGCAACACTGGAAATGAGAATTAAAATATTTTTTTGGAATGGGTCACTTTGAAGGTCTCTTGAGGGAGTTGTGAGCTAGGTAGAAAAAAACTAATGACACCATTTTTTGTGCAATATAACTGAGATTGCACCAAAAGTGTAAAATGTCAAGAATTCAACATGGCAGGTACAGTGGCGGCCATTTCAATATACGCCAATTTAAAAATTTACAAAAGTTATTTTTTCAGGTAGTTGGCGTCATTTTACAGGAAAATGTTATTTTAGTTTTTTGTTAGTTTCAGTAAGGCCTACAGTATGGTGAAAAAAATTACCCCATTTTCAGGGTAATTTCTGAGATTTACCCAAAAAACAAAATTGCTTTGTTTTTAAAAAAAAAGTATGTCATCCTGTTCAAAACTATCCACTCTTAACGATCTGACCTATTCAAGGGTAGTAAACCCCCTTAAAGTACGAATTAAGGGCAATTAACTTTTGACCTGTCATACTAAGACATCCCATACTAAATGTACTGGGAGTCACTGAAAATGCTACTTTGTATGAAAAAATATTGTGAATTTCCCAGCAATCATCGAAAAATTTGCGAGGCCGCAGGCCGAGCCTCGAATGTGAGGCCGAAGGCCGAACTCCGCGTAGGGCGAAGCCCGGAGCGTCCCTCAATGACGGACCAACTAACTTCGCGAAGCCGTAGGCTGAGCGCCCGCACACGGTGAAGCCCAAAGTTAATTACCTCAGTTACTAAAAGGCGAGGCCGGAGGCCGAGCTCCGAGTGTGAGGCCGAAGGCCGAACTACGCGTAGGGCGCAGCCCGAAGCGTTGGGTTTCAACCCCCAGCGAGGCCGTAGGCCGAGCTTCGACTGTGAGGCCAGAGGCCGAACTCCGCGTAGGGCGAAGCCCGGAGCGTCCATCATCGACCTCCAAGTAACTTCGCGAAGCCGTAGGCTGAGCGTCCGCACTAGGATCCTCTTGCTAAAACAACAACCACCCAGAAAAGGACGAGAGCTTTGTCCCGGAACAGTGAACCCAATTACAAGCAACTGCGAGGCCGAAGGCCGAGCTGCGGCGAGGCCCCCTAGGGCCTCGCGGCCGCGGGAGGGCGAAGCCCGGAGCGGCCAACCCCGCACTAGGATTCTTTTGCTAAAACACCAACCTCACAGAAAAGACTGAGAGCAACCACTGCGAAACATCCAACCCCCCCTCAAACAACTGCGAGGCCGAAGGCCGAGCTGCGGCGAGGCCCCCGGGGGCCTCGCAGCCGCGGGAGGGGCGAAGCCCCGGAGCGGCCAGCGTCGCAGACCTAGCTTATGGCCGCGAGTCGGCCGTAGGCCGGCGGCCAGAAGCTAGTGTTTATCTAAAGTTGTCATTTAATTTGATACTGTTAATATTTTTCAAATATAAAAAAAATATAACATAGATAGATAGGTATTTATAATTTGTAACTAGGGTATTTTTTAATTTTTTGTATTTTTATTATTCAATGAGTGTTTTTTTGCATCTTTAACTTTAAACCTTTATAAGGTATGTACCTACCTTCAAGGTACAAATTTGCATACTATTTTATATAGTTAAATAGGATTAAGTACATAACAATATTCTAAGATCTACTCTGTAAACACCCTATTTAAAGCAAATAAATGATTATTATTATTATTATAGGAATAATATCCAGGGATAACATTCAAGGATGCTCAAGTAGCAGCTGCCGCTATCAATGTGCATTCAAGCGTTATATTACTACCTGTATACACGGACGTAAAAGAAAGACGTCTTTTTCGTGTTTCTTTTACGTCTGTGCCTGTATAATTATCTGGCTGCGTCTGCTACTAAGCACTTTTCTGCATGTTGACTATGCTATGTACCGCAAATTGTTGTAAACAAAGAATATTTAAAAAGCGAGAAGAAACCGGCAAGAAACTTCTTATTATAAGAAGTTTCTTGCCGGTTTCTTCTCGGTACCTAGTATCAACACGTCCAGTGGTAGAATTACATTTTTATTATTAGGTTTTCTTATGTTAGGAGTTATCACTAAGTCACCCGAGTAGTTTTATTCGCGAGTAGTGTGGAGCATATGTGGAGCTGGCATTAATTTTGCCAAACAGTTTTTTTTTTTGATCAAAAATCATTCACTGTCAAATCAAAGTGTCAAACGTCAGTTTTATTTCTCGTAGTCTCGGACCGAGTTAACGAAACGTTGAAAATGTCGATTTTCTACGTGTGATTGTGAAATCATGAGACTTTTCTTGAAGTTATCATAGTAAATTCAAGCATTTGAAGTTTGGATAGTGTTCTAAAACTATGGCTACTTTAATACAGTCGTATGAACAGCAGTATTCAGTGCTTACCGCTGATATAACGGCGAAAATTGGACGTCTTAAATCGGGCAATGAAGGCAAGTACACAAACATTCATAATAGCCAGCTTGTGTGTTACTGAATTAATCAGTGATCATATAAATTGTTGTTTAAACATTACAGATAATCGTGATCAACTGTCTAGAGAAATTCAAGCTAATTTCGAGGAAGCAAATGATTTGGTGAGTCAGTATGTTTTTCGGATACAAGTCAGTTATTTATTTGAAGAAAGGAATCTTACCAAGAAGAAATAAATGCAGATTAGCTTAGTAAAATATAAGTTATCTTGTAAAATTAAATTTAGTGCTCCTGGACTTGGAATATGGACAAATCTGTACAACAGTACCATTCTTAAGTTTTACTCTATTACATGTGGACAGGCAGAGGTAAAAGAGGCTTTGCAACTTAAAAACAGCAATATATTACAAAAGGTAATTTGTAGGTTTGATTGTATGTATCCAAGCCAAGAGGTCACCTTGTTGTTGGGACCCATTTCAGCTGGAACAACTGGAGTTGGAGTCTCGCGGGGCCGGCGCAGGCTCCCGCGTCGCGGCCTACCGAGCGGAGCTGCAGCGCGTCCGGGAAGAATACCGCAAGGTGGCCACCAACTCGGCTGCTTGTAAGACCATATTACATCATATTTACAAAATTTGTGATCATATTCCAGAATCTCATTCAATGTTTGTTGTTTCAAACAAATGTTGAAATATGAAAGGCCAATTAGATTAGATTATAAAAAAGAGCCATGACAAATGTGCAAGTTCTGCTCTATCTGCCAAAGTTAATATAAAAACTGAATATAAAATAGCTAGTTCTTACTTAAATTTAAAAATAATACATAATTCACATGAATTAGAAAGGGTTTATGTATCTTCATCTTTATGAAGCAGTTAGATTAACTTATATATATTTTTTGTATCTCCAGACAACATAGACAATGAAGATGTGTATGATGATTGGAACGGACCCAATGAGCAGCACCGTAAGCTGCTGGACAACACAGAGCGTCTGGAGCGCACTGGTAACACACTGACCGAAGGCTACCGGGTAGTGCTGGAGACGGAACAGATTGGAGCAGCTGTGCTGCAGGATCTGAGCATCCAAAGAGAAACAATACAGAGGTCTAGAGGCAGAGTAAGTTAGACTCACTTAAAACTGTTTTTATAATGTAATTTATGCCAACCATCTTTATAAAGGTAGCTTTTACTTCAAATCTTGAGGTGTTTTGGATCTGACTGCTGCAGAGCCGAAGTGGTGCGTTTGTCTATGAGCAACAGTCCTGCTTTCGAGCGTTCGCCGTACCGATGCCGACGGACAAACGACAGTCCGTGCGTCATACGTCAAACGCACCGCTTCGGCACTGAAGCGGTCCTATACGAAACGCATACTCTGTGTTGGACATACCTTCTGGCAAAGGCGGAGGCCTTTGCCATAAGGCATGTCCAACAATAAGGTGGTTTAAAATAACTTCAATAAGGTGAAGGCATGTCCAATAGCTTACTGAGAGGAGCTGGTGGAGACCAGCTCCTCTCAGTAAGTTATTATATTTCAATTAGCTTGATCTAAATATAATTTTGTGTTTTCCAGCTTCGTGAAACAGACGAGCAGTTGAACCGGTCCTCACGTCTTATGAACACTATGGTGATGCGGGCTCTGCAGGACCGCTTCATACTTGTACTGGTGTTTTTGGTCCTCGGCGTGCTTCTGTGTGTGGGACTTTACTTCTCCATCACTTAGCCACCTCCACGCGCTGACAGAGGTGAACTCCACCAAGAGGACGTACTATATTTATGTGCTGTGTACAAAAGGACTGAGAAAAAGGCCTTTGGGTCCATGTGATTAAGAGTTATTTGTTAGCATTCTTGTATCGTAAGTATAAAGCATTTAATCAATGGTGTAAATAGCTTTTGAGGCATAAAACACTGAACTATTCTGTTCAAAATACAGAAGATCTTCTATATTAATGAGAATGCCACTCATTTGAGTCAGAAATCATACTCATGTTATCTATATCACTTTTGATGACAGAAAATGTTTATTAAGATAGTCACACTAACTGTTCATTGTTACTCCAGTTGACTTGCTGTTTATACAGTTGAAAATAATGCATTTGTCTTTGTGTATTGTCCTTGTCGTTGGTAATGGTGTCATGCTGTAGTTTTTTTACCCCTTATAATACCAGTCGCGTTTCATGATTAATTTCAATAACTTGTTTTATTTAGAACTAGCGATCCGCCCCCGCTTCGCACGGGTGCAATAGGATCTTATTATACATATAAACCTTCCTCTTGAATCACTCTATCTATTTAAAAAAAACCGCATCAAAATCCGTTCCGTAGTATCAAAGATTTAAGCATTCAAAGAGACATAGGGACAGAGAAAGTGACTTTGTTTTATACTATGTAGTAATAAACAGAATGTGTCTACCTGGGAGATAACTCAACGTCTTTTTCGTTGTATTATTTATTTTAGCTAATCACTCGTTCAGAGGAAAAGGTTCATTATTACTGTATTAGAGTTAAATATATATTGTTTATACAAAACACATATAATAATTAAAATACTTTTCAAAACGAAAAAGTATAGTTAAAAACTTTCAATAAAGGCTTTAAAAAAACCGTAAAGTGGTACTTAACAAATCTGATCCCCCCACAGTGACTTTGTTCTTGTTAACCATGTGTTTAGTGGCACTGTGTCCTGTCTATGTGATATGATCATGAACTAATGTAACAAAATATTCTTGCACAATTTAGTCCTTGTTTCATTATATCGGAGCTATGTTAATATACTGTAAATTTTGCTGCTAATCATGTTTGTAAGACTGTTATGTAGGTAAATGAATTTTAGATAGGCCAAATATTTATTCGCTCGTGCAATATTAATAAGATGTATAATAAAAGGTGTGGCTTTAATTCGTTTTTCTTTTTTTCTTTTAACTTATAAAAAGGGATGATCTAACGGTAAAAAAACACATGAATAGCATACAATGAACTCACTGCTTATATTAATTCTATTATCATAATAAATTTACAATTTTAAATACAATAGTACATTATATTAATTCAATAAAGTTAACAACAACTAACAAGGTACATGCCGTTCCTAGGAAAGATACAAGAAAGGCACAAAAGATGCTTCATAGATCAAATTGTGATACGTAATTTACAAACTTAATATTATATCAATTTCAAGCACTAGTCAGATGGTATACCGGGTGGAACAATGGAAAGTTAGAAACCTGATATCATAAACAGTCACAAATGTTCTGTTTTTATTATGTACAGCAATGAGAACCTGTTCAAGTCACCCGGTATAAACATAGGTTGTAAGACGAAGGCAACAAAACCTTAAAATATATGCACACATTTAAAAATTAAAACTAAACTTTTTAGTGAATAAATCATTTAACTATTTCAGCGCAAAATGCACAGTCCGTCTAGACTACACTCATTTATTTATGACTATGGGGCAGTGGGTGCAAATGAAAATTGCCAAGCAGTAAGTAGGTATATAAAAATAACATCTGATTATTTTAACTACTAACTATGATAATTGTAACAATTAATATCTCAGTTCGCTTGTTTTTATACAACTCCCAAAAAAGCTTAAGTGCAACAAAATAACAAATTAAAATTAATGGAAAATAGCAACAGTACCTACATATTTCAACAAAATTCCATCTTACAACCAACAACCGTGTCTTTACCTCCTATCAAGTCGTCTACATACATAAGTGACGAAGCGAATGGAACTAACCCTTAACAATGCAAAGGTGGACTCTAAGGTAAGCCATTTAAGGTTGGCTTTCCACTAGAGAAAAACGATTTACCATAAGGTCAGAGCATTCACAAACATTGCTTCTCAACTGGCGGCCTAAATATGCAAAACCTTAGGAAACCCGCTTCGCCGCCAAAGTGCCGAGGTCCAGGCTCCTGGGGTTTTAGTCTGAAGTATTGCGATATCCATAAGGATTTACCCTTCATAAAAAAGGGATAGATATTACTTTTGATGAGCACATCTGATGATCATCGGTTCGATGATGAACCATTCATTTTGGTCCTTTCCCAACTGTAACGTTTTGACTAAAGTATAGTCCATCTGTATAATTCGTTGAAAATTGACCATCCAGTGTAACACTTAGATTGGTACGTGTGTACCAATCCTAAGATTCCTTCCTAATGCTGGCTGTAAAAGTACTCCTAGACTACGTAAGTAGGTACAAAGATGGGTAGAACAAACGTTATTGCAGCGGGGAGTCCCCCGCGTCAGGGTCGGGTTGGCCCAGCGACACTAGCCGCATCTTGTATTCATTCATTTTCGTGTCCTGGAATAACAAAACAAACACATAAGTAAGTTTTGGAACGGTGAAAAAATGAATTGAAATATCCGACAATAGCGCTCAGAGTGCTGTCAGCGTCAAAATCAATTCGGACCATAACCGACATATTGACACATAACCTAACAATTTCAAAATTTCTATCATTCCCAGGATTTTCCTGAGGTTCTCTATCGTTTTAGCCACTGTAACGTTGAAGTAGAAGATTTCTCCTGCCAGAGAGTAATTCTGATGCATAGCTACGTTTTCTAAATAGTTTTACGCTAAAATATCTGTTTGACGTTTCATCTATAAATCTGACATAAGGCTCACGGTGATATCGCCTCGGAGCATAATCGTTGTGAGTGCAATATGGCGCCGTTAGTGACGTCATTCACGACGTCAAACAGTCTGCCGTGAGCGCGACATCATTAATTCTGGACGCGTGTGAGCGCTCTATTGTCGGTTTTGACTCAATTCGGAACGCACCCATAGTGTGTGATAAAGAATATAAATAAAATCAGATCTGCAGTACCTGATCTACCAGCAGCACCAGCAAGTCCTCCTGATCCTTCTTCAGCTTATCCAGTTCCTCCCCGGTAGCCTTCTTCGCCTCCCTGGCCTGCCTAAGCTCCTCGTTAAGCCGGGTCACCTCCGCCTCGAGGGACCCCACCCGGTGCAAACACTCCTGTAGGGCTGGCTGAGACGGTTGGGGCCCCGGGGGGCCGTTAGTGGCAGACACTTGCGCTTTTAGGAGGGTGTTCTCGTCTTTTAAGTGGGAGTTTGATTCTAGTGAGTTGTGGAGGGCGTCCTGGAGAAGAAATACTATTTTAATATTATGAGTATCTAATATGAAATGGAAGACCTCATAATATGACAAAACTACGATGCGGTTTCCTCTATAAAGGGTTAGTTTTTCAAGTGAGTGTTGTCGGCCAAATCCTAAACTATGAAGAATATAGAAAAACGCTCAAAAGAATCACAAGGCGGATTTTGTCTAAAACTAAAACCACATACTCCGCTTTAAAAAAATCTTATTCCCTAGCCGGTAATAAAACCTGTTGGTTTTGAAAAAAAAGATCATTTAGTATTAAATATAATCTTTGAAACTATTATATTTATTTCTTCAAATTAATTAGTTATCGTTCAAAACTATTTCGTCTGGTATAACTGGTAGCTATCCATAACCGCCACATACCCTGAGCGCCTGGTTCTGCTGCAGCATCAGGTCCAGCTCGGCCGCCAGCTCCTGCACGCGCGCGTCTTGCTGCCGGATGAGCGTCTTCAGCTGTTCGAGGGTTCCGCTCTCGGGAGACAGTCTAGCGGCGGAGTCCACGCCGTTCTCTTCAGGTTTCTCTGTGAGGCTCAGGACTATTACACCTGGAACGAAGCCATTCATTGAATATTTGACTAACCTATAGTCCGGTCGCGTTAAGAGAGCAGGGATATCACTCTTGTCCTTCGATCTAGCACGCCCCCTGACCAATCAGATCGTTCTTAATTAGAAAGCTTAGTTTACAGTGCCCAGTTGAACGCATTCTTTCAAACGCAACGGTTTTGTGCCTGAGTTTTTCTAACCACTGACTCGCGTGTAATGGAATTAAATTTAAAAAAAAAACTGCATTCTCAACGCGAACATACTATAGTTAAATACTTGGAATTTATTGTTCATACCAACAATATTTTTGGTTGGATTTAAAAAACTGGGAAGTATTTGTCAGAAGCTTAACCAGGACTACATACATTTACAAACAGTCAAAGGTAGAGTTTTTTTGTGTACAACAGAATTAAATTTAACACGTTCATTACCAGTACGATTTTCATGATGTCTACTAGGGTGCCGCCTACATTATACGGTAGACTCGCCAGGCGAGTCGCCGGCACTGCAATATAAATTGAATCGACTCGCCACGCGAGTTCACTGGCAATACGTAAGGGTAAATTCTTTGTTTTGCTATTTTTGTGGTCGTCATAGTGTACGTAACGTGTTTACCGCAATTAAACAGTGTTTTACGACTATTCGGCGTACTCTAACTTGTAAAAATGGCTAAAAACTCTATGAATAAAAAATAAGGTTAGTTTCTTTCGTAATTTAAGCAGTGGTAGTCAATCTTCTAAATAGTGGTTATTGTTAAGGTAGTAATTTTGTTGGTAAAGGATATCTACTTATACTAAAAATCATGATAAAAATTGCTAAGCGCAAATCTCGAGAGCAGCTGAACCGATCTTGCTAATTCTTTTTTTAGAATATTCCTTTAAGTACGAGGATGGTTTTAGAGTAGAGATTTTTTAAAAAAAATCCTGAAATACAATCGATCCGTAATGATAAAAATATTTGACGAATCAAACACAGGCGAAGCTGCGGGCAAAAACTAGTTATAAATAAAAATTATGCACTTAGCGTTAGCTTCGTTTTACATCGACTAGGACAGGTTCGGTTATAATAAAGCAAGCATTATTATTTTTATGCAGTGGTAGTGATTATGATGGTCGTATCAATCGTCTATATTTTATAGTTTTCAAGGTCCCGTTTTTACCCTTTGGGTACGGAACCCTAAGAACTATAAAACAAATTTTAAAACAAAAAAAACTTTTTTATTTAGTTCAGTTTGTTGTATACTAATTCCATTTCACAAGTATGTAGGTAGTATATGCTACTATGTTGACGTCGTTGTCTAATATGTACTTCAAGGTTGAGGATCTATGTCAGTGAACTCGCCTAGCGAGTTCAAGGCATTGCAGAATGAGTTTATTTCCTTTCAAAAATAAACGGCATCTCAACACCCGGCCCACCACGTAAATCTTTAGATTAGTGTATATTTAGTCTATACTATAATTTTAAGCAGTAAATACGAATGCATTTTGGAAATATTAGCGAAAAACACTGAACTCGCCAGGCGAGTCGTCGGCACTGGAATAAGATTTACGTGAACTCTCCGGGCGAGTCGGTGGCACTGAACGTGTTAAAAAACATTGCATTCTTAACGTGAATAAATAGATAAAAATAAGTACCTTCGAGCGACTTGAACAGCTTGCAGAACTCGTAGTCGATGAGTATGTCCTGCGGCTGCTGCGCGCGCAGCTGCGGATGCTTCGCGGCCTTGTTGTACGCTTCGTGCTTCGGCACTTCGCTCAGCTTCGCAGAGAACGTCTCCATGCCGATGCGCTTCAGAAGCAACTGCTTTAGAGAGTCCTGGGGACCACATAATATGATTGTTATCTTCAGAGTTTTATAAGCCACAACAACAACATATAATTGTCTGGACACAGGCAACTATGTAGGTTTGTGATAAACCTTGCTGTCAGAAGTAATCAAGCCGCCCTAAGCCCTTAGGCTTTGATTACCGACTGATTAATTGATAATGAATAAAATAATTAAAAATTCTGAAATCACTGATTTAGGAATTTGTTAATTAAGTTAAAAGTTGTTTATTTCAGAAATGAAGACAATGAAAAAAATCTTATTGCTTGCTTTGGAGGCCATAAGAAGTAATCTGGGGCCAAAGCCAATACTTAAGGGTGGTTTGGTACCATTTAATTTAAGAATAAATAAATCAAAATAATGAATTTATTTTTTTAGATCGCTAATGGCTGTGGATTTTGAAAGAAAACAAAATAAATAAATGTAATATCAAGTGTGTACATAATAATTGACTTACTTTAGAGTAGTTCTCAACAGAATCATCATTGAAGTGTATAGCTATCGCGAGTAGAAACGACGAGAGTCCCTGCAGCAGGTATTCGTTCTCGTCGTGGTCGTTGGAGCAGGTCTGGTTGACGAGGTAGCCCACGCCGCCCGGGACCTTCAGGAAGGCGGAGACGGCGGGGGGGCAGTAGCTCATCCATTGGGAGAGGAGCATTAGCAGGGCTACCTGGAATTAGAAACTTTTGTAGGCACTTCCAGTTCTTGTTCCACCACTATAACTTCAGATGAGAAGGATTTCAGTTCCTACCTAATTCGTTTTTAAGAATATTAGGTTATTCACGGTGCGTACCATCCTTAGCACATTTTTAGAATAACGGCATAACTGCATTTTCAAATAATAGAATTAATGATGTAAAGGAAAAACTTTCACCAATACATACTTAAGTCAATATATTCATCGATTTGGGATGCAAGGCCCTTGCACCTCTAAGGGCGTACCCTTGCTGTACTTACTTTAGGTATTTTCATACTAAAAATATAACTTTAAAGTGATAAAAGATGATTTAAGCAAGTGACTGTGTCTGTGACATTGCGCCCGCAAACCCATGTCGTCCGGTAATTTGTCTTTAGAACTGAATGTGACATCTTAATTGTAATATTGTTGTATCTTAAATGTATTGTAAGCGGCAAACCTTTGATTAATTGTAACTTCAACAGTTATTGTTCGCAAACCGTGGTTCATTAACCTTTATTTATTTATTCTTTATTGCACAACATTGAATGGTTCAAAAGGCGGACCAAAAAGGCATTCTCTACCAGTCAAAGTACAGTAGGTTTATAATACGTTGAAGTCATCAAGAAAGACTACAGCACCTCACCTTGGCTTGCAGCTTCGTCGACTGCTGCAGCAACAGCGTGCACTGATGCAGGAGCGAGACAGGAGAGCTGCCGATATTGGTCGCCAGCAGCACCCGCAACAGCTGTTCCTTCTGCGCGGGGTTTTCAGTGAGCGCGTGCATCAGAGCCACTGCCGAGAACCAGTTGGACAGCACGTCCGAGGAGAACAAACCGCCGCAGAGCAGCTGACCGCTAGTCAGGCTTGACACGTCAGAGGATGAGGGTAGGAGGGTCTGGACTAGACTGGCTTGACTCATTTCGTTGTGGTACAGGTAGCATTCGAAGCAGTAGAGAACGGCACATCTAGAACGTGAGGGTGATGGGTTACTAAAATGCTTCAGAGGGTTAAAGAGGATTAAAGCATGTTTGGCACTACGAGCGCCAGTCGAGTTTGAATCTATTTAATTCGCGATTGAACAATGATATTATATTTAAAAGAGTTAGATAGGTTATGACAGCACTGATGCGAAGTCGAAAATTAACCACTGGCGTACGTCCCAATAATTTGACCGTGTGAACAAGATATTATGATTATTTACTAAAGCGTAAACGAGACAGATACATGTTGCGCTGTGTCGTTTCAAACTGTCAACACTGTCAATACTTCGCTCAGATGTTCGTTAGTTAAGATTTGGGGTGCCACTTTTTTAGCACAAGTAACCTATCTACCTCTTTTTTATTATAATATCATTGCGGTTAAATGCTTGTGGACACTTTTCTGTTTCTAGTTTATGAAATTTGAAAAGATTTTTTCAATATTACACTGCATGCAGACTGGACATTAAATTCTTCGGTACTTTAACTGGAATAAACAGATCATAAAAGCAGGTACCTTAAAGAAAATGGTTGTTTCTCGTTAACCATGGACATGAGCAGGACCACAATGGCCGGGCGTGGAGGGTTCGAAGGCGCCATCACGTTGCCCAGAAAGTCCTGGTTATTCACATCCCCCCTCACCACCTCGCCCACAGTGTTTATCGTCTCAGTCAGTATACCCGCTGGTACTCCGCTAGCCATCAGAATATTGCACAATGAATCTAACAAGCCCGCGTATTTCATGATCTTCTGACAGCTAGAAATAATTTGAACCGCGTTACTTGGCGACACTAAAGTCCTTACGATCTGAAGCATACAGTGCACATTCGAAACCTTCTGGGGAGACCATCCCACGGGCTCCGCATCGTCGGGAGTGTTGAACATTGGCAACATCTTCTGAATATAATTCCCTTCTTTGAAAAAGTGAATATTACTACTATTATTTTTCAATAAATTTAACATGAGAAGAAGGCAGTCTTCAACGATGATTCCCCCTTCTGAGAACCCTTCAGAAGACACTATTTCGAATAACCTATCGAAAGCATTTTCAAATGCTACGATTTTTTGGATATTAGCGTTGCCTTTTGTAAGTTTTATAAGTAGCAGCAACGTTTCATTTCTTATAACTTCTCTGGTGTCAGCTAGCAAGTCCATCATTTTAGAGACACCCATTGGTTTGACGAGGATAATATCTTGTAAATCTTTTGGCCTGTTTGTAAGTAGAGACGTGAGGAGTTGTACAGCGGATAATCTAACTCTGAAGTCGTACTCGTCTAGTAAGTCTAGCACGAGTTGTATGTTGTTGTGGTCTTTTATGAACATTTCGGTGAACTGCTCCCCAATGTTCATGGGGATGTTGGGGTTGTCCTCTTCCTCCTCGAACTGAGATGGCGACATGATGTTGTTGAGGGTGTCGAGGGCGTAGTTGATTGTCTCATTGTCAGCCCTGTCTAACTCTAAAACCTGAAAATACAAGTAAACTTGAATGAATAAAGTTAATTTTTTGAGGCAGTCCGCACTTACGCGTGCGAATGATTAAGTAAACTCACTATACCCCTTCTTATTTAAAAGAGGTAGACACGTTAAGTCAGTACTGATGCGAAGTCGAAAATTGTCCCCTGGCATACATATACCTATAATTTGACCGTGCGTGCGTACTAGAGCGTAAACAAGACCCATACATGCTGTGCAGTATCATCTCAAACTGTCCTACTTTGCTCACGTGTTCGAAGTTCTGATTTCGGGTGCCACTATTTAGCATATGTAACCTATCTACGTCTTTTTTATTATAATATCATTTACCTCCAGTTTACTATTATACTCTGACTGCTCATGACTGATTTCCTGACAAATAACCAGTCAATTTACAGCACCCATTTATTTCTCATAAAGATTACATAACAATAATCACTTACATGAGAAATAGTTAACATTAAACATACTGTTGGGCTTTACTTATACTTACACATTCAAATCAAACAACTAGAACATTGCATCAGAGTTAATTTCATTAAAATCTCTATGATCAAGAATTACTTTATTGTGAAATACTCTGATACCATCTTAATTTGTATTATGAGTGCCAATGACCAATAATCATAGGTCCTTTATTATCATCATTTCTTAATACATATTCAAATAATGTCCAGAAATAGATATTGTAACAAACCTGTTTCAAGGTGGCCATGCTTTGTGCCCCCACCTCCACCCTGTACTTGCGGGACATGGCCTTGAGCGCGCGGCATGCATCGCGCCGGTCTTCTAGCAGTGTCGAGTTTTCTACGCGGTTCACCAACCGCTCTACCTATTAATGGAAAAAACAATTTACATATTTTATCAAAATAGTTACTTGAAAAACAACCCTGCTCAACTTTTTTGTTTGTTGAACAGTGCTTTAATGTTAGGCATTGATCTTGCTAATTGTACTTCTTTTAATGTGAAAGAAAGAATAAATAACAAAAGAATTGAAAGGAAATAGGTAACTACTGTTAACCAACAGAAATTTCCTGTTACTCATCCATCAAGTTCACATAAACTTGTGATTTAGTGTTATTCGTTATGGAGAGGGATGTCACCTGAATGATAAGCCACTGCAACCATTGCTGACCTATTGGGGCTTCATCCTTTTAGAGATTACTTTCATAAACTGCACAAATTAGAGGTAGCTTAATAATAAAACTGAAATAAGTTCTACTTTTCATATAAGCAAACTTCTGCATCAAACTGTGTAAAACCCTTTCAGGTTTATGTACAAATGCAACTGGTTTAGTTGTATTTTAGAAAATAGATATGATATTTTTGGTGAACAAAACAGAGGTTTTTTTTTATATACTTACTGACGTCCCTGAATTTGAAATAATTACAAACCTAGACCTTGTTCAACAGAATCCAAAACATATTTAATGAGGAATTTGGATAATTGACCCACAATTTTAAAATCAACCCAACAGGGTGGGCTGCAACCGCCAACTCCACCCAACCTCATCAAATATCCTATTTTTAATCAACCAACAAAAAACTGTTGATTCTAGGTTTTCTTATGGAAGGAGAGTGGTAGTACTCTTGCTTCTTGGAAATGAATATCAGAAGGTCTTCAACTTCTTTATTCCCCCTATATGAAAATTGAGAGTTCATAAGCCATTTCCATTTTCACATGAGCTAATTTTGGCTATAAAAAACATAAATTGCAAATTGTGTTTTCATATTAAGTTATTTAGTTGTATTATTATTTAGTCTGGGCCTTATGCCTGGTAGACTAACTGTAAACGATGTGGTGTTGGTTTATATCTGGGGGACATAATGTTTTTTCAACAAGGAAATTTAAAGCAAGAGAACTAATATGAATTACATATTGGACTAGTATAGTAACATATTCGATAATGATTTATTTAATGCTATTGTATAGCATGTACTAATTATAAGTTTTGATCAGAGAAAGTTAGAAAATAACCAACAATACACGAACTGTTTTCGAGCTCCCGTTCAAAGAAGCCGGTTTGTGTCCACAAAATTAGGTCAACTATGCCACATAAACTTCATAATAAATGGGTCAGACGGTAATAAATGAAAAATATGTGAGGAATTACCGTTTCACCAGCCGACGGCTGTTGCCCAGGTTCGGGTGCGCCCAGCACGGTTTTTAGACCGCTTTTGAAGAAGTCCATTTTGCACTAGTCACTTATGTCTATAAATATCCCACACAGGTGCTATTAATGCAAAACCATGGTGTAAAATAGCGAAAATTCAGGAAGCCAAAATATCACAAGTGGACGACACGTCAAAGCAATTTTGACATAATTTTGACAGCGAGTGAGCGAGCTGTTGGTGTGCGAGCGATAAGATTTTGCGTTTAGATAAAAAGTTTTTGTTTAATTTTTTTTTGGATATTACCACGGTAAAGGAATATAGCAGTAATATGACTCGGCCCCGTCCTTGAGTTAAGTGCCTACTGCCGCGCGGTCCGTCGCCACGCGATAGGGCTGCCGCCTGTACTATTTTAAAACATCCAGATACTTGTTTCTTTCTTGTTTTGCAACTGTTTTTCGTGATGGTAAATATTGTATTTCTATATAAAGAAATAAAATACGTATGTGAATGGAAACAGGATATATTCCATAAAGCACGCTAAGTTGGTTCATAATTTTGTATTTAAAAAAACAAAGTTATAAATTTGACACATTAAATATTGACTATTGTATCTTAATACCTACCTACAATCAACCAATTTTTGCGGTGGACTAGCTATTTAAGAAAACTATTGCGTGAGCAAATCCTTTACTCGAAGAGTAGGTATGTAGGTACATAATCTCACTACCAATTGATGCGTATCGTGCGCACAATGAAATTCCGACCTAAGGTCATTCCTACCTATACTATCTACCGCTGAACCACCTATTTCACTTGTCTGTCACTATCCTTTACCCTGTCAACTCATTTAATCAATAATCTAGGAGTATTACTTGGAGGATAGAGCGAAATACCTGTCTTTAAAAATATTGTAACAAATTACGTGCTATTATGTAGGTACGTAACAAAACATTTTAAACTTACCTTTCGGAGTTTGTAGGTAATGTAAAGAATGACATCTCTGGGTGCGTTCTTGATGAATTCAAACAACCAAAAACAGCACAATAAAAAAAAAAATCTTGCCCTGCCATAGTACATTTACAATATTATGTTCAGAAAATGGTACAAAACACATAAAACTGTCCGTCCGCCACTGCACGGTGCGCGGCGCATTCGCGACTGACAGCCATCGTATCACCCTCGTAACCGGGACGCGTAGGTATAACTTGCGTTCCGTCCGCTTCGTCGAAGTCACAATACTGTTATATTCCTTTACTGTGATATTACCCAGATTTTTAAGTAAAATAAGTCAAATTATTAGCGCAGATGGCGTGACGAGCTGGACGCCTTTGCAGGGGACTGGCCTAAAAAGGCCCAAAATAGACTCGCGTGGAGGAGGGGAAGAGAGGCCTTTGCCCAGCAGTGGGATCCTCATGGCTGATTTAGATTAGATTAGATTTGAGAACAATTGAGCTATAGAACACAAATCACTGCCAGAGATAAATTAAGAAAACGAAGAAGGTCGGAACAAAGACCGGGCTTTTTGCTTATGATTCCAGAGCCGTAAAACCATTACTGAACAAACTGTCAATTTGGGGTACGTTCCAAAACGAGTAGTGTAGAGTGATTCTTACCCTCGGTGAAAAGAAGGAGACAGAACTATAAATTAGAAAGAGAAAAGACCAGAGCGATAGATTGGTTTTAGGAACGCTATCGAGTGATTTTTAACGAAAGATTGTTTTTGAACGGTTTCGGGTGAATATGTCACTGTCAAATTTTCAAGCAAATTTAGCAAACAACGATAAGTTTCAAATGTTCTAAAAAACTAAAATACTACAGTAGTACACATTTAATAAGGCTTACCGATGTACCTGCGCAGAAGACGAATTTTAGGAGCGCGGGAAATGCTATTGACCAATCGGCATACTCCACGCACGGCGCGTATTTTTCGTGTGCCGCTATTGGTCGGTCGCCGTGCCATGTTTGCGCGCGCCCGCGGTCTTGCGCAAGCGAGACGGATAACAGGCGCACTATACTTTGCACCTTAAAACTATGTGCCATAAGTCTGATTTAAAGTTTGAATCCTTCCTTCGGCAATAGTCGGAATAATTTGCCTTGTCTGCGTGGCCGAAGATTCACGACGCGCCTTATAAAGTGTGTACTACTGTACCTGAATTCATTCACTAAAACTTCATGATTAATGTTCAGTTTGTTTGACAAAAGTTATCCACGGAAAGTAGCAAAACTTCTACCTGACAGCTGTCAGGTGAATTCTACCGGTCCTCAGACGTCGGTAGAAATCGCACTTGTCAGTGTCAAAATTACTCTCACCCGACCCGTTCCAAATTGCATGTAAAACTGTCAGAGTAAACGGTCGGTTACTCTCGGTTTCACTCGGGTTGCTTTAGGAACGCGTCAGAGTGATTTTCGCACCACCCAGAGTGACTTTTGCTCGTTTTGGAACAGACCCTTGACATGGATGAATGAATGAATGACGTCCCGAAAAAAAGCGCGGGAAACGTCGATTGGGGCGGTCGTCTTATTTTGGGTTTTCCGTAATTTTTATTTATTTGGATCAGATAGGTAGTAAAAGTAGTGTAGTAAGTTGTAAATATTGTGTAGTTTTGTGTAGCTGTTATTTGGTAAGTGTGTAGCTCTAAGTTTCTCGTCGTATGTTAGATCCCGACGACCCTGGGGGCTCAGCCCCCCAGGTGTCGAATTTTGTAACTTTACCATATGAGCCCACAGTGGCCACTGATATTGTAAATAACTCTGGCATGGATACAGAAGGATCTCTACAGGAGACAGATGGAAATGAAAATTGGACTGAGGTAGATAGTGCAAAACGGAAAAGGTTAATGTCAAGAAAAGTTTGCAAGAACTGTCACAAGAAAAAAAGGAAACATAAAAGATCGTCGACTCACCCTCATGTTTACCACGATCACGAATGCCAATGTGATATTTCTTGTGAAACTGATAAGGTACTCAAAATTCCATCAATGAAACAGGTTAATGATAGATCTAAACATCCTACACCAGCACCAACAACATTGCGTACTTCTGAGTCTAGTGATCCGCTTACTTCTCTTAATAAAGTGCTTTACCGGGCTTCTGATGCATCACCATACAAAGTTCATGTACAAAAAATACCCAAGTCTCCAGAAGACAACTGCACCATTCATCCAGTATCTTTTGGATTTTTCTTAAAAAAAAACGGATTTCCAAGTATAGTGAATGGGAGTGTCAAAAAAATTCAAAGGAACAGGATAACTGTCTCTTTTATGGATTATAAAGCAGCAAATAGTTTCATTGAAAGCAAAATTCTAGAGTCAAGTCAATATAAAGCATTTGTACCTATTTTCTCCATTACCCGCCAAGGTGTTGTTCGTGGTATCCCCACTAACTGGTCTGATGATGAGATCATCAGCAATATTATTACCCCAACTGATTGTGGCAAGATCTTGAAAGTTAGAAGAATGACGCGAAAAACTGTTAATGATGGTAAAACTGAATTTGTACCCATGGAAACAGTGGTGTTTACTTTTGACGGACAAGTCCTACCTGAGAGAGTTTATATGTGCTACAATTCTTTACCAGTACAACTATATATATATCCTACTATACAATGTTTTAACTGCTGCCGTTTTGGGCATATTAAGGCCCAGTGTAGATCAACCCCAAAGTGCTACAAATGTGGTCAAGGCCATTCAGGCGAAAATTGTTTGATTGATGAAGAGGCAGTGTGCTGTTTGTGTTCAGGGCCTCATTTTGCTACGAGCAAAAAGTGCCCAGAATACACCCGACAAAGAGCTATTAAGGAGTCCATGGCTAAAAACTGCATTTCCTATGCAGAAGCAGTGAAATTACACCCAACAGTCAGTAAATCTTATGCTGATGTGCTAACTACCTCTCTATCCCAACCAAGAATATCAAAACCAATAAATTCCTATTCAAACGACAAAAAAAAGGCAGCTTATGAAAATTCATCCTATAAAAAGACTTATTTCCGAAAACCTCGCCCTCCACCTCAATTAAACAAAGGCTATGACCGTATTGCTCATAATAATTTAATAAAAGATTTTGAAATTCCAGCTCCCCAAAATGGGTGTGCTATTTCTGATAGTGACAGTAATAATAAAAACACTCTTTGTGATTTATCCACCAAGGATTTGTTAATAACTCTTCTGAGTTCTTTATCACAGTCAAATATTATATCTTTACCGTCCAACGTTGCCATCCCCATACAGAATTTTATACATCAAATCAACCCCAACTATGGATAGTGCAATTCAATGGAATTGCCACAGTGTTAGTAACAAAAAAAGTGAATTAATTTATTTATTAAATGTATATTCTCCCTTTATAGTCTCCCTTCAAGAAACTTGGCTTAAGCCAGTTTCAAATTTTACAATTTCTGGTTTTTCTTGTTTGAGGGAAGATCGGTCTGATGGTTATGCTGGTGTAGCTCTTCTTATACACAGCTCCGTATCTTTCATCAATATCCCCATCCCCAACCATGATATAAATTTTCAAATAGTAGCAGCTAAAATAAAAAATGTTTGTTATGTTAATATTTACATTCCTCATCCATCATCTGCAATATTTGATGAAATTGATGTTATTTTTTCAAATTTACCTAAACCTCTTGTAATAATGGGTGACTTTAATGCTCATCACCAGTCCTGGGGTAGTTCACGATCAGACCACTTTGGTTCAAGAATTCTGGACATGATTGATAAACATCACTTAGTAATTTTAAATTCTGGAATTCCAACTCGACGTACACAGCCTCATGAAGGTAAGAGTGCTCCTGACCTTTCTATTTGCTCTCCCAGTTTAGCATCTTCTTCAACCTGGAGACCTCTACAATCAACATATGGAAGTGACCATTTCCCTCTTTTAATAACTTTTCAAAATAAGCATGGTAGGATATACTGTAATCGGCGTCCACGATTAAAATACAAACTAGGCGATGCTGATTGGAACTTATACAGGGAAAAAGTTGAACAAAAAATGTTCCTGCTGCCTGAACTAAATGAAACAAATCATACTGTATGTGCTGAGTCACTGGCCTCCCTGTTAGTTGAGGTTGCTGACGAAATTTTCCCTGCTAAAAAAGAACGTGGGCCTAAAATACCCTCTCCACCTTGGTGGGATAAAGAATGCACGACAGCTATAAAGAAAAGGAAAGAAGCTGAATTAAATTATAAATTAAATTCTACTTCTGAAAACTTCAATAGTCTTTCTGAGCTGATGAACTCCACACGTAAACTTTTCAAACAAAAAAAGTGGGAGGGGTGGAAATCATTCTGTGCGTCGATATCACCAGATACTTCACCAACTATAGTCTGGAACAACATACGTAGATTCAGATCAGTCTTTAAAGAGCCAAAACCGTCAATAATTCCTGAAAAAATTGTTGAACAATTTTTAGACATTTTAGCCCCGCCTTCTGCTCCTCAAGCAGATTTATTTTCCTTATTACCTTTTTCATCAGCTGAAGTTGAGCTGAATAACCCTTTTAGTATTTCCGAGATCAAGGGAGTTCTCTCTTGTGTCAAAGATTCTGCTCCAGGTATGGATGGAATCCCATATTCTTTTCTCTCTAATTTAAGTGATCCTGTTATTTCTTACTATTTATCTTTGATTAACTCTGTCATGCTTACTGGTAATATTCCGCCTTCATGGAAATCCCAAGAAGTAATTCCTATTCTTAAACCTAATAAACCCTCCTCAGATGCTTCTTCTTTCCGCCCTATTGCTCTCTCGTCTGTTTTGGTTAAGTTAGCTGAACATCTCGTTAAAAATCGTCTAGAGTGGTTTATAGAAAGCAATGGATTACTCTCAGACAGCCAGTATGGTTTCCGTAAAGGAAAAAGTACTATGGACAGCATAGGTATCTTCACTACTGATATTCGATTAGCATTTTCATGTAATGAATCAGTTTTAGCTGCTTTTCTAGATATTTCCGGTGCATATGATAATGTTATTATTTCCATATTAAAGAACAAGTTATTAGGCTTACAAGTCCCCTCTATGTTAATTAATTTCATAATAACTCTTTTAACTGAAAGATCAATCAGCGTCATCCAAGAAGGTTCCCCGAAAATATCTAGATTATTATGGAAAGGACTTCCGCAAGGCTCAGTTTTAAGTCCTTTACTGTACAATATTTACACTTGTGATCTTGAATCTTCTATTTCAAATGTTAATGGGTTCCATATATTACAGTACGCAGACGATTTACTTATTTATTTCAAAGAAAAATCCATTGATGTTTTGACTTTTTCTTTATCCTCTACACTAAATCTTCTTAAATCTTGGCTTGATAAAAATGGATTAAGCCTTTCCGTTCCCAAGAGCAATATAGTTTTATATACCCGCAAACGTCTTGTCCCTTCTTTTACAATTAAATATAACGATTTAGATCTTCCGGTAAAAACTGAAGCCAAATTTTTAGGCGTTATTCTGGATAGCAAATTGTCAGGACTTTCTCATTGCTACTCTGTTGTAACTAAGTGTGAAAAAAATTTGAATATACTTAGATGCCTATCAGGAGTTTGGTGGGGAGCCCACCCTTTTTCGCTTAAGTTAATATATAATGCTCTAATTAGAAGTAGACTGGATTATGGCACTTACTTCTTAGATCCTGGTAGTGCTCTTGGTTTGAGCAAATTAGACAGTATACAGTATAAGGCCCTTAGGATCGTTGCTGGTGCTATGAAATCTAGCCCGATTAATGCCCTACAAGTTGAGTGTGGAGATCCTCCTCTTAAATTAAGACGACAATACCTCTGTGATAGGTTTCTGTTCCGAGCTCTACAATTTAGTAAACATCCCCTATTTAATAAATTACAATGTTTATCTGAAAATGTTCAAAACTCATCCTATTGGTCTAATAAAAAAATACCTTGCCTTGTTGTAAGCTTTCGTAAATTCACAACTCTTCATGCTCCCACTCATAGAACTCAATATCTTCCCATCTTTAACACTAAATTCGAATCATTAATTTTACCTCCAATCATTTCCACTGACTTAGATATTTTAAAAAATGATAGTAATGCAAATACCCATTTTAATTTTCTCTTGGAAAGAGATTGGCCTGATTGGCATTATATTTATAGCGACGCATCAAAACATGCACCGCATGATCCTATAGGAGTAGGCGTATTTCATGAACAGTATGGAATAGTACAAAAAATTAAACTACCCCCTGAATCTTCCGTTTTTACAGGAGAATGTTATGGTCTTTTCAAATCCATTGAATATGTTTTACTCATGAAACTACCAAAGTCGGTTATATTTACAGATTCTAGAAGCGCATTACAAGCTCTAAATAGGTTTCCTTTTAAAAGGAATGCAGATAATAGTGCAGTTATTTTAGAAAGCAGAGAACTACTGTACACGGCCAATTCTAAAAATTTTATCATTCATTTTGCTTGGACTCCAAGCCATCATAATATCTTAGGTAACGAAAAAGCTGACAGATTGGCTAATGATGCGGTTGTCTGTGGAGATTCATTTCCATACAAAAACTTTTGTTCTGATCTGGCTACACTTCCAAAGTCTCACCTCCGTAGCTCCTGGGAAGAGGATTGGGAATCCACCAGTCAGAATAAAGGTAAACATTATAAATTGATTCAACCAATTATTCCAGTAAAACCTTGGTTCAATGTTTTGACGCTTAGTAAAGCAGCCACCTCCAGTCTTATTCGCATGAGGCTTGGTCATACTTGCTCTGCCGCTCACCTCGCGAAAATTCGTGTAAAAGATGATGACATATGTGAAGAGTGTGGTGCTGATGTAGGAGACCTAAATCATATATTTTTTGCGTGTTCGTCCTATGACCGTTCTTCATTGTTTGCTTCACTCCAATCCCTACATATCCCGTATCCTACTTCAATCATCTCACTTTTGTGTTCAAATGATAGTAAAGTTTACTCGATTCTGTCTACATATATTGTACAAAACAATATTAAATTGTGATTGTATCCTATCATATCCAATCCTTTGTAACTGTACCTTTGTAAACTTACCTGATCCAAATCCTAAATTCCATTCCTGGGTTCGTCATGTTCCTACCACATTCGCGAAAATCGTTTCCCTACCTTTCCTAAAACTCTCATGAAAACTCATAACATTGTCCGTGGCGAATGCACAAACCGTGCGAGCCAAGAAGGAAAAAAAAAAAAAAAAAAAAAAAGAATGACGTCCCGCTCGCATCAAAAAATTCAAAGAATTTGGTCAACAAAACAAACAGGAAACTAATTAATTACTTACGTGTTCTAGCAGCTGAAGAGGCATTTTAATTAGTCAACTACAATTTAGCGAAAGTACACTAATTCATTAAAATGTCGACCGATTTATACGCAAGTTTCAATGAACAATACATGAACATCAATACCAAAATGAAAAAGTAATGTTTTAATGTGTTGTTGGTTAATAGTTTTTTTATCGAATAGTCGTTGCTTTACTTTACTTTTTATGGTCCTAAACTCTATTTGTGAAAGTTTACTTGATACTAAAATAATAAACAACAACATTTCAGGAGGTTTATGCGTAAACCAAATATCTCAGAGGCAACAAACGAGTTCATAGCGCTGGCCATACAGTGCGAGCATTCGGAACAGCCTGCGTTCGCGGCCCACGCTTACGTCGGCGCGGCCAAGTGCGAGGCCTCGGCAGGAAACTTCCTGGGTGAAGCAGAGCACTATGTGACAGCAGCTAGGCAGTTCATGAAGGCTGAACAGAAGCTTGTCTCCTTGAAGTTTTATAGCCCTGATAGAGAGAACTTGGAGGTAAATATTGGTCAATTCATTCAATGATAATGATATGGGTACATATGGTGAATCTTGCACTACCTATTAGAGAATATACCCTAACCTGTAGCCTAACTAGAACCTGTCCTATAGGTCACTAGACCCCCTTGCAAATAAAAAAACCTATCAATATGTCAGATTCTGTACATGATGTCGTTTGAAAAAGGAAACTTGTAAAAAATTTACTAATTAAAACTGGATCTCCTTAAAAGTTATTTCATTCACCCTAGTTTAGGAAAGTGTTCATTGAATTGGTAGGTTATAAAAAAAAAACTGTACAGATTACAGCCATTATTGAAATATAGTGTTACATAAGTTACCTTTTGCATTCTCAGGCTTCTATAGGATGTTTCATGCAAGCTCTCACCAAGTATCCACCAAAATCGCCAATAAGGACTTCTATTCTTATGGAACTAGCCAATGACTTAGTTGGTCTCAACCACAAGTTGGAAGCAGCGTCTTATTATGAACAAGCGCTGGAGTTAGTTGGAGACCACACCTTGAAGCTGATGTGTTTGAGGCACTTGCTCAACCTGCAGATTGACTGTGGTGAGTTATTTGTTCATTAGTTTGTACTCAAATTGATAGATTCCATGGTCAACAAATGGAATAAAGATATTACAAGTGAGCTTGAAGGAAACTGGGTAGACAGAAACAAACAGTTTTAGGTATCTATAGTTCCACAGACATCATTTTTCCACTTATTATTTACTCAAACTGTTACAGTCAAGTTGGGTGAATTTCAGTGTAACATTGAATCCACTCTTTTAGATCAGTTACTTTTGACAAGTACTCCAACTAAAAAATGTCATTGAGTCTATTAGGGATTGGCTCAAAAACAAACCATAAAAAACAGTATGTAGGTACATACTATTACTGTTTTTAAACAGTGGATTCAATGTTATACACTGAAATTCAAAGTTACCCAACTTGACCCTAGCAAATTTCAATTGTTATTCTAGCCAACATGACAGGGGGTCAAACTAGGATATTTGTTTTTGGTTATTTTAATAATCTGCAAGTTTTTGACTGCCTTCAACTGTAGCTGCCTTCGTTTTGTGCAAAGTGCATTATCAAAAAATTTACAAGTTTGTTTGATTTAATTGCACTGATGCATTTAACTTTTAAATTATTTATTTTCAGATAAAATGGATGTAGCCTGGGAAACTGCAAATACGATTTGTGACTCCAAATTAAATTTACCTGATGATATATTGATAGAGTAAGTAGTATGCAATGCAAGTAAATAAGTTTTTTTTAGAAATGTTCTTTTTATTTTTCATATCATCAAACAAATGAACAAAAATAACTTTATTTAAATAGACCTGTTACAAAGTACTTTCAAATCGTCAAATCTAATTAAGAAACAAAATACAATTAATAATAGACATAATCAGCCTTAAGATGGTCATGTCCATAGACTGCGATAACTGCTCACCATCAGGCAGCCCACATGCTTGTTTGCCATTGTCCTAGTATAAAAAAAATTAAAGATCATTGCTGCACATAAGCAAAGGGGAAGACTTATGCTTAGAAGTGGGCCATTGATATACGTATTCAAATTATTCTCATTTTGTTTTTGCAGAGTGCAAGTAAGCAGGATCCTCCTAACGCTCTTGGTAGAGCCCTTGGAAGAAAGCAAGCCTGAATCTCTCAAGCAGTTGATTGCTGATCTCATGAATGACAGTGAAAGTGATGGTAAGAGTGCCTTCACACTAGCGTTTTCGTTCGATTAATTGTATGCGCAGTGCAGACGCCGCGACAATCCGACCCTTGCGTGGGTTACTAAACTTGTAGCAAAATGGAACCTGCCACATAATTCTTCAACTGGCTATCCCGCCTAGCAAATCAGAAGAAATTCTGTATCTGGCAAATCTATCTATCTAATCTATCCACTTAACCAATTCTTATTATCGTATTGTATTTAAATTTCGCTACTACACCTGTAGTAAAAAAGTCGCAAGTTCGATGCCTGCACAGTAAAAATTTGTTTGCATGGACATGTCTGTTGGTCTAGTCTGGGTGTTTACCTTGTATCCTAAGTATGTACATAGTTACAAAAACTACACATACAAGTATGTTTATCTGTTGTCGAGTATCCCATAGCGCAAGCAAGATCTTCGCTTATTTTCGCTAGATGACGCTGTGTGGAATAATGTTCAGTAATATGATTTGAGAGTCGAGCATTTGGAGGCTCGCCATGATGTGAATTTTAATTCTTTTATGATGAGAGTGCCTACCGATCATCTGTCGACTTTCATGAAGGAGGAACTTTGGCCGGAAGGAGTAATGTACCGGCGGTTTCGAGACCGGCTACCTAACTCCGTTCAACGTCAAACATCATCGGAAACGTGTTAATTGATTTCCAGTATATATTTTTGTTATTATGTTAAGTATCTATGTTAGTCTGTCAGGTATTTATAATATGGGCCGATTATATTTGTTAAGATCTTAAAATGATATTTGTTGCCTGAAATAAATGGATTATTACTAATATTTGTTTATTTATTCCAGCATTCCCATGCAACAGCGACCTGCGACTAAAGCTCCAGTCAGTAGTGATCTGCCGATGCGCGGGCGACGTGCCCGGCCTACTGCGCGTGGGCGCCGACTGCAAGCACCTGCTGCACTCGCGCGCCGCCGACCTACTCGACGCGCTGTGCAAACGCATGAGGCTGGAACACCTCACCATTGCGTAGTCACTAGTACTCAGTTGGTTTACTGAAGATAATTGTTTCTTGGCGAAGATGGGTGTTTTGAATGAATAAATCTGACTCCATAAATGATGTAGAAGGTTGTATTTGTTGATAATTAATGAATTACATTATATTTTACAAAAGAAATTATAAAATGAAATTGCCTATGCGCGGCCATGTTAGTAAGTCAATTTGACAAGACAAAAAGAAAAAGAAGTAAAAACATTTAGGCGACCGCACGCTCAAGGAGGTCGACTATCGCGCCTCAACATAATTGTTATTATTTATTCTGTAATGCTAAGCTACCTAATTTAAGCCAGTTTTTATGGGATACAAGACAACGCATGAACATACTTAAATACTTTTTTTTTGAAAATACATACCTTTTATACATAGGAAACACCCAGACCAGTACAAACAGACATGTACAGAGGCGCACACATCAACCTTTACAAAACCATTGCAAAATGGGTCTAATGTCACCCGCATAAGGTGCCCCTATGTAAAGGTTGATGTGTGCGCATCTGTACATGCACACAAATGATTGTACAGTTCGTGGATCGAACCCGCGATATTCGATGCAGTAGCCGACTCCTCAACTATTACACCAAATCGGTTGTCATATAAAACTACAACTATGAGGTGGAATAGGTATAACATATTTCACCTCATAGCTGAGATGAGGCCTGAGCCCAGTAGCGGGACGTATATAGGCCGTTTGTTATGTTATTTATATTCAAATATATTTATTAATAGATATGTTTAGGGTTACACAATATTTCTAATTTATTATTTTATTGTAAACATTGTTAGGTGAAGTTACTTGTACTTACTAAAAAAAAACATGCTGTGTGCACTAGGTCTAAGTAAATAAATAAAAAGATACTGCAATCATTTCCAAATTTTATTTCATAAAACATGATAACAATTACTTGGACATCTGCTGAGATGCAGATGGTTTTAGCAGTTTGTCAACTTTAAAAAAAGCTCTACTATAAATAGTTTTTTTTATCAAGAATAAATTGACTTTGTTCACAATTTTATTCTATATCATTATTAAGAATTTTTCTTAATACTATTGCTACATATGCCATGATCTATAGGGATGTTAACATCCACTACATTACCAAAGTTGGTTTTGTCATCTACAATGGCAGTAGGCTTATCATCTATGGCAGGTTTGACTGCTGCATCTTTATTGGTTTCTGCTTTCGAATTGTCAATAACCAGTTCATTAGCAAAGTTTGTGGCAGTATCCACACCTTTGATCTTGATAGAGTGTGTCCACATTTCCTCAAAGTCGTCTTCATCCTCTTCATCAACATCATCGCTCTTGGCTTGCTCAAGTGAGTGTAACTCACTAGTTTTCTGCCAGCAGTATTCAAATGGATAGCTAACATTCCTGTTATCATCCGGAGCTATCTCAAAGCGATTAGCAAGAGAGTTGTAAGTAGTGTGGACACCTTCCAGCATGTTCACATCAACTTCATCAAAGCCAGTGATGGATTTGAAGAGATCTTCCCCAGAATTCACATCTGCTACTCCTTTCTTTTCAAAGAACTGTAACAACAATAAAGCACCATGATTACAAAAATGTGTGATGTGTGATATCATATACAATACAAACAGATGATAAGATAGTAAAACAATTTTTATAGAATACATTTCATAACAGATAGTAAACCAGTAAACAGTAGAAGGTACTTGATGAGTCAAACACTCACATTGCTTATGTTGCGGCAATCTCGTAGCAGGAATTCCAAACCATTAGGATGGTCTGGCTGGACAGACTGGGAGACATCAATGAACCAGCACTTGTTATCCCACCACAGGATATTGTACTCTGATAGGTCAGCATGGATCAGTTGTCCAACCTTGTACATCTTGTGCATCGCCTCTACTACCTCAGCATAGACACTTGCCCATTTCTCAGGCTTTAGTATTACATCTCTCAGCTTCGGAGCTGGCTTGTTGTCTTTCCCAATAAAGGACATGACTAGAATATGCTTCTTCAACACAACCATCTCTGGGCAGTTCAGGCCAATCTTTTGCAATCTCATCATGTTATGCATCTCCTTCTCAGCCCACATATGCACTATCTTCCTTGGATTCTGTTTAGAAAATCGGTCTTTAAACCTGTAATCAGCTTCAATATACTTGTCCCGAGTTTTGAACTCATTTAGAGTTGTTTTGAAGACTTTGATTGCACATTCTTTTGGAATAACTAAATCAGGGTATGATGTGTCACCATTGGCATGCAACACAACAGATTCTTTTCCAGTCGAGATTACACCATTGATATCCTCTAGAAGGCCATTATTTATGAGTTTGAACAAGATAAGTCTTGTAGGCTCATCCAAACCCATCTCAGCAGTAGCCTGGCTCTCTTTTCTGTCTAACATTTTATGTTTTCGAGCCTGATGATGCCTTGTGTGTTCCTTCAGATGATTGAACACCGAGTTTGACAACTTCATATCGAATCCAGCACCATCACCAGTGCACACTTCAGGTGGAAAAGCCATAACTTTGCAAGCATTTCTCCTTCCATTGATAACACTATCATGTTTGGTTACCATTTCTCCATCTTTCATAATAAAACCTCGTTTGGGGAGACTCGCGAACTCTTTCTCATTAGTCTCAAAGCGATCCCAGTCCTTTTTGCCAGTAGCGTCCAAATCGTCATCAGACTCAGAATCATATACCAAATGTTCAGGTACAGTTCTGTAGTTATCGTAAGACACGGAGACCTTTGCTTCACCATTCTTCTTCTTCTCTATTCTCTTGATTTCTTCGTCATGCTCTTTGTCGAACTGGCATTGCAAAACTTTTGCAATGATAGCATCGGAATCGCAATAACCTTTAGAACTCGAGTCTTCTATTTCTTTCAAAACCTCTGGCGGTAAGTCGCTGGTTTCTGCGTTATCTGATGAGTTTTGTGGATAGGAAAAACCTATTTGCTCCGCGAACTTTATTTCCTCTTTCACTTGCAGGCCTTTGGCGTATTCTTCAGACATTATGTCAGAAAGATTATTCACGTCTGTGGGTTCAGAGAGCTTTTTCCACGGATTCGACATTTTCTTTATAATTGATATATTTAAGTTACGCTAAGTATCACAGAAATTTTCTAATATAATAAATTACAGATCAATTCAATTATTTCACAATATTGCAAAATCCCTTCCGCACTCCACGAAGAACGAAAGAAAATATAATTTGACAGCAGAGCACACGGCCGGTTTTCTTCCTTTAAAAAATAATAGCATTAAGGTTAAGCTTGTCTATGGATGCTTTTATAGAAAATGGCAGCTTCCCCTCCTCCCGCGGATGACGAGGTTTCTAGTCTAAGGATTGTCTTTGGTTTGTAACCTAGGTTACGCTTTTGTTGATTGTCATTTGTGTCAAGTATTGTCAGGTTGGTTTTTATTTCATTGTGTCAACAATTATATTTTTTTCAGAAAATATAAATGCTTAAAAGAAAATAAACTTACCTACCCATCAGAAAATGCGGTAAGATTGTTTGGAAACATAATTGTAGAAGACAATCAAGTTTTGGAAAATAGCCCACATCAACAGGGTTTAATAAAAGAGTTGAAACATCAAATTCAGTCCAAGCATTCATCAGCATTCATATGATTCTTTGGGTTGTAAGCAACACAAAAGTGTAGTTGCGAAAAGCTGTTTTGATTTAACTCTGCGATTAACTGTGTTCAATTGGTGCAACATTATAAACAAAAATCTCAAGGTACGGATGTTTGTAGATTGGAAAAGACGATTTTGCCCTGTATGCAGCGTAAAGCATTTACTTATGTACGGCGGAGGTAAAAATCACACTTTTTGAAGCTTACTGCCAGAGCTTTTACACGAGTAGTCTGTGGACTAGTTTCACCCGTAAATCGTACAGTGCCCTGAGAGTTCAATACAATAACATTTTCAGGGCCCTTTTGGGGCTCCCACGCTTTTGCAGTGCATCAGGTATGTTTGCTGACGCCAGCGTAGATGATTTTTACACAATCATGCGTAAGAAAACTGCCTCGGTGGTGCTGCGAATGCGGGGGAGCGTCAATGGGATCCTGAACATGATTGCTGGGAGGATGGACTCTCTCGTGCTGGGTCGGTTCACTGAGCTGCACGTTCTGAAATGTTCGCATCGGTGAGCCGACTGTGTTCTTGGGCCCATTGTCTGTATTGTTTTTCTTTTCTTTTTTTTGTGTTTCTTGTTTTGCACTAACATAGTATATAAGTAATCTGTACTAACCAACTGGGTAAGCTTTGCCTGAAATAAATGATTTTTATTTTTTATTTTTATTTTATTTTTATTTTTTTTTTTTTATTTTTTTTTTTTTTTATTTTTTATTTTTTTATTAAACAAAATTAAGAAATAAAAGGCATACTAAGTGAAAATTGTTTAATTTAAACCCAATTTATATTTCCAAAGAAAACAAGCAGGATTTAGGTAGGTACCTACCTATAATATACCGTACCGTTATAAATCAACAAATATATACAAAAAGGTTTTTTTTTGTTAAACCTTTTTGTATATATTTGTGGATTTATAACGTTAACATCGTTGCCGCATTATGAAAAAACAATTAAAACAAAAAAAGCTGTCAAAATCTTTACATGCGGAAATCTCTATGGATCCTAAGGCGAGTTTTTTGCTACGGAAGTTACCCGTCTGAACCTGTTCCCTATCTAGTTTGTGGCAGAGCACAATGAGCTGACGCCAAGGAACTTATTTAAGTTCCTTGGCTGACGCTGACAGCAGCTAAGCCACCACAGACAATTCAATGTTTTTTTCACGGCTCTGGGTGCATGCCTTTTTAATCTACAAACATGAGGTCGGAAATGGCTAGAGAGAGTGATGTGCAAAGGATGTGCACCATACAAAGATTAAAGGGCAGCGAAAGTCCTTCTTCAAATGCATGGTTAACGGCATGACAGGCTACTCTTTTAAAGTCAGTTCTCTATTGCTAAGAAATGTAATTTATCAGAAGCCGGAGAAGCAACGGAATCGGGTAGCCTGATGTGCCGTTGACTGTACGATAGGTAGTCATCATCAGTCACACTCACAGCCACGAATACTTACTTTGTAAGGTCACAGCACACGCAAATAGTTTTTCTCGTAATTACTGGCGAGCGGACTGTGATTTCACAACTAAACACGTCACACCACTCTCGAGAAACGTTGGGGGCAAGGAACATATTCACCTGGTTGTGGGGGCCTTTTGGGCATCGAGATTAACAGGAATGTTACATTTTAAAGAACAGGAACGAACAAACTCAAAATAGAGTCAAAAATAGGCCTGTTGACACCTAAGGTCTCAGGTACCTAATACATGTCCACTGACTGGTTCTTGACTGATTGGAATTGAACAACTGTAGTCAGATTCTCGTTTATAAACTAAACCACAGCTCCATACTAAATCTGGCTCAGAACTACTAACTAAACTAGCTACTGTGTTCAACTGTTCAAATGCATGAATAAATTTTTAAAATAAAAACAGGCACTTGTTTTTTTAGTTATTTATTAACCCTAGTGTTTACTTCTTGGATTTTTGAGTGCCACCACCGGCCTTTACATTAGCTTGCTGTGCCTTGAGGACCTTTACAATCTTCTGTTCCTCAATGAGGAAAGCTCTGACAATGCGTTGTTTGACACACTTGTGGCAGAGGACTCCTCCATAAACTCGCTTTACAGTCTTCTTGCGGTAGCACAGACGGGAACGTTCAGCTGGCCTGGCAGGCTCAATACCGCGCAGCTTGCTCTTGCAGTTGCCACATCTCGGGATCTTCTTGGGCTTCTTGACATACTGATAGACTAGACGTCCACCAGGTGTCCGTACTCTGAAGAAAGAAGAATAAGCAGTTCAGTTTGTGATAACAATGAAGTTAAGTTGTTACTGGAGAAATATTGTAGTCTATGTATACTCCATGGAAAAGAGACGTGATGGTTAGTATCTATTTATTAACAGGTATAATAATAAACATATTACAACCACACTATGTATGTAGAAATCTGGGTACATTAACACAACCCTGATACAAATTAATAAATGAAATTATATCACTTCCCAGGTGTCTACGAAACCCCAGTTGACTCTAGTAATACATTTTAAGAAATTGACCTAATGTACAGCTCGAAATAGTATAGCCTTTGGCCATAAACCCTAAGACCCTTTAAGAGTAAATATTAACCTGCCTAAGGTATAACAAGATTCTAACATTTCAATATCTCAATGGTAAACTGACAACTTAGTGAAATTGGAATTTGCTTCCAATATTCATGGATATGAATTAACTGTAATAACCTCACAATAATAACCTAGCATAGTAGCAAATATTGGTGCAACCATTTAGTTTGAAGATACATGTTACATGCATGAGTTTAAAACACAGTTAACTGATGCAAGTAAGACAATTCGCACATATTCAATGATGGGAGATTACGAATATTAGAAGGAAGGTAATATATTGAAGATATTTAAAGGTTATGTACGAAAGAAAACATTTTACTAACAGAGCACAATAAAAACAACAATTATATTTCTAATCCTAAGCACTATTGGTACTCGGTTACTCGCCGGTAATATGAGAGTTAGAAAGATTTCCCATACTCACATTCTCCTTTGATTTGACTTGGTGTTGTACGACAATCGTCGTCTGAAAGTAAGCCGCTGTACCATTATGAAGCTGAAATATAAAATAAAATGTAAATAACAGGTGTATCACACACTGTTTCACTTGTTACGCATTAGTTTTTAACACAATAAACCCTGATTATATTGGATTTTATTTAAAAACTTCACAAAACATATTTCGCCAACCTTTTTGACAGCTGGTGACAGGAAAAGAAAAACAGTTCCTCGTTTATAGCAACACCGAAACGACCAACAGATAAAAAATATAAAGAACAGTTCACACGAGTGAATTATTTACCGTGAAACGTGGTGACTCGACCGACAGTGCGGGGTGTATCGCAACACTTGCATAGAAGAAAAATAAACATCAAAAACAATATTTTTTTATCGCGTCTAATACAGTAGACCTTGCCCTTTTATTTTTCAATAAACTCCAAATTTTCCAAGTTGGTGTGCTTTCTTCTGACTGTTGCCATTCTCCGGGCAGGACTTCGAGGGAACCAAGAAAGAATCTATTTATGAAGAAAATTGGATACAAAATTAATAAACAGAAGTTTCAACTGAAATTGCAAAGAAAAAGTGTATTAATTGCACTCTTGGGGCACCGTCAAATTACCATCAAGCCGTGAATACACTATCGAATCTAGTTAGACACAGTCAGTTCTGAGCTTGGCAACATTTCATATATTTTTTTAGTTGGTAACATCAGAATTTTAAAATGGCCTCTGATGTGTAGTGTTTGTGGTGATGTTTTGCTGTGAAAAATCTAGATTATTGGTTGAAAAGTGAATACATTTGGAAAAATGGGTAAGTAAAACTACAATTTACTAACATAAGTGTTATTACGTGTGCTATTTCCGGCAATATGTTTTAAACATCACCAATTGATCGACTGCTGATCAGGATCATGGGCAGAAATTGTTGTTTTTTGTTTAGTTATTCTCCTCTTGTTTTGTTTTTGACTTTGAGAAAGAATAGGACGTTATCTTCTTCATGTTTACGATCGTGCATAATAAACTATGTCTATTCGATGATAGCAGAATTTGTTCAGACTTCACAAATTCCTGGTGGTTTTGCCACTTCTCTATTTATTCACATTATCAGTACCTACCTCTAACATATTGTTGATTTTAAGGGTTCCCAGTAATTTTTAAACTTGCTGTTTTGGATTTAGACTGAGACCTAATTGGTGTCTCTTGTAAAATAGGGCATTGACCTAATTGAGATCATTATTTGCTGTTATTACTGTAAATAATCAAAATCTTCCTTTGCTTTTGATAACTGATTTGGTGCTATGGCTAAGAAGTTGGCTATTATTTTTTCCATTGTTGTGTTCCCATAGTACAAGCATTGCTTAGTTCGGGGCAAGAAGGCGCTGTGTGGATTGATGTCCAAGGATATTTATTTATCCTCCACGTTAAAGACACCTGACCTCCAAATTACAGTCAATATAAATACTCAGGATGTCTTGTGCTAATATTCTAAGACGCATACCATTCACAAATGATCACCAGATGTAGCATCCTCTGATGAAATGTGGAATTCAACTTACCTGATGATAACTTACCCTTTTCCAACTTCACACACTCAATAACCATGTTAATAAGTAAGTTCCCCTAAAATTTTACCCTACTTGTACTAAGGATTTTAGTTAGCTGTGCGTTTTGTTTGTTGAACTTCATTTTTGTCCTGCTGTAGTTTAAAACCATTTTTGTCATGCTGCCGTTGACAAAGCCAACTGAAATTTACAAAGCAAATAGTTCATTCAATAGACGAGTTTATGAAAAAACAGTTTGAGTGCAATAGGTCAGGGAACTTCTATTTGAAATCACTCTCCAAAAATTTTATAACTTATAAATTAAGGTTAAGCAGGTTGAAGTGGCAGTGGGCGGGGCACGTAGCGCGTAGAACTGATGGCCGCTGTGGCCGAAAGGTTCTGGACTGGAGACCATTTGAGGCCAAACGTAGGGGTTACCTATCATAAGACCGAATTTTCGTATCCCGAATTTCATTTGACCATTTATCAACTGGTTTTTTTTCGTTTGCCAGACATTTCATTAGGCCACAAAACGTTTTACCAAAGTGATGACTGGCCGAAATGACACTTGTCCGAAGTATTGTTTTTCAGAACAATCATTAGACCACAGTTTTGATTGCCATATTTTTAGTTTACCAAACGATCATAAATAAGTTACGGGTTTAATGCAACATAAAAACAGACAAGGATTTTTTGGATTTAAAATAAAATAAGAAATTGATAGCATGTACGCAGACAATCAGCATGCAAGTATTCAACATGCAAGTTTAAGGATAACACAAGAATTCTGTCACGGCTCCGGCATTACGGGGCTCCGGTGGTTCCTCGCGTGCTAATCGTTGCAGATGGCTTTCGCTCAGCACCGCAGCTTCGGCTTGTTGGCCGGCGAACCGGCCAGCCTCAGCCGTGGCGCCTCGCTCATAGCCACCTGCGCCTCTGCCCGCGGGCCGCCTCGCCCCTCCATGCCTACGCGCTTTTAAATAACACTGTTGGGGTAGGGCAAAACAAGTAGCACGTGGTGTCGGGGTGGACTGAGTCGGATTCGCCCTGAAGTTGAAATTACTGAAAATCGACGTTAACGAGACATTGAACGTCATCATACAGTAGCTGTGGCCAAGTAATATTCGGTAAATGTGATTTAGGCAAAGTGATCATATGCCAAATAAGTCGTCTGGTAAATGAAAAAAGTTGAAAAAAGACTTCGGGCAATAGTAAAAAGTTTATTCTGAAATTCGGTTTAACGTAGTTCGGTATAACGACACTTATGTCAAAAGATACTTCGACGAGTTGAAAATATGTCAAACAATATATCTGGCAAATGAAATGTTGGTTAATAGTTTTCAGTCAAATGAATCTCGGACTAGTGAATTTCGAACAAGTGACGGGTTCCCGGTGTGCTTATATAAGTAAATATTTATGAGGGGGAACGCGTCTGTTTGCTCATTTTTTTTTATCTCTGAAGATGATAATGAACACTAATGAAGAGCACTGCTGTTAATTCAACAGGCAATCATCACATATGGACGACAACTTTTCGGGTTAGCCTGGTTTGGGTTCGGACTTTTATTTACACACATTCACATAAGCACTTCACACTGCACCCCCATACTCCACACGTCACCACACATACACAAATACCATTGCAACTGAACACACATTGCCCTTTATTTTTATTCCCCTTTATTATTCTACAATAACCAGTGTTATTTTTTTGCAAACGAATGAAGTAACCCAGTATTCGTCGCGTTTATTACTATTGAAGTCAATAAGAAAAAAGCGGAGAGAACCCAAAAATACTCGAATAAAGAAGTGAATTTTAAAAATGTTTCCCAAATATTAGACCTAAAATTAAACTGACTAACCCTTTAAGTAGCACTGCTCACAATCTTCGCCCTAAAAAAAATATATTAAGCTTCACACGTTGAAATCGTTAATATTTACGGATTAATAGAGCCTTCGCCTTCCCAGAACATAATATAACACTATAGGTATACAGCATTGCCTGGCATTTAAACAAATCGTCGGATCCAATTTGGAATCCCATTTTGTGGGTGCCTCTTTATGGGCACTTCACAGCGATGCGTACGCGCATTTGTTATGCGCCATGTTTCATCCGAGGTGTCAGAAATAAGCCTTTATAAAATGCTTAAAGGCGCTTACGCTTTTCATAACTTGAACCCCGAACAATTCTGAGAAGCCTTCGACATTGAGATGGGTCATTTTGTAATAACAATACCCTGGCTTATGATAGGGCTGGCACGCCGTCGTTTATATGTTTAGGTTATTTATCATGATAAAAAGTTATTTTCCCTAAAAAGGAAAACAGAAGCGGACGTTAATCAGATATTAGAGCTGTGTTGCATGCTTTAAAGTAGTGTTGAATGTTCCTGCGGGACGATGCTGTTGGGAAAGTGTACAGACAAACGATAAAGGCTTTTAAGTTTCGCCTTAGAATCATCTAGAATAGACATCATCAGTTCGAAGCTGCTTTAAAAAAAACTATGCTACTTATCTGTACTTAGAACTGCGAATCCAAAGAAAATCATTGCCTTTTTTATATTCTTGGTTACCTAACAAATCAACACTACTCACTCGTGATACTCGTAAGGTCTTGGCTTATAGATTTAATTCAACAGTAAGACTTATTACAGAGCAACGCACAGTCGCTAGTGTCAGCGTAAGTGAAAACTCATGATAGACCCTATGTGACATTATATAAATCCATACTCCCAAAACACCTAGTCAAGAGTTATATTTTAAACACCAAACTGTTGAATTTTATCAATCTCTCTTAAAATGTATCATTTTGATGTAAAGAAATAAAAAAATATTGAACAATTTGACCAATTTGTGGTTACTTGATCTGCTGCTCTCTAGGCTCTGTCTACACTTCTTACTTAGCTACTATGCGAATACCCTACTGCATCATCATAGCACACAGCTAGTCGGATGACGTTACAGCCAAAAGCTAATTATTATAATACTGTGTTCATGAATGGAAGTTATTTAGCAAGGTGACTCATCGACATCATTAAAAAAGCGGTGTCAAAGTTCATAAGCTTGAGATACCCTCATGAACAATTCTAACTTAGTGTTAGTTATATATTTTCGTCGTTAAATACGTACTTTTATCAATTTCTGGTTGACGAATGAGGTCAGCCTAATTTATTTTCTTAGTACAAGTGTAGTTTGCATTATTGCTAATGCAGGGCGATATGAACTTAATTATAAATTGTTACCCAAATATGGGATGTTTATTTCTTATCGTTTTTGGTTAATCAATACAGTGTCGGAAAGCGGTGAACTTTTTATTTAACTTGAGGAATTTCCTAAGTTCTGTAATTTCAACAAGGTTAAGGAAGAATGTGGTAAAAATATAGTTTCAATGATGTGTAAGAACAAAATGTGATAATAAATAATATGATGCGTTTGATTACATTTTGTTCTCATCATCGTGCGACCATACCTATATTTTAAGTGACAAAAGTTTGTTAACTGATTGTTGCGTTGATCAGCATTACTAAAACTGGACGTAAGTAGTTATAGAAGTTACTATCGTATAGTGTACTTACTTTTTCTTACCTTTCGAAGTGCCAACCCTACTGATCTCGAGTGTTATTTGATGTTTTTTTTCGTTTTTCGTAGCAGAGATTAAGGGATAGGTCGTCCTTGTATGGACACCATTACTACAATAGGTCCATGGCTATGGACCGTGGCTGACGCTATAATAGTAACATTGTTGTTCATATAAAATCGTGACTAGGGTTTAGGTCCGAGACGTCACTCAAAGGCACGGGTTATTTCAAAATTCAACGGTGTCGTGTCCCGGGATTTCCTGGTCAGGACAAGCTCTGGTCACGTTTTAAAGACTAACGAAACTAGCAATATGAAAATCCCTTTAGGAGTGGAAGTCGCTAAAAAAATATATATTTTACGTTTAGAAGGTAATATCTCGGCATAAAAGCTATTTCCCGGGGGACAAGGTTAATAAGCATTTCTTTCATTTCATCCCACCTTATGAATCCTTAACAAAAACGTGGGTGTGAAAGCGGTTACTATCTCACTTATGATGTAAATTAATTTTACTCATAGAATTTTACTAGTCATGGCACAATAACTGATGCTTCAGCTATCTGCATAAGAAAGAAATAGATTTGCATCATCGTGTGCTCTTCCTTTGCATTCCTGGTCCTCCTCGCCTCGTGACGATCATGGAACTGGTCCGCTGCCTGCCCACGTTGAATACTTTTCACTGTGGCGCACTTCCAAGTGACAACTATGAATTATAATTCAACCCTTAGGTACACGCCTTTTAAGAAACAGGTTAGTGCACCATTGTACAGCTCGAACGTGCTTAATAGATAGATATATTGGAATTTATTATGCCTAGTGGTTATTAAATCAGTGTTTATTAGCAGGTTTGTGCTGGTGCACCAACTAATCGAAATCGTGAGCTTTTGTACTTGTTCCTTGTAGCGAATACTTGGCTCCGTCGCGGCCTTTGATGACAAACTTCAATACTTCAGAGTAGAAGTAGGAAATTATTGTTACCAAATATTTATGAACTTTTTTAAGTGTAAGTTGTTTTTGTTGAAAATTTGAATCGTGTTGGCTATAACGTGTTGAGAGAATCATTCGACAATTTGATTCGAAACATCATTCCTTAATCTTCGCCTCTCAGGTCCGTGTCCAATTGTAAATCGTTTTTAATGCGCTCACGTATTACCCCGTCCTTGCCTGCGATACCACAATTTGAAGGGAGATCGAGAGCTTTGACCACAATACAACTTCACTTAGATCGATATTACGATTAAGTATTTCGGGCGTGATCGGATGCGCATTGCCTTTGTTGCCGCTAAAAGCTCCGAGGATGCTGTATCTCGATGCCGCATCGAAGTGTTAATGATTCATCTGATACAGATGGATCCGTATTCAAGTTGATGGCCGAAGTTCATTTAATTATAAGCCGTGGGCTGTGGGCAGATCACATCATCCCATCAGGGTTAGATGACATCTTTCCATCTTAGAAATGGATCGGACAAATGGGCTTCACTACATCGTGGGCGGAAATGAGAAAGATGATGGTGATAACGATTAAATTTTTAAAGTAACCTTTTAACATGTAAAATGATCAGTGAATTATTTTAACATCGATCATGCTGTTGAAGTGGAATTTCAGTCGAACGCGCAATTTGTTTACAAGTCATCGACCCGTACGGAAAATACTAACGTATTGTTATAAGTAAAACACAGTTTACGATCTAGGGCATTACCCCTCTAAAATGAGGCATTTGTTTAACAACAAGCTTTGTTTTGGTTTTAACTGGCGCTTTCCGACAGGTTCGCTTACGAAATCGACTAAGATCTACTTGCACACCGCTTTAAGTCTAGATTTAACTATAATTTTCCATGCTTGTTCTTTTCTTGACAAGCGCTAAAATGCAAAAGGCTCATGACAACTGGCAACTGATAGTTTACATAACCATATTCAATAATACCGATCTTAGCAAAACCAAATTGTTGACGCTTCAGAGTTTCAAATGATATTTTATTAGGATTGTTTAAAATTGAAGTAGGCTTTAAAAGTGTACTCTGCTGTTGAACAGACTGTAAAGCAGCGTCCATGAATTCAAAGCAGGCTCTTACTGTAGGCGGATCACTAGGGCCACGTTTAAATTAAATATACCCTACACTAGTGGAGCAGTGACACAAAGATCTTGCGATTTTGCGTCTGCGCCGCTAGAGTTATGGCGCTGGACAAGAACCTAAAGTAAACACAGTGTTGCCCACTATGCGGATATTATCCACTACTAACACGTAGGTTGTTGATGGGTTGATATTGCCATGCAATTTGACTTAATGATATTCGCTAGTAAATGTAGATTATTGTTACAGCTCCAGCATATTGTGGTGGTATTAATATTCTTAGATAAAATTACGTCTTTATTTTCATTGCTTAGAAGATAATCTTAACGGGCCTTTTCTTGAGTTTATTTACTTACCAATACACATTTAGAGAATTTCTCTGCTATTCACATACCTTCGAGCTCTTCAATGTTTACTCTCCGCTCAGGATGCTCGGATCGCCTGTAAGATTGAACGATAATCCTGTTATTTATTTTTCCTTCACGTTTAATTAAATGTAGGCTTAACTCGAACGGCGTCCACTAATTCGGATATATTTGGTGGAATTTATTTCGGGTCTGCCCCATATGTTACTTCGGTAAATTAAAGCTCTAATTAATGACGCCTTTCCTGCTTTACTTGGAATTTTAAGGGCCCAAGCTTTTAACACTTGAAGTTATATTATTGTAGTTTTTGAACGTTTCGTTGTTTTGCGTGTGTTGAGGTTAGATAGTCTCAAACAGAAAATCGAAATCACCCTGGCGCATAGGGTAAAATATACCAGAAAGATTCGGCCGGTCTGTTAATGGTCTCGGTAGCATAATTGGTAATGCCGTCGCCCGGTTTGCGAATGATGCGGGTTTAAGTCCTGCCTGATGCCAACATGACCAAATGTCTTTTTCTGGTTTTCAGATCTTTAGTAAGTACAGAAAATCGAATTTGCGGTAATTTATTGTTGGTTCGATGGGAATCAAACCAGTTTGGTAGTTGCATTTGGTGCAGCGGTGTGCGTGCTTTTGGTTCTTGCGGTCGAGTGCAGCACGACCATCGCCTGCAATTTGTTCGTACGTGCGAAGAGGGATTGCCTTGCCTAATTGTAGTCCGTTCGGACCGCTGCAGTATTATACGCTATTACCTCACGCGTCAAATTACCCGCTCGGAAGTGCACAATTTGACAATCGTGCTGACTGATATCCCTAATAATGACGTTCATTGCTTTGATTTTCAACTCTCAACAATACTGCGCATGAATGATAAATAAATAATACATTACCCCACACAGCGCAATCTAGCCCCAAACTAAGCAACTAAATGCTTGTTCTATGTTATGCTGGACAGCGGATAAACATACTTAAATACATACTGAATATACATAGTAAACACCTAGACTAGTACAAAAAGACATGTTCATGCACACGAATGTTTGTACTGTGCGGGGATCGCACCCGCGACCACTGGTGCAGTAGCCCACAATAGATTTGTGACGATTAGGTTGATGTGCAATTTTTTTCAAGGATACTTGTGAGTTAAATAATTTGTGGTGAATCCCGTTTTCCACTTAACGCGTTTATAGGATGCGTTTGAATCTTGGTAATCTGCCCTATTAGGTTAAAGCTGAATCGCCTGTGGGAGTTACGGGCGCACGTATAAGGGCCTGGAATGGCCGCCGACGGGCGTCGCGATTGACTCTCAATGGCGAAGGCTGGAGGTGTACCAGACGTGGTTAACTCGAGGTACATGTCGTTTTTTGTGCGGCGGGCGTTGCGAACGAAATTACCCATCGTTCGGCGCCGCGCGGCCGCTTCAACTCGTCTTTTTAACGTGCTCCGAGTCGAATTTTATTATTTTTATTTAACACCTGCGCCCAGTAATCTGTATTCGACGATCTTCCGAACGCTTAACTCTTTTTGGGCGTGTTTTTGTGTCGGGAACGCCGATTTATAGCGCTGGAGTTTTGTCGGCCCAAAAGTGTCGTTTAATTTTCGTGGTTGCTTCGGTGACAATCGATTATGTCCGCTCATGATAAAATTCTTCGAGCAATAGCTCAGGATTTCTTGGGGCATATTTAGCTTTAATATTTTCCTGTCCACTATAATAAGTGTCAGCTTAATGTTAATCATGGCACTTTTGTCTGCCTTTATCGCACATTCATTTCGAATTTAACTCTCTCTAGTGCAGGTTTATTAGCAAAATAACTAGACTGCATTTTCTTTAGTAGATTGTAATTATTTTTTAAATTCAAGCTTAGGCTAGAATTAAGTTTACTTCGGCAGTTATTTTAGGAGCCACGTCATGGTGACAAGAATTATTATTAGACGAAATAAGCAACCAATACATCATGTACCAAAGTTAGTTTTTGTCTTTGGTGAAATCATGAACAAAGGAGGAAATACCAATCAACCGATTATTTGGTAATGGGAATTGAACTTACGACCTTATGCGTCTTGAATCCAGCGCTCCTAACCCGTACGCTATAAGAATCGACAAAAACGCTGTACTATTTATTCCCTTTTGCTACTATCGCACATCGCAAAATACAAATTTATAGGACTAAAATTGCAAGATTATGAGAAAGTTCCATCGCTATACCACGAGTGACGTCAGCAATTCCGAACGATAGAGAAGCAATATCAATTACACGTGTGCTTTGAAATTATATTTATTATTGGTTAGTTGGATTTGTGGGAAGAAAAAGAATGATCGTTTTGGATGTAAACGTTAATTGCTACCGGCACGCGGGCGGAGGCTGCGCCGGCGCCGCTGCCCGCGCACCGTGTTATTATCTAACAAAGATGCGCAAGTGTTTTAGTTTAAAAATATGAATTAGCAATCATTTGTGACAGATTAATCTATGAAGATACAATAAGTGGTAAAAAGAACTAACTTTTTATAGTGGTCTTTAGTTAGATTCAACTTTTTTAATAACGTTTCCAAGCTGTCTCTTTCAAAAACTTAAAGCTAACAAGACACAGACTATCAGGAAAGTAAATAACTTGTTAAGTTTTCTTAAAACAAATGTGATTGTAGTTGCTTAGTAATTATAATAATTCGATTTTTAGTATTCGATTATAGGCATAATACAAAAGTACCATCGATGGAATGTTTACTATTAATATCTTTTTTACTATGCGACCCTAAGTTTTTTTGCATCATTACATTCAATAGACATTCGTGAGATTAAATTTTGTGACTTTTATTATGGCATGAGTAACGACAGTAAAATAGGACGTGTGTAGGAAAAATACAAATACATTTCTATAATAGCTGCCAAGTTTAATACTTTATGCGCCTATATTTTATCTTTACAGCGTCTTATACCTGTATCTGTATTCATAAACCCGACGATCGGTATTCGGAACCGACCTCGAATTATAAAATAAAATCCCAACGTTAAAAAAACGCGGCCCCGTGGCGCCTGCGCAAGTCCTTCGACACACTTATGGCGTGGTTCGCGTGGGCCTTATGTCTTGAGTGATAAAGTTCATTATTGAATCAAGATGTATTTCACGTTTGTGCAACAATAAATCATGTTCGCTTCTTTATGCCCTCTGAACGCGTGTTTTTACACAAATATACATCAACTAAATGAATAAAATATATTATTGTTTTTTGGTCTAAATGGCTGACGGTTAGGACGCATTGGTCCTAATTGCTCACGTCATTAGAGCCGCTTGGGGTGTTATTATTTTCTTAAATATTTATACAACACGGATGTTGCATGACAGATTGCAATTGATTGCACAGATGAACACATTGTGTGCTTTTCGTCTAACGTAACGATTATTTGAATTAATATTTCTGAAAAAATTTGACGCCAGTTAAAAGTTTATAATTGCATGTATAATTTATATAACCGACAGACTGTAACTGAAAGATCTATAAATACAGAGGTAGACGCGTCATTTGTTTGTCTGCGCTTGCGACGCTGCGACCGACGCGGACTGTTTGATGTGGATGGTAGAATCAGGTCAGCCAGGCGAGACTGTGCACATTTCACACTGGATTTAGATTTCAAGATAGCGTCTTTCAGTTAACTAAAATGTAAATTTATCTTTACAGTGTCTGCTTTTCACATGTCTTCGAGATAAATGATACACAGCTTGAAGTAAAGTTTGAGCAGCTGTAAATTATTTTGGTTGGTCTTACTTCAGTTGAGGTTATGATGTGCAAGATGTGTGTACAACAATAACCATTTGCCAATCAATTTGCCTTTTAGGTGGGCAGAGATATTTAGACTGGCAATGCATCTATCTCTCTTTATTACAATGTTTATTCTTTCTGTGCATAAGTCAAAAAAGCATTGTGACACCACTTTAATTATACAGGAAAAATGAAAATAATTTGTTAACACCTAACGCTCACACAATAATTAATTATATGATTAAAAAATATGGGTAACTAGGGACGAGTGGCTCGACGTCCATTTTCAATCTTGTAACAAACAAATAAAATGAATGATATGATGCGAATGATAATAATTCCTGCTGCTGCCCTCTGCCGGCGATATCAAAGAGCTTTTTTCGCCGTCTGTCTATTACGGCCGTGTTTTTGCCCAAAGCCACCATTAATGCAAAACGTTTAAATTCGTAATTAGCGGGCCGATGCGCCGTGTCTGTAGTATTTATTGCTCTCTGGAAATGCCACTGGTTATTGTAATTTTAAATTTGTTTATTAGCGTGTTAGCTGCTCAAGAGAAGGCTTTTATGCTTACATCCGATATTACTTTGCATTTCAAAGAGATATGAAAAAGTTAACAAGAGAAATAGTGTTTTCTATGCAATGATTTTTGACTTCATAAAGATCTTTAGTCAAGTAGATTCTTTGAAAAATCTGGCTAACAGTATGAGTTATTTTTTGTGTTTGCCAGATCTTTTTTATGTAAGTAATGATGATATATGATTCTTTATTACCTGTTATTCTTACAGATGCATTGTCCAAGTGACACCCGCTATATTGATTGACAGCCGCGGGATTCGTTAGGCGTCTCTTCAAAAGAGCACGTGGGATGTTCCTGTCTAAGTCATAAATATACCATCTCATCTCCTTTTACGGTCTGTGATATTTCGTGCGGTGGTGTTCAATTGTATACTTCTTTATTGATCAGATAAAATCTGATCCTATATTATAGGATCTTTTATATCTTACCGGTTCGCCGTCTCAGCTACGCCAGAAAAATGTCTAGAGTCATTAGTTCATGTGCCCTGCCCATTGCCAGCCATACAACTTACTCGGCCACTGGGCTTCTCCATATTACTAATAACCTGGTTTAATTCAATATGAATTCACAGAAAAGAGGGAAGTTATTCATATACTTACCTACTTCACTACAAGGCGCTCTCAAATGAATGAGCGATATTTTAAAGACATTGGCAAGAGCTTCGTCCACCACCACAAGAACTGTGATGAGGCCCCATTAGTGCGTTGCGTTGCGACGACGCAGCGCAACGTCAACCCCTGCGTCGTTTTACATATAATTTTAATGACATACCTACCCTACGATATACGACGCAATGATTGTATTAGAAGAAAAAATTGAGCTGTCCGCGTCCTTCATTCATGTAACTCTAATATAACTTAATGAAAGCTATCCTGAAATTAATTGAGACATGAGCAATTTCTATTTCCAGCGGTAACTCGTTTGTTGAATTAGTTTCAAATAATATTTCAATTGAATCAGAAACATTATTATCCGCGTGAGTTGCGTTCAGTGTTTTCCTTGGATCGCGACCACGCAGATGTTTTATTAACGCGGCCAGAAATGATATACGTCAGTCCAAGTGATTGACGGCAGGCGCCGCTCTACTAGTCCCTGATTACATATACACAATCTTTATAGATAACTCAGCCTTGCATACTCACCATTTGAATATTTCTTATTTTAAACATAAAATTGGATTTGTAATTTCAAATTTTGTTATAAAATATGACATCTTCCAAATATCCAACCTAACCAGTTTTCGGTCAAAAGCTAGGTGTAGGCGATGACTCAAAAACAAACCCATAACACGTTTGGATTAGAAAAAAAATGATAATCTCATTCGTTACGCTTAAATAAATGATTTCCGTCGTGGCTGCGGAGGCGTCCCACAAAGGGGCTCATTAACAAAATCCGACACCGGACCTAATCCTTTCGTTAGACCTCCATTGTGACCGCTGCACTCAAGAGGGTTTAACCTCTTACGAATGTACAAAAAACCTTTATTTATTGTCATAATACATCATCATCTGCAGGGATCACATAAGCTTGGCCGAAAATCTCCTGATGTGAGGAATATGCGTATAGCCTTGTTCTCACAGACTTCGAGTAAGTTACAACAATGGTTCAAGTAAATCGATCACATCATGCAAATTGGTCATGCAGTGTTCAATTTGTCGTACATTGAAATTGATGTCTTTGATATTTGCTCAACCGATTCAGTTATTTCATGTGTTAACGCCGTTTTATGGGCGCGAATTGTGTGTACTATGAATTGAAACGAGGCACAATTGAGACTGAGACGAATGCTTGCTCTAATCAGGGTGTTCGGTGCACACCGAACGCTAGATTCGCAACATTTGTGTGCAGAATTGCACACTTGTTAGACCAACGCCGGATAACTTCAGGAGTTATCTGAACCATGCAGCAAAGGAAGCGTTTAATTTCTTTAGGTAATCATAACTTCTGTAACGTAGCTGCTTGTCGTTGAAATATCTCGTCAGAAAAGCACATTTTTTATGCTCGAAATTCAAAATGCGTAACTTAAGTTACGAATAAACCTCCGTTCGTTGATGTTTTATGCATAATATTTTTTTAAGGGAAGTAAGATAATAAGCACCAACAACACTTCACAACTGTTGCAGCACAAACACTATTCTCAAAGTCTTTGTTGACCGATGGGACTCACCATTCCTCATGAGGAGGGTGATGGCCCATACAATTAGATAAATTATGTTTTGATATTAAAATTAAATATTGTGTTTACTAACATTAGTTTATAAGAAAAAATGTTACTAACTTTATATGGGCACTGCCTGAAATAAAATATTTGAATTGAATTGAATCAAAATACTAGAATCTTCAGCGATTTTAGCGAATTGTCAAAGAAACTACGGCTATTCACAATGTGCAATGTGTCGCTGTGTCTTTAAATTGTTCTGACTCTAATAAATATTTGCGCTGCGGTTATTATTCTGGGATTGACGGTGATATCATAGTCTAGCGGACTCTAGCTTGTACGCCTGTTGAAAGCAGATTTTAATTGTCTAAATATTTAGAGCGGTATGTCCTGAGAGGATAAACGAATGCCACGCTAACAATGCTTTGTATTGTTTCTGTAAATATTGACATCGACTCGATTCATTTGCAATGCAACATAAAATATGCTGAACTTCCTAAAGACATCGTTGAAGCTCCATCTAAGCATTCAGCATAAACATTTCGAGCATTAAAATGCCGAGCGGCGTCCTCAAAGGTACTTTTATCTCACGTTGACAGCTTACAAAATCCTTTTAATTAGCCGGGTGTTGATCGGAGGCGGCCATACCTGCCGAGTTTGTCGCCATCCCACTCCCACGCTTAAGAACCTCGCACCTTTTTATTAAGTCATCTCTTAATGATCAGATAACCAAATTCATATCCTTCGATTTATACTCCAATAATTGCACACCATTACTTTGTAGCTCTGTGTTCAATTTGTCTCTCATGTTTAGTCTCGCATTTATTTATGCTTTGCATATCTTCTTCTATGAATCGTAAATAAAGTTTGCTTTACAATGTCAATACGGAATATAGTCGTATTTTCTGTGTCCGTTTCCTAGTAGATGTTAAACATCGGCTGCAGTGTGCTCCCGGCGGGAGCTTGCCACTATAAACAGATCTTCTTTGTGTGCATTTACATGATTTGCAAGATTCTGTTAGAGTTCACCGGAGGGCTCGTAACAGCTCATGCTAAAGTGGTGTTTGTTATAGTTCGTTGAATGAGCGTAATCGGTGCACTCGTAAAGGACGGCCTTATCGCCTGCTCCCTCGTAAAAGTCCGCATAAAGTTTATGCTGTTCGCCGTATGAAAACGTCAGGTTATTTATATATTTGTGGATTTAGTGGCGAGGAAGCCTACGAGCATCCGCCGGACCGAAATACACGTGGCTAGATTCCGCGACGTCTCGGTGGGTGAACGAACTCGTAATGAAACACTCCATTTGATGATAACATTAACTTGACGAATTAGGTAACTCGTAGCGACTGTTTTTATATAATTATGTCAGTATGTTTAAACAACATGCGTAGTTTGTTTATTTGTTTGCTTTCAAATATAAACCAAATAAAAACGAATCTAACTTTAGTCACTTTTATTATATTGGTGCCGACCTATGTGTGAGCCTCGCTACTTCTTCCGCGTGAATTTACATAGACACAAGGCAATCTCTATATTTAAAGTACTTTTTCCGTAAACAGGCAACCAACTGCCTATAATGTCATTGCAATCGGTTAACCCATTAAGATCGGTACCACACATCTTACAGACAAAAACGGAATTCTGACAACTTGTGTGTGGTGCAAACAAGTGCCTAATAAGCATAGATTAGTTATCCGAATCAGCGCTTCAAAGCATGCATTGGTCATATTATGTATTCAATTACGAGCAAGTTTTGTATTAACGATTGTATATCGAGGTTCATACAGTTATACCAGAATTTACCAGTTTAAAAGTATCAAATGAAACGATCCGAATGATCCTCATTTAGTCTCAACTAACGTCCCCAAATTCCATTGCTGTATCATTTATAATGTCGATATAAATTCTCGATTCTAAACGTCAAGTGCTTCGAATAAATTTATGTTCAAACCAGAACCGTCTTATTGTGTCTCGTGGCGTAGTCGCGTCTCTGGAGGCTGTTACTTGGTGTCGGAGAGCGGTGTTTATATCGAGATGGTGGTTGCAGGCTGGTGTGAAGTCCTGTGGTGCCCAATTATTCTGCCCGCGGTGGTCGGCGCGCAGGCGCCGCGCCCCCTATCGCGGCTCGCCATCGATAACACGAACCGGTTCCTTTTTCGTTTATGGGTCGGACCATCTTGATACTTACTCGTCTCCTCGGCCCCATCCGAATTTCCTAATCTGGAATCAGGATTTTGTCTCGCATTACGATGTGTTTTGTTACTTTCGTGTCATATAAATTGCTGACAAATCTTATGTGCTAAAGTCGCTGCACTACGTAGTATATAGCCTTTTATATGAAATTCAACTTCTTTTCTCGTTATCTACACGGTAGGTCTAGCGCGAATGCGAAGCTTTTTGTAATCATTAGCAATTTACAGGGAATTAATTAGGTATTTGTTTAAGCTCACGTTACTGAGCTTGTTTTTGTTGCACGGCACGGCTCAGGTATTCGATTTCTTGTCCGTGAAGTATTTTCACATTAGTCGACGTTGCCACGTCAGGTTTCTAGTATTTATTATTTTCATTCAACAAGGATTTTCCTAGTATGGTCATGCCGACTACACTTGTCTCATACTTGAGTAGCAAACTTGTTGCTAGTTCGCAGTCTACGATTAAATGACTAATTGATTGTTATATAAACAAAGCCAATTAATATAAAGTCTAAATTAGTCTTAAATTTTGTCTGTCTGGCACACTTTCGCAGCTGCTTATCATACCTATACGATAACATATCAAATCATAAGGGTTTGTAGCCAGAATTACTGAAGTTTCTTCCAAAACACCTGCAACCAAGCCAGGAAGTCTACCACAGAAATCGATAACGATATATGCGGATCCATCGACAGTGCCCCGATACGTTCGCCTAGTAGCTACTCCGTAACATTGTCGTATCGTGGTCGTATCTCTCCACGACCGTCGTTATCATAGACAATAATCGTGAATGAATGACTGAGTAAAAAGTTTGTTTTCCTTGAACCAATTGTTTTCACTCCTTTTCACCCCAATTGGTTAAACGAAAACAAACTTTTTTTCGGACTCGTTGCCTACTAAAAAAAGAAGTCGTCAATGTCAAAGTGACAAAATAAATTATTTTTGACAGTTTCAACTGATGAATTAAAAAAAAAAAAATGTGCTAATCATAAATCAAATTTAGTATTGTGCAGTTATCTTTATTAAAGGTGTAAAGAGTTGTGTAAGTACCTAAATAGTGAATTAATTTCCATGCGTGCAAGTATTATTGTAAACATCTTGTTTTGTTTTACCTATTTTAATTATTAAGCAATGCACTTAGTCCAAAAGTCAGCGAGGTTCGACCGGGAAAGAAGATACGGAGTCCGGTGTACAAAAAATTAGTCAATAGTTGAAGAAATCACAGGTAAAGAGATAAAAATTCGGAAACGATGATGGACACGATAGCTTGGCTGGTATCGTTAGAAAGTTCGGAAATTTGACATCTGTGTAAACGTCAAACTCGATTTATCGTGTACGCAAGAGTAATATACGACATCCCTTGTCAAAAAAAGTTTCGGTCGTTCCTTCGTTCAAACGATGGTCGAAACGATGCGTAAGGGAGTAGGGTTAGACACGAGGAAGAGCACGAAGGTTCGATTATCGTGTTCTGTGGTAGACCTCCAGAACTTGACTGTTCTTACGTCGGAGAATTCCTGTATCGTAATTTCTTAAATAAACATGGCAGTCTTAGTAATGTTCAGATTAACCTATTGCTCGTGTATTTTATTCAATAGAACGCGACATTAAAATAACTCTCTAGTACGACATAGTTCGCACAAATTACTTTGCTCACGGTCTCAGGATATAATTTGTCCGAGCGAGCGTAATTACAACTATTAAGCGACTTAAAACGGTCCCTTTATTAACTGTCTAACAGGTTTTACCTTCACTCGCACGAAGATATAAAAATTATCATCATCTAGTTAGTCTGTTTCCTTCAAAGAATCGCGAAGCACGTTATCATGTCCATCATACACGAGTGCGAGGGATTCCGTGACTCTGTTGGCTTGTTATTTATGTTAAAAGTGGTCATTACCTGCAGAAGCAGCAATTTGGTTCTCACATGACCCCGATCGCGGTGCCGTGAGATAATCGCAAACGGTAGTGTCCAAGCACGTACTAGCTCCTTATTAGGCGAGAGATTTTTTCTGTCGCCAGTCGCCTCCGAGTCGCGACATGGAATTGAACGCGCATGCATGATGTCAAGACTACCCAGAACCATTTTAAGTTTATTTACTTCTATGTTTTGCTTTCTCCCTTACATGCCGTTGCCGACTTCACATGAGAAACTTATTACGTTTACGATCCAAACCCATAACCCCGTATTAGTTATGCTCCTGGTATATTACAATGCATTCCAGTTTTCTATAAATCTCATTAGGCTCGCATCTCATAAAAGTCAGAGGCGAGTGTTACAGTGAAATATGATAATTTTTCCCGTCACTTGCTCGGGTCGAACAACAAAACGATTCGGCGCTGGCGCCAGCGGTCCTGCCCTCGTCGAGTTTTAAATGACCACGGTTTTTATTCCATTTCAATATGGACCATAAGCATAAAAATAAGCAGATTTTCGATTTCGCTGTGGCACGTTGATGGTCATGGACAAAGCTGGACGTTTGAGTGCAATACTTAAAGGTCCTTTTGTCGATTTATTTTTAGCTCTGCTTAATACTTTGGCTGTTTTTCCGGGGGCCATGTTAAAGGATAAAATCTGATATAGAAATTCTGGAGTGGTTTGCTCATAATCTGTGGAGTCTAGCAATTTGATCCGTTGTTGGTATCGCGACCGGTACTATAAGGTAATGGACTTACTAAACTGCCATTTTAAGTCGGTTATGGTTTTGTATAAGGAAACCCGGAAGCGTACCATGGTTCCCTCACAAATGGGTCCGAGTAGACGGCATACGGCAACCCGTGCCCTTATGAATTATCCAAACGCGTTCGATCGCCGTCTTGGTGGCGCCCGCGCATGTAAGGTTGTCACATCCGCAGAATTGGTTAGGCTTGTAAGGGTTTATTAAGTTAAGAAAATACGTGTGCGTCGTTATGTCTTTACTTAGCAAGTGTTCTTTTTCAAGGCCTAGTTTATTATTGTTTAATTGCAATGTAATGATTGGTTGAGTTGTGAACATTTTCTCAGCATCCAAAAAGATGACTTCAAGTTAATTGCGATACTGCACCAATGCGCAGAAGCAATCTCATTAGACATCTTAATAGTTACTTCAGAGGAAATTCTGTCTTACCTATTTTAATAAACTTCAAAGGGTGTAGATACTATATTCCTTAGTCTGATGGGTGTCTTTAAACAGTTTTGGTTGCTAACTTGACATCGTCGTCATAGTAACCAGCCCTGCGCATGTTTATCAATCAGCAGCGCACGCGCACAGTCAAGCATCACGCAGATGATCAGCGAATGCCGTTTATTTTCTCTGTGTAAATCTCATCACAAGACTCGCAACAGTCGCGTCCTCTACACAATTATATATGAGCCAGTATGTGGCATTTATAAGAATTCTTGTCGCATCGGTGGACTTGCATAAGTTAATTACCTACAGTTAAGGCAAAGCTTGTTCCACGCTGTAACTTTAATTTTCTACTTCCTGTATAAAGCGGGTGTTTATTTTCACGTAATGCCATTTCGTGCTTAGTTTTTATCTTCTGTTCGAGTGTTAAAGTATGTGTTATTGATCCAGAGTCAGGATCGGTTCACTTTAGGTGTTATAAAAAGTTAACGCCTTTATTGCTTTCCAAATATTCAACTAAACCTTATAAAATGTGTTGTTAAACTTAACAAGAGTTGGTATTTCAGTGCTTTTCAGTATTATTTATTATTTCATTTATCTTTCTAACATTCTACAATTTTTTTTCAACATGAAGAGAATTTCGGTTTATAGGATAAAGAAGAATGAAAATATGCCAGTCAAATTTTAACGATTTTTCCTTAAGTTATTTTGTTTGTTTATAGGACGCACTACCACGAACACTATATTGACTTAATTGAGCTTTTATGTGTTCTGAATTAAGATATCTTTAGTACTTTCTTATTAAAAAAGGTTGGGAGGATTTGGTTTTAAATTAACCACCACTACTAGAATTAAAGTTACTTCGAATTAAATTTCATTTCCCATGGTCGTTGAAATGTTGTGGGAAAATACCTTCGTCACTTGAGAAAAAAAGGTACTTTTAAACGGCCTTTAAGCGGCCATACAGGGAAAACAGAGGCAAGTTTCCTTTAACGGCGCTCATATGCTCACATGCTGCGAAGTCGTGCTCCAACCCTTTTAATATTTGCGACGTAATACAATTTTATTGATACTGCTTGTTAATTAATACTCTCATCTTTTCTATTTTGGCGCTAAAGTTACCTCGTGAACAGCTTATATGGCTACAATTATTTCCTACCGGACGTTATTTATTGGAATGTTGTCAAAGTTGAACAAGTTTCCTAATTCATATTAAAATTTGATAGCCACTAATATTAAAGTTGTATCGTCGAAGCTCATATCGAGGGCCAAGTTCTTGGCTCAGTCCATTTATCTTAGGAATTATAACGGATGTGAGGTGCGCACGCGACGACGCTTTCCCCTTTTAAACAACTACTGGATAAGGCATTCGCATTGATAAATCGCCATTAGACTTTCATATTACGGCATCTTGGAGATTTATATTCATTTCTTTACTTAATCAATTTTATTTTGTCTAACGTATTCCGGAGCATCATTCCTTAGCGTATTCATCATAACATATATGCTTAAAAATCTTGTAACTGATTTTTATCATTAGTAGTTTCAATAAACGTTATGGTTAGTTGAGTTTTCTGACCTGATGAAAAATAGGAAAACTAATAACAGTCGGCCACACATCAAGCTTCATAACGCAGTTGAAAAATTACCTTTACCGTTTTGGTATAAGGTACCAAGTGTAAAAGTTTCTACCGCCCCTTTTAGTCATCCATACAATGGTGTTATTTTAACGCCTCCTCCGGCGTCTGTCGTTAAAACAATATACTTTAGTCCCTTGACTGAGGCAGGGTGTACCGCGAAACAGATGTTTATGCTCGCACCGGCGCGGGCGCGGCGTTCAGGCCACTGTTTACACGATAAATAATATTTAAAAGACATTAATGTACCGCTCATATGCGCGTGCTGCCAGTCAAATTATATTTGAGAAGATATGACCTGATTCCTATTTTAACCTTTTCAAAAAATAATGTTCATAATTTGACTGTTTTTAAATATTTTTTATGTGTTTTTAAGCCACATTTCTTCCAATTATCTCCCAATTTATGGTGTTCTTTATTTATTTGAATGGCCTTACTTCAAAGGTGGTCCGATATAAATTTGATTCGTGTACATACGTAGGTATATGATTGAAGATGTTGATGTGACTTTCATGCTTTTTGTTTTTTTGTGCACGTGAACGTTATTCCACAGACAATTTTTTTACAAATCATCTGCGTTTGTGCTTTATTGCATTTGAATTATATGTTCCTAATTAGCCGGAAAAAAATGAAGCCTCACTAATTGGCACGGAATCATTTAATTTGCATATTAAGTTTATTATGACTGTTAATTGGTATTATTAAATCAATTCTTACTAACGGTTTCACCATTTCATGATTTTCTGCGACGTTTCTAAACAGGTTTGGTTCATAGTTTGTGAATGAATTTAATAAACCATAAGATGTAATAAAACGCTCATCACTGTAATTTGTTAATAGCCCGTTGCTTGGACTAGCTTCTTGAGCGGAATGATAGTGTCTGAGATTAGAGTGATGCACCTGAAATGATTGCTCAAGATGGAAATGCGTAGGTGTGACGTGTTGCACAACGCGATCCGCTCTAATGGCGCGCTGGCTTGCGATTAGCGAGTCGCCGTCTCAAGTCTCAAGTAATTAAGAGTGGAAATCAGGACGCGTCGTCGTCGCTGCCTGATAATTGATTGTAATGTACACCGTGGACTCATGAATGGCCCGCTACGCTCGCTCCCCAGCGGAATACGTAATCGCCGGAGCCGCACTGTGCCCACGTAAGGCTGTTTGGTGATTTATGTTATAGGATATTGTTTGCCTATTTTGCCTAAATAATTCCACGTCTCTGTTTGACGCACTTTTGATGTGTCTTTATCATAGTAATAGGCAGCGTTTAGTGAACTTCCTTGTAGTATTGCGTAGCTGTATCGAGTTGACTGCAATACATTATAAGAAAAACTCATTTTTCAACAGTTATTCTCAGTCTTTAGTCTTCCATTATGCAGCCGATTAGGATGATTTATGTCATCAAGTAAATTACAACTTCATCGATGCATTCCAAGAGCCCTCTGATTAATGTAACAAGCCGTCACCTTAAACGGTTCAAGAGTATTAGCGGTTTAAAATAATTTGATACTTCATCAAGAGTAGTAGTAATAAAGTTGTCTGTTATTTGCAAATTGCATTCCTTGACGAAATGGAGGCAATCGCAGCTGCGGACAGAGTGCGCAGCGCAGCGCTGATTAGTGATTGGACACGGCACCGAACGGTAACGGACGCAGGCTCGTGGGCACAGTATAAACCATACAGTATTCTATGTAAGGCCGCACACCGAGTTATTAGCCTAGCGTGCACACAGACACGCGGCCCAGCCCGTCCGTGCTGCCGCTTCCCTATGCCTCCCTATTTTATGCTAGCGTGTGCGTGAAATTGCGTGTGCGTGATATCGCGACACGGCGCGCGACGCGCACGCACACATTCAAACCGAGAGTGGCACGTTTGTATTTAGATGTTCTACTGTATGGTTGATACTGTGACCGAACGGTAACGGACGCGAGCTCGTGGGCGGGAGCCGCGGCATTCCAGCCTTCACTTCAGTGTCACCCGTCGCTGAATGCCATTTCGCAACGCCGATAGCTTTATTGCTTACACTAAACTTGTCGATTTTGTCAGCATTTTGTCCAATGTTACAACGAAACCTCGTAAAGCTGTAGCTTTCTAACGGATAGTTGCAAAGGAAAGACAGATCGCCGAAAGTGATGAATGAAAGCTATGTTATTTATTGTTCGTGTCGGCTATCTAATACCAACCAGTGAGCCAGTACAGGCCGTTTCTTGCTGAAAGCTTTCGAGGAGTTTAAGGTGGACGCATTAATCATTGTAGTCTGTGTTGATTGATAATTAGAATTTATCGCACTGTCGGACGCAGTTCAGCTGTCGGAAATACCTGCAGTGGTGATTTTCTGTCACTACATGAGACCCATATGGTTATATAATCCTCTTTATTAATCAGATCCTTATTGGATCCTTGTCGCTAAGCGTATTCCTGCGACGGTCTCCAATCCCCAGGCGCGGATTTCGCCCCAGCGAGTTCTATGTATGAGCGTTACGGTTCATCGATTCGTTGTTAAGGGTCGTAATGGAAGAAGAGAATAATTACATTATAGCCCTCTCCGTCGTCGCGCGTAGGAGGCCTACTAAGGCCCGCATTACTGTATGGAGCCCCTCTGGCGCACGCGTAACGAACCACAGCGTTGGCCCTAACATAGAATTTCTTCTAAGTATTGACCTTTTCTTGCCCTCACTACACTCTAAGCTCATTTGTATCCGTCGTAAACATAGATCACGGTAGCAATCTTATTAAGATCTTCAATACTGAGATTACCTCGCCACATGTCGCGGCTTCCCTCCCAAGTAGAATGTACAATGTTTGTGAAAATGTAAATGCTAAGCTACTATATTATGACAGCAAGTAGAACCGAGTGGCAACTAGCTCCATAAAGTAGTCTGCCTCGTTTCTGTTCGGAACTAATGCAGAAACCGATGTAAGAATTTAGAGAGCAAGTCTACACTGTAAATTGTCTTAACTGGCTCTTAATGTTTGGTCTCCCATTAGTATTAAATGAAAATAATGTTTTATGCTGTCCGACCTGCAGACAACATTTAATGCTGTGTAAATTATTGTATTGGTTTATGGAAATTTGATTGTTATAAAAGGATTAATAGACAAAAGTAGTCTTAATGACGCCAATAACAGAACTAAGTAACTGAATAGTCAACTAGATTTTACTAACGCTTTTTGAATTTCTCTTATGCCATTGATTGTAATTACCAAAAACCATTCAAATAATATTTTATTTTTAAAATGATAAAAATTAAGTACCATATAAGTTGCAACATCAGATAAATAAGGCAACGCATCTCTTGTCCTTCACTGCTATAGGTTTCAGATTATTTTCCAATGCAGTGAAGTGTTTATTTAGTTCAAGATTATTACTATCATTCTGCCAAAAAGTTTTGCCTCTGATAATGGAGTAGCCCGCTAAAGTTTTTACAGACAGCCCTAATAAATTAAATAATGATCGAGATGGATGGATGATAGACAAACATCTCGCGGCGGATGGGAGTGGCCGATTTGATGAATGGAACCGCGACTATACTATAGTGATCTATAGATCATTGTTCCTTTTACTCGCTCGATGCCATTGCGAACTACACACACGTTCAAATTAGAAACTCCTTCCACATTCAAATTAGCAATACTTGTCAGTCAAACGTGCTACACTATGCTGTATCTGCACTGATCTGTAGATAAATAAACAGGTAGTGTGAGGAATCCACCATGCGTTTTACGAGTTCCCTTTCTCAATGTCAACGGTGCGTCAGGCTACCCATTTCGATTATTTATCTTGCTCTTGCGGAGATAAATTTCTTTGCAATAGAGTTGCAATGAAATATGATAGGTTGTTTTTCGTTTCACTAAAATAAGGAATGGATTTCCAGCCTTGAAATTTCCGGCATTGGTGACACTTTTGTAACTGTAATGTAACCGTTTCTAACAGGCGAACCCGCCCTTGCTCCTCAGTACTCTGACATTAAAAAAGACGTTATTTAAATATATTTTTGATAGTAAACATAAAATAAAACATTATTTCTCGTCTGTTTATGCTTAAGTACTAAATAGTCAGATTTCCTTTTGAATTTGTCAGAGTTCCTTCTGTAAAAGCTCTACCGATATGCAAGTGCCTAGCCACGTGAAAAGTTTCAAAGGCTCACAAGAAGTGCAACAGCCAGTGCATACATAATTGTGTCGATAATGTTTTATCGTGCCTTCGTATGGCACGATGCAGAGTAATGTATGGATTCCATAAAAGGCATGGCATAGTTGTAACGACCAGCGATCGAGTGTATCGTGTTTAAATCATGCAAATACAAGCGATACTATCAGGTAACACCGGTGTGTGGTGTTGTTATTGCAACTTGCATGGAAAATTGAAAAAAGATGTAAATAATTTTCTCTTCGCGCGTTGTTAGACTGCTTTTTGCTTCTATGATCGTCGTTATTAATAGAGTTTACGAGAAGGAGGTTCACTAAACAAATGTGTGCAATTATCATCCGATAACTGATTTAAAACATAGTACTCGCATTAATTTAAAACTTCCTTTTATTTCAGGGTGATCCTATAGAATTTAATAAGATACTATGTACTTTATTCTACAAAAGGAAACAATTAATAATCATCATCAAATCAACATTATTCTGAATAAAAAAACGCAAGTAAACAAGTAAATATTTAAATACACACATCAAAAGTGTCTAGGGATATCTCAAGCATTTTCATACAAAGTATAGCTATTGGGGAGGCTGTAAATATTAAAATATTGATACCAACGTAGAAATTTTTAGGAAACAGAAACTGCTATATCTGCCCTTTCAGATTGTATAAAGAAATTCATTGTGGTAGCATTATTGAACAATCGTAAGGACGTTAAAAAAAAGACAGATTTTTCTTTTAAAAGGTTTCAAAATTTTAGCAAAATCAAACGTTTTTTTTGTAATATTCTTAACCTTTATCTTATGCCTGTTTCCTCGAGTTATTCTAAGATAATGCTGAGCATTATCTAATATCTTTGATTTTGCTAAAATTTTGAAACCTTTTAAAAGAAAAATCTGTCTTTTTTTTAACGTCCTTACGATTGTACAATAATGCTACCACAATGAATTTCTTTATACAATCTGAAAGGGCAGATATAGCAGTTTCTGTGTCCTAAAAATTTCTACGTTGGTATCAATATTTTAATTTTTACAGCCTCCCCAATAGCTATACTTTGTATGAAAATGCTTGAGATATCCCTAGACACTTTTGATGTGTGTAGTTTATCTGCAAAAATATTTTCGATACGGTGCAAAAGCTATTTTTAGGGGCCTAACACTACTTTCGGTGTTTTGTAAAAGCATTGTTAAAATATGAGCCTAGAATTGCGCAGACTAGACTGGAATTAATTGGCGTTTTGAATCTGATCTTAGAATTGTTGAAGCGTCTCGAATCAAATAAGAACATACTTAGAGATGTGTAGATAACACTTTAATTGCAAAAACTATCGTGAGTTGATTTATAAATCGGTAACATATCATCATCATTTCTCTAACTTTTTCAAAACGGCGCCGTGTCCCGCTTGATTGGTCAGTTGTATTTAATTTTAAACTTTAACTATGCAGCGGCTCTCCAAGTCTTAGTTATAGAGTAACTGAAATTATTGAGGAAACATGTTTTAATGAATATTAGAATATGTTTTACCCGAGAGAGAGAAAACTAATCAAAATGTCAGACATAATGTATCCAAATATAAAGTAAGCTAACTAATAGTAAACTAAACAGTTTTTGCAAATCAATATAGTAGATGATTCTCCATTTGCAACTACTCAACGTTTGCAATGTCTTTTAATTGAAGCCATGTGTTGTGTGACAGTGAGTGACATTATCGTATCGTGTCGTGTAGCGCAATCTGGGCGCTTATGCCTCGACGGGACTGAACCGGTACGGTCGCCAGCCCGGATGTGCTGGTCCACATGTCAGCCTGCGCGGACTCAGACGATCGGTTTCCGGTCGCTCGTTAGTTCTCTTCCTCGCTGATAAGGAATTGGGCGTGAGAACTGTTCCGGTCACGACCGTTTTTTTTCGACTCCATCATAAAAAGTTTAAGACAATTTTTGCATCGGCACTTAATCCGTATCCGACAGCTTCGTTAACCTTTCGTTAATTATAATTTTAGAAACTTCATTTAAACCAGGCCGAGAGATAGTTATAGGAAGTATTCAGTTTTGTTCCCAGGATATTTTAAAAGAAAATAAATACAAACTTACATACCATTACGCCTTTTTTCATCGTGTCTTTCGGTCGCCTTTATGCCACATGACTAGCCCAGCCCGTTGGTCAATGAGTAAAGAAAGAAAGGTCCTGCGTTTAGCGAAAAGGTAGACTTCCATCTTTTACACATAGTAGTGACATCACAGATAAGCTACAAGACCTTGACCACCGCCGGAGGGTAGCTTGTCTGTCGGTTTTCTACAGGTTGCATTTCGGAGAGTGCGAAGGAGTTGCATGACCTAATTCCACCAGCTCCTTTTCTTCATCGGACCACTAGGCGCAGACTAGCTTTCCACCCCTATGTTGTTGACATCCCGGCAATCCGCACCAACCGTTTTGGTAACTCATTCATAATGCGAACAGCAAGGGAGTGGAATGAGCTTCCCGCTGAAGTGTTTCCACAGCAATATAACTTGGGCCTCTTCAAGAAGAGAGTGAACAGCCATTTGTTAGGCCGGCATATACCACCTTAGGCCACATCATCACTTACGATCAGGTGAGATTGTGGTCAAATGCGCGCCTAATTGAAATATAAAAAAAAAAAAACCTAAAAGCTCTGCTTAGTTTGAGAACAGATGTAAGCGTAAGTAAGAAAATGGCTTAGTATTTGTCCATAAATATACCTCCTATGATTTGCTCCAGCATTCTGCCAGTCTGTCATATCGCCGAAGGTGTAGTGGGTGCACGACGTGTGACGAGACTAATTTGTGGTCAGCAGACCTCATTCGATACCCGTGGCAACGTCAATCTGTGCTCACCGGCTCTATCTCATTATGACGCATAAACTGTAAGCCAATACCCGAGGCGTGTGACACGTAACTAATCTAGAGTAACCGTCATAGTGTCACTGTACCATGTTGCGGTTGTATATTTTGTAATTGAATATCTAGAATTGGCTTATGATTACTGTGCCTTAGCTTGTAAAACAGACAGACATAATCGTGGACGTAGATTAATTCTTTGACTGCCAAGAAACCAGTACTATAAAATATCTATAGTTTCATGTGTCCATAGAGGCAGTGGTCAAGCCGCAGGGCAGAAACGTTTTCAGGGTTTGATTTTGTTCTTAAAAACAAGAACACCGGTTTTTAAATGGGGCTGTGTGTATATCCCCGTTCCGTTTAGTCGATTTTGGTGACCCATGTATGCTGGTGGGTTCAGGTTAATGCCATATCTTAGTAGCGGAACTGCCTTCTCCCGGTGAGTTATCCATAAGGATTTCCTCTTGATAATAACAAAGCGCTTTACCAAGAGGTCAAGCTTGATCTGTGATCGTCTATACAGAAATTAGATGTTTGGCAAGGTTTTTTCACTGCCAAAAAATAGATTTTTAGTTTCACGGACCTTTTCATAATAATGAAACTTTACATTTTTATACTTTGATTCTACAGGCAAGAGTTAAGACCCTCATCTCCTTCATGTAAATTCAGTATTTATTTCTGAACACTCGCTTCATTTAATTCACTGATGATGTAAGTATGAACTAAAAATAACTCTCAGATGAGGATGACTCATCAACGTTCCTCAAACTGGATGTAACGTATCTGAGACATAAGTTTTTACCTCTATATTTCCCTGAAGTAAGCACTAACCTGCGCCATAATAATAATACGATATAAGTTTTGAAAGCGATCATAGAGCGGCTTCCGCCAACGATTTTATTATTTCTGAGATAATTTTACTACCTCTGCTTGTCGTTTTACAACTCAGTTTTATTGGCGGTGCCACTACTAAAGCTGAAATTGCACAATTTGTTATGTTTAGGTAGCCAATTGAATGTTTTACGATGTACTATAACAATAATGTTATCAATATGGTTTGTGATCCGTTTGTTATGTCAAATTGTGAATATTGTCTCTTTCATGATTTTATTACTTTAAGTCTGAATCGTAGCCATCGGCTATGTTTTAACAATGAATTACCTTCTCTTTTACCCCACCCTGATATTGCGTGATTATTATTAATCTATTAGATATTTGCACGTGTTTTAGACTAAAACATTCACCAACAGTAATTAAAGTGACAAAACTCAATTTATGTTCTGTGTTGAAAATCGGATTAAGTTGAATTCGTTAATTCCGCGAAGTGAATGCATTAGTTGTTAAATCAGTTTGTCGACAGTGCCTTAACAATTGAGGCAATCAATTCAGGCTGTCCCTCAGATGATGATGGATGCACCCACCCCGGCGGAGACGACGTCCGGCGATCATTCCATTACTCGACTTAATGGTATGATTGTAATATGCGGGCTGCTCTCAATAAATGTTAATATGCTATTGGCCAGGCACAGATTGTCGTTTAAATTGGTGACTCGCTGAACGGTGCGATTTGTCGCTTGAGCAACAAAGTAAGAACAGTTCCCCGATGTAATAGACTCTATTTAGCTAATATCTTCTAAAGATTTAAGTGGCACGTGGCTTGATCTAGTGTCAAGGTTACTATTATTCCACAAGATACAAATTAATTGCGCCATTAATTAAGAGAACTAAGTCAGAGCATCATAGCCCAGTGGTTAAGTAGTTAGTACTCTGGCTTTGCTGGCAGTGCCTGGTCTTGTGTTCAAATCTAGCTGCAACACATACTTTGTGTGCATTGTGAATCTTGCGGATAACTTTCTTTTGATGGAAAACACCGATAAAAAATCTAAGCTACCTGGATAACGGTAGTAGGCTCACCTTTTCACCACGTTAGGTTTACTCTGTTTGGGGCATGCGTGTGTTGTGTTTAAAAGGAATGGCTAATGGAAGTGTTTCTGCAAATTCATTGCCATCAATGTTCTTATTACATGATACAAAAAACTGTTTATTTCATAACAATTAATAAGATAAGAATAAGCGCGCGGTAATAACGTCGTATTTTAATTCTAGCTTTCCGCTTTACGGTGTTACCTGAGCAGTGCATAAATCTGAAGTGCGGAGTTGGCCGCGGGCGTTTGTCATTACGCTCACCTGTAATGGAGCCGTGCCATTCTCGATCGGCCATTGCGGGACTCGCCTCATTTGTAACAGGATTTTAAACCGTCTGTGGAACCCGGCAAAAGGCTACTGTCGCGGTTAGAGATGGGCGTGAGATAACTCAAGTTTGGGGCCGGGGTACATGAACGAAAACAAATGAATGAGATCAAATATAGCACGGTTTTTAGCGTCTTTTCTAGTGCGTCAGTCGATGCCAAAGTCTACCAGTTCAGGTAAAGAATATAAGCCCCAGTTCACAACTAAGTTCTGGGGATGGATATTATATAGCCGGCTTTTGTGCCACCTATTCGAATTGAATTCCAATTCGAGTTACGTGAATTTCAACTTGAGTCAACAATAACCTAACTCAAATCCAGTTGTTTCCGAGTTGGCATATCATTAGTTGCTCCAACTGACTCCTATTCGACATTACATCTGCATTAAGCCATAGAGCCCGCTGCGCCTGCGATTCGCAGACAATCGCAAAACTGTGTTTCATTGCTAAAATATCTGCCTAGAAGGCTTGGCCGGTTGGCTTTATTCCTTAAAGGTTGCGGAATGTCGCGCAGCAATTTATCTTCAAAGGGGTCTGCAGGGCGCACAGCGCCGCATAATTGGCGGTGTTCACACTTGGCAATCTCGGGCGGGCAATTCTCTAAAAACACGACGACTGGTGGTGTATATCCGTGTGGAGTATGTGTGCGCGAGCGCCGCGGGACGTGTATAAATCCGATGCACCCATTGTTCTGTCGCGACACGCACAATACTACACTTTTATTTCGATTCGTATAAGAATAACTTCTCAGGGAGACAGATTTTATAATATTGGTCCTGGAATCGTAGTATTTTTATTGAGTCGCTCAAACTTTATATTTTCGATTCGCCTAAGACAGCCACACTCTTTAGAGTAGAATTATTGTTGTTCCAATTTTAATGAACCACAATACTACTACAGCTAAACATAACTGTATGTGACATACTCATAATGTTCGTTAAAATCGAAAGCTACCAAATTAACACTATCGATTTGTAAACATAGCACTTTTTTAATCACGGCACAGGTACACGGACCAGCTAGACTGTCAAATCGTTTATAGCCACTGGACTGCGGATCCCGCATAACTTTGCCAGCCTCAAGAAAAGTCTTCAAATAAACACTGTTTAAAGCTCATTTTTAATATAACACTTTCAACAAGGGATTGCTAGAAGCCGAACTACACCTGTTCAACAGGAGGTCTGGTAATCGTGGCAACCCTAGACCCGCACAAACTTCGCCATCGCATTTAAGCCGAATGTTTTACAATTCCTCCGCTACGTTTTTGCTCGTTTTCGCAGCAGGACGTGCGAAATTCGCGCCACTTAAACAAAATAAAAATAACGACCAACATGAAAACTGGTGTATTTCGCGAGAACTAAAAAAAACAAAACTCTTCGTAGTTCGAATGGCTTGGAACGAATAAGTTTATTCGAAAAGTTTATAATATTCAAGACTGTTAAAGTACAACACCTAAATAATCTGATTTGAATCATGACTATTGGGTAGTATCATAAAATATTACGAACATTCTTCCTGGAAATGTATTCATGGTGCATCAGACACATTTTATTGTAGCTTTCTTAAATCTTTATTGATCCTCGTCTATAAATCTCGGATTGCTAGACCTTTTAGATGTAAGGTGCAATGTATCACACCCGACAATTCCGTAACCATAAATCATGATCGAGATGAATACTCGCTTATTAATACCCAACGCGGGTAAGGTCGAGATTTCTATCAGAATAACTATAACGAGGCTCGAAAGGTTTTTGTAATTCATTTTAGAAAAGGATTCGAGTAACATTAAGAGTTGCTTTACATACATCTGAGACAACTTGAAGCAAGTAATTTATAGCGGACATGTGCAAGGAAATGCCCTGTTTACTTTCATTCCGTTTTCGGACAGTTCCTTTTAAGTTGCGCGTTTGTTGCGCCCCGTGAGCGGATAACAAGGGATTTTGTAACATGGCTATTTCTGGTGCACAATGAAATCGTATCTCCTTGCGTTCGTTCGGTGGGTGGAACTCTATGTTTGTACCGATATGCAAGTGAATTTCGTAATGGGGCCGTTCAGTGATTTATTTGCAGTGCTTTCCGTACTCTCAATGGATTCGATAAATGTAGCTCGAAGTTAGTTTCCAAAATAGTACAGACTCATAGATTACAAACAACTGCGTTTATTTTATATGGTAATAGGGCGCGCGGCGGCTGAAGTTCAAAAGCGAGCGCTCAGTAAGGAGTTGTCCCTTTAATTCTCGCCGGTGTCGTCAGTAACATTCCTACAAGGGTTTGCTCTCCACATTTCGTGTGTTCGGTTCTCGTTTTTCTCGGTGGCCATTTCCCACCTCGGTTTTGTCGTCGAGAATTTAAACAAGCACGCTGATCTCCATTGCGTCTTGTTTGAATTTCGTGCAGGGAAAATTGACGGACTTTCGACTATTTAAGTATCCTCGTTTCTTAAGATGGACATCGTCTTTTTTGGTACTGTTTACATTTCCGTTGAAGTCTGTCACAATAAATTTGAATTAAATGAATCTTCATTCAAATAGCTCAAGATTGTCAAGTACCTTTTTACTGTGGTATCTACTTTTGTATGTGACAAGTAATTAATAATATCCAATGAATAAAACTATACATATACTTTCAAATCGTCAACATCTTATCACCTATTAAAAAAACACTTGAATGTAGACTTAGGTACTTATAGACGAAGCAGTTACCTACTCTGTTTTCAGCATGTTATTGTTTTAAGTTGTTTCATTCTTTAAACATTTATAATTCTTTAGTATTTCTATAGAAGAAGTAGCCATACGATGTATTCGTGGGTCAATGAAATGCCTCTGTATTGTGTAGTCAGGCACATAAAAATATTCCATTTTGTTTGTTCTCGTTTCATACGACCGGGTTCAGAGTCGTTTATTTTGGCGGAGGCATTGTGCGATGGACAGTGGATTAACAAGGGCGTCGGCGCCACAGCCGTGCAACCACGGCGGCGGCTGAATAGCAAATGCGAACGATGCGACTTGGTGTGTGGTGCTCGTATCTAGATAGAGGGTCGCCGCGTGCGCCGCTCGCTGCTGCAAGAGATGCGCGCGATTGCCCGCATTAACATAGTACCATTGCCTGTTTTTATATACTCTGAATGCATTGTGCTCATGCGGCCCTTTGAAATTCTTATTACGTAGCATTGCGCGATGGTCGTGTATACATTTCTCGTGTGTGTATGTTTCTGGAGAAGATCATGCTGTCTCTGCTACACGGACAGCTAATTGACACACGCTCGGCATTGTACCTTCAAATTGTGTTCAAATATTTGCCGTGTGGCTCCATAAAGGCCATAGCAAACAAGTCGCTGTCCGTCTGTTTGTCCGGCCCGATGAGCCCAGTCTGTTTGCCTCCGTTATCTGTACGTGATCTTGCCTCGGCGAACCGGTTTACTCCAACTTGGACATTTTCTTTGTCTTTTTACTTTAAGCTTTTTCTTATCTAAACCTGGTATCTTGTCGTTGACACGTATTTGGCATTAAAATGGTGTTCTGATTATATGTACAAGAAGTATGTGTATATTTGAGAGATGACATAAGTACTTGAAAAACTGCTATTTATTTACAAAACAGAATCAAGCTTATTTTACTTTTTTATGTTACAGGTACGTATCCAGTTACGTGGTTTAATCAATAGAAGGTATTTTAGTTTTTAGATGGTTCAATTGTAAAAAAACAACTTTATGGTGATGGTAAATTACTTTGATGAGCTGAAAAATACATTAGCTGTTTTATGCTTGTCATCAGCTGGTGATTATGGTTCTTGATCTAAATTCAAAGTAATAATTATTGTGAATTCATGTTCCATTTAACGGATAATTTGTATTTTTACTACGCCATAGCTATTTTGTGGATTAATTTACATATATTTTTTAATTTATTTATTTCCAATTACAAAATTTGAGCAATACGTTTTCATCTGCCAAACTGCATAGCAGTAATATTTGTATTTTTACTACGCAATTGCTATTTTGTGGATTAATATGTGCCGAGTACGATACGAAAACATCATTTAATTTTATGCGAGACACTATTCCATTAATTGGGCTTAATTGGCTTAATGCGCCGTAATAATTTATTACATCTTAATGTTTAAATGTCTTTGATATTCCGTTCCGCAGCATTATTAACGATTTTTGCGTCGTCTAGTCACGGCAATAGTATTCCATTACCTTGGTCTAGTGGAATCATACAAAACCTCTTTAGATATCATATCATATAAGTAGAAATGTTATGGCCGCGTGTTCATTGTGGCTCCAAAAGTTCCGAAATTTCCATCGCTTGAAGTCAATCACAACATTCGTAGCACAGTCGTCAAATTTTAGGCTATCTTTCTTCTTTTGCTCACGTGACTTTATCTGCTCATTATTTTGAAGATTTGACAGCGAGCACAGTGGTTTAACGACGATGAATCAAATTCTCTCATTTTCGCACATTTGCCTAATTTTGTCGAATGTATTCATGAACTACTTAATTATGACCTTTTACAACTCGCATGGGCTCTCTGTTGGCTGGCAAAGTGTAGACCCAGCTGTCGTTTCGTTATGAAGTTTCATTTGGCATAGGAACAACTTATCTGCTTTTAGGATCATACCTAATGCTTTTCACTATATGTGTCCTTCCCTGCTGTTTATATGTGGGATTAGTTTCCTTAAGTTCAGACTGTCGTGAATTACTTTATCTTTTTTGATTTTTCACCCCTGTTAAATAGTGCAGCAGTGTTAAATAGTGTGTTACAAGAAAAGTTGTTTTCTATACCCAGATGTAGACTTTACCAAATGCGTCTTGGTCGATCCGAATTGCTGATGTCCTCTCAAAGATAGACATTTACAGCAACAAGAATAAAACAAGATACAAAACTGCCTAGGGAGTTTTAATTGTATTGTACGAATATGGTTTTCTTCTACGTTCGGAGAAAACATCTTTGCTAATACTCGAATACCGAACCTGCCAAAGTACATGCACAGGTATTTACCATACCATACCATAGATAAATGATTTGTAATTACGATAAATGTTTGCAGAGAAATGCGATCGATCTAATTAGATCAGTTCTATCTTGCAATTATACCCATGTTAAATAAAATTCCTAGGGGACCGGTGCCCTTTCCGTGGCATTTTAATGACGCGATCGGAATTGTCCAGTCGAATGTTATGCGCTAATTGTGCTTAATTAGACGCGGGCGCAGCTTCGTGATCTGCCCTAGGTTAGGCAACCCAGGGCAAACACACATTATTCAACACTGCTGCACTATCGAACAGGGGTGAAAAATCAAAAAGATAAAGTAACTCACGACAGTCTGAATTTAAGGAAACTAATCCCACATATAAACAGCAGGGAAGGACACATATAGTGAAAAGCATTAGGTATGATCCTAAAAACAGATAAGTTGTTCCTATGCAAAAGAAAACTACATAACGACAGCTGGGTCTACACTTTGCCAGCCAACAGAGAGACCATGCGAGTTGTAAAAGGTCATAATTAAGTAGTTACTGAATACATTCGACAAAATTAGGCAAATGTGCGAAAATGAGAGAATTTGATTCATCGTCGTTAAAACACTCGCTGTCTCCAAATCTTCAAAATAATGAGGAATTGTCCAGTCGAATGTTATGCGCTAATTGTGCTTAATTAGACGCGGGCGCAACTTCGTGATCTGCCCTGGGTTGCCTAACCTAGGAAATGGAAAGGTCCACGGTACTGCTCTGCAAAGGTTGCGGGATCGTAGGTGGTAATCCCCGTAGCTGTGGGAAAGGCAAGTCGACAACCGCTGTGATGTGGTGATGATTCGATAAGAGATTAACCCTTCTGAATTTAGTAATGTATTTTTACGGGCATATCTGCACTTTGAATGGCACGCTAAGTAGTGGTTCGATGTTTAGTGGGCTTGTTCTGGCTTGCGTTGGCATCTGAAGGTACTTCTTAGGACTACCCATAGTTATGCCATAGCCATGTTCATAGGCCTCCAGAAGCTGTCTTTTATAGAATTTCACATACTCACAGCTGCATTTGGGTTTGAATTTTTCAAATGGTCTAATGGAAGGAATTCAAATAAATTTTAACTATCTTAAGTAAAATTATACTGTGGGATTGTTGAAATATTGTTTAATGCTAAAAACTTGTTTAGGGCATTCATTGTATACAGCGTTTTTTTTTTAAAGTCATAGCTTTGTAAATATCGCCATGGACATGATATTCAATTATCTTTTGGATTGTAAAATTTTCGCCACTGACGTCGTAACTGCTCAGTGGAACGATCGTCACTGACTCAAGCCACGAGCGAGCCGTCGTGTGCGTCGTAAGGCATTTCAGATATGCACGAGGAGTCCTAGTTTCTTAATTAATCGCTATTATCCGATAATCTGTGGCGCAACGATTACCGTTGAGCAACTCAGATAAAACAAGCCACGATCAGAAACCGTGGTATATAAATTGAGTATGGAAAAATTATAACAAATGTCGTTAGTTGTGAGTTCTTAGTTATGTTATTGTGATCTCTAAGATTTTTGGAACGTTATTCAAAGTAAAGAAGTAGCACTAATAGCTGTCCCGTAATATGAAACGAACAGGAAAAACTAGCTGTAACTAATAAGGGTTGCTTGACTGTAGTTTCGTTTACGATTCGGTGTAAGTCAGGAATAATTTTATTTCTTTCGTTGGTTAATTACCAATTTCATTTTGAATAATATGAGCATTGTCTTGGATCATGATTCGTTAGCGCGTAGTACAGTCAGCATCAAAAAGATGTGAGAATTACAAATTGCTTTTGTCAACATCCAATTGTCAATACCTTTATGACCACTCTGTTACCTTACCATGCATTTTTTTGAATAAGACGCCTTCAAATTTCAGTGACCCATGTCGAGATGAATATAGCTACTGAGCTAGGTCACCTAAATCTGAAGCCGTCTGTACATCTGTTATTTATAATAATGTAAAGTCGCGTTGGATTGTAATCTCTATCTAATCAAATTGTTCAGTTGTAACAGTTTCTTGTCATCGTATACTTTCCCCAGGGATGTGCGATCTGTGTGGATTATAAATGTTTTTTATTGAATTTACAGATTTTCATTTGAAGTTAGGCAGAATTAGTATGAATGAAAGCTGTAGTTGGTTCTGATACAATTTAGTATGTTTCGATTTGACTTATTCAGAATGACAATGCTTGTGAGATTCAGCCAAAACCGATGTTTTAACAAAGTTAATGTTTGTTATATCTGCCATGAATATTTTTTACCGCTTCAATGAGAATGTCATAAACATCGCAGTGATAGTTAGGTACCGTTTTTACTTTCAGCATGACATACAAACGTTTGAAACAGTCTTCGTACATGGAAATACCCTGCTATGGTTTCACTCTATGCAGATCGTTCATTGTCGACCTAAGGCTTTGCGCGTTTCGCTAACAAGCAGCTGACTTGATTTTTCCTACATTGTGAATGCACTTAGCGCAAATATGTAGCGAGTGACGGCCACTCGTGGATAACCCCCGTATGGACAAACAATTTACGGGATGGCATGAGTTTGAAGGCGTGCTAGCACTGATCCCCGATTCGCAAACGTAAATCAGAGGATTGACGGTTGTGAATTCGGGGGTTAGTCCATTACACGTGCCTGAGTGGCCGCACACGCCACTGGTGGTGGCACCAACTCGTGTCCACTCAGTCGGTAGGGACTCGCCACCAGTGTTATAACTTGTATGTGAGGTGTCCAACCTCTCATCTGTGGCGACCACCGACTACTCGCTACCATAGGAGGTGGCGTGCTACAGCCACCGGTGGCTAAAATCGTTGTCCCGTTCGTGCACAGCCTAAGAGAGGGCGCGACATCTCGAGGCTCATTACAGCGTCATTACACTCTCATTACACGGCGACGGCGTCCGGCCGCGTCACCGTCACGAAACGCAAATACTGGCCACGATGATACTGCGCTTGACACGTTTTTGCACTCACCACACTTCCTGGTTGAGGTTCTTGTGGGATTAGAACTGCATGTTATCTGGAGATAAGTGTATTCAAGGTTTCGCAAAACAAGCATGTTAAATCTAAGTGATGTCTGCAGAACTAACGTGTTGATTGCACTGCCAACCAGGTAGTCAATTTGTTCGAGCTGGTTAGTAGAACTTCATTGGTGTTCCAACTCCAACCGATGATCAACTTCAATCGCTAGATTAAAAGAAAAATATGTTTTAGATGTTTGTGGTGAGATATCGTCTTACAGAATTGAAAAATCTATCGTTCCTGGACATCTTGGTCTTTCTCTCATAATCCCCGATTCACGCTTTTACTTAGCTCTATGATACAGCAACAAATATCCTCCTGTTCTGCTGTCTATCCATTGATTCATTCCGTTAGATTTGTCTTCAGGTGACATTATAGTACTAAACTATAATGGCAGCTAATGAAGCATTAGCCAGTACATGTCATAAAAATAATTTAATTGAAAGTTGACGCGACAGCCCTATAACAGCACTATTAATCAACAATCGCCCGTAGCTGCAATGTTGACTGCGATTTAATGCGTAATAATTATGGTCAACCATAAACAGGCTTAATATCGACCACTCGACCCAGGCCTGCTCCGGGACTAGGGGCGCAGATAGACGGAAGACGAGCGAACTCAGTTGATTCCCATGCTAGACGAAGACTGCTTTATTACATAGGCCTAAATGGTGGACAAACAAATGTTTGTAACGTGAGAGTTTGTTTTAATTATCATTGAACTCACGCTAAAAGAATAGTGAATAAGCAGTATTGTCTATCTTTAAAACTTTGGAAGAACGTCTAGTCTCTACCCATTCCGGAAACGGGCTAGGCACTTATATACAATTCATATAAACACAAAGCAACCTTATAGCACCAGTTAAACTCTAGTTTGGTCAATGAATGTTCACAAGGAGAGTGTGGATGGATAAGTCGGAAACACACTTGACACTTTTTGACTTCTCCGTCCACACTTCTCCGTTCTTCGTTGATTAGGCTATACTGTAAGTTAAAGTGGTGCTGTAAGGTTGCTCCATTTCATTCTGATGGCTTCATCAATGATGCAGCACTCAATTAACCTTAATGAATAAGGGGGTTAGGGCGGCTCCTCGAACTCGAAATAAGTTAGTTAGTTAGTAACCACTTAGTTTTTTTTTGCCTAAGTCTAAATATTGCATTGCAAGCAAACTCGAATAGAAAGGGTAGTCTCATTTTGCTGAAGGTTGGCAAAGCCAAGTTTTGTTTGCAAATACCAATTATATTTAAAACAGGCAGCCCTACATCTTTGGTCGTGTCTTGTCTCACGAAGCTATTCAAGGTATTTGCCCATAATACCACCTCATAAGACAAGCTTTAACTATTATAATACTGCTCTTTGCTATCACTACTCTATTAAATTACAAAATTATTGTTCGGTGCCTCGTTGCTGTAATATTGTGGTTTAAGCCTGAACAGAAAATAACTGGATACATCCTTACTTCAGGATGTAAAACTACTTGTTGAGTATTTTTGTACATTTGATAAAAATGGGAGTTGCAATGCCAGTGAAAATCGTTAGCAAATAAAAACCCTGGCTTGCCTAAAAAAGTTAAGAACTTGCAATAATGCCTGGAACTGCAAAATTGCCTTTTCCTCCTGATGTGCCATTATGTAGTACATGAAACTAATTAAAAATTAATTGACTGTTTTCTGCTCCATTCATGTTATTATTACTATTTTATAGCAGTCGTAGAGAATATAATTAATTTTCTTCCGGACAAACAACTTTAATAACTGTCAAAGGCGGTAGAGAAGTATAATTAAAAGTATGTTCAGGATAAGTGGACAATAACAAGTCTATCATACAGGCTGAATGTTAAGTGGAGTTAAGAGAAAAAGAGCTATCAATCTCGGCGTGTCGCGTTCATAAGACGTAAATTGAAATCTAGACCTAACCCCTAATCATTTTACTGTTAAACATTTAATAGACCCAATGCGCCTTCTGCGACGGAATGGTTAAAGGCAATAAGGCAGCACATAGGGTGCTGAAAAATAGCGATATAGATTTATCCTACTAATATTATAAATGCGAAAGTTTGTAAGTATGGAGGTTTCTTACTCTTTCACGTAGAAACTAATAGACGGATTTGAATGAAAATTTACTGTAAAATGGCTGATACGTCAGAACTACAAAAAGGCTATTTATGAAGATATTGCTATTATTATTTATTATTATTGAACGCTAGGTAATATTGTAATGGTAATAATATTTTTCTCTTAATTATAAGGATGGCTAAGCTATCGCATAGGTTAAGACACCTGTAATGGTAGTTTAAGCTTTTTATAAATAAAGTACCAAACCAAACCAATACCAAACTAAAGTCTTGGCGGACGAAGTCGCGGGCGGCTTCTAGTCTTTCATATTTTTATCCAATATTGTTGTCACCCATGCCCATAATTTCCTTGTAAACAATGAATGAGTATGAATGTAGTGCCTTAGATCATTTAATACCTCATGTGGTGCTCTACCTGTCAGGCTAGCTGCGCACGCGATCACGATCTAATCAGTGCCATTTAAAACGCTGTAATGTTGACAGTATATTGGTTACATAAAATTATATGGTTAATGTCTATGGCTTATCTTGAATCATGTCAAGTCAGTATGCAACTTGGTGATTTGTAAATGATGTACAGTCAACAGCACAGCAGGTTACCCCATTCCTGTTTTTCTCTCGCTCTTGCCAAATGTCGTTTCTTCGCAATAGAGCAAGGAGGACTGACCGGAATTGGGTAGAGTGATGTGCCGCCACCGTAAACGACATGAGCGCTGTTAGAACATAAATGCAATTTCTATTATAGTAATTGCAATTGTTTGTAACAACACGATTATTTTATTTCTAGTGAACCGTTTTAATAAAATTGTATGTCTTGTGAGATTCAAGTAGGAAGTAATAATATGAGTATTAGTAGGAATAAATACATAATAATATAGGTCCTGATCCTTATTCTTACAACGCTGAAGCTGAAGGCATGGGCCCTACGAGTGTGTTAGTAAGCTCAGGGCGCATCATGAATCCACGATGATACAGGCTGATAGCGTAGTTTTGCTTTTACTAGCCATCTTACTCTTGCTCGCTTGTAAAGAATTGGTTAGCCTTATATGTATTCTTATTATACCTTCACTAGGTACTATAAATTCTATGTCATTAGTAGTTTTGATTGCAAGATAAAGGCGACTCACAAATTCCACGAGAAGATCGTTTTTTATCCTATCTTTTTCGCTTGTGACTAAGAAGTTATTTATATTTTAATTTATTTTCTCCGACGCCCAGACATCAAAACTAGTTTTTGTTGCAAGCACTTGTCCATATTTGTATCTTATGTGTAGGGTGTCTACAGTCTATAAGATGTATATGTATGAGTGAGAGATGAGGGAAAGTTTAAGGTGCGAAACAAACCCCAAGGTAGATGATCTAACACTGATTTTATTATTGATTAAAATGTAAAAGGTAAAGTAGGTACAAAAAATACGAGTGCAGAATATATACCTAGATTACTAAGTCATTGAACTTATGCCTACTGTGCGGTAACCCGTACATTATGCTAGAACACGCACCACGTATATCACTGAGATGTCAGCTTTCCACTTCCGATGGTTTCCGTTACTCGAGTAGTTAATAAATATGAAGCGGCTTTGGTAAGTCGAAGAGACCCTGTTCATCGTAATCCTGCCGGTTTATTTAGCTTTTATTCTAATTTACGACAAAAGTTAGCTTTTATTCTAATTTGCTTTTATTCTGTTAGGCCGAGTTTTTTTTTTCAGTCTGTACCTACTAAGATACGACTCTCTTCCCTTTACCTTTACTGTGTTTGTTTATGTAACTACCCCTTTGTTATTGCTATAATTGCTAATTCAGTAGTAACTATTCTAAAATTCAAATGTTTAACACAAAATCGCCATCATCAATATTTATACTACTTCTAGCCCATCAGCCGGGTGTTTTCGAATAAACTTGGTTAATTAACAATAAAACTTAATACATCCGCTAACAAGCACCTAAGTTTGGAAGCGCTTTCTTGCACTAATCATCGAGTGACCGCGGCGCCTGCGCCTGCGCCTGTCGGGCAAAAATTCACCATAAATCACGGCATTACAGACTAATTGGCTTCGGATCGACTTACTCGCGCGAACTCAATTCGTTTATAGAGGCAGACTGCTTAATTGAAAGCTTTCCTAGCGGAAACATATTTAATTATTATTCTGTCTGCTACTCGGAGCAACGTTTTGTAATCCTTCTTTCACGTGAAAGCTGGCCATGAACTTTATAAAATTTAAAGGTTTGCCGTCGCCGTTAATAAACCGGTACAGAAGAGAACAGTTTTGATTTTTTTGTGAATATTCGTCTAAAAGAGTTAGTTATAAACAAAATAAAATATCGGTTTAAAGCTAGCCTTTATAATGTAAGCAATAATAGTAGGTATTCGGTTGATTAACTGTATTTCCCTGAACAGTATCCTGCTTTGATCGCGCTCCGTCGCGGCTGACTTTTTTGTACCCAAACAAAAGCTAATTCCCGAAAGCCTGCGCGCGCGCTGGTGTGAAGACGGGCTAAATAAACGAGCGCAGTGACAGTGGCGGATTTACTGCCCGGCCTGGCATTGGGCATTTTGAACCATTCCACGACGTGGTTACGACTCTGCTTAACTATTTGGCCAGGTTTTAAGTTTTTTTATTGAGGTTGGTTGAGGTGTTGCTTTAACAGCGTTATTCGTGTGAAAATGTGTTTCGTAATTACTTGTATAAAATCTTTAGTCTTTATTGAAATCGTGTATTGTGCTGGTAACTTTATTATAACTCGTTAAGTCAGTAACGTGCAATTAGAAATAACTATAATTAAAATCCATGCTTTATATTCCAATCTGTGCAATCTTTACTGACTTGATAAAAAAACAATTCTTGAATTCATTCTTAAAACCTGCTACAAAAACGATGCATTGCTCTTATAAACTAAACAGTTTAATCATGCATCACAATCAAGTCATACTTGAATGCGTCAATTTTAAAATATTCTTTTAATATACAGCACAGATTCCGCGGACCATGCCAACCTCGGCCGCGACCTCCAAACCTTTGCGACCGCGTCGCGCGTGCCCGCCTCACCACTTTTTGTTGCTCCGTCTACTCCTCGGCTCCGCGCGAACGTTCCCAGAACTGTCGCTTGTAAAAAACAACCCCTTGCGGTCGACAGAGGTGTGAATATAATTAATGGTTCATCAAAGCACCCGCCTACCGTCATCTCCACCGATTTGGACATGAACTCGCTTTATGCCGATTTCCGATTTCATACTTTTTGCTCCCCTAAAACCTGCTATGAACGAATATTATTTTCGACCAGCATCAATCAAGATACGGTTACATAGCGATTTTAATTAGAGGAATAATAAATCTTGGCTAGGCTGCGGTTCTAATTTCATCATAGTTGTGGCGCGTCGTTAGTCGACAACTATATAATTTTACACCGTCACATTTGTCGCAGTTATCATCGTGTTTCTAGAGAGGTGAAGGCACGTATTCTTGGTACATGTATCATTCTCGTATCTTGATCCTCGTTAGCTGTTAGAACACTGTTATATCTGTCCACATGTCAAGCAATGCTTTTCAAAAAAGTACGATGTCATTTTTTGTCTTATCAAACAGGAAAATTATGAATTTGTTGCGTCTAGAGAGTTATCAAAAGCATATATCTCTGTCTTGTTAGTGATATAATGTTAGTGGGTTTTTTTGCATTTCTTTTATCGAGGAAGAGCTATTCCTTTACGAATCTAAACTAATCTATCGCAACTTGACCTATCTTGATTAACGGAACAAACATATTCTGTGTTTTCGATATAGGTCTAACACATTGCGACTTTAATCAGCGATGCAAACGCGATAAAGTAGCTATGTAGCATTCATACAAAATGTGACACAGTCGTGGCAATGATACTGTCAGTGGACAGCGTTTTATTGATACAAATGCAAACAAAATATAATGTATGTAATGTTTGTAACTATTTGTGTATGTTACTATTATGCAAATTACCTACATTAATTTCTAAGTAAGAAAAAATCTAACACATTTATGGAGTGCGTTTCGTATGATTTTCTTGCCAGCTGGAACTTAAATTTCCTTCTTCGCTGAGCTGCATCGGCATCCCTTATTGTAAATGAATACCTTATTAAAAAGACATTATGGTTATCTCATCATTGTCACCAACTTGTCTTCAACTACGCATCATTTGTTAGAAGATTACGGCCTTATCTTTTAAATACATAATATCTATTATTTTATGAGAATCGCAGAATACATAACGAACTGAAAACTGTTTGCACCAGTTTCACGGAATCGTGTGTCCAGACAAATCAGAAAAGGTGTAGCAGCAAATCGTTCTGTTGACACCAGTGTCCAGTGACACCAGAATGAGCCATTGTTCCGAGGTGTCAGCGAGCCAGCGACGGCTCGGCCGCTGCCTCGTCTAATTGCATTGCACATTATGATTTAGGTAATGGCGCAATTACGACTAGACTGACTTGATCGTGGTCGATACCGTTAGCTTTATGGCTGTAAGTAACCTCAGGCATGCTCATTTAGTCTACCGTTGTTTGCTAAATTATCTTTTATTTAATTAGAGATTTTAGTCTCTCAGCGCTAGATTTTGAGATATATTGGAACATGCCTCATAAATGTATTTGCGGGTCTTCTTAAGAAAAAACATCCACGGCTCCTCTTAATAATATTCAGTTTTTTTTTTACAAAAGCAACCGGCCTGGTTTGGTTTCCGGCCTGTAATCTCTCACACCTGATTTTCTGTAGTTCTGCAGAGTTCAAAAGCTTTCTTTACTTTTTTAACAGGTAAATAAGATTTCTTTCAAGATTTTATTTTATGTACTGGATAGTTATACTATGGCATTAGGTCAAAATTAGCTGTAATGGTAGTTGTGATAGTTGATCAATAAATAAATTAATAAATCTTACTAAATTAGTATAAAGTATACATTCAGGAAAGCTGCAAGCTGCATTTTCGACTAGTCTATGTGTATTGGTTCTTTCTTGCCAAATCCGTGTTTGTGAATGCCAACCAACCCGGGCCAATATGCTTGTGAGCATCTTCGTTCATAGGAATTTAAGGTATGGGTTCTTATATGAGATTCAATATAGCTTGAATATTTCAATGATACAAAAAAATATTTAACAATGCATTTGTATGAGATTGGAATCCTTACCGTCCATCTGAATATAATTTCATTCGTTATTTAATCCTTAAATTGACGCGATCAGGTATACTGCAGGTAGTTCTTTGTTGTGCAGACCCCAGCAACATCGAGCCAGCAACAAATGCATTGTTTGTTCCCAAGTAGACGACACTGTGTCTGCCAGATGCGATGCGCATTGTGTTTTTATGCTCCCGACACGGTTTTCTGAGAAACTTCACGATTCGATGCACATGTGCGTTCAGGACGGATTTTATACCTGTGCCGATCGTAAACTTAAGCATCTTTTGTTGCCCTCAGATCCTAGACTGCGAACGGCGATTGTTGCGCTCCACGTCTAACCTTTAGAAATCATTGCATTGGTACCGACGTTATTTAGGATGAATTGTTTCTCTTCAATAGCACATTGCGATTTCCGATCACTTCGCTCGAAGCAGGAAGCTCCATTGTTACCTCAGTTGTTACTTGTCAATGTAATATATTTCTTCTACAGCAACTTCTATTGAAGCGATAATGAAGTGACTTGTTCAATTAATTTAAACCAGATAACGTGCTCAGGGACCAGAACAACTCTTCATAATCACTTATTTTGTGGTCGTAATCTTGTGCTCTAATTACAAGATCGTTAATAGGTTTCTCAATTTACCTATTTGTGGTTTCGAATGACTAACTTATCAAAATAATTTGAACTTTTCAAATTGCGTCCTTTATCATACGACTACGAACACTGCACTCGGTCGGCCAGTATCTCATCTTTTTTTGCTGCTACTCCTCTTACCGACTTTTTTTTTTAGGAGATGCGCTTCTAAACAAGAAATCTCCTCGTATGTCTAGCAGACAATAAGATTACACTATTCACTCATCATCTTGATGATTTACAGGCATAAAACGACCTCCGTTGAACATGGTATGGTTCCCTATTATAGGGAATCCCTATATTCTTCTAGTACGGCTTGTTTCCGGAGCTCTACATCTACCGAAAGCCTTTGACTAATGAATTTATTAATTAAGTATTGGAAAGAATTTACGAAGATAACAGAATCTTGATAACATATTAGTAGTATTAGTACATTCATACATAGCATGAATACATATTTATTGGCGTGCCTTACTTATGATTATTTTCATATACGCATTAGTGTGGCTAGTTTCATGAAATATGAATGCTTTGAACGCTGCCCCATTCGTGCGTTGCCAAGTCCGAGCTTGTATTACATTTCCCATTCTAATTGCACATCTATCTTGTCTAGAATCGTTGGCTTAGTTCTACCTTCTACAGCTTAGGTTATGGGTTTGATTTTAATGGCTGCGCCAAGGATTGGTGAATGAAACCCAAAAACGCTCATAATGTCAAATATTCAGGTGTTTACCCAGTTATTTCCATTTCGTATGAAGTAGAGCGACTTCTCAATGAGCTTGAGCTAATACAAATTCAAATAATACTGATCACCCACACATTATTTGTGCACGTGACTGCACTTACATTCGATGCAGCAGCTGATGTCAGTAAAACATTGAATAGTAAAGAAGTAGTAATTTTTCTAACTTCAGATGAATCTATTTTTGATGATGTTATTGATGTGGTATTTTCTTTTTTGTATGAGCGTGCATGAAATTAGTCACATATCGTATTACACAGCAGAATTCAGCCTGTGAAAGGATGAGTCGCGACGCAAGCGCAGGTCTCGGCGTGAGCTAGACTGCTTGGCGCTGGCAGCAGTTACAAACGACGAATCCACTCTTGGCACCGCACCTGATCGCAAATGCTATCGTACGTTAGCCCATCGCGATTTTATTATCTACCTACTTCAAATATCTAAAGTAAATATACCGTTGCTAATGCTCGCAAAATCTTGAGTACTTTGTTGACAGTTACGGTGTAGGTTCTCGTTTGTAAGTTTAGCATAACAGAAAGGTATTTCAAAGTTCTGAAGCCGACGTGCTTGATGCCATTGTCAATCTATCGAGGTAGGGATATAAGACCTCGATATCTACGTCGTAATACTTAATACATAAATGTAGTTTCCTTGTAGGTGACTTATGCCAGCCAAGATCAAGGAGCTTTTATCAAACCGTCCATAACTCGGGTTGGCCACCACCACACCAACCAATACTACGTTTCTCATCAAAAAGTTTGCATTTCAGAACATTCTGTTTCATTTTCCTGCACTATGTGCCCTGCCCATTGCCGCTTTAATTTGCCTACTCTCTAATTACTCTCCGGCAAATTAATAGCAGATGCAGATAATAATCAGTATATTGAAAGTCACGAGACACGGCGAGTTGGTCCAATATTAATCGATTCAAGATAGCATCGATGATCGAACATGAGCCGTCGGAAATGATGCTCACGCCGACCGGAATGACATCATCCGCTGCGCCTGCGACCAGCGCGGCAGCGCCCGCGTCGACGGATACCCGAGATAATTGATGGTGGACTATCTAGGACTTTGAACTATTTGTGGCGCGATCGGATCTAGCTCAAGATAATAACTCATCGGTAACGCGACTGCGTGGACGCTGGCGACTGCTGCACGGCACTACGGCAGCGGCGATGAGACCCGCGCTTCCTTCCTGTTGGTAATTGAAAGCGTTTCCAGGAAATATTGCTGGTATCGATCATGTTAGTAAGAATTTAGTTGCGGTCTGAGAATTGATCCATCCTTTAGTTTCGGTTAATTCATAGAAGTAGAGATACTATAATTAGCATTAGATCCGAAATTAACATTGGAGCCACGCAGCCGTTACAATATGCATCCTTACAGTAGTCAAATAATTTAATTTCATGTGGGTAATTTTGATTTAATCCGTTACTTACCTACATAACTGCCTTATTAATATTCAGTGGTGTCCTCGGAGTAGGGTGTAGATTAATTTATAGTTGGCTAATAATTCCCAGAATTTACTTGAATAATTTTGCATCACTAGTGTGATATTCCTTGTATAAATTATACAATGAAATAGTAATTTGCTGCAGGTTGATCTTACTTGATATGCAACTTCGTTGCAGTAAAACATGTACTCGTAAATACCTAAGATTATTATCGCCGAATTTAATTAGAACTGGTATGATTTTGGATTCAGATATAGCAGTCTATATTTGGTATTTAAATATAAGAGCTCGGCCCAAAGGCACCATATATTTATTTTGTATGAAAATGTTAACTACTGGATTTGTTTCGATACCAATCGCGTATTTAACTATATATATAAATATAATTCAATTCAATTTGTTCAGTTCATTTATTGAGGAAATCAACAATCGGACCAATTAGAGATTACAATTACAAACAAACAAGCACATAAGCATAATGCACAACATTCATAGTATGAAGGTACTCTGTTAGTTAAAAATGAGAATGAACGTGTGAGCTATTTCCATCTTGAAAATGAATAATTTGCCAGAAATGACTGTACTTATTTAAAGAGCATCCGTCGAAAGAGGTTGAAGCGGTCGTGCCAACTGTAGAGGTGGAAATTGAAGTTTTAATGAGTGACGTAATAGCGCGGGCGCACCGAAATGATCGACAGAGGAGGTGCGGTAGTAAACATACGCGCGGGTTGCGTACGCGTCATTCACGCTCTAGGCCGGAAGCCGCGCGTCTGTGTTTGAGCACTGACTAACACATGTAAGCGAAATGCAACATGGAAGTATGCGAATTTCAAAAGAAACTTAGTTTTTATTATTATTAACAAAACTTTTATTAAATGTTTTAACAATATCATCACCAACATGACGCCCAATGCTGAAGTCCATACATTTCGAAACAGGCGTTTGTAGACAGCCTGCATCAAGTGAAAAGCCTTTATTAGGACAGCTGACCACCTTGCAACGCTTGCCTATGCCACGTTATCCTTCCAATTCAAAAAGCTAACCTTAATAATAGATTTTTGCTTAAAGCGTTCTCATCCAACTTCCAATATCGTTTAAAGATAGATGCATCATGTTTTGACGCCTATCGGACCAGTGTTTAGTCTATAACTTATATAAATAATCAACGCTTATTTAACCGACGTCTAGCTATAATCTCATCCATTGTTTCGTAGTTCCCTGTACAAGGCGCATGTGTAAAAAGAAAGTTTCGTTAAACCCTGTCTTGGCTCACGATAAAGTAAAGGTCACGACTATCGATTCGTAACTAGTTTCTGATAGTAACCACATATAAAGCCGACTTATGCAATAACTGGAAATGTGTTTATGTGGTTTCTTTGTATTGTCAAACTTTTAAAAACATGTAAACTTTAGCTTCTATGATAGCCATAGACATTATATTTACACTTGATTTTTGGATAGAGCAAGTCTGTGTACGAGTATATCTGTAAAATAGTATAGAAATAAATAAAAAAGCGACGCATTTTGTATTTAGTTAGCAGCAACATTAAACTATTTTCGTACAATTTGGTCCGAGGAGAAACTTACCATAAATCAGAACACCTGTTCTCTTGATGATTAAAAATGTCCATAGATGACTCCAATGAGAAATGATTATAGCTTAACATGTTCAAAGTTGAAATAAAATTTTATGAAGTCGCCCAAATACCGCTTGATTGAATACTTTCGGACGCAGACGGAGTGCTAGAGGGGCAGACCTGTCTGGCGGTACCGCTATCAATGGTGCCTCCTCAATGGGCCGACACTGTGTATTTGCATAAACGTTTTCTCGTAACATAATCATCTATGGCCAGCTCCATTCATCAATGGCCAAACTTTCAACAGCTATCATCGTTTTAATAGCATGTTGGCTTCAGGGATCTTTTTACAGCTCAGTTTGCGTTCCATTTATGAAACTATGTTAATTTTTTTAATACATTATGGAGTTTGCTTCAGACCACAATCTATCCCGAGAGAAGAGATGTGGTCTTTGATGCAGCATGTTTGACTAGAAGAAGTTCATTCACTCTTGTTAATTAATAATAATAATTTATTTATTTGCCAGACAACATTGATCCATTGGGTTAGTAACAAAATAACTTACTCTATGTTAGTGTGAGTCTATGTTAAAAGCTTTTGGCTGTTGTAACCGCCAATAAACAATGTAGGCAGATGAATGGACGAATAATCCGTTTTTCGCTGTGTGCATTATGAAGGTGGAACAGAACCGCTTCATCGAAGTCGACCACAAAACACCACAGCATGCACGGTACATGAAGTATGTTTTTAACAGTATTTGTGAATTAAAACGTGACTTTTAAAAACGCAGCTTAAAAGATGTGACAGAAATGTCTGGATATAAAATAACATAATAAAGCCTCAGGGAGGTTAAATGCGTGCTGAGATTTAGCAGAGCCAAATACTGCTAATAGACAGGTTTCCTTGCATATATTCCATAGCGTTACAACAACTTTGATTAAGCAGGTGTCCGAGGACGGATGTTATTATAAATAGCCAATTATCATAATAAAATTAATAATTATAGTGGATGTCCTTAGTCGAAGATGTTTTTTCTTCTAATAAGTGTTCCTATGCTAATGATATTATATTAATCCATTAGAATGTGTTGTTTGCTTTATAATTATTTTCTACCTACAATCCACGTACACTGCGCCTGCGTGCAACAGCCCGGGGGTAGAAGAAGCACCTTCTCTATGTGTGCCTTGTTTTTTTTGTATAGTGATAGAAAGATAGATAGTTTTGATAGAAAGATTATGAAATCGAGCCCATAAAAAAAATGCGTATTTCTTTTTGAAATTCAAGCCTCGCCACCTGTGGTATTGCGGGTTGTGTGGTGTGATGAGCTACCTCCACCCATGGGCTGAGGTAACCATTTCCCATCTGGTTACCCTCTTTGCTTTGCTCCCTATCTTCTAATAAAATGGAACTAAATTGCAATGTAATGAGATTGAATTTAGAAGACCAAGACATAACTGCACCATGAGACATTTTGTCTTCGTTATCTTTGGTGCCTAAAAATTTTGCAAACATGCTAAATCATCTTTTCCCGGAAACCGTTAGTCCTACGTCATATTTATTCCATATTTATTCTTTAAACTTCTTTATTTTATTTTTATCCTCATCTCGTTGGACTTTGAGTTGGCAAGATAGTAATTACTTGCAGAACAATGATCTAATTGTTAGCCTATTATCCACTTTCCACTTATATCGCCGGATGAAGTACGTTTTTAACCTCTTCTTATCTGGTCTCCTATAAATAAAGCTAATTTTACGTGGATTTTTTTTTCATATCCAGGAACTTTGTATTTTCATACTATTGATGATTTCCATCTATCTCTTAATGGAAAGCCATCAACCACGTTCACTTATTCTAGAGAGATATGGTGAAAGTTCAGATTTAAGAAAACCGACAAATGGCACCTATTGTTTACCGGTTTTTCTAAACCCACTAAATTACGCCAACGCTTTTCGATTTAATATAAACTTCTCGATTAAGAACTGTTATGGAATATTTATGAAAAGTGAATAGCCGTCTTTCATCCGGAAATGGTGCGTGGGAGTCATTAAATATTAATTTAGTGCGCTCTCCAAGAGATAAGCCGATCGCCCACCTATGACCCGCGCTTTGGCACGCGCCATCGTCTCGCCAAATTTTATCTCTGACCACAGTTATCAATAACTATTACTGTCCGTCTTTATTTAGTAAGTTATGGAACTTTAAAAAAAAAAAAATCAAGAAACGAAGTCAATGATTCCGTTGTTCCTCATATCAATAGGCTTCTTATGCATCACGTAGGAAGTATAAAACATCATGTTAATATTTAACGATCTTTCTAGTTCTGTGAAAGCCTTTAACGACACAACCGAGACCAATTTCTCCCATCAATAATAAGTTTGCTAAAATAATGAAGCGATTATAATATCTAGTCATCCTCAGCTTACATTAATCGAGCATGATTGATGACTTTTTTAAAAGCATTGCCTTCAGCGATGCGGTCGTGCTGTTTTTGTTCGGTCTCATCAGCACGAGCGCGTCTCGTGCGCAGCCTCCGTGCTGTCACGTTATCCTCCGCCCCGGCTGCATCGCTAATGGCCGCTTGCACTCTAAACACGGAACCTCCTCCGCATCATTTCGCAATAATCATCAATTACACCGGTAATTGCTCTCCGAGCACCTTAAAGTCTCGTATTTCTCAATAGTGTAATCGTCGGGGTTGCGTGGGCGCTTGTGACCTCTCGCCACGCGTGGGCACCACTTTCTACCACAATCTGGTGATCTGCCGTATCGTGGTTGTCTGAATGAATGGCCTCTTGGGTTTTAAAACGGTGCGTTGGCGTCCGAGTGGTTCGCGTCTGGGCGTTTCCTTATTGTCCGCGTACAGAAGTAACTAATTGCGGGTCCTGTGTTGTTGCGTAGACGTTCAACAGAACTCATTGCGGATTGCGTTGGCTTAGTGCCAGTACTACCCGGTGCCACTCTGCCACATGCTGGGTCCAGTTACGTTTGTTGGTCGAACTGACTGTTTTGCAATACTGGCTATCAATAAAACGAAGTTTTAGTATGCCAGTATTACGGTACAGTAATTATTAAGTTTTAGCAGTTTACAGTTAAGATAATCAAACATTTCCTTTGAGCCCCCACCCCTCCTTAAGTTTGAAATTTCGTAAGGTTTGCTCATGTCATAGTATCAAATTATAGATGTAAAGAGAGACGTTCCTTGCTGAAGACATTAATTTGTTATTTAAGTATAAATCGTTTATAATCGATTTAAATAGCTTGTAATATGTTTGTATGCATATAACATGAGTTTTTGTTTCGTCAGGGTATCTGTTACAAACAAGTTATAGCAAGGTTAACTACACCGCAACTGTCAACTGACTGTCTCTAATTTCACGATTAAAAAATAAAGTCAAAAGCGGCCAAGTCAATCTCGGACACTCGCAATAAAGGGTTCCGAAGTATACCCTAAGCTGTGTTTAGTGAGGTGTAATAAAACATCACTTCACATCTAATTATCTTTGAAATAATGAAATTTACTTACATTTTCAAGACCTCTTCTATGAAAACCAACACTAAAACCCGTATTATAAAATAACTTCCATAGAAAATTACCTTCAGGTTTAAAGGCTGGCAGCGAATCTGTAAGAATTCCTTGTTTACTAAGGAACCCTGAATACATTTTTAGATGTCCCCGTGTTTGGTCCTTTGAGCCGGATTAAGTGAACCTTTCATGGGGAATATCGTGTTACGGATTTGCTTATTGGGGTGTGAGCGTTTTTCTTTTTATTTTACACAAAGTTTAAGTAACATTTTACAACCTGTACAAATTATCGTACTCGTATTTAGTGTGACAATCAGGTAGGTAGATCTTAAATCCTGTAAATCTTGAATCATGTTTTTTAAAATTAAAAGCTGTTCACTTTCTAAAAAAAATTTACCAGTGTTTTCGCGGCAAGAATTAAGTTACTTTACATCTTTGAATGCGTTCGAAATCGGATCGGATATGAATTGAATATCGGTTTAAATTATCTACATGTTTACAGTTATAAATGTATCAATATTTTCATTATAATTTAAAGAATTCGTATCATTTTAACATAATTTATGTTGAGTATTTTTATGTTGTTTCACAATTCTACCGTTATGTCCCGTGCCCACGCGGCGCCGCGGTGCGGTCAAAAGTTCGCGTTCGATCGCCCACACGACTTGTGAGATGGTTTGGGCGCAGAGATGTCAGACGTGGTAAGTCAATGAAAACTTCCATAGAGTGCGCAAATTACGCACAGTGTTCTAGAGTTATTACCTGAACTGAGCCTAGGGAGGACGCTAACTACTTGATGTGCGCGTCACAAAATTAATAGATAAAGCAAAAGCATATTCTAGACGCGCGCGTACAGCAAATCACTGGGCGTGGCGTTACTTTACTTTACATAGTCTAAATTTATTCGTATTATTTGAAACTACATTATACTACACATCATGTACGCATTGAAATTTACATCGATTAGTTACTAATCCCTCCACTCTAACGAGACCTGAACACTATGTCGAACTTTACAACCGATAGTGCAAAATGTTTTATTTGTTAAAAGAGTATTCGACTGACACAAAACGTTTTTTGTGTAAAGTTGAGGGATCCATCTTACATCGTGCTTTTGTCCTCACAACGAGCCCTCATTGCTGTAAAGATACTAGTACGAACATATAAACGAAAAAGCAAGTTCCATTTCAGATTTGACAACTCCTACACACACCTAGAGAGCACATTACGCTGCCATAGTTTGAAGTATTGTCTCTGGTTATTTGGTTAATCGCGTGGTTTGGGCGCACGATTATACAGATTTCGGCACTAACGGGCGCGACCGTGCGCCGTACGTCATCGCCAACAACCGCCGCGCCATAACAGACGCACCAACACTATCAACAACTAATAACACTTAAAATAAACACAATACGGCCCAATCCGCCAACACGCGACGCGGATTAAGGCTATTGATAATACAATTGGCGGCTTTAACGGAATAATAAACTAGGAATGATCACCTCTCGGAGTGAAAACTTCCACCTGATTGATGATTATGGGTTTCGATCGCTAATCGGACGCGAGCCACGGCTTATGGTATTGACGCTGAATTGTAAATTAGACTTAAAACCATTCTTATGTTTGAGTTGTGGAATTTTAGGCGATGAAGTGTAAAGATACCGTGCTTTCAGTGTAATTTTCCGGAAGATCCTAACCGCTTGTGACAATGATACAATAGAAATAAAGAAAACCAAAGTGTTATGTCCTGATGTCATCGTTTTTATTATGCACACATCCTACAGGATTGCACATGTAATTCCTACCTGCAAATTTGCATACGTTTGCATATGAGATTTAGTTTATTAAATTACAACGTGCCATTAGATCCATTCAATCCTGTGCTTCATTAGCTTATGACCTGGCGGGGCGAGCATACGTGATAGTCCAATAACTCTTGCCTTGTGCCCGCGGCGCTGTGAGCCGCTGGACCAACACGACTTTCACGGACGTGGGCGTCACCTGTCGTGTCGTGCCTTACTGGACATCTCGCAAGATTAACACCAGCATTATATCATTCGCAGCACTAAAAGACGACTCTATTACTATCTGCATCAAGGACCACGCAAATGCAAACGAAAAGGCACCAGGCTCAAGTGTCGCCCACCAACACTCATTGGTTCTATGCCTGAAGTCTAACGTCTAGCTGAACCGCATTTATACTAGAAGATGTGAATATTTTATTAATCCTCCTTTCTAATTTATTCAACAAATATTTGGTAACAATTTATTTTAAATCTGATCGATAATGCCGACTTAAATCATTGAATATGCGTTCAGTCATGACACAAATATTTTGTGCAAAGCCAATACCATTTATAATACTAGTTCGCCTACATACCATCACTGTTTTTGCTTATAAATCACGATTGTCAATCAACTGACAAAGTTTGAATTCTTTGACACCTATAGTTTTGACTGACAGGCATTATTTGTATTTTCTCTACAAGATAATCGCCGGCTATTGAACGTCTATCTTTTTATTCGTTATCTATTTATCTATCTTTGCTTTGTTTGACAGCTCATTAATTACATCTGGTATGTGTTTGTTCTTTCTTTCGTTGTTATTTCGTTGCTATTTATCTATTTGGTTTGGTACTTTAATTATTAAGTCTTTAATCCGTTTAGATAGTTAAGTTTGGAAAGTCCCTAAATCCGATCATTTTGCACCTCGGTAGGATAATCCTTATCTAGTTGACGTGGCGATAAATATTCGTGCCACTCGATTCAACTGCGTAGAATTTTGTCACCATTTTCACCTGACCTGTCGCATAATCGAATTTAAGTTATATGTACACATGATTATAGTACGCATCGGGATATCGCAGGTCCCATGAAAGTGGTTGATTTTAACTGCCATAGGCAATGCGCGTGACATTTTAAACAATAGTAAAACACCGTTATCGTCTCAAGATACCCAGACATTATGATAGTACGCTTTTTGTACAAAAACAACAGCGGCCGCGCCCCTGCAATTAAGATTATCTCGACATGATTAAAGACATTATCTAAAATTGCGCAGTGTTTGAGCCCAATAATATAACCCTCTGTGGAATATTTTGCTTCTGTCTGGCGTCAGTTATATATAGCTGGTGAATTATTCGCTCGAATCTAGTCAATGACGTTAATATCTTGTAACATTAATGCTCGTTATCGAGCTCGATACACATTGACAATTAATGTGCGCTGGCGCACATTCCAGCAAACGGGACTCATTCATTACAGATAGTGCTACACCAATCTTTGTTGTTTTGAACCTTACAGCCTAAATAAAACTTGTAGGTGCACTATATTCAAGTAGTGGAGCGACAATTAGATCTAAACGATGTTTAATGACTTCAACTGGTAATTTGTTGGCATGTTCAGTTCCATCGAATAAAATTGCGCTAGGCCCTCTGCAATCTAAAAAAGGACATACATAATAATCTAGAAATTGTTGAAAACTAATGCAATTAGTTATGGCGAACTTTTGGTTTGGTAACTTCTGATTTTGGTCTCAATCTCTGTGCCCGATCAACCACCAGGGGCTTCCATAAAATTTATTACAAATTGGTTCCAATATTAGCGCTCGAAGGAATAACGGCTTGGCCGTCAATCTGATTGAAAAGAAAACCTTAAAATATTTCTGAATAGATTTAGTTGCAAGTGGCACTTAGCATTGCGTAAATTGCATCCATGAATATGCAAGAGAAATCGATCAAGATGTTAATACAGAAACCGGACAGGCCCCGCTCGAGGTAAATTATGAGTAAAATGTATTAACTCTGACAGGTATCCATATCGGGCATTCTCCTTGTCAGATCGCAGCAAATGAACTCTAATTGAGGACATAAATCTGGACAAAACTCCTGCAATTAAGATCGCTGTGAGAGCGAAAGATGTATTGATTGGCATTTTTAATGACACCTGGCTCTCTAACACTAGTAAACGGCCTGATGACCAAAGGGTCAAGGCAGAGGCCTTAATTCGTCCTCAACTATGAGACAGAAGAGATTTTTCGAGAGGAATATGTGAAACTATTGAAACATCCTACTGGTAGATCTTATAAATAAATAAAGCCGCCTTAGTAGCTTAGCAACGAACATCTAACGACGTCGTTTGAAAGCCCGAAATGAAATGTCCGAAAAATACATCTCGCAAATTCCGCAGGTGATCATCACCGATCCTACTACCCTGCTACGCATGGCGTGTGTAGCTGAACACCAGTTATCTTTATCGATGTGTCACCAACAAGCCACGGACACCTCACAAATATAATCGTTCGGTATTCTGTAATACACGGTTTCGACACGCACCCGTGGTTTTTGTCACGTACAATCTTGCATTTCTTAGGAATATTATGCGTGATATTTAAAAATATTCACCTGTTATCGATTTAATTATCTGATTAATTAATCGCAAGGACGTTATTAAGGTCGGTAGGTAATTGCATGTCTTTTCAATCATATCCTTTTGTGTTCTGTTACTTGCTCTCATTTATACTCTTGTTGTTTAATGATACATAAGGTTTCACGCGAATGCATTTTAAATTGTTATATTCTGAGGTCGCGCTCAAATATAAACATGCTCATAAGTTTATCAGGAATCATTGAACTCGGCAAGGTGTTTGACTTAATTCACCTGTCCAGATTAGCTGTCATTTGCACTTAACTTAAATATAACTATACTCGAACTGATAGTATCGTGTTGTTTGTAACGCAAGGCTTTCTAGATGACATTCTCATGACACTGCACACTGTAACTATTTTTTAATAAAATCTTAAGTTTATACAAATGGTTAAAATAATATCGATTACGCATTTTTCCTGTTCTAAATACCCACATACTAAATATTTGCTCCTCAATTGAAAGTAGGTTAGTTAAATTTCCTGAAATTGCGAACATTTTGAAAATAACTTGGATGATCATTTACGTTGTTAAAAAGTTACTTCATCTGAAAGTGCCAACCAAAAACGAAATCTAACTACTGCTACCGTCAATATTGTTTCTAAAGTTTATTTGATATTCACTAAATAAACCTCATTACTTTCAAGAAGTCCTGCATGACTTGGTAGTTGGGATTTATGCAATATAATCAGTCAAAGACAGCAAAGAGAGATATGGGTGTCCGCAAATATTGTCACTGGCGCGCTCTTATCGCACGACGAGACTAGTTTCACAGGTGAATAAAATGATACGTGTTCCAAGAGAGATGTTATCGAACCTTATAATTCCAAAAACCAACAATTTAACGGATGACATCGGAGTAATAGTCCTGCGCAAGATTAGGGTGCGTAGAAAGATACTATTACGTAACCTGCATTTAACCTGATACTCCTTAATCCCTGTTCACAAAAAAATAAGGGATCCTGTTTTGTAAGGACTCGGGTGATTCGTGTGCGGGGGCGGGGGGGACGCGGCACCTCCGAGGCGCGCCACTCTGCCGCCGAATAAATTATGTTCTTTGGCCCTACCGCCGGCCCCGCACCTCATGCAGGCCCCTCGGGACCTTATCGATCGTCTTGGATTATCCGAGAGGTCGCTAGATAGCCGGCGCCTGCGCACACTACTATGAACTACACTATGATGACCTTTCGCCCCGGCAAAGTATGATCGGAACTAAATGCCACTCGCAAGAGTCACGACAGCCGCATGCTCGTGATAAATAGGGCGTAACTTGCATCATAATATCTGTTCAATCCTAAAATTATATTCTCTTAACATTTTACTTGCACGAAATTCCTTGTACATTACTTTCTCCGTCAGTTTTTTTTTCGATCTTTATCGCTTCAATTTGCCCGGCGTATGCGCAGTCCAGTTTATTCATATCTAAAACAAGATTGAGTGCGATGCTGTGTTCTACATCAAATTCATCTTGATCAATTGCCGTTTTACTTGTATCTTGTAACAAATCGATTTATGCGAGCGGTTGCAGTTGCAGTACACTTGATGCTGATATTCTTGTATTTATTATTCATCGATATCAGAAACATCTGTGCCGTTTGACGAAATGAAATCAAATGTTGCACGTGTCATGAACTCGCGACTTGATCATATCAACATTGTGCACGAATATAAAACATTGTATGTATGAGGGCATTATCTAGTGGCCGCATTGTGCGAGCGTTATGATTTGTCGATGTAATCATGTAACCGACGGACGCACTGATGAGCTTCTGATGGCTCCTTCATGTGTCAACGGAGATTTTCCCACGGGTATGCACTCCTATTTGGATAAACTATCGGTCAAAATTACGGCTACAAAACAAATATGAACTCGATTCGACTTCGAATTTCATTCATTCGACCTATCTGGAAGTCAATCATGAACCATATTAAGCCTAATAGCATCAATTATTTGCAAATTGATGTCCCAGACTGCTTCGACAACAATAGTGTCTATTTACGCATGTAATTGGAATTTGTATACCTAATTTACATTCGATTTGGCAATCGTCATGCGCAATTACTGTTCGCCGTCGGCCACTCTGCGGTTTATGTCCGCAATTGGCGGGATCCTTGAGATGCATTAATGTTGCCGCTGAATCGGCACTACCGTTAGGCCCAGACTCCACCAGAGCTGAGCGGAGATGTGCGGCGTCGAGCTGTGTTTTCAACAACAAATAGAATCACATCTCCACATCTCCATGTGTGAATAACGCGATTCCATTGGTTGTTGAAAACACAGCTCGACGCCGCACATCTCCGCTCAGCTCTGGTGGAGTCTGGGCCTTATGAATCGAGGCAATTGGATGTGGTACAGATCGGACTGCGACTCGCTCTCGTGAGGAACATGTGGCGACCGCGGAGAGATCGACCGCTGCTTTTGCAATGCGCGATAGGGCTCATGCATGACCAAATCGGTCGGAAGGAACGAGACCACCGCGAGGGATCACCTTAATAGGACTGTTTGTGAAATCGACGATTATGAAATTATGTTGCGACTTACGACCGACGCAGTAAGGCCCCCAACAGAGGACGAAGTTCATGTCAGATTTAGCGGTACGGGATGTAAATAACAATAGAATACAAATTATGAGCTGCACATTCATTATGGTCAGTAGAACCATATGAGTATCGTGATTATTAGAGTTACAGGTTAGAAGTTTATTGCTAGTGCTCCTCTGAAATGTGTTGTATAAAAGTAAGCTTAAAAATCTCCAATTTCCAACGGATGTAACTGTTCCAAAACTGTTACTAATATCTCTCCTTTCAAGATCTAATCTGCTTCATAAAATTATTAGTAGGTCTTGAAACAATTTATGTTTCTCTAATAAAATTTGTTATGATGCTTCTATAAAACATGTTTATCAGATACTGTAAAGGTCCTCAAGGTAACTCAAAAGATGTTGAAATCTTAACGATATCTTTTCATGAAAAATGCTACTGTTTTTTATGTTAGGGTATAGTTATTTACATTCAGTTGTTGTTGTTTATATGTAGCAATTAGATCGTGTAAACAGTTGGCTTTATCGTTGCGGCGTCAATGAATCGCGACGCACGCGTACGCGATAGGCTGGATGAGCGGGCGTGCAGCGTGCTCCGTATGTAGCTGGTGTTATCTGCTGCGGAGCCATGTGGAGGCTGTGCAGCGGTGCATACTGCACGGGACGGGCGGAGCGGCAGGGACGCCCCGCCCCCCGGCCCCGGCGTCGGCCCCTCGCCTCGCGCACTAACTCTCGCCCAGTGTCCTCCGGCGAGTCGCGCGCGCCTCTCGTGACGTCTCCCGAGAGACCGACTACGTCACTTGCCACAATAATCTCCGCGGTATAAAAATAAAGCCGGCGACAGACAGCGGTGTCCCAAGTTATATTTAAATGATAGCGCGGACACTGGATTGGGATCGCCTCGAACGCTCGCCGACGACATGAGACTAAGTACGTGTGACACCTTCGCCAGACACCTATACTAGAACATCAATCTATGCTTAACGCCCGCAAGCTTAAGTATTGTATTTCAGTACTTAGCACCGCGGGCGTTCAAGGTTCTCCAGTTCAGTCTTAGTAGGAAAAGTGTTCTCCCGGTGCCAATGACCAGTTCGGTGTCAACAACGATTGCCTGATGAGCTTAAATCCCTTAGAAGGTGTGAAGCCGCTGGCACCATGTTCACTGCTGTCATTCAGTTGGTCCCTAGTGTAGTGCGTGAAGAATGAAACCATAAAGATCGTGATCTCATTGTGCTGTTTAGTTTCCGTTTTTGAACCTATTTGAATAGTTGCAGAGGTGGTACTGGGTGAATTATTCATCGTTTCCTGTCTTTGTCGTTTTCCATGGGTTTATCTTCGTAGTAAGTAACGCTAATGGATTCGAAACTGCTGGGCGTCATATGCTCAGCTTGCCAATGTTTACTATGCCGTGATTCATGTCAGAGACTTGAAATAAAAACAAGTTATGTTTATTTAAAAGCTCATGTCTCTGGAGTTCTCGGCGATACTTCTTGGATTCTGTTATTTCTTTCAATTGCAGTCATATGCTTGCTGGTTTAACTACGTACGGTATATGAAAAAAAAACTCTTACCTAGGTATGTGTATTTTTTACCCATGAATATTATGTTTTGGTTCAAACTGTATTGATGCTGTGTCTTTTTCTATTTTTGTCTGATCTTCATTTGTTTTGATTTTGTACTACAGTCATCCACAGTGATCATATTCCCTGTTTAACCGAATAAATGTGTTAAAAAAAAACGAATCGTACTTAAAATAATGTTATTATTGTTAAAACTTGCCATCGATAGGTTTCTGTCATCACCTAAATAACTCTTATTCAATGCATCAACAATAGGCATGATGACTGTAATTTTTTTTTGTTTATTATCGAAAGATCTTACATTTATGTAAACAATCCTCAAAGAATCACTTCATCTGGATCAATACCACCAGAGATATCACAATTTGAAATGCACATTTTTGGACTTGCCCAAAAACGCTCCATACAAAAGTGACAGCGATAGTGACGTCACTCTCGCTGTTTTTGTAAGGAGCGCGTAATAACTTTGTTCGACAGCTATATTAAATATTGCGTTTATGATAATGGTCTCCTAACATAATTCCTTCATAATAGTTTGGGTTACAAAAACTGATATTGTTTTACAAAAATTTAACACATATAATAATAATAATAATAAATTCATTTATTCGGACAACTTTTTGATCCATAATTTGTTAGTAACAAAGGTCTTATTCTAATGTTAGTAAATGATAAGTTAAATTAAGTTGACCTACATACACAGTACTTAATTTGAATAATACATTCCTTCCATGTGTGAGTTTACCAGGGCTGCAATCCAGCACCTCATCAAGGCGCTGTCCCACCTCCCCGCCAAAACCCTTAAGATACTGAAATGAAACTACATATGAAATGGACTTGCCCACCCAAGTTTGCAGGCCTATTGTAGCCTCATTTTGAAACGAATTTCGATTGTGGTTTTACAATAACATTTGAAATCAATTATTATTTTTGGGGAACATAAAAAAACATGCAAAATCACTCATAGTCATCTACCCTATTAAAGTAAACGTGTGCCGTTTCACCGTTAGTCATTTCCTACATCTAGAAAAGGAGTTAATAGTATGTTAGAACGTTCGTTTAGTACCTGCATTGTAAATCCTAAGAATCCAAGAGCCATTACGTTAGACCCTTTCGTTGTAATTGTAAATAGACAATTTAAAGTCAATGAAGATGCCGATTAAGTTTCACTTGCAACTGTACAATCTCATTAGTCTCTTAGGTTTTAAAGTCGTCACTCCGCAATGTGGCTGTGCTCCGGCTGTGTTGAATAATCTAGTTACGAAATATGCCATTCGTCATTTTCTCTATCTGTATCATTTAATGGGAATAATTTAGCCACATTACCTTTTACACTTGAGTTTGAACCTTTTTCTGCATATTCATTGTATCCATAGTCGTTATCTCCTTCGATGGAAAAAATCCGATAAATTATTAGATTTACAGACGTGGTAAGAATAATGTATAACACATTTCGTGAAACTAATTCGTTAAGCATGTGCAAAGTCCTAGAAGTCTACCTGCGAGCCATTGTGGTTCTCGGGCTCTTTTGTGCAGGCTGAATATACGCGGCGAAGGGCGGCCGATATTATACCTGTTGCCCGCTCCGTGCCAAAAAACACTCGAGATGCGCGTCGAATGCTCCTTCTTCTTCCAGATGTGTTATATTTTTGTTTTCATGCATATCTTGCATTCCATCTTCGGTCGGCGTTGGTATATTTTTCAATAAGTTCACTGAGTTAACTTTAAGATTGTTAAAATCACCTTCTTTCTTAACTGTTTGCTATAGCTAAAATTTTGTTAATAATGATTTGAAGTTCTTAAAATTCGGGTTGTCTCGTAAATCTATCAAAAAAGTTCTGAAATAATTATCTGTTCTTTCAATTAAGAATACAATAGAAACTATAATTATGTATTCAGTTACACGTCAATGAAACAGAATAGCTAACTGCATACATATCTATTATTGATGCAAGCCGTTCCTAAGAACGGCTCGTGGAATAGTTATTATGGAAGTGTCTTATGATGGACATCTACTCTTGACAGACAGGGAAATTGCTTTTGAACTTTTATAAACGGTGTCTTGATCGAGGAAGTGCAGTGTAAAGCGAGCTTATTGCTGGTTCAATAACACGCTACGCTGCGTCGGATGAATAGGGACTGTTGTGTTGTGGCCGCTTCAATCAAGCGTCCGCGCAAATTGCTCTCTATAGAATTTCCTTTGAATGTCATTGGAGCAGTAATTGATGCTTTTGGCGAATCGATTTCCTTCATTCAATTGCTACCCTTCGCTGTTAAATCTTTCGTGAATAGTCCCTAATGCAATGCTCGCAAACTTTAGTGAGGTACTTTCGAGCCAATTGTTAAAACGTCCTAGTTTGGATTGAACACCTGTGGCATATAAGTCCAGATAATTGACATATTCGCAGAAATCTATTTTCGCGTTATTGATTCAGTCCTCATTGGCCCATAAACAAACAGAATATTACACTTATCATTTCTTAGTTACTCACTTACTGATACGTGATTTAAACAATAGATATTTTTTTTATTAGGAATTTTATAGTTACGGAAGCCATTGAAGAACATTAGTACCCTTAGTTGCAAATTCACAGAAAAAATATCTTTCAACTAGATTGCAGCCAATTTCAAAACAGTTATTTGGAGTCAATATTGGGCATCGTATTTCAATTTACTCATCTATCAAATTTGTATATTTGTTAACTTTGCACAGGCGTTTACTTTTGCCTACTTCTTGAGTGTTTTATTTGTTTTCTCTTATCGTGTCCGTAGTTAAACTACCAGGTTGAACTGGTTCCAAGTCACTTATTAATTAAGCCTTTACGGTATTTTTACTGACAAGCGTTCAAACGTGCTTTTTCTAGCACGGAGCTGCCCCTAACCGCAACCAGTTCACGCTGTAATTCATTCATAAAAATACTATGTAATCACCAAAACACTTCACTTACTCGATTCATTACAGCTCATTTGTATAGTATATATTTATTTTATTTACTGCCTCCGTTTGTGGCGTTTGGAGCGTTTGGCTCTCAACCCGAACGTCATGGGTTCGAATCCCGCTCGAACCAACAAAATGTTCATTTGCGTTGTTGTTTCGAGATGGCTAGTACAGTAAAAGCTGATCACCTAGTATATGAAAAGTATGATCAATGCTGTCGGATGGGCATGTTAAAAAGTCGGGCCTGCGCCACACCGTTCGTGTCGAACAGTCGTCCCATCGGGTCAAAGAAAAGTGATAGAAAAGGGAGTGCACCTGTGTATTGCGCACATACTTGTACACTATAATATCTCCTGCAGACCTGGTTAATCTCGTTGGGCTTAGCTGCTAGAAATGTACATATTTCGAAACCAACATTCACCATGTTCATTTATCTAACGGATGTTGTGTTTGTGTTCCAGGTCGGGGCCTGGAGTGCGAGTGCCTCGGCGCGACCGCGTGCCCCACCGGCGCGGCCAACGGCACCTGCCTCACGCAGCCCGGCGGCTTCTGCTTCGTGGCCGTCGAGGAGGTGGTGGACGAGAACGGCCTCATCGTGCTCGACCGCACCGCCGGCTGCTTGCCGCCGGACGAGTCTGGATTTATGCAAGTGAGTCTCGATGATTTACGAAGCTTCAGTTTCCGAAATGCTGACCAGCGCACCGTATGTCAAGCGATGTTTGTAAAATCGAACCTCTCAGAAAATGGTAGTTACTGTTAATGTCGTAGTTCGTAACTGAGATATTAGGTTTTCTTGTTGAGTATGAAGCTCTAAGACGATAAAAGAGTTGAAGATTCTGAAGTTTCGACTGGTGTTTTTTAGGAAATTACCACTAAAACCTCTAAAAGTCACGAAGGCAATGTGCTTATATTCATAGGATAATATGGCAGATTATGTCATGTTTTTTTTTATGACCTCCACTCCAGGCAAATGTAACGAGTACATTGGACCCTCAAATTGAGTGCTGTCAATTGGTTTCTAGTGTATTATCTTGTATTGTTTTACAAAGAAATACTGTAATAGCAGATAACGAATATAACAGATGACAACAGCACACTAACCCGGAACTATGCGTCAGTAAATTGACGCTTAAACTTAAATCTAGCGATAGCAACAAAATATGTACTGATGCTGAAATTTATGTTTTTCAGTGCAAAAGTGCGCAAGTTCCACACCTGCACCCGAAAGGCATCGAGTGCTGCTCCAACGCGGACCTGTGCAACCAGCGGCTGCGGCCGGCGCTGCCCGAGCCGCCGCCCGACAGCACGTCCCCCGCGCCGCGCCCCGCCGCGCCCGCCAGCCCCACCGCGCTGGTCGCCGTCGCGCTCTGCGTCGCGCTCGTGGCCGCGCTCGCCGCCTTCCTGCTGCTCTACCGGCGCCGCCGCCGCGGCTGCAAGCGCCCGCCCTCGCCGCCCGTCGCGCCGCACCTCGCCGAGATCTCCTCCGGCTCCGGCTCCGGCCTGCCGCTCCTCGTCCAACGGACCGTCGCCAAACAGATACAGATGGTCGAATCCATCGGAAAGGGACGCTACGGCGAGGTCTGGCTCGCTAGGTGGCGCGGCGAGAAGGTCGCCGTCAAAGTCTTCTTCACCACCGAGGAGGCCTCCTGGTTCCGGGAGACGGAGATCTACCAGACCGTCCTGATGCGCCACGAGAACATCCTAGGTTTCATCGCCGCCGACATAAAGGGAACCGGATCTTGGACTCAGATGCTCCTCATAACGGACTACCACGAGAACGGCTCCCTGCACGACTACCTCCAGACGGTCGTCCTGGACACGCACTCGCTGATGACGATGGCGTACTCGATAGTGAGCGGGCTCGCGCATCTCCACATGGACATCTTCGGGACGAAGGGCAAGCCGGCGATAGCGCACCGAGACATCAAGAGCAAGAACATTCTCGTGAAGCGGAACGGGCAGTGCGCGATCGCGGACTTCGGCCTCGCGGTGCGGTACGTGGCGGAGCGGAACGAGGTGGACATCGCGCCCAACACGCGCGTCGGCACGCGCCGCTACATGGCGCCGGAGGTGCTCGATGAGAAACTAGACGTGACTAACTTCGAAGCGTTCAAGACTGCGGATATGTACTCATTGGGGTTGGTGTTGTGGGAGATGTGCCGGCGGTGTGCGACGGGCGACAAGGCGCAGTACGTGGAGGCGTACGCGCTGCCGTACAGCGACGACGTGCCCTCAGACCCTTCGTTCGAGGACATGCACGCGGTTGTAGTGGCGCGCAAGATTAGGCCACCGTTGCCGGCTCGATGGATGGCCACAGAACCCCTGGCCACACTCGCCACGGCCATGTCGGAGTGCTGGCACGCCAACCCGCCCGTGCGGCTCACGGCGCTCCGCGTCAAGAAGACCCTCGCACGGTACAACACGGAGTCCACCGTCAAGCTCGTGTGACGCCTCAGTGCCTGTGAACACCTCCTGTGACTCTTGTTCATGATTGAAAGACATCACTAAGTTAGGTTCAAAGTTAAGTTCCTCGATATTTTTCTATTTATTTTTACGTGAAACAGACGAAAGGACAATAGCTGCAGCTACCCAACGATGTGAAATTCAGACTGACCACCGTTTTAAATCTCAGTATTGTTAAGTTTATTTGGATATCACAGTTCTGATACCAGTGAGCGATTATGTCGTTTATTATTATTGATCGGTTTGAATGAAATTAAATGCCCTTCTGGAATCTCTTGGCAACTGATAATTTTGGATTTAGTTTGTTCTTATATGTTTTATTTTATTATTGTTATCTAGAATTAATGTGAAGGAATTTTATAATGAAAAATTGTTGTCTTCCGTTCTGATAAGCAATTTAGGGGTTTGTGAGGAGGCAGTTCATGAAATACTCTGATTATGTTTCTGTGTCGGTGTAGCGAGTGCGCCGAAGCCGAGCGACATGAATTGTGATATTTTGACAATAAGACGCTTTTGAAATACAAAATGTTGTACAAATTGTTTGATTTCAAAATTATTGAAATGGCGACGTTTTACGCACTTTATTTACATGTTTTTCAGAGAAGTAAATAGTTGTAGATTGTACTTAAAAGTTGATAAAAAGACTAATATTAGTGTGCGAGTATTAGATATGGGATGTAAAGCGCAGTGTCTCATGGAGATGCCTTCGCACGATTTAGTATTAACATGGTTTAGTTATTTAGCGATGCACTCGGTTGTGATTCTGTACTCGGTGTGCCTTTTGTCTTGTGTGCCTCAAGCAGGCTTCAGTCCTTTTGCCCTTTCCAAGTGCAATTATTTACAAAGAAAGCTATGCATAGAAGCCAATAGTGTTATATACATAGCACGTTTTTATGTAGTTGAAAGTACAGTGTCGAACCGAGTGGCGCGTAGCATTTATGTGCGCCTGGACAGTGTTGTGTAAATATAGGGGTTAACCGACATTGCGTAGGTATCTAATACATGTTGATAAATAAGTTACGAATAAAATATTAATGGACATTACTCACGCATTTTTATTTGTATATTTCTTGATTTAGTATCATTGCTTTTGTTATGAACATACCGATTATTTTTAGTCTAGCCTTCGTGAAGCAGGTGACCACTTGGATTGCAATGCCAGTCTTTATTTAAGAAGTATTTAGTTGAGGAGATTGTGGATTTGGAAGACGGTAGTAACGAAAAAGTACCAGTATGGGTTTACATACGAAACTGAACTAAGGGGGAGTCGATAAACAGCAGGGCTGAGTGGGATAAGACACTTATTCTTGTCTATGGCTGGGCTACCAGCATGGTGTGATGTACCGCGAATAACCTCCCTCTGACATAACATGCTTCTCTAATTCTCACACTTTTGAGGTATCTAGGTAGTGTGCAAGCCTTTAGGACTTTAAACAGTGCAGTGTGGATTCTGTACTTTCAAGTTTCACAGATAAAACCTAAAGGAATGGGAAAATTATCGTCGAATAATCTTCCTGCCAGTTATGGCTTAGGAGGGGATGGGAGGGAGGGGACTTAACAGTCATCCCCTCCTAAGATCGGTCAAGGCACTGTCAGAGTGTTTTCTTCTCTGCCTCGCAGTGGAGTATCATACTGGTTATTTGACAAAAAAGATGTAGTTGGTGCTCGATTGCCTTTTGGAAATGAATATTAGATCTGCAAGGTCTTGGAGCAGGGGGGACACAGCGCTCTTATTTTCGGTCCTTTGATATTGTGCTCTGCAGCGTGTTTTATTTATGACAAGGAGAAAGGAATGATCGGATTAGGCTGTTGTTCCATATTTTGCTCTGCTCCGTTTGTGGTATAAAAAGTATTGATAATTCAGTCCCAAGTCACACTTCCTTCCGCTTTCGGTATAGCCAGAAACACACCATAATGATGTCCATACTATTCTCTCTAGCTCTTTTCAAGAATTATACAGTCCACTTTATCCCCTTCTACGTTCCGTTAGACCCCGTGTGGTACGTCCTAGCCCAGCCAAAGCGCCCACTCGGATTCGTCTGTTTGCTCAGTCAAAAGAGAAAAAAAAATTGCGGCAATATTTCACCAGATGAGAACATTTTTAAATATTATTAGTAAGTGGAAAAATTCACATACATGGAAAAAAATGTCCCCGCCCGTATTTTTTTTCTTATTATCCAACTTCATTTCTCCATCAATCTGGTGATTTTTTTTATGAACATATTCGTTCGTTATTCGTTGCGGAGAGAGATGTCGCCTGAGCGATAGGCCACCGCAACCATTACCGATCTATTGTGGCCATAATCCCTTTAGAGATCACTCTCCAGGCCTTCATAAACTGCACTATTTTCCTGGGAGTTAATGGCGTCCTGGGTGGCAAGCAAGTGACTCCCCAGCACGCGGTCCCTTCACTCACAGCGATAATGCATCGCAGAGGACGTGTACCGGAGTTTCGTCAGTGTCCTGGCAGAATCTACAGGTTGACGTCTCTGAGATGCCAATCCTGTGACCGTGTTTGTTGGCTGAACAAACACGGTCAATGTCAATGAACATTATAAGTGATGGGTCAGTTTACGTCCGTGGGGTCAGTGATTGGAATTTGTTTTAGAATTATTTGTGACTAACAGGTTTTCACAAAAAATGTGCTGGCATAAATAATGGCGAAATATTGCGGCACTCTTTTTTTTTCCTTTCGAGCACCAGAAGGCAAAGCAAACAGACCCTGGACAATTTAGGGGCCGTGGCCGGGCTAGGACATACCAAACGTTAGACCCTAGCATCAATAAAATTGGTCCTTCGAGCCAGATGTTGCCTGCGAGTGTGCGAGCGGTGTCGAGACGGCCGCATGTCTTGGCGGTAGTGGTAGCGCCCGACAACTTCACTGCTGCCTCGACCGGTCCACGATCTGCTTCTTAGATAAAGTTAAGGGCCTTTTTCCTGTAAAGTGGGTTTGCGTCCCAACTGTCATACAGTTTCATTTAACACAATCTTTTCCTCAGACGCATGTGACAGACAGGTGGTGTGGAGTACTTACTCTTATGACAAAATTCAAATTCAACCGATTGAAAAAAACAACAGGAATAATTGCCCTAATTACTCACCTACTTTAGATAAAGTCAATAATACAAGTGCATGTACTTAAAATGAGGTTTATTTCGCTTATTTACATTCCACCACAAATACTTGTGCATTCATACTCGTCACACTTAACTAAAGAAATTGCCATTTCAGTCACTCCTGCACTCTTCGATAAAATAAGTCTATAAAATTTTGATTTGTCGACAGTCAATTTTCCGGTACGAACAAAATCATTTTGACATTACGTTTGCAACATGAGCGTTGGACAATTAATCCAATTCTAACCTAGTTTTAGTAAGGCGCGTATCTTCTGGAAGGCGATGGCCCGCGCATGCCGGGTCTGAAAAAGAAGTAAAAGAGAAATGAAAACATTTGAATCATAATAAATATTATTGGAGAAGGACAACTAAGGTAGGGGCAGGGCAGCCCACATCTTCGCCCTGTGGTTCGGGGCGTAAGAATTCGACCACGGTCCCCCCCCGCCTGTCGTAAGAGGCGACTAAAGGGGGACCTTCGGGGTCGCTGGGAGTGCACGCGGGGGCCGTGTGCCTTCATTACAAGTGGCCCCGGGGAAGGGCGGCGGTGTGGGGTGACCTCACATCGCCGTGCACACTGGCAGGTGTTAGGGGGGAGGTACAACTCTCCTCGAGATGCGCCGAGCAATCGGCAGAGCGCGTCAGGGGTCCACCGGTAGAGTCCATACTGGGGTCCTCGGGGACCTCCTGGAATCGCGCAGAAGACGGTCACCGGGGGGTTTACTCGGTATCCCTGTCGCTCCACGGCAGGGGAGCCCGAGACACCCCCGCCTTTCCCCCGGAGGGCGGGATGTCCGTAAAAGGATTCCCCTCGTCAAAAAAAAAAAAAAAAGGGCAGCCCACATCTAAATGTAAAAAAAATTGTTCATAATTTACCTTCTATCATCGAAAGTGTCCCGGCTAAAGTCTTCATACATCCTGTAATAGAAAAATTAGAATTGTTACTACTGGTATCCTGCATCAGCATTATTGTAGTTCGTAAGCAGGATTAGTTTTTTGGCAAGAAAACATAAACTGATAGAAATTGGACTCTCACCCGCGGGACATCTGAGGTCCGCGCGGGGGACTCCTGCGGCTGTACATAGCATCATACGACGACCTCATGGCTCCCATGCTGCTCCGCATCGGCGGCAGGCTCGGCATCGGCGGCATTGGCTCCCGGCGCAGCGGCGGCGACGCGAAGTCACCGCGCGACCGCGAACCACCCATCTCTACCCGGGAGGCTCCCACAGGGTAACGGCGCTCGAACAACTCCCGGGGAGAGTCAAACCGGGCTCTGTCATAGTATCCATCGTATGGGTCCTGCCATGACATAAACACATATCAATTTATTGGTCACATTATCAAAGGCAAGTCAAGCATGAGAATGTTTGAAAATAAATTGAATATGAAAAATTAATATGGAAAAAAGGCTGAAATGTTGGCCGCAACAGAAGTGACACAAATGGTGAAATAAATAGAATTTTAAATAAAAAACAATGATGATCAGCATTGTAAATATTTGAATGTCATTTCTACTGGAACAACAGCCTGAAAATTTACAGAGATTTAGTGCAGTTGAGTTTAACGGAACGAACAGACGTTTTGAATGACCTAATTTTAAGTTAAAGCAAAATGTAGCATCACTGAGCCCGATAGAAGATTCCCGGCCCGAACTAGGAACCGCGTGCGGATAGTGATCCTCGCGCTCGGCCTACGTGATGCAGCGGAACGCGATTCGGAATGTAAAGACAGTGAATAACGCGTTACCCCAAATCCTCCCATCATGCGATCGCGGAGGAACGGCGGCGGCGGCGGCGGGGGGTACGGGTCGCGGCCGAATGCTCGATCGCGGAAACCGTTGCGGTCGGGGCCTAGCGCCTTCGGGCACTCCTTGGACCAGTGACCGCCGCGACCGCAGCGGTAGCACTGCTCGGGGTCGCCCATGCCCGGCCGCTGGCGGACGCGGCTCGTAGACATCTGCACCTTCATGGGCTGCCCGTCCACCATCATACCATTCAGCTCTTTTATAGCCTCGTTCACGTCGCCCGTCGCGTCCAAGTGCACGAAGCCATAGTTACGAACGATATCGCATTCGACGACCGAGCCGAACTTCTGAAACAGCTCGCGGACCTCCGGCGCGCGCGTCTTGTCCGTTAGGTTACCGACGAAAATTTTCGTAGTCGGCGTCGACGGTACCTTCCGGCTTTTGGCCGCCTCTATTTTAATTGCTTGACCATGAACTATCTCTCCGTTTAGGTTCTTAATGGCTTCGCGGCCAACTGTCTCGTTTTCCATGTGCACGAAACCGTAATTTCTGACGATATCGCATTCTACGACCGTACCGTATTTTTCGAACAGCGGTCTAAGATCGGCGTCTGTAGTTTTATCGGAAAGATTCCCGACGAAGATTTTGAAAGTACCGGCGCCCGGCATATTAGTTTCTGAAACGCATACACAATTTGTCGAAATGAGTCAGCAGCGTCGATTGCAAAGGTCGGGACCGTATTTTTATTATTTGACATGGTTAGCGTGCATTTATAGAAATACTTACCTGATGACAGCTTGACGGTGATTATTAACACTCACGAAAGAAAAAATATACTAATTTACCACCACTACACAATTTTACACAACGAAAATGTAATAATCAGCAACA